>OU466859.2:30719392-32061267 GCA_911865555.2 Thlaspi arvense | reverse complement strand
GCTTCGACAATGGGAGCGCTCACAAGAGCCTCTTTGATGGCTGAGAAGGCTTTCATGCACTCATCATCGAAAATAAACTATGTTTCCCTGCAGAGCAGCCTTGTCAAAGGCCTTGCAACTTTGGAGAAGTCTTTGATGAACCTCTTGTGGAAACCTGCGTGGCCATAGACAGAGAAGTCGTCCATGACAGAGAAGTCGTCCATGAATACCTCCACCATTTCTTCAATAAAGTCAGAGAATATAGAAGTCATGGATCTTTGAAATGTAGCTGGAGCATTACATAATCCAAATAGCATTCTTATATAAGCAAAAGTGCCATAAAGACATGTGAAAGTGGTTTTCTCTTGATCATTAGGTTGAGTAGCAATTTTAAAGAAACCACTCTAGCCATCTAAGAAACAATAGTAAGGATGATTGGCTAATCTCTCAAGCATTTGATCAATGAATGGCAAAGGATAATGATCGTTTCTAGAAGCAGAATTCAATTTCATATAGTCAATGCACATTCTATGTCCTGTTATAGGTCTTGTTGGGATTAGCTCATCTTTATCATTCTTTACGACTGTGATTCCTCAAATGTTCCTTTGTGTTCAACTCCTCAAAAATTCATGACTCCGCTCATCTATAGTATCAACCTTGTACATTTTTCCTTCTAGTGTTAGCTTCTTCATGACTTTATGAATGTCATATTTGAGAACCATATCTCTAGCCAAATGAAGCTTTACCTTGCCTCTCTTGACATCTATTACTGCACCATCCGTGGCAAGGAAGGGTCTACCAAGTATTAAAGGGTCATTTGGTTCAGCATCAAGCTCTAACACAACGAAATCAGTTGGTACTTCAATGTGTCCCACTCGGACAGGAAGGTTCTCAAGAAGTCCAATGGGATGTCTAAAAGAACGGTTAGCTAACACAAGAGATATCCTGCATAGTCTGAAGCTTGTAATACCTAAGCACTTTTCAGTAGAAAGGGGCATGAGGCTCACGCTTGCTCCAAGATCAGACAAGCAGTTGTTATATGTAAGTGGTCCAATGGAGCATGGTAAAGTGAAGCTTCCAGAGTTTCCTAGCTTTTCTGGTGGAGGGAATTGATGTATGATAGCACTAACTTCCTGTGTAAGAACAACCATCCCTTGAAGCTCTTGTTGTCTCTCTAATACAGCATTCTTCAAGACCTTTTGGTACTGAGGTACAAGCAAGAAGGCATCAAATAAATGCATAGCCAACTCCACTTCTTTCATTTGCTTGTCAAAGAGATGCTTGTATTTCTCCACAATCTGCTTAGTGTATCTTCAAGTAAAGAGAAGTAGTGGTTTGCAAGGAGGAGGGACAAAGACAGCTTCCTTCCTTGTTAGTGGTAGATTCTCTTCGTGCTTCCTCAACTACTTGTTTCCTTTTTCTCACACGCTCTGCCTTAGTTCTACTCTCTATCTCAGCTTTAGCTTCTGTCTCTTCTTGTTGAGTCTTAAGAAATTACCCACCCCCCCCCCCCACTTTTTTCTACAATGTCCGCATCGAGAGGTGTTGGTGTAGCTGGTTCTTGAAGCTTCTTACCACTCCTAGTAGTAACAGCTTGTATATCAGAGGGAAGTGGTGTTTGAGGTAGATGAGATGAAGCTTG
The DNA here is from genome assembly GCA_911865555.2 of Thlaspi arvense. Taxonomy (NCBI): domain Eukaryota; kingdom Viridiplantae; phylum Streptophyta; class Magnoliopsida; order Brassicales; family Brassicaceae; genus Thlaspi; species Thlaspi arvense. Next base: position 32,059,646 of record OU466859.2, on the reverse strand, counting down.
ATTGGCTTTGAGCGTTGCTAACTAATCACTAAATTTATCATAATTGAGTAGCAGATTAGCATGCATCTCCATGGTGCTCTTTGTATGAGCTGCAAGTAACTGCTCAAGCAGCTTAGATGTGGGTTGATGTAGGAGTTTACTCTACTTCAAATCCTACATATACTCATGTAATTGTACTGTGTAGGTATCAATCCATAATGGGAGAGTAAGACACTAAGAACGCAGTAGACTATTCAATTCAAGCAAACATGATTAATTGATTGAAACTATGAATCCAATAACTTTAAGAAACTGTAAACAAGCCAGCGCAAACAAAACAAGACTAGAGTATTAAAGAGGGTTCGAATTCAGACAATCAAAAGACAAGTGGGAAATGAGATGAGATTATTGATGGAGGGAGATTCTTGGCTTAACTAGTGATGCTTACAAACCCACAACAAGCTTTTCCTAGGCATAGAATTAACAGCTATAACTAGCTCAATTCCTTGATACTAATCACTTTGCTAATTACATAATCAGATAACTTCCATTACTGAAATAGATAATCAACAAGCATTAAGAGCAACTAATCCAATTGTTCATGCCAATCCACTCATTAGACAGCTAATTCCTTAGGCTAAGATAAGCAAAGCACTTACTTGACTCATTCAGGCAATTCATCAAACACTTGTCAGGCATAAGAGAACCCTAGGATATAGATCAACTTAGCATGGGCTAATCTAGCATTAAACACAATCAATAAGAAGGAACATCAACATTAAGCACTAAGCAGTCACTTATAAAACCTCAAATCTCCCTATCTATATCCCATCTCAAACCCTAATCAACTGCTCACTAATCATATGTTTACCCTAGGCAAAGGAGAATGACTAATCATGATCAGAAAGAAGATAAACACCAGATTTAATTGAAAGAACAAGATTCAAAGCAGAAATTTCAAGAGACTAAGAAGAGAACACAAAGGATAAAGCTAATATCTGAAGGATAAAGATAAATAATAGATCCCCCTTATGTTTTTGGGTGAGAACCTATATATAGTTTTCAGGAAAAACCCTTAGTAAACCAGAAATAAACCGGAATGTAGCTGGTTCAGACGCCTTGTATCGGCCTGCTACATCGATATTCTGATCAATACTGGTCGGCTGAGGGTTTTATCGATCAAGTCTGGTGGATACACTGATCGATACAGTCGCCTCAGGCTGAAGCTTATCGGCTGATCTCCTCGGTATGCTGGTCGATACAATCGTCCTTTTATTAAGGCATATGGGGCTAAACCATCGATACTCTGATCGATACACTTCTTGGATTGTGTATCGAGATGCTCCATGTTGATATGTAGACTGGTACAGATGCTCTGAAGATGTTGTATCGGCTATAGTGACTTATCCTGCCTCCTCGCATCGACTTGGGGCCTCGATATGTTGATCGGTATGACTCCTCAGCTTGTATCGACCTATGATGTTGATATGTTGCTCTGTATGCTATGTATCGACCTGCTAAGTCGATATCCTGCTCGATATGGGGTCTCATCGCCCTCTTCTCTCCACCAGGTCACTCCCAGATCATCTATCTGTCATTAAACTCCTTCATTGCACCTGCCAAATGCTCAAAATGCACCAAATATGCAATGCAACAACTAACTACACTCTAGATGCTGAATGAATGCAATTGAGACATGATCATGCAAGAAAGGATGTTTAAATGCTGAAAATAGTGCTAAGTGCATGCATATAATGGAGTAATTATTGTGTATATAACCTCACCCACACTTGCCTTTTGCTTGCCTCAATCAATCAAAGACAAATAAGGGAAAGAGGTTTGTAGGTGGGAGCTCAAAACTAAAGATGCCAATGGAGAGACTGATTCAATACCTAAGTTATATGTTCTAAGATGCATAGATATTGTTCTACTTTAAAAACTTTAGCCATACTCATCCTAACAAACATTAAACTCAAGCTCAGCCTACACAAGCATTCAAATCAGCCAACTCTTCAACATTCATTAAATGTAACTAATGGATCAAGTTTGTGCAAATTAATTGAGAACATTTGGTCTAAGGGGCATGGTTATGAGATGAAGATGATCTCATTCAATAAAGGTTCAAACAATCACAGGGATCACTCAATGAAATGATTCTATCTTAGGCAAAATGCTAAGGGTAAAAGCACACTTATGCATGCAAGTCAGAGCTCTCTTCTACCCGTTTTACCCAAATATAAACCTAATAATTTCTAAACCAAAAGTGAAACCCTTAAATCTACCCTTTCCCAAATTACTCGTCATCTCCTTCTCGTTGATGTGTGGGGGAAACTTCTTCTTTGCTTGTATGGTTGACTTCTTTTTGGAACTTTCTCTTCTTTGTTGTGTGGGCGCCGTTTTCATCACCTTTGGTGCATTGCTTGGTCTGTATTCTCTTTTTGGGGTGACCTTTTTAAGCTTTGCTGTTGTTGGCCCCTTCTCTTATTTAGCACTTAGAGCTTTCTTCCCTTTTACTTAACCATAGAATCTAATTATCCTCCCCACACTTCTTCTTTCGAAAGATGAATACAATTAGAGATCAAACCACTTAGCAATACCCTTTCCAAATCTCCTATCCTAGTACCAAGCTCAAAAATCAAACTGGTGTCTAACAAGAGAGCTTCTGCTTGCCAGCCTTATTCCTAAAACTATTTGCCAAGATAAGATCGGAATTATGAATGCAAGGCCTCACAACTCTCAAGATAGTGTTTAGGTATAGAAGGAAGGATTGGTTAAAGGTGTGGATAACTGTCCCATAATGATGAGGATCAGCTACTTTGATCAAAAAGAGTGGTAAGAAGGGAACAAGATGATCCAAGTATGTATATGGGTAGCCATGTAGACATTCTCAATGCACAAACAAGATAATTCGAAATCAGATTTAGGTTCTAATAAGATAGAGTTGGAATCAAATCACAGCAAGTTTCAGCATAAGTCCAGAATGTCAATGCAAGAATTCAAAGCATGGTGCATCCTTAACTTCAAACTCACTACTATGCATTCAAACAACAAGTAACAAAGGCATTGAAAGATATTCAAACATATGCATCTTAACAAGTATTTATCATCTACTCCCTATGCAAATGTGTGCAAAGCTACATAAAATTCATCTAGATTCAATCTTAGATATGCAAATGCACCTAAATGGTTCTTTTTGGTTCCAAAAATTTGAAACTTTTATGGACTTTCAATGCATATAGATGAATGCAAGGGTGCATGAGACTCAAGTATACAAAAGGAGGAATACGAAAACAAAATACCATGTCAAATGCAATAACCTCCCCCACACTTTAATTACAGAGTCCTCTATGTAATAAGAGTAGTAGAGGAGGTTCAAACAACTATAGATGATAAAGGGATAAAGGGCATTGCAAAAGAATTGTAGGATGAAGAGTTAGGGACACTTACAACTGATTTTGTAGATGATATTGGGGTGGCAGGTCGATATGATCATCGATATGCTTCCACGGTAGTGGGTATCGGGGTGGGACATCGATGTGCTCATCGATACTCTCTTGGCTGACTCGTAGAGTACCCGATACAGATGTCGATATGCCTGGACGTGTCTCTCAGTAATCGCCATCGCCCATTTGTTAATTTATATCGACATTGTTATCCTCGATTCGTCGGTCGATACACTTGTGATCTTAGTGTACCGGTTACTTTGGTCGATACTCATGTTAGTACACAACGCCTCTGCTGTGTATCCGGATGTTTGTTGTCATGTGTATCGACCTTGGTATGATTGACACATGCGCCACCGGGGTATATCGAGGTAGCTACATCGTTATTCAGGTCGTTACAGGATCCTCTCTATGTATTGACCTCCAGCTTGTTCGGTACTACGGTCGATATAGGAGCGGAGGCACGCAATATTCATCGAGTGACCCCGATATGTTCATCGATACAAGTCATATCGACTTGATCGCATCGATATACTGTCCGATATGACCCCCCTTCGAGTCCATCCTCCTTTGTAACTCAGCTGTTCTTTCCTGATCTCGTCCCAGATGCCTAAGGATACTACTTGGTACTAAAACAAACAAGAAAAACATGAAAAAGAAAATAGTATAGACAAGGATAACATGGGAATACCGCCCAAGAGTGCTTGTTTAGAGTCACTAAGTTTGACTTTGCTTTCTTTTTAGACAGCTGGGGGTTCTTGGAGGTGATTGTCTATATCATCTCCAAGTGTGTCAGTGGCCATGTAAGGCTTCAGTTTATGCCCATTCACTGTGAAGTCTCCTCGCTCTGGTTTGAATAATGTCACAGCTCCATAGGGAAGTACTTCCTTAATCTTGAAAGGTCCTATCCATTTGGACTTGAGCTTTGCTGGAAATAGCTTCAGCCATGAGTTGATCAACAAGACCTTGTCTCTAGCTTTGAAGTCCTTAGGTCTTATCCTCTTATCATGAAAATCCTTAGTAATAGGATCCTCCCAGGGAAGTCGTCACTCTAGTGTCGGTGAATGGATGGATAGATTGGTAGGCCGTAGAATTAAGAAGAAATGATCTTCAAAGTACAAGGAAATTATGGATCATAAGGTCGCATAGAAGCTGCGTAAGGTCTTCTGATTTACCCCAACTTGAGTTCCTTATATATGATACACTCAGACAAACTCAAGGTCGATTGAATGCATATGACGCACCAAACAATCTCTTAACTCCCTGGATATGACACACCAAGACAAGCTAAGTTTTGATCAATGGATATTACACACCAAGAATCAGAAATATTCACAAGGAACAAAATAGAATCACTCTCAAAGTTGAAAAGAAAAAGGGTTATTTTATCAGAATGATCTGTATGAGTTTAAATAGAAAAGAACCTTAAGTAGACAAAGAGTCAAACGCGTGGTCAAAGCACAAAATAACAAAGAAAAGAAATAAAACTAAGTTTGAATGACTCTTTAACTACAAAAGTGACCCTTGGACTGATGTCGTGCATGACTCTTCATATGCTCCTTCCTTGGCACGAAATGTTCTTCTTTAAGTGAATGGGCTTAGTAACTTTGTGATCCATTTGCCTCATTAAAACCTTTCCTGGAAAATCTATTGGGACAAAACCAAGGATAAGGAAAAAGAGTACAAATAATCACAAACCCATTAGAGCTCTTCTTGGGACTTGGATCATCATTAGAACTTCTTGTGTTGAATCTTCTCCATTCCAATCCGAGTTCTCTTTGGATGTGAACATTTGGTTAAGTAAACCTCCAATTCTTGTATGAACTACTTCGTTCTTGCTCGAGTCATCAGTCTAGCTGGTACTACTAAGTCTTCCTCAGCTTCAAGCTCTGGTTCTAGCCCGACTACAAGCTCATTCTCTTTGGTTCTATCTATGATCGCATCATCCTCCCTCTCTTGAAAAGGATTTGACCTCAAATCTGGACCATCTGCCACAAAAGTAACCAAGTCAGAAACATTAAAGCTTGAGCTAACATTGTACTTACCTTGAAGATCGAGTTGGTAAGCATTGTCATTAATCCACTTGACTATCTTGAATGGACCATCAAATCTTGGCATGAGTTTTGACTTTCTTTCTGTTGGAAACCTTCCTTTCCTCAAGTGAACTCCCACAAGATCTCCAACTTCAAACACAACTTTGCGTCCGCTTTTGTTTGCTTTTATTTCGTAATGTTTAGTCTTTTCTTCAATGTTCTTCCTGGCTTTCTCATGGATCTGCTTGACAAGATCAACTTTCTTTTTCCCATCCGTACTAGTTCTTTCACTTAAAGGCAATGGGGTTAGATCCAAAGGAGATAAATGATTAAAGGCATAAACAATTTGAAATGAAGAGAACTAAGTAACAGAATGAACAGAATGATTATAAGCAAACTCAACATGTGGTAAACATTCCTCTCAAGTTCTCATGTTCTTTCTGATCAATGCACGCAACAAAGTGGACAAGGTTATACTAACTACTTCAGTTTGACCATCAGTTTGTGGATGACAAGTAGTTGAGAATAACAACCTAGTTCGAAGTTTTTTCCAAAGCGTTTTCCCAAATAACTCAAAAACTTTCTATTTCTATCAGAAACAATCGTCCTAGGCATACCATGCAAACGAACTATCTCTTTAAAGAACAAATCAGCTATATGAGATGCATCATCTGTCTTATGTCAAGGTATGAAATGCGCCATCTTGGAGAACCAATCAACAACCACAAAGATAGAATCTTTCCCAGTCATAGTTCTAGGTAAACCAAGCACAAAGTCCATAGACATATCATTCCAAAGTTGAGAATCAATAGGCAAAGGAGTATACAAACCGTTTGGCTGGACTTTCGATTTAGCCTGTTTGCAAGTAACACATCTTCCACAGATCCTCTCCACGCCTCTCTTCATGTGTGGCCAGTGAAAGTGATCTAGCATAGCCTGAAATGTCTTAGCAACTCCAAAATGTCCCATTAAACCTCCTCCATGGGCTTCTCTGACTAACAAATCTCGAATGGAATAGTTAGGCACACACAAGCGATGATTATAGAATAAAAATCCCTCATGCCTATAATATTTTCCAAACGCAAAATTTTCACAAGGTTTGTACACATCTTTAGACTCTGAGTCTATCTTATAAAGTTCTCTAAGCTGCTCAAAGCCTAACAACTTAGCATCAAGAGTAGAGATAAGTGCATACCTTCGCGACAATGCACCAGCAACAACATTTTCCTTACCTTGCTTGTACTTGATAACATAAGAAAATATTTCAATGAATTCAACCCATCGAGCATGCCTCTTGTTGAGCTTCTGTTGTCCTTTCAAGTGCTTGAGTGACTCATGATAATTGCGAATCACGAACTCCTTTGGCCATAAGTAGTGCTGCCATGTTTGCAAAGCTCGGACTAAGGCACATAGCTCTTTATCATATGTTGGATAGTTTAGAGTAGCTCCTCCAAGTTTCTCACTGAAATAGGCGATAGGCTTCTATTCATGCATCAGCACAGCTCCAATTCCTACAGCTGAAGTATCACATTCAATCTCTAAAGTCTTAAGAAAGTCAAGTAAAGATAAGAGTGGTGCATTTGTGAGTTCTCCTTTCAATGCTTGGAAGGCATTTTCTTGCGCTTCTCCCCATTTGAATCCAACGTCCTTCTTGATTACTTATGTAAGAGGTGCAGCAAGGGTGCTAAAGTCTCTCACAAAGCGTCTATAGAATCATGCAAGTCCATGGAAGCTCCTGACTTCTCCAACCGTCTTTGGACTTGGCCATTCTCAGATTGCTTTAACCTTTTTCCTCATCAACCTTAATACCATCTGCACTTACAACAAAGCCTAAAAAGACAAGGTTATCTGTACAAAATGTGCATTTCTTAAGATTGGCAAACAGTTGCTCCTTTCTTAGAACACTTAGAAACTTTTTCAGATGTTCAACATGCTCATCAAGACTCTTGCTATAGACTAAGATATCATCAAATTAAACTACAACAAAGACTCCAATGAAAGCTCTCAGAACATGATACATCAATCTCACAAAAGTACTAGGTGCATTTGTCAAACCAAAAGGTATAACTAACCACTCATACAAACCAAGCTTAGTTTTGAAAGCCGTTTTCCACTAATCACCCTCTTACATGCAAATTTGGTGATCACCACTTTTAAGATCAATCTTAGAAAAGATGCAAGAACCATGTAACTCATCAAGCATGTCATCTAATCGAGGGGGCGATACTTTATCGTGATGTTGTAGATGGCTCTGCAATAACCACACATGCGCCAGCTTCCATCTTCTTTGGCACAAGTAACACTGGTACTGCAAATGGGCTCATACTCTCTTGGATATGCCCTTTCTTCATGAGTTCACTGAATTCCTTTTGAAGATCCTTTGTTTCCACAGGAATTGTCCTATAAGCTGGACGGTTTGAAAGTGAAGCTCCTGGTAAAAAGTCGATTTGATGTTCAATCCCTCTGATTGGTGGTAACCGTTTCGGATTGTCTTTAGAGAACACATCTCCAAAGTCCTGTAAAAGAGAAAGAATACTACTCGGGAGCACCGCTTCAGGGTCAATAAGATTTAGTGATTTCTTGTACAAGATTACATTCATATCTTGATTAGAAAACAAAGCTCTCTTAACCTCACTTGTCCTCAAATCAAAGTTTTGGTGTTTCCTCACGGGTAAACTCTCACAGGCCTTTGACTTGGTTTTTCTCAAACACTCACTCTTTTTTTTGGTGTAAAGTATTTGGAGGTTCACTCAGAATGTTTGTTTCTTATTTCTTGCTTAAATGTTTCTGATCCTGATAGATCTCTAAAGGCGTCATAGGTATAAGAGTAATCTTTTTACCTTTGATCTCAAATGAATGCCGGTTGGTGTAACCATCATGGGTAACTTTGAGATGAAACTGCCACGGCCTTCCCAAAAGAATATGGCCTGCCTCCATGGGTAACACATCACATAGAAATTCATCCTCATACTTGCCTATGGTTATGGGAACAATTACTTGGTTGCTCACTTTCATTTCCCCAATATCATTGAGCCATTTGATATATCATGGTTTTTATAGTTTTTAACCATGATATAAGTCCTTTTTATTGAGTCATTTTTGTCTTTTTAGAGTCCTAGTAGAGTCTTTGCAGGTTATAGCATGTCTGGAGTATAAATGGAGATATTGAAGCTTTTTGGAGCATTGCAAGTTGAAGCCATAAAGTACCTAGCTCGGAGAAGAAAGTATGCGTTTTGGTGACGATCGTCACCACCCTTGGTGACGATCGTCACCACCCTTGGTGACGCTCGTCACCCATCAAGGAAGGAGCGTGGCCTGATTTATTAAAAAGTATGAAGACTATTTGTAGAATTGGCCCAGAAGTTCCCATATTTGCAAGAAGGCCCCAGATCGTGTTTAGCCTCTATTTATTAGGTTTTTCAGTAATTGTTGGTTTTGATCTTAGTTTTATTGAGAGCTTTTCGGGAGACATATCATGTACTTTTTTTGGATAAGATTTTGAACCCCCTATGTTTTTATTCTATTCTTTTAATGGAAATTTATTCAGTTATGTTTGGTGATTCCATAATCATGTCTGAGTAATCTGCTAGTTAAGTTAAGGCTTTTTCAAAGGTTGATGAAGAGTTTGTAGAATTGCTTCCTGTTAGGAATATCTTTTGGTTTTCATCTTTACTTGCTTTAAAATCGAATTTCTTAGAAACACCATCTAGAAATCCGAAAATCCTAGGTTGTTAAATATATGTGAGAGCATTATTGATAACAGAACTAGTATTGGATTAGCAAAACAACTTAGGGCAAAGAGATTTGGCTTAGAAGTTTTGTGAACATTTGATTCTGATCATATTGCGTGTTTAGGTTGTTAGGGTTTACAAAGATATTTGAAACTCTGTGATTTAAACATAGTTAACTTCTGCAATGAGAATTGATTAGTTATATATTTGATATTCATGTTCAAAACGGTTCTTAATCATTCCTGATTTCATGCATTCTACATTCTCGGAGTCAACCTGCGAACTGTCCTGACTTAGCGCTTTTAGACTTCTGAAACTTAGATCAATCACCCAATTTCGTTTGCTAATATTTAATTTGTCATTCGCATTACCTAAAGTACATACTTCTTAGCTTAATTCGAACTTACATTCGATAGTGTATTCTGCATAACGTTTTTGGGATTCGATACCCCTTATACTACATCTGCTTTTGCTGTGCACTTTCAGTAATTTTATTTGGGTAAAACCTGAGCCCTATCAAGTTTTTGGCACCGTTGCCGGGGAGTAATACCTGCCTATCGATATTTAGTATTAGGATTTTGTCTAAGTTTTAATTTGTTTACTAACTTTTTGCTACTTTTCTTTGTTCCTGTTTCAGGTGTATGCCTAATCGCAGTACCAAAAGCAACAAAGAGAAGGAGCTTGTGACTTTGAGCATCGACGAACTCGCTAGGTTGGAGTGAACTAACAGGAAAGCTAAAAAGCAATCTACAATGGTCGCTCCACTTATCTTGGTTGAAGATGCTGAAGGTCATTTGGTTGACAGAGAGGACAACAGGAGGAACGAAGAGGGGCAGAGGATTGATCAAGATGGGAATGTCATTATTGAACAACATTTTCAACAAGTGGGACAAGACGCTGGAGTCCCTGCTGCTGCTGATAATGCTGCTAAGCCTTTTGTGCAGAGGACTTTAGGAGACTACAATAGACCAGATCAGTTCTATGCCAACAAAGCTGCAATCCGCCCTCCTGCCTTCCAGAGGAACGATTTTGAGCTTAAACCTGTCTATTATCAGCATGTTGTCCAGCATCCATTCCATGGCTTGTCTCATGAGCATCCTACGGATCACATTGAGAGGTTTGAAGATTTAGCATCAAGTGTCAAAGTCAATGGAGTCACTAATGACTTTCTGTTCTGCAAGCTTTTCCCTTACTCTCTTGGAGGAGAGGCTGCATATTGGCTGAAGCAACTAGAACCTGCTTCACTGACCACTTGGGAAGACACTAAGAATGCTTTTTTGAACAACTTCTATGATGATGCAAGATCAGAAGAAATGAGGACGAAAATTGCATCCTTTACACAAGGACATCCTGAAGCTTTTAAGGCTTCTTGGATTAGATTCAAGTCTTACCAAAAGGACTGTCCTCATCATGGCTTCAGTCAGGTGCAACCACTTGGGATCTTCTATAGAGGCATTGACTGGAAGTATTCCATGGCACTGGATGCAGCTAGTGCTAGAAACTTCAACACCAACAGACCAGAAGAAGCAATCAGGTTGATTGAGAACTTGGCCTGCAGCAATAGCACTAAGAATGCAGATTTTCAGAGGATGAAACAAGCTGGTGTGGATGATGGAAATCAGATTGCTGAAGTTAAGGCTAAGCTGGAAAGTATGCACATCCTCTTGGTGGGAAAGAAGTCAGTTCATTTCGCTGCAGAGGTGGAGACTTTCGAAGGTTCAGAGGATGTTGATCAGGAAGATGTGAATTTCATCAATTCTGGAGATTTTCAGGGTCAAAGGTATGGAAATCAGCAATAGAACAGAGGCTACAACAACAACAATCAGAAGAGTGCCTTTACAGGAGGTCAGAGCATGCCTGGTTACACACCTAAGCATCCATTCCAGAATACAGAGTACCAGAAACCATTCCAGAACAGTCGAAATTTCAACATAAACTATGGTTCTTCTTCCTACCAACCTGCACCTCCACAAGGAAACAAGATGGAAGCAATGCTGGAACAGATCCTAGAAGGACAACAGAAGCTGACAGTGGACTTCAATGGCAAGATAGATTCGCTCTATCAGGACTTGAATGGGAAAATTGAGTCTGAACTCCCACATGAAGAAGCTTGTTGTCCAAGTTGCCCAAACTGCAGGAGTTGTTCAGAGGCAAGAAAGATTTCTTCCAGGAATAACTGATGCTAACCCCAAACACCATGTGAATGCCATCACATTGAGGAATGGAAAGAACCTGCAACCAGTGTTGCATAAGGATTTAAGCTCAGAACATTTTGTGGGTATTGAAGTGTATGAAGATGAAGAAATTTCTGCTGAAAATCCACGGGTGACGCTTGTCACCAATAATGGGTGTCGCTCGTCACCCCTTTAACACAACCCCGACGACCCTTCTTCACAAGTTGGTGACGACCGTCACCAGTAGGGTGACACTCGTCACCCAAGTCGAGCAAATAACCACTTGTCCAAGACGAGTGACGCTCGTCACCCGTGGCAAGATACTGCAATTTCGTCTAAGACTTCAGAAAATGCTAAGGAGAGAATATATAAGCCAAAGATACAATATCCTAAGCATCCAAAGAAGTCTAAGCAGGAGCTTGAAGATGCTAAATATAAGGCTATCATAGACAAGTTGGCTATTGAGATCCCATTGATAAATGTTGTGAGGATCACTACTATTATAAGGAGGTATGTGAAGAGAATGGTGACCAATAACTTGAGTTTAGAGGCTGGGGCTATGATGATCAATGAGCAGGTCAGTGCAGTGATTCAGAACAGAGTACAAGAGAAGCTTTCAGACCCTGGGAGCTTTGTTTTAGACTGCACAATCTTTTCTAACAGGTTAGAGAGATCATTGTGTGATCTAGGTTCTAGTGTGAACCTTATGCCTCATTCTATTGCCAAAAGCTTGGGGATGACCGATTTTAAGGCTACAAGGATACCTCTTGTCCTAGCTTATATATCAGCCAGAGTTTCTGAAGGTGTGATAGAGGATATTCCTATCAATGTAGGAGTTTGCATAATTCCTACTGATTTTGTGATTCTGGAATTTGGAGAAGAACCCAAAGACCCCTTGATTCTTGGCAGACCCTTCTTGGCTACTGCAAGAGCTATCATTGACGTCAGGAAGGGTATAATAGAGCTGAATGTTGGTGATGTAGTGATGAAATTCGAAATGGATAAGTTGATGAAGAGGCCAACCATAGATGGACAGAATTTTTATGTGGATGTTCTCACAAACATTGCTGAACAGATCTTCCATGAGATGAGTTCAGAGGACCCTTTGGAGAGGGCGTTGACCACTTCTACAGTAGAGTGTGAGCATTAGGATGGTGCTGCAACAGGCTACACAAAGATGATGGATGCTACTGCACAAGTGATGCAACTGGTTGTCCAGGATGAGCTTGTTACCACATCTGTGAAAGCTGCTACGATTGGTGATTGGAGTGCAGCAAAAGCACCAAAAGTTTAGCTTAAACAGCTCCCTGCAGGGCTAAGGTATGCATTCCTTGGAGAAAACTCCACCTATCTCGTTATTGTTAATGCTTCTTGGAACAATGCATAGCTCACCCTTTTGCTAAATAAGCTGCACAAATTTCGCAAAGCTCTTGGCTATTCTCTTGATGATATTTCAGGGATCTCTCCAGACTCATGCATGCATAGGATACACCTGGAGGATGAATCGAAATCATCAGTTGAGCACCTGGGGAGGCTGAACCCGAATCTGCAGGATGTTGTCAAGAAAGAGATCATGAAGTTGCTGCAGGCTGGAATCATCTATCCTATATCAGACAGTTCTTGGGTGAGTCCAGTGCACATGGTTCCCAAGAAAGGAGGTGTTACAGTAGTGAAAAATGACAAGGATGAGCTGATTCCAACCAGGACTGTAACAGGACACAAGATGTGTATTGATTACAGAAAGCTGAATGCAGCAACAAGATAGGACCATTTTCCTCTACCTTTCATCGATCAGATGCTGGAGAGGCTGGCAAATCACAAGTACTACTGCTTTCTTGTTGGCTATTCAGGCTTCTTTCAGATCTCCATCCATCATGATGATCAGGAGAATACCACTTTTACCTGTCCTTATGGCACCTTTGCATATCGCAGAATGCCTTTTGGACTGTGTAATGCTCCTGCAACCTTCCAGAGATGCATGATGTCGATCTTCACAGACATGATTGAGAAGTTTATGGAGGTTTTCATGGATGAATTCTCAGTTTATGGCTCCTCCTTCAAGAGCTGCGTGGACAACTTATGTGTAGTTCTGCAGAGGTGTGAAGAGAAACACTTAGTTTTGAACTGGGAGAAGTGTCATTTTATGGTACAAGATGGCATTGTGCTTGGTCACAGAGTCTCAGGAGATGGTATAGAGGTGGATAGGGCGAAAATTGAAGTAATGACAAGTCTGCAAGCACCTGACTCAATCAAAGCAGTAAGGAGTTTTCTGGGTCACGCTGGGTTCTACAGAAGGTTCATCAGAGACTTTAGCAAGATAGCACGCCCCCTTACAGCTCTCCTCTGCAAAGATGTGAAGTTTGAGTTCACAGAAGAGTGCAAATCCGCCTTTGAACAAATCAAGTAAGCTTTGGTTACAGCACCTGTTGTGTAGCCTCTAGATTGGGATTTGCCTTTTGAAGTAATGTGTGATGCCAGCGATTTTTCAGTTGGAGCAGTGCTTGGACAGAGAAAAGACAAGAAACTCCACGCCATCTACTATGCAAGTAGAACTGTGGATGATGCTCAGAAGAATTATGCAACAACTGAGAAAGAATTGTTAGCTGTTGTGTTTGCTTTTGAGAAGTTCAAGCAATATCTTGTTGGCTCCAAGGTCGTGGTTCTTACTGATCATTCAGCACTGAAGTATCTGATGCAAAAGAAGGATGCAAAGCCAAGGCTGTTGAGATGGATCCTACTTCTTCAGGAATTTGACATTGAAGTGAAGGAGAAGAAAGGGGTTGAGAATGGAGTTGCTGATCATCTATCCCGGATTCAAGTCGAAGACAGTGTCCCAATCAATGATTTCTTGCCTGAAGAGAATGTTTAATTGGTGGAAACAAGAGAACAGGAGGAAAATATTGAAAACCTGCAGTTTTTTCGAAACTGCAGGGGAGTGACGAGCGACACCAGGAGGGTGACGCTTGTCACCAACCCAGAACAGCCACGACCAAAGTGTACGAAAGAGGTGACACTCGTCACCAAAATTGGTGACGCTCATCACCAATATCTACACTTTTCTGCGATTTGTGCAAACTTGGGGATGGCTTTTGAAGAGCCTGTTTATGCTTTGAATGATCCAGAGAGACCCTGGTATGCTGATATTGCCAATTACCTTGCTGCAGAGGATGAACCACATGACTTCAAAGGCTATGCTAAGAAGAAGTTCTTGAGAGAACTTAGAAGATTCTATTGAGACGAGCCATACCTCTACAAGCATTATGCTGATGGGATCTACAGGAGATGCATAGCAGAAGAAGAAGTGCAGGACGTCCTATTTCACTGTCATGGATCAAAGTATGCTGGACACTTTGCTACATTCAAGACTGTCTCTAAGGTATTGCAAGCTGGATTTTGGTAGTCTACTATGTTCAGAGACGCCCAGGCCTTCATTACAAGCTGTGATACTTGTCAAAGAAGAGGAAAAATCAGCAGGAGACATGAGATGCCACAGAACTTCATTCTGGAAGTTAAAGTCTTTGATTGTTGGGGTATTGACTTCATGGGACCTTTTCCCTCATCCTGTGGGAATAGATACATTCTGGTTGCAGTTGATTATGTATCTAAGTGGGTAGAGGCGTTGGCTACTCCTACTAATGATGCAGCAGTGGTTTTGAAACTGTTTAAGACCATTATCTTTCCCAGATTTGGTGTCCCACAGATTGTCATAAGTGATGGTGGTTCTCACTTTGTCAATAAGGTTTTTGACAAACTGTTGAAGAAGTATGGTGTACAGCACAGAGTAGCCACGCCCTATCACCCCCAAACAAGTGGGCAAGTTGAGGTTTCCAACAGGCAGATCAAGCAGATTCTGGAAAAGACAGTTGGGAAGACAAGGAAAGATTGGTCATCAAAGTTGGATGATGCATCATGGGCTTACAGAACAGCATACAAAACGCCACTTGGGACTACACCATTCCATCTTCTCTATGGCAAGGCGTGCCATCTACCAGTAGAGTTGGAGTTCAAAGCAGAATGGGCGATCAAGAAGCTGAACTTCGATCTGAAGCCTGCTGCAGAATGGCGCTTGATTCAGCTCAATGAACTGGATGAGATCAGATATCTGGCCTATGAAAACTCCAAGTTATAAAAGGAGAGGACAAAGGCATATCATGATAAAAAGATCATCTCCAGGATTTTGAGCCCAATGACCAGGTATTACTCTACAACTCTCGTTTACAGCTTTTTTCTGGTAAATTGCGTTCTCGATGGTCAGGTCCTTTCACTGTCAAAGAAGCTCGCCCATATGGTGCAATTGTCCTGATTAACTCCAAAGGAGAGGAGTTCACTGTCAATGGAAAAAGGGTGAAGCATTACTGGGCACAAGCACAGATTCCAGCAGGACACATTGTGTCTCTGGATGATGCACCAGCTGTCTAAACAGCCAACCAAAGTCAAGCTAATGACTTTAAACAAGTGCTTAGTGGGAGGCAACCCAGTGGTAAGTTGTAGATATTATATTTAGCTATTAGTTTCGTGCTTAGGATTACTAATTAGAATTTTATTCAGCTAAAAAAAAAAAAAAAAAAAAAAAATTGGTAACGGTCGTCACCCGTAGAAATCGAGCACGGGTACTTATTCTTCTTCTTCTTCTTCGTGCTCATAACTGTTAAAACCAATGAACACTTAGAAATTTTCAGAGATTCATAACTTTTGATTTTCTAAACCAAATTAAGTGATTCAAGAGTCTAATCCGTGTGGAATTTGCTCTTCTTTCTGAATATCAACTCGGTTTTTAAGATCTGCAAGGTATGTGTTCGGAATCCCCAATTTTCAGTCTACCATAGGTTTGATAAAATCCGATTTTTGACTTGATTGGCTTGATTTAACTGTTGAATCATGGTTAGTTAGGTTGTATCAGAGGAATGGAACCATCTATGTGAGTTTTTATCAGTTGATTTGCAAGTTTTGAATATTCGAGTTCATGATGAAAATTGCCAACATCTGGAAATTTTGGGTGATTTGGGTCGAATTGATGATTTAATTGTGTTCCTGGTAGTGCTGTAGTTGATCGCCATCGGTTATTTCACCTTGATTGATTGATTTTTCGAATTTTGAAAAATTTACTAATTTTGGTGATGTTTTTGGTCGATTTTGATCTTCAATTTTCAGATGCCTCGACCGGAGAAACGACCAAGGCAAAGCTCGTCTTCAAGCACTGCAACAGGATCTACAGATTCCTTCAGTCAGTACCCGGTTTGCAGGCCTCCATGGCCCAAGCGAGAAGATCGGAAAATAGCCTCTGGAGTGGCTTGGGCAGGAACTCAGAGGCAGGAAATATCACGGGACACTTGCATATTCCGTGATATCCAAGAGGAGTGGGATGAGTATGACACGCTATTCTACAACGCGTGGCTGGGAGTGAAGATTATCCCCACTCGGTTTGCGGATTCTGCTGTTCTGCAGAAGATGGGGATCTTCGAGGAGGTTGTTCGATTCTAGAGAGCATTGGCATGGGGACTATGCCGTTCCAGCAGTATGATCTATACCCAGATTTTGTCACCACCCTTGGTGACGCTCGTCACCCATCAAGGTAGGAGCGTGGCTGTTTTATTAAAAGTGTGAAGAAGATTTTCAGAATTGGCCCAGAAGTTCCATTATTTACAAGAAGACCCCAGATCGTGTTTAGCCTCTATTTATTAGGCTTTTCAGCCATTGTTGGCCATTATCTTAGTTTTTGAGAATTCAGAGAGCTTAGAGAGAGATTTATTCAGAGCTTTTTGGGGAGACAAATCCTGTACTCTTTTGAGAAGATTTCTAACCCCCTTATTCTTTTACTCTTTCTCTTAATACAATTTTATTCAGTTATGTTTTGTGATCTCATAATCATGTCTGAGTAATCTGCTAGTTAAGTTAGGGCTTTTTCAAGGGTTGATGAAGAGATTGTAGAATCGCAATTCTGTTAGGAATATCTTTTGGTTTTTCATCTCTGCTTGCTTTAAAATTGAATTTCTGAGAAACATCATCTAGGAATCCGAAAATATTCGGTTGTTAAATATATGAGAGAGAGCATTATTAATAACCTGAACTAGTATTTGATGAGCAAAACAACTTAGTGCAAAGAGATTTGGCTTAGGAGTTTTGTAAAAAATTGAATCTGATCATTACTGCATGTTAAGATTGTTAGGGTTTGCAAAGAGATTTGAAACTCTGTGATTTAGGCATATATAACTTTTGTAATGAGAACTGATTAGTTATACATTAGTGATTCATGTTTAAAACGGTTCTTAATCATTCCTGATTTCATGCATTCTACATTCTTGGATTCAACCTGCGAACTGTCATGACTTAGCGCTTTAGTCTTCTGAAACTTAGATCATCTTACAAAATCGTTTGCTTACTTTTATTCATTCATTCACATTACATACATCATATCTTGCTTAGCTAAATCCGAACCTACATTCAATAGTGTAGTCTGCATTACTCTCTTGGGATTTCGATACCCCTTGTATTACAAGTGCTTTGCTGTGCACTTGCAGTAGTTTTATTTGGGTAAAACCGGAGCCCTATCAGTAGCAGCATTTCTTGGATCATGATGCCAAGCTCCTCCAATGAGGCATCTTCATCAGTGAATTCCTCTTCTTCTTTAGTGAGTAAGTGGCAGAATTCCTGAGGATTGTGTGCAGATTGTCCAGGAAGAGTGTTTTGAAGGCGTGGTGTTGGTGCATCTTCTTGGCTGTTCTCCAAGAGTTGTATCCTTGAGTCTAGATGGAATGAAGGTCATCATGAACATAATCGATCATGTTGTGCAGCTCAGCAAATCTCTTGTTCATCTCCAGAGTTCCAATGGTTTGGAGATTGATGCTTTCCATGACCATGCTCTTGATGTCAGCTGTTCTATATGCAGAAGCAAAGACTTGGTCTTGAGGGAGGGATAAAATGTTTGCAAACTGTGGGTGGGGATTGTATCTGTCTTCACAATAGTGCATTGGCATAGGCTCTTGGAAGAACATTTTTGCTGTGTGTGCATCCTCTTCTGAAATGAAAACACTTGGAAACAGAGTTAGTAACCAAATAAAAATAAAAGCTTGATCTTAAAGATTCTATAAACTCTAATGTTTCAAACTGTAAACCTAAATGGCAACGGCACCAAATTGATGCAAGAGGTTTTTAAGTCTCAATCAATCAGCCCTCTATGTGAAACAGTTGTAGCATAGCATAGGGTTTTATGTCAATCCAAATGGGTTTGTCGAAAGCAATATAGTTATGAGTAAAAATCCTTAAGCCAAGCAAGCACATAAGGTTTTTGTTGCCTAAGCAACCAATCTAACACCCTATGATGATCAAGCAACAAAGAGACCAAAGGAAAAGGCAGTTTAAACAAGATTAAGTAAGCAAAACAGAGCAAATCCGAAATATATCAAAGGAGAAAAGCAAGTTCCTAGATGTGGTTATTGACTTTGGGGAATCTAGAGACTAACTAAGGCTGTTTCAAACAACATTGATCAAGCAAACAAGCTAGCAATGGTGATTCCTAGACATAGAGTTCACAAACAAGCACGCTAGATCCAATCTATTGTAAAATAGCCCTTTGTTAAACATCTTAGCAAGAACTAACTCTCATTAGTGCTAAAACATTCAGCAAGCATTAATAAACAACTTTATTCAAGTCAAAATGCTCCTCAAAAAGTCTATATCTTGAGCCAAGGCCAGTAAATCCTCTATCAAACAAGATCAGCATTTCATCAAACACTTGGTGGGCATAAGAGAAAGCCTAAATTCTAGATAAGTGTGATCAAGACAAATCTAGTTTAAGAACAGATCAATAGAGAGGAACTCGTATACTGAAGCACTAAACAAGCCTTAATCAATCCTTAAATCCCCTTAATCTACCACATCTAAGAACCCTAAGCAAACTACTCACTACTAATAATGTTTAAAACAAAATCACAAGAGGAAGATGCTCATCATGATTAAAAGAGAGATTAAATAAAGATTAAAGGCAAATACCAACTTATATTAAATAAAGCAAAAGATTTGTCTTACAAACTCAAAGAAAATGCTTAAGAACAGTAAATTGACATGACTTTCGAAAATACAGAAAAATGGGCTATTTATAGCCAAAAGAAGGAAGCCCTAGAGTAATGGCAAAAGTGTAAATAAAACAGGCTCGGACTGGGTTTATATCGATCAGTTGTAACGGTCTAGCCTTGATCGTTATGAATTATATCGGTCTGGAGAGTGATCAATACAGTGACCAAAATACACACGACGCGTTTGTATCGATCACTCCTGACCGATACCTTTGATCGTTACGCCTAGTATCGATCACCCCTTGACTGATAGCCTCCGTGCACTGACCGAAAAGCTCTGCAGAGATCGTCTGCCATGGTCCCTTTTGCTCCTTTTGGTCCAGCTAGCTTCCTGGATCATCCTTAAAGCTCCTCCAAGCTCCTTTTAGCTCCAAAAGCACCTAAAACATCCATAATGCAAGAAGAATGCAAATTATATCCTAAATGCAACCTAAGTCTAAAAGGAGAAGAAAATGGGACAAAAGCTAAGGAAAACATGCAAAAGAGAACCAAAACATGTATTAAATGCAAGTCTAAATGGTGTAAATACAAGAGATATCAGTTTATTACGCACTGAAAAGTCTGGACATGAGCGAATCTAGGGCTCCTGAGGACGGTGGGCAGGATGCATGATGATGGAGGTTGGGGTGGGAAAACGGCCACCGGATCCACCGAAGGAGCCTATCTCGTGGGCTAGGAAAGTCATGGGAAAGAGTGGAGGGGGTATGCCGTTTCCGGAGTCGGTTTTGGATGAAAGGTTTATGGCTGAAAGATTACATGTGGAATTCCCTCACAGTGAGGATGGTGAACCAAAGATCACGATCGAGCAAGATGTGTTGAAAGCAATGAACGGCTTATGGAAGCAGTGTATGATCGTGAAAGTTTTGGGGAGAAACGTGGAGATTGCTGCCTTGAGCAAGAAGCTGAAGGAGTTACTGAGGCCATGTGAAGCGATGTTTGTTGTGGATCTACCCCGACAGTTCTTCATGATCCGTTTTACGGGGGAGGAGGATTACATGAGTTTGGTCGTGAGAGTTCGATCCGTTGAGAGATGAGATCACCACAACTCTGGTGTGGGTCCGCTTGTTGAATATACTAGTCAATTTTTACCATAAAGCTATCCTTATTGGAATCACGAAAGGTTTAGGGAACCCATTCAAAGTAAACCAAACTACACACAACTTTGAGAAAACTCGGTTCGCGCGAATATGTGTGGAGGTGGACTTATCGCGACCTTTGAAGGGAACATTATCGATCAACTGGGATAGATACTTTGTCGCGTACGAAGGGTTAGCTAACATTTGTTCAGGTTATGGCTAGTATTGACAATTGATCCATTTGTGTCCAAAGGGAATGCTGGACCGAAATATGGGAAGTACACCCATAAGAAGAGTTGAGCCGCAAAATCCAGTTACCCATGAGGATGAGGGTTTTACGGAGGTTCGGAGGGCGTGTAGAATGGAGGCGCCAGCGAATACATCCCGGAGGGCGGAGAAAGTTGTTAGGGGAGATTTAGGAAGGAATCTTTAGGAGATCCTGCAAAACATGGAGGTGGAGAACATTACAATTTCCAACAGCTTTGATATGCTTGATGTCGATACAGGAGGATCAGAGGAGAGGCAAATAGGATTGACGGGAAAGGAAAATCTTCAGATTGAGAATATCCCAAAAGAAAAGGAAAAAGGAAAGTTTGGAGATCATCCACATGGAATGAGTTTTGGCGGGGAAATGGTATTAACTCATCAAGTGTTAAAGGGTGGGCCTATCAAAAAAAGGAATGGAAGCAGCAAGCCCACTAAGGGTAATACACAAACGACTCAAATCAGGCCCACGCGTGGACTGGTGTTTGGCCCGACTCGAGGGGAGATAGAATTATCAGAGTCATAGAAGAGATTGCGAGTTTAGCAGGATCGGATGGGAAGACCAGGGGGAGTGTTTGTGAATGGGTCGGAGGTTGAAATGGAAAGTGAGAAATCTCCAGGCTCAATCTCGATGACGGGATCTGGAGCTTTAGGCAATGTGAGTGAGTTGGTTATGAGTGGGGAATCCGATATGGTCACGGGCTTGTCAGAGGCAGATGACGATTCGATGGTCGCGTAACAGGGGGCCCCTGTATTTCAATGTATAAGAATGTATATAAGAATGATGAATGGCTTATTATAGAATTGCCAGGGGGCACATAAACCCAACTTTAGAAGATTGATCAGATATATATTGAAAAGATACAAGACAGATATACTTGCGTTGTTTGAAACTCATGCGGGAGGAGATCGAGCAAGAAGTATATATGAAGGTCTTGGTTTTGACAACTCTTTCCTAGTCGATGCACTGGGTCAAAGTGGAGGCTTGTGGTTACTATGGAGATTGAAGGTTGGAGAGGTGGAGATCCGGGAGTCGTCCGATCAGTTTATCCACGCCATAGTTAAGAACGGAGCGGAAGTTCTTCACTGGATAGTTGTTTATGCAGCTCCCTCAGCAAGTAGGCAGGGATATCTTTGGCGGCAACTCAGTCGCGTTATTGAAAGTGTGACGGAGCCGCTAGTAGTGGCTGGTGATTTTAACACAATCGTGCGTTTAGATGAGAGAACAGGAGGAAACGGTAGGCTCTCTACGGACTCGCAGGAGTTTGGTGAATGGGTGAACGAGTTAGCATTGATTGATATGGGGTTCAGTGGAAACAAGTATACTTGGAAGAGAGGACATACAGAGAGTACGTTTGTAGCGAAGCGGCTAGACAGGGTACTATGTTGTGCGAATACAAGGCTAAAATGGCAGGAGGCTACAATCACTCATCTATCCTTTCTGTCGTCTGATCACTCTCCCCTGTATATCCAACTAACACCAAAAGGGAGAGGGGATCCGAGAAGGAGACCATTCAGGTTTGAAGCAGCTTGGCTTAAACACTCAGGCTTTAAAAGAGCTTTTAGCGACATCGTGGGATGGGGAAGTTGCTACCTCGGTGGCGCTGAATTGGCTAAGAGAGAAACTGAGGAAGTGGAACAAAGAAGTCTTTGGTGATGTTCACCAAAAGAAGGAGAAGCTGATGAGGGAGATTAAAGAAGTACAAGAGATGTTAGATGTTAACGAAACGGATGCTCCCTTATTTAAGGAAGAGGAACTACTATGGGAATTTGATATTTTCTTGGACCAGGAGGAAGTATTATGGTTTCAGAAATCTAGAGAGAAGGCGATAGCTTTGGGAGACAGAAATACAAAGTACTTCCATACACTAACAATGATAAGAAGAAGGAATAAAGTCGAATCACTGAAGGATGATGAGGGACGATGGACCTCTCAAAACTTGGAGAAATTGGTGGTTGACTACTTTAATAAGCTGTACTCCCTGGATTATGTGGATCAGGTTATGTCTTTGTTGCCCAGAGAAGGCTTTCTAGAACTAACCCGGAATGAGCTCAGAGATTTAAATAAGCCATTTTCTGCAACTGAAGTGGAGACCTCAGTCCAAAGCATGGGAAAACATAAAGCACTGGGACCAGATGGATTCCAACCGGTCTTCTATCAGGATTGTTGGGAGGTAGTTGGGGAATCGGTGGTGCGTTTTGTTCTGGATTTCTTCAGGATAGGGATTCTCCCGAGGGGTACAAATGATGCAATGGTGGTGCTGATTGCAAAGGTACTCAAACCGGAAACAATCAAACAGTTTCGCCCAGTCAGTTTGTGTAATGTCCTCTTTAAGACGATAATTAAGGCTATGGTGATTAGACTGAAAAGGGTGATGCCTCGTCTTATCGGACCAGCTCAATCTAGTTTTATCCATGGGCGCTTAAGTGCAGATAATATAGTCGTTGTCCAAGAAGCAATACACTCAATGAGACGTAAAAAAAAAGCGAAAAGAATGGATGTTTTTGAAGCTTGATTTGGAGAAAGCATACGATCGGGTTAGATGGGACTTTCTGGAGGATACACTGTGTGCCACAAGATTGCCAGAGACTTGGGTTGGCTGGATATGAGCTGTGTAACTTGTCCTAGAATGAACTTGCTATGGAATGAAGAGAAAACAGAACCTTTTACTCCAAGAAAGGGGTTGCGTCAGGGTGATCCCCTATCACCGTACTCGTTAGTGATGTGTCTTGAACGGCTATATCATATGATTGAACAATCGATAGATACTAAGGACTGGAAACCGATTAGTATTTCGAGGGGAGGTCCGAAATTGTCGCATATTTGCTTTGCTGATGATCTAATTCTGTTCGCAGAAGCATCAGTAGCACAAATACGGGTGATTAGAAAAGTGTTAGATAACTTCTGGGTGGCTTCAGGACAGAACGTGAGTCTCGACAAATCCAAAATATTATTCTCCAATAATGTTCATCGGGAGTTGGAGAAGGCTATAGCTGATGAGAGTGGAATTCAGTCAACAAAAGATCTTGGAAGATATCTTGGGATGCCTATCTTACTGAAGAGAATGAACAAACAAATGTTTGGGAGATTCTTGAGCTTTGCGGGGAGATTCACTATGACGAAAGCAGTATTATCCTCCATTCCTATTCACTCAATGAGCATATGGGGGAGTACAACGGAGAAAAGGAAACAACACTTAGTGGCCTGGGAGAGTGTTTGCGTCCCAAAGAAGGAAGGAGGTCTCAGTATTAGAACAGCTCAGAATATGAATAAGGCATTACTGGTTTAGCTGGGGTGGAGACTACTTCAAGACAACACTAGTTTATGGGCACAAGTAGTAAGAAGTAAATACAGCTTCACAAATGTTCATGACGACAAATGGCTGAAAGAGAAGAAAACTTGGTCTCCAACATGGAGAAGTTTGATCATGGGGATAAGAGAAGTGGTCCTCCCGAGGCTAAAGTGGATTGTTGGGAATGGCAACATGATAAGGTTCTGGCATGATAAGTGATTAACAGATCGACCGCTTGTGGAATTGGAAGTGGAAGGGATTTCCGAAGCTATGTTGAACTCGAAGATACGGATCTCTGGATAAATGGCAGGGGATGGAATATCCCTCAACTCGCACCGTACATATCTCAGAGAACTTGTCTGAGCTGGGAGGAGTAGTTTTGGATGATGTTACAGGAGCAAAAGATAGACTGTCTTGGGAGGAAACCAGGATGGGGTTTATACAGTCAGATCTGTGTACACCCTGCTTACGGTAATCACTCCACGCCATTTACTATGCAAGTAGAATTTTGGATGATGCCCAGAAGAAATATGCAACAACTGAGAAGGAATTGTTGGCTGTTGTGTTTGCATTTGAAAAATTCAGGCAGTACCTTGTTGGCTCCAAGGTCGTGGTCCATACTGACCATTCAGCACTGAAGTATCTGATGCAGAAGAAGGATGCAAAGCCAAGGTTGTTGAGATGGATTCTACTTCTTCAAGAGTTTGACATTGAAGTGAAGGACAAGAAAGGTATTGAGAATGGAGTTGCTGATCATCTCTCCAGGATTCAGGTCGAAGATAGTGTCCCAATCATTGATTTCTTGCCTGAAGAGAATGTCTACTTGGTGGAAACAAGAAAACAGGAAGAAAGTGTTGAAAACCTGCAGTTTTCACGAAACTGCAGGGGAGTGACGAGCAATACCGGGGGGGGGGGGGGGGGGTGGGGGGTGACGGTCGTCACCAACCGAGAACAGTCTCGACAAGTTTTCATACAAAAGAGGTGATGCTTGTCACCAATACTGGTGACGCTCGTCACCAAACCCTGAACTTGGGTGCGATTTGTGCAAGCTTGGGGACCGTTTTTAAAGAGCATGTTTATGAATGATCCAAAGAGGCCCTGGTATGCTGATATTGCTAACTACCTTGCTGCAGAGGATGAACCACATGACTTCAAAGGGGTATGCTAAGAAAAAGTTCTTGAGAGAACTTAGGAGATTTTATTGGGATGAGCCATAGCTCTACAAGCACTGTGCTGATGGGATTTACAGGAGATGCATAGCAGCAGAAGAAGTGCAGGACGTCCTCTTTCACATTCATGGGTCAGAGTATGCTGGACATTTTGCCACATTCCAAACAGTCTCCAAGGTTCTTCAAGCTGGTTTTTGGTGGCCTACTATGTTCAGGGACGCCCAGGAATTCATTACAAGTTGTGATACTTGTCAGAGAAGAGGGAAGATCAGCAGGAGGCATGAGATGCCACAGAACTTCATTCTAGAAGTTGAAGTCTTTGATTGTTGGGGTATTGACTTCATGGGCCCTTATCCCTCATCTTATGGGAAACGATACATTCTGGTTGCTATTGACTATGTATCTAAGTGGGTAGAGGCGTTGGCTACTCCTACTAATGATGCTGCAGTGGTTTTAAAGCTGTTTAAGACCATTATCTTCTCCAGATTTGGTGTCCCGCGGATTGTTATAAGTGATGGTGGTTCTCACTTTGTTAACAAAGTTTTTGACAAGCTGTTGAAGAAATATGGTGTACAGCACAGAGTGGCCACGCCCTATCACCCCCACACTAGTGGACAAGTTGAGGTTTACAACAGGCAGATCAAGCAGATTCTGGAGAAGACAGTTGGAAAGACAAGGAAAGATTGGTCTGCAAAGCTGGATGATGCATTATGGGCTTACAGGAAAGCATACAAAACGCCACTTGGGACTACACCATTCCACCTTCTCTATTGCAAGGCGTGCCATTTACCATTGGAGCTTGAGTTCAAAGCAGAATGGGCTATCAAGAAGCTGAACTTCGATCTGAAGCCTGCTGCAGAGAGGCGCTTGATTCAGCTCAATGAACTGGATGAAATTAGATATCTGGCCGATGAAAACTCCAAGTTATACAAGGAGAGGACAAAGCATATCATGATAAGAAGATCATCTCCAGACATTTCGAGCCTAATGACCAGGTACTATTTTACAACTCTCGTTTACAGCTTTTTCCCGGTAAACTGCGTTCTCGATGGTCAGGTCCCTTCACTGTCAAAAAAGCTCGACCACATGGTGCCATTGTCCTTATAAACTCCAAAGGAGAGTAGTTCACTGTCAATGGACAGAGGGTGAAGCACTATTGGGCGCAAGCCGAGATTCCAGCAGGACACATTGTGTCTCTGGATGATGCACCAGCTGTCTAAACATCCAACCAAAGTCGAGCTAATGACTTTAAACAAGCGCTTAGTGGGTGGCAACCCACTGGTAAGTTGTATATCTTGTACTTAGTTTTTATTTTCGTGCTTTAGACTAATTATTTCTGTGAAAAAAAGAAACACGACCACAGACACCAATGGACATGGCTGCTTTTCAGGAGTATGTCATTGACAACTTTGAGGGACTCTGGGATGCTGTCGCTACAGTTAACAACTGTGGTTGTGTCCGCCCACATTACACCACCGAGCCCCGCGAGGGTGAGGACTGAGCCTCTACTATCTGGTTACTTGTTTCTGTTTCTCTTTTATTTTTATTTCTCTTGAGTCATTTTTATGTTTTCTTTGAGTCAGTTGTCAGTTACTTTGATGATGTTTTGTGAGATTGTTAAACCAGGTTATTATTGTTATGTTAGGATGTTATTAAATGTGTGTTTGAGTGCTCTAATAGTCTAATTTTAGAGTACACATGACAACATTACGTTAATAACCATCTAACTTGTGCATTCTGAAATACAGGTCGCGGTGACGCTCGTCACCCGACCCTTTGCGAGGTAACACTTTTCAACTTGGTTTTTCGAGTTTGCATTCATCATTTTGACCAACTCTTAGCTTAATAACACTGGGCACAGCGTAGTTTAAGTCCGGGGGAGGTGGTTACTGACATTGTGTGCTTTGTGTCATGTTTATAAAGTCTTAAAGTTGAGTCAAAAAGTGTTTTTATAGAGTTAAAATTTTGAAATTGTCAGTTTTTCTTGGAACTAATCATAGGATGTTTTTGCTTATAAGAACCATTGCCACAGTAATTGATTACAAGTCTTACTAAGTTGAAAGTCATAGGAAGATCAGTCTAGCAATGAAGGTTTAGGTTCTTAGAGAATCTGGAAAAATTTGCTGTTAGCTCCACCTTAATGAACTTTAAACTTCTTATCTTGGGGCTTGATTCTTATTGATCTTGATTCTCTCTTTCAACACTGACAATAAGGTTAAGATACAGTCTCTCTTTGATCTTCTATGATGTAGTTTTTAAGAGTTTAAGTCCAAAGAATGGTGCATTCATGACCCTGTCTCCTCACAAGGAACAACAGTAATGAACACACTCAAGAACCTGTCTCCTCACAAGGAACACAAGTATTGAGTAGCACCATATCTTAGACTGTAACAAATAAGAAAAAGAGTGAAAAATGTAAATATCCAAAGGAAAAGATCAAGGGAAGAGAAAATAGTAGAGCTGTGTTGAGATTGATTTTTTCAGTTGTTAGGAAGGGAAAATAATCTGTAAAGTGATTGAGATGATAAAACCTTGATGAGATATAACACTTAGATACAAAAATAAGGAGTTAACAGTAGAGATTTCGGATTTCTTGAAGGGATTTGGACTGGACTTGAGAGATTTGCTAAGCTTGTGATGATTAGACTGAAATTTGATCTTGTCTAGACTCTGTGGTATGTGGATTCGAAAGTGTTAACTAATGTGGTGATCCTGATGATTGACTGGCTGATTCTTGGTTTCAAACGTCGACCCTGTTCGTTGTCTGATGTTTGCTTGAGGGCAAGCAGGAGCTAAGTCTGAGGGAGTGGATATATCATGGTTTTTATGGTTTTTAACCATGATATAAGTCCTTTTTATTGAGTCTTTTTGGTCTTTATAGAGTCCTAGTAGAGTCTTTGCAGGTTATAACATGTCTGGAGCATAAATAGAGATATTGAAGCTTTTTGGAGCATTGCAAGTTAAAGCCACGAAGTACCTAGCTCGGAGAAGAAAGTATGTGTTTTTGTGACGAGCGTCACCAAAGAAGGAGTGTGGCCTGATTTATTAAGACTATTTGCAGAATTGGCCCAGAAGTTTCAATTTTTGCAAGAAGGCCCCAGATCGTGTTTAGCCTCTATTTATTAGGTTTTTCAGCCATTGTTGGTTTTATCTTAGTTTTGAGAATTCAGAGAGCTTTTAGAGAGGATTTTATTGAGAGCTTTTGGGGAGACAGATCCTGTACTCTTTTTGGAGAAAATTTCAAACCCCCTTTGTTTTTATTCTATTCTTTTAATGCAAATTTATTCAGTTATGTTTTGTGATTCCATAATCATGTCGGAGTAATCTGTTAGTTAAGTTAGGGTTTTTTTAAAGGTTGATGAAGAGTTTGTAGAATTGCTTCAGGTTAGGAATATCTTTTGGTTTTCATCTTTACTTGCTTTAAAATCGAATTTCTTAGAAACACCATCTAGAAATCCGAAAATCCTAGGTTGTTAAATATATGTCAGAGCATTATTGATAACCTGAACTAGTATTTGATGAGCAAAACAACTTAGTGCAAAAAGATTTGTTTTAGAAGTTTTGTGAACAATTGATTCTGATCATATTGCGTGTTTAGGTTGTTAGGGTTTGCAAAGAGATTTGAAACTCTGTGATTTAAACATAGTTAACTTCTTCAATGAGAATTGATTAGTTATATATTTGATATTCATGTTCAAAACGGTTCTTAATCATTCCTGATTTCACGCATTCTACATTCTCGGATTCAACCTGCGAACTGTCCTAACTTAGCGCTTTTAGACTTCTGAAACTTAGATCAAACACCCAATTTCGTTTGCTTACATCTAATTTGTTATTCGCATTACATACATTACATACTGCTTAGCTTAATCTGAACCTACATTCGTTAATGTAGTCTGCATTACTCCTTTGGGATTCGATACCCCTTGTACTACAACTGCTTTTGCTGTACACTTGCAGTAGTTTTATTTGGGTAAAACCTGAGCCCTATCACCATTGCAACTTGTAAGGCTTCGGATGCTTCCTTACTTTCAAGCCTAGCTTCTTGACCATTGTCTCACTTGCCACATTAGTACAACTTCCTCCATCAGTAATGACGCTGCATTCTTTCCCTTGGACGTGACACCTTGTGTGAAACAAGTTCTCTCTTTGCTCAAACTGTTCTGGTTTAGTCTGTACATTCAATGATCTCCTTGCAACCAATAGATCTCATGTTGCCGGATTAGCTTCATGCTCTTCTTCTGATGATAAAGAATCAGAAATCACTTATGCTTCCTCTTCTGACTCTATGTCTCCATTCTCCAGAAGAATCATAACCTTGTTGTTTGAGCATTCATTAACATAGTATCCTGTTCCATGGCACCTGAAGCACTTGACATCTCGAGTTCTAGTAGTAGAAGCCTCTGGTTTTCCTCTAGCAACCTGATTAGCAACAAACGTTTTAGATTCCACCTTGGGAAAGGTCCTTGGTTTCTCCTCTCTGTTGTAACTCGTCTGTGTGTTAGCTACTCCATAAGATGGTCTAGAAGAACCCTTTCTTTTGAGTTTCTGCTCCAATAGAATCGCTTTGTGTAGCATTTCTTCAATCTCCACATAGTGCTGCATCTCAAGCTTGTCCTGCACCTCACGGTTCAAACCGCTCATGAATCTAGCCAATGTAGCTTCTTGATCCTATATAACATCAGCCCTGATCATAAGTCTCTAACTCTTGGTAAAAGTCTTCAACACTGCGGCTGCCTTGAGTAAGTTTCCTTACTTTCTGATGAAGCTCACGGTGGTAATGACTAGGAACAAATCTCTTCTTATTAATGGCTTTCATATCAGCCAAATCTCTCTAAGGTGGCTTTGATCTCTCTGTTAGACACCTCCACCTGGCCACTTGTTTGACAATGGTAAGGAGTGGCAACCTTATGCTTAACACCAATCTTGTTTAGCAAATTCTCAAAACTTTGTTGATGAAATGACTCCCTCCATCACTTATAACACATATTGGAACACCAAACCTTGGGAAGATGAATATCTTGAAGAGCTTCAGCACGACCTTAGCGTCATTTGTAGGACTGGCTACTGCTTCAACACAATTTGAGACATAATCCACAACAACTAGGATGTATTTATTCTCATAGGATAATGGAAAGGACTCATGAAGTCAATCCCCCAAACAACATATATATTCACTTCAAGGATTGAGTTCAGAGGCATCTCATCTCTTTTAGAGATGCTTCCCTTCCTTTGGCATGCATCACATGATGAGATGAAAGCTTGGGCGTCCTTGAACAGGCTAGGCCACTAGAAACCATCTTGAAGCACCTTCTGTGCTGTCTTGAAAGTAGAAAAGTGACCACCATAGGCTCAACCATGACAATGGTGAAGGACACCTTTGACTTCTTCTTCTGCAATGCATCTCCTGAACAACCCATCAGTCCCCTTTTCGTAGAGATAAAGTTCATCCCAA
This sequence comes from Thlaspi arvense, assembly GCA_911865555.2. NCBI lineage: Eukaryota > Viridiplantae > Streptophyta > Magnoliopsida > Brassicales > Brassicaceae > Thlaspi > Thlaspi arvense. Next base: position 32,028,957 of record OU466859.2, on the reverse strand, counting down.
TAATAGTGAGACACATCCTTAAAGAATTTCTTCTATTGATAAGCATCAAGTCTTGTTGGGACATCTAAACAGGCCCTGTAGTTAGCAAAATCAGCATACCAAGGCAGCTTCTCTTCTTCTAAGCTCATTATCTCAGCTGTTTTCATTCCCAAAGCATGCAGTTGCTCTTCTGGTAGATTGTCATTGATAGGGACAAAATCATCAATCCTCAGTCTTGAAAGGTGATCAGCCACGCCATTTTCTACCCCTCTTTTGTCTACAATCTCCAAGTCAAACTCTTGCAATAGGAGTATTCATTTAAGGAGTCTTGGTTTGGTATCCTTCTTAGCATAGATGTGCCTTAGTGCAGCATGATCAGTGTAGAATATTACCTTAGACCCAACTAAGTAGCTTCGGAACTTTTCAAATGCAAACACCACTGCAAGAAGCTCCTTCTCTGTTGTAGCATATCTGGTTTGAGCTTCATCCATTGTCCTGCTAGCATAATAGATGACATGCAGCTTCTTGTCCACTCTTTGTCCCAAGACAGCTCCCACAACATAATCACTTGCATCAAACATGATCTCAAAGGGGAGATCCCAGTTTGGAGCTTGCACTATGGGCGTACTCACCAGGGCTTTCTTGAGGATGAGGAAAGCTTGTAAGCAGTCTTCATCAAAGACAAATTCTGTCTCCTTTCATAGAAGCCTTGTCAATGGTCTTGCTATCTTTGAGAAGTCCTTGGTGAACCTCCTATAGAAACCAGCATGTCCCAAGAAGCTTCTAATTCCCTTGACTGAATTTGGAGGCTCTAAGTGCAGCATTGATGTAGGAGTTTACTTTACTTCAATTCCCACATATACTCATATCATTGTAGTATGTGAGTGTCAATCCATAATGGGCAAAGTAAGACACTAAGAATGAAATAGATCATTCAATTCAAGCCAATTGAAAGATAAGAGGTGATCAAACTAAAGCAATTAACTAAACAAGACTGAACTAAAGAGCAATTATGAATTCTAGCAATCAAAAGACAGATGGGACTTGAGATGAGGTTATTGATCAAAGGGAGATTCTTGGCTTAACTAATGATGCTTACAAACCCCACAACAAGTTATTTCTAGGCATAGAATTAACAGCTATGACTAGCTAAATTCCTTGATACTAATTACTTTGCGAAGCATATAATCAGATAACTCCCATTACTGAAATAGATGATCAACAAGCATTATGAGCAACTAATCCAATTCTATATTACCAATCTACTCCTTAGACAGCTAATTCCTTAGGGTAAGAAAAGCAAATCTCTTACTTGACTCATTCAGGCATTTCATCAAACACTTATCAGGCATAAGAGAACCATATGATCTAGATAAACTTAACAAGGGCTAATCTAGCATTAAACAAAATCAATAAGAAGGAACAATAATATTAAGCACTAAGCAATCACTAATCAAGCCTCAAATCTCCCTATCTCTATCCCATCTCAAACCGTAAGATAACTACTCACTAAACATAGTTTTAGCCATGAACCCAAGCAAAAGAAGTTGACTAATCATGATTAGGAGAAAGATAAACAAGGGAAGATTAAGAGAAGTGTAGAAATTTTATAAACAATGAAAGATTCTACAACGTTTTCTCCAAAGAGAGAGTATTTAAGATAGAAACAATAAAAGATAAGTTCCCAAAGTTTTTAGGCTTTAACATATATATAGGAGGAAGAAAAATCCCTAGTAAACCAAGAGTAAATCAAGTTTTAGTCTGGTTCGGATGGGGTGTATCGGGTGTATTGGTCGATACAATGGTCGATATTGGCTTCTTTCGGGTTGCAAAGAGTGTTACTGGAATTGCCATATCTTTTGAATCACGAATTGGAAATGACTTGATTCAACCTCCATCGTAAAGCTAACTCGATCGTCTTCAACTTCTATGAAGGCTGGTGAGGCTGAATCGCATTGGAAGACCTTCGTTTGGACTTATACATTTCGTACCAACCTGGCTCTGTACTCCTTCCCGATATGCAGATCGATACAATCTCCCTCAGTTAAGGCATACTGACAAAAGAGTTTTGACTCTCTTGGTTCAATCACCCTTGCATTAGTCAGTTGTAGTAAGGGTTTTATGTCAATCCATTGGGAAGAGTTGAAAACAGAAGAGTTGAGAGTAAAGTCTCTAAGTCAAGCAGGCAGAGAATGGGTTTTGTTGCCTAAGCAACAGTTCTAGCAACCTAAGTGAAACAACCAGCGAACAAAGTGAAAGCAGAAGCAAACTAAGCAGTTCTAAACAACAAAAACAGAGTAAAACAGACCACAACAGAGCAAATCCGAAATTCAAATAAGAGAAAGGCAAGTCTCTAGATGTGGTTATTGACTTTGGGGAATTTCAGATATTAACTAAGGCTGTTTCAAACTACATTGATCAAGCAAACAAGCAAGCAATGGTGATTCCTACACATAGAGTTCACACTTAAGCTAGTTAGATCTAATCTCTTGGCAAATAACCCATTGCTAAACATTCTAACAAGAACTAACTCTCATTAGGGCTAAAACATCAAGAAGGCATGATTAAACAACTCTATTCAAGTCAAAATGCTCCTCAAAAAGTCAATCTCTTTAGCCAAGGCCAGCAAATCCTCTATTAAACATGATCAGCATTTCATCAAACACTTGGTGGGCATAAGAGAAAGCTAACAACTTAGACAAATTTGATCAAGACTAATCTAGCATGAGTAACAGATTAATAGAGAGGAAACCATAAACTGAAGCACTTAAAAAACCTTAATCAAGCCTTAAATCCCCCTAATCTACCACATCTAGAAACACTAAGATAACTACTCACTCATAATCATGTTTAACACCAAATCACAAAGGGAAATGATGCTAATCATGATTAAAAGAAAGATTAAAGAAAGATTAAAGCAAATACTTGTTTATATTAAAAAAAGCAAAGAAATTGTCTTACAAACTTAAAGAAAGTGCTCAAGAACAGTAAAATGACATGAACCCTCGAAAATCTGGAAAAATGGGCTATTTATAGTCTAAAGAATAAAACCCTAGAGTAATGGCATAAATGTAATTAAAAATAGGTTCGGGCTGGGTCAGTATCGGTCAGTTGTGTCGGTCTTCAGTGACCGAAATAGTTTCCTATCGGTCTGGAGTGATCGACACACATGACCGAAATTAATCCGGTGTGTTTGTGTCGATCACACTTGACCGATACTGGTGACCGATATGCTCCGTATCGGTCACCCTTGACCGAAACTCTCTGTGCTCTGACCGAAAACTTCTGCAGAGATCTTCTATTGTGATCCTTCTTGCTCCCTTTTCCCCAGCTAGCCTCTTGTATCATTCCCAAAACTCCTCCAAGCTCCTTTAAGCTCCAAAAGCACCTAAAAACATCAAAAATGCAAAGAGAAATGCAAACTATACTCTAAATGCAACCTAAGTCTAAAAGGAGAAGAAAATGGGACAAAAGCAAAGGGAAAACATGTAAAAGATGATCAAAATATGTACTAAATGCAGCCCTAAATAGTGTAAATACAAGGGATATCAACACCCCCACACTTGCCTTTTGCTTGTCCTGAAGCAGTTAAGAACAAATGGGAGAGTGAGGTTTGAAAGTGGGTATTCAGATTCCAAAAGTGCAAAGGTAAAGAGATGGTTGCAATGCTCAAGTTCCTAGTTGTAGGATGCAAACATAATCAGCTATACTTTAAAGATCCTAGCCATGCTTATCATGTTTCAAAATGATCTCAAATCTCAACTTAGGCAAATGCTCAAATCAGTCAACTCTTTAACATTCAATTAAGTTCAGAACATGAATCATGCTTATGCAAATCAAGTGAAGATATTTGGTTGAAAAGGGTAAGGTTATAAGATAAGAATGATCTCATTTAAGCTTAAGGGTTCAAAAACATAAAGGATCACTCAATGAAATGACTTCATCAAAATGCTAATGGTAAAAGCACACTTATGCATGCAATTCAAAGTTCTCTTCTACCATTATTTCCCAAAGATGAGTCCTAAGCATTTCAAAACCCATGAGTGAACCCTCTAAGTCTACCCGTTCCTAGATTCTACCCTTTACCCATCTTCATGGCTGGGAAAACTTCTTCTTTTGCTTGTGTGGCTGCTTCTTTTTGGTTGGGACATGCTCTTATTTGTTGTGCTGGCACCTTCATCACCTTTGGTGGATTGCTTCTTGATTATATTTTTCTTCTTTTGGACCTTTCTAAGCATTGTTGTTGGCGCCAATCCTTCTTTTTAAACTTAGAGCTTTTATTTCCCTTTACTTAATCACAATACTAAACTGTTTCCCCTTTTCTACCATATCAGATATTTTTCCTTTCTTTCAAAACATAAAAACATGAAGTTCAAACCACTTACTCTACCCTTTTTAAACCCCAAAACTCCTATCCTAGAATCAAGCTCAAGATGCAAGCTGATATCTACAAGAGAGCTAATTATTGCCAGCCTTATTCCTAACACTTTTTGCCAAGAGAAAATCGAAAATGCAATGCAAAGGCCTCTCAGCTCTCACAATAGTGTTTAGGCTCAAAAGGAGGTTTTGGTTAAGGGTGAGGATGTAACTGTCCCATAATTATGAGGATCAGCTATTTGGATCAACAAGAGTGGTAGAAAGGAGAAAGATGATCCAAATATGTTTTATGGTAGCCATGTAATCACTTTCCAATGCATAAGACATGATAATTAAAAGTCCAAGTTAAAGTTCAAGTTGATAGAGTTGATTTTCAGAGAACAAATGCTTTCAGAATGAGATGAGAAGACCAAATCTAGCAATCTAAGCATGGTTCAGCCTTAACTTCTAGCAATCATATGATGCATCAAACAACTAAGCACTTAAAAACTGAAATCATCTCTAAACACTAAGCACTTTACAAGGAAAACTCATCATAATGCCCTATGCAAATGCAATGCAACCTAAATGTCAACACTAGACTCAATCCTAGAAGAATGAAATGCAACAACATGCTTTCGTTTTGGTTTGCAAATATGCAAATTTTTTTTAAAAAAAATTTCGATTTTTTTGTGTTTTTCTATGCCTTACATGTATGCATGATATGCAAGAGACTCAAAGAGAAAAGAAAAAAAGAAAAACTAAGAAAACAGAAAACAAAGTCAAACCCCAAATCTCTCAAATTGACACCAGAGTTTTGACTCTCTTGGTTCAATCACCCTTGCATTAGTCAGTTGTAGTAAGGGTTTTATATCAATCTATTGGGAAGAGTTGAAAACAGAAGAGTTGAGAGTAAAATGTCTAAGTCAAGCAGGTAGAGAATTGGTTTTGTTGCCTAAGCAACAGTTCTTGCAACCTAAATGAAACAGGCAGCAAATAAAGTGAAAGCAGAAGCAAACTAAGCAGTTCTAAACAAGAAAAACAGAGTAAAAAAGAGCAAACCATAGCAAATCCGAAATTTAAGTAAGAGAAAGGCAAGTCTCTAGATGTGGTTATTGACTTTGGGGAATTTCAGACTTCAACTAAGGCTATTTCAAACTACAATGATCAAGCAAACAAGCAAGCATTGGTGATTCTTAGACATAGAATTCACACTTAAGCTAGTTAGATCCAATCTCTTGGCAAATAACCCTTTGCTAAACATTCTAACAAGAACTAACTCTCATTAGTGCTAAAAAAATCAAGCAAGCATGATTAAAAAACTCTATTCAAGTCAAAATGCTCCTCAAACAGTCAATCTCTTGAGCCAAGGCCAGCAAATCCTCTATTAAACATGATCAGCATTTCATCAAACACTTGGTGGGCATAAGAGAAAGCTAACAACTTAGACAAGTTTGATCAAGACTAATCTAGCATGAATAACAGATTATTAGAGAGGAACTCATAAACTAAAACACTTAACAAACCTTAATAAAGCCTTAAACCCCCCTAATCTACCACATCTAGAAACCCTAAGATAACTACTCACTCATAATCATGTTTAACACGAAATCACAAAGGAAAAGGATGCTAATCATGATTAAAAGAAAGATTAAAGAAAGATTAAAGCAAATACTTGATTATATTAAACAAAGCAAATAAATTGTCTTACAAACTTAAAGAAAGTGCTCAAGAACAGTAAAATGACATGACCCCTCGAAAATCTGGAAAATGGGGCTATTTATAGTCCAGAGAAGAAACCCCAGAGTAATGGCATAAATGTACTTAAAAACAGGTTCGAGCTGGGTCAGTATCGGTCAGTTGTGTCGGTCTTCAGTGACCGAAATAGGTCCCTATCGGTATGGAGTGATCGACACACATGACCGAAATTAATCCGCTGTGTTTGTGTCGATCACACTTGACCGATACTGGTGACCGATATGCTCTGTATCGGTCACCCTTGACTGAAACTATCTGTGCTCTGACCGAAAACTTCTGCAGAGATCTTCTGTTGTGATCCTTCTTGCTCCCTTTTCCCCAGCTAGCCTCTTGTATCATTCCCAAAACTCCTCCAAGCTCCTTTAAGCTCCAAAAGCACCTAAAAACATCAAAACTGCAAAGAGAAATGCAAACTATACTCTAAATGCAACCTAAGTCTAAAAGGAGAAGAAAATGGGACAAAAGCAAAGGAAAAACATGCAAAAGATGATCAAAATATGTACTAAATGCAGCCCTAAATGGTGTAAATACAAGGGATATCAACACCCCCACACTTGCCTTTTGCTTGTCCTCAAGCAATTAAGAACAAATGGGAGAGTGAGGTTTGAAAGTGGGCATTCAGATTCCAAAAGTGCAAAGGTAAAGAGATGGTTGCAATGCTCAAGTTCCTAGTTGTAGGATGCAAACATAATCAGCTTTACTTTAAAGATCCTAGCCATGCTCATCATGTTTCAAAATGATCTCAAAACTCAACTTAGGCAAATGCTGAAATCAACTCTGTAACATTTAATTAAGTTCAGAAAATGAATCATGCTTATGCAAATCAAGTGAAGACATTTGGTTGAAAAGGGTAAGGTTATGAGATAAGAATGATCTCATTTAAGCACAAGGGTTCAAAAACATAAAGGATCACTCAATGAAATGACTTCATCTTAGGCAAAATGCTAAAGGTAAAAGCACTCTTATGCATGCAATTCAAGGCTCTCTTCTACCCTTATTTCCTAAAAATTAGTCCTAAGCATTTCTAAACCCAAGAGTGAACCCTCTAAGTCTACCCTTTCCTAGATTCTACCCTTTACCCATCTTCATGGCTGGGGAAGCTTCTTCTTTTGCTTGTGTGGCTGCTTCTTTTTGGTTGGGACTTGCTCTTCTTTGTTGTGCTGGCACCTTCATCACCTTTGGTGGATTGCTTCTTGGTCAGATTTTTCTTCTTTTGGACCCGTCTAAGCATTGTTGTTGGCGCCAATCCTTCTTTTTAAACTTAGAGCTTTTATTCCCTTTACTTAACCACAATACTAAACTGTTTCCCCTTTTCTACAATTTCAGATCTTTTCCCTTTCTTTCAAAACATAAAAACATGAAGTTCAAACCACTTACTCTACCCTTTTTAAACCCCAAAACTCCTATCCTAGAATCAAGCTCAAGATGCAAGCTGATATCTACAAGAGAGCTAATCATTCCCAGCCTTATTCCTAACACTTTTTGCCAAGAGAAAATCGAAATTGCAATGCAAAGGCCTCACAGCTCTCACAATAATGTTTAGGCTCAAAAGGAGTTTTTGGTTAAGGGTGAGGATGTAACTGTCCCATAATTATGAGGATCAGCTATTTAGATCAACAAGAGTGGTAGAAAGGAGAAAGATGATCCAAATATGTATATGGTAGCCAGAAAATCACTTTTCAATGCATGAGACATAATAATTAAAAGTCCAAGTTAAAGTTCAAGTTGATAGAGTTGATTTTCAGAGAACAAATGCTTTCAGAATGAGATGAGAAGACCAAATCTAGCAATCTAAGCATGGTTCAGCCTTAATTTCTAGCAATCATATGATGCATCAAACGACTAAGCACTTAAAAACTGAAATCATCTCTAAACACTAAGCACTTTACAAGGAAAACTCATCATAATGCCCTATGCAAATGCAATGCAACCTAAATGTCAACACTAGACTCAATCCTAGAAGAATGAAATGCAACTACATGCTTTCTTTTTGGTTTGCAAAAATACAAATTTTTTTTAAAAAAATTTCGATTTTTTGTGTTTTTCTATGCCTTACATGTATGCATGATATGCATGAGACTCACAGAGAAAAGAAAAAATAAAAAAACTAAGAAAACAGAAAAAACAAAGTCAAACCCCAAATCTCTCCCCCACACTTAAATTACACAGTCCCTTGTGTAATGAAAGCAATGGAAGAGAGAAGCAACAAAATATATTACAAAAATAAAAAGATGCAATGATATAGAACAATGGAAAAGATGTGGTACTTGGTTTAATGGTAGGAGTTGTGGGATGATCCTGAGGTTTGTGGAGACTTGCTAGCTCTCTGGGGAAAGGGATGCTTCCTCTCCTTGTGACCCTTTGTCGCTTGCTGTTGAGCTGCTCCTGCTTCTCATTGTACCTCAGATAAAATTTCGGTCACACAGGACTGATACAACTGACCGAAATGGCAGTATCGGTCATTAGTGATTGATATTGGAGACTGGTGCTTCCTGGGAGTAGTATCGGTCATCACTGATCGACACACTTGACCGAAATACATCCGGTGCGATTGTGTCGGTCTTGAGTGATCGATACTGGTGACCGATATGATTCCAAGAATCTCATCGATCACCAGTGATCGACACTCTTGACCAAAAATCAAACGGTGTGTTTATGTCGATCAAGTGTGGTCGATATGAATGACCGAAATTTCGTCCTGCTGTTAGGCGGCTTACCATATCGGTCACAAGTGACCGATACGTTGACTGGTGTAGACTGGCTCTACTGATATCGGTCAAAGATGATCGATATTGATGACCGAAAATTTGTGGATCGGTCTGTCATGACCGATACAGATGACTGATAATTTGTGTATCGGTCAGTCATGACCGATACAGATGACCGATATCAGCCAGAATACACCTGTTCTTTGTCTTATTCAGACTTTCTCAATCCCCAGTTCGAAATCCTGTTTCTATACACTAAAACAAAGCATAAAAGATAAACTAGAAAGCATAATATATACAAAAGGATACCATGGGACTACCTCCCAAGTGTGCTTGCTTAAAGTCACTAAGCTTGACTTTGATTACCTCTTTAGTTGAGGTGAGGAGAAGGAGTCATGGAACTCCTTGGTGGTGGCTTGCTCCTTTGGACTCTAGCAGAAACTCCATTCATCTTTATCTTGGCAAAAGGCATAGTCTTCCCCTCTTTCTGAAGCTTGAAGATGAACTCTCCCTTCTTAGAGACCCTTGGTTGCAAAACCAGCTCCCCTTTGTTAATATCCAACTTGATCTCATTCAGATTCTTGTAACCAACCCCTTCAAGGACCTCCTATTCAGTGGTGTCTTCAAACAACTTGGCCAAGCAGTAGCCATCAAAACTCTCTCCTAGGTAGCCTTCAAACTCTGGCCAGTTCCTTCCAAGTTGCTTCAGCTTCTTGATCTCCATTGAGAAGGCTTGTTCATTCTCCAGCTTATTCCCCTTGGTGTCAAACCTTAGAACCTTCTTCTTGGTCAGCTTCAGCTCAATAGTGCATTCCTTAGCATCAAACACTGCTCCAGCTGAGGCCAAGAAAGGTCTTCCTAGTATGATAGCATGCTTTATATGCCCTTCCCCATCAAGTGCCAAGAAATCAGTGGGAATGGTTACTCCTTCTATCATCATTGGCACATCTTTAAGACTCCCAAGTGGTTTCTTCACTGTCACATCAGCTATAGTAAGGGATACATTACTCTATTGAAGTTGATTGTAGCCAAGAGCTTTAGCAGTAGAGGATGCGAGAAGATTGATACTTGCTCCAAGGTCACAAAGACAGCTCTTGAAAGTCTGCCCCTTAAGTTCACATGGGAGAGTCAAACAGCCTGAATCTCCAAGTTTTTTGATAGTGAGCTCCTTAACCTCAGGTGTTCCAATCTTCACCCTTAGCTTCTCAAGTTCTTCTTGGCCATTCAAACCCCTCAACTCCATCTGAGCAGCATAGAGAGTTTCATACTTTTGAACCAGCTGTTCCTTGAACCTTTCTGGAAAAGGGATGGTTGGTTGATAGACAGGAAGAGCAGCTGTTTGAGGTTTCTCCTTATCATCAGTAGTTTCCATCAAGTAGTCTTTTGTGTTGTCAACAACTTCATGTGGCGCCCACCACTCTTCATCATCTGAGTTTTCCCTATCTCTGAAGGGTCCTTCTTCTTAGCATCAAACACAGCTCCAGCTGAGGCCAAGAAAGGTCTTCCTAGTATGATAGCATGCTTTATATGCCCGTCCACATCGAGCGCCAAGAAATCAGTGGGAATGGTTACTCCTTCTATCATCATTGGCACATCTTTAAGACTCCAAAGTGGTTTCTTCACTGTCACATCAGCTATAGTAAGGGATACATTACTCTATTGAAGTTGATTGTAGCCAAGAGCTTTAGCAGTAGAGGATGCGAGAAGATTGATACTTGCTCCAAGGTCACAAAGACAGCTCTTGAAAGTCTACCCCTTAAGTTCACATGGGAGAGTGAAACAGCCTGAATCTCCAAGTTTTTTGATAGTGAACTCCTTAACCTCAGGTGTTCCAGTCTTCACCCTTAGCTTCTCAAGTTCTTCTTGGCCATTCAAACCCCTCAACTCCATCTGAGCAGCATAGAGAGTTTCATACTTTTGAACCAGCTGTTCCTTGAACCTTTCTGGAAAAGGGATGGTTGGTTGATAGACAGGAAGAGTAGCTGTTTGAGGTTTCTCCTTATCATCAGTAGTTTCCATCAAGTAGTCTTTTGTGTTGTCAACAACTTCATGTGGCGCCCACCACTCTTCATCATCTGAGTTTTCCCTATCTCTAAAGGGTCTTTCTTCTACAGTTCCTTGGTCATTTTTAATTTCCAAGAACTCATCCCCCCCCCCCCCCCCACTTCGAGGTTCAGTGCCCTCAGTGAACAAGTAGAGGAACTCTTCAATGATAGCCTCCTCTTCAGCTGAGAAGCTTCCTTCTTCTAGCACAATAGCATTGCAGAACTCCTTTGGGTTTGCTTCTGGTTTTCCAGGAAACTGTCCTTGTGGCTTGGGACCAGCTATTCCTTTGTTGTTCTCCAGTGTTTTAACTCTTGCAGCCAACCCATCAAACTTGTTGGTAAGCTCTACATGCACTGAATCAATTTTGTTATGGACCTCTGCAAACTTCTTGTTCATTTCCAAGGTTGTAGTGACTTGAGTGTTGATCATTTGCTGCATGAGGGTCTTGAGTTCAGTGTCTTGAGAGCTAGAGGAAGCTTGTCCTTGTGCTTGGGCATTGAATCCTGGAGGGTTGTAGGGCGCTCTTGGCTGATAATTGTTGTTCCTCTGCTGGAAACCTTGATTGTTGTAGGGAACAAAAGGTCTTGGGGGAGTTGCTGTTGTTGTTGAGGGTAAACCTGATCTTGTGGGTTGGCAACATTGTCGCTCCTGTAGGACAAGTTGTGATTGGGTCTGTAGTTCCGATAGTTGTTGTAGCCACCTTGATTTCCCAAATAGTCCATCTCCTCAACTTGGCATTGCTCCTGATCATCAAGCTGAACCATGTCTCCCACAAAGTGAACCTCTTTCTTTTCTCTTAGCAATAAGTCCAGCTTCTCATGTAGAGACTTGATTTCTTTCTTGCTAGACTCTAACTCATCCTTTGCACTCCTTGGTGCTCTGTCAAATTCTTCATTGTAGTTTCCATCAGACTGAGCCAATTTCTCTACTAACTCCAAACCTTCATCTACATCTTTTGACAGGAAGTTCCCATTGGAGGCTGTGTCCAGGAGCATTCTGATCTTATGCAAGGCTCCTCTGTAGAGAGTGGAGAGCAAAGAGGCTTGTGAGAAGCCATGATGATGGCATTGCAATGTGTAACCCTTGAACCTCTCCCAAGCTTCTCCAAAGCTTTCATTGTTCCTCTGTGCAAATCTTGAGATCTCATTCCTTATCCTAGCAGTTCTGGAAGTGGAGAAAAACTTTGCTAGAAAGGCTTTCTTGCATTCATCCCAGCTGGTGATACTCCCTTGGGGAAGGTTTTTCTCCCACTAATGTGTTTTGTCTCCTAGGGAAAAGGGAAACAATCTGAGCTTGAAGCCATCTTCACTTACTCCATTTATCTTTGTGACGGAGCACAGCCTGTCAAAATTGTCCAGATGATCTAGAGGGTCTTCAAGTGGTAACCCATGGAATTTGCTGCTCTGAACCATTGAAATCAATCCAAACTTAATTTCGAAGTTGTTGTTTTGGAAAGCTGGTGGAATGATGCCTGTCCTGTTGTTGTAGACAGTTGGTGCATCACCAGCGCCAATAGGTCGAGCTGCTCTTGGATCTTGTGCAGCGCCTCTTGGTCCTTGCTCACCCTGTAAGCCTTGAACACCTTGATGTCCTTGTATATCCTGAGCGCCTGCAGCTCCTTGAGGACCCTGAAATCTGATGTCATCCATGACTTGATCCTGATTGTTCATACCAAGTCTTTGCAAGTGTTGCTGCCTTTCTTGCTGTCTCCTTGCTTTCTGTCCTCTATCCAGCAGATTGATGTTGTCTATGAAATCCACAAGATTGCCTGAACCTCGAGATCTCAAGTTCATATACCTGAAACACAGAAGTGAGAGTCAAAGAGAATTAGTAACCAAAGAAAAGTAAAAGCTTGATCATAAAGATTCTACAAACTCTAATGATTCACACTGATTCCCAAATGGCAACGGCGCCAAATTGACACAAGAGTTTTGACTCTCTTGGTTCAATCACCCTTGCATTAATCAGTTGTAGTAAGGGTTTTATGTCAATCCATTGGGAAGAGTTGAAAACAGAAGAGTTGAGAGTAAAGTCTCTAAGTCAAACAGGCAGAGAATTGGTTTTGTTGCCTAAGCAACAGTTCTAGCAACCTAAGTGAAACAAGCAGCAAACAAAGTGAAAGCAGAGAAGCAAACTAAGCAGTTCTAAACAAGAAAAACAGAGTAAAACAAAGCAAAACATAGCAAATCCGAAATTCAAATAAGAGAAAGGCAAGTCTCTAGATGTGGTTATTGACTTTGGGGAATTTCAGACTTTAACTAAGGCTGTTTCAAACTACATTGATCAAGCAAACAAGCAAGCATTGGTGATTCTTAGACATAGAATTCACACTTAAGCTAGTTAGATCCAATCTCTTGGCAAATAACCCTTTGCTAAACATTCTAACAAGAACTAACTCTCATTAGTGCTATAAAATCAAGCAAGCATGATTAAACAACTCTATTCAAGTCAAAATGCTCCTCAAACAGTCAATCTCTTGAGCCAAGGCCAGCAAATCCTCTATTAAACATGATCAGCATTTCATCAAACACTTGGTGGGCATAAGAGAAAGCTAACAACTTAGACAAGTTTGATCAAGACTAATCTAGCATGAATAACAGATTAATAGAGAGGAACCCATAAACAGAAGCACTTAACAAACCTTAATCAAGCCTTAAATTCCCCTAATCTACCACATCTAGCAACCCTAAGATAACTACTCACTCATAATCATGTCTAACACCAAATCACAAAGGGAAAGAATGCTAATCATGATTAAAAGAAAGATTAAAGAAAGATTAAAGCAAATACTTGATTATATTAAACAAAGCAAAGAAATTTTCTGACAAACTTAAAGAAAGTGCTCAAAAACATTAAAATGACATGACCCCTCGAAAATCTGGAAATGGGGGCTATTTATAGTCTAGAGACGAAAACCCTAGAGTAATGCCATAAATGTAATTAGAAACAGGTTCGGGCTGGGTCAGTATCGGTCTGTTGTGTCGATCTTCAGTGACCGAAATAGGTCCCTATCGGTCTGGAGTGATCGACACACATGACGAAATTAATCCGGTGTGTTTGTGTCGATCACACTTGACCGATACTGGTGACCGATATGCTCCGTATCGGTCACCCTTGACCGAAACTCTCTGAGCTCTGACCGAAAACTTCTGCAGAGATCTTGTGCTGTGATCCTTCTTGCTCTCTTTTGCCCAGCTAGCATCTTGTATCATTCCCAAAACTCCTCCAAGCTCCTTTAAGCTCCAAAAGCACCTAAAACGTCCAAAATGCAAAGAGAAATGCAAACTTTACTCTAAATGCAACCTAAGTCTAAAAGGAGAAGAAAATAGGACAAAAGCAAAGGGAAAACATGCAAAAGAGGATTAAAATATGTACTAAATGCAGCCCGAAATGGTGTCAATACAAGGGATATCACATATCGGCCTGTCTTCCTCGATACTCTTCCCGGAATGTTCCCTGTGGCTCGTGTATCTACCAGTATAGGTCGATATGCAAGTCGGTACGCCCCGGGACTTGTGTATCGAGCAGCTTGCTCGGCACACTCCTTGGTATGGCCAGTTGTCTCCGTAGCGGTTTCACGAAAACCTTGATAACTATTTAACCGTATATCTGATCGACCTGAGACCGAGTCCATTCGAAATATAACTCACAGAGCTACAATTTTGATGTATAGTGCTAAACCTGAATCTGAGGGTAAGCCATTCATCCAGGCTGATCTTGGGTGATGTGATTTCCAGGATTGTTTGTACCGGGCTGGCATGCTCGGTCTGCACCTTGATATTCCTCCATATCGACCAACCTTGATCTGTATGCAGCTCGAGATGGCTCCCAGATCCTTGATTCTTCTTTGAATTGCCTTGGCTTGACCCTTTGATCCTTCTAGAGCTCCTTATAGCCTCCAAACACTTCATATGTACGTGCCAAGTACTCCATATGCACCAAATATGCTATGCAACTTCTAACAAAACTCTAAGTTCTAAATGGATGCAAATGGGACAAGAACAAGGTAAAAATGCTTTCTTCAAAACTAAAAACTAGTGCTAAATGTATGCTAAAATTGTATAAATATAGTGCATCAACTCCCCAACACTTGCCTTTTGCTTGTCATCAAGTAATCAAAGATAAATAAGAGAGAGAGGTTTAATGGTGGGTGCTCAAAACTAAAGATGCCAATGGATGAATTAATTCAATGCCCAAGTTATATGCTCTAAGATGCATCGAGATTGTTCTACTTCAAAAGCTTTAGCCATACTCATCCTAACAAACAAAGAACTCAAGCTTAGCCTTCACAAGCATTCAAATCAACCAACTCTTTAACGTTCATTAATTGTAACCAATGGTTCAAGTTAGTGCAAATAAAGTGAGAACATTTGGTTTAAGGGACAAGGCTTTGAGATTAAAATGATCTCATTCAAATAAGGCTCAAAGACTGAAGAGATCACTGAATGAAATGACTCTATCTTAGGCAAAATGCTAAAGGTAAAAGCACACTTATGCATGCAAGTTAAAGCTCTCTTCTACCCTTTTTTTACCCAAAGATGAACCTAATAACTTCTAAATCCCAATTAAAACCCCTATATCTACCTTTTCCCAAAGCACTTGTCATCTTCTTCTTCTTGATATGTGGGGGAAACTCTTTCTTCTTTTGCTTGTGTGGTTGACTTCTTTTTGGAACTTGCTCTCCTTTTGTTGTGTGGGCGCCATTTTCATTACCTTTTGATGGATCGCTTGGCCTGAATTCTCCTTTTGGATGACCTTTGTAAGCCTTGTTGTTGCTGGCACCTTCTTTAACACTTAGAGCTTTCTTCCTTATTCACTTAACCACAAAATCTATTTATTTTCCCCACACAATCAATTCTACACTTCTTCTATTCTTAAAAGATGTAAACAATTAAAGATGAAACCACTTAAATGACCCCTTTCCCAATCTCCTAACCTAGTACCAGGCTCAAAATGCAAACTGGTGTCCACAAGAGAGCTTCTCCTTTCTAGCCTTATTCCTAACAATTTTTGCCAAGATAGAATCAAAAATGATGTAATGCAATGCCTCACAGTTCTCATTATAGTGTTTATGTTCAGAAGGAAGGATTGGTTTAAGATGTGGATAACTGTCTCATAATGATGAGGATCAGCTACTTTGATTAACAAGAGTGGTAATAAGGGAAGAAGATAATCCAAGTATGTATATGGGTAGCCATGTAATCACTTTCAATGCACAAACAATATAATTCAAATACAGGATTATGGTTCTAATAAGATAGATTTGGAATCAAATCAAAGCAAGCTTCGACATAAGTAAAGAGTGTCAATACAAGAATTCAAAGAATGGTGCAGCCTTAACTTCAAACTCACTAATATGCATTCAAACAACAAGTAACCATGGCATTGAAAACAAATCAAACATTTGCATCTTAACAAATGTTTATCATCTACCCCCTATGCAAGTGTGTGCAAAGTTTCATGAAATGCATCAAGACTCAATCTTAATTACGCAAATGCACCTAAATAATTCTTTTTGGTTTCCAAAAGTTTGAAAATTTTCTGATTTTGTCAATGAAATGCATGATTGTATGCATGAGACTCAAGTATGCAAAAGAGAAAATAAAAAAACAAAACACAATGTCAAATGCAATACCCTCCCCCACACTTGAATTACACAGTCCTCTGTGTAATAACAGTCACAGAGGATGTTTAAACAAGTATAAATGATGAATGGACAAAAGGCAGCACAAAAGAAGTGAAGGATAAAGAGTTAGGGGAGACTTACAGCTGTTTCCGTGGCCGATACGGTGGTCCATATGCACCTCTGTTTGTTGATATCGGGATGATTGACCCGATACGTTGGTCGATATTCCATGTGGTGCTTGCGTATCGGCTAGGTAGTCCGATACCATGCTCGATACAGCTTGTTGCTTCCTGTACCACCTTATTCAGCTTGTGACATACACCGATATGACTTAACATCTCTATGTATCGGTATCCGTGCACCTCGTTACTGTGCTCGATAATAATAGTTAGCTGTCCGATATCAACGGAGGGTGGTCGATACGTAGCCCGATACAAGTGCCATTAACGCATATCGAGTTGACTAAATCCCAGTATTCAGGTCGATACAAGCTCCTCTCATCTGTATCAACCTTAATTTCCCAGGTACACAGATCAGTACAAGCATAGAGACGCACGATATCAGGCAAGATAACTTGATACATAGCTCGATATTACACGTACCGACCTGAGCAAACCAATATGCTGGCCGATATGACCCCTCTCAGAGTTCTCCTTTCTTTATAGCTGATCCTCTTTTTCATGAGATCAAACTTGGTGCTAAACACCAAAACAAACAAGAAAAAACAAATAATATAGATATGGATAACATGGGAATACCTGCCAAGAGTGCTTGTTTAGAGTCACTAAGCTTGACTTTTCTTGCTCCTTAGTTAAGTTGAGAGGGAGATAGAGAACTCCTTGGTGGATCCTTTCCTGAATGGCCTGTAAAAGTGGTGGTTGGTGACTTGTAGGGAGACCAACTCTCAGGGGGTGGGTGGTGGGGTGACGCTCGTCACCACAAAAGAGGTGACGCTCGTCACCAAACCCTGAACTTGGGTGCGATTTGTGCAAGCTTGGGGACCGCTTTTAAAGAGCATGTTTATGATTTGGATGATCCAAAGAGGCCCTGGTATGCTGATATTGCTAACTACCTTGCTGCAGAGGATGAACCACATGACTTCAAAGGGGTATGCTAAGAAAAAGTTCTTGAGAGAACTTAGGAGATTTTATTGGGATGAGCCATAGCTCTACAAGCACTGTGCTGATGGGATTTACAGGAGATGCATAGCAGAAGAAGAAATGCAGGACGTCCTCTTTCACTGTCATGGGTCAGAGTATGCTGGACATTTTGCCACATTCCAAACAGTCTCCAAGGTTCTTCAAGCTGGTTTTTGGTGGCCTACTATGTTCAGGGACGCCCGGGCATTCATTACAAGTTGTGATACTTGTCAGAGAAGAGGGAAGATCAGCAGGAGACATGAGATGCCACAGAACTTCATTCTAGAAGTTGAAGTCTTTGATTGTTGGGGTATTGACTTCATGGGTCCTTATCCCTCATCTTATGGGAAACGATACATTCTGGTTGCTGTTGACTATGTATCTAAGTGGGTAGAGGCGTTGGCTACTCCTACTAATGATGCTACAGTGGTTTTGAAGCTGTTTAAGACCATTATCTTCCCCAGATTTGGTGTCCCGCGGATTGTTATAAGTGATGGTGGTTCTCACTTTGTTAACAAAGTTTTTGACATGCTGTTGAAGAAATATGGTGTACCGCACAGAGTGGCCACGCCCTATCACCCCCCAAACTAGTGCACAAGTTGAGGTTTATAACAGGCAGATCAAGCAGATTCTTGAGAAGACAGTTGGAAAGACAAGGAAAGATTGGTCTGCAAAGCTGGATGATGCATTATGGGCTTACAGGAAAGCATACAAAACGCCACTTGGGACTACACCATTCCACCTTCTCTATTGCAAGGCGTGCCATTTACCATTGGAGTTTGAGTTCAAAGCAGAATGGCCTATCAAGAAGCTGAACTTCGATCTGAAGCCTGCTGCAGAGAGGCGCTTGATTCAGCTCAATGAACTGGATGAAATTAGATATCTGGTGTTTTGACTCTCTTGGTTCAATCACCCTTGCATTAGTCAGTTGTAGTAAGGGTTTTATGTCAATCCATTAGGAAGAGTTGAAAACAGAAGAGTTGAGAGTAAAGTCTCTAAGTCAAGCAGGCAGAGAATGGGTTTTGTTGTCTAAGCAACAGTTCTAGCAACCTAAGTGAAACAAGCAGCAAACAAAGTGAAAGCAGAAGCAAACTAAGCAGTTCTAAACAACAAAAACATAGTAAAACATAGCACAACAGAGCAAATCCGAAATTCAAATAAGAGAAAGGCAAGTCTCTAGATGAGGTTATTAAATTTGGGGAATTTCAGATATTAACTAAGGCTGTTTCAAACTACATTGATCAAGCAAACAAGCAAGCAATGGTGATTCCTAGACATAGAGTTCACACTTAACCTAGTTAGATCTAATCTCTTGGCAAATAACCCATTGCTAAACATTCTAACAAGAACTAACTCTCATTAGTGCTAAAACATCAAGAAGGCATGATTAAACAATTCTATTCAAGTCAAAATGCTCCTCAAAAAGTCAATCTCTTTAACCAAGGCCAGCAAAGCCTCTATTAAACATGATCAGCATTTCATCAAACACTTGGTGGGCATAAGAGAAAGCTAATAACTTAGACAAGTTTGATCAAGACTAACCTAGCATGAATAACAGATTAATAGAGAGAAACCATAAACTGAAGCACTTAAAAAACCTTAATCAAGCCTTAAATCTCTCTAATCTACCACAACTAGAAACACTAAGATAACTACTCACTCATAATTATGTTTAACACCAAAGCTCAAAGGGAAATGATGCTAATCATGATTAAAAGAAAGATTAAAAAAAGATTAAAGCAAATACTTGTTTATATTAAACAAAGCAAAGAAATTGTCTTACAAACTTAAAGAAAGTGCTCAAGAACAGTAAAATGATATGAACCCTCGAAAATCTGGAAAAAATGGGCTATTTATAGTCTAAAGAAGAAAACCCTAGAGTAATGGCATAAATGTAATTAAAAACAGGTTCAGGCTGGGTCAGTATCGGTCAGTTGTGTCTGTCTTCAGTGACCGAAATAGTTTCCTATCGGTCTGGAGTGATCGACACACATGACCGAAATTAATCCGGTGTGTTTGTGTCGATCACACTTTACCGATACTGGTGACCGATATGCTCCGTATCGGTCACCCTTGACCGAAACTCTCTGTGCTCTGACCGAAAACTTCTGCAGAGATCTTCTGTTGTGATCCTTCTTGCTCCCTTTTGCCCAGCTAGCATCTTGTATCATTCCCAAAACTCCTCCAAGCTCCTTTAAGCTCCTAAAGCACCTAAAAACATCCAAAATGTAAAGAGAAATGCAAACTATACTCTAAATGCAACCTAAGTCTAAAAAAAGAAGAAAATAGGACAAAAGCAAAGGGAAAACTTGCAAAAGAGGATCAAAATATGTACTAAATGCAGCCCTAAATGGTGTAAATACAAGGGATATCAACACCCCCACACTTGCCTTTTGCTTGTCCTCAAGCAATTAAGAACAAATGGGAGAGTGAGGTTTGAAAGTGGGCATTCAGATTCCAAAAGTGCAAAGGTAAAGAGATGGTTTCAATGCTCAAGTGCCTAGTTGTAGGATGCAAACATAATCAGCTATACTTTAAAGATCCTAGCCATGCTCATCATGTTTCAAAATGATCTTAAATCTCAACTTAGGCAAATGCTCAAATCAATCAACTCTTTAACATTCAATTAAGTTCAGAACATGAATCATGCTTATGCAAATCAAGTGAAGACATTTGGTTGAAAAGGGTAAGGTTATGAGATAAGAATGATCTCATTTAAGCTTAAGGGTTCAAAAACATAAAGGATCACTCAATGAAATGACTTCATCAAAATGCTAATGGTAAAAGCACACTTATGCATGCAATTCAAAGTTCTCTTCTACCATTATTTCCCAAAGACGAGTCCTAAGCATTTCTAAACCTAAGAGTGAACCCTCTAAGTCTACCATTTCCTAGATTCTACCCTTTACCCATCTTCATGGGTGGGGAAACTTCTTCTTTTGCTTGTGTGGCTGCTTCTTTTTGGTTGGGACTTGCTCTTCTTTGTTGTGCTGGCACCTTCATCACCTTTGGTGGATTGCTTCTTCGTCAGATTTTTCTTCTTTTGGACCCTTCTAAGCATTGTTGTTGGCGCCAATCCTTCTTTTTAAACTTAGAGCTTTTATTCCCTTTACTTAACCACAATACTAAACTGTTTCCCCTTTTCTACAATTTCAGATCTTTTCCCTTTCTTTCAAAACATAAAAACATGAAGTTCAAACCACTTACTCTACCCTTTTTAAACCCCAAAACTCCTATCCTAGAATCAAGCTCAAGATGCAAGCTGATATCTACAAGAGAGCTAATCATTCCCAGCCTTATTCCTAAAACTTTTTGCCAAGAGAAAATCGAAAATGCAATGCAAAGGCCTCACAGCTCTCACAATAATGTTTAGGCTCAAAAGGAGTTTTTGGTTAAGGGTGAGGATATAACTGTCCCATAATTATGAGGATCAGCTATTTGGATCAACAAGAGTGGTAGAAAGGAGAAAGATGATCCAAATATGTATATGGTAGCCAGGAAATCGCTTTTCAATGCATAAGACATGATAATTAAAAGTCCAAGTTAAAGTTCAAGTTGATAGAGTTGATTTTCAGAGAACAAATGCTTTCAGAATGAGATGATAATTCCAAATCTAGCAATCTAAGCATGGTTCAGCCTTAATTTCTAGCAATCATATGATGCATCAAACAACTAAGCACTTAAAAACTGAAATCATCTCTAAATACTAAGCACTTTACAAGAAAAACTCATCATAATGCCCTATGCAAATGCAATGCAACCTAAATGTCAACATTAGACTCAATCCTAGAAGAATGAAATGCAACTACATGCTTTCTTTTTGGTTTGCAAAAATACAAATTTTTTAAAAAAAATTTTCGATTTTTTGTGTTTTTCTATGCCTTACATGTATGCATGATATGCATGAGACTCAAAGAGAAAAGAAAAAATAAAAAACTAAGAAAACAGAAAAAATAAAGTCAAACACCAAATCTCTCCCCCACACTTAAATTACACAGTCCCTTGTGTAATGAAAGCAATGGAAGAGAGAAGCAACAAAATATATTACAAAAATAAAAAGATGCAATGATATAGAACAATGGAAAGGATGTGGTACTTGGTTTAATGGTAGGAGTTGTGGGATGATCCTGAGGTTTGTGGAGACTTGCTAGCTCTCTGGGGAAAGGGATGCTTCCTCTCCTTGTTGACCCTTTGTCGCTTGCTGTTGAGCTGCTCCTGCTTTTCATTGTACCTCAGATAGAATTTCGGTCACACAGGACTGATACAACTGACCGAAATGGCAGTATCGGTCATTAGTGATTGATATTGGAGACTGGTGCTTCCTGGGAGTAGTATCGGTCATCACTGATCGACACACTTAACCGAAATACATCCGGTGCGATTGTGTCGGTCTTGAGTGATCGATACTAGTGACCGATATGATTCCAAGAATCTCATCGATCACCACTGATCGACACTCTTGACCGAAAATCAAACGGTGTGTTTATGTCGATCAAGTGTGGTCGATATGAATGACCGAAATTTCGTCCTGCTGTTAGGCGGCTTACCATATCGGTCACAAGTGACTGATACGTTGACTGGTGTAGACTGGCTCTACTGATATAGGTCAAAGATGATCGATACTGATGACCGAAAATTTGTGGATCGGTCTGTCATGACCGATACAGATGACAGATAATTTGTGTATCGGTTAGTCATGACCGATACAGATGACCGATATCAGCCAGAATACACCTGTTCTTTGTCTCATTCAGACTTTCTCAATCCCCAGTTCGAAATCCTGTTTCTATACACTAAAACAAAGCAAAAAAGATAAACTAGAAAGCATAATATATAGAAAAGGATACCATGGGACTACCTCCCAAGTGTGCTTGCTTAAAGTCACTAAGCTTGACTTTGATTACCTCTTTAGTTGAGGTGAGGAGAAGGAGTCATGCAACTCCTTGGTGGTGGCTTGCTCCTTTGGACTCTAGCAGAAACTCCATTCATCTTTATCTTGGCAAAAGGCATAGTCTTCCCCTCTTTCTGAAGCTTGAAGATGAACTCTCCCTTCTTAGAGACCCTTGGTTGCAAAACCAACTCCCCTTTGTTAGTATCCAACTTGATCTCATTCAGATTCTTGTAACCAACCACTTCAAGGACCTCCTCTTCAGTGGTGTCTTCAAACAACTTGGCCAAGCAGCAGCCATCAAAACTCTATCCTAGGTAGCCTTCAAACTCTGGCCAGTTCCTTCCAAGTTGCTTCAGCTTCTTGATCTCCATTGAGAAGGCTTGTTCATTCTCCAGCTTATTCCCCTTGGTGTCAAACCTTAGAACCTTATTCTTGGTCAGCTTCAGCTCAATATTGCATTCCTTAGCATCAAACACTGCTCCAGCTGAGGCTAAGAAAGGTCTTCCTAGTATGATAGCATGCTTTATATGCCCTTCCACATCAAGCGCCAAGAAATCAGTGGGAATGGTTACTCCTTCTATCATCATTGGCACATCTTTAAGACTCCCAAGTGGTTTCTTCACTGTCCCATCAGCTATAGTAAGGGATACATTACTCTATTGAAGTTGAGTGTAGCCAAGAGCTTTAGCAGTAGAGGATGCGAGAAGATTGATACTTGCTTCAAGGTCACAAAGATAGCTCTTGAAAGTAAGCCCCTTAAGTTCACATGGGAGAGTGAAACAGCCTGAATCTCCAAGTTTTTTGATAGTGAGCTCCTTAACTTCAGGTGTTCCAGTCTTCACCCTTAGCTTCTCAAGTTCTTCTTGGCCATTCAAACCCCTCAACTCCATCTGAGCAGCATAGAGAGTTTCATACTTTTGAACCAGCTGTTCCTTGAACCTTTCTGGAAAAGGGATGGTTGGTTGATAGATAGTAAGAGCAGCTGTTTGAGGTTTCTCCTTATCATCAGCAGTTTCCATCAAGTAGTCTTTTGTGTTGTCAACAACTTCATGTGGCGCCCACCACTCTTCATCATCTGAGTTTTCCCTATCTCTAAAGGGTCCCCCCCCCCCCCCCCCCCCCCCCACTTCGAGGTTCAGTGTCCTCAGTGGACAAGTAGAGGAACTCTTCAATGATAGCCTGCTTTTCAGCTGAGAAGCTTCCTTCTTCTAGCACAATAGCATTGCAGAACTCCTTTGGGTTTGCTTCTGGTTTTCCAGGAAACTGTCCTTGTGGCTTGGGACCAGCTATTCCTTTTTTGTTCTCTAGTGTTTTAACTCTTGCAGCCAACCCATCAAACTTGTTGGTAATCTCTACATGCACTGAATCAATTTTGTTATAGACCTCTGCAAACTTCTTGTTCATTTCCAAGGTTGTAGTGACTTGAGTGTTGATCATTTGCTGCATGAGGGTCTTGAGTTCAGTGTCTTGAGAGCTAGAGGAAGCTTGTCCTTGTGCTTGGGCATTGAATCCTGGAGGGTTGTAGGGCGCTCTTGGCTGATAATTGTTGTTCCTCTGCTGGAAACCTTTATTGTTGTAGGGAACATAAGGTCTTGGGGGAGTTGCTGTTGTTGTTGAGGGTAAACCTGATCTTGTGGGTTGGCAACATTGTCGCTCCTGTAGGACAAGTTGTATTGGGTCTGTAGTTCCGATAGTTGTTGTAGCCACCTTGATTTCCCAAATAGTTCATCTCCTCAACTTGGCATTGCTCCTGATCATCAAGCTGAACCATGTCTCCCACAAAGTGAACCTCTTTCTTTTCTCTTAGCAATAAGTCCAGCTTCTCATGTAGAGACTTGATTTCTTTCTTGCTAGACTCTAACTCATCCTTTGCACTCCTTGGTGCTCTGTCAAATTCTTCATTGTAGTTTCCATCAGACTGAGCCAATTTCTCTACTAACTCCAAACCTTCATCTACATCTTTTGACAGGAAGTTCCCATTGGAGGCTGTGTCCAGGAGCATTCTGATCTTATGCAAGGCTCCTCTGTAGAGAGTGGAGAGCAAAGAGGCTTGTGAGAAGCCATGATGATGGCATTGCAATGTGTAACCCTTGAATCTCTCCCAAGCTTCTCCAAAGCTTTCATTGTTCCTCTGTGCAAATCTTGAGATCTCATTCCTTATCCTAGCAGTTCTGGAAGTGGAGAAAAACTTTGCTAGAAAGGCTTTCTTGCATTCATCCCAGCTGGTGATACCCCCTTGGGGAAGGTTTTTCTCCCACTAATGTGCTTTGTCTCCTAGGGAAAAGGGAAACAATCTGAGCTTGAAGCCATCTTCACTTACTCCATTTATCTTTGTGACGGAGCACAGCCTGTCAAAATTGTCCAGATGATCTAGAGGGTCTTCAAGTGGTAACCCATGGAATTTGCTGCTCTGAACCATTGAAATCAATCCAGACTTGATTTCGAAGTTGTTGTTTTGGACAGCTGGTGGAATGATGCCTGTCCTGTTGTTGTACGCAGTTGGTGCATCACCAGCGCCAATAGGTCTAGCTGCTCTTGGATCTTGTGCAGCGCCTCTTGGTCCTTGCTCACCCTGTAAGCCTTGAACACCTTGATGTCCTTGTATATCCTGAGCGCCTGCAGCTCCTTGAGGACCCTGAAATCTGATGTCATCCATGACTTGATCCTGATTGTTCATACCAAGTCTTTGCAAGTGTTGCTGCCTTTCTTGCTGTCTCCTTGCTTTCTGTCCACTATCCAGCAGATTGATGTTGTCTAGAAATCCACAAGATTGCCTGAACCTCGAGATCTCAAGTTCATATACCTGAAACACAGAAGTGAGAGTCAAAGAGAATTAGTAACCAAAGAAAAGTAAAAGCTTGATCATAAAGATTCTACAAACTCTAATGATTCACACTAATTCCCAAATGGCAACGGCGCCAAATTGACACAAGAGTTTTGACTCTCTTGGTTCAATCACCCTTGCATTAATCAGTTGTAGTAAGGGTTTTATGTCAATCCATTGGGAAGAGTTGAAAACAGAAGAGTTGAGAGTAAAGTCTCTAAGTCAAGCAGGCAGAGAATTGGTTTTGTTGCCTAAGCAACAGTTCTAGCAACCTAAGTGAAACAAGCAGCAAACAAAGTGAAAGCAGAAGCAAACTAAGCAGTTCTAAACAAGAAAAACAGAGTAAAACAAAGCAAAACATAGCAAATCCGAAATTCAAATAAGAGAAAGGCAAGTCTCTAGATGTGGTTATTGACTTTGGGGAATTTCAGACTTTAACTAAGGCTGTTTCAAACTACATTGATCAAGCAAACAAGCAAGCATTGGTGATTCTTAGACATAGAATTCACACTTAAGCTAGTTAGATCCAATCTCTTGGCAAATAACCCTTTGCTAAACATTCTAACAAGAACTAACTCTCATTAGTGCTAAAAAAATCAAGCAAGCATGATTAAACAACTCTATTCAAGTCAAAATGCTCATCAAACAGTCAATCTCTTGAGCCAAGGCCAGCAAATCCTCTATTAAACATGATCAGCATTTCATCAAACACTTGGTGGGCATAAGAGAAAGCTAACAACTTAGACAAGTTTGATCAAGACTAATCTAGCATGAATAACAGATTAATAGAGAGGAACCCATAAACAGAAGCACTTAACAAACCTTAATCAAGCCTTAGATTCCCCTAATCTACCACATCTAGCAACTCTAAGATAACTACTCACTCATAATCATGTCTAACACCAAATCACAAAGGGAAAGAATGCTAATCATGATTAAAAGAAAGATTAAAGAAAGATTAAAGCAAATACTTGATTATATTAAACAAAGCAAAGAAATTTTCTGACAAACTTAAAGAAAGTGCTCAAAAACAGTAAAATGACATGACCCCTCGAAAATCTGGAAAAGGGGGCTATTTATAGTCTAGAGACGAAAACCCTAGAGTAATGGCATAAATGTAATTAGAAACAGGTTCGGGCTGGGTCAGTATCGGTCTGTTGTGTCGGTCTTCAGTGACCGAAATAGGTCCCTATCGGTCTGGAGTGATCGACACACATGACCGAAATTAATCCGGTGTGTTTGTGTCGATCACACTTGACCGATACTGGTGACCGATATGCTCCGTATCGGTCACCCTTGACCGAAACTCTGTGAGCTCTGACCGAAAACTTCTGCAGAGATCTTGTGCTGTGATCCTTCTTGCTCTCTTTTGCCCAGCTAGCATCTTGTATCATTCCCAAAACTCCTCCAAGCTCCTTTAAGCTCCAAAGGCACCTAAAACGTCCAAAATGCAAAGAGAAATGCAAACTTTACTCTAAATGCAACCTAAGTCTAAAAGGAGAAGAAAATGGGACAAAAGCAAAGGGAAAACATGCAAAAGAGGATTAAAATATGTACTAAATGCAGCCCTAAATGGTGTCAATACAAGGGATATCACATATCGGCCTGTCTTCCTCGATACTCTTCCCGGAATGTTCCCTGTGGCTCGTGTATCTACCAGTATAGGTCGATATGCAAGTCGGTACGCCCCTGGACTTGTGTATCAAGCAGCTTGCTCGGCACACTCCTCGGTATGGCCAGTTGTCTCCGTAGCGGTTTCACAAAAACCTTGATAACTATTTAACCGTATATCTGATCGACCTGAGACCGAGTCCATTCAAAATATAACTCACAGAGCTACAATTTTGATGTATAGTGCTAAACCTGAATCTGAGGGTAAGCCATTCATCCAGGCTTATCTTGGGTGATGTGATTTCCAGGATTGTTTGTACCGGGCTGGCATGCTCGGTCTGCACCTTGATATTCCTCCATATCGACCAACCTTGATCTGTATGCAGCTCGAGATGGCTCCCAGATCCTTGATTCTTCTTTTAATTGCCTTGGCTTGACCCTTTGATCCTTCTAGAGCTCCTTATAGCCTCCAAACACTTCATATGTACGTGCCAAGTACTCCATATGCACCAAATATGCTATGCAACTTCTAACAAAACTCTAAGTTCTAAATGGATGCAAATGGGACAAGAACAAGATAAAAATGCTTTCTTCAAAACTAAAAACTAGTGCTAAATGTATGCTAAAATTGTATAAATATAGTACATCAACTCCCCCACACTTGCCTTTTGCTTGTCATCAAGTAATCAAAGACAAATAAGAGAGAGAGGTTTAAAGGTGGGTGCTCAAAACTAAAGATGCCAATGGATGAGTTAATTCAATGCCCAAGTTATATGCTCTAAGATGCATCGAGATTGTTCTACTTCAAAAGCTTTAGCCATACTCATCCTAACAAACAAAGAACTCAAGCTTAGCCTTCACAAGCATTCAAATCAACCAACTCTTTAACATTCATTAATTGTAACCAATGGTTCAAGTTAGTGCAAATAAAGTGAGAACATTTGGTTTAAGGGACAAGGCTTTGAGATTAAAATGATCTCATTCAAATAAGGCTCAAAGACTGAAGAGATCACTGAATGAAATGACTCTATCTTAGGCAAAATGCTAAAGGTAAAAGCACACTTATGCATGCAAGTTAAAGCTCTCTTCTACCCTTTTTTTACCCGAAGATGAACCTAATAACTTCTAAATCCCAAGTAAAACCCCTATATCTACCTTTTCCCAAAGCAGTTGTCATCTTCTTCTTCTTGATATGTGGGGGAAACTCTTTCTTCTTTTGCTTGTGTGGTTGACTCCTTTTTGGAACTTGCTCTCTTTTTGTTGTGTGGGCGCCATTTTCATTACCTTTTGATGGATCGCTTGGCCTGAATTCTCCTTTTGGATGACCTTTGTAAGCCTTGTTGTTGCTGGCACCTTCTTTAACACTTAGAGCTTTCTTCCTTATTCACTTAACCACAAAATCTATTTATTTTCCCCACACAATCAATTCTACACTTCTTCTATTCTTAAAAGATGTAAACAATTAAAGATGAAACCACTTAAATGACCCCTTTCCCAATCTCCTAACCTAGTACCAAGCTCAAAATGCAAACTGGTGTCCACAAGAGAGCTTCTCCTTTCTAGCCTTATTCCTAACAATTTTTGCCAAGATAGAATCAAAAATGATGTAAGGCAATGCCTCACAGTTCTCATTATAGTGTTTATGTTCAGAAGGAAGGATTGGTTTAAGATGTGGATAACTGTCTCATAATGATGAGGATCAGTTATTTTGATTAACAAGAGTGGTAATAAGGGAAGAAGATAATCCAAGTATGTATATGGGTAGCCATGTAATCACTTTCAATGCACAAACAATATAATTCAAATACAGGATTATGGTTCTAATAAGATAGATTTGGAATCAAATCAAAGCAAGCTTCGACATAAGTAAAGAGTGTCAATACAAGAATTCAAAGAATGGTGCAGCCTTAACTTCAAACTCACTAATATGCATTCAAACAACAAGTAACCATGGCATTGAAAACAAATCAAACATTTGCATCATAACAAATGTTTATCATCTACCCCCTATGCAAGTGTGTGCAAAGTTTCATGAAATGCATCAAGACTCAATCTTAATTACGCAAATGCACCTAAATAATTCTTTTTGGTTTCCAAAAGTTTGAAAATTTTCTGATTTTGTCAATGAAATGCATGATTGTATGCATGAGACTCAAGTATGCAAAAGAGAAAATAAGAAAACAAAACACAATGTCAAATGCAATACCCTCCCCCACACTTGAATTACACAGTCCTCTGTGTAATAACAGTCACAGAGGATGTTTAAACAAGTATAAATGATGAATGGACAAAAGGCAGCACAAAAGAAGTGAAGGATGAAGAGTTAGGGGAGACTTACAGCTGTTTCCGTGGCCGATACGGTGGTCCATATGCACCTCTGTTTGTTGATATCGGGATGATTGACCCGATACGTTGGTCGATATTCCATGTGGTGCTTGCGTATCGGCTAGGTAGTCCGATACCATGCTCGATACAGCTTGTTGCTTCCTGTACCACCTTATTCAGCTTGTGACATACACCGATATGACTTAACATCTCTATGTATCGGTATCCGTGCACCTCGTTACTGTGCTCGATAATAATAGTTAGCTGTCCGATATCAACGGAGGGTGGTCGATACGTAGCCCGATACAAGTGCCATTAAGGCATATCAAGTTGACTAAATCCCAGTATTCAGGTCGATACAAGCTCCTCTCATCTGTATCAACCTTAATTTCCCAGGTACACAGATCAGTACAAGCATAGAGACGCACGATATCAGGCAAGATAACTTGATACATAGCTCGATATTACACGTACCGACCTGAGCAAACCAATATGCTGGCCGATATGACCCCTCTCAGAGTTCTCCTTTCTTTATAGCTGATCCTCTTTTTCATGAGATCAAACTTGGTGCTAAACACCAAAACAAACAAGAAAAACAAGAAAAAACAAATAATATAGATATGGATAACATGGGAATACCTGCCAAGAGTGCTTGTTTAGAGTCACTAAGCTTGACTTTTCTTGCTCCTTAGTTAAGTTGAGAGGGAGATAGAGAACTCCTTGGTGGATCCTTTCCTGAATGGCCTGTAAAAGTGGTGGTTGGTGACTTGTAGGGAGGCCAACTCTCAGCTTCAAAGCTCCATTCATCAGTCCTTATGGAGTAAGCTTGTCCTTTAACTCCACTCTTGGTACTCTTAGTGTCAAACCTTAACACCTTGTCTTCCTTCAACCTCAACTCAATGATTCCCTTCTTAACATAAAAAACAGCACCAACATATGCCAGAAATGGTCTTTCCAATATGATTGGGTTCTGCACATCTCTCTTAATATCTAGCACCAAAAAATCAGTTGGTACCTTCACCTTGTCCATCATCAAAGGAACATCCTCTATAGACCAAACTGGTTGCCTTCTTGACCCATCAGCTAAGGTGAGAGATAAATTACTTTCCTTGAAGCTACTGTGGCCTAAAAGTCTTAGCAGTGAAGAGTGGCATAAGGTTAATGCTGGACCCAAGATCACACAAGCAACTCTCGGAAGAGAGTGTTCCCAATTAACATGGTAGTGTAAAACAACCAGGATCA
This sequence comes from Thlaspi arvense, assembly GCA_911865555.2. Taxonomy (NCBI): domain Eukaryota; kingdom Viridiplantae; phylum Streptophyta; class Magnoliopsida; order Brassicales; family Brassicaceae; genus Thlaspi; species Thlaspi arvense. The sequence continues at coordinate 31,998,452 of OU466859.2, read as the reverse complement.
TCAAGCTTTGTGATGTGAATCTTCTCAACCTTAGTGGGAACCTCTTCTTGTGTAGTCTGATCTTTCTCAACCTTGATTGGAGTGTCTTTCAGCTTATCTTCAACCTCAATCCCTTTCAACTTCATTTGTGCAGCATAGAGAGTACAATACTTCTCCACTAGTTACTTCTTGAACCTTCCTGGAAAAGGTAGTGGAGGCTTGTATGGAGGAGGCACATAACTGGGTTCTTTGGTTATCTCCTTAGGCGTCTCCTGTTGTTTCTTTTGTCTCACTTCTTTACCCTTTCCACTTCTTGGTTTTTCATCAGCTATCACCACTTCACTCCCTCTTGCTTCTATCTCTTTCTTGGAGACAACCTCTTCTTCCCTTAAGGCAGCCAAATAGACAACTTCCTTCGCCTTCTCTCCTATAGCCTTTACTGATTTTTGAAGTTCCTCCCCCACACCTAGAACTTCAATGGCCTCATTGATGGTAGAAAGTGTCACTCTAGGAGTTATGGGGACAAAATCATGGCCATGTAGACGGCTTTCAATCTCAGCAATAGAGTTTTCATTCTCTTTCTGAGTAGTAAGAGAAGTAGTAGAGACGTTTCTTTTAATGCTTGCTGATCATGTATTTTAGTAATGAAAGTTATTTTGAATATGTGCAGAAAAACTTGTAGAATCTTTCTTTGTTTATTAAATTTCTGCACTTCTCTTAATCTTCCATTGTTTATCTTTCTCCTAATCATAATTAGTCATCTTCCTTTGCTTAGGTTCATGGCTAAAACCATGTTTGGTGAGTAGTTAGCCTAGGGTTTGAGATGGTATAGAGAGAGGGAGATTTGAGGCTTGATTAATGATTGCTTAGTGCTTAATATTATTGTTCCTTCTTATTGATTGTGTTCAATGCTAGATTAGCCCTTGCTAAGTTGATCTAGATCTTAGGGTTCTCTTATGCCTGATAAGTGTTTGATGAAATGCCTGAATGAGTCAAGTAAGAGATTTGCTTATCAAGATGGCTCCCAGATCCTTGATTCTTCTTTGCACTGCCTTGGCTTGACCCTTGTTCATTCTAGAGCTCCTTATAGCCTACAAACACTTTTAATGTACCAGCCAAGTACACCATATGCACCAAATACGCTATGCAACTTCTAACCAAACTCTATGTTGTAAATGGATGCAAATGGGATAAGAACAAGGTAAAAATGCTTGCTTAAAGACTAAAAACTAGTGCGAAATGTATGTTAGAATGTCGTAAATGATCGAGCGGCTCTCTCGATCATCTTCGGACATCGTGTCTTCAACTCGATCTGGGTCTCGATCATCTTCGGTGGATCAAGTGTTGCATCCGATCTTGGTATCGATCTTCGGTTGGATCGAGCGGTGGACTTGATCCGGCTCTCGCTGTGCATGGCGTCATTCACGTCTGTACCGTTTGATCGATTGCTTCACTCGATCTATGTCTCGGTCATTTTCCTTGGATCGCCTGGTCTTCTCGATCTTCTGATCGATCTCATCTAGATCGACCTGCCTTGCTCGATCTGTTCCCCGATCTCAGGTCCTTAGCAAACATCCGACCTTCCACGAACCGCCACAACAGCTTCCGCACGTCCTCGAACCTCCACGACTCCAAAGTAGCCATAAACAATCTGAATGTGATGTAAAATGCAAGGAACATGCGTATGCTGGTGCAAGAATGCTCTAGGACCCTAAATGATGCAATCTAGTCTAAAGTGTGATGTAAATGCATGAAAATCTAACTAATATGTATGCAAAATATATGCAATATGCAGTAACATCAACTCCCCCAAACTTACTTCTTGCTTGCCCTCAAGCAACAGAAAATAAGTAAGGAAGAGAGGTTTTAAAAACGAATGGGGGTTTAAGCTTCTTGCAAAGGTGCCTTTCAAATGAATCAATCTCAATGTCCTAGTTAACAGTTCTAAAATGCTATGCACACACTCATACTCCAAAGAACTTAGACATACTCATCACACAAAGAAATCCAGATCATGACTCTCCTATTCCTAACAATCAAAGAAACTCATCCTTTAACATTCATTAACATCCGAACCATGAATCAAACTTATGCGCTTTAAAGCAAAACACATTTGGCTAAGGGTGTAGGTTATGAGCATAGAATGATCTCATTTGAAAAGAGTTTTCAATTAAAACAAGGGTTCTCTCAAAAATTGCAAGAACTTTATGCATAATGCTAAAGGTGAAGACAATTGATGCATACATGATCAGATTCTCATCTACCCATGTAAACTAACAATGATCCTAAACCCCTCTCATTTATTAACTTTCATCCTCACTCACCACTTAGAATCTACTCTTTTTTTTTCTCAAAGCTTAGCATTCCCCTGTTCAAAACCGAAAACATTTTTAATTCTTTAGGCTAGTGAAAAGGTTGAAAATAATTTTACTCTTTAAATATTTCTTATTGGTAGGTCTCTTATTTATTTATTAATTTTTTTTATTTTTTTTTTTGGCACTTAGGCTCTTTTTGTTTTTCTTTTTATTTTTATTTGAGAGAGCTACCTCCTGAAATTTATTAGAGCATATAAATAATTTTTAAACACAACCCTTCACTTAAAACCCATTTCTTTCTTTTAATCACCAAACTCTTTGAAACCGAGAACAAATAGACATGAAAACAACCCCAATGATCTCCCAAACTTATCCTAAGCCTATACCTAGCTTCAAAATGCAAAGCTAGCAATCATATGAGAACCCAATCATGTCGCCTAAACCTAACACTTTATGCTAAGTTCCCAATGGCCATCCTATACTTTCTCAGCTCAGTCAGGAGCGAGTGCAACTCATCATCACTTAAGTTTTCATTCACAATCACGGGATAGGTGTTATTAGGCCCTAAGAAAGCATACCTTAGCCCTTTTGGGAGCTCCTTAAGGTCCACCTTTGGGGCTAACAGTTCGCTCCAGTCATCCTCGTGGCTGTTGTTGTTGCTTTCCTCCTTGGAACCCTCCTTAGAACCCGAGGCATGGCCCTTAAGACTGCTTTCCTCAACCGCTATCCCTTCTGAAAGCGAGTCCTCCAGTCGATCTTGCTCTCGATGTCGTCTAGATCGAGCAGTTTCGCTCGATTCACTTACTCGATTTGATGTGGATCGAGTAAGGGATCGAGACTCTGAGTCAATCTCCTGATTAGACCCCAAAATGATCAGAAGGTCTCTCTCGATCGTCGACTCGATTGTTTTTCCGGATCGATCGTTCTTCTCGATATGTCTGTCGATTGCTGCACCGGATCGAGTTGTGCTCTCGATTGCCTTGTCGATCTGTCTCCTGGATCGAGTGATAGCGTCGATCTCTAGGCAGCAGCTTTCATCCTTCTTAACAATCTTCCTAGAATCCAGCAGATTGACGTACTCCTGGGTCCTCTGATCCACATAGCCAAACTCTCCTGGCTCCTTTGTTAGTGCCAGCTTCAGATGGTCCTCCTGAGCAAGTTCTTCCAGCAACTCATCCGCTAAGGCATCCATCGTTTCAATGTAAAAAGCTTGCGCTTCTATGGACGGCTTCTTCAGAACCTCATTGATATCGAAGTCCAGCCTTATATCCTTTCCCAAGTGCAAAGCAATCTTCCCGTTCTTGACGTCGATGATAGCCCCGGCGGTTGCAAGGAATGGCCTTCCTAGGATGAGTGGATCCATGGGCTCTTCATCCATTTCCAACACGACGAAGTCCGTAGGCACGTTCACACCTCTGATTCGCACTGGTAGATCTTCAAGCAGCCCCACTGGTAGCCTCACACTCCTATCAGCCAGTACCAACGAGATCCTACAGTCTTTGAAACGAGTAAAGCCAAGCTTCTTCGCCACGAAATGAGGCATCAGGTTTATGCTAGCTCCGAGATCACAAAGGCAACTCTTGAACTCCGGAGGACCTAAAGCGCAGGGTATAGTGAAGCTTCCAGGGTCTCCCAACTTCTTAGGGACTATCTCCTTATGTATCACAGCACTACACTCTTCACTTGGAACAAGCACCTCCTTGCTTTCCTTATTCTTCTTCACGAGAGTGTCTTTGAAGAATTTGGCGCACTTAGGCATCATTGCAAGGCAGTCAACGAGAGGTAGCTTGATCTCGACGTCCTTAAGATGCTTCTCAAAGAGGATTCTATGCTACTCTATGAGTTGCTTCTTGAAACGGCCAGGAAAAGGCAGCTTAGGTACATACGTTAGAGGTACATAAGCATTCTTCTCCTTAGTAGTTTGCTCCGCTTTCTTCTCAGCTTTGTCTCCTCTTCTTGGCCCTTGGATCCAGACATTGTCAAAGTTAATCTCATCATCAGGTGAAGGCTTACCCTCCCCCTCTTGAATTACAACGTCCTCATTGTTCTTAGGAGTAACCGGAGGTGCTAGCTCTTTGCCGCTTCTTAACGTGATGGCGTTGGCATATTCCTTAGGATTCTGCTCACACTTGCCTGATAGGCTATTCTGACAAGTTGTACTCGCTTTCCCCTTCTCTAGCTGCTTGATCTTGTTGTTTAAGTTGGTGATCTGAGTGGAGAAGTCAGTGAGAGACGAGTCTAGACGAGTGTTCATCTCGGCGAACTTCTGGTTTGTAGAGGCTTGCCCTTGTATCAGCTGCTGAAACATGGCCTGAACCGGATCAACCTATTGTTGCAACGGCTGTTGCTGCTGAGGTGCAAAGCCCGGAGGGTAGTTTGGCGTAAAACCCTTGTTACCTTGATGTTGCCCTTTGAAGTTGTTCTGCCCTTGACCTTGGAAACCACCACTCGGTTGAAAACCTTTGTTGTAAGGGATGAAAGGTTTTGCTTGCTGAGCAGGGTACACTTGATCCTTAGGGTTGGCTACGTTGGTGCTTCGGTAGGAGAGGTTGTTGTTCTGGTTGTAGCCTGGGTTGTAGCCTTGAGGTTTGTAGTTGTTCTGTCCCGCCACCCAATTGGCTTCTTCTTGGCTCAACTCTAACTCCTCTTGATTCTCATCAGCTTCACCAACAAAGTGAACATGCTTCGGATTGGCTAACACCAGCTTATCTATCTTCTCATGCAAATATTTCAGCTCCTTTTTGTGAGACTCTAGCTCTGATCCTCTCGGTGCACGGTCATAGTCCTCAGCGTAGTTGCCATCACTCAATGCCAAGTTTTCTATCAGCTCCATACCCTCTTCTACCTCCTGACCAAGGAAGTTCCCTTTGCTAGCTGTGTCAAGCAACAACCTGATCTTCGGTGAAGATCCACGGTATATGGTACTGAGTAGTGTCTCCTCGCTGAACCCGTGATGAGGACATTGGATCGTGTAGTCTTTGAAACGCTCCATTGCCTCGTTGAATGTATCGTTGTTTCGTTGAGTGAAGCCGCTGATTTCGCTTCTCAACCTTGCTGTCCTGGTGCTAGAGAAGAATTTTGAGAGAAAGGCCTTCTTACACTCGGCCCATGAGGTGATGGTGCCTTGTGGGAGGGTCTTCTCCCAATGCCTAGCCTTGTCTCCGAGTGAAAAGGAAAAGAGACGCAGCTTGAAAGCATCTTCAGATATGCCGTTTATCTTGATCATCCCACATACTTGCTCGAAATTGTCAAGGTGCTCCAAAGGATCTTCCATTGCTAAGCCGTGGAACTTGTTGTTTTGCACCATGGAGATGAAACCTGGCTTAATCTCGAAGTTGTTGTTTTGTACAGGAGGAGGAGTGATCCCAAACCTATTGTGATGAGTATTGGGAGCATCTCCGGCTCCTATGATCCTTGGGGGTCTAGCCGCCTGTTGGGGGTTTCCATTGCCCCTTCCCACTGCCCCGTGAGCTGGAGGAGCTCCCTCTGGATGCTCGTGTTCAGCCATAGCTTCAAAGTCAACCAAACCGTGCTGAACAATCTCCTCAAAGGCTCTGGCTTGTTCTCGTACTCTTCTTTGCCGTGAATGACCAAGCTGATGAATGTTGTCCAAGGGTTGAAGTAGATTGTTGTCTCCCCTTGAACGAAGATTCATGTACCTGAGAGACACACGTTTGAGAGTAGATTGATTAGTAACTAAAACAAGGTAAAGGCTTAGTCTTTACTAAGTCCCAAATCTCTATGTTTTCTAAACAATCCTAGGATGGCAACGGCGCCATTTGATAACTAAATTTCTTTGCAAGGATGAGTATGCAATGAGGCTATCAAAACTCAAATGAAAGACAGGTTGTAGCACAGTATGCAAGAGAGAGTCAATCCACACCTAGGATGATAGAAAAAGCAAAGAGAATGCAAGGGCTTTGCAAATCTAAGCGAAACAAGATCGGTTTTGAGAAAATCCCTAAAAACTAGATGCAGCAACTAAATGGAATGCAAAACTATTTTAATATTACCAGGAATGATCAAACTACCATGAGGAACAAACAAAATAATTAAAGAACAAAGCTACGAATTACTAAAATTCGACTAGTGGATCGACCACGGGATCGACCACTAGATCGAGCAACAACGATCGATCTCATCTAAAAATGCAAGAACAGTAAAATTAACGACCAGGATGCTATCAAAGATCAAACGAAAGACGAGAGAGGATGTAAAGATGCTAAGAAAGAGGGCCTAGGGTTGAGATTCATGGTCAGGGGTTTCAAAGGTCCGAACTTGGGTTGAAAACTTTAAATCGACTCACCTTGTGAGAATCTCTAAGACTTGAAAACGAAATAAGATCTATCCATGGCTTTCGGTATAAATCACTCCTTCATCCTCTCCTCCAAACCCATGGCTTTTGGTGGAAAGAGAGGTTGAAGGGCAGGAAAAACAGATTTCAAATGAATGGCTTAACTAGTCCCCCAAACTTCCATGGCTTTTGGGAAGGGGTAACTACTCTCTAGGGTGTGATCTTCAGAGGTCCCTGAATCCTGTCAAGGTAAGAGACCTCTCAGATCATAAAGCTCTTGGCGTGAGAGTCTTTAAGCTTTAGGAACTCGACACCCTAGAAGAGATAGCCATTAAACACTAGAAAACTCCAAGATCGAAAACCTTTTTGACCCCTTGAATCCTCTCAACCCCGAACCCTAATGAAACTACTCACTACACATAAGATAAATCAAGCAAAGCATGAAGAAAGAAACGATGAGCATGAAAAGAAACTAGATTAAACCGATTCGAATACAAAGCAAGAAAAACTTCAAGTTCAACAATGGTGGATTCTCTCCCAAAACCAGAGAGAAAAGCATAAAAAGATAAGGTTCAAAAGTTGTTTGGAAAGGGACATCGCCGCCTTCCCAAAATGGCAAAAACAACTCGATGGTCCCCCCCCCCTCGCTAGCGGCCAAAAGCGGTTGAAAGGACAGAGATCAACTTCGGGATCGAGCGGCTCTCTCGATCATCTTCGGACATCGTGTCTTCAACTCGATCTGGGTCTCGATCATCTTCGGCGGATCGAGTGTTGCATCCGATCTTGGTATCGATCTTCGGTTGGATTGAGCGGTGGACTCGATCCGGCTCTCGCGGTGCATGGCGTCATTCACGTCCGTACCGTTTTATCGATTGCTTCACTCGATCTTCGTCTCGATCATTTTCCTTCGATCGCCTGGTCTTCTCGATCTTCTGGTCGATCTCATCTAGATCGACCTGCCATGCTCGATCTGTTCCCAGATCTCTGGTCCTTAGCAAACATCCGACCTTCCACGAACCGCCACAACAGCTTCCGCACGTCCTCGAACCTCCACGACTCCAAAGTAGCCAGAAACAACCTGAATATGATGCAAAATGCAAGGAACATGCGTATTCTGGTGCGAGAATGCTCTAGGACCCTAAGTGATGCATTCTAGTCTAAAGTGTGATGTAAATGCATGAAAAGCTAACTAATATGTATGCAAAATGTATGCAATATGCAGTAACATCAGTTATCATTGACAATAATAGGATAAGTAGAGTTAGAGCCTAAGAAGACATACCCTAGCCCTTTAGGAAGAGGTTTGAGGTTCACCTTTGGCGCTTTGAGCTCATTCCAATCCCCATCTATGCTGCTCTGCTCCTTGCCGTCAGCTTCTTGTATCTTAGCTCCTCAAATGGCTCCTCTCCCTCCAAGACCTTGTGAGAGTTAAGCCTTAGCATGTAACCCAAGCTCTCCTTATCCAAGTAACCATCTTCCCCATTCTCCTTTGTCAAAGCCACTAGTAGTTTGTCATCACAGCAGAGTTCCTCTTGAAATTCATCATGCAGCTCCTCCAAGATCTCTATTTTGAACATTTGACCTTCTATTGTAGGCTGTTGCATAATCTGCTTGATGTCAAAGTTCAGAGACATGTCTTTACCCAATTGCAGCTCAATCTTCCCTTTCTTGACATCAACGACAGCTTCTATTGTGGCTAAAAAGGGTCCCCCAAGTATGAGAGGATCTTTAGGCTCCTCAAACATTTCTAGGACTACAAAGTGATACAAGAGTTTTGACCTCTTATGTCAATCACCCATCGACTAGTCAATTGTAGTATTTGGGTTTTATGTCAATCCAAGGGGAGTTAAGTTGAATAACAGAAGAGCTGCGAGTAGAAAGCTCTAAGTCAGGTGAAACAGAGAAGATTTTGTTGCAAAGCAACCAAACTAACAACTTAAGATTATCAAACAGCAACATAACTCAAAGAGAACACTTAGTAATGATCATATGAAGCAAAAACAGAGCAAATAAACAGAGTAATTAGCAAATTCAAAATTCAAATAAAGAGAAGACAAGTTTGTAGATGTGGTTATTGACTTTGTGGAATCCAAAGACTAACTAAGGTTGTTACAAACATCACTGATCAAGCAAACAAGCTATCATTGCTGATTCATAGACATAGAGTTCACAAACAAGCAAGCTAAGTCCAATCTCTTGGCAAATAACACTTAGCTAATCACCCTAACAAGAACTAACTCTCTTTGGTGCTAGAACAATCAACAAGCATGAATAACCAACTCTATTCAAGTCAAAATACTCCTCAAAAAGTCAATCTCTTGAGCTAAGGCCAGTAAATCCTCTATTAACCAAGATCAGCATTTCATCAAGCACTTGGTGGGCATAAAATGATGCCTAGGTCTAGATTCATGTGATCATTACAAATCTAGCTTAAGAACAGATTAATAGAGAGGAATCAATCATATTAAGTGCTAACAAACCCTAATCAAGCTTCTAAATTCCCCTAATCTACCACATCTAGAAACCCTAAGATAACTACTCACTAATCACCAAGTTAAACATCAAATCACAAAGGGAAAATATGATAATCGTGATTAGTAATGAGATTAGAAGAAGATTAAAAGCAAATACAAACTTAGATTAAGAAAAGATGGAAGTGTTTACTTACCCAAAAAATTAAAGCAAGAACATAAACTGAATAAAAACTTCTTAGGTCTAAAATTCTCAGAACAAGCTATTTATACTTGAAGACAAATGCCCTAAGGAAAGTGACTGGTGGTATGCTCGCTGGGTTTCCATCGGTCACTTCCTGACCGATGGTGCTGAGGTGAGTGACCGGTGGTATGCTCGCTGGGTTTCCATCGGTCACTCCGTAACCGATGGTCCTAGGGTGAGTGACCGGTGGTATACTCGCTGCATTACCATCAGTCACTGCTTGACCGATGGCCTTCAAATCTTGACCGATGGGTTTCTAGAGATTGCTTCCTTTGGCTTCTTTTTCTCTTCCTTGGCTTGGCTAGCCTCCTGATCTACTCCCACACTTTCTCCTTGCTCCATTCAGCTTCATAAGTACCTAAAAACATCCTTGATGCATAGAAAATGCAAACTAGAACCTAAATGCGATCTAAGTCTAAAAGGAGACGAAAATGGGACTAAAGAGAAGGAAAACATGTGATAGAGAACCAAAACATAAAGTAAATGCAAGCCTAAATGATGTAAATGCATGAGATATCAACACCCCCACACTTTCCTTTTGCTTGTCCTCAAGTAAACAAGCTAAGACAAATGGAGGATGAGGTTTAAAAGTGGGCAGTCTAATCCAAAAGTGCAAAGGTAAAGAGATAGAGTCAACACTTAAGTGCCTAGTTGTAGGATGCAAACACAATCAGCTATAATTTAAAGAACCTAGTCATGCTCATCATGTTCCAAAATGGTCTCAACTCTCAACGTAGACAAATGCTCTAATTAATCATTAAAACTTGTAACCATGAATCATGTTTATGCAAATCAAGTGAAGACATTAGGTTTAAAGAGTGAGGTTATGAGATTAAAATAATCTCATTAAGCAAAGGGTTTATAAACACAAGGGATCATTTAATGGAAATGATTTCATCTTAGGCAAAATGCTAAAGGTAAAAGCACACTTATGCATGCAAATCAAAGCTCCCTTCTACCCTTTTACCCAAAGATGAATCCTATAAACTTCTAAACCCTAAAGTGAATCCCTAAGTCTACCCTTTTCCTAAACTCTAACCCTTCTTGTTCTTCATGGCTGCGGAAACTTCTTCTTTTTTTCTTATGTGGCTGCTTCTTTTTGTTGGGACTTGCTCCTTTTTGTTGAATTGGCGCCATTTTTAACCTTAGGTGGATTTCCTTGGTTCTGGTTTCTTCTTGTGATTGACCTTTCAAAGCCTTGTTATTGGCGCCTTCCTACTTTGAACACTTAGAGCTTTTTCTTCCCTTTACTTAACCACATCTAGACTTATTTCCCCATACTACCATTTCAAAATTTTCCTTCTTCTTTTAGAGCATATAAACATGAAGCTCAAAACCACTTAACTCTACCCTTTTTCCCCAAACTCCTAACCTAGAGTCAGGCTCAAAATGCAAGCTGATATCTACAAGAGAGCTTTTCTTTGCCAGCCTTATTCCTAACACTTTTTGCCAAGACAAGATTCGAAAATGATATGCAAAGGCCTCACAACTCTCAAGATAGTGTTTAAGCTACAAGGAAGTTTGGTTAAGGGAGTGGATTAACTTTCCCATAAGCATGAGGATCAGCTATTTGGATCAACAAGAGTGGTAAGAAGGGAAAAGATGATCCAAATATGTATATGGTAGCCATGAATTCACTTTTCAATACACAAACATGATAATTAAAGATTCAAATTAAGGTTCAAGTTGATAGAGTTGATTTTCAGAGAACAACTGCTTTCAGTATGAGATGAGAAGATCAAATTTAGCAATTCAATCATGGTTCAGCCTTAACTTCTAGGTTTCTCATGATGCATCAAACAACTAACCACTTAAACATTGAAATTAACTCTAAACACTAAGCACTTTACAAGGGAAATTCATCATTATGCCTTATGCAAATGCAATGAATCCTATATGCAAACACTAGACTCAATGCTAAGCAAATGAAATGCAACTATATGCTTTCCTTTTGGTTTGAAAAAACATGCAAATTTATTCAAATTTTCGATTTTTTGTGTTTTTCTATGCATTAGATGAATGCATGATATGCATGTGACTCAAGATGAAAGAAAATGAAAAACTAATAAAAGAACAAACATGTCAAACCCCAAATCTCTCCTCCACACTTAAATTACACAGTCTCTTGTGTAATGAAAGGAATGAGAGAGAGAAGCAACATAATATATTACAAAACTAAAAAAAAATGCAGTGGTATCTACAATGGAAGGATGTGGTAGCCTCCGTTTTGGTGAGAGGAGTGGTGGGATGTTTAAGAGAGTTCCTCAGTCTCTCCTAGATCCTGGAATGATCCTGATGAAAGTGATTGTGGAGACTGAATCGCCCTCCTCTTGTTTCTCCTCTGCTGGCCTTGTGAAGAAGTTGCTGCTTCTTGTGGTGGAGGAATCCAGCTTGGCCATTGAGCTTTCATTTGAGTTGCATTGCCTTGAGCATTCCATTGTTGCCATGTTGTGTGACCCTCAGAAGAAGTGGAGGCTGGCGCCACCCATCCTGATGGTACTTTGGACCTTGGCTCATAAGATGAGGCTCTTGAAGGTTCCCAAGCTGCCCATTGATCAGTTTGGGGTTCCAAATAGCCTCCTCTTCTTCAGTAGGTTCAGCTTGTGGCACTTGCTCTTCATAGTGAGAGGTATACTCATGACCATGGCTTTGATGGGAAGCTCCTAAATGCAAGCCTAAATGATGTAAATACAAGAGATATCAAAAACCACCTCTCCTCCTTTAGTAACAACCTTGATTTGCATGCAAACTCTTGTAACCAACCACTTCAAGGACCTCCTTTTCGGTGGTGTGTTCAGAAAGCCTTGAAAAACAGCAACCATCAAAGCTCTCTCCTTGGTAACCTTCATATTCTGGCCAGTTCTTATCAATGCCTTTCACCTTTTTCAGTTCCATAGAGAATGTATGATCATGCTCTAGCTTCTTGCCTTTGCTGTCAAACCTTAAGACTTTATCCTTGGTAAGCCTCAGCTCACTTGTGCACTCCCTAGCATCAAATATGGCACCAGCTGAAGCTAGAAATTGTCTTCCAAGGATTATGGCATTCTTGATCTGCCCTTCAACATCTAGCACCAAGAAGTCAGCTGGTATAGTCACACCCTCTATCTGAAAAGGCATATCCTTGAGAGCTCCCAATGGCATCTTCACAGTCCCATCAGCAATGGTAAGAGACATATTACTTGGTTGAAACTTGGTGTAGCATAACTCTTTGGCTGTAAAGGCTGGTAACAGATTAATGCTGGCTCCTAGATCATACAAACAGCTCTTGAAGGTCTTGTCTTTGAGTTCACAAGGGAGTGTGAAGCAACCTGGATCTCCAAGCTTCTTGATGTTCAGCTCCTGAACCTCTGATGCTATAGCCTTAGCTCTCAGTTTCCAAGCTCCTCTTCAGCATTAAAACCTCACATTTCCATTTGAGCAGCATAGAGGGTTTCATACTTCTTGACTAGCAGCTTCTTGAATCTTCCTGGAAATGGGATATCAGGTTGATAAGCTGGAAACACATCAGCTTGAGCTTCCTTCTTGGCATCAGAAACTTGAACAAGATCCTCCCCATGACTTTGGTCATCAATCTCCTCATTGATCATGGACAGGAACTAATCTATTATAGCATCTTCCCCAGGAGTGAAAGCATCAAGAGATTCAACAGCTTGGTAGTATTCCTTTGGGTTCATCTCACATTTTCCAGGGAGATTACCTTGAGGTTGTGGTGCTGTTGCAACTCCTTTGTTGTTCTCTAAGGTTTTCACCCTTGCAGCCAAGCCATCAAACTTATTGGTCAACTCCACATGTACTGAATCAATCTTGTTGTGGACTTCTGCAAATTTCTTGTTCATCTCCAAGGTTGTGTTAACCCGATTGTTGATCATTTGCTGCATCAGATTCTTTAGTTCAGTATCTTGGGAGCTTGAGGAAGCTTGTGCTGGAGCTTGAGCATTGAATCCTGTTGGGTTATAGGGCACTCTAGGCTGGAAGTTGTTGTTCATCTGTTGAAAACCTTGATTGTTGTACGGAACAAAAGGTCTTGGAGCAGCTTGCTGTTGTTGCTGAGGTGGGTACACTTTGTCTTGAGGATTTGCAACATTGTAACTTCTGTATGATAGGTTGGGGTTAGGTCTGCAGTTGCCATACCCATTGTAGCCTCTTTGGTGACCAATATAGTTCATCTCCTCAACTTGGCAAGTCTCTTGATCATCAAGCTGAACCATGTCACCAACAAAGTTAACTTCCTTCTTCTCCCTTAGCAACATATCCAGCTTCTCATGTAAAGCCTTGATTTACTTCCTGCTAGACTCCAACTCATCTTTAGCACTTCTTGGAGCTCTGTCAAATTCTTCATTATAGTTTCCATCAGACTGGGCTAGATTCTCAACAAGCTCCAATCCTTCATCCACATCTTTTGACAAGAAGTTCCCATTTGATGCAGTGTCCAAGAGCATTCTGATTTTTGGAAAGGCGCCAAATTGATAAAAGAGTTTTGACCTCTTATGTCAATCACCCATTGTACTAGTCAGTTGTAGTATTTGGGTTTTATGTCAATTCACGGGGAGTTAAGCTGAATAACTGAAGAGTTGCAAGTAGAAAGCTTTAAGTCAGGTCAAATAGAGAAGATTTGGTTGCATAGCAACCAAATTAACAACCTAAGATGATCAAACACCAAGAGAACCCAAAGAGAACACTTAGCAATGATCATATGAAGCAAAAACAGAGCAAATAAAGAGAGTAATTGGCAAATTCGAAATTCAAATAAAGAGAAGACAAGTTCCTAGATGTGGTTATTGACTTTGGGAAATTCAAAGGCTAACTAAGGTTGTTACAAACATCACTGATCAAGCAAACAAGCTATCAATGCTGATTCCTAGAGAAAGAGTTCACAAACAAGCAAGCTAAGTCCAATCTCTTGGCAAATACAAATCTAGCTTAAGAACAGATTTATAGAGAAGAATCAATCATATTAAGATCTAACAAACCATAATCAAGCCTCTAAATTCTCTAATCTATAACATTTAGAAACCGTAAGATAACTACTCACTTATCACCATGTTAACCATCAAATAAAGGGAATATATGCTAATCATGATTAGAAATGAGATTAGAAGAAGATTAAAGGCAAATACTAACTTAGATTAAGAAAAGATGGAAGTGTTTACAAACCCAGAAAATTATAGCAAGAACAGAAACTGAATAAAAACTTCTTAGGTCTAAAATTCTTAGAACCAGCTATTTATAAACATCCCTAATGCATAGAAAATGCAAACTACAACCTAAATGCTATCTAAGTCTAAAAGGAGAAGAAAATGGGACTAAAGAGAAGGAAAACATGCAAAAGAGAACCAACACATGAACTAAATGCAAGCCTAGATGATGTAATGCATGAGTTATCGCAAAGTCAGTTGGGATCTCCACATTTCCTATTATGATTGGCACATCCTCAAGCAGTCCCTTAGGGATTCTCACTGATCTATCAGCCAACACTAAAGAGATCATGCAGTCTTTAAATTCAGTGAACCAAAGGCGCCTAGCTATAGAGTAAGGCATAAGGCTTACACTTTCTCCCAAGTCACATGGGCACTTCTAAAACATTAGTGGACCTACAGAGCAGGGCAAAGTAAATCTTCCTTGATCTCCTAGCTTGTTGGGAGTCACCTTTTTTTTATGAATGATGACACTGCACTCATGTGTTAATACTACCCTTCCTTGCAGATCTTTTGTTCTCTCAACAACAACATCTTTCAAGAAATTTTGGTAGGGTGCAACGAAGACAAAGGCATCTAGCAATGGCTCTTCATCTGTTAATCCAAGACCTTTATACTTGGCAAGCAGCTACTTCTTGAATCTTCCAGGAAATAGTATTTGAGGTTTGTAGGGAGGAGGGATATATCTTGGCTCTTTAACCAACTCCTTGGGCGCCTCCTTTTTCTGCTCTTTGGCTACTTCTTTACCCTTATTCTTCCATGGGGTTTCATCAGCCTTGACTGCTTCATCATCTTCTATTGCCACCTTCCCTTCTTGTTCCTCAATGTCCTCACTAAGGATAGTAGGAGCTACTCTAGGAGGAAGCTGTTTGCCACTTCTTAATGTGACAGCTTTGATGTATTCTTTAGAGGAGTGAGATGTAGCAGGTGCATGTTGTAATTTCAGTTGCTCAAGCTTTGGTCAAAGGCTAGTTGCTGAGATTGAAGTTCAGATTGAAGTTGAGACTAAAACTCAGATTTCAGTGTAGCTACTTGTGTGGTTATGGCCTGTTGTGAGGTGATGAGCTGTTGTAGCATTTGCTTCATGTCATTGTCTTTAGGTGAAGGATTTGTGGAAGGCTTGTCTTTATGTGTTTGTCTCTCCCCTTGTTGTTGTTGAACATAGTTAACAAGAAGATCTTGCTGGAGCTGAGATTGGCGGAAGACATCACTCATTCTCTCCTTCACCACCTTCACTTCCAACAATGTAGCTTCTAGTTGGGAGGAAACTAATTTCAATGTTTCCTCTTGCTCCTCACCATATTGTGCATTTCTGTTAGCTAGATTCTCAATCAAAGCCAAACCATCATCCACATCTTTACCAAGAATGTTACCTCTACCAGCTGTATCAAGGAGGAGTCTCATCTTGGGGAGGACACCTCTATAGAGTGTAGACAACAGCGCATCCTTTGTGAAAGCATGATGAGGGCATTGGACTGTGAAGCTCATAAACCTCTTCCAAGCATCTCCAAAACTCCCATTGCGTCATTGGCTAAAGTTGTAAATTTCATTTCGAAATCTGGCTGTCCTAGACGCAGAGAAGAACTTGGTTAGGAAAGCAGTTTTTTTATTGTGCCCATGTTGTGATGCTACCTTGTTGCAATCCTTTTTCATATAGTTGAGCTTTATCTCCAAGTGAGAATGGAAAGTGTCTAAGCTTGATACCATCATCTGATATACCACTCATCCTAGCCATCAAACTTATCTAGATGCTCAAGTGGATCTTCATTAGGCAATCCAAAGAATTTTCAGTCTTGGACCATTGCCATCATCCCTTTTCTGATCTCAAAGTGACAGTCTTCTAAAGGAGGAGTGACTCCATGTCTTGGGAGAAAGGAGGTTGGGAAATCACCAGCTCCTATAGGTCTTGGTGGCCTTTGATCTCTCAAACCCGAGTCACCTTGCACACCCATTGGACCTTGCTGTCCTTGCAGATCTTGCATCCCTTATGGACCTTGAAGACCTTTTGGACCTTGTGGACCAAAACCAGTACCATGTGGATGCTCTTCCATCCTTCAACAACGGATAGCTGCTGCTGTGAACCCAAAATCCTGCTACTGGAATTAGTTGGGCAGTTGTAGACTCCTTACAGCAAGTGTTTTGGTACCTATAAAGGAAATTATAGTCCAAAAAGAGTAATTAGTAACCAAAAACGAAAATAAAAGCTTGATCTCAAACAATCTACGAATTCTAATGCTCAGAACAATCCCAAATGGCAACAGCGCCAACTTGATGTAGGAGTTTACTCTACTTCAAATCCTACATATACTCATATCATTGTAGTATGTAGGTATCAATCCATAATGGGAGAGTAAGACACTAACAATGCAGTAGACTATTCAATTCAAGCAAACATGATTAATTGATTGAAACTATGAATCTAATAACTTAAAGAAACTGTAAACAAGCTAGCGCAAACAAAACAAGACTAGAGTATTAAAGCAGGTTCGAATTCAGGCAATCAAATGACAAGTGAGAGTTAAGATGAGGTTATTGATCAAGGGAGATTCTTGGCTTAACTAGTTGTGGTTACAAACCCACAACAAGCTATTCCTAGGCATAGAATTAACAGCTATAACTAGCTCAATTCTTTGATACTAGTCACTTTGCTAAGCACATAATCAGATAACTTCAATTACTTAAATAGATGATCAACAAGCATTAAGAGCAACTAATCCTATTCTTCATGCCAATCCACTCCTTAGATAGCTAATTCCTTTGGCTAAGATATGCAAAGCTCTTACTTGACTCATTCAGGCAATTCATCAAACACTTGTCAGGCATAAGAGAACCCTAGGATATAGATCAACTTAGCAAGGGCTAATCTAGCATTAAACACAATCAATAAGAAAGAACATCAATATTAAGCACTAAACAGTCACTAATCAAATCTCAAATCTCTCTATCACTATCCCATCTTAAATCCTAATCAACCACTCACTAATCATAGGTTTAGACATAACCCTAGACAAAGGAGAATGACTAATCATGATTAGAAAGAAGATAAACACCAGATTTGATTAAAAGAACAAGATTCAAAGCAGAAATTACAAGAGATTAAGAAGAGAACACTAAGGATAAAGCTAATATCTAAAGGATATAGATAAATAATAGATCCCCCTTATGTTTTTGGGTCACAGCCTATATATAGTTTTCAGGAAAAACCCTTAGTAAACCGAAAATAATCCAGAAAGTAGCTATTTCAGACGCCTTGTATCGGCCTGCTACATCGATATTCTGATCGATACTGGTTGGCTGAGGGTTGTATCGATCAATTCTGATCGATACCTGACCGAAGCTTATTGGCTGATCTCCTCAGTATGCTGGTCGATACAATCGATCTTTTGTTAAGGCATATGGGGCAAAACCATCGATACTCTGATTGATACACTTCTTGGCTTGTGTATCGAGATGCTTCACGTCGATATGTAGACCGGTACAGATGCTCTGAAGGTGTTGTATCGGCTAGAGTGGGTCGATACTCATTGATTTGTCATGTAGAAGAGTAAAACGTGGCAAGAAACACTCTTTTGAAATCATCCCAATAACATATGGATCCACAAGACAAAGCTCTTTCCCACAAGTGTGCACGATCACCAAGAGAGAAAGGAAATAACCTCAATGCGAAGCCATCTTCCGTGACACCACTGATCTGTTGTAAGCTGCAAATACTCTCAAAACTGTCCTAGTGATCAAGCGGATCTTCCATAGGTGTACCATTGAAGCGGTTGGCATGTACCATTGCAATCACACTGTTCTCTATTTTGAACTGATATTCTTTAGATGGTGGAGGTAGGATACCTCTGCGTCTACAATAAAGGTTAGGAACATATAAGAACCAATGTGTTGCGCTCTTCTAGCAATCTGAGGCACTCGCCTATGTAACCTCTGAATCGGAGCTTCATATTCACTAAACTGAGCTTGATGAGCACGCCTGTGATGGTATGGATCAGCTCTGGTACCTGAAAAATAAAACAAGAAAGGTAAAGTGATTAGTAGTAGAATAAGCGGTTAAGTCTAAGAAAGAACATAAACTCAATTATCCAAACAATCCTAGAATGGCAACGGCGCCAAATCAAAAAGTGAGTTTTGCAAGTCAGAAACAATTCCTCGTCTAATAAATTTTAGTATAGATGAGGTTATCAGTCCAATCTAGGAGTTGGTTACAAGAGGTGCAAGGAACTCAGCTAAGCTTAATCATTTTGAAGAATAGAAGGAGTTTCTAACAATCTAAGTGATTAAGAGAAAATGCACAAGCAAATGAAGTATCTAACAAAGACCAAAGCAAGATATGAAATGTGATATCTCTCATAATTGCATCATATAAGCTTGGATTTAGTTCATGTTTTAGTCCTTCTTTTCATGGTTTCCTTTTCTTTTGTCCTATTCTTTTGTTTTTAGACTTAGCTTGCATTTAGGTTGTAGTTTACATTTCTCTTGCGTAAGGGATGTTTCAAGTTACCTAAGGAGCCATTTAAGACAAGGATGAAGTGTGGGGGTGATCCAACGAGTTCCCACAATCAAAGAGGAGCAAGAGGAGTCAAGAAAATGGAGATTCGGCCTAGCATCGATCAAGGCACAAACCACATCGATCAGGAGTGATCGATGTAAATGGGCAGAAAGAAACAGAGTTCACATCGATCACTCATATCGGTTAAGAGTGATTGAAGTCAAGCCACAGGACACCTGCATCGATAACAAGCATTGACCAATACTGATCGATGTAAACGAACAGGAGCTACAAGACCTTAGCATCGATCAAGCACATCGACCAGCTACATCGAGCAAGCCTGATCG
Organism: Thlaspi arvense; assembly: GCA_911865555.2. Classification (NCBI taxonomy): domain Eukaryota; kingdom Viridiplantae; phylum Streptophyta; class Magnoliopsida; order Brassicales; family Brassicaceae; genus Thlaspi; species Thlaspi arvense. Next base: position 31,979,118 of record OU466859.2, on the reverse strand, counting down.
ATGTCCTTCACATAGATGACCAGCATTGATCATGAGTGATCGATGTTGACCCAGACTGAAGACAACTTATTTACAATTTTTGGGAGGATCCTATTATCCGGCAGTTCTTTCCTCTTTTGTTTTTGTTTTGATTTCGTACCTTGAATCATTGGTTGATTTCAATATAGGTTTGCATTTCCCTTCTTGTTTAATCTTCCTAATCATGATTAGCGATCTATTTCTCTTTGGATTGATGGTTGGTGATTAGTGAGTAGTGACTTAGGGATTTTAGATTGGTTAGGTTTAGGAAATTTGATGCTTGATCTATGATTGCTTAGTGTTAATTCTTCCATTTCCTTTCTTGATCTATGATTGCTTTAGCTAAGTTGATTAGGATTTTAGGCTTATTTTATGCCAACGAAGTGTTTGATGAAATGCATGATCTGCTTTGCAAGAGAATTATTTGTCCTAGCTCAAGAGATTGACTGTCTAGGGAGTGATTTGGCAATATAGGATTGATAGATAGTCTTAATGCTTGTTTTTTGTCATTTCACTAATGAGAATTAGTTCTTGATTTGATGATTAGTAAAGAGAATAGTGCCAAGAGATTGGATTAGTCATATAAATGAATTCTATGCATAAGGAATAGCATTGTGTGAGTATGTAAGCATCATAGGTTGAGTTGAGAGTTCCCTAGCACCTATTATCCCATCTCAAGTCTTGTTCTTCCTCTGTTTTTAGTGTATTTTGAAATTTCTCTATTTTTACTTTTGTTCTAGTCGATTTGCTTGCTGTTCACTCCTAGTTTGATGTTTGCTTCATTTCTGTTTGATCGTGAGGTTGTTAGACATCTAAACTTTCTCTATATCTGCTTGAATTAGGAAATCTACTGTATTCCTACTGCTTCAATCTTCCCCTTTTTGGATTGACATAAAACCCTTACTACAATGACTATTACAAAGGGTGATTGAGAAAAAGACTCAAAACTCTTGTATCAATTTGGTGTCATTGTCATTAGGGGAAAGCTCTATTCAGTACGATTTGTAGAGATCTTGAGATCAAGTTTTGTTATTTTCGTTTTTGGTTACTGATTTCTCTTTTGGTCTAGAATTTCTTCAGTAGGTACCACAACACTTGCTCTTAATTGTCTACAAATACAACTGAGGTTCAAGGTCTAGGACTTTGGGTTTGCAGCACCAGAAATCAGTTGTTGAAGCATGGAGGAACATCAGTATGCTGCTGATTTTGGGTTGCAAGGTCTACAAGATCTTCAAGGGATCCAAGGCTTACAAGGACAGCAAGGTCCACTTGGTTTACAAGGAGCTTAAGCTCAAAGACCATTGAGACCTATAGGTGCTGCACATATACCATCAATATATGCTTCAAGGCAAAGTATTCTTCCACCTATGGAGACTCACCATTATGAGACAAAGAGCAGCTTGATAGCTATGGTTCAAGAAAGAAATTTCTTTGGACTGCCTAACCAAGACCCTCTTGAGCACTTGGATCACTTTGAGAGGATTTGTGCTTTGACAAAGCTTAGTGTAGTTTCAGATGATGGTTTGAAGCTCAGATTATTCCCATCTCTTTTGGTGATAGAGCTCAAATGTGGGAAAAGTCTTTAGCACATGGCAGCATCACCACTTGGGAACAATGCAAAGGTGCTTTCTTAACCAAGTTCTTCTCTCCCTCAAGAACTGCACAATTCAGGAATGAGATCACAAACTTCAAACAGTGGTCTAATGAGAGCTTTAGAGACTCTTGGGAAAGGTTTAAAGGCTTCACTCATGAATGTCATCATCATGGCTTCACCAAAGAAATGTTGCTATCCACACTCTATAGAGGTGTTCTCCCAACCATAAGAATCCTTCTAGATACAGCAAGAAATGTCTATTTCCTTGGCAAAGATGTTGATGAAGGTTGCCTACTAGTGGAAAACATGGCGCTCAGCAATTGGGATTATGTGGTTGATAAAGAGAAACATGCAAATGCAACTGAAGAGAAGCTAGAAATAGCACTGCATGAGATGAAGGCCTTGCAGGAAAAGGTGGATATGCTGTTCAATTGCGCCACCAAACCACTTCCTAATGTTCCTCCACATAACCACTACAAAGAGTATCAAGTCAAATCTGTTCAGATCCAAGAGGAGCCAGAAATGAAACAAGGCCATGATGTTTACCAACAACATTCCAATAAAGGCACTTACATTCAACAACATCAAGGTTCTTCTTCTCAAACAGTTGGCACCAACAACTCTCAGCTTTCACAATATTTAGACATAAAGCAGCTTCTGCATCAAATGGAACAACTCCATTCTGCAGAACTTCAAAGCAGTATGGCTACCATTAACACCAACATAGCTGAAGTTAAGAAAATCGTAACTGCTGACATTCAAAAGAGTCTTGAATCTTTCAATCAGGGACTGAGTAAATAAGAGTATGTCAAAGCTGTCACCTTAAGAAGTGGGAAGTAACTCCCTCCAATGTAGCACCTTCTACACCCAATGTGGACATTAGGAACAAGAAGAGGGGGTGGTGGTCAAAGATGTTGAAGAAGCTAAAGAGGATGAAAAGGTTAAAGTTGTAAAGGGTTCAAATAACACCAAAGCCAAAGAAGTCGTTAAGGAGAAACTAAGAGAAGCACCTAAGGAGCTAATCAAACAACCAAGATACATTCCTCCACCATATCAGCCTACAATACCATTTCCTTATGTCAACGTCATCACAGTGAGAAGTGCAAAAGAGGTGAATCCAGTGCTGCAGAGTGGTCTTACTGCAGAAACACCCGTGCAAAATTTGTGCGATTTTGGGTGTGCAGATCCCGTGTCGATCGACACTCAGGAGGGGTGTCGATCGACACCCGTGAAAATTTTGTGCACTTCGTATTCTGACGAAGAGTTATCGATCAGGGTCGACACGGATCAAGGCAGAAGGTCGACACAAGGTCCTGGTGTCGATCGACACCCTATTCGAAGCGTGCAAAAATTGGGCAACGTTCTGGAAACCAAAACTCAATCTGAATCTATCATAGAACGTCTCTACACTCCTAAAGTTCCATATCCCCTTCTACCAAAGCATCTAAGGAAGCCTATTAGTAATGAAAAGCTAGCTGTTTTTAACAAGAGGGTGAAAACGATTTCCAACAACACTCATTTGCAGAAGCTTGGGAGAGAATCCTTTGGGTAATTTCTTTAAGTATTGCAGAGAAAGTCTTGAAGAGATTGAAGAACTCTTTAACAAAGCAAGGACTACACCACTCCCGATGAAGCAATTGCTTAAGGTTGAAGATCCTGGGATGTTTGTTGTTCCATGCTCCATTGGAGGAGTTGAGTTTGAACATTCTCTTTGTGATTCTGGTTCTAGTGTGAATCTCATGTCAAAGAATGTTGCAGAGAAGTTAGGAATTGCTGATATGAATCCTTCTCTGATGACTCTTGCTTTTGCCAACTCTTCCACCACAACTCCATATGGTACAATTCTAGACTTACTTATTCAAGTGGGAGATTGTCTAGTACCTACTGATTTTCAGGTTGGGGAGATGGATAAGGATTCTGAAATGCCCTTGATTCTTGGAAGATCATTTATGGCTACATTGGGTGCCGTTGTAGACTTGCCTAATAAGAGAATCTCCTTCTCTAACATTGCTAAAAAAGTCTTCTACAAGTCCATCCCTCCTAGTGGAACCACCAAACATGTTTCATGCATTATTGTGACCACTAGAGATAAGCTCGCAGTTGCTTCTAAGGAAAAACCTTGTGACAAGAGGGAAGTTGATGAAGTCAAATGTGGAAATCCTAATATGACAACAAGGGAAGCTAGTAAAAGGGTGAAAGTGACTGAGACAGTGCATAGCAAAAAGATCAAAGAAGATCGTCAAGTGACTTTGATACCTCAGAGCTGTGATGGCAACACAATTGAGTATAAGGTGAAGTGCAAAGGAACTTCAAAGCCTTTCTCCAGGTTTAGAGCAGTTCTTACATCTGAGGTGAAGGAGAAAGGACAAGGTCCTGTGAAAGGATTTATGAGCGGAAATTTGAAGATGAAAGTGTCTGAATGGGGAGCTTGTTTTGCAACAAGTTTTCATCATCAACCTGACTAAATTCCAGCATCCAAGTCAAGCAAAAGACTGAAAACTAGCGCTTAGTGGGAGACAACCCACTGGTAAGTGTACATACTTAGTCTTATTTTTGGTTTTTACTAACTGATTTTCGTGTTCTATTCAAAAAAAAAAAAAAATTGACTAGAGATGGACGAATATCGACCGAAGTCGACACCTAGGTCGACAGTGAACAGTGTCGATCGACACCCACCTACTGGTGTCGATAGACACCTTGGCGGGAGTGCAATTACAAAAGTTCAATCATTCATAACTTTTGCGTTTCTTGACCGTTTTGAGTGATTCAAAAGTCTAAACTTGTTGGGTTTTTGTGCTCTTTCACATTCTATCACTCATTCATCCGACCTGCAAGGTATGTTTCTCGAAAACCTTTGTTCACTGAGTTCTGATTCTTCTTTTCACCTACTTCAAGCTTGATAACACTGGGGACAGTGTTGTTTAAGTTTGGAGGAGGTAGTTTCTGACGTTGCGTTTGTTTTTTAGAGCCAGTTTTAAGTTAGTCTAAAATTTGTTTTATTCAGTCAAAACTAGTTGGGAACTAGGATCTTTCTCTTGATTGTTTGTGCTGATTGTTTCATCTGAGTGACCATTGCTGCATGATTAATACCAGTTTATGACTAATGAAAAATCCTTAGGCTGACCAGTTAACTAGAAACATCCATAGTTCCAGCAAAGTCCACTTAACATAAGCTTCAGAAAGTCTAATTTAGTAAGTTTAATGTTCATAGAGCTTGATTACCCATTCATACCTGATAAATTGCCTGCAATATTTGAAAAGTGATGGTACTCCTCTACCTCGATAGTTAAAGAAAAAGAAAGAAATAATGTGATAAGTTTTGAAAATTTGAGATGATTCTCTTTGAGTAAAGGGTAGGAAAATTTCCAATGATCCCAATATTTCATTTTAAAGAGATGATCACAGGTGGAAGTAAGGTTAGGATTATCCCATGATACCATTATTTACCTACACCTGAATAATATAATGAAACATAAAGAGAAGAATAAGTCTGGGGGAGAGAAAGAGTACCAAAGGTTGATAGATTGCAATGCATGTTAATTTAGGTATATATGGGAATGAATCTAGAAGGTTCTTGAACATTTAAACTGCTAATGAGGTTTAGCAATGATAGTTATTAGACAATGCTGTGAATTCATGTGTTGAATCTGGGATGTTGTGAATGTCTAAAGAGAAGTACATGGTGGTTCGATTTGGTTTAAGAAATGCAGTGTGCGGATTACAAGATGAACAGTCAAAGCAATGATCTATGAGAAGGTGAGTGCCCGCGTTTTCAAACCTCGACTCTGTATTTAGTTTTCTGTTTGCTTGAGGGCAAGCAAAAGCTAAGTCTGGGGGAGTTGATATATCATGGTTTTTTATGGGTTTTTGACCATGATATAAGTCCTGTTTATAGAGTCTTTTTGATATTTTTCGAGTCTATTTGAGTCTTTACAGGTTTGGATATGTTTGGAGCTTATTTGGAGATATTGGAGCATTCTGGAGCAAAACAGAAGATGTTGCTGAAGAAATCAAGTCGTGCAAAAATTGTACATTGTCGAGCAGAAATTGTGCAGTGCGCGTGCAAATCCCGTGTCGATCATCACTAGGGTACTGGTGTCGATCGACACCAAAAGTGCACAAATCTTGCCCGAGATTTTAAATATATCTGAAGACTTACAAGTTCGCCTAGAAGTTTTATATATTTGCAGTTTCGCCCCAAATGGTGTTATGGGTCTATAAAAGGTTTTTTATGGTCATTGTTTAGACCTTAGCTTTATTTTACAAACAGATTGAGAGAGAGATTTTTTAGAGAGTTTTTTTGGAGAGATATATCACTCTCCTTAGAGAGGATTTAGAACTCCCTTATTTCTTCTATTGATTTCTCTTATGTTTTCTATTCAGATTATGATTTCTGTTTCATTGATCATGTCTGAGTAGTTTGCTTGTTAGGTCTAGGGTTTTTCAAAGGTGATGATGAATTGCTAGGTTGAATTGAATTGTTAAGATAAAATCATTAGAGTTCTCCATCTGGACTTGTGTTTAAAGCTTATTCTAGATTCATGACCTAGAATCTGTTATTGGGTTGATTAATAGATGCGGAAGTATTATTAATCACCAGAACTAGTCTTTGATGAGCAAAATTCTTATCGGCAAAGGAATTTGGTTTAGGATTTTGTGAACAATTGAGCCTGATTTTAATGCTTGTTCTAATTGATAGGATTTTCAAAGGAATTTGGGATTCTAGGATTTAGACATAGATAATCTCTGTAGCGGAAGTTGATTGGTTTTATATTAGTGTTTCAAGTTCAAGAACAGTGCTTAATAAACTCCTAACATTATGTCTAGATTTGCAATTCGGATTCACCTGCAAATTTTCCAAGGCCTAGCGTTTCTCTCTTTGATTTAAAACCTCCTCACAATCGATTTGCTGCTTTCTTTTCATTACTTGCATTACATTCATTTATTTTTCCTTAGCTTGATTTGAACCTGAAATTTATTGTGCAACAATCTAAATCCTTGTGGATTCGACCCCTAAGTATAACAATAATCTCTTAATTTGAGAGAGTAGCTCAGAGATAATTTGAGCATATCAGTAGTTATAGGTCTGGATGGATTTCATTGTTATGTTGATCTAAAAGAAGAGAGTGAGAGAAGAAAGAAAGGAAAAGGAAAAGGGAATGAGAATGAGGAAGCAAGCAAAACCTCAGCATGTGTTGAACTAAATAAGCTCAAAAAGGGTGGCCATTATGAAGATGGAGTCTCGGCAACAACAACAAAGAAGGCAAAAAATCCTAATGCACCTAAATGATGAAGCAAAGGAGACTCCCCACTACAAAAAGCAGGCGCCCACAACAAAGGAGCAAAAAGAAGGCCACAACATGGTGAGATCAAAGAAGAAGCTTCCCTGAAAAAATGGTAAAGTGTTTAGAGTGTGAGAGTGCTGAGAAAAGTGTAGCTAGGATTGGGTTTGGTTTGGCATAAGAGTTTGAGGTTTAGAACAATTTAGGCATTGGGAAGAAAGTAATCTATCCTTGTATGCATAAGTTGTGCTTCACCTTTAGCATTATGCCTAAGTTCATTCCTTTTTTAGAGAAACCCTAGCATTTGAACCCACATTTGGATGAGATCATTTTTATCTCATAACCTTAACCTCTAGCCAAATGATTCCACTTGATTTGCTTAAACATGATTCATTGGTTACATAGTTTAATTGAATGTTAAAGAGTTTATTGATTTGAGCATTTGACTAAGTTGAGCTAGAGATCATTTTGAAACTGGATATGCATGGCTAGGTTCTTTGAAGTATAACTGATTATGTTGTGCATCCTACAATTAGGTACTTAGAATTCATTTCACTTCTTTACCTTAGAATTTTTGGATTTGAGTGTCCACCTTCAAACCTCAGTCCCTACTTGTCTTAGTTTATTTGCTTGAGGACAAGCAAAAGGCAAGTGTTGGGGTGTTGATATCTCCATTATTTATACCATCTTAGCATGCATTTATCACTCGTTTTAGTCCTTTAACATGCATATTTTGCTTCTTCTTGTCCTATTTGTATACATTTAGGAGTTAGTGTAGTTTTAGGTATTGCATTGCATTTTGCTTGTATTTGGAGTTTTATTCAGGTACTAGAAGGAGTTTGGAGACCAAGTGGTGCAATGGATGTGAGCTAGGACTAGAGCAAAGAGAAGGACAAGGTGGGATGGACCAATATCGAGCAAGATATCGAGGTGGTCTGATTCATATGGCACGTATCGGTCTGTATATCGATGACTTCATGTCGATACAGAAGGAGCAAGGCGTACAGAGGAGCACATCGACCAAGAAGACCTCGATACACCAGAATGCGCTTGTACCGAGCAGTGTATCGGGCACCGAAGTCGATACACCAGAGACAAGGCAATATCGAAGAGCATATCAATGTGGTTCTGCTCCATATGCCTTAGAAAAAGGGAGATTGTATCGATGTCTACACCGAGAAGAGCCAAGCCGATACACTCCTGAAGCATTGTGTACCAACAGCCGTATTGACCAAGACCATGTTGATACACCCTCAAAGAGAGCCAGTATCGATGTGTGTATCGATCAACGCTGCCGATATGGTCCAGCCGAGTCAGCTTTAATTCGGTTTTCTCTTGGTTTACTAGGGGTTTCTAAGCCTCCATATAAATACTTAAGTCCTAAAATGTTTATGAAACTCTTATCTTATTATTTTCTCTACTGTTCTTGCATTAAAAACATTTCTATTTTGAGCTTTTCTTTGTAAGACCTTGTTTGATTTAGTGAATTTGTGTGTTTTCCTTTATCTATTATTGTCTATTCTGCTTTCTAATCATGTGTAGCCATTAATTCTCCTTGGAATATGTGGTTTTGATCATGACTAGTGAGTAATCTTATTTAGGGTTTGAGATGAGATAAATTAGAGGGATTTTAGGATTAGATTAGTGATGTCTTATGCTTAATATGATTGTCTTCTCCATGTAGATGTGATTAACACTATATTTGTCTTGGCCAGGATTGTTTAGCATCTTGTCTTTCTCTTATGCCTGATAAGTGTTTGATGATATGCTGTTATGAGTCTTTTAGAAGATTTTTTATGTTGGCCTAAGGGATTACATGTCTAAGGAACATTTTAGATTTATAGGATTGGATTTCTGTTTGAATGCTTGCTTATCATCTGCTCAGTAATAGAAGTTGTCTATAACTTGTGTTTAGCGAAGGGATTAGTGCCAAGAAATTGGACAAGTTATAGTTGTTAATCCAATGCTTAGAAGATAGCATTGTTTTAATGGTTTCGAAGCATCACTAGTTTGGTTCTAATCCTCTCTTAGTCAATAACCCCCATCTTAGATTCTTGCTTTAATCTATTTGAATCTCTTATTTTGAAAATGCATTGCTTAGTCTTGATTAGTTTAATCATTAGAGTTTGATCACACTTGTTATCTTGAATTTGGCTTAACTTAAGTGAACTGCTGCATTCTTAGTGACTTACTAGCCCAGATGGATTGATACCTTACACGCTGCAATGACATGAGTGTGTTGGGATTTGATTAGAGACCAACAATCTTTTATCAGCCCTCGTCTTCTTGTCTCCACAACACGAGTTTATCTGGTTTGAACATTTTGCAGCGTTGATATACTCTTATATTTTGCATATTTAGCATGCATTTAGAGTAGTTTTCATGCATACATCTTTCTTAATAGGCTAGTTTTCACCTTTTGTCTCATTTTAGGTCCTAAGTGCACTTCGCATTAGAATTTGCATGTTTCTTGCATTCTTGCATCATATTCAGGTTGTTTTGGTTACACTGGAGCTGTGGAGGTTGCATGGACATGCTAAGGATCGAAAGGGAGCTTATGGATATGTGGAGGAACTCATGCATGCAGCAAATGAACCGAGATCGAGGGGCAGATCAAGCTAGGCAGGTCGATCTAGACGAGATCGACCACAAGATCAAGACACTCAGGTCGTTTCAAGAAAGAGGATTGAGACCAAGATCGACCGAGGTGATCAAACGTGAGTACGGACACGGGACTAAGCCCGGGAAGAACGATAGCCAGATCGAGGTCACGACTCGATCATCCAAGGATCAACTAGAATATCGATGGAAGCGCTCGATCCACCCAACCGCATCGACCTGAAGATCGAGCAAAGGAAGATGATCCACGAAGATGATCAAGTTAGAGATCGATCACTCAGCTCGATCTCAAAACATTATCCGACAGCTCACTTTTGGATTTTAGTGAGGGGACTGTTTCTCTTGTTGGCCTATTTTAGGCATAAAAGCTCATCTTTTCATTTTGTCTTCGGCTAGTTTAAGCTTTTCTTATGCACTAAGGCTGAAAAATCGCCATTGTTCTAGTTTTAAGCTTTTCTAAGTTTTGTAAACTCTTAATCTTATTTTAATCCAAGTATTTCTCTTAATCGCTCTCCTTGCTTAGTAGTTTAATCATGTTAAGCTTTTCTTTCTGTGCATTTTCATCTGTTTTAAGCATGTGTAGTGAGTAGTCTTTCATGGGTTTAAGGTTAAGGTGATTAAGAGGGTTTAAGGGGTTTAAGCTTGGGACTTTTCTTGTTCTTAACTCATTCTCTTCTTGGGTTTGGGGGTTTTAATGCCTAGAGAGTCTTGAGAAAGTCCTCTTTGATCTTAGGGATTTCCTTACCTTGACAGGATTCAGGAATCCCCTAAAACCAAATCCAAGAGACTAGCTCATTCTTTCCCAAACACCATGGATGCTTAGGGAGCTAGTTAAGCCATTATTTGAGATCTATGCTTAATGTTCTTCGACCCATCTTTCCACCACACGCCATAGGTTAGGAGGAAGGGTTGAGGAAAGGGTTTATACCAAACGCCATGGATAAACCTCTTTTAGCTTCTCAAGGCCTAGAGATAGCACAAAATATGTAGATCTATGTTTTCAAAACCCAAGCTTGAATCTTTAACCTTCTTAAATATGATCCTCAACCTTGAATCCTTTTTTAGCATTTAAAAACTCAAAGTTATCATTTCCTAGTCATAAAGTTTGCATCTTTAGTCTTGAAAATCATTGTTCTAAGTTGTTAGAAATTTCTCTGTTTATCTGCCTTGAGAGTTTGATTTTTATAAAGTAGTAGTTTTGCATTTTAAATTCTTAGAAGTCATCTAGTAGTTGTTTAACCCTTAAGAAGGGATTTTAAAATAGCTTTCATAGTCATTTGGTAGTTGCATTTAGTTTTCATAGATTTTCTCCTCAGATAATCCGATTTCACTTAGATTTACAAAGTTCTTGCATTCCTCGTAACTTTCATCAACCTGAGCTGGATTGACACCTCTTGCACCTATACTACAAATATATTGTGCTTTAGGCTTTGATTTAAAACAGCTTAGAAATAATCCTGTTATCAAGCATTTACCCGAGAGAGAGAAACTACAGCACATCGTGACTGAGTTCAATTGGCCAAATCGTCACAGGAGATCGTAAAAGTAGTCGAAGGTGAAGTGAGTCTGTGCAGCCTCTGCTTCTCACCTGCGGGAGGAATATATGTTCACCATCAGTCCCTGTTTAACATCATCATCTTGTCATCTGTGCGTTTCTCAACGTCATGTCCACACAAAAAACGGCGCAGTCTTTTTTGTCATTCTCGTCAAACATGGGATGCCCTCGGTTTGTAAGTTTATCTGGTGACTATATAAAATTTTCGCGACTTTATCCCACGTGCAGAAAGTAGAATAACGTCATGTTTGATGTCTTTGGCCAAATCGTCAGATGATATCATAATAGTAGTCAAAGGTGAAGTGAGTGTGTGCAGCCTCTGCTTCTCGCCTGCGTCCGCGAGACGCTTGTCTAACGTTTGCATCTCGTCATCAGCGCGTTTATCAACATCGAATTGATGCATGTTTATTGCATTACTTCAATTACTCAAACCCACTCATGTCATTGCAGCATTTGAGGTATCAATTCAATTGGGGTTGTTCAAGACAATAGGAATACAATATACTATCTAATCCAAGCAAATCCAAGAGTGGCGATGTCGAACAACCTAATCAAACCCTTAAACCATGAAACAAAAGCTAAAGAAATAAAAACAGAGCAGCAAATGATCAATAGAAATCAGAGAATGTAAATTCCAAGATATTAAGATAAAAACGACTCATGATGGGGCTTTGTGACATAAACAATACCAAGATGCCTCAAAAAACATTTAACTATACTATTTCCTAGGCATAGAATTCACAGATATAACTAGTCTAATATCTTGGATACTAACCACTTTGCTAAACACTTATCAAAGAACTAATTCTCATTAGTGACCAAATGATCAACAAGCATTCAAAGCCGCATTTCTTAGGCTAGGATGAACCAATCCTCTAGATGACTAATCAGCATTTCATTAAACACTTGGTGGGCATAAGAGAAAGTCTAAATCTAAATCAGTGTGATCAACACTATTCTAGCAATTAAACTATCAAATAGAGAGGAATATTGTATTGAGAGCATAATCAATCAAGGATTAATCATAGAACTCCTCTAATCTAACCCATTATGAAACCTAAAAAAGACTACTCACTAATCATGGCCAAACCCACCAAAACTAAAGAGAAAAAGTGAATTGGCATGATTAGAAAGGTAAATAAAAAAAAAGATTAAGGAAGACACAAGATTTAATAGAAAAACTCTAAAGATTCTTACAAAAATACTTAAAAGGGAAGTTTATAGCTTAGGAACAATAAAAGAGATAAGAGATGCCTAAAAAATTAGGTTTTTAACATATTTATACTGTTTCTAGGGATCCTAGGGCACATGGGCATTTTTTTAATTTTTGAAGTTTTTCGGACTCCCTAACATCGGACACCATATCCAGTGTTGAGCTGCTGCTCTCGCAAATCTTCACAGCGGGCTATCAGCCTGATGTTGGTCTTGGTTCAGTCTGATGTCTTCAGAGCGGTTTCACGACATTTGCAGTAACTTTCACGAAGACTTCCGAAGCTGAATCGAGACAGAGGTCCTTCGTCTGAGCTGGTATTTCAGTTGCTATTTCTGGACTTCGGACTCGCTGTTCGATGTTGCTCAGGTCCAGTCCGATGTTCATGTGTCCTGTCTTTGGACATCAGACTCGCTGTCCGATTTTGCTCAAGGCCGAGTCCGATGTTGCAGCATGGCTCTCGTAAGATTTCACATTGGACACAACTTGTCCGATGTTGGCCTTATCCCAGTCCAGTGTTAGCACATCGAGCACCATGTCTGATGTTCGTATCCGAAGTTGGACATGTCGCCTCTCCTTAGCTCTTTTTCACTTTGGTTAGCCTCCATATATAGTTCCCATCCTCCATTTAGCCTCCAACCACTCTAAATACACCTGCCAAACACTCAAAATGCACCAAACATACAATGTCTAGCCTAAATGCATACTAAACCTAAAAAGAAGTCAAAATGGGACAAAGATGTAGAAATAATGCATGAAAGAGACTACTTTCTACATGAAATGCAGAAGATGTAAATATAAGACATATCAACTCCCCACACTTGCTGTTTGCTTGTCCTCAAGAAATTTTAAGACAAGAAAAAGAGAGAGGTTTGAAGCAGAGTGCTCAAATCCAAAAATGCAAATGGAAGAAATCAGATCAATGTCCAAGATTTCAATTATTGGATGCTTACATGAACTCATTCTACTTTAAAAACATAGCCATACTCATCACAATTCAATGAAGAAATCATACATAGCCTACACTTACATTTAAGTCAACCAAATCTTTAACATTTAGTAATAGTAACCAATGGATCTTGCTCATAAAAATCAAGTGAAAGCATTTGGTTTAAGCACATGGATATGAGAAAAAAAAATGATCTCTTTTATGGTGGGTTGTCAAATGTAAGGGATCTCTCTTTGAAGGAATGAACTTTGGCAAAATGCTAAGGGTAAAGCACAATCTATGCATACAAGGATAAACTCTCATCTACCCAATACCTAGATTGTTCTAAACCCAACCTTTAATCTCAATAAATCCCATCCTAGTCTACCTTTTTTATAAGGATTTTGCCTCTTCTTAACACCCTCCCCCCACACTTAGCCATTTCTTAGAGAAGCTTCTCTTCATTGCTCTCTTCATGATGTGGCCATCTTTGATCTTCTTTTTGCAGCTTTTATTTGTTGCTTAGGGAGCCTCCATTTGCTTCATCTTTTGATGCTTTAGTCATTTTTGCCTTCCTTCTATGTTGTTTGAGGACTCCTCTTCAGTGTATGTTGCCTTTAGATTCTTTGGTTCCACTCATGTTAAGCTTGTTGCTATCCCTTTCTTCTTGTCTTCTCCACTTTGAAAATAAAAGAACACCCAATTCACACAAATCTACCATCCTAAGCATATGCATGACTCAAAGAGAAGGGCTGTAGCATCCGTATCCGAGAGAATTCGGAATGATCGAGCCGGACAGGACATGGTCTTAGGAATGATCGAGCCAAGGACGGATATTGGCTGGGAACTGAGAAGTTTGGACTATGGTCAGGAGATGACTAGGAAATAGTCGATGGATGGCTGGGATAGCCGAGCCGGATGGACCATATCCGAGAGAAAATGGTCCAGTCTGTGAGAAATGGGATTAGTCTGAGTGAGAGTGGGGTTAGTCGAGTGAGAGTGGATTGTATCCGAGAGAAAAAGAGGATAAGCCGAGGTGGGACGGGATGTCCGAGAGAAAAGGAAATATCCAGACGAAAAATGGAAAACAACCGAGGAAAGGGAATTGGGCCGTGGGCCAAGTGTTATGTCGGCTATTTTGGTGGTTTATCGAGAGGATGGTCAATCGGTATGGGCGATAGCGGAGAGATATCTGATCGGTTCGAGATAATTCCTACTGGAACCAGGAAACGTCGGTTAAGTCCGAGTTGTCTAGGGTTTTGCGAGTATATAAGTGTTTTTGAGACTTTTCTCAGGAGTGTTGCTTTTATTTGAGAGAAATAACGAAAAGAGAGAGATTAGTCGAGAAAAAACTCTAAGAAAATCAGTTTATCTCGAGGACCGACAAGAGAGCTTGAACAATCGCCGAGCAGATCCGACAATCGCCGAGATAAATTGGTAAGCGAAATAATTTCCTAAGTGCCGAGTTTCCAGTAGATAACCTCGAGCTAATAGCCTTGTTTTATGGGGTTTCCAAGGGTAAACAGAGTTTGGCTCGGAGAAAGGTGAACAGATCGAGAGATATCCGAGGAAAAAGGGATCGGATCGTACCGAGAGCCGAGAGATTCCTAGGGTGATCGGATATCTTCGTTTCCACGCCGATTTCATCGGGATTTCTTCTGACCAATCTGTTTCCAACCTTGTCTAAGGTGAGTGCGTGACTGTGGTTTGTGTCTAGGATTGTTGGATTGCTAGGGTTTGATGTTTTGCATGTTTGATTGTGTGATTTTCATGTTGTGTGTTTAGAACTGTTAAGCGATTATATGTTATGGTATTGTGAGGTGTGTACCATGGAATAGATGATGTCTAGCTAACCTCAGAGTAATCCGGATCATGTACTAGCGTAGGGGATGTGGAATTCTCGCTGAAGTAGACATGGGTCTTAAAAAGGGATTGATCTTGGATGGTTAGGTTAGATGATCATGGTCGTTTGATATATGTTATGTCTATTGCGAATTGATTGTGTGGGATGTTGAATCCAATAGTATGAATGCGTGAATGGTACTGACCAAAGTGTAACAGGATGACCGTACTCACTAAGTATCTATCAAATACTTATGCCTCTCTTTTTGAGTGTCCAGGATCTAAGCAGTAAGTGGAGCGAGACCGGCGGCAGTGATGAACATGGATGGATCGGGGATTGGGTGTTTATTTATGATTTAAGACTTGTGTTTTGGTCTTATGTCTTTGGTGTTAAGCGTTTTAGGTTGCTAGATGATATTATGTATTCATTAGCGAACCGTTGTGCTTTGTTTAAGTTAACCCCCAAATATTGTTTAAGTGCTTTATTCAAGTTTAATGAAATGAAATGAAGTTGTTTTGAATCCGCTGTGTATTGTTCAATGAAAAGAAAAAGCTTAAAATTTGGCTAAGTATAGAACAGACTGTTAGGATGTAGTGAAGGCACAGCTGCGGTATAGTTTGTCGGGTCGGGCTTCCACAAGAGCCATATCTACATGAAAGCTTACCCTTGTTGTGCTAATCCCAACACTTTTTGCTAAGTTCATTCAAAATGAGGCCTCATACACATAAGATAGTATTTAGACTTAAAAGAAGGATCGGTTTAAGGTAGGGTTAACTGTCCTATAGGTGAGGATCAGCTACTTGGACTAGCAAGTGTGGTAGAAGGAGAAAGAAATTCCAAGTATGTATATGGTAGCCATGCAATCACTTTTCAAAACATAAGCAAAATAATTTCAAGTCAAGATTAGGGTCTAACAGATAGAGTTGGCATCAAATCACAACAAGCTTCAGCATAAGGTATGAATATCTAAATGAAAATTTCAAGTAAGGTTCAGCCTTAGCTTCAAACTTATCCAAGATTCATCAAACAATCATCAACTTGGGCAATGAGCTCATTTCAAACATTAGGCATTTAACAAATCATCATTACACTATATGTAAATGCTATGAATTCTAAATGAAATGCATACAGATTCATTCTTAATTATGCAAATGCACCTAAATGAATCTTTTTGGTTACAAAAATTTGAAAATTTCCATGATTTTCACAATGAAATTTATGAATGTATGCATAAGACTCAAGTATGCAAAAGAGAATATAAGAAAACAAAACACAATATCAAATGATTCATGCCCTCCCCCACACTTAAATTACACTGTCCCTTGTGTAATAGAAGTCTAGAGGAAGATAATCAAACAAAAAATATGCAGTGGAGGGAGGCATTGGCAAAGGAATAGGGTCTAGAAGGTTAAAGGAGACTTACCTCGGAATTTGGTGAACATCGGCTGGATGTCCGATGTTGGAGGTCGATGCTGGCTATTGGCGTTCGGGTGGTCCAACATCGGACTGGCAGTGTCCCATGTTCACCATCGAGTCCTCTTCTTCAACATCGGACAGTGTGGTTTGATGTTGATGCCCGATGTTGAATCTTACGGGTCTTCCTTCCCAACATCGGGCTGGCTAGCCCGATGTTGTTGCCCGAAGTTGTTTGCTACTTTGTACATTAGGAATCTAGCCCGATGTCTATGTCTGACAACATCGGACTTGCTTGTCCGATATGTTTGCTGATGTAAGATATCATCCTATTTCCATTCCCATATATACTCATGTCATTCTAGTATGTGAGGTATCAATCCAAATGGGCAATGTAATACAATATGAATGCAACAGTTCACTTAAGTCAAGCCAAATCAGGACAAAAGGGTGATCAAACTGTATCAATTAAGCTAATCATGACTAATCAATGGGAAATTCGAAATATGTAAATTAATAAATAAAAGTTAGGACCTAAGATTAGAACAAAATAGTAATGCTTCACAAATCATCAAACAATGCTATCTCCTAGGCATAGAATTAACAGCTATAACTAGACCAATTTCTTGGGTACTAATCACTTTGCTAAGCACTTACTCAAGAACTAATTCTTATTAGTGAACAAATGTTTAACAAGCATTCAAAGCAGAAATCCAATCCTATAATGCCCAAATGCTCCTTAGACATCTAATTTATTAGGCTAAGGTGAAGAAATCCTCTAAAAGACTAAGCAGCATTTCATCAAACACTTATTAGACATAAGAGAAAGCAAGGATACTAAACAAAATTTTCCAAAGCTAATCTAGTGTTAAGCACATCAAATAGAGATAAGACAATCATATTAAGCACAAGACATCACTAATCTAATTCTAAAACCCCTCTATTTTATCCCATCTTAAACCCTCAAAAGGACTACTCACTAGCCATAATCAAAACCACAGATTCCAAAGAGAATTAATGGTTAAGCATGATTAGAAAGCAGATTAAACAAGAATAGATTAAGAGAAACATAGAAATTCACTAAATCAAACAAGAGTCTTACATAGATAACCCAAAGGAGAAAGGTTTTTAAGCTTAGAACAATAAATGATAAGATGCCTAAACATTTTAGGAATTAAAGTATTTATAGTGAGGCTAGAAACCCCCTAGTAAACCAAGAGAAAACCAGTTTTTAGCTGGTTCGGCTGGCCCATATCGGCCATTCAGGTCGATACACACATCAATATTAGCTCTTTTTGTGGGTGTACCGGCTTGGTCTTGATCGATATGGTGGTTGATACGTCAGACTTCAGGGGATGTATCGGCTTGACCCTTCTAAGTATGAATGACAATATGATCGCTTTCATTTAAGGCAGATCAGGCACTCCTAAGCCGATATGCTGCTCGATTATGTCCTGTATCAGGTGTATCGGCTTGGGTGCCCGATACACTGCCAGGTACAAGCTCCTCCTGGTGTATCTAGGTCTATCCTGGTCGATATTCTCCTCTACCTCGCTTCTTCTGTATCGGCATGAAGTGCTCGATACTCAGTCCGGTACACGCAAAATCGGGCAAGCCACCTCGATATCCATTCCGATATTGGTCCAACCGCCCATGTTCTCCTTCTTACTCCTCTCCTAGCTCACACTCATTGCACCACTTGGTCTCCTAACATTCCTTTTGTAACTGATACAACTCCAAATGCAAACAAAATCCAATCCATCTAAAACTATTCTAACTCCTAAATGTATGCATATGAGACAAGAACACGTAAAATATGCATGTTTAAGGACCAAAAACTAGTGATGAATGCATGCTAATATGGTATAAATAATGGAGTTATCAACACCCCCATACTTGCCTTTTGCTTGCCCTCAAGCAAACCAACTAAGACAAGAAGGGAGAGAGGTTTGAAGGTGGGTACTCAAATCCAAAAATGATAAGGTAAAAAATTCAAATCAATGTCCAAGTGCCTAATTGTGAGATGTATTTCTTGATCAGTCATACTTCAAAGAACCTAGCCATGCCTATCCAGTTTCGATATGGTCTCAAACTCAGCCTATACAAATTCTCAAATCAATCAACTCTTTAACATTGATTAAGCAATTAACCAATGTATCAAGTTTGTGCAAATCAAGTGAAAACATTTGGTCTAAGGGACATGGTTATGAGATGAAAATGATCTCATGAATAAAGAGTTCAAAGAATCAAAGGATCACTAATATGAAAAGACACTATCTTAGGCATAATGCTAAAGGTAAAAGCTAACTTATGCATGCAAGTAAAAGATCTCTTCTACCCTTTTTACCAAAAGATGAACCCAAAGAAGTCCAAGTCCCAAGTGAAACCCCTAAGTCTACCCTTTCCAAAAGCAGTTGTGATCTCTTTCTTCTGCATGTGTGGGGAAAGTCCTTCTTCATTTGCTTGTGAGGTTGACTTCTTTTTAGAACATGCTCTTCCTTGTTGTATAGGCGTCATCTTCATCACTTTTTTGGTGGATTGCTTGGTCTGATTTTTCTCTTTTGGGATGACCTTTGTTAGCTTTGTTGTTGAAGGCGCCTTTTCTTCTTTGTAACTTAGAGCTTTCTTCTTTGTCACTTAACCACAAAATCTATTTGTCCTCCTCACAATATCATCTTCTTTACACTACCATTCCCACTCTTCTCATTTCACAAAAGATAAAAACAATCAAAGCTTAAGCCACTTAACACTACCTTCCCCAATCTCCAAACCTAGTACCAAGTTCAAAATATAAACTGGTATCTACAAGAGAGCTTCTCCTTCCCAGCCTTAATCCTAACACTTTTTGTCAAGATAAAATCTAAAATGCAATGCAAGACCTCACAACTCTGACAAACGTGTTTGTGTTTAGAAGGAAGGATTTGTTTAGGGTGTGGATAACTGTCCTATAATGATGAGGATCAGCTACTTAGATTAACAATAGTGGTAAGAAGGGAAGAAGATAATCCGCTGATGCAAGAATTTTGAGTCTCTTTCTCAATCACTCTTTGTGCTAGTCATTGTGGTAAGGGTTTTATGTCAATCCAAAAGGGGAAGATTGAAACAGCAGGAATGCAATAGATTTCCTAATTCAAGCAGATATAGAGAGAGTTTAGATGTCTAACAACCTAAAGGATCAAACAGAAATGAAGCAAACACCAAACTAAGAGTGAACAGCAAGCAAATCAACTAGGACAAAAGTATAAACAGAGCAAATTCGAAATAGACTAAAAACAGAGGAAAGACAAGACTTGAGATGGGGTAATTAGTGGTAGGGAACTTTCAACTCAACCTATGATGCTTACAAACTCACACAATGCTATTTCTTATGCATATAATTCATTTATAAGACTAATCCAATCTCTTGGCATTAATATCTTTACTAATTACCAAGTCAAGAACTAGTTCTCATTACTGAAATGAGAAACAGCAAGCATTAAGACAATCTATCAATCCTATATTGCCAAATCACTCCCTAGACAGTCAATCTCTTGAGCTAGGACAAGTAATTCACTTGCAAAGCAGATCAGCCATTTCATCAAACACTTGGTGGGCATAAAATAAGCCTAAGATCCCGAGATATCATGGTCTTTATGGTTTTTAACCATGGTATAAGTACTTTTTATTGAGTCTTTTTGCTCTTTTTAGAGTCCTAGTAGAGTCTTTGCAGGTTATAGCATGTCTGGGGCACAATTTGAGTTTTTGGAGCTTTTGGAGCATTGCAATTTACAGCCCCGAAGTATACAACTCAGAAGCGTTGTTCAGCACATGGTGACGATCATCACCACTCAAGGGTGACGCTCGTCACCCGTATCTGGGAAGGAGTCGCGGCTGGTTTTAAAAGATGGAGGATTATTTACAGTTTTGGCCCAGAAATTCCAGTATTTGCAAAAGTGTTCCAGCTCGTGCTTTATCTTGTATATATTAGGTTTTCAGCCATTGTTGGCTTGTATCTTAGATTTTAGAATTGAGAGAGCTTTAGAGAGAGATTTATTCAGAGCTTTTTACGGAGACTGATATCTCTTGTATTTACACCATTTAGTTTTGCATTTAGTTCATGTTTTGGTTCTCTTTTGCATGTTTTCCTTATCTTTTGTCCCATTTTCTTCTCCTTTTAGACTTAGGTTGCATTTAGGATATAGTTTGCATTTTCTATGAATTATGGATGTTTTTAGGTACTTATGAGCTAAGAGGAGCTTTGGGAATGATCCAGGAAGCTAGCTGGGCCAAGAGGAGCAAAAGGGACCAAGGTAGACGATTTCTGCTGAGCCTATCGATCAAGGCACAAGACCTATCGGTCAAGGAGTGACCGATAGGATTCTTATCGACCAGGCCTATCGATCAGTGAAGTGACCGATAGCAGTGCACCGTTTATATTTCGGTCACCCTATCGGTCATCTTCGAGACCGATAGGATCCCTATTGATCATCCCGATTGGTCACAACTGACCGATAGGAACCCAGTATGAGCCTGCCTTTTATTACACTTTTGTCATTACTTTAGGGCTTCCTTCTTTTATGAATAAATACCCTTTTCTGGGATTTTCGACAAGTCACCTCATAACACTGTTCTTGAGTTTGTAAGACAAATTTCTTGCTTTATATTATATAATTTTGTATTTGCCATTAATCTCTCTCTAATCTCTCTTTTAGACATGATTAACATCTTTTAATTGCATGGAGTATCCCGAGCAATGGATGGTTAAAACTGAACACGGATGGGGCATCACACGGGAATCCAGGTTTAGCTACTGCAGGGGGTGTGCTACGTGATGAGTTTGGAGTTTGGTGTGGCGGTTTCTCCGTAAATATTAGGATCTGCTCTGCTCCAGTTGCTGAACTGTGGGGCGTATACTATGGCTTATACATAGCTTGGGAGCGCAGAGCAACAAGAGTGGAGCTGGAGGTGGATTCGAATATAGTGGTGGGATTTCTAACGACAGGGATTAGTGAGTATCGTCCGCTGTCTTTCCTAGTGCGCTTGTGCTACGGCTTTCTATCGAGGGACTGGTTAGTCCGGGTGAAACATATTTATAGGGAGGCTAACCACCTAGCGGATGGGTTAGCAAACTATGCGTTTACACTGCCTTTGGGTTTTCATTTTTTAGATACTGTTCCAGCTTGCTTGCTTTCAACTTTGACAGAGGATTTGTATGAGTCCTCTAGATCACGTTTGATTCGATTGTAAGAGTCTTTGTTTAATAAATTTGGGGGATGTTTTAATCCCCTGACTTATACCAAAAAAGAAAACATCTTTTCCTCTTGTGATTTGGTGTTAAACATGAGTATTAGTGAGTAGTTTGCTTAAGGTTCTTAGATGTGGTAGATTAAAGGGATTTAGGGATTGATTAAGGTTTGTTTAGTGTTTAATTACATGGGTTCCTCTCTATTAATCTGTTTTTAAGCTAGATTTGTCTTGATCACACTTATCTAGGATTTAGGCTTTCTCTTATGCCCACCAAGTGTTTGATGAAATGCTGATCTTGTTTGATAGAGGATTTGCTGGCCTTGGCTCAAGAGATTGACTGTTTGAGGAGCATTTTGACATGAATAGAGTTGATTGTTATTGCTTGCTAGAAGTTTTAACACTAATGAGAGTTAGTTCTTGAGGCGGACCTGTTCCTGAAGATGCAGAAGAAGCTAGTGAGGAAGAAGAACAAGAAGAGGTTGTAGAAGAAGTTAGAAAGAGAGAAGAGAAGAAGGTGAAGAAGAAGTCCATGAAGATGCTACTGCTGGCGCTGAAAGCCAAGGTGAGACCCAAGAAGAAGAAGAGGAGCTTGATGAAGATGAAGTGTTGAACTACAGCTCAAAGCAGTTCCACTTCAAACCTTATGGAGGCTCAAGCCAAGAGAGCTCTATGAAGTCTGCTCATGAGCACATCAACAAAGCCATTAAGAGGTTGGTGAAGATGGTTATGGGGAAGTTCAAGAAGAACAAAGCTACATCAGGAGGAGCTTCCCATCAGATCCACACTCATGAGTATACCTCTTATCAAGAAGAGACAATGCCACAAGCTGACCCAACTGAAGAAGAGGAAGCTGTTTAGAACCCCCATGGAAGATATTCCTTTCATGCACAACCAAGTGATCAATGGGGAATATAGGCACAACCAAGGGCTTCATCATATGAGCCAAGAACCCATATCCCATCAGCATGGGAAGCGCCAATTCCCATCCCTTCTGAGGTTCAATAAACATGGCAATGGGGCAATCGAGTTGCTTCTTCTCAAGCTGAGCAGATATGGTCAAGCTGGGTTCCCCCACCACAAGAAGCAGCGCCATCTTCAAGGACTTATGAAAGGAGGAACAAGAGGAGAGCTAGCAGTCTCCTCAGACATTTGGATCCTCCCACTACTCCACTTATTAAACAAGGTACCACATCTTATTCATTATCTATACCATTGCATTTTTTTTCAATTCTGTATTATATTTTCTTGCTTCTCTCTCTCATTGCTTTTATTACACAAGGGACAGTGTAATTTAAGTGTGGGGAGAGATTTGGGATTTGACTTTGTGTTTTGTTTTCTTAGTTTTTCATTTTCTTTCACTTTGAGTCACATGCATATCATGCATTCATCCAAGGCATAGAAAAACACAAAAAAATCAGAAAAATTTGAAAAATTTTGCATTTTTGCAAACCAAAAAGAAAGCATATAGTTGCATTTCATTCTTATAGGATTGAGTCTAGTGTTGACATATAGGTTGCATTGCATTTCCATAGGGCATAATGATGAAATTTCCTTGTAAAGTGCTTAGAGTTTAGAGATGATTTCAGTGTTTAAGTGATTAGTTGTTTGATGCATCATAAGAAAGCTAGAAGTTAAGACCAATCCATGCTTGGAATGCTAATTTTGATCATCTCATCTCATATTGAAAGCATTTGTTCTCTGAAAATCAACTCTATCAACTTGAACTTTAATTTGGACTTTTAATTATCATGGCTTATGCATTGAAAAGTGGATTCATGGCTATCATACACATATTTGGATCATATTTTTCCTTTTTACCACTCTTATTGATCCAAATAGCTGATCCTCATACTTATGGGACAGTTAATCCACTCCCTTAACCAGAACCTCCTTTTGAACCTAAACACTATCTTGAGAGCTGTGAGGCCTTTGCATATCATTTTCGATTTTGTCTTAGCAAAAAGTGTTAGGAATAAGGCTGGCAATAATGAGCTCTCTTGTAGATATCAGCTCGCATCTTGAGCTTGATTCTAGGTTAGGATTTTTAGGTTAAAAGGGTAGTGTTAAGTGGTTTGATCTTCATGCACATATGTTTTAAAAGAAAGGAAAAAGTTTGAGATGGTAGAAAAGGGGAAACAGTCTAGCATTGTGGTTAAGTAAAGCGAAGTAAAAGCTCTAAGTGTTTAGAAAGAATGGCACCAGCAACTTAAAGGTTTTGAAGGGTCAACACAAAGAAGAAATCAGACCCAAAGCAATCCACAAAAGGGGACGAAGGTGCGAAAACAACAAAGAAGAGCAAGTCCCAAACAAAAAGAAGCAGCCACACAAGCAAAAAGAAGAAGTTTCCCCAGCTATGAAGAAGAATAAAGGGTAGAGTTTAGGAAAATGGTAGACTTAGGGGTTCACTTTGGGGTTTAGAAGTGTTTAGGATTCATCTTTGGGTAGAAGGAAGCTTTGAATTGCATGCATAAGTGTGCTTTTACCTTTAGCATTTTGCCTAAGATAGAATCATTTTCATTGAGTGATCCCTTATGTTTGAAAACCCTTTGCTTGAATGAGATCATTTTTATCTCATAACCTTACCCTTTGAACTAAATGTTTTCACTTGATTTGCAGAAGCATGATTCACATTTTTGAGCTTAATTGAATGTTAAAGAGTTGATTGATTTGAACATTTGCCTAAGTTGAGATTTGAGGTAATTTTGAAACATGATGAGCATGGCTAGGTTCTTTAAAGTATAGCTGATTATGTTTGCATCCTACAACTAGGAACTTAAGCATTGATACCATCTCTTTACCTTTGCACTTTTGGATTTGAATGCCCACCTTCAAATCGCACACTCTCATTTGTTCTTATTTGCTTGAGGACAAGCAAAAGGCAAGTGTGTGGGTGTTGATATCTCTTGTATTTACACCATTTAGGATTCCATTTAGTTCATGTTTTCGTGTCTTTTGCATGTTTTCCTTATCTTTTGTCCTATTTTCTTCTCCTTTTAGACTTAGGTTGCATTTAGGATATAGTTTATATTTTTTATGCATTATGGATGTTTTTAGGTTCTTATGAGCTAAGAGGAGCATTGGAGGAGCTTTGGGGATGATCCAGGAAGCTAGCTGGGCCAAGAGGAGCAAAAGGGACCAAGGCACGATCTCTGCTGAGCCTATCGATCAAGGCACAAGACCTATCGGTCAAGGAGTGACCGATAGTATTCCTATCGACCAGGCCTATCGGTTAGTGAAGTGACCGATAGCAGTGCACCATTTATATTCCGGTCACCATATCGGTCATCTTCCAGACCGATAGGATCCCTATCGATCATCCCTATCGGTCACAACTGACCGATAGGAACCCAGTCCGAGCGTGCCTTTTATTACACTTTTGCCATTACTTTAGGGCTTCCTTCTTTTATGTATAAATACCCTTTTTCTGGGATTTTTGACAAGTCACCTCATAACATTGTTCTTAAGTTTATTTTCTGGGTTTGTAAGACAAATTTCTTGCTTTATTTAATATAAGTTTGTATTTGCTATTAATCTCTCTCTAATCTCTTTTTTAATCATGATTAACATCTTTTTCTCTTGTGATTTGTTGTTAAACATGAGTAATAGTGAGTAGTTTGCTTAGGGTTTTTAGATATGGTAGATTAAGGGGATTTAGGGATTGATTAAGGTTTGTTTAGTGTTTAATTACATGGGTTCCTCTCTATTAATCTGTTTTTAAGCTAGATTTGTCTTGATCACACTTATCTAGCATTTAGGCTCTCTCTTATGCCCACCAAGTGTTTGATGAAATGCTGATCTTGTTTGATAGAGGATTTGCTGGCCTTGGCTCAAGAGATTGACGGCTTGAGGAGAATTTTGACATGAATAGAGTTGATTGTTATTGCTTCCTAGATGTTTTAGCACTAATGAGAGTTAGTTCTTTCTATGGTGTTTAGTAAAGGGTTATTTACCAAGAGTTAGTTTTAGCACTAATGCTTGTTTGTGAACTCTATTTCTAGGAACCACCATTACTAGCTTGTTTGCTTGATCAATGCTTTTTGAAACAACCTTATTTAGTCTCTAGATTCCCCAAAATCAATAACCAAATCTAGGAACTTGCTTTCTCTTTTATTGAATTTCAAATTTGCCTTAGTACTCTGTTTATTTGCTCTGTTCTGCTCTTTTGATCATTGCTAGATTGCTTCTTTTGTGATTGATCATTCTAGGTTGTTAGATAAGTTGCTTAGGCAACAAAAATTTCTCTTTGCTTTGCTTGACTTAAGGATTGCTACTCACAACTCTTTTGCTTTCAACAAAACTCGTTGTGTTGACATAAAACCCTTTGCTATGCTACAACTGATTCACATACAAGGGTGATTGACTCAAGTTATAAAAAGTCTTGTATCAGAGACAGATCCTGAACCCTTTTGAGAAGATTTCGAACCCCTTTAACTTTTACTCTATCTCTTTCAATGCAATTTTATTCAGCTATACTCTGTGTTTTCATGATCATGTCTGAGTTATCAGCTAGTTAAGTTAGGGCTTTTCAAGGGTTGATGAAGAGTTTGTAGAATCGCTAAACCTGTTAGGAATACTTTTTGGTTCTTCATCTCTGCTTTCTTTAAAACCGATTTCTTAGACACATCATCTGGAAATCCGACAATCATAGGTTGTTTATTAGATGTGAAAACATCATTGATAACCTGAACTAGTATTAGATGAGCAAAACGTCTTAGTGCAAAGAGATTTGGCTTAGGAGTTTTGTGAACAATTGAACTTGACCAATACTGCATGTTTAGGTTATTAGAGTTTGCAAAGAGATTTGAAACTCTGTGATTTAGACATAGATAACTTTTGCAATGAGAATTGATCAGTTATATCTCTGCGTTTCATGTTAAAGACGGTTGTAATTCATTCCTGATTTGCATGCATTTTACACTCTTAGATTCAATCTGCGAATTGACCTGACTTAGCGCTTTTAGTTTTCTGAATATAGATCAACCAAAAATCGTTTGCTTTCATAGTTTTAGTTATTTCGCATTATATTTATTTTCCACTGCTTAGCCTAGTCCGAATCTATAATTGTTAGTGTAGTTTACTTACTCCCTTGGGATTCAATAACCTCTTATACTACAACTGCTTTGCTGTGCACTTGCAGTAGTAAACTATTTGGGTAAAACCTGAGCCCTGCCAAACTTTTGGCGCTGTTTCCGGGGAGTAATAACTGCCTATCAATTTTTAGTATTAGGATTTTGTCTAAGATCTTATTTGTTTACTGACTTTTGCTACTTTTCTTTGTGCTGGCTTCAGGTGTATGCATAATCGCAGTACCAGAAGCAATAAAGAGAATAAGCTTGTGACTTTAGGCATTGACGAGCTTGCTAAGTTGGAAAGGACCATCAGGAAAGCTAAGAGGCAATCTACAACGGTCAATCCGACTATCTTGGTTGAAGATGCAGAAGGTCAGTTGGTTGACAGAGATGGAAACATGAGGAATAAAGCAGGGCAGAGACTAGATCAGAATGGGAAAGTCATAGCTGAACAGGTGATTCAGCAAGCACCATAAGAAGCTGTAAACGTTGTTGGGCGTTTTGTGCAGCGGACTTGGAGATTACAACAGACCTGATCAGTTTTATGCTAAAAGAGCTGCAATCCGCCCTCCTGCTTTTCAGAGGAATGATTTTGAGCTCAAGCCATCTTATTATCAGTTGGTGGGACAGCATCCTTTCCATATCTTACCTCATGAGTATCCTATGGATCATATTGAGAAGTTTGAGGATTTGGCTTCAAATGTCAAAGCTAATGGAGTTAGCATTCCTGTTCTGCAAGTTGTTTCCTTAGTCACTTGGAGGAGATGCTGCATATTGGCTGAAGCAACTAGAGCCTGGTTCGCGGACCACTTGGGAGAACACCAAGAATGCTTTTCTGAACAACTTTTATGATGATGCTTGATCAGAGGACCTGAGGACGAAAATTGATCATTTTCCCAAGATCCTAGTGAAGCTTTTAATGCTTCTTGGCTGAGATTCAAGTCTTATCAAAGGGACTGTCCTCATTATGGCTTCAATCAGGGGCAGCTGCTTGGTATTTTCTTCAGAGGCATTGACTGGAAGTACCAGATGGCGTTAGATGCTGCTAGTAATGGGAACTTCAACACAAACCTTCCTGATGTTGCGATCAGATTGATTGAAAACTTGGCATGCAGTAAAGCACCAAGAATGCAGATTTTCAGAGAATGAAACAAGCTGGTTTAAATGATGGGAATCAGTTCGCTGAAGTTAAGGCTAAGCTGGACAGTACGGATATCCTTCTAGTGGGAAAGAAATCAGTTCACTTTGCTGCAGAGGTAGAGACTTTCGAAAATCCAGAGGAGATTGAGCAGGAAGATGTTAATTTCATCAATGTTTGAGGATTTCATGGTCAAAGATTTGGGAATCAGCAGTGCAACTGGGGCTACAACATACCTTCACAGGGAACCAGAATTCGTCTGGTTACACGCCCAAGCCTCAGTTCCAGAAGACAGAGTTCCAGAAACCTTACCAGAACAGAAGTAACTTCAACAGAAACTATGGTTCTTCTTCCTACCAACCTGCACCTCCACAAGACAACAACGTGGAAGCTATATTAGAAGAACTCCTAGAGGGACAGCAGAAGATGACAGTGGACTTCATTGGAAAGATGGATTCGCTGTATCAGGACTTGAATGGAAAAATTGAGAGTCTCAACTCTCACATGAAGAAGCTAGATGTTCAAGTTGCTCAAACTGCAGGAGCTGTTCAGAGACAAGAAGGATTCCTTCCTGGAAGGACTGATGCTAATAACCCCAAACACCATGTGAATGCCATCACATTGAGGAGTGGAAAGAACCTGCAACCAGTGTTGCAGAAGGATTTGAGCTCAAGAGAATTTATTGGCCTTTAAGAGTTTGAAGATGATGAAATCTCTGCTGAGAAACAACGAGTGACGATCGTCACCCAGGATGTGATTCTGCATATTGGCTGAAGCAACAAGAGCTTGGTTCGCTGACCACTTCGGAGGACACCAAGAATGCTTTTCTGAACAACTTTTATGATGATGCTAGATCAGAGGACCTGAGGACAAAAATTCATCATTTTCCCAAGATCCTAAGCTTTTAAAGCTTCTTGGCTGAGATTCAAGTCTTATCAAAGGGAGTGTCCTCATCATGGTTTCAATCAGGGGCAGCTGCTTGGTATTTTCTTCAGAGGCATTGACTGGAAGTACCAGATGGCGTTGGATGCTGCTAATAATGGGAACTTCAACACAAACCTTCCTGATGCTGCGATCAGATTGATTGAAAACTTGGCCTGCAGTAAAAACACCAAGAATGCAGATTTTCAGAGAATGAAACAAGCTGATTTAAATGATGGGAATCAGTTCGTTGAAGTTCAGGCTAAGCTGGACAGTATGCATAGCCTTCTAGTGGGAAAGAAATCAGTTCACTTTGCTGCAGAGGTAGAGACTTTCGAAAATCCAGAGGAGATTGAGCAGGAAGATGTGAATTTCATCAATGTTGAAGGATTTCAGGGTCAATTGTTTGGGAATCAGCAGTGCAACTAGGGCTACAAAAACAATAATCAGAAGAATACCTTCACAGAGAACCAGAATTCGTCTGGTTACACACCCAAGCCTCAGTTCCAGAAGACAGAGTTCCAGAAACCTTACCAGAACAGCAGCAACTTCAACAGAAACTATGGTTCTTCTTCCTACCGAGTTGCACCTCCACAAGATAACCCGGTGGAAGCTATATTATAACAACTCCTTGAGGGACAGCAGAAGATGACAGTGGACTTCAATGGCAAGATGGATTCGCTGTATAAGGACTTGAATGGAAAAATTAAGAGTCTCAACTCTCACATAAAGAAGCTGGATGTTCAAGTTGCTCAAACTGTAGGAGCTGTTCATAAACAAGAAGGATTCCTTCGTGGTAGGATTGATGCTAATCCCAAACACCATGTGAATGCCATCACATTGAGGAGTGGAAAGAACCTGCAACCAGTGTTGCAGAAGGATTTGAGCTCAGGAGAATTTGTTGGACTTGAACAGTTTGAAGATGATGAAATCTATGCTGAGAAACAACGAGTGACGATCGTCACCCAGGATGGGTGTCGCTCGTCACCCAATTTGTATCAACTCGACGCAACTTTGTCCTTTACGAGTGACGATCGTCACCAGGAGGGTGACGCTCGTTACCAAACCCGAATCACAGCTGCTTTACCTGAGACTTCAAACAATGCTAAGGAAACAGTGTATATGCCTAAGGTACCCTCTCCTAAGCATCCTAAGAATGCTAAACAGGAGCTTGAAGATGCCAGATGCAAGGCTATTATGGACAAGCTGGTCATTGAGATTCCTTTGATTGATGCTGTAAGGATCACTCCTCTTATAAGGAGATATGTGAAGAGGATGGTGACCAATAACTTGAGCTTAGAGGCAGGAGCAATGATGATCAACGAGCAGGTCAGTGCAGTGATTCAGAACAGAGTGTCAGAGAAGCTTTCAGACCCTGGAAGCTTTGTTTTGGCCTGCACAATATTTTCTGACAGATTTGAGAGGTCATTGTGTGATCTTGGTTCTAGTGTGAACGTTATGCCTCATTTTGTTGCCAAGAGCTTAGGGATGACCGATTTTAAAGGCACAAGGATATCTCTTGTCCTAGCTGATATATTAGTCAGAGTTTCTGAAGAAGTGATAGAGGATGTTCCTATCAAAATATGAGATTGCATGATTCCTACTGATTTTGTGGTTCTGGAGTACAAAGAAGAACCGAAAGACCCTTTAATTCTTGGCAGACCCTTCCTGGCTACTGCATGAGCTATTATAGACGTCAGAAAGGGTAGAATTGAGCTGAATGTTGGTGATTTGGTGATGCAATTTGAAATGGACAAGCTGGTAAAGAGACCAACTATAGATAGACAGACATTCTATGTGGATGTTCTTACCAACCTTGCTGATCAGATCTCTCATGAGATGAGTATGGCTAAGTCCTTTGGAGTATGAGTATGTGCATTTCATTTTAGAGTTAAGAACTAGGACCATTGAAATGATTCATTTGAAAGAAACCTTTGCAAGAAGTTTAAACCCCCTTTTTTAAAACCTCTCTTCCTTCTTAAATTTTGTTTGCTTGAGGGCAAACAAAAGGCAAGTTTGGGGGAGTTGATATTGCTGCATATTTCGCGTGTTTTGCATGCACATAAGATAGTTTCTCATGCATTGACCTTGCACTTTTTAGGTCTTAGAGCACTTTTGCATTAGCATTTGCATATTTCTTGCATTCTGCATCCCATTCAGGTTGTTTTCGGATACTTTGGAGCCTTGGAGGATTCATGGACGTGCTAAGGCTCGTGAGAAAGCTCGTGGACACTTGGAAAACTCAGGAGTGCATGCTAAGGATCTGAGATCGAGTAGCGGATCGAGCAAGGCAGGTCGATCTAGATGAGATCGATCAGAAGATCGAGTGACCAAGTCGATGCAAGGAAACGGATCGAGACCGAGATCGAGTGAGGAGATCGATCTGAAGTACAGACGTAAATGACGCCATGCAGATCGAGTACCGGATCGAGCTACCAACCTGATCAGCACAAGATCGACTCAGAGATCGACCCAAGCCATCCGATCCAACACGAAGATCGTGAGCCAGATCGAGTCTCCTGCTCGATCCCAGACTACTTTAACCGTTTTTGGCTTCTAGCGAAGAGGGGACCATCTAGCTGTTTGCCCATTTTGGGAAGGCGGCGAACCTGCTTTTCCCACACACGTTTTCACTTTATCTTTTTTTTTTTAGTTTTTCTCTCTCGTTTAGAGGCGCCGCCATTGTAGACCTTTGAAGCTTTTTCTTGCATTTGAATCTTTGAATATCGAATCTTTCGCTTTAATCAATCGTTGATCATGCTAGCTTTCTGTTTATTGCGTTTTGTTCGGCTTTCTCTATGAGTAGCGAGTAGTTTCGTTTGGGTTGATGGGTTGAGGCGATTCAAAAGGGGTTGAAAAGGTTAAAGTTTTCAGTTTTCTTGTTCTTCATTACCTTCTCTTCTATGATCTTGAGTATTTAAGGCTTAGAGAGTCTCATGCCAAGATCTTTATGATCCAAGGGATGTCTTACCTTGACAGGATTCAGATGTCCTGGAAAATCAGATCCTAGAGGCTAGTCTTTCCTTTTCCACACGCCATGGTTGTAAAGGAAACTAGTTAGGTCGTTGTTTAAAATCTGTGTTCCTTGCCCTTCGATCTCTTTTTCCACCACAAGCCATGGGTTTAGAGAAGAGATTGAGGGAATGAATCATACCACATGCCATGGATGGTTCTTGTTTTGTTTTCAAGGTTTACAGAAACATCCTAAAAGAGTAGATATATATGTTTTCAAACCAAGCTTTAATCTTTGAGATCCATGAATATGACCCTCAACCCTAGACCCTCTTTTTTAGTATTTTAAGTCTTTGTTAAACATTCGCTTGCCATTCAGTTTCATCCTGTTCATCAAAAGTCATTTCTGTTTAAGCTATTTGTAGATAGATCCATTCTGCTCGATCTAGTGGTCGATCCAGTGGTCGATTAACTAGTCGATTTTCAGTTTTTAGTAGCCTTGCATGTTTAATATTTTGCTTGTTCCTCGTGGTAGTTAGCCCTCTTCCAGGGATTTTAAAATTGTTTTGCTTTGCATTTGGTCTTTGCATTTAGTTTTTAGAGATTATACCAATCATTTTACCATTTCGCTTAGCTTTGTTCATTCCCTTGCATTCTTATTGAACTTGCTACCCCTAGGTGTGGATTGACACTCACTTATATGCTATACTACATCTCAGTGTTGCATTTGAGCTTTGATACATCATTGCATTGCAAAAACTTGTTATCGATTGAGACTCGATTCCAGGAAAAAGTTTTGAAAACCTGCAATGATCTCGCAACTACAGGGCAGTGACGAGCGACACCAGGGGGTGACGCTCGTCACCACTTCAGCAGAATCATGATGCAGTTTAGGCACGAAGTCAGTGACGCTCATCACCCAGTGTAGTGATGCTCATCACCCAAATCAGACTTTGGCTACGATTTGTGCAAGCCTGGGAACAGCTTTTGCAGAGCATGTGAATGCCATTACTGATCCCCAGAGACCCAGATATGCTGATATTGCCAATTATCTTGCTGCAGAGGATGAACCGCATGATTTCAAGGGATATGCTAAGAAGAAGTTCTTGAGAGAACTTAGGAGATTCTACTGGGATGAGCCATATCTTTACATACATTGTGCTGATGGGATTTATAGGAGATGCTTAGCAGAAGCAGAGGTTCCAGACGTCCTGTTTTATTGCCATGGCTCAGAGTATGCTGGATACTTTGCCACATTCAAAACAGTCTCCAAAGTTCTTCAACCTGGTTTCTGGTGGCCTACTATGTTTCAGTATGCACAGGCATTCATCACACGCTGTGATACATGTCAGAGGAGAGGCAAGATTAGCATAAGACATGAGATGCCACAGAACTTCATTCTTGAGGTTGAAGTCTTTGATTGTTGGGGCATTGACTTCATGGGTCCTTTTCCTACATCTTATAGGAACATATACATTCTGGTTGCTATTGATTATGTGTCTAAGTGGGTAGAGGCGTTGGCTACTCCTACTAATGATGCTGCAGTGGTTTTGAAGCTGTTTAAGACCATTATTTTCTCCAGATTTGGTGTCACACGAATTGTTATCAGTGATGGTGGTTCTCACTTTGTTAACAAGGTTTTTGACAAGCTTCTGAAGAAGTATGGTGTTCAGCATAGAGTGGCCACGCCTTATCATCCCCAGACTAGTGGACAAATTGAGGTTTCCAACAGGCATATCAAGCAGATTTTGGAGAAGACAGTTGGGAAGGTAGGAAGGATTGGTCAGCGAAACTGGATGATGCATTGTGGGCTTACATGACAGCCTACAAAACGCCCCTTGGGACTACACCATTCCATCTGCTCTATAGCAAGGCGTGCCATCTTCCAGTGGAGCTAGAGTTTTACAGCAGAATGGGCTATCAAGAAGCTGAACTTCGATTTGAAACCTGCTGCAGAGAGGCGCTTGATTCAGCTCAATGTACTGGATGAAATCAGATATCTGGGCTATGAAAAATTTAAGTTATACAAGGAGATGACAAAGGCATATCATGATAAAAAGATCATCTCCAGACATTTCGAGCCCAATGACCAGGTACTCCTTTACAACTCTCGTTTATAGTAGTTTCCTGGTAAACTGCGTTCTCGTTGGTCAAGTCCCTTCACTGTCAAAGAGGCTAGACCACATGGCGCCATTTTCTTGATCAAATCCAAATGATAGGAGTTCACTGTCAATGGACAGAGGGTGAAGCATTATTGGGCACAAGCCGAGATTCCAGCAGGACACATTGTGTCTCTGGATGATGCACCAGCTGTCTAAACAGCAAATCAAAGTCGAGCAAATGACTTTAAACAAGCGTTTAGTGGGAGGCAACCCAGTGGTAAGTTTTATTTTCTATACCTATTATTTATTTTTCGTACATATAATTATTTAGTTACTTGTCTAAAAAAAAACAAAAAACAAAAAAAGTGACCAGACTAATTACGGGTGACGCTTGTCACCCATCCCAGGCCACTGTACGTTACTTATTTCTTTCTTCTTCTTCCTGATATTGCTGCATATTTCATGTATTTTGCATACAAATAAGTTAGTTTCTCATACATTTACATTGCATTTTAGGCTAGTTTACATCACTTTAGGTCCTAGAGTGTTCTTGCACCAGCATATGCATATTTCTTGCATTTTGCATCGTATTTAGGTTGTTTTTGGCTACTTTTGAGTCTTGGAAGATTCGTGGACGTGCTGAGGCTCGTGATGAGGTTCGTGGGAGCTTGGAGAATTCAGGAATGCTTGCTAAGGACCAGAGATCGAGAAGTGGATCGAGCATGTCCGGTCGATCTAGATGAGATCGACCAGAAGATCGAGTAGTCCATCCGATCCAAGGGAACTGATCGAGACGGAGATCGAGTGAAGCGATCGATAAAGGAGTACAGACGTAAATGACGCCATTCAGAGCGAGAGTCAGATCGAGCCCACCACTCGATCCTCCAAAGATCAACTCCAAGATCGGACGAAGCACTCGACCCGCCGAAGAAGATCGAGGCACAGATCGAGCTGAAGGCACGATGTCCGAAGATGATCGAGCGAGATGATCGAGCGAGATGATCGAGCGAGATGCTCGATCTCGAGGTCGATCCCAGTGCACTTTAACCATTTTTGGCCGCTAGCGAGGGGAGGATCATCGAGCTGTTTGGCCTATTTTCGGGAAGGTGGCGATCTTCCTTTTCCACACACGCTTTCACTTTATCTTTTTACAGTTTTTCTCTCTTTTCGAAGGCGATTTCGCAATTGTTAGACTTTGAAGCTTTGTTCTTGAATATTGAATCGTTTAAGCTTTAAGTAATCGTTTTTCATGTCCATGAGTTCATCCTTTATGCTTTGCTCGGTTTAATTTATGTGTAGTGAGTAGTTTCATCGGGTTTTGGGGTTAAGAGGATTCAAAGAGGTTGAAAAGGTTTTCAAAGCTTGGTGTTTTCTTGTTCTTCATGGCTTTCTCTTCTAGGATATCGAGTTCTTAAGGCTTAGAGACTCTCACGCCAAGATCTTTATGATCAAAGGGACCTCTTACCTTGACAGGATCCAGAGGTCCTTGAAAGTCGAATCCTAGAAGCTAGTCTACCTTTCCCAAACGCCATGGTAGTTTAGGGGACTAGTTAGGCCAAGTGTTTGAAATCTGAGTTTTATGCCCTTCAATCTCGTTTTTCGCCAAACGCCATGGGTCTGGAGGAGAGAATGAAGGAGTGATCTATACCACATGCCATGGATGGATCTTGTTTTGTTTTCAAGGCCTAGAGAATCTCACAAAGTGAGTAGATCTAAAGTTTTCAAACCAAGCTTGAACCTTTGAAACCCTTGAACATGAATCTCAACCCTGGACCCTCTTTCTTAGTATTCTTACATCTCTGCTAGTCATTCGCTTGCTACCTGTTCGCACCTTGGTCGCTAGATTCATTTGTGTTGGACTGTTAGACGAGATCGATCGTTGTTGCTCGATCCAGTGGTCGATCCTGTGGTCGATCCACTAGGTGATTTTTATAAATTTATAGCTTTGCATTTTGATCATTTTGTCTGTTCCTAATGGTAGTTAACTCATTTCTAGTATTTTTAAAATAGTTTTGCCTTGTATTTGATCGTTGCATCTAGTTTTTAGGAATTTTACAAAATTGTTCATCATTTGCTTAGCTTTACTTGATCCTTCCATTCTCATTGATCTTTCTAGCTCCTAGGTGTGGATTGACACTCACTTGCATGCTATACTATATCTCAGTGTTGCATTTGGGCTTTGATACATCATTGCATTGCAAAATCTAGTTATCAAATGGCGCCATTGCCATCTTAGGAATGATTAGGAAGCATTGAGATTTGGGGTTTAGTAAAGACTAAGCCTTTCTTTTTCTTTTGGTTACTGACTTCTCTACTCTCAAACTTGTGTCTTTCAGGTACATGAATCTACGTTCAAGGGGAGACAACAATCTACTTCAACTCGGACATTCAAGACAAAGAAGAGTTAGAGAGCAAGCTAGAGCTTTTGAGGAGATTGTTCAGCAAGGTTCAATGGATTTTGAAGCGATGGCTGAGCACAAACATCCAGAGGGGCCTCCTCCAGCTCACGGGGCAGTGGGAAGAGGTAATGGAAACACCCAACATGCTGCTAGACCCCCACGGATCATAGGAGCGGGAGATGCTCCCAATACTCATCACAATAGGTTTGGGATCACTCCTCCTCCTGTACAGAACAACAACTTTGAGATTAAGCCAGGATTCATCTCCATGGTGCAAAACAATAAGTTTCACAGGCTAGCAATGGAAGATCCCTTGGAGCATCTTGATAACTTCGAGCAAGTATGTGGGATGATCAAGATTAATGGCATATCCGAAGATGCTTTCAAGCTGCGTCTATTTCCATTTTCTCTTGGAGACAAGGCTAGACATTGGGAGAAGACCCATCCACAAGGCACCATTACCTCTTGGGCTGAGTGTAAGAAGGCTTTCCTTTCAAAGTTCTTCTTTAGCACCAGAACAGCAAGGCTGAGAAGCGAGATCAGCGGCTTCACTTAAAGGAACAATGAGACGTTCAATGAAGCCATGGAGCTGCTCAAGGACTACACAATTCAGTGTCCTCACCACGGCTTCAGCGAAGAGACTCTTCTAATCACTATCTACTGCGGAGCTTCACCTAAGATTCGCTTGCTACTTGACACGGCTAGTTGATAAACGTTTTTCTTACAGTCTAATGCAGCAGAGAGGTTATCAAAACTCTAATGCAAG
Organism: Thlaspi arvense; assembly: GCA_911865555.2. Classification (NCBI taxonomy): domain Eukaryota; kingdom Viridiplantae; phylum Streptophyta; class Magnoliopsida; order Brassicales; family Brassicaceae; genus Thlaspi; species Thlaspi arvense. The sequence continues at coordinate 31,942,083 of OU466859.2, read as the reverse complement.
CAATGTTGTAGTAAGGCAAGCAGGAGAATGTCAATCCACTTCTAGATGATAGAGAATCCACAGAGAATGCAAGGCCTAAGACAAATCTAAGCAAATGAGACAGTTTATGAGAAATAATCTAAAAACTAAATGCAGCAACCTAAACGGAGTGAAACCTATTTTAAAAATACTAGAAAGGAAGCAGTTACCACGAAGAACAAACAGATAAATTAAAGGGAAGAGCTTCGAATTGTTAAAATTCGACTAGTGGATCGACCACAAGATCGACCACTAGATCGAGCAGAAACGATCGATCTCGTCTAAAACTGTAAGAACAATGAATCTAAAGACCAGGATGCTATCAGGTAACAAGCTAAAGATGATATGAGACGTAAATATACTAGAAGAGAGGGCTTTAGGGTTGAGATTCATATAAGGGGTTTCAAGGAACGATCTTGGGTTTGAAACTTTGGATCGACTCACTTGGTGAGGATCTCTAAGCCTCGAAAACAAAACAAGATCTATCCGTGGCTTTCGGTATAGATCACTCTTTCATCCTCTCCTCCAAACCCATGGCTTTTGGTGGAAAGAGAGGTCAAAAGGCAAGGAAAACAGATTTCGAACAATGGCTTAACTAGTCCCCCAAACTTCCATGGCTTTTGGGAAGGGGTAACTAGTCTCTAAGGTGAGATCTTCCGAGGCCCCTGGATCCTGTCAAGGTAAGGGACCTCTCGGATCATGAAGCTCTTGGCGTGAGAGTCTTCAAGCATTAAGCTTTCAACACCTTAGAAGAGATAGCCTTAAAAACGTTTAGAAAACAAACCAAGATCGAACCTTTTCAACCCCTTAATCCTCTCAACCCCTAACCCAAAGTAAACTACTCACTACACATAAAGTAAATCAAGCAAGGTGGAAGAAATGGAACGATGAACATGAAACAACGACTAGATTAAACGATAAGGTTCGAGAATACAAAAGCTTGAAAAGAAAACTGGTTTAACAATGGTGTTCTTCCGAAAACGAGAGAGAAAACTTGAAGGAAAAAGTTAGAAATCTAAAAGTTGTCGAAAAAGCATTCGCCGCCTTGCCTAACATGTCAAAACAGTCCAATGGTCCCCCCTTCGCTAACAGCCAAAAACGGTTGAAAGGACAGAGATCGACCATTGGATCGAGTTGTTCTCTCGATCATATCCGGCCATCGTGTCTTCGGCTCGATCCGGGTCTCGATCTTCTTCGGTGAATCGAGTGCTGCATCCGATCTCGGTATCGATCTTTTGGAGGATCGAGTGGTGTACTCGATCCGGCTCTCGCTCTGCATGGCGTCATTTACGTCCGTACCGATACATCGATTCCTTCACTCGATCTCCATCTCGATCATTATCCTTGGATCGCCTAGTTGGCTCGATCTTCTGGTCGATCAACTCCTAGATCGACCGGCCATGCTCGATCTGCTCCTCGATCACTGGTCCTTAGCATACTCCCGAGCTTCCATGAACTGCTACATCGGCCTCCACACCTCCACGAACCTCCGTGTCTCCAAAGCAACCAGAAACAACCTGGAATGGATGCAAAATGCAGAGAAAATGCATATGCTGATGCAAGAATGCTCTAGGACCCTAAGTGATGCAATCTAGCCTAAAACATGATACAAATGCATGAAAAACTACCTAATGAGTATGCAGAATGTATGCAATATGCAATGATATCAACTCTCCCAAACTTACTTCTTGCTTGCCCTCAAGCAACAAAAAACAAGTAAGGAAGAGAGGTTTTCAGAAAATTCAAAGGGGTTTTAAACTTTTTGCAAAGGTGCTTTTCGAATAAATCATCTCAACGTCCTAGTTCTTAATTCTAAAATGCAGTATACAAACTCTACTTCAAAGAACTTAGCCATATTCATCACATATTGAATTTCAGATCATGACTCTCATATTCCAAACAATCCAAGAATCCTATCCTTTAACATTCAATTAATGATCGAACCGTGAATCACACTCATACACTTAAAACATAATACATTTGGCTAAGGACAAGGTTATGAGACAAAGATGATCTCATTTAAGTGGGTGATTCAAACAATGGGTTGTCTCAAAAAGGATCGAACTTATGCATAATGCTAAAGGTGAAGACAATTGATGCATACATGACTAGACTCTCATCTACCCATATACACTAACAATGATCCTAAACCCCTCTCATTTTCTTTCTTTTTCAAGCTCACTCACCCTCTAGAAGCTACCCCAAACAATACGGCAAGAAGCCAAGCATAACCCATAAAAATAGAAAACAACTTCACTCTTCTTAGGCTAGTGGTGGTTGAATACAAACTTGGTAGCTCTCTTCTCTTATATATTTTTTTTTTCCTCCTTTTTTTTTTTTTTTTTTTTATTTTGGCCTTTGGCTCTTTTCTTTTTGATTTTCTTTTCATTTCTGAGAGCTACCTTCTTTTCTTTTAAAACTGAGCTTTCTTTTAAAAATAGAACAAACCACCACTTAGAACAAACCACCACTTAAAAATAGAACAAACCACCACTTTCTTTCAAATCCCAAACCATTTCTTTTTAAACCGAAAACACATAAGCAAAATTCTTTTTACCACCAGTGAATCCCTGCCCCAAAACAAACCTAGAACTAGCTTCAAAATGCAAAGCTAGCATAAATATGAAAGCCTAATCATGTCGCCTAAACCTAACACTTTATGCTAAGTTCAATCCGAAAATAAGGCCTCATATCACACAAGAAATATTTGGCTTGAAAGGAAGGCTAAGTTCAGGGTGTGGAGTTCTATTCAGACTTACAAAGAGTGGTAGAAAGGGGTAAGAAAGCCTGAATATGTATATGTGATCCATGTACTTCATTTCGAATGCACAAGTGTGATAATTCAAATTCAGATTAGGGTTCTCACTTAGTAGAAAAGGATTCAATTCATGTTTGTTCAACTTAAGCCACGAAAATCGAAACAAATGATCTAAATATGGTTAGAACTTAACTTCAAGTTTGCACAAGCATCAAAGAACTACTAACTAGGGTATTGAAATGATGCATAAGTAAAACACCTTTTTAAGAAATTCTAACCCCTTATGCAAATGCAAACAACCTAAGTGATATGGGAAATTCTAGACTCAATCCTACATGTTTTAAGAAATATGAATGCAACTACATGAATCTTTGAAAAAATTTAAAAATTTTATCAATTTTTCATGAACTAAGACTCAAGGATGTAAAAGGAAGATAAGATCAAAGAACACAAGATTAGATCACACAAGTACTCCCCCAAACTTGCTTGACACCGTCCCGGTGGCAAACTCATCCGAAGAAGCAAACAAACACAATGCAAGAAACAAAGATGTGCGGTTATATACAATGGAGGAAGGTTGTTACCTCTTGTCTAGGCTCGGCTGGAACTTGAGGATGTTCCAGAGGAGCTAGAGATTGTTGCCTTTCCTTTGTTGCCTGGTTCTTGTAGGGAGTGGCGAGCCGGTTGAATGTTGTCTCCTTGGGTCTCGCGGATCACAACTCCTCCGGTTGAGAGTCTCCTCTTCTCGGGTTGTTGTATCTCCTGGCTTACAGCTGGCTTAGGCTGGCTTCCTTGGAGTTGTTTGACCTTCTTCCCCAGCTTCTTAAGCATCTTCCCTTGCCACTTGTTGATCTTCCGCTGCATCTCCACCACCGAGGCTAAGAACTTCTCGGTTTTGGTCTTAGGCTCAAAATCCAGCTTGGGAAGTGTGTAAACCTCGGGCATCTCATCCTCTGTTCCTGGAGACTCTGACCTTTGGTGCGGGGCAATGGCTGAAGCAGGCGGTCCTCCTAAAGGGGCAAAGCATTCTTCCTCCGTGGGTAAGAACTCGATGTTCCCAACACCAAGCAGCTCGGTCTCGTCTTTGTTGGGGAGGATGCACACTCTCTTCTTGTCTTCCTCATCTATGAAGAGGTAAGCATAAAACCCTTCTGCTGGCGTGCGTCCCAAGCTATCAGTGTTTCTCATGTATGCTTCATCCATGAAAGCTCTGTTTGGGACGTGAGCAAAGTCATGGATGGGCACACCAGCTTGCACGAACAAAGGAGAAAGGAAACCGCCAATGTAGGAAGAGGTTGCCTTGCACCGTAAGGCATAAGCCTTGTACTTCACCAGAGAAGCCGCGAGCACACAGCTGTAATTCACTTCATCGCCGAGTTCATCTTCTATGGGTTCTTCATTCGCATCCGGATCAGACACCAAATGCTTCACGCCTTGGAAAAGGAAGCACAGCTCCGTCTTCGTGACAATAGGAGCAACAGACCTCCCACTGAATGTATTAGCTATCAGCTTCAAAGTATACCTCAGCACCGGACTCCTAACTCTCTTGATCTTGGCGGTGTTGGCTTTGTAGTCTTCATTGCTGATTAGGTCCCAAAACTCGTCGGCTTTCTTGAAGGCTGGGAACTCCACCTTGTGTGCATCAGCCTTGAGACCGTAGGCTTGGCATAGCTCGGGGATGGATAGTGTGTAGGCTTGGCGGCCAACCTTGAAATAGAGACGGCCTTGAGAAGGAACAGGTGCACTCGGATTCTCGTACCGGAACTCCAAAGTGGCTAGGAAATCTATCGTCACCTCGGGAATTGTAGGGCAGTCCATCCGCGATAAGCACCTCAGACCAATGTTCTTGAGGAGTTGGTCGAAGTCTCCAAGGATCCCGAGCCTGGACAGAAGCTCTCGATCAGCAAACTTTGTAGGTTCAAACCGGAGCCTCTCCAACCTCTTCTTATCCCTCTTCTCATCTTTTCTCCACCGGACCCTCTCTTGAACCACCACTTTTTGTGTTTCTCCTTCTTGCACTCGCTCCTCTCTTGTTCTCTTTGGTGCCATTGCTCCTGAAACAAATTTTTCTAGAGAATGATTAGCAAGAGGCGATTGAATGAGAATAAGAGAAGAGGAGAAGAAGATTTATATAAACTACTCTAGAATTTTGGGGATCAAATAAAAATAATAGCTAGATAAAAGGAAATAAAATCTTTGAGATACTGAAAATCAAGAATTTTTCCTATTACTTAGCTAATTTTAAAAATTCAAATCCGATCCTATATCCTAAAACAAGAACTTGCGATTTTTAAGGAGATTTTCTTGAAATAAAATCATTAAACCTTGAAAATACCTTTGCAAGAGTAGAGGATATCTTTGCTAAACTTTAAAAGCTTTTAAATTCTCACTCTCTTTGTAAGAAAAACTCGAGCAAACAGAAATGAGACGGTGAAGAATAAATTGAGACATTTAAAGAATTTAACAAACCAAAACAATGGGTGATCAAAGTGGTTTCTGACAAAAGTCTTGGTCAAGGTACATCTTTCATGGTCAAAGATGCTTGCCTTGACCAAGTTTTGAATTTAAAAATTGGAAGGAAAGGAGTAAAGGAGGGAAAGAAAATTGTTACCTCGGCATGAGATCGAGTCCTTTTGGTCGATCTAGGACTCGATCTCATGCCTAAAATGGCTTAGATCGAGAGGGTTACTCGATTTGTGACTCGATTCAAGGTGAATCGAGCCCTGGATCGATTGGCTCTCTCGATCATTGAGATGTTGGCTCCTCGGCTAAGTCCCTCTGATCGAGCTATGTCCTCGATTTAGGGGTCGATTTAGCATAGATCGAGTGATGGATCGAGTCGAGTGATCGATCAATTTTCAACAGATTTTCCCGAGAGAAATTAGATCGGTCGATCCGATTTGGATCGATCGATCCTTTTTTCGTCAAGGTCGATCTTGTCACTCGTTCTCGTCTAGATCGACTGGCTCCTCTCGATTCACTGGCTCGATCTAGCAAAGATCGAGCCAGGATCAGTCGATCTAGCACTCGATCTCTAGCTTTATCTTAACCCCTATTGCCCCTTTTGGAACCCAAAGATAAGGTTTAGATTCCTTATACCTGTTCCTACACACTAAAAACATAAAAACATAAAACTGAAAGAGAAATGAAAGCAAAAATATGTACAAGATAAACATGGGAATGCCTCCCAAGTGCGCTTTCTTTAACGTCTTTAGCTAGACCTTACTTGGTCTAGGCGGATGGTGGGTCTTGGAAAAGCACCGAGGTACTCTCCTTGTCAAAGCTGTCCGCCAGGTAGGGCTTGACTCTGTGTCCGTTGACGGTGAATGCACTACCACTTCTTCCCATCAGAGTAACAGCTCCATATGGCAAGACCTCTTGAATCACGAACGGTCCGCTCCACCTTGATTTCAGCTTGCTCGGGAAGAGCTTCAGCCTCGAGTTGTACAGCAACACCAGTCCTCCTTCCTTAAGCTCCTTGGCAACCAATTTCTTGTCATGAGCCTCCTTAGTCCGCTCCTTGTAGATCTTGGAACTCTCGTAAGCATTCAACCTCAACTCGTCCAGTTCGTGTAGCTGAATAAGATGCCTTTCCTGAGCCGTCTTGAGATCAAAGTTCAGCCTCTTCACAGCCCACAATGCACGGTGTTCCAGCTCAACCGGGAGGTGACAACCCTTGCCATAGAGTAGAGTGAAAGGGGTTGTACCAATCGGCGTCTTGAAGGCAGTACGGTAGGCCCAAAGAGCATCGTCCAGCTTCACTGACCAGTCCTTCCTTGTTGCTCCAACGGTCTTCTCCAGAATAGCTTTGATCTTCCTGTTAGAGACTTCCACCTGACCGCTCGTTTGAGGATGATACGGTGTAGCCACCTTATGCTTAACCCCATACTTTCTCAAGAGGCTCTCAAAAACCTTGTTTACAAAATGGCTTCCTCCATCACTTATAACAACCTTGGGTACCCCAAACCTTGGAAAGATGATACTCTTGAACAACTTGATCACAACCTTAGAGTCGTTTGTAGGGGAAGCAACAGCCTCAACCCATTTGGAGACATAATCCACAGCTACTAAGATGTACTTGTTGCCGTATGAAGAAGGAAAAGGCCCCATGAAGTCAATACCCCACGCATCGAACACGTCAACCTCGAAGATAGGAACTTGAGGCATTTCATTCCTCTTGGTAATGTTCCCTGCTCGCTGACATGCCTCACAGCTCTTCACAAACTCGTGTGCATCTTTGAAGATAGACGGCCACCAGAAACCCGCTTGCAACACTTTCGTGGCAGTTTTGAATGAAGCGAAGTGTCCTCCGTAGGAAGAGCCATGGTAATGATAGAGGATATCCCTAGCTTCTTCCTTTGTAACACATCTTCGGTACAAGCTGTCTACTCCTCTTTTGTATAAGTAAGGCTCATCCCAAAAGTAGTCACTAGCCTCCCTCAAAAACCTCTTCTTGTGATAGCTGTTGAGATGTGTTGGCTCCTCACCACATGCTAGGTAGTTCACCATTTCAGCATACCATGGTAGATCCTCCTCTTTAAACTCAACACTTCCTCAAACCTTCCTTCTAGCTTCCCACAAACAGCAGTAGTAATCGCCATAAGTTGTTCTTCTGGAAGAGAATCGTCTAAAGGGAGAGACTCGTTTATCCTTAGCCTTGAGAGGTGGTCAGCGACTCCATTTTCTACCCCCTTCTTGTCTTTAATTTCCATGTCAAACTCCTGAAGTAAGAGAATCCATCTTAAGAGCCGAGGCTTAGTGTCTTTCTTTGAGTAGATGTATCGTAGAGCAGCATGATCCGTGTATACAATAGCCTTGGAGCCAACGAGATACGATCTGAACTTCTCAAAGGCGAAGACTACTGCAAGCAGCTCCTTCTCCGTAGTAGTGTATCGTGATTGCGTGTCATCCAAGGTCCTTGAAGCATAATAGATCACATGTAGCTTCTTGTCCTTCTTCTGACCAAGGACTGCTCCTACAGCATAGTCACTAGCATCACACATAATCTCAAAAGGGAGAGACCAGTCTGGTGCTTGGACTATAGGGGCTGACGTGAGGGCTTCCTTGATGGTCACGAAAGCCTTCAAACACTCCTCATCGAATACAAACTCAGCTTCCTTGCAGAACAGCCGTGTAAGGGGGCGTGCAATCTTGGAGAAATCTTTGATGAAGCGCCTATAGAACCCTGCGTGTCCCAAGAAGCTTCTGATCCCTTTAACATTAACCGGCGGCTCCAAACCCATCATAACCTCAACCTTAGCCTGATCAACCTCAATACCCCTCTCTGAAATCTTGTGACCGAGCACTATCCCTTCCTTGACCATGAAGTGGCATTTCTCCCAGTTCAGCACCAGGTTTGTTTCTTCACAACGTTTAAGTACCCAGCAAAGATTCAACAAATACGCAGGAAAGGACGCACCATACACAGAGAAGTCATCCATAAACACCTCTACCATCTCCTCTATAAGATCGGAGAAGATCGACATCATACACCGCTGAAAGGTAGCCGGTGCATTACACAATCCAAACGGCATCCTTCGATATGCAAAGGTACCGTAGGGACATGTAAAAGTCGTTTTCTCCTGATCGTTTGGGTGAATAGGTATTTGAAAGAAACCGCTATACCCATCGAGAAAACAGTAGTAAGGGTGATTTGCAAGTCTCTCAAGCATCTGATCAATAAAAGGCAAAAGGAAATGGTCTTTTCTAGTCGCAAGGTTAAGCTTTCTATAGTCAATACACATTCTATGACCAGTAATGGTCCTAGTAGGGATAAGTTCATCCTTTTCATTCCTTATGACCGTGATCCCTCCCTTCTTAGGCACCACGTGTACAGGTGAAACCCACGTGCTGTAACTTATGGGATAGATCACGTCAGCCTCTAAAAGCTTAAGGATTTCCTTCTTAATAACCTCTTTCAAGTTAGGATTCAAACGCCTTTGATGTTCTACAGAAGTGGCGTTCTCATTATCCAAGTGAATCCTATGAGTGCAAAGCACTGGTGAAAGGCCTTTGATGTCACTTAAAGAGTACCCAATGGCCTTCCTATACTTTCTCAGCTCAGTTAAGAGCGAGTGCAACTCATCATCACTAAGGTTTTCGTTTACTATCACGGGATAAGTGTCATTAGGTCCTAAGAAAGCATACCTTAGCCCTTTTGGGAGCTCCTTAAGGTCCACCTTTGGGGCTAACAGCTCACTCCAGTCATCCTCGTGGCTGTTGTTGTTGTTCTCCTCCTTGGAACTCTCCTTTGAACTCGAGGCATGGCCCTTCAGACTGCTTTCCTCTATCGCTATCCCTTCTGTGATCGAGTCTTCCAGTCGATTCTCCTCTCGATGTCGTCTAGATCGAGCCATTTCACTCGATTCACTTACTCGATTTGATATGGATCGAGTAAGGGATCGAGACGTTGAGTCGATCTCTTGATTGGACTCCAAAATGATCGGGAGGTCTTTCCCGATCGTCAACTCGATTGTTTCTTCTGATCGAGCATCATTCTCGATCTGTTGGTCGATTGTTGCACCGGATCGAGTTGGGTTCTCGATTGGCTTGTCGATCTGACTCCTGGATCGAGTGATAGCGTCGATCTCGGGGTCGATTTCTAGGCAACATCCTTCTTCATTCTTGATGATTCTCCTCGAATCTAGCAGGTTCACGTACTCTTGGGTCCTTTGGTCCACATTGCCAAACTCTCCTGGCTCCTTAGTGTGTGCTAGCTTCAAATGGTCTTCTAAAGCTAGCTCTTCCAGCAACTCATCCGCCAAGGCATCCATCGTTTCGATATAGAAAGCTTGTCCTTCAATGGTTGGCTTCTTTAGAACCTTGTTGATGTCAAAGTCTAGCCTGATCTCTTTCCCCAAATGCAAGGCAATCTTCCCATTCTTCACGTCTATTATGGCTCCGGCGGTTGCGAGGAATGGTCTCCCTAAGATGAGTGGGTCTTTCGGCTCCTCGTCCATCTCCAGCACTACAAAGTCTGTAGGTACATTCATACCACTGATTCGCACCGGTAAGTCTTCGAGCAGCCCTACCGGTAATCTCACGATCCTATCAGCCAGCACCAATGAGATCCGACATTCCTTAAACCGAGTGAAACCAAGCTTCTTAGCCACGGAGTGAGGCATCAAGTTTATGCTAGCTCCGAGATCACACAAGCAACTCTTGAACTCTAGAGGACCTAAAGCACAAGGTATGGTGAAGCTTCCCGGATCTCCCAGCTTCTTAGGCACTATCTCCTTATGAATAACCGCGCTACACTCTTCGCTTAGTACAAGCACCTCTTTGCTTTCTTTGTTCTTCTTCACAAGGGTGTCCTTGAAAAACTTGGCGCACTTGGGCATCATAGCGAGACAGTCTACAAGAGGCAACTTTATCTCCACGTCTCTCAAGTGCTTCTCAAACAGGATCCGGTGTTTCTCTATTAACTGCTTTTTGAAACGACCCGGGAATGGCAACTTTGGTACGTAAGGTGGGGGCACGTAGTCATCCTTTTCCTTGGTGGTTTTCTCAGCCTTTTTCTCAATGAATGCCTTGTCACCTCTTCTCGGTCCTTGGATCCATACGTTGTCAAAGTTTATCTCCTCATTATCAGCTGAAAGTTTACCCTCCCCCTCTTGAATTACAACGTCCTCGTTGTTCTTGGTAGAGACCGGAGGCTCAAGCTCTTTGCCACTTCGTAACGTAATAGCATTGGCATACTCCTTGGGGTTTTGCTCACACTTTCCCGGGAGGCTGTTCTGTCCACTCGTGCTTGCCTTGCCCTTCTCCAGCTGCTTTATTTTGTTGTTGAGGTTTGTGATTTGAGTGGAGAAGTCGGTTAAGGATGAATCTAGCCGAGTGTACATTTCAGCGAACTTCTGATTTGTAGAAGCTTGCCCTTGTATTAGCTGTTGGAACATTGCTTGAATCGGATCAACTTGTTGTTGCATCGGTTGTTGTTGCTGTTGAGGTGCAAAGCCCGGAGGGTAGTTGGTAGTATAACCCTTGTTTTGTTGTTGTTGCCCTTGACCTTGGAAGTTGCCTTGCCCTTGACCTTGGAAATTGCCTTGCCCTTGACCTTGGAAACCACTGCTCGATTGAAAACCTTTGTTGTAAGGGATGAAAGGCTTAGCTTGTTGAGCAGGGTACACTTGATCTTTAGGGTTGGCTAGATTGGTGTTTCGGTAAGAGAGATTGTTGTTTTGGTAGCCTTGGTTGTAGCCTTGAGACTTGTAGTTGTTTTGTCCAGCCACCCAATTTGCTTCTTCTTGGCTTAGCTCTAACTCCTCTTGGTTTTCATCAGCTTCACCAACGAAGTGAACATGCTTCTGGTTAGCTAAAACCAACTTGTCAATCTTCTCATGCAACGATTTGAGCTCCTTCTTGTGAGACTCTAATTCTGATCCCCTCGGTGCTCGGTCATAATCCTCAGCATAGTTTCCATCACTCAACGCCAGGTTCTCTATCAGCTCCATACCCTCTTCTACTTCTTGACCGAGGAAGTTCCCTTTGCTAGCTGTATCAAGCAACAACCGGATCTTTGGTGAAGTCCCACGGTATATGGTACTGAGTAGAGTCTCCTCACTGAACCTGTGATAAGGGCATTGGATCGTGTAATCTTTGAAACGCTCCATAGCCTCATTGAATGTCTTATTGTTCCTTTGAGTGAAACCGCTGATTTCGCTTCTCAACCGAGCAGTCCTGGTGCTTGAGAAGAACTTTGAGAGGAAAGCCTTCTTACATTCAGCCCATGATGTGATGGTGCCTTGTGGGAGGGTCTTCTCCCAATGTCTAGCTTTGTCTCCGAGTGAAAAAGGGAAGAGACGCAGCTTGAATGCATCTTCTGATATACCGTTGATCTTAATCATTCCACACACTTGCTCGAAATTGTCCAAGTGCTCCAAGGGGTCTTCCATTGTTAAGCCGTGGAACTTGTTGTTTTGCACCATAGATATGAACCCCGGCTTGATCTCAAAGTTATTGTTTTGTACCGGAGGAGGAGTGATCCCAAACCTATTGTGGTGGGTATTGGGAGCATCTCCGGCTCCTATGATCCTCGGAGGTCTAGCCGCGTGTTGGGGGTTTCCATTGCCCCGTCCTGCTGGAGGTGGTCCTTCTGGATGCTCATGTGCAGCCATGTCTTCAAAGTTAACCAGACCTTGCTGAACAATCTCCTCAAAGGCTCTTGTTTGATCTCTGACTCTTCTTTGCCGTGAGTGACCAAGCTGATGAATGTTGTCTAAGGGTTGTAGAAGATTGTTGTCTCCCCTTGAACGAAGATTCATGTACCTGAAAACACACGGTTTAGAGTAGTAGGATTAGTAACTTGAAAAAAGGTAAAGACTTAGTCTTTGCTAAGACCCAAATCTCTATGTTCTCTAAGCAACCTAGAATGGCAACAGCGCCATTTGATAAACGTTTTTCTTACGGTCTAATGCAGCAGAGAGGTTATCAAAACTCTAATGCAAGCAATGTTGTAGTAAGGCAAGCAGGAGAGTGTCAATCCACTTCTAGATGACAGAGAATCCACAGAGAATGCAAGGTCTAAGACAAATCTAAGCAAATGAGACAGTTTATGAGAAATAATCAAAAAACTAAATGCAGCAACCTAAACGGAGTGAAACCTATTTTAAAAACACTAGAAAGGAAGCAGTTACCACGAGGAACAAACAGATAAATTAAAGGGAAGAGCTTCGAATTGTTAAAATTTGACTAGTGGATCGACCACAAGATCGACCACTAGATCGAGCAGAAACGATCGATCTCGTCTAAAACCGTAAGAACAATGAATCTAAAGACCAGGATGCTATCAGGTAACAAGCTAAAGATGATATGAGACGTAAATATGCTAGAAGAGAGGGCTTTAGGGTTGAGATTCATATAAGGGGTTTCAAGGAACGATCTTGGGTTTGAAATTTTGGATCGACTCACTTGGTGAGGATCTCTAAGCCTCGAAAATAAAACAAGATCTATCCGTGGCTTTCGGTATAGATCACTCTTTCATCCTCTCCTCCAAACCCATGGCTTTTGGTGGAAAGAGAGGTCGAAAGGCAAGGAAAACAGATTTCGAACAATGGCTTAACTAGTCCCCTAAACTTCCATGGCTTTTGGGAAGGGGTAACTAGTCTCTAAGGTGAGATCTTCTGAGGCCCCTGGATCCTGTCAAGGTAAGGGACCTCTCGGATCATGAAGCTCTTGGCGTGAGAGTCTTCAAGCATTAAGCTTTCAACACCTTAGAAGAGATAGCCTTAAAAACGTTAAGAAAACAAACCAAGATCGAACCTTTTCTACCCCTTAATCCTCTCAACCCCTAACCCAAAGTAAACTACTCACTACACATAAAGTAAATCAAGCAAGGTGGAAGAAATGAAACGATGAACATGAAACAACGACTAGATTAAACGATAAGGTTCGAGAATACAAAAGCTTGAAAAGAAAACTGGTTTAACAATGGTGTTCTTCCGAAAACGAGAGAGAAAACTTGAAGGAAAAAGTTAGAAATCTAAAAGTTGTCGAAAAAGCATTCGCCGCCTTGCCTAACATGTCAAAACAGTCCAATGGTCCCCCCTTCGCTAACAGCCAAAAACGGTTGAAAGGACAGAGATCGACCATTGGATCGAGTTGTTCTCTCGATCATATCCGGCCATCGTGTCTTCGGCTCGATCCGGGTCTCGATTTTCTTCGGTGAATCGAGTGCTGCATCCGATCTCGGTATCGATCGTTGGGAGGATCGAGTGGTGTACTCGATCCGGCTCTCGCTCTGCATGGCGTCATTTACGTCTGTACCGATACATCGATTGCTTCACTCGATCTCCATCTCGATCATTATCCTTGGATCGCCTAGTTGGCTCGATCTTCAGGTCGATCAACTCCTAGATCGACCGGCCATGCTCGATCTGCTCCTCGATCACTGGTCCTTAGCACACTCCCGAGCTTCCATGAACTGCTACATCGGCCTCCACACCTCCACGAACCTCCGTGTCTCCAAAGCAACCAGAAACAACCTGGAATGGATGCAAAATGCAGAGAAAATGCATATGCTGATGCAAGAATGCTCTAGGACCCTAAGTGATGCAATCTAGCCTAAAACATGATACAAATGCATGAAAAACTACCTAATGAGTATGCATAATGTATGCAATATGCAATAATATCACTAGTAAGGGAAACTTCCTTGGGCAAGAGGTAGAAGAAGACATGGAGCTGATTGAGAACTTGGCATTGAGTGACGGCAACTATGCTGAAGACTACGACCGTGCACCGAGAGGTTCTGAGCTAGAGTCTCAGAAGAAAGAGCTTAAATCATTGCATGAGAAGATTGACAAGCTGGTGTTGGCTAATCAGAAGCATGTTCACTTTGTTGGTGAAGCGGATGAAACCTTAGAGGAGCTTGAGTTGAGTCAAGAAGAAGCCAATTGGGTGGCGGGTCAAAACAACTACAAACCTCAATGATATTCACAAGGCTACAACCAGAACAACAGTCTCTCATTTAGAAGCACCAACGTCGCGAACCCTAAAGATCAAGTGTACCCTGCTCAGCAAGCAAAGCCTTTCGTACCATACAACAAAAGTTTTCAGCCGAATGGTGGCTTTCAAGGGCAAGGGCAAAACAGCAAGGAAACAAGGGTTATACGCCAATGTACCCTCCGAGCTTTGTTCCTCAACAACAACCGATGAAACAACAACAAGTTGATCCTGTCCAAGCCATGTTTCAACAATTGATTCAAGGGCAACCATCTACAAATCAGAAGTTTGCCGAGATGAACACTCGTTTGAACTCGTCTCTCACGGATATCTCTACTCAGATTACAAACTTGAATAACAAGATCAAGCAGCTAGAGAAAGGAAAGGCGAGTACAAGTGGTCAGAATAGCTTACTGGGCAAGTGTGAGCAGAATCCCAAGGAATACGCCAACGCCATTACGCTAAGGAGTGGGAAAGAGCTTGCACCTACGGTTACTCCTAAGAACAACGAGGACGTTGTAATTCAAGAGGGGGAGGGTAATCTTTCAGCTGATGATGAGATCAACTTTGACAATGTTTGGATTCAAGGGCCAAGAAGAGGTGAGAAAGCGGTTGTAGAGAAGAAACCGGAGCAAGCTGCCAAGGAGAAGGATGCTTATGTGCCTCCACCATATGTACCCAAGTTACCTTTTCCTGGCCGCTTCAAGAAACAACTCATAGAGAAGCATAGGCTCTTGTTTGAGAAGCATCTTAAGGACGTAGAGATCAAGCTACGTCTCGTTGACTGCCTTGCCATGATTCCTAAATGCGCCAAATTCTTCAAGGACACGCTTGTAAAGAAGAATAAGGAAAGCAAGGAAGTGCTTGTTCTTAGTGAGGAATGTAGTGCTGTGATACACAAGGAGATAGTTCCTAAGAAGTTGGGAGATCCTGGAAGCTTCACTATACCTTGCGCTTTAGGTCCTTTGGAGTTCAAGAGTTGCCTTTGCGATCTTGGAGCTAGTATAAATCTGATGCCTCATTCCGTAGCAAAGAAACTTGGCTTTACCCGGTTCAAAGATTGTAGAATCTCGTTGGTACTAGCTGACAGGAGCGTGAGGTTACCCGTGGGTTTGCTTGAGGACTTGCCAGTGAGAATCAACGGTGTAAACGTGCCATCGGACTTCGTTGTGTTGGAAATGGATGAAGAACCTAAGGATCCACTCATTCTTGGTAGACCGTTCTTAGCCACCGCCGGAGCCATTATAGACGTCAAGAATGGGAAGATAGCTCTGCACTTGGGTAAAGATATAAAGCTGGAGTTTGACATCAATGATGTTTTGAAGAAGCCTACGATAAAAGGGCAAGCTTTCTACATTGAAACGTTGGACGCTTTAGCGGATGAGTTGCTAGAAGAGTTGGCTTAGGAGGATCATTTAACGCTGGCGGTGACTAAGGAGCCAGGAGAGTTCGGTTACTTGGATCAGAGGACTCAGGAATACGTTAACTTGCTTGATTCAAGGAAGGTTGTGCCAAAAGATGAAAGCGCTTTCCTAGAGATCGACTCCGAGATCGATGACATTACTCGATCCAGGGGTCAAATTGACAAGACAATCGAGAACACAACTCGATCCGGTGCAACAATCGACAGTCAGATCGAGGAGGGGGATCGATCCAGGAAATTAATCGAGTCCGAGATCGAGAGAGGCCTTTCGATCAGTTCAGGATCTAATCTGGAGATCGACCCAGCGTCTCGATCTCTCACTCGGTCCACATTAAATTGAGTGAGTGAATCAAGCGAAACTGCTCGATCTTGACGACATCGAGAGCAAGATCGACTGGATGACTCGATTTCAGAAGGGACAGCGGTCCAAGAAGGCAGCCTCAAGGGTCATGTCTCGGGTTCTAAGGAGGGTTCCAAGGAGGAAAACAACAGCAACAGCCACGAGGATGATTGGAGCGAGCTGCTAGCCCCAAAGGTGGACCTTAAGGAGCTCCCAAAAGGGCTAAGGTATGCTTTCTTAGGGCTTAACAAAACCTATCTCGTGATTGTGAATGAGAACTTAAGTGATGATGAGTTGCACTCGCTCTTAACTGAGTTGAGAAACTATAGGAAGGCCATTGGGTACTCTCTAAGTGACATCAAGGGCCTTTCTTCACCAATGCTTTGCACTCATAGGATTCACCTGGATAATGAGAACGCCTCTTCTATAGAACATCAAAGGCGTTTGAATCCTAATTTGAAAGAGGTTGTTAAGAAAGAGATTCTTAAGCTGCTAGAAGCTGACGTGATCTATCCCATAAGCGACAGCACGTAATTTCTTCCGTACACGTGGTGCCTAAGAAGGGAGGGATCACGGTCATTAAAAATGACAAAGATGAGCTTATACCTACTAGAACTATTACAGGACACCGTATGTGTATTGATGATAGGAAGCTTAATCTTGCTACTAAAAAGGATCATTTTCCCTTGCCTTTTATTGATCAAATGCTTGAAAGACTTGCTAATCATCCCTACTATTGCTTTCTTGATGGATATAGTGGATTTTTCCAAATACCAATCCATCCAAATGATCAGGAGAAGACGACCTTTACATGCCCTTATGGCACCTTCGCATATCGAAGGATGCCATTCGGGTTGTGTAACACACCGGCTATGTTTCAGCGGTGTATGATGTCGATCTTCTCTGATCTAATAGAAGAGATGGTAGAGGTGTTTATGGATGACTTCTCGGTCTATGGTGCGTCCTTTTCTGCGTGTTTGTTGAATCTTTGCAAGGTACTAAGGCGTTGTGAGGAGACAAACATGGTGCTTAATTGGGAGAAATGCCACTATATGGTGAAGGAAGGGATCGTGCTTGGCCATAATATATCAGAGAAGGGCATTGAGGTTGATAAGGCTAAGGTTGAGGTCATGATGATTCTTTAGCCCCCGATTAATGTTAAAGGAGTGAGGAGTTTCTTGGGACACGCAAGCTTCTTCAGGCGCTTCATCAAGGATTTCTCTAAGATTGCACGCCCTCTTACACGGCTGTTGTGCAAGGAAGCTGATTTTGTCTTTGATGAGGAATGTTTGCAGGCTTTTGTGACCACAAGGAAGCTCTAGTATTCGCGCCTATAGTACAAGCGTCGGACTGGACTCTACCGTTCGAGATTATGTGTGATGCTAGTGACTATGCCGTGGGAGCCGTTCTAGGTCAAAGGAAAGATAAGAAGCTACACGTGATTTACTATGCTTCAAGAACCTTGGATGACACGCAAACAAGGTACACTACTACGGAGAAGGAGCTATTGGGAGTAGTGTTTGCCTTTGAGCAGTTCCGGTCATACCTCGTGGGTTCCAAGGCCATTGTCTACACAGATCACGCGGCTTTGAGGTACATCTATACCAAGAAGGACACTAAGCCGAGGCTTTTGAGATGGATTCTTCTTCTTCAGGAGTTTGACATAGAAATCAAAGACAAGAAAGGGATAGAGAACGACGTTGCTGACCATCTCTCTCGGTTAAGAATCAACGAGTCTCTACCCTTAGATGATTCGCTTCCCGAGGAACAACTCATGGCGATCACTACGGCTGTTTGTGGAAAGCTAGAGGGGCAGTTTAAGGAGGTTCTGAGCTTCAAAGAGGAGGATCTTCCTTGGTACGCGGACATTGTGAACTACTTGGCATGTGGCGAAGAGCCTTCGCATCTTAACAACTATCACAGGAAGAAGTTCATGAGGGACGTGAGCCAATACTTTTGGGACGAGCCCTATTTATTCAAGAGAGGTGTTTTGAGACTTGTCCTAATAAGTGAGAACCCTAATCTGAATTTTTAAATATCATTCTTATGCATTTGAAAATGAACATATGGATCTTAAAAATATTTAGGCTCTCTTCCTCCTTTTACCACTCTTTGTGAGCCTAAGTAGAACTCCCACCTTGACCCTTACCTTTCTTTGAAGCCAAGTTTTCGTGTGTGACATCATTGTGAGGCCTCTTCCGGTTTGAACTTAGCATAATGTGTTACGTTTAGGCGACATGATTAGGTTCTCATATGATTGCTAGCTTTGCATTTTGACGCTAGTTTAGGGCTTAGGATAAGTTTGGGGGATCAATGGGATTGCTTACTTGTTTATATGCTTGCGGTTTCAAAGAGTTTTGGTAATTGAAGTGATTAAAAGGTTTTAAGTGAAAGATTTTGTTTTCAAAGATAAAAAGCTCTAAGTATTTCAGAAGATAGCTCTAAAGTAAAATAAAAAGAAAAAGAAAAGAAAAAGAAAAGAAAAGAGCCTATGTGCCAAATAAAAAGAAAATAAAAAGCAAAGAATAATAGAGCTATCAATAAGAAAGAAATAAGGAGCTTAATATCTTCAAACCTTTTCACTAGCCTAAAAGAGTTAAGATGTTTTCTGTTTTGATTTGGAGTTTGTTAAGCTTTTGCTTTGCAGATAAGGGTAGATTCTAGAGGGTGAGTGAGCTAAAAATAAAGAAAATGAGAGGGGTTTTAGGATCATTGTTAGCTTGCATGGGTAGATGAGAATCTGATCATGTATGCATCAATTGCCTTTACCTTTAGCATTATGCATAAAGTTCTTACCATTTTCTAGAGAAACTTGCTTAAAATAAACCATTTTTCAAATGAGATCATTCTATGCTCATAGCCTTTACCCTTAGCCAAATGTGTTTTGCTTTAAAGTGCATAAGTTTGATTCATGGTTCGGTCGAAATGAATGTTAAAGAATAAGTTTCTTTGATTGTTTGGGATAGGAGAGTCATGATTTGAAATTCTTTGTGTGATGAGTATGGCTAAGTTCTTTGGAGTATGAGTGTGTGCATTGCATTTTAGAACTAGTAACTAGGACGTTGAGATTGATTCCTTTGAAAGACACCTTTGAAAGAATCTTAAACCCCCGTTTGTTTTAAAACTTCTCTCCATTCTTGAATTTTGTTTGCTTGAGGGCAAGCAAAAGGAAACTTTGGGGGAGTTGATATAGCTGTATATTTCATGTATTTTGCATACATATAAGTTAGTTTCTCATACATTTACATTGCATTTTAGGCTAGTTTGCATCACTTTAGGTCCACTACTCGATCCTCCAAAGATCGACTCCAAGATCAAACGAAGCACTCGATCCACCGAAGAAGATCGAGACACAGATCGAGCTAAAGGCACGATGTCCGAAGATGATCGAGCGAGATGCTCGATCTCGAGGTCGATCCCAGTGCACTTTAACCGTTTTTGGCAGCTAGCGAGGGGGGGGGGGGCATCGAGCTGTTTGGCCTATTTTCGGGAAGGCGGCGATCTTGCTTTTCCACACACGCTTTCACTTTATCTTTTTACAGTTTTTCTCTCTGTTCGAAGGCGATTTTGCCATTGTTAGACTTTGAATCTTTTCTCTTGAATATTGAATCGTTTAAGCTTTAAGTAATCGTTTTTCATGTCCATCATCCTTTATGCTTTGCTCGGTTTACTTTATGTGTAGTGAGTAGTTTCATCGGGTTTTGGGGTTGAGAGGATTCAAAGGGGTCGAAAAGGTTTTCAAAGCTTGGTGTTTTCTTGTTCTTCATGGCTTTCTCTTCTAGAATATCGAGTTCTTAAGGCTTAGAGACTCTCACGCCAAGATCTTTATGATCAAAGGGACCTCTTACCTTGACAGGATCCAGAGGTCCTTGAAAGTCGAATCCTAGAAGCTAGTCTACCTTTCCCAAACGTCATGGTAGTTTAGGGGACTAGTTAGGCCAAGTGTTTGAAATCTGAGTTTTATGCCCTTCAATCTCATTTTTCGCCAAAAGCCATGGGTCTGGAGGAGAGAATGAAGGAGTGATCTATACCACATGCCATGGATGGATCTTGTTTTGTTTTCAAGGCTTTGAGAATCTCACAAAGTGAATAGATCTAATTTTTTCAAACCAAGCTTGAACTTTTGAAACCCTTGAATATGAATCTCAACCCTGGACCCTCTTTCTTAGTATTCCTACATCTCTGTTTGTCATTCGCTTGCTACCTGTTTGCACCTTGGTCGTTAGATTCATTTTTGTTGAACTGTTAGACGAGATCGATCGTTGTTGCTCGATCCATTGGTCGATCCTGTGGTTGATCCACTAGTCGATTTTTATAAATTCATACCTTTGCATTTTGATCATTCTGTCTGTTCCTCGTGGTAGTTAACTCATTTCTTGTATTTTTAAAATAGTTTTGCCTTGCATTTGATCGTTACATCTAGTTTTTAGGAATTTTACAAAACCGTTCATCATTTGCTTAGCTTTACTTGATCCTTGCATTCTCATTGAACTTTCTAGCTCCTAGGTGTGGATTAACACTCACTTGCATGCTATACTACATCTCAGTGTTGCATTTGGGCTTTGATACATCATTGCATTGCAAAATCTTGTTATCACTTCCTCGTGACACAACTAAATATCGAACACTTTGAACACAAAAATCACCAAATTTGCAATTTTTGATTTTTTTAACCGAATTGAGTGACTTAAAAGCCTAATCCGTACGGATTCTAGTGCTCTTTCATAATCTCATTTTAGCTTTCAAGATCTGCAAGGTATGTGTTCGGAATTCTCAATTTTCAGTCTTCCATAGGTTTGGTAAAATTCAATTTTCGACTTGATTAGCTTGATTTAACTGTTGAATCATGGTTAGTTAGATTGTATTAGATGAATGCTACCATCCATATGTGCTTTTCTCGGTTGATTTGCAAGTTTTTGAAATTTTCGAGTTTATGATGAAATTTGCAAAAATCTAGAAATTTTGGGTGATTTGGGTTGAAGTTGTGATTGAATTGTGTTCCTGGTACTACTGCTATTGATCGCCATTAGTTAATTCACCATGATTCTTTGTTTTTTTGAATTTTCGAAAAATTAGCTAATTTTGGTGGATTTTTGGTTGTTCTTGGTTTGAATTTTCAGAAGCCTCGACATGAGAAGAGACAGCGACCAGCATCGTCTTCGAGCACTGGATCAGGTTCAGCGCAATCGGACAGCAGTAGACCAGTTTACAGGCCTCCATGGCCAAACCGAAAAGATCGGAAAATCGCTTATGGAGTTGCTTGGGCAGGGACTCCGAAGCAGGAAGTGGCGCAGGATACCTGTGTGTTCCGCGACATTCAGGAGGAGTGGGATGAGTATGACACGCTGTTCTACAATGCGTGTCAGGAGGTGAAGTTCATTCCCACCAGATTCGCGGACACCACAGTGCTGCGTAAGATGGGTGTTCTGGATGATATTTTGCAGATTTTCGAGAGGATCGGGATGGGCACAATGGCGTTACAGCAGTACGATCTGTACCCCGATCTGGTCAGATAGTTCCTCTCCACCGTTCGCGTGTACTACGCAAAAAGATGGCAAAGCGAGCACATGAGGGCACGATGACTTTTCTGATCCGCGAGATTCGCTACAGGATCAGTCTGTTTGAGCTTTGCGGGATCTATTGTTTTTCCGACAACCCTACAGGCGTTCGCCTTCCGTTGCAGTGGACCCACATGCAGACATTCTGGTCCAAGTTCAGGAATGGAGTCTATTAGAGCAAGACGAGCACGCAGACAGACGTTCGACATCCCGTTATGAGGTACATTATGCACCTTCTCTGTAACCCCATCTTGTGCAAGTCTGCACCGAGCAAGATACGTGTCAGCTAGCTGGTTCTGCTCTACTACGGTTTCGCTGACATGATGGCTGATGACATACCCATGGATAGCATGGTCCACGCCAACTTTAGCGCTATTTTCGCTGAGCATTTGGTCTCTTTGAAGACCAAGCCATTCTCCAATTCGGGGGAGAAGAGTGAGAGCATGGACAGTCTTCTTACACCCATTTTCCAGCACTTCCAGATTGATACATCACCTTGTAGCATCATCACTGAGAGGGCTCTCATGGATGAGACACATTTGCGCAATGCTACTTGTTTCAAGCAGCGATTGGTTTGGACTTTCACTACTCGTACTGGCAAGTATATTGGCATACAGTTGCCAAATCGGGATCTCACCACGATCCAGGGCGATAGACGCCAGCTGTGTTTTCTGCCAGATCCGAGTTTGCTACGCCTTCTTCCACATCGTCCTAGAGGAGCCACTGCTTGCGCTTCCTCCTCTGCTGCTGCTGCTCAGGCTTGACTATCCAGACGCCAGGTCACACCCACTGCTTTCAGGCGCCCTCCGCGACCTCACACGCCCATGGATATGACTGCTTTTCAGGAGTACGCCATTGACAGCTTTGAGGGACTATGGGATGATGTGTCTTCACTGAGCAACTGTGGTTGTGTCAGCCCTCACTCCACTGCGGTGGCTTTCGAGGATGAGGATTAGATCCTCTATTATCTGGTTACTTGTTTCTGTTTCTCTTTTCTTTTATTTCTCTTGAGTCATTTTTCATGTTTCTGTTTTGAGTCAGTTTTCAGTTGCTTTGATGTTGTTTTGTGAACTTGTCGAAACCAGGTTTTATTCCTATTTTTAGATGCTATTAAATGTGTGTTTGAGTGCTCTAACAGTCTGACTTTAGAGTACACATGATAACATAATGTTTAACACATCTAACTTGTCTTTCCTGGAGTTTCAGACACGGTGACGCTCGTCAACACTGAGGGGTGACGCTCACCATCCGTCCCTTCACGGGGTACAACTTTTCTAACCCGGTTTCACATGTTCACATGCTTCTTTTTGACCAACTCTTGGCTTAATAACACTGGGGACAGTGTTGTTTAAGTCTGGAGGAGGTGGTTACTGACGGTGTGTACATTGTGTTTGATTTTTAGAGTCTTAAAGTTGAGTCAAAAACCTATTTTATAGAGTCAAAATTTTGAAACTGTCAGTTTTCACAGAACGTTGATGCTTATAAGAACCATTGCCACAGTAGTTGATTACAAGTCTTACTAAGTTGAAAGTCAAAGGTAGATCAGTCTAGCAATGAAGGTGTACGTTCCTAGAGAATCTGAAAAATTTGTTGTTAGCTCCACCTTAATAAACTTAAAACTTTTTATCTTGGGGCTTGATTCTCATTTATCTTGATTCTCTCTTTTAACACTAACAATAAGGTTTAGATGCAGTCTCTCTTTGATCTTCCCTGATACAGCTTTTAAGAGTTTGAGTCCATACAACAGTGCATTCATGACCCTGTCTCCTTACAAGGAACAACAGTAATGAACACTCAAGAACCTGTCTCCTCACAAGGAACACAAGTATTGAGTAGCACCATATCTGAGACTGTTAAAAAAAATGAAAAAAAAGAGTTGAAAAATCGAAAAAAAAAAAACAGAAAGGAAAAGACCAAGGGAAGAGAAAATAGGAGAGCTGTGTTGAGATTGCTTTGTTCAGTTGTTCAGGAAGGGAAAAGAATCTGTAAGTGATTGAGATGATAAAACCTTGATGAGATATCACACTTAGATAAATATAAGGAGTTAACAGTAGAAATTTTAGATTTCTTGGAGGAGCTTGAATTGGATTTGAGAGATTTGCTAAGCTTGTGATGATTAGACTGAAAGTTGATCTTGTGTTGGCTTTGTGGTATGTGGATTCGAAAGTGTTAATCAATGTGGTGTTCCTGATGTTTAGCTGACTGTTTCTGTTTTCAAACCTCGGCCCTGTTCTTTGTCTGATGTTTGCTTGAGGGCAACAAAAGCTATGTCTGGGGGAGGTTATATATCATGGTTTTTATGGTTTTTAACCATGGTATAAGTCATTTTTACTGAGTCTTTTTGGTCTTTTTAGAGTTCTGGTAGAGTCTTTGCAGGTTATATCATGTCTGGAGCACAATTGGAGATTAAGGAGCTTTTGCAGTATTGCAAGTTACATCCTCGAAGTATACAACTCAGAACCGTTGTTCAGCACTTGGTGACGATCGTCACCACTCAAGGGTGACGCTCGTCATCCGTATCTGGGAAGGAGTCGCGGCTGGTTTTAAAAGATGGAGGATTATTTGCAAAAGTGTTTCAGCTCGTGTTTTAGCTTGTATATATTAGGTTTTAAGCCATTGTTGGTTGGCATCTTAGATTTTAGAATTCAGAGAGCTTTAGACAGAGATTTATTCAGAGCTTTTTGGGGAGACAGGTCCTGTACTCTTTTGAGAAGATTTCGAATCCCTTTAACTTTTACTTTATCTCTTTCAATGCAATTTTATTCAGCTATGCTTTGTGTTTTCATGATCATGTCTGAGTAATCTGCTAGTTAAGTTAGGGCTTTTCAAGGGTTGATAAAGAGTTTGTAGAATCACTAAACCTGTTAGGAATATCTTTTGGTTCTTCATCCCTGCTTGCTTTAAAACCGATTTCTTGGACACATCATCTAGAAATCCGAAAATCATAGGTTGTTTAATAGATGTGAGAACATTATCGATAACCTGAACTAGTATTAGATGAGCAAAACGCCTTAGTGCAAAGAGATTTGGCTTAGGAGTTTTGTGAACAATTGAACTTGATCAATACTGCATGTTTAGTAGAGTTTGCAAAGAGATTTGAAACTCTGTGATTTAGACATAGATAACTTCTGCAATGAGAATTAATTAGTTATATCTCTGCGTTTCATGTTCAAGATGGTTTTAATTCATTCCTGATTTGCATGCATTCAACACTCTCGGATTCAATCTGTGAATTGACCTGACTTAGTGTTTTTGGTTTTCTGAATCTAGATCAACCAAAAATCGTTTGCTTTCATTGTTTTAGTTATTTCGCATTACATTTATTTTCCACTGCTTAGCCCAGTCCGAATCTATAATTGTTAGTGTAGTTTACTTACGCCCTTGGGATTCGATAACCCCTTATACTACAATTGCTTTGCTGTGCACTTGCAGTAGTAAACTATTTGGGTAAAACTTGAGCCATACCAGATCCTAATCAACTTAGCTAATACTAATCAGGCATTAAACACAGAAATCGAGAAAGGTAATAGAAGTATTAGCATATATTAAGCATCAAATCCCCTAGACCTAACCCATCTCAGATCCATAAGTCACTACTCACTAATCCACATCAAAACCATCAATTCAAAGAGAAAATGATAGCTAATCATAATTAAGTGGTCTTCGGACTGGGTCAACATCGATCACACTTGGTCGATGCTGGTGATCGATGTGCTGACATCGGTCTTTTCTGCTCGATGTAGCTGTTCGATGTAGGTTGAGCGGTTTAACGAAAACGTCTGTAACTTTCTAACTGCTCATCATAATAACCTAAAACTACGTCCTCCTGAAATCTAACT
Organism: Thlaspi arvense; assembly: GCA_911865555.2. Classification (NCBI taxonomy): domain Eukaryota; kingdom Viridiplantae; phylum Streptophyta; class Magnoliopsida; order Brassicales; family Brassicaceae; genus Thlaspi; species Thlaspi arvense. The sequence goes on along the minus strand of OU466859.2, from coordinate 31,916,705 downwards.
CATTTGGATACAACTTTCACGAAGAATGCAGAATCTGAATCAAGACGGAAACCTTTCGTCCAGGCTGAACTTCAAGTCGGTCAAGATGATCGGTCAAAACACCAGATGGACATGTGCTGACTTTATTAGGCATAACTCTTCAACCACCAACAAAAATGTGTCGAAGCCAACACCAAACGCAAGTTGACTCAATTGGCTACAATGTTCATGTAGAACTACGGGGCCAAATCGGAATGGAGAAACCTCATCCGAGCTGATCTTCAGTCGATATGGTCCTTCGGTTGCTTGACATAGAGCAGGTTGTGATAGATGTGGTTGATCGATGTGAAGACTTGAAGCTCCTGCCTGTTTACATCGATGTGAATGATCGATGTGATTGATCGATGTGAGTGAACGATGTGATTTTCCTGTGGCTTGACATCAATCAACGATGATTGATGTGAGTGATCGATGTAAACCTTGTTTCTTTCTGCTCCTTTACATCGACCGATGTGGACTCTGCAGTGATCAATGCTGGCCCAAATCTCCATTTTCCTAACTCCTCTTGCTCCTCTTTGATTGGGGGAACTCTCTGGATCACTCCCACACTCCTTCCTTAAATGGCTCCTTAGGTACCTAGAAACATCCCTTATGCAAGAGAAATGCAGTCTACAACCTAAATACAAGCTAAGTCTAAAAACAAAGAAGAATGAGACAAAAGCAAAGGAAAACATGTAAAAGAGGACTAAAACATGAACTAAATGCATTCTTGTATGATGTAATTATGAGAGATATCAACATCCCCACACTTGCCCTTTGCTTGTCCTCAAGCAAATAAGAACAAATGGGAGAGTGAGGTTCGAAAGTGGGAGCTCAAAACTAAAGATGTTAATGGAAAAACTGATCCAATGCCCAAGTTATAGGTTCTAAGATGCATAGAGATTGTTCTACTTTAAAGCTTTAGCCATACCTATCATAGCAAACAATAAACTCTAGCTTAGCCCTACATAAGCATTCAAATCAACCAACTCTTTAACATTCTTTAATAGTAACCAATGGATCTTGCATATGTAAATCAAATGAAAACATTTGGTTCAAGGAAAAGGCTAAGAGATGATAATAATCTCTTTTAATGTGGGTTTACAGAAGTAAGGGATCTCTCTTTGATGGAATGAACTTTGGCAAAATGCCAAGGGTAAAGCTCAACCTATGCATACAAGGGTAAACTATCATCTACCCATTGCCTAGATTGTTCTAATCCCAACCTTATATCCCATCAAAGCCCATCCTAATCAACCCTTTTCAGAAGACTTTTGCCTCTTTTAAACACCCCCACACTTAGCCATTTCTTAGGGACGCTTTTCTTCTTTGCTCTCTTCATGATATGGCCTCTTTGATCTTCTTTTTGCAGCTCTTCTTTGTTTCCTTGGGAAGTCTCCATTTTGCTTCTTCTTTTAGTTCCTTAGGCTTCTTTTGGCCTCTTCTTTTTGTTGTTTCAGAACTCCTCTTCTTTGTTTGCTCCTCCTAGATCTTTTGGGTTCTACACATGCTTAGCTTGTTGCCTTTCCTTTCTTCTTCTCTTCTCCAAATGAAAACCCAAGAGCACCCAATTCCCACACCTAAATCTACCATCCTAACCCTATTTATAACTGAAAGAGAAGAGTCATATCTACATGATAGCTTACCCTTGTCGTGCTAAACCCAACACTTTTTGCTAAGTTCATTCAGAAATAGGCCTTACACACACAAGATAGTATTTAGGCTTGAAAGGAGGATTGGTTAAAGGTGTGGTTCACTGTCTTATAGATGAGGATCAGCTACTTGGACTAGCAAGAGTGGCAGAAAGAGAAAGAAAGTTTAAGTATGTATATGGTAGCCATGCAATCACTTTTCAAAACATAAGCAAGATAATTATAAGTCAGGATTATGGTTCTAATAAATAGAGTTGGCATCAAATTAAAGCAAGCTTCAGCATAAGACAAGAATATCAATGCAACAAGATATGGTGCAGCCTTAGCTTCAAACTCACTACAATGCAATCAAACAACAGATAACCAAAGTAGTGTTTATCATCTACTGCCTATGCAAATGTATTCAAACCTATATGAAATGTGTCCAGACTCAATCTTAGTTATGCAAATGCAACTAAATGATTCTTTTTGGTTCCAAAAATTTGAAAATTTTATGGATTTTCAGTGCACATAGATGAATGCATGAATGCATGAGACTCAAGTAAGCAAAAAGGGAAGATACGAAAAGAAAACACAATGTCAAATGCAATGCCCTCCCCCCACACTTAAATTACACAGTCCCTTGTGTAATAGAAGCTTTAAGGAGGTGAATAAAACGAACTAAAATGATTTCAAAAGGATGCATAAAGAAAGAAGAGGAGTTAGGTACCTTATAAGAGGTTTTGGCATAAAGGAGGTTCACATCGATCAGCCATGATCGATGTGAGTGATTGATGTGGTCCACCTCGATCAACCCTTGGCCGATGTTACTGACCGATGTTGGTTGTCTGACTCTCGGGTTGATTAAATCGATCACTCCTGATCGATGTAAGTGATCGATGTGGTCCTTCTCAGTTGACATCAATCACCACTGCTCGACGTTGGTGTCTGATGTTGGCTACATCGATCATGACTAGCTCGATGCTTGTGATCGATGCTGGCTAGAACATACACTAGCTCAGCTAACCACTTGCTTTAAACTCCACCTACTCCTAGGATCAAAAGAGACACACAAACACAAACTTAAAATGCAAAAATATGAACAGGGATAACATGGGAATACCTCCCAAGTGTGCTTGTTTAAAGTCACTAAGCTTGACTTTTCTTGCTCCTTAGTTGGGTTAAGAGGGAGTTAGAGAACTCCTTCGTCGATCATTTCCTGAGTGGCCTGTTAATGTGGTTGATGGTGACTTGGAGAGAGGCCAATTCTCAGCTGCAAGACTCCATTCCTCAGTCTTCATGAAGTAAGCTTGTCCCTTATCTCCCTTCTTGGTCCTCTTGATGTGAAACTTTAACACCTTGTCTTCCTTCAACCTTAACTCAGTGATGCCCTTCTTAACATCAAAAATAGCACAATCACACGCCAGAAATGGTCTTCCCAAGATGATTGGGGTCTCCTCATCACTCTTTATATCTAGCACCAGAAGATCATTTTGTACCTTCACCATGTCAATCATCAATGGAGCATATTCAAGAGACCCAACTGGTTGCTTTCTTGACCCATCAGCTAGGGTCAGAGAGACATTAATTTCCTTGAAGCTATCGTGGCCTAAGGTTTTAGCAGTAGAGAGTGGCATCAGGTTGATGCTGGACCCAAGATCACACAAGCAACTCTTGAAAGAGAGTGTTCCCAGTTCACATGTTAGTGTAAAACAACCAGGATCTTCAAGCTTGGTAACTTGGGTTTCTTCCTCTTTAGTCAGAATCTCTTCTTTAGCAGCTCTACCTTCCCAAACCTCATTTGCTATCAACATTGCAAGATACTTTTGCTTAAGAGGTGGAGACAGTTTCTTTGTTTCTCATCTAATCTAAGGGTCTCTTCAATTTTTGCCATTGGCTCATCATAGAGACCCTTATACTTGGAAAATAACTCCTTCTTGAACCTTCCAGGAAATGGTATTTTAGGTTGATAAGGAGGAGGAATGTATCTTGGTTTCTTGGTTGTTTCCTTGGGTACCTCTTTAAGCTTCTCTTGAACCCAATTCTTTGGCTTTGCTATTCCTTGAGCTTTCACCAACCTCAAGCACTTCATCTTCTTTTACTACTGCCTCTTTCTTGGAGATAACCTTTTCTTCCCATAAGGCAGTAACATAGACAGCTTCCCTCTATTTCTCTCCTATGGCCTTTACTGATTTTTTAATTTTCTCCTCCACACCTAGATCTTCAGTGTCCTCATTGATGATAGAGGGTGTCACCTTTGGAGTTATAGGGACAAACTAATGGCCATATAGAAGGCTTTCAATCTCAGAAATAGAGTTTTAATTCTCTTCTTGAGTAGTTAGGGAAGTAGAGGAGATACCATAGTAATACTCTAAGGGCCTCTTGAAGGTATTTGGCTGAGCATTGTTCTCTTGCCTACTCAGCTTCATAATCAAGGAGTCTATTTGGGATTGGAAGTTGTTGATGGTGGAGTCAATACTTTTTTGAAATTCAGCAGCCATGCTTCTTTGATCTTCAGCCATGCATCTTTGAATTTCAGCCATGCTTCTTTGAATTTCAGCAGTTTGGACTTGGTGCATTTGAAGGAAAAATTGCTTGATGTCCAAATTTTGAGAAGGCTGATTGCTTGGTTGTTGTTGAGGTGCAAAGGCAGGCTGCATAGAAGTAGTAGATGGTATCATGTTCCCTTGCTGTTGGTTGATGTTGTTGCATAATTCATGTATTTTGCATACATATAAGCTAGTTCTCATGCATTTACCTTGCACTTTAGGCTAGTTTGCATCACTTTAGGTCCTAGAGCATTCTTGCACCAGCATATGCATGTTTCTTGCATTTTGCATTGCATTCAGGTTGTTTTCGGCTACTTTTGAGTCTTGGAAGATTCGTGGATGTGCTAAGGCTCGTGAGGAGGCTCGTGGAAACTTGGAGAATTCAGGAATGCTTGCTAAGGATCAGAGATCGAGAAGCGGATCGAGCATGGCCGGTCGATCTAGATGAGATCGACCAGAAGATCGAGTAGTCCATCCGATCCAAGGGAACTGATCGAGATGGAGATCGAGTGAAGAGATCGATCAAGGAGTACGGACGTAAATGACGCCATACAGAGCGAGAGCCGGATCGAGTCCACCACTCGATCCTCCATATATCGACTCCAAGATCGGACGAAGAACTCGTTCCACCAAAGAAGATCGAGACACAGATCGAGCTGAAGTCACGATGTCCGAAGACGATCGAGCGAGATGCTCGATCTTGAGGTCGAGCTCAGTACACTTTAACCGTTTTTTTGCTTCTAGCGAGGGGGGACCATCGAGCCGTTTGGCCTATTTTGGGAAGGCGGCGATCTTGCTTTTCGATACACGTTTTCACTTTATCTTTTTAGAGTTTTTCTCTCTGTTCGAAGGCGATTTCGCCATTGTTAGACCTTGAAGCTTTTTATTGCTTTGTTCTTGAATATTGAATCGTTTAAGTTTAAAGTAATCGTTTTTCATGTTTACTAGTTCATCTTCTATGCTTTGTTCGGTTTACTTTATGTGTAGCGAGTAGTCTATTCGGGTTTTGGAGTTGAGAGGATTCAAAGGGGTCGAAAAGTTTTTCAAAGTTTGGTGTTTTCTTGTTCTTCATGGCTTTCTCTTCTAGGATATCGAGTTCTTAAGGCTTAGAGACTCTCACACCAAGATCTTTATGATCCAAGCGACCTCTTACCTTGACAGGATCCAGAGGTCCTTGAAAATCGAATCCTAGAGGCTAGTCTACCTTTCCCAAACGCCATGGTAGTTTAGGGGACTAGTTAGGTCGTGTGTTTGAAATCTGAGTTTTATGCCCTTCAACCTCTTTTTACGCCAAACGCCATGGGTCTGGAGAATAGAATGAAGGAGTAATCCATACCACACGCCATGGATGTATCTTGCTTTGTTTTCAAAGCCTAGAGAATCTCACAAAGTGAGTAGATCTAAAGTTTTAAAACCAAGCTTGAACCTTTGAAACCCTTGAACATGAATCTCAACCCTAGACCCTCTTTCTTAGTATTCTTACATCTTTGTTAATCATTCGCTTGCTATCTATTCGCATCCAGGTCATTAGATTCATTTCTGTTGAACTTTTAGACGAGATCGATCGTTGTTGCTCAATCTAGTGGTCGATCCTGTGGTCGATCCACTAGTCGATTTTTATTAATTCATAGCCTTGTATTTTAATCATTCTGTTTGTTCCTCGTGGTAGTTCACTTGTTTCTAGTATTTTTAAAATAGTTTTGCTTTGCATTTGACCGTTGCATCTAGTTTTTAGGATTTTTACAAAACCGTTCACCATTTGCTTATCTTTACATGATCCTTGCATTCTCATTGCACTTTCTAGCTCCTAGGTTGGATTGATTCCTATTGCACTATACTACGACTGTGTGCTGCTTGAGTTTTGATAACCTCCTGCATTGCTTGCTTCTATAGACGATAAAAATATTGTTATCAAATGGCGCCGTTGCCATCTTAGGAGTGTTTAGGAAGCATTGAGATTTGGGGTTTAGTAAAGACTAAGCCTTTGTTTTTCTTTTGGTTACTGATTTCTCTATTCTCAAACTTGTGTCTTTCAGGTACATGAATCTACGTTCAAGGGGAGACAACAATCTACTTCAACCCTTGGACAATATTCACCAACTCGGCCATTCAAGACAAAGAAAAGTTTGAGAGCAAGCTAGAGTTTTTGAGGAGATTGTTAAGCAAGGTTCAGTGGATTTTGAAGAGATGGCTGAGCACGAACATCCAGAGAGACCTCCTCCAGCTCATGGGGCAGTGGGAAGGGGTAATGGAAACCCCCACCACGCGGCTAGACCCCCACGGATCATAGGAGCAGGAGATGCTACCAACACTCATCAAAATAGGTTTGGGATCACTCCTCCTCCTGTATAGAACAACAACTTAGAGATTAAGCCAGGATTCATCTCAATGGTGCAAAACAATAAGTTCCACGGGTTAGCAATGGAAGATCCCTTGGAGCATCTTGACAACTTCGAGCAAGTATGTGGGATGATCAAGATTAATGGCATATCCGAAGATGCTTTCAAGCTGCGTCTCTTTCCATTTTCTCTTGGAGACAAGGCTAGACATTGGGAGAAGACCCTTCCACAAGGCACCATTACCTCTTGGGCTGAGTGTAAGAAGGCGTTCCTTTCAAAGTTCTTCTCTAGCACCAGAACAGCAAGGTTGAGAAGTGAGATCAGCGGCTTCACTCAAAGGAACAATGAGACGTTTAATGAACCCATGGAGCGGTTTAAGGACTACACAATTCAGTGTCCTCACCACGGTTTCAGCGAAGAGACTCTACTAAGCACTATCTACCGCGGAGCTTCACCTAAGATACGCTTGCTACTTGACACGGCGAGTAAGGGAAACATCCTTGGTCAAGAGGTAGAAGAGGGCATGGAGTTGATTGAAAACTTGGCATTGAGTGACGGCAACTATGCTGAAGACTACGACCGTTCACCGAGAGGTTCTGAGCTAGAGTCTCACAAGAAAGAGCTTAAGTCATTGCCTGAGAAGATTGACAAGTTGGTGTTGGCTAACCAGAAGCATGTTCACTTCATTGGTGAAGCGGATGAAACCTTAGAGGAGTTTGAGTTGAGTTAAGAAGAAGCCAATTGGGTGGCGGGTCAAAAAAACTACAAACCTCAAGGGTATTCACAAGGCTACAACCAGAACAACAATCTCTCCTATAGAAGTACCAATGTCGCAAACCCTAAAGATCAAGTGTACCCTGCTCAGCAAGCAAAGCCTTTCGTCCCATACAACAAAGGTTTTCAGCCGAGTGGTGGCTTCCAAGGGCAAGGGCAAGGCAACTTCCAAGGACAACAGCAAGGAAACAAAGGTTATACACCAATGTACCCTCCGGGCTTTGTTCCTCAACAACAACCAATGCAACAACAACAAGTTGATCCTGTCCAAGCAATGTTTCAACAATTGATTCAAGGACAAGCATCAACAAACCAGAAGTTTGCCGAGATGAACACTCGTTTAAACTCATCACTCACTGATTTCTCTACTCAGATTACAAACTTGAATAACAAGATCAAGCAGCTAGAGAAGGGAAAGGCGAGTACAAGTGGTCAGAATAGCTTATCGGGCAAGTGTGAGCATAATCCCAAGGAATACGCCAACGCCATTACAATAAGGAGTGTGAAAGAGCTTGCACCTACAGTTACTTCTAAGAACAATGGGGACGTTGTAATTCAAGAGAGGGAGGGTAAGTTTTCAGCTGATGACGAGATCAACTTTGACAATGTTTGGATTCAAGGGCCAAGGAGAGGTGAGAAAGCGGCTGTAGAGAAGAAAGCGGAACAAGCTGCTAAGGAGAAAGACGCTTATGTGCCTCCACCGTATGTACCCAAGCTACCCTTTCCTAGCCGCTTCAAGAAGCAACTTATAGAGAAGCACATAATCTTGTTTGAGAAGCATCTTAAGGACGTAGAGATCAAGCTACCTCTCGTAGATTGCCTTGCCATGATGCCTAAATGTGCAAAATTTTTCAAAGACACGCTTGCTAAGAAGGATAAGGAAAGCAAGGAAGTGCTAGTACTTAGTGAAGAATGTAGTGCCGTAATACACAAGGAGATAGTTCCCAAGAAGTTGGGAGATCCTGGAAGCTTCACTATACCTTGCGCCTTGGATCCTTTGGAGTTCAGGAGTTGTCTTTGCGATTTGGGAGCTAGTATAAATCTGATGCCTCATTCCGTAGCAAAGAAACTTGGCTTTACCCGGTTCAAGGATTGTAGAATCTCCTTAGTGCTAGCTGACAGGAGCGTGAGGTTACCCATGGGTTTGCTTGAGGACTTGCCAGTGAGAATCAGCGGTGTAAATGTGGCTACGGATTTTGTTGTGTTGGAAATGGATGAAGAACCTAAGGATCCGCTCATTCTTAGTAGACCGTTCTTAGCCACCGCCAGAGCCATCATCGACGTCAAGAATGGGAAGATAGCTCTGCACTTGGGTAAAGATATAAGGCTGGACTTCGACATCAATGAGGTTTTGAAGAAGCCTACGATAGAAGGGCAAGCTTTCTACATTGAGACGTTGGACGCCTTGGCGGATGAACTGCTAGAGGAGCTTGCACAAGAGGATTACTTGAAGCTGGCATTGACTAAGGAGCCAGGGGAGTATGGTTTCATGGATCAGAGGACTCATGAGTACATTAATCTCCTTGATTCGAGGAAAGTTGTGCTAGAAGATGAAGGTGGCTGCCTAGAGATCGATCAGGAAATCGAGAAGATCACTTAATCCAAGTCAGCAATCGACGAGAAGATCGAGGATGCTAGTCTATCCAGAGAAGAGAACGACTCAAACACCCGATCCACTACTCAATCCCATCTAAATCGAGTGAGTGATCAAGTTGAGAGCAGTCGATCCAAGGAATCAATCAAGTCCAAGATCGAGAGGTCCCCCCTGATCAGTTCAGAGTCCATTCCGGAGATCAACCCAGCATCTCGATCTTTCACTCGATCCACCTTACATCGAGTGCGAGAATCGAGTGAAATTGCTCGATCTAGACGACATCAAGAGCAAGATCGACTGGAAGACTCGATCTCGGAAGTGACAACGGTTCAAGAAAGCAGTCTTTTGGGTTATGTCTTGGGTTCTAAGGAGGCTACTGAGGATGGAAACGTCAACAAGAGCCACAGGGATGACTGGAGTGAGCTGCTAGCCCCAAAGGTGGACCTTAAGGAGCTCCCAAAAGGGCTAAGGTATGCTTTCTTGGGACTTAACGAAACTTATCCCGTGATTGTGAATGAAAACTTAAGTGATGATGAGTTGCACTCGCTCCTAACTGAGCTGAGAAAGTATAGGAAGGCCATTGGGTACTCTCTAAGTGACATCAAGGGTCTTTCACCAATGCTTTGCACTCATAGGATTCACTTGGATAATGAGAACGCCTCTTCTATAGAACATCAAAGGCGTTTGAATCCTAATTTGAAAGAGGTTCTTAAGAAAGAGATTCTTAAGCTATTAGAAGCTGACGTGATCTAACCCATAAGTGACAGCATGTGGGTTTCTCCCGTACATGTGGTGCCTAAGAAGGGAAGGATCACGGTCATTAAGAATGATAAAGATGAGCTTATACCTACTAGAACTGTTACAGGACACCGTATGTGTATTGACTATAGGAAGCTTAATCTTGCTACTAGAAAGGATCATTTTCTCTTGCCTTTTATTGATCAAATGCTTGAAAGACTTGCTAATCATCCCTTCGATTGCTTTCTTGATGGATATAGTGGATTTTACCAAATACCAATCCATCCAAATGATCAGGAGAAGACGACCTTTACATGCCCTTATGGCACCTTCGCTTATCGAAGGATGCCATTCGGGTTGTGTAACACACCGGGTACGTTTCAGCGGTGTATGATGTTGATCTTCTCTGATCTGATAGAAGAGATGGTAGAGGTGTTTATGGATGACTTCTCTGTATATGGTGCGTCCTTTTCTGCGTGTTTGTTGAATCTTTGCAAGGTACTAAATCGCTGTGAGGAGACAAACTTGGTGCTTAATTGGGAGAAATGTCACTTCATGGTGAAGGAAGGGATCGTGCTTGGTCATAAGATATCAGAGAAGGGCTAAGGTTGAGGTCATGATGAGTCTTGAGCCGCCGGTTAATGTTAAAGGAGTGAGGAGTTTCTTGGGGCACGGTGGCTTCTACAGGCGCTTCATCAAGGATTTTTCCAAGATTGCACGCCCTCTTACACGGCTGTTGTGCAAGGTAGGGGTGGGCACAATTCCCGTCCCATCCCGTCCCGTCCCATCCCGTCCCAGTCCCAATCCCAAATTCCCGTACCATATGGGAATGTGCTTCCTATATGGTACAACATATTGATTACCATTTGGGAATGGGACGGGACGGGACGGGAACGGGAATTCCCGAAGTCCCATTTGTCCCAAATTATATATAAATAGTAAATTAGATATTTAAAATATATTACCAAAAATGATCATTATTATATATTAATATATTATTTTATATAAACGAAAGTTAAAACTTAAAAGTTGCACCTCTAAAGTTTTAACTTATAAGTTATAGTCTAAATGCATGCTGACTACTGAGATTTGAACGGATTATGTCGGATTTTATTTTTTTATTTTATTATATATGACTAATAGACTATATGTGGTTTTTTGTTTACTATTCAATGGATTATGTTGGTTTTTTTAAAAAAAAATTGAAGCTTTTAAATTTTAATAATTAAGTTAAGTTTGATTTCATTTGTCTCTTGGTTAATTTATAATCTTATATGACATGTTATTATTAATTATTAGGATTTAGGAAATGAACAATGGACCAATATAAATTGAATTTTAATTTTTTTTTTTTACAATTGTCAATTTTTCATATTATTAGATTTTTTGGGAATTCCCATCCCGTTCCTGTCCTATCCCGTCCCGTCCCAAATTTTGAATGGAACACATATGGGACAATTATTCTGATTCCCATAATCCCGTCCCGTTCCCATTCCCGAAAAATCCCGTCCCATATTCCCGTTTGCCCACCCCTAGTGCAAGGAAGCTGATTTTGTCTTTGATGAGGAGTGTTTGCAAGCTTTCGTGACCATCAAGGAAGCTCTAGTATCCGCGCCTATAGTGGAAGCACCGGACTGGAGTCTACCGTTCGAGATTATGTGTGATGCTTATGCCGTGGGAGCCGTTCTAGGTCAAAGGAAATATAAGAAACTGCACGTGATTTACTATGCTTCAAGAACCTTGGATGACACGCAAACAAGGTACACTACTACAAAGAAGGAGCTATTGGCAGTAGTGTTTGCCTTTGAGAAGTTCAGGTCATACCTCGTGGGTTCCAAGGCCATTGTCTACACAGATCACGCAGCTTTGAGGTACATCTATTCCAAGAAGGACACTAAGCCGAGGCTTTTGAGATGGATTCTTCTTCTTCAGGAGTTTGACATGGAGATTAAAGACAAGAAAGGGATAGAAAACGGCGTTGCTGACCATCTCTCATGGTTAAGAATCAACGAGTCTCTACCCTTATTTGATTCGCTTCCCGAGGAACAACTCATGGCGATCACTACGGCTGTTTGGGGAAAGCTAGAAGGGCAGTTTGAGGAGGTTTTGAGCTTCAAAGAGGATGATCTTCCTTGGTACGCGGACATTGTGAACTACTTGGCATATGGGGAAGAGCCTTCATATCTTGACAACTATCACAGGAAGAAGTTCATGAGGGACGTAAGCAACTACTTTTGGGACGAGCCCTATTTATACAAGAGAGGTGTTGACAGCCTATACAGGAGATGCGTGACAAAGGAGGAAGCCAGAGACATCATCTTTCACTGCCATGGCTCTTCGTATGGCGGGCACTTTGCTTCATTCAAGACCGCCACTAAGGTCTTGCAAGCCGGTTTCTGGTGGCCGTCCATCTTCAAAGACACCCATGAGTTCGTGAAGAGCTGTGAAGCTTGTCAACGAGCAGGGAATATTACGAAGAGGAACGAGATGCCTCAAGCTCCCATCTTTGAGGTAGACATCTTTGACGCATGGGGCATAGACTTCGTGGGGCCTTTCCCTTCTTCCTACGACAACAAGTTCATTTTGGTGGCTGTTGACTACGTTTCTAAATGGGTTGAGGCCATTGCTTCCCCTACAATCAACTCTAAGGTGGTGATCAAGCTCTTTAAGAGCATCATATTCCCGAGATTTGGAGTACCCACGGTGGTGATAAGCGACGGAGGGAGCCATTTCATCAACAAGTTGTTTGAAAACCTTCTTAGGAAGTATGGCGTGAAGCACAACGTAGCTACACCTTACCATCCTCAAACGAGTGGCCAAGTGGAGGTCTCTAACCGGCAGATTAAGGCAATACTTGAGAGAACGGTTGGGACAACTCGGAAGGATTGGGCAGTGAAGTTAGACGACGCTTTGTGGGCTTACCGGACTGCTTTTAAAACCCCCATTGGTACTACACCTTTCACTCTTCTCTACGGCAAAGGATGTCATCTCCCCATTGAGCTGGAACATAGAGCACTGTGGGCTGTGAAGCGGCTGAATTTTGATCTAAAGACAGCTCAGGAGAAGCGCTTGATCCAGCTACACGAACTTGATGAGCTAAGGCTGGATGCTTATGATAGCGCTAGGATCTACAAGGAGCGCACTAAGGCAGCTCACGACAAGAAGTTGATACCCAAGGAGCTTAAGGAAGGGATTTTGGTGCTGCTTTACAATTCAAGGCTCAAGCTCTTTCTAGGAAAGCTAAAGTCACGATGGAGTGGGCCGTATGAAATCAAGGAGGTATTGCCCTACGGAGCTGTCACGTTGGTAGGCAAGAGTGGGAATGCATTCACAGTAAACGGACACAGAGTTAAGCCATACATGGCGAGTGCATTTGACAAGGAGAGCACCTCAATGCTCCTAAACCAAGTAAAGTCTAGCTAAAGACGTTAAAAAAAGCGCATTTGGGAGGCATTTCCATGTCTATGTTGTATATATTTTTGCGCATCTGGAGAAGAGAATGAAGGAGTGATCGATACCACACGCCATGGATGGATCTTGTTTTGTTTTCAAGGCCTAGAGAATCTCACAAAGTGAGTAGATCTAAAGTTTTCAAACCAAGCTTGAACCTTTGAAACCCTTGAACATGAATCTCAACCCTGGACCCTCTTTGTTAGTATTCTTACATCTCTGTTAATCATTCGCTTGCTATCTGTTCACATCTTGGTCATTAGATTCACTTCTGTTGAACTTTTAGACGAGATCGATCGTTGTTGCTCGATCTAGTGGTCGATCCTGTGGTCGATCCACTAGTCGATTTTTATTAATTCATAGCCTTGCATTTTACTCATTATGTTTGTTCCTCGTGGTAGTTCACTCGTTTCTAGTATTTTTAAAATAGTTTTGTTTTGCATTTGACCGTTGCATCTAGTTTTTAGGATTTTTACAAAACCGTTCACCATTTGCTTAGCTTTGCATGATCCTTGCATTCTCATTGCACTTTCTAGCTCCTAGGTTGGATCGATTCCTCTTGCACTATACTACGACTGTGTGATGCTTGAGTTTTGATAATCTCCTGCATTACTTGCTTCTATAGACGATAAAAATATTGTTATCATTGGTTATAGGCGGCAAGTGGTTGAGAAGAAGACCTTTGATGGTGGTGAATCTGAGGGCCTCCATTGAGCAAAATATCCACCTTTTCTTGCCTAGCTTTTACCATATGTCTTACTGTTTCTAACCTCTCTTCAGCTGCCCTTGCATGCTGCTCAGACTCATCAACATAGTCCCCATTATTTAGTGCCATGTTCTCCACTAGTATCCATCCTTCATCAACATCTTTGCCAAGGAAATAGCAATTGATTGCTGTATCTAGAAGGATTCTTACTCTTGATAGAACACTTCTATAGAGTGTGGAGAGAAGCATTTCTTGGGTGAAGCCATGATGAGGGCACTGTTGAGTGAAGCCCATAAACCTTTCCCAAGTGTCTCCAAAGCTCTCATTAGACCACTGTTTGACGTTTGTGATCTCATTTCTGAATCTTGCAGTTTTAGAGAGAGAGAAGAACTTGGTTAGGAAGGCACCTTTGCATTGTTCCCAAGTGGTGATGTTGCCTTGTGCCAAAGACTTTTCCCACATTTGAGCTCTATCAGCAAGAGAGAATGGGAACAATCTGAGCTTCAACCCATCATCTGAAACTACACTAAGCTTTGTCATAGCACAAATCCTGTCAAAGTGATCCAAGTGCTCAAGAGGGTCTTGATTAGACAAGCCAAAGAACTTCCTTTCTTGAATCATAGCAATCATGCTGTTCTTTATCTCATAGTGTTTATATTCAGGTCGGTATTGGGGTTCCATGCACTTGTATCTTTCGATACACTGCTCGATATTGCCCTGCATCCTCTATATCGCCTCCCCATCATCTCAGTTCACAGTCTGATATTCATTCGAGCTGTCCAATATCGAGCAGAGTAGCCCGATATGTAGCTCGGTATAGTCATGTATCCTCTTGTATCGGACTCGTACCTCGATATGCTGCTCGATATGCCTTATCATGTGCTCAGAATCGCCTTTGCACTTCCCCAATTAATGCATATCGGCTTGGGACCTCGATACGTTGCTCGATATGAGCCCCAATATGTTGTATCAGCCTGACATCCCGGTACACTACACGATATTAATGCCAGTTCAGGCATATCGGCCTGGGACCCCGATACACTGGTCGATACAGTATCCTCTCATTTGTATCGACCAGATTCACCCCAGACACTTGTCGATACAAGTGCAAGACATCGATATCGAGCAAGAACTGCTCGATATACTATCCGATATGAACTGCATCGGCCTGTGTTGGCAGATATGCTGGTCGATATTGATACTTCTGCGCCTCCTTCCTTTTTCCAAGCCTAGCACCTTATTCCTCATCTCGAACCTAGTTACTAGGGACACTCAAAAACACTCACACAAATAAAAAAAACATAAGAAATCATTAATATATACAAGGATACCATGGGATTGCCTCCCAAGTGCGCTTGTTTAGAGTCACTTAGCTTGATTTTCCTTGGCTCCTTAGTTGGGGTAAGGAGAAGGAGTCATGGAACTCCTTGGTGGAACCTTGCTTCCCTTGACTCTCTTGGTGACCCCATGAATCTTGAGCAAAGCAAAAAGCTTATACCTTCCTTCATGCTTCATCTTGTAGGATACTTCACCAATCTCAAGACCATCCCATTTTTAATAGAACCCAGCAGAATTTTATTACCAAATTTCGAATAATCCACTTTGACGACCTCTTCTTCAGTGGTTTCATCAAACAGCTTAGATAGACTGCATCTATCAAAGCTTTCACCAATATAACCATCAAATACAATTCTTAGGGAGCTCCTTTTAGCTTCTTCACTTCCATTGAGAAAGCTTGCTCATCCTTTAGCTTGTTGCCCTTAGAGTCAAACCTCACCACCTTGTTATCTGTTAACCTCAGTTCAATGGTGCACTCTTTAGCATCAAATACTGCTCCAGCTGTTGCCAAGAAAGGCCTTGCCAAGATTATGAGGTTCTTGATCTTTCCTTCCACATCCAAAACCAGACAGTCTGTTGGTATCACCACACCTTCTATCATCATTGGGACATCCTTCAAAGCTCCAAGTGGTGTTTTGACAGTACCATCAGCTATTGTGAGAGAGATATTGCTCTCTTGGAAGGTGGTATAGCCTAGTGCTTCGGCTGTAAAGGATGGGAGCAGATTAGTGGTTGCTCCAAGATCACAAAGGCAGCTTTTGAAAGTCTTTCCCTTCAACTCACAAGGGAGAGTAAAACAACCTGGATCACCAAGTTTGGTGATGTTGAGCTTCTCCGGTTTTGGCCTAGCAGGTATATCAGCTTTTTCTCCATAGACTTTCTTATAATGAGCTTCATAGAGATTTCTGTACTTCTCAATGAGCTCCTTCTTGAACCTTCCAGGAAAAGGGAGAGCAGGCTTGTAAGGTGAAGAATCATAAACTTTGTTTTTCTTCTTTTCCTCAACAGTTACAAGTGGCGCCCTCTTCTCCTCTTCCTTGGTGGTTTCTTCTTCAAGAGATTCTTCCTTAGCATCCTCTTGGGTGGCGTCAGCTGCTAGAGACTCCTCTCCCCCACTCTGAAGTTCAATGTCCTCACTGATTAATTAAAGGAAGTCTTCTATGATAGCTTCTTCTTCAGCCAAGAGAAACTCTTCTTTGGATGCTATAGCATTGCAGAACTCCTTTGGACTGGCTTCTGATTTTCCAGGAAGATTTCATTGATGTCTAGGTCCAGCAATGCCTTTGTTGACCTCTAGTGTCTTCACTTTTGAAGTTAACCAATCATGGTGGAGAGCTCAGCATGGAAAGAGTCCATCCTATTATAAACTTCAACAAACTTCTTGGTGATCTCCACATTTGTAGTTTGCTGGCCTTGAAGGAGTTGTTGCAGCATTCCTTTCATTTCAGCTTCATTGGTGCTTGAGGAACTTGCTTGGCCTTGTGCAAAGCCAGGAGGAGCAAATTGCTTTGGCTGGAAGTTGTTTTGAAAGTTATTCATTGGAGCATATCCTTCGTTAAATGGCACAAATGGTCTTTGTTGATTCCCTTGATGCTGTTGTGGATGATAAACCTGATCATGTGGATTTGCAACATTGTTACTTCTGTAAGAGAGGTTGGGGTTAGGCATGTAGTTGCCATAAGTGTTGTATCCTCCCTGCTTTCCCACATATTTCATCTCTTCCACCTGCAGCTCTTCCTCACTTGGCATCTCAACCATTTCACCAACAAAGTTTATCTCTTTATGCTGCATTTGAAGTAACTTGTCTAGCCTAGGGTTCAGCTCCTTCAACGATCTTCTTGTGGAATCTAACTCCTTCTTTGTAGTACCTTGTTCTCCTCTTTGATTTCTGTCAAAATCATCATTGTAGTTCCCATCACTTTGAGTCAAGCTTTCAACAAGCTTAAGACCTTCATCCACATCCTTAGAGAGGAAGTTCCCATTACTAGCAGTGTCAAGGAGCATCCTAATCTTAGGGAGGGCGCCTCTATAGAGTATAGACATCAGAGATTCATTTGAGAAGCTATGATGTGGACATTGAAGAGTGTAACCTTCGAACCTCTATCATGCTTCTCCAAAGGACTCATTGCTTCTTTGTGAAAAGCCTGAAATCTCATTTCTGATCCTTCCTGTTCTAGAGGTGCTAAAGAACTTTTCTAGGAATGCCTTCTTACACTGATCCCAGATGGTGATGCTCCCTTGAGGCAAATTCTTCTCTCATTGGTGTGCCTTGTCTCCCAAGGATAATGGGAAGAACCTTAACTTGAAGCTATCTTCACTAACTCTATTAATTTTTGTGAGGGAACACAATCTATCAAAGTTATCCAGATGATCGAAAGGATCCTCCAATGGAGATCCATGAAATTTGCTGCTTTGAACCATTGAGATAAGGCCAGACTTGATCTCAAAGTTGTTGTTGTGGATAGCAGGAGGAATGTTGCCATTTCTGTTATTGTAGGAATTGGGGGCATCTCCTGCACCTATTGGTCTCATAGGGTGCGGGGCGTGAGCAGGTCCTCTTTGCCCTTGTACTCCTTGCATTCCTTGCTGGTCCTGTTGGCCTTGTTGACCTTGAACTCCTGCAGCGCCTTGCACTCATGGAGCTCCTTGTGGACCTTGATGTCTGATATCATCAACACCTTGATCCATGTTGAGCTGGTGAAATCTCTGAAGCCTTTCTCTTTCTCTGCTTGGTCTCAAAGCTCTCTCAACTTGCAAGATGTTTTCTTGATAGGCTAGCAGATTCTAATTTCCTCTAGACCTCAAATTCATGCACCTAAAAGAGAGAGAACAAATTTGCAAATCAGTAACCAAACAGAAAATAACAGCTTAATCTCAAGCAATCTATAAATCCTAATGCTTAGAGCAAGCCTAAATGGCAACGGCACCAAATTGATGTAAGATATTATCCTATTTTATTTCCCACATATACTCATGTCATTGTAGTTAGTGAGGTATCAATCAAAATGGGCAATGTAAGACAATGGGAATATAACAGTTTACTTAAGCAAGCCAAATCAGAATAAAAGGGTGATCAAACTCTATCAATCAAACTAATCAAGACTAAGCAATGGGAAATTCCAAATATGTAAATCAATGAATAAAGGATAGGACCTAAGATGGGGTTATTGAATTAGAGGGGATTAGAACAGAATAGTAATGCTTCACAAATCATCAAACAATGTTATCTCCTAGGCATAGAATTAACAGCTATAACTAGCCCAATTTCTTGGGTACTAATCACTTTGCTAAGCACTTACTCAAGAACTAATTCTCATTAGTGAACAAATAATTAACATGCATTCAAAGGAGAAATTTAATCCTATAATGCCAAAATGCTCCTTAGACATCTAATTTCTTAGGCTAAGATGAACAAATCCTCTAAAAGACTAAGCAGCATTTCATCAAACACTTATTAGGCATAACAGAAAGCAAGGATACTAAACAAACTTGGCCAAATCTAATCTAGTGCTAAGCACATTTAATAGAGAGGAGACAATTATATTAAGCAGCCGACATCACTATTCTAATCCTAAAATCCCTTCAATATATCCTATCTTAAACACTAAAAAGGACAACTCACTAGCCAAAATCAAAACCACAGATTCCAAAAAGAAATAATTGTTAAGCATGCTTATAAAGCAGGCTAAACAAGAATAGATTAGGAGAAACACAGAAATTCACTAAGTCAAACAAGAGTCTTACAAAGATGACCAAAAAGAGAAAGGTTTTTAAGCTTAGAACAATAAAAGATAAGTTGTCTAAACATTTTAGGACTTAAAGTATTTATAGTGAGGCTTAGAAACTCCTAGTAAACCAAGAGAAAACCGGTTTTCATCTGGTTCGGCTTGCCCATATCGGCCACTCAGGTCGATACATACGTCGATATTGGCTCTTCTTGTGGGTGTAAAGGCTTGGTCTTGACTGATACGGTGGTCAATACGTCTGACTTTAGGGAATGTATCAGCTTGACCCTTCCCGGTATGGACGTCGATATGATCGCCTTTAGTTAAGGCAGATCGGGCACTCCTAAGCCGATATGCTGCTTGATATTGTCCTGTCTCAGGTGTATCGGGTTGGGAGCCCGATACACTGCTCGGTACAAGCTCATCCTGGTGTATCATGGTCTCTCATATTCGATATTCTCCTCTGTACGCCTCGCCCCTTCTGTATCGATATGAAGTGCTCGATACTCAGTCTGATACATACCATATCGGGCAAGCCACCTCGATATCCATTCTGATATTGGTCCATCCGCCCTTGTTCTCCTTCTTGATCCTCTCCTAGCTCACACTCATTGCACCACTTGGTCTCCAAACATTCTTTTTGTACCTGATACAACTCCAAATGCAAACAAAATGCAATGCAACACCTAAAACTATTCTAACTCCTAAATGTATGCAAAGGGGACAAGAATAAGTAAAATATGCATGTTTAAGGATCAAAAACTAGTGATGAATGCATGCTAATGTGGTATAAATAATGGAGATATCATTTTCCTGATGTTACCGAAACAATTTCTTCTCTCCCTTAAAACTGAGGCTACTCCTCCCATTTCCACACCTGGTCATTAGAGTCGTCAAATAACACTAAAATAAATATAAGAAATCATTAGAAAGAAATAATATATACAAGATACCATGGCGATGCCTTCCAAGTGCGCTTGTTTAGAATCACTAAACTTGACTTTCCTTGGCTCCTTAGTTAGGGTAAGAAAGAGTTAGAGAACTCCTTGGTGGATACTTGCCTGAATGGCCCTTGGTGGTGATGGTTGGTGAGTCTAGAACCTGGAATGTTGTTGATGAAGTCTTCTCAGCAAAACAAAGGGCTTGGACTTGCCGTTACTCTTCATCTTGTATGTAATTTCACCATTCTCAGACACATATGGTTTCAAGATCAAACCACCTTCCAATGGACCAAGCAATATCTCCTTGTTTCTCTCCAATGTACCCACCATATACACCTCTTCTTTGATTGTTGTTTCAAGCACCTCAAATAGTGTGAATAGGCTGCATCCATCAAAGCTTTCACCATCATTCTCATTGTGATCAGCAGCCAAACTTAACTCTTTATCTTCCATAGAGAGAGCTTGTTCATTATCCAACTTAACCGCTTTAGTATCATACTTCAAAACCTTTTTTTACTCAACCTCAGCTCAATGGTCCCTTCCTTAGCATCAAAAACAGCACCAGCACTTGCTAAGAATGGTCTTCCCGAGATGATAGGGTTCTTTATCTTCCCTTCCACATCTAACACCAAGAAATCAGTAGGTACTACTACTTCTTCAATCATCAATGGGACATCCTTGAATTCACCAATAGGCTTCTTCATTGAACCATCAGCTATGGTGAGAGACTTGGCTATCTTGAAATTTTGTGTAACCCAAGGTTTTTGCAGTAGAGAGTGGTAATAAGTTGATACTAGCTCCAAGATCACATAAACAACCCTTGAGGGTGTGATTTCCAAGCTTGCAAGATAGAGTAAAGCAGCCAGGATCTCTAAGATTTGTGATGTGAATCTCCTCAACCTTAGTGGGAACCTCTTCTTGTGTAGTCTGGTCTTCCCCAACCTCCTTTTCTTTCAACATTGCAAGATACTTTTGCTTAAGAGTTATAAAGGCTGGAGACAGCTTCTTTGTTGCTTCATCTAATCTAATGGTCTCTTTAAGTTTTGCCATTTGCTCTAAGAAGAGAGATGTGTACTTCTCTACCAACTGCTTCTTGAACCTTCATGGAAAAGGTAGTGGAGGCTTGTAAGGAGGAGGAAAAGACTTGGTTACCTTACTATTTTCCTTAGGTGCCCCTTTTAACTTCTCTTTACTCACTTCTTTACCCTTTCCATTTCTTGGGCTTTCATCAGCCATCACCACTTCATTATCTTCTACTACTATCTCTTTCTTGGAGATAACATCTTCCTCCCTTAAGGCAGCCACATAAACAGCTTCATTCTCCTTCTCTACAGCCCTTACTGATTTTCAAGTTCCTCCCCCCACACATAGAACTTCAATGTCCTCATTGATGATAGAGGGAGCCACTTTTGGAGTTATAAGGATAAACTCATGGCCATGTAGAAGGCTTTCAATCTCAGCAATTGAGTCTTCATTCTCCCCCTGAGTAGTAAGAGAACTGGTGGAGATACCATAACAATACTCTAAGGGCCTCTTGAAGGTAAGTGGTGCAGCTTTGATGTATTCCTAAGAAGAGTATGATGTAGAAAGGGAATTTTGTAGCTTCAGTTGCTTCAGTTTTTGGTTAAAAGAGCATTGCTGAGATTGGAGTTCAGACTGAAGCTCAGACTTCAGTGTGGCTACTTTTGTGGTTATGTCTTGTTTAAGCTCTTGGACACCAGTATGTTGGGAGTGCATAATCTGTTGCAGCAGTTGCTTCATTTCATAGCTTGAGGTAAAGGACTAGTGCTGTGCTTCTCTTCTTGTGAAAGTCTCTCCCCTTCTTGTTTGTGAGCATAGTGACCTACAAACTGTGGTTGACTATGTAATTGGTGCAAGACAGCATTCATCCTGTCCTTCATCACTTTAACTTCAAGCAAGGTGGCTTCTAGTTGACAAGAGACCATTTTCGAAATCCCTTTCTTCACCGTATTGACCATTGCTTTAAGCTAGATTCTCAATTAGAACAAGACCATCTTCCACATCTTGACCAAGGAAGTTACCTCTACAAGCAGTATCAAAGAGGAGTCTTATTGTTGGCAAGACACCTCTATATAGTGTGGACAAGAGTGCTTCTTTTGTGAAGCCATGATAAGGACAATATAACATTTTTGCAGCATTTACCCAAGAGAGAGAAACTACGGCAAGTCGTGAATGAGTTTAACAGGCCAAATCGTCATAGGATATCATAATAGAGTCTAAGTTGAAGTGAGTCTGTGCAGCCTCTGCTTCTCACCTGCGGGAGGAATATATGTTTGCCATCAGTTTGCCAGATGCCTGTCTAACGTCTACGTCTCGTCATCTTGTGTTTCTCAACGTCAGGTCTACATAAAAATGTTAGTCTTTTTTGTCATTCTAGTCAAACATGGGATCCCTCGGTTTGTTAGTTTATCGGGTGACTATATAACATTTTGCGACTTTTTCCCACGTGCAGAAACTAGAATAACGTCGTGTTTGATGTATTTGGCAAAATCGTCAGACGATATCATTATAGTAATCAAACGTGAATTGAGTATGCGCAGCATCTGCTTCTCGCCTGCGTCCGCGAGACGCCTGTCTAACGTTTGTGTCTCGTCATCTGCGCGTTTATCAACATCAAATTGATGCAGGTTATTTCACTACTTCAATTACTCAAACCTGCGCAATGGCAGTATTTGAGGTATCAATCCAATTGGGATTGTTCAAGACAATAAGACTACAATATACTATCTAATTCAAGCAAATCCAAGAGTGATGTTGTCTAACAACCTAATCAAACCCTTAAACCATGAAACAAAAGCTAAAGAAATAAAAACAGAGCAGCAAATAATCAATACAAAATAGAGAATGTAAATTCCAAGATATTAAGATAAAAAGGACTCAAAATGGGGCTTTGTGACATGGGAATTCATAAGCAATACCAAGATGCTTCACAAAACATTTAACTATGCTATTTTTAGGTATAGAATTCACAGATATAAGTAGTCCAATCTCTTGGATACTAACCACTTTACTAAACACTTATCCAAGAACTAATTTTCATTAGTGAACAAATGATCAACAAGCATTTAAAGCATAATTTCAATTCTATTAAGCCAAAATGCTTCCTAGTCATATAATCTCTTAGGCCAGGATGAACCAATCCTCTAGATGACTAATCAGAATTTCATCAAACACTTGGTGGGCATAAGAGAAAACCTAAATATAAATCAGTATGATCAATACTAATCTAGCTATTAAACCATCAAATAGAGAGGAATATTGTATTAAGAGCATAAGAAATCAAGGATTGGACATAGAACTCCCCTAATCTAACCCATCAAGAACCCTAAAGAAGACTACTCACTAATCATGGCCAAGACCACCAAATCTAAAGAGAAAAAGTGATTGGCATGATTAGAAAGGTAAATAAACAAGAAAGATTAAGGAAAACACAAGATTTAATAGATAAACACTAAAAATTCTTACAAAAATACTCAAAGGAAAAGTTTATAGCGTATGAACAATAAAAGAGATAAGAGATGCCTAAAAAATTAGGTCTTTAACATATTTATAGTGTTTCTAGGGATCCTAAGAAGCAGTGGCATTTTCATAATTTTTCAAAATTTTCAGACTACTTTCCTGTGCCTGTCCGATGTTGAGCTACTGCTCTCGTAAATTTTCACATCGAGCACTCCAGCCCGATGTTGGTCTTGGTTCAGTCCGATGTCTTCATAGCGGTTTCATGAAACTCGCTGTAACTTTTGCACCGCTGATGTGAATGACTTGAAACCAACGCCATATGAAAGCTTACTCACTTCGATACAACTTTCATGAAGACTGCCGAAGCTGAATGAAGACAGAGATCCTTCGTATGAGCTGGTCTTTCAGTCGCTGTTTCTGGACTTCGGACTGGCTGTCCGATGTTGCTCAGGTCCAGTCTGATGCTCATGTGTCCTGTCTCTGGACATCGGGTTGGCTGTCTGATGTTGCTCCAGGCCGAGTCCGATGTTGCAGCATGGCTCTCATAAGGTTTCACATCGGATACACCTTGTCCGATGTTGGCCTGGTCCCAATCCAATGTTAGCACATCGAGCACCACGTCCGATGTTGGTCTTGTCGCCTCTCCTTAGCTCTTTCTTCACCTTGGTTAGCCTCCATCTTTAGTTCCCATCCTCCGTTTAGCCTCCAAACACTCTAAATACACCTGCCAAACACTCAAAATGCACCAAACAGGCAATGTCTAGCCTAAATGCATGCTAAACCTAAAAGGAAGTCAAAATGGGACAAAGATGAAGAAATGATGCATGAAAGAGAC
Organism: Thlaspi arvense; assembly: GCA_911865555.2. Taxonomy (NCBI): domain Eukaryota; kingdom Viridiplantae; phylum Streptophyta; class Magnoliopsida; order Brassicales; family Brassicaceae; genus Thlaspi; species Thlaspi arvense. The sequence continues at coordinate 31,892,587 of OU466859.2, read as the reverse complement.
TAGTTTCTACATGAAATGCATTCTTAGATGATGTAAATATAAAATATATCAACGTCCCACAAAATAATAAGGTGCAGTTTTTGTGATTCTCGTCAAACATGAGAAGCCCTCGTCTTCTTGTCTCCACAACCCGAGTTTCTCTGGTGACAATATAATATTTTAGCGGCATTTACTCGAGAGAGATAAACTAAGGCACGTCGTGAATGAGTTCAACTGGCCAAAATCATCCCAGGATATCATAATAGAAGTCAAAGATGAAGTGAGTTTGCCCAGCCTCTGCTTCTCACCTGCGGGAGGAATATATGTTCGCCATCAGTCCGCCAGATGCCTGTCTAAAGCCTGTGTCTTGTCATATGTAGGTTTCTCAACATTGTCCATAAAAAAAATGGCACAGACTTTTTTATCATTCCCGTCAAAGATAGGATGCCCTCGGTTTGTAAGTTTATCCGGTGACTATATAATATTTTTTGACTTTTTCCCACTTGCAGAAACTAGAATAACGTCGTGTTTGATATCTTTGGCAAAATCGTGAAACAATATCATAAAAAGTCAAGGATGAACTCAGTTTGTGCAGCCTCTGCTTCTCGTCTGCGTCCGCGAGACGCCTGTCTAACGTCTGCGTCTTGTCGTCTGCGTGTTTATCAACATCACATCCCATAAAAAAACATGGTGCAGTCTTTTGTAATTCTCGTCAAACATGGGATGTTCTCATCTTCTTGTCTCCACAACCCGAGTTCATCTGGTGACAATATAACCTTTTTGCGGTATTTACCCGAGATAGAGAAACTACGGCACATCGTGATTAAGATCAACAGGCCAAATCGTCACAGGATATCATAATAGTAGTCAAAGGTGAAGTGAGTCTACGCAGCCTCTGCTTTTCACTTGCGGGAGGAATATATGTTCGCAATCAGTCTGCCACACGCCTGTCTAACATCTGCGTCTGGTTGTTTGTACTTTTCTCAACGTCAGGTCCACAAAGAAACAGTGCAGTCATTTTTGTCATTCTCGTCAAACAAGGGATGCCCGCGGTTTGTAAGTTTATCTGGTGACTATGAAACATTTTTGCGACTTTTTCCCAACGTGCAGAAACTAGAATAATGTCGTGTTTGATGTCTTTGGCCAAATCGTTAGAGAATATCATAATAGTAATCAAAGGTCTAGATTCTGCGCAGCCTCTGCTTCTCGCCTGTGTCCGCAAGATGCATGTGTAACATCTGTGTCTTGTCATCAGCGCATTTATCAACATCGCGTCCTAAAAATAAATGGTGCAGTCTTTTATAATTCTTGTCAAACATGGGATGTCCTCATCTTCTTGTCCCCACAACCCGAGTTTATTTGGTGAAAATATAACATTTTGTGGCATTTACCCGAGAGAGAAACTACGGCACGTCGTGAATGAGTTCAACTGCCCAAATCATCACAACATATCATAATAGTAGTCAAAGGTGAAGTAAGTCAGTGCAGCCTCTACTTCTCACCTGCGGGAGAAAATATATGTTCACCATCAGTCCGCTAGACACCTGTCTAACATCTGTGTCTCGTCATCTGTGCATTTCTCAAAGTCAGGTCCACACAGAAAATGGTGAGTCTTTTTTTGTCATTCTCGTCAAACATGGGATACCCTCGGTTTGTAAGTTTATTTAGTGACTATATAACAATTTTTGTCACTTTCTCCCCATTTGCAGAAAGTGGAATAACGTCGTGTTTCATGTCTTTGACAAAATCTTCAGAGGATATCATAATAGTAGTCAAAGTTGAAGTGAGTATACACACCCTCTGCTTCACGCGTGCGTTCCCGAGATGTTTGTCTAACGTCTGCGTCTTCGAGACGCCTGTCTAACGTCTGTGTCTGCGAGACGCCTGTCTAACATCTGCTTCTCGTCATCTGTGCGTTTATAAACATCATGTCCTACAAAAAAATGGTGCAGTCTTTTGTGATTCTCGTCAAACATGGGATGCTCTCGTCTTCTTGACCCCACAACCCGAGTTTATCTGGTGACAGTATAACATTTTTGCGGCATTTACCCGAGAGAGAGAGAGAAACTACGGCACATCGTGAATGAGTTAAACTGGCCAAATCGTCACATGATATCATAAATAGTAGTCATACATGAAGTGACTCTGCACAGCCTCTGCTTCTGACCTGCGTCTGCAAGATGTCTGTCTAACGTGTGCGTCTCGTTAAACATGGGATGCCCTTGTCTTCTTATCCCCACAACCCGAGTTTATGTGGTCACAATATAATATTTTTGCGGCATTTACCCGAGAACGAGAGAAACTACAGCACGTCGTGAATGAGTTAAACTGGCCAAATCTTCACAGGATATCATAATAGTAGTCATAGATGAAGTGACTCTGCGCAGCCTCTGCTTCTCACCTGCGTTCACAAGATGTCTGTCTAAAGTCTGCATCTCGTCAAACATGGGATGCCCTTGTCTTCTTGTCTCCACAACCCGAGTTTATCTGGTGATGGTATAACTTTTGTGTGGTATTTACCAGAAAAAGAGAAACTACGGCATGTCGTGAATGAGTTCAACGTGCCAAATCGTCACAGGTTATCATAATAGTAGTCAAAGGTGAAGTGAGTCTGCGCAGCCTCTGCTTCTCACCAGCGGGAGGAATATATGTTTGCAATAAGTCTGGCAGAAGCCTGTCTAACGTCTGTGTCATGTCATCTGTGTGCTTCGCAATGTTAGGTGTCCAAAAAGAGTGGCGCAGTCTTTTTTGTCATTCTCGTCAAACATTGGATGCCCTTGGTTTGTAAGTTTTTCTGATGATTATATAATATTTTTGCGACTTTTTCCCAACGTGCACAAACTAGAATAACGTCATGTTTGATTTTTTGGCCAAATCGTCAGAGATATCATAATAGTAGTCAAAGTTGAAGTGAGCCTGCACAGCCTCTGCTTCACGCGTGCGTCCGCGAGACCCATGTCTAATGTATGCGTCCGCGAGACGCCAGTCTAATGTATGCATCCGCGAGGTGACTGTCTAACATCTGTATCTTGTCATCTGTGCGTTTATCAACATCACGTTCCATAAAAAAACGGTGCAGCCTTTTGATATATCATGATTTTTATGGTTTTTAATCATGGTATAAGTCCTTTTTATTGAGTCTTTTTGGTCTTTTAGGGTGACACTCATCACCCGCATCTTAAGAGGAGTCACGACTTGTATCAAAAGATGGAGAGGAATAGCATCTTTGGCCCAGAAGTTCCACTATTTACAAAAGTATCCAGCTCGTGTTTAAGCTTATATATATTAGGTTTTCAGCCATTGTTGGCTTTGATTTTAGATTTTAGAATTCAGAGAGCTTTAGAGAGAGATTTGTAGCAGAGCTTTTGGAGAGACAAATCAGGCTCCTTCAGAGCAGATTTCGAACTCCTTTATCTTATACTCTATTTCTTTTATGCAATATATTCTATTCATGATCTTTTTTCAATTCACCATGTCTGAGTAGTTTGTTAGTTAAGTTAGGGTTTTTCAAAGGTTGATGAAGAGTTTGTAAAATTGCTAAATTGATAGGAAATTCATTGGTTCTTCATCTATGCTTGCAGTCATATTGATTTCTGGAGTTGATCATCTAGATTTTGAAACCCTAGGTTGTTTACTAGATGTGAGAACATTGTTAATCACCTGAACTAGTATTAGATGAGCAAAACGCCTACATGCAAAGAGATTTGACTTAGGAGTTTTGTGAACAATCGAAACCTGATCTTTAATGTTTGTTTAACTTATTAGAATTTGCAAAGAGATTTGGAATTCTGTGAATTAGTCATAGATAACTTCTGCAATGAGAATTAATTAGTTATATCATTGAGTTTTAAATTTAGACGGTTTTAATTCATTCCTGCTTGCATGCATTCTACATTCTCGGATTCAACCTGCGAATTAACCTGACTTAGTGCTTTTAGCTTTCTGAACCTTGGATCAATCAACAAATCGCTTGCCTTCATTACCTTAGTTACTTTTCTTAACATTCATTATTTACTGCTTAGCTTAATCTGAATCTATAATCGCCAGTGTAGTAAGCTACTCCCTTGGGATTCAATAACCTTTTATGCTACAACTGCTTTGTTGTGCACTTGCAGTAGTTAATTAATTGGGTAAAACCTGAGCCCTATCATCTTTTGTAGTTCTCATCAAACATGGGATGCTCTCGTCCTCTTGTCCCTAGAACCCAAGTTTATTTTGTGATAATATAACATTTTTACGGCATTTACCCGAGAGAGAGAAACTACGGGACGTCGTGAATGAGTTAAACTGGCCAAATAGCCACAGGATATCATAATAGTAGTCATAAGTGAAGTAAGTGTGCACAGCCTCAGCTTCTCACTTGCGTCTACGAAACGTTTATTTAACGTCTGTGTCTCGTCAAACATGGGATGCCCTCGTCTTCTTGTCCCCACAACCCAATTTTATCTGGTGACAATATAACATTTTAGCGGTGTTCACCCGAGAGAGAGAGAAACTACGACACATCGTGAATGAGTTCAACTGGCCTGATCATCACAGGATATAATAATATTAGTCAAATGAGAAGTCAGTCTGTGCCGCCTCTGCTTCTCATTTGCGGGAAGAATATATGTTCGACATCAGTCCATCAGACGCCTGTCTAACGTCTGCATCTCATAATCTGTGCATTTCTCAACATCAGATCCACACAAAAAATGAAGCAGTCCAAACTTGGGATGGCCTCTGTTTGTAAGTTTATCACGTGACTATATAAAATTTTACGACTTTTACCCCACGTGCACAAACTAGAATAACGTTGTGTTTGATTTTTTTTTGCCAAATCGTCTGAGATATCATAACAGTAGTCAAATTTGAAGTGAGTCTGCACAGCCTCTGCTTCACGCGTGCATGTCTAACGTATGCGTCCGCGAGACGCCAGTCTAACGTATGTGTCCACGAGACGCCTGTCTAAAGTCTGCGTCTTGTTTTATGCGCGTCTATGAACATCACGTCCCACAAAAAAAAGGTGCAATCTTTTGTGATTATTGTCAAACATGGGATGCCCTTGTCTTCTTGTCCCCACAACCTGTGTTTATCTTGTGACAATATAACATTTTTTCAGTATTTATCCGAGAGAAAAAAACTTTGGCACGTCCTAAACGAGTTAAACTGGCAAAATCATCAGAGAATATCATAATAGTAGTCATAGGTGAAGTGAGTCTGCGTAGTGGTAACCTGATTTTCACGGCTTGCTAACAAAGCTTAACCGTGCAATAGCCGTCATAGTATAGCGGGTTTAGGGAAATCAATCCGCTTGGTTTCCAGTGTTATCAAACCTTATGAGGCCTTGAACAATCTAGGAAGCCCTTGGTCAAGCTGTCACTACTAGGACCTTTAACTCTAAATAACTAATCTACGAGATCAAATATGAAAACGAGACTCACTAAAGCAAAAGCAAGAAACAGTAAACAAAATACTAGACGGGGTTTATAAGACAAGGCGTGTAAGGGCAAAGAGTAAAGACTGATCTTGAGCGGTCAAATGAACATCAAGAGGATCTAAAGGCTAGCCCTTTATCATACGATTTCTAGCCAAGACAGATCCACTCTCGTGGTAAACATCACTTTGAATCACCATCACCATAGACGAGCTCTCCCAACGCTGTACAATGGAAGAGACAAGCATGAAGAAACACTCCTATAAAGCCAAAACGCTTCCCTGGACAGATAATTTATTAGGCCAGGAACAGCGGATCTCATAGAAGATTGGTCCTTGCATATGTGTTAAACATGGTGTTTGTTTGAGAGATCTTGAAGGCATTTATCAAAATAGCAAATATAATCTAAGCATGAAGAGCACCTAATATGAAAGGAATAAGTACATTAAGCTTAAGTAAACTCCCAAGATGCAAGCTTTAACCCATTTACCCTAACCTTAAAGGTCCATTACTTTACTTTTCTTACATATGGATTAAGAAGTCTGCATACGAAGTCTGGCAAAGAAGCTTGCATAACCGGTTAGATTATGCAATTTACCAACAAATTTAGTCTGGTAAATTCTGGTTCTCATCCATTTTGTTAATTCATTTCGAATTCCCACAAAGTTTAATATAAATTTGAGACTTCTTTAGAAGTTTGCATATGAACTCTGCATGATAAGCCTGACAACGAAGTCTCTATATTTTTTAGAATACAGAAATACACATAATTTATGAATATAATACAAAACATTCAACGCAAATTTTCCTGGAAATTGTCTGCGTCTTGTCTTCAGCTCTGCCTCAATCCTTTCTCCATATCCATCTCTTTTAGCCTTGAAACACTGGTTTTAGCCTGGAAATTTGGCATTCTCCATCCTGCTAAACAAAAGACGAGATTTATGGACAAAAATTAGGTAAGTCTGAGCAAAACCGAGCAAACTTGTTATAAAGATATATACGACTGCAGTCTGAAAATGATGTCTGCAACTGAAGTCTGAATCCGATGTCTACGAATGAAGTATGATATGAAGTCTACATAAAACCCTTGGTGCACATAATCTGACCAATAGTATATTATAATTACCGTTTCAAACCTTGGAATCACTGAAATCCAGCGCAGACATGCAAGCGCTCCGTTGAGATCTGTAAAATCAAACAAGAAATATCAATAAACAGAGATGTGCAACAATAAGAAATAGGAAATGTTGCACGTCTGCAACAATAAACTCAAATCTGCAACTATAAGTTCAAATATGTAACAATAACCTTAGATCTACAACAATAACCTCAGATCTGTAACAATAAGTTCAGACCGGTAGCAATAAACTCAGATCTGTAATAATAAGCTCAAACCTGGATATTATAAAACTCAAGAAGAGGAAAATGAGATAAAGATAGAGTGAGAAAAGTAGATCTATGGAAGGAAAAATATAACACATATGCAATAAAAAATATACACAAAGAAATAAAAAAAAAAGCAAGATAAAGAAGGAGAAGAAGAAGTATAACGATGAACGGTTTACCATTACCACAACTGGCAAGGGAGAGGAGGTTGACAGCAAGAAAGAGAGGAGGGAGATGAGATTGACAGCGAGAGGAAGGATAGGAGATTTGTGGCCAAATAGGAGGAGAGGAGAGGGAGGCATTTTTAGAGAGAGAGAGAGAGAGAGAGAGAGAAATTTGTTTTTTTACACAATTATGTTAGGTTCTCCCTATATATGAAGGTAAATTTTCCTGATTAATTAAAAATCGATTTTACGCCCATTTAATTAATAAAATTTGGACTCCAGCTACATTTAATTTGAATTTCAGATTTTTTTTAAAGTTTACAAAAGAAGTCTTCCAAAGAAGTCTACTTAGCCGGTTAAATTGTGCAATTGACAACAAATTCGGTCCGGTTAATTTTGGTTTATATCCATTTAGTTAAAAAAAAATGGAATTCCTGCTATGTTTAATTTGAATTTCAGATTTCTTTTGTAATCTATAAAAGAAGTCTTCCAAAGACGTCTACATAGCTTGTGAAACTGTTCAATTATCAACAAATTTGGTCCGGTTAAATCTGGTTCCCGCTTATTTAGTTAAAAGTTTAGAATTTCTGCTAGGTTTATTTTAAATTGTAGACTTCTTTTCAAGTCTACAAATGAAGTCTTCTTAACCCTAAATCCTAAATCAAATTTTTTAGTTTAAAAATTATATTAAACTTTAATTTTATTACCATATTCACAATTTACAGTTAAAACAATAAAGGTATGGATCTTAAATCATTAACTAAACCATAACGATGATTTATATAGAATTTGTGTTTACCCTAACAATTACATTCTTATAAGCTAAACTTTAAACTTCAAACCCTAATCCTTTGGAATCCTAAATCCTAACCATTTTGAACATTAATCCATAACCCTTTTGAACCTTATACTTATGAAACTTACAAATTGATTCATTTTCATATAATTTTATTTTATATAGATGTCAATTGTTTATGATTTGGTTATGTATATAATTGTTTTATGAAATTATTTTTCATTTAGTTATTTATTAGACTTCTTTAAAATACCTCTGGAGATTGGGTTGTTTTGCTAATCTAATTTGTCTTTGTTGATTTATTTTGATTCCTTTGTATGAAATTTTATGTTTTACAGATGCCAAATATATATGTTTTAGTTATGTATACAAATTGTTTATCAGATTTTTATTTTTTATATAATTAATATCTAAAATATAATTGCAGATTATATTTCTTTAGCAGTCTACACTAGTATATTTCTTTACCAATCTACACCAGTATACTTTACAATAGTAGAATTCATAAGAAGACATCTCAAAGATAAAACAGTTACTGTGGCGAATAATTTTTGTTTGGTCATAAAGAATTGAGTTGTATTTTCACTATCCTCTGGATTACTTTTGCTAAGCATGCAATATGGAGTCTACACTTTGACAAAAACACAACTTTTAGGTTTTAGCAATTTTTCCTAATATTATATTTTTAAGTATTTTAATTTATCTTGTTTTTCTTTTCTTCGAATTTTTATTTTAGGGTTTCTACATTTTTTTTTTTTGCACTCTTCTACCTTCATTGTAGCGATTTCCATAGAGTTCATAAGCTTCAATGTAACTTGAATTTCTTGTTTATTTCAAATTTAATACTTAATTTCGAGTTTATCTTTGGATGTCAGGTTCATTTTTCGTTTCTTTTTTTGAAGTTTTGCGTTTCTGATCTTCTGAATTTTTGTGTTTTAGTAATCGTCCGAAAGAAAATTACAGAATGCTTACATGAGTTGTGTGATCATTCGGGTAGCGGAAACCATTCTCAAAAGTCTGGTTGAGTCCTGCATATACTAGGAAACAAGTAAATTGGGCCTCTTAGAGAACCGGAAGGGGGTTTTCCTCCTGAAAGTTCTCCGACACTCAAGTCAATGCACGCCCTACTGGGAACAAGAATTGGAGAGGGTAGATGTGTGGAGGTGTTTATGGGTTGGGTACCCCGTCCAAGGATTGTGATATCCGTCTGATGTTTGGTAAGGGTGGAAGCATAATGGATGGACCATGAAGAGATCGAGGTAGGAACTCTCTCTACATGGGTGCGAAGTGAAGGATAAAAGGGAAACGAGATGCTTATCTCGGCGGGCATCCTTTCCGGGGGAAGATGAGTGTACTTCCTTAATTTTTGCTCTCTGGACGGGACCGGGACAAGCTCCGGTGAGATGGAGGTCGGGAGTCTCCTCTCTCTTCTTGTGTATTCTCTTTCTAAGACCAAATTTTTCCAGGTCCGCCTCCTCCGTTCTCCTTTAACCTCTACTTCTCCTTTATACACTATTTTTCCCTGTTTTGTATCATCGATGTGGCGCATGAGGGGAGTAAGTGGGCTGGTGCAGCACGCCTTCGGCTTGGGAAGCTCGCCACCTGCCTGGGAACACTTTGCTCTGGAGCCATTGGCAGGCATAATTGAACAAGTCAATACATGGACTGGGTCCACTGCTGATATGTCGACCCAGGGTTGGACATGGTGAAAGTGGGTGATCGACGGCCTGGCAAAGGCGATCGGGTCGGTGGTATTTCTTCGTGACTCTCTTATGTGGGCACATGAGCGAGAGTTAACGCTCCTGGAGGTGGTGCGACGACTTCATCCCGGGGTGAGCTCTCGAGGTGCCTCGGGTAATGGCTCTTCTAACACTAGGGAGGTTCTTCTGTCTCCCGGGTTGGTTACCGTGTGGATCCGATCGTGGTCAATGATATGCTCAAATTATCCCTAGAGCTACTCTTTCAAATTAAGAGATCACTGTAGTACTTAGGGGTCGAATCCACAAGAGCTTAAGAATATTACACAACAGACTTTAGATTCAAATGTAGCTAAGCAAATCGATAACAAGTAAAACGAAATAGCAAATAAAAGTAAATAAGAGCAGGGGCGGATTTTAAGTTCTTAAGATCAATGAGACGAAGCGCTATGCAATGGGAAATTCGCAAGTTGACATAAATCGCAGACTACAGACTGAAAGGGTAATTTCTTAAAACCGTTCTAGAACTCGAAAACATGAAGTAAAGCCAATCGACTTCCGTCGCAGAGATTATCTATGATCAGATTCTAGAATTCCAATTCCATTGCAAATTCTAACAACCTAAACAAGCATTAAGGCTCAAGTTCGATATGTTCACAAAATCACTAATCCAAATTCCTTTACAATTAGTTATTTTGCTCATCTAAGATAGTTCTAGTGATTAACAATGTTTCCACATCTATTAAACAACCTAAGATCTGACTTTCAGGTGATCAATCTTAAAATCAGTGTTAAAGCAATCTAGATGAAGAACCAAAAGATTTATCCTAACAGTTATGCAGTTCTAAACCTAACTAGCAGATTACTCATACATAGAAATTGAAACACAAATCATGACTAAATAATTTTGCATTTAAAAGATAGAGTAAAAGATAAAGAGGTCGAAATTCTTCTCTAACAGAGTACGGATTTGTCTCCCCAAAAGCTCTGAATCTAATCTCTCTCTTAGTCTCAATGAAAATAAGATAATAGCCTAACAGTGGCTCCAAAACCTAAATACATCTCTAAACACGACTGTGGCAAGTTTGCAAATAATAGGAAACTTCTGGGCTAAGTTGCAATTCTTCAAGGAGTTTTTAGAACTCCACTTCGCGTCCACGATCGGTGTCGATTGACACTGAGTGGCTGGTGTTGATCGACACCTTGCTCCAAATGCTGCTCCAAGTTTGTCTTTTCAGCTACAACTTTAAGATAGCTCCAAAATGCTCCAAAATCCACAATTATGCTCCAAACATACCTAGACCTGCAAACACTCGAAAAAACACGAAAAATACCAAAAAGACTCTATAAACAGAACTTATATCATGGTTGAAAACCCATAAAAACCATGATATATCAACTCTCCCAGACTTAGCGTTTGCTTGCCCTCAAGCAAACATAAAACTAAAATATAGAGTAGCGGTTTGAAAACGCGGGAACTGACCTTCTCATAGATCATTGTTTTGACTGTTCATCATGTAATCCACACACTGCATTTTTTAAACCAACTCCAACCACCATATACTTCTCCTTAGACATTCACAGCATCCCAAATTCAACTCATAAATTCACAGCATTGACTAATAACTATCATTGCTAAACCTCATTAGCAGTCTAAATATTCATAAACCTTCTACATTCATTCTCATACTATACATAAATAAATCTGCACTGCAATCTATCAACCTTTAGTACTCTTTCTCTCCCCAGACATGATATTTTCTTATATTTCATTATATTATCCAGGTATAGGTAAATAATGGTATCAAGGGATAATCCTAACCTTACTTCCACCTGTGATCATCTCTTTAAAATGAAATAGTGGGATCATTGGAAATTTTTCTACCCTTCACCCAAAGAAAATCATATCAAATTTTCGAAATCTATCACTTTGTTTTATTTTTATTAAATAAGAGAGAGGAGTACCATTACTTTTCAAACATTGCAAGAAATTTATCAGGTATGAATGAGGAATCAAGCTCTATGAATATCAGACTTACTAACTTGGTCTTTTTCAAGCTCGAGTTAAGTGGACTTTGCTGGAATTATGGATGTTTCTAGTTAAGTGGTCAGCCTAAGGATTTTTCATTAGTCAGATTGTGGTATTAATCATGCAGCAATGGTCACTCAAATGAAATAATCAACACAAATAATCAAGAAAAAGTTCCTAGTTCGCAACTAGTTTTAACTCAATAAAACAGATTTTGACACAACTTTAAGACTCTAAAAACCAAACACAATGTACACAACGTCAGTAACTACCTCCCCCAGACTTAAACAACACTGTCCACAGTGTTATCAAGTAAGAAGTTGGCATAGATAAGCCATGAAACGGTTTGTACATAGATGAGAAGATGGTACATATGATCGCGCTGGGTGTCGATCAACACCCCATGCTGGTGTCGATCGACACTCGGTCCGAAGACAGAATGTGACCGACCCAAACATGTATAATGTTGCATGTTAGATTGTTAGCTGAAGTTCTCCCGAGTCAAGACTGTTAGGAACACTCAAGCATATAAATAAAACCACACAATACAATGCATAATCTCATCAGTTCTAACAAGTTTCAAAGCACAACCAAAGCTGACAAACTGACTCAATGCAAAACATGAAAAACTGACTCAAAGGAAATGAAAAAAAACAAAGGAAAAGGGAAAAGTAACCAGGATAGATAGAGGAACTAGTCCTCAAGATGGTTTTAATTCATTCCTGATTTGCATGCATTCAACACTCTCGGATTCAATCTGTGAATTGACCTGACTTAGCGCTTTTGGTTTTCTGAATCTAGATCAACCAAAAATCGTTTGCTTTCATTGTTTTAGTTATTTCGCATTACATTTATTTTCCACTGCTTAGCCCAGTCCGAATCTATAATTGTTAGTGTAGTTTACTTACTCCATTGGGATTCGATAACCCCTTATACTACAATTGCTTTGCTGTGCACTTGCAATAGTAAACTATTTGGGTAAAACTTGAGCCCTACCAGATCCTAATCAACTTAGCTAATGCTAATCAGGCATTAAACACAGAAATCGAGAAAGGAAATGGAAGTATTAGCATATATTAAGCATCAAATACCCTAGACCTAACCCATCTCAAATCCATAAGTCACTACTCACTAATCCACATCAAAACCATCAATTCAAAGAGAAAAGGATAGCTAATCATAATTAAGTGGTCTTCGGACTGAGTCAACATCGATCACACTTGGTCGATGCTGGTGATCGATGTGCTGACATCGGTCTGGTCTGCTAGATGTAGCTGTTCGATGTAGGTTGAGCGGTTTAACAAAAACGTCTGTAACTTTCTAACCGCTCATCATAATAACCTAAAACTACGTCCTCCTGAAATCTAATTCATTTGGATACAACTTTCACGAAGAGTGCAGAATCTGAATCAAGGCGGAAACCTTTCGTCCAGGCTGAACTTCAAGTCGGTCAAGATGATCGGTCGAAACACCAGATGGACATGTGCTGACTTTATTAGGCATAACTCTTCAGCCACCAACAAAAATGTGTCGAAGCCAACACCAAACGCAAGTTGACTCAATTGGCTACAATGTTCATGTAGAACTACGGGGCCAAATCGGAATGGAGAAACCTCATCCAGGCTGATCTTCAGTCGATATGGTCCTTCGGTTGCTTGACATAGAGCAGGTTGTGATAGATGTGGTTGATCGATGTGAAGACTTGAAGCTCCTGCCCGTTTACATCGATGTGAATGATCGATGTGATTTATCGATGTGAGTGATCGATGTGATTTTCCTGTGGCTTGACATCAATCACCGATGATTGATGTGAGTGATCGATGTAAACCATGTTTCTTTCTGCTCCTTTACATCGACCGATGTGGACTCTGCAGTGATCAATGCTGGCCCAAATCTCCATTTTCTTAACTCCTCTTGCTCCTATTTGATTGGGGGAACTCTCTGGATCACTCCCACACTCCTTCCTTAAATGGCTCCTTAGGTACCTAGAAACATCCCTTATGCAAGAGAAATGCAGTCTACAACCTAAATACAAGCTAAGTCTAAAAACAAAGAAGAATGGGACAAAAGCAAAGGAAAACATGTAAAAGAGGACTAAAACATGAACTAAATGCATTCTTGTATGATGTAATTATGAGAGATATCAACACCCCCACACTTGTCCTTTGCTTGTCCTCAAGCAAATAAGAACAAATGGGAGAGTGAGGTTCGAAAGTGGGAGCTCAAAACTAAAGATGTTAATGGAAAAACTGATCCAATGCCCAAGTTATAGGTTCTAAGATGCATAGAGATTGTTCTACTTCAAAGCTTTAGCCATACCTATCATAGCAAACAATAAACTCTAGCTTAGTCCTACATAAGCATTCAAATCAACCAACTCTTTAACATTCTTTAACAGTAACCAATGGATCTTGCATATGTAAATCAAATGAAAACATTTGGTTCAAGGAAAAGGCTAAGAGATGATAATAATCTCTTTTAATGTAGGTTTACAGAAGTAAGGGATCTCTCTTTGATGGAATGAACTTTGGCAAAATGCCAAGGGTAAAGCTCAACCTATGCATACAAGGGTAAACTCTCATCTACCCATTGCCTAGATTGTTCTAATCCCAACCTTATGTCCCATCAAAGCCCATCCTAATCAACCCTTTTCATAAGACTTTTGCCTCTTTTAAACACCCCCACACTTAGCCATTTCTTAGGGACGCTTTTCTTCTTTGCTCTCTTCATGATATGGCCTCTTTGATCTTCTTTTTGCAGCTCTTCTTTGTTTCCTTGGGAAGTCTCCATTTTGCTTCTTCTTTTAGTTCCTTAGGCTTCTTTTGGCCTCTTCTTTTTGTTGTTTCAGAACTCCTCTTCTTTGTTTGCTCCTCCTAGATCTTTTGGGCTCTACACATGCTTAGCTTGTTGCCTTTCCTTTCTTCTTCTCTTCTCCAAATGAAAACCCAAGAGCACCCAATTCCCACACCTAAATCTACCATCCTAACCCTATTTATAACTGAAAGAGAAGAGTCATATCTACATGATAGCTTACCCTTGTCGTGCTAAACCCAACACTTTTTGCTAAGTTCATTCAGAAATAGGCCTTACACACACAAGATAGTATTTAGGCTTGAAAGGAGGATTGGTTAAAGGTGTGGTTCACTGTCTTATAGATGAGGATCAGCTACTTGGACTAGCAAGAGTGGCAGAAAGAGAAAGAAAGTTTAAGTATGTATATGGTAGCCATGCAATCACTTTTCAAAACATAAGCAAGATAATTATAAGTCAGGATTATGGTTCTAATAAATAGAGTTGGCATCAAATTAAAGCAAGCTTCAGCATAAGACAAGAATATCAATGCAACAAGATATGGTGCAGCCTTAGCTTCAAACTCACTACAATGCAATCTAACAACAAATAACCAAAGTAGTGTTTATCATCTACTGCCTATGCAAATGTATTCAAACCTATATGAAATGTGTCTAGACTCAATCTTAGTTATGCAAATGCAACTAAATGATTCTTTTTGGTTCCAAAAATTTGAAAATTTTATGGATTTTCAGTGCACATAGATGAATGCATGAATGCATGAGACTCAAGTAAGCAAAAAGGGAAGATAAGAAAAGAAAACACAATGTTAAATGCAATGCCCTCCCCCCACACTTAAATTACACAGTCCCTTGTGTAATAGAAGCTTTAAGGAGGTGAAAAGAACAAACTAAAAATGATTTCAAAAGGATGCATAAAGAAAGAAGAGGAGTTAGGTACCTTATAAGAGGTTTTGGCATAAAGGAGGTTCACATCGATCAGCCATGATCGATGTGAGTGATTGATGTGGTCCACCTCGATCAACCCTTGGCCGATGTTACTGACCGATGTTGGTTGTCTGACTCTCGGGTTGATTACATCGATCACTCCTGATCGATGTAAGTGATCGATGTGGTCCTTCTCAGTTGACATCAATCACCACTGCTCGACGTTGGTGTCTGATGTTGGCTACATCGATCATGACTAGCTCGATGCTTGTGATCGATGCTGGCTAGAACATACACTAGCTCAGCTAACCACTTGCTTTAAACTCCACCTGCTCCTATGATCAAAAGAGACACACAAACACAAACTTAAAATGCAAAAATATGAACAGGGATAACATGGGAATACCTCCCAAGTGTGCTTGTTTAAAGTCACTAAGCTTGACTTTTCTTGCTCCTTAGTTGGGTTAAGAGGGAGTTAGAGAACTCCTTCGTCGATCATTTCCTGAGTGGCCTGTGAATGTGGTTGATAGTGACTTGGAGAGAGGCCAATTCTCAGCTGCAAGACTCCATTCCTCAGTCTTCATGAAGTAAGCTTGTCCCTTATCTCCCTTCTTGGTCCTCTTGATGTGAAACTTTAACACCTTGTCGTCCTTCAACCTTAACTCAGTGATGCCCTTCTTAACATCAAAAATAGCACAATCACACGCCAGAAATGGTCTTCCCAAGATGATTGGGGTCTCCTCATCACTCTTTATATCTAGCACCAGAAGATCATTTTGTACCTTCACCTTGTCAATCATCAATGGAGCATATTCAAGAGACCCAACTGGTTGCTTTCTTGACCCATCAGCTAGGGTCAGAGAGACATTAATTTCCGTGAAGCTATTGTGGCCTAAGGTTTTAGAGGTAGAGAGTGGCATCAGGTTGATGCTGGACCCAAGATCACACAAGCAACTCTTGAAAGAGAGTGCTCCCAGTTCACATGTTAGTGTAAAACAACCAGGATCTTCAAGCTTGGTAACTTGGGTTTCTTCCTCTTTAGTGAGAATCTCTTCTTTAGCAGCTCTACCTTCCCAAACCTCCTTTGCTATCAACATTGCAAGATACTTTTGCTTAAGAGGTGGAGACAGTTTCTTTGTTTCTCATCTAATCTAAGGGTCTCTTCAATTTTTCCCATTGGCTCATCATAGAGACCCTTATACTTGGAAAATAACTCCTTCTTGAACCTTCCAGGAAATGGTATTTTAGGTTGATAAGAAGGAGGAATGTATCTTGGTTTCTTGGTTGTCTCCTTGGGTACCTCTTTAAGCTTCTCTTGAACCCAATTCTTTGGCTTTGCTATTCCTTGAGCTTTCACCAACCTCAAGCACTTCATCTTATTTTACTATTGCCTCTTTCTTGGAGATAACCTTTTCTTCCCTTAAGGCAGCAACATAGACAGCTTCCCTCTCCTTCTCTCCTATGGCCTTTACTGATTTTTTTAATTTTCTCCTCCACACCTAGATCTTCAGTGTCCTCATTGATGATAGAGGGTGTCACCTTTGGAGTTATAGGGACAAACTAATGGCCATATAGAAGGCTTTCAATCTCAGAAATAGAGTTTTAATTCTCTTCTTGAGTAGTTAGGGAAGTAGAGGAGATACCATAGTAATACTCTAAGGGCCTCTTGAAGGTAATTGGCTGAGCATTGTTCTCTTGCCTACTCAGCTTCATAATCAAGGAGTCTATTTGGGATTGGAAGTTGTTGATGGTGGAGTCAATACTTTTTTGAATTTCAGCAGCCATGCTTCTTTGATCTTCAGCCATGCATCTTTGAATTTCAGCCATGCTTCTTTGAATTTCAGCAGTTTGGACTTGGTGCATTTGAAGGAAAAATTGCTTGATGTCCAAATTTTGAGAAGGCTGATTGCTTGGTTGTTGTTGAGGTGCAAAGGCAGGCTGCGTAGAAGTAGTAGTGATATTGGTTTTTTCTTTACGGTCTAATGCAGCAGAGAACTTATCAAAACTCTAATGCATGCAACGTTGTAGTAAGGCAAGCAGAGAGTGTCAATCCAGTTCTAGGTGATAGAGAATCCACAGAGAATGCAAGATCTAGGACAAATCTAAGTGAAATGAGACAGTTTGTTGAGAAAATCTTGAAAACTAATTGCAGCAACCTAAACAGAGTGAAACCTATTTTAAAAATACTAGAAAGCAAGCAGTTACCACGAGGAACAAACAGATAAATTAAAGGGAAGAGCTTCGAATTGTTAAAATTCGACTAGTGGATCGACCACAAGATCGACCACTAGATCGAGCAGAAACGATCGATCTCGTCTAAAATCGTAAGAACAAGGAATCTAAAGACCAGGAAGCTATCAAACAACAAGCAAAAGGTGATATGCGACGCAAATAAGCTAAAGAGAAGGGTTTCAGGGTCGAGATTCATATAAGGGGTTTCAAAGGTTGATCTTGGGTTTGAAACTTTAGATCGACTCACTTGGTGAGGGTCTCTAAGCTTCGAAAACAAAACAAGATCTATCCGTGGCTTTCGGTATAGATCACTCTTTCATCCTCTCCTCCAAACCCATGGCTTTTGGTGGAAAAAGAGGTTGAAAGGCAAGGAAGACAGATTTCGAACAATGGCTTAACTAGTCCCCCAAACTACCATGGCTTTTGGGAAGGGGTAACTAATCACTAAGGTGAGATCTTCCGGGGTCCCTGGATCCTGTCAAAGTAAGGGACCTCTCGGATCGTGAAGCTCTTGGCGTGAGAGTCTTCAAGCCTTAAGCTTTCATCACCTTAGAAGAGATAGATTTAAAACGTTTAGAAAACAAACCAAGATCGAACCTTTTCTACCCCTTAATCCTCTCAACCCTTAACCCTGAATGAACTACTCACTACACATAAAGGAAATCAGGCAAGGACGAAGAGAAGAAACGATAAACATGAAAGATAAACTGGATTAAAAACGATAAAGATTCGAAAATACAAAAGCTTGAAGCTGTTCTACAATGGTGTTCTTCCGAAAAACCAGAGAGAAAAACTAAAACTTCGAGAGAAGGTAAAAATCTCAAAAGTTATCGAAAAGTAGTCGCCGCCTTTGCCAAAAATGCCAAAACAGTCCAATGGTCCCCCCCGTCGCTAACAGCCAAAAACGGTTGAAAGGACAGAGATCGACCATTGGATCGAGTTGGTCTCTCGATCATATCCGGCCATCGTGTCTTCGGCTCGATCTGGGTCTCGATCTTCTGTGGTGAATCGAGTGTTGCGTCCGATCTCGGTATCGATCTCCGGGAGGATCGAGTGGTGTACTCGATCCGGCTCTCGCTCTGCATGGCGTCATTTACGTCCGTACCGATGCATCGACTGCCTCACTCGATCTCCGTCTCGATCATTATCCTTGGATTGCCTAGTTGGCTCGATCTTCTGGTCGATCAACTCCTAGATCGACCGGCCATGCTCGATCTGCTCCTCGATCACTGGTCCTTAGCATTTTCCCGAGCTTCCATGAACCGCTACATTGGTCTCCACACCTCCACGAACCTCCGTGTCTCCAAAGCAACCATAAACAACCTGGAATGGATGCAAAATGCAGAGAAAATGCAAATGCTGATGCAAGAATGCTCTAGGACTCTAAGTGATGCAAATCTAACCTAAAACATGATACAAATGCATGAAAAACTATCTAATGAGTATGCAAAATGTATGCAAAATGCAATGACATCAACTCCCCCAAACTTACTCCTTGCTTGCCCTCAAGCAACAAAAAATAAGTAAGGAAGAGAGGTTTTCAGAAAAATCAAAGGGGTTTTAAACTTTTTGCAAAGGTGCCTTTCGAATAGATCATCTCAGTGTCCTAGTTAACAATTCTAAAATGCTAAGCTTACACTCATACTCCAAAGGACTTAGCCATACTCATCACACAAAGAAATTCAAATCATGACTCTCTTATTCCTAACAATCACAGAAATTCATCCTTTAACATTCATTAAAATTCGAACCATGAATCAAACTTATGTACTTTAAAGCAAAACACATTTGGCTAAGAGTTATGGTTATGAGCATAGAATGATCTCATTTGAAAAGGGTTTATAATTAGACAAGTGTTTTTCTCAAAAATGGTTTGAACTAATGCATAATGCTAAAGGTAAAGACAATTTATGCATACATGATTAGATTCTCATCTACCCATGTAAACTATCAAACAGTCCTATACCCCTCTCATTTAAGAAATTTAATCCTCACTCACCACTTAAAAGTCTATCCCTTTCTTCTCAAATCAGCAATCCCCAATTCAAAACAAGAACATTTTTAAACTTTTTAGGCTAGTGAAAAGGTTTTGAAAATAATTTTTGCTCTTTAGATATTTCTTATTGGTAGCTCTCTTATTTTTTTTCTTTCTTTTTATTTTTATTTGGTACTTAGGCTCTTTTATTTATTTTTCTTATCTTTTTCTCTTCTTTTTTTTTTTATTATGGGAGAGCTACCTCCTGAAATTTATTAGAGCATACTTAGTTTTTAGAACACAACCTTTCACTTAAAACCCATTTCTTTCTTTAAAACACAAAGTTCTTTGAAACCGAGAACAAATACACAAGAAAGCAACCCCAATGATCCTCCAAACTTATCCTAAGCCTATCCCTAGCTTCAAAATGTAAAGCTAGCAATCAATTATGAAAACCAAATCATGTCGCCTAAACCTAACACTTTATGCCAAGTTCAAACCAAAAATAAGGCCTCACAAAGATGTCACACAAGAACATTTGGCTTCAAAGGAGGGTAAGGTTCAAGGAGGGAGTTCTACTTAGGCTCACAAAGAGTGGTAAAAAGAAAGAAGAGAGCCTAAATATTTTAAAACCATGTGTTCGTTATCAAATGCATAAGAATGATAATCAGATTTTCAAATTAAGGTTTTCACTTAGTAGGATGAGTTTCAAATCATGAGAGTTCAATTCAAGTCACGAAAATCCTAACTAGTGATCCAAGCATGGTTAGAACTTACTTTCAAAGTATAAACAAAGCATTAGAGAACTACTAACTAGGGCATTGAAATGATTCATAAGTAAAACACTTTTTTAAGAAATCCTAACCCCTTATGCAAATGCAATCAACCTAAATGATATGAGAAATTCTAGATTCAATCCTACATGTTTCTAAAGAAATGAATGCAACTACATGAATTTTGAAAAAAATTTTAAAAATTTTACCAATTTTTCATGACTAAGACTCAAGGATGCAAAAGAAAGATAAGATCAAAGAACACAAGATTAAATCACACAAGTACTCCCCCAAACTTGCTTGACACCGTCCCGGTGGCAAACTCATCCGAAGGAGCAATCAAACACAATGCAAGAAATAAGAGATGTGCGGTTATATACAATGGAGGAAGGTTGTTACCTCTTGTCTAGGCTCGGCTGGAACTTGAGGATGTTCCAGAGGAGCTAGAGATTGTTGCCTTTCCTTTGTTGCCTGGTTCTTGGAGGGAGTGGCGAGCTGGTTGAATGTTCACCGACCTGAACAAGGCTTGCCTGAAAGATATCTTTCCACTTCCACACATCGATCGCCTGGTCGAAGACATAGCTGGCCACCAGCTCTTGTCCTTCATGGACACCTTCTCTAGATATAATCAAATCAAGATGAACCGAGAAGATCATGATAAAACAGCTTTCATTATCGATTGAGGTACCTACTGTTACAAAGTAATGCCTTTCAGCCTGAAAAACGTAGGATCAACCTATCAACGGCTCGTGAACAAAATGTTCTCGAATCAGCTCAGTAAAACTATGGAAGTGTACATCGACAACATGCTGGTCAAGTCTTTCAAGGACACAGACCATGTCGCCCAACTCAGGGAATGCTTCTTAATCTCAAACCAATATGAAATGAAGCTCAACCTGACCAAATACACATTTGAAGTCGCCTCAGGTGAATTCCTCGGTTCTCTAGTAACCGAATGGGGAATCGAGGCAAACTCAAAAAAAGACGACATTCCTCAAAATGCCATCTCCTAGAAAGCCTCGGGAAGTACAACGCCTGACCGGTGAAGTTGCAGCCCTCAATCGGTTCATCTCATGGTCAAATGATTAATGTCAGCTCGCAAGCTTCGACCTTACTTTCAGTCACACTCAATCATGGTAATGACTTCGCAACCTTTGCGAACTATACATCACAGTCTTAGCCAATCAGGATGCCTCACAAAATGGGTCATCGAGCTCAGCGAGTACGATATCGAATAGCAGACAAGGACATGCACGAAAGCTCAAGTCCTGACAGACTTCATGGTCAAGTCGGCTCCAGAAGCTAGCTCCAAAAGCCCATCATCCAAGACCTAGACTCTCTATGTAGATGGAGCATTTTCCAAACATGGGTCTGGAGTCGGGGTCCAGCTCACTTGTACAACTTAAGAAGTAATGGAACAATCTTTTCGTCTCAAATTCATCTCATCTAACAATGAATCCGAGTACGAAGCACTCATAGCCGGACTCCAGCTCACAATTGGCGTAGGTGCAAGTGAAATCAACGTTCACAGCGATTCGAGACTTGTAACCGGCCAATACAGCGGCAAGTACAAAACAAGAGAGGAACGCATGAAAGCTTACTTAACTATAGTTTGTAGTCTTGCAGAAAAATTCACTCGTTTCGAGCTCGTCCACATACCCCAAGATGAAAACATTGCAGTAGATGCTCTAGCAGCCTTAACTTCCACCTCGGACCCTGCAGTAATACGAATAATCCCAGTCGAAGGAATTGAAAAGCCTAGTATAAACCTAGCTCTCAAAACACCAGCTGTGAATGCTATTACCACATGACCATCAACCCGGATGCAAACGCAACAGTCCCAAGATCCAGGACCGTCCAACACAATTGGCCATCCCGAGGAGGATGAGTAAGCAAACAGTTTGTCTGAGGATGCATCATCGAACTCGGCCTCCTCTCAGAGTACGCAGGAATCAACAGTCTATACAGTACCTTCTGCACTCGCAGACGAATCAACCTTTAAGGATGAGTTTGTTGCAAGAGCTGACTGGAGATTACTTATCCTCGAGTACATCGTACATAGAGCAGCCCCTCCCAACAGATGGGAAGCTTGAAAACTCAGAGTAAAGAGTGCTCGGTATAGCGTGTTATTCGATGACAAGATATACAAGCGAGGACTATCCAAACCATACCTTAAATGCGTACACGGCAAGAAAGCCTACACCGTATTGTCCGACACTCATCAAGGCCCTTGTGGAAGTCATGCTAGAGGCCGAGTGCTCGTCATTCGAATCAAGAAACTCAGCTACTTCTGGCCAACCATGATAGCAGACTGCCAGAGATTGTCCAAAAGCTGTGACAAGTGTCAAAGGCACGCCCCAATTATTCACTGTCCAGCTGAAAGACTCTCGTCAATCTCGGCACTTTATCTATTTATGAGGTGGTCAATGGATATAGTGGGAACAATGGTTCCTTCGGGACCCAAACAATTCAAGAACCTGCTGGTCCTCACCGATTACATCACCAAATGGATAGAAGCTAAAGCTTATCAGCAAACAACCGAACTCCATGTACGCGGTTTCATCTGGATAAACGTGATTTGTCGTCACATACTTCCCTACAAAATCGTTACAGACAACAATTCACAGTTCATATCTCAGAACTCCAGAGACTTCTGCGCGAAGTGAAAGATAAAAATATCTTACACCACGCCTCGTTATCCTCAAGGAAACGGGCAAGCTGAAGCAACAAACAGAACCATCTTGAGTAACATCAAGAGACGGCTCGATGCCAAAAAAGAGAGGTGGTCCAAAGAAATGTCAGCCATACTCTGGACTTGTCGAACCACACCTCACAAAGCAACCAGCGAAAAACCGTCTCTGCAGAAGGTACAAGATTTAACATAGGGGACATGTTCCTGTGCAAGGTACAAGATTACACCAAAGAGCTCGGTGCTGGGAAATTAGGAACTATCTGGGAAGATCATCGAAGTAGTCTACGACGGTGTCTACAGGTTCACGAAAGTAAAAAAAAAGGGTGCCCGAGATAAGACCTTGGAACGTAATGAACTCAAGAAGTATTATTGCTGAGCACTTATATTAATCAAACTACGTCATGGCTTGACCCTTTACGAGGCACGTAGGCAGCTCGACCCACGAGTTCAGCCACTATTATCTATTATTCAATTTTTATTCCTCAGCATGAAAACATTATCAAGCGAGCTATACGCGACAATACTACTTTGTATCATCTCTCTCTTTTTTTATTTATTTAATATAATAACAATTGTAATTGTCAAAACCGAGATCACAAAGTAAAACAGTTCGGACCACTCTCGTCATACATTTATAAGCTGAAACACAATAAATCAGAAATCAAACTCGCGCTCTATAACTCGATCTTTAAGTCAAAGCACTCCAACCCTCCCACAACCCGATAACAAGTGAGTTATATCCCACCCGTACCTCACTCCTTGGGGGGGGAGGCTGAGCCACTTATCCTAGATGCCTTTCCCAAAAACACAAGGTACATTTTTTTCATTTCTCAAACTAACTAAGTCAGGAGTCTGACTCCACTTCAACAGGTGTGGTTAGGTTTATAACTTAACTCCAAGCATAGTCAAAGCTCCAGACCTCAAATCAAGGGGCTCAACGCGACTCGCAGTTCGCCAGGTACGACTGAGCTCTATCTTTGGAAACTAAGAGTAAAATGTAACCCCTTTCCTCATTTTAAAGCCAAAACTGAAAAAATTCTAGTTTAAAGGAAAGCAAACTCTACCTCGAACATGAAAACTTCATCATGAAGCAGTTCGACCTCCCATTTTGCCTAAGGAAATCAACTAAGTCCAAAGCCTACCTAAAACATTTAGTCGTATTTCTAAAAAAGGGCACTTCACTTACCAGATCATTTCGTCCGATCTGGCGAGCTTACAACCCAAAGAATCGAGCTGCAAGCTCAATGATCTCGGTCCAGCTCTCTTAAGTCAAAAATGACTAAGTAAAAGTCCTACTCAAATACCCAACAACAATGCATAAAAATCATTTATAGGCACCAACGCTCAAATGAATTAAAAAAAAACCCTTTTGAGCACGGATGAGTTCAAAAATAAAAGGATAAAACCCCTCTCGGGCACCAAAACAAGCGTAAAAGCCCGTCGGGCAACAATGTTTGAAAATAAAATTAAAATGGAGAAGGGACAATTCCTCAAGGGCTTGGCAGCTGGCTTGAAGAATGGCATCCTTGCGCTCATGGGTAAGAAGGAGGTTCTCCCTCTATAGATCGGTTGCCCGCTCAAAAGCCCGCACTACCTCGGCATGGGCCTCGAAGAGCTGTTCGGTGGCAATCCTGAGGAAGATGAGCCTCTTGGCCCTTAAACTGCCTGAGCAGGTTGGTCTGGGGGGCGACTTGTGCCTTTGCAACGTCAAGGTTAGACTTTCGTTTGCCGACCACCCTCCTGATCTCCTCGATCTCTCACGGGTGAGGGACATCATGCAACCTCTGCTCAAGACGGACATAAATCTGATTACCATCCTCTGCAGCATGCAAGATGTGGCAATCAAAACGTTAAGTACTTAACACTTAACCAGAAAAATACAAAAGAAAGAAGAACACTTTTTACCTTCCCATTGTCTGTCACCATCTCCACGTAGAGCTCCCTCTCAGTCATATTCTTAAGAGCGGGGAGCTGGCAGCCGCAGGCTTGAAGTGATGCCACATAGCCGCCATACCTTCAGGATCATCCGTGATCGAACGGTTCGTGGTGTGCTCAAACTTCCAGTGAAAAGGCCGAGTACCCGTCGAAGCACTACTCCCGGTAGACACTGTCGGATGAACTTACCTCTTCACTCATCAGCCTCTCCAAAGCAGGTTAGGAGGAATGCTCGAGCTCTTGGTCCCCAGCAGAGTTCTGGGTCTTGCCCGAGCTGACAGTTATCATCCCGGCCATCCGGGCAGGAGGGTCGGCCTGAGGGATCATCATCTACTTGACTTCCTCGTCACAGAGTTGGGGCGTGGGAGTGGCAGTTAATGCCAACGCAGCCTCTAGGGCCGCCTTTACACTCCTCGAGCAAACTCTGGGTTGGCTGGGACCAGCGGGGGCTTTTTCGGCTCTCTGACAGAAGGTTGGTTTGCGAGACATGGCTGAAGTCGTGCTTGCTGCCGAGCTGGAAGCCGCATTTGGAAGAGGAGGTGGTATTACCCCAGCAACTACAAAAAACAGTAATCACGTCAACACTGAAATTCACTAAGTAAAATCTTGTAGCTCTAGCACGACGAAAGCTTACCAAATTGAATGACCGGAGCCGAAACAGGTGAAGTAAGGACTCGCCGAACTTGTTCTCGTGTGAACGTACTCTAGATGAGGTCCCCTCGTCGGAATAATCCCAATTGGTGCTCTATGTCCACGTCTTGCAGTGCTTTAGATAGCTTGCCTGACAAACAAAACAAATGAAGGTCAGAATACCGACCAAACAAGGAATACAAGTTCTAGCTAGCAAACATATAAGCCTAGCCAAACAACCGCTGTCCGCGAATTTGACTGGCAGCCAAGTGAAATCGAAGCTCCAACGGATGCTTCGTAAACTCTAAACTTAAACCCTATCCTCTCCCATCCAGAGTCCTTCTCCGGACTCTGCTCGATAAACCGCCGGTTTGATCTCGGAGATGCATAAAAGTCCTGGGATGATGGGCGTTGTACTTGGCGGAGAAAAACACCCTGAGCACACCTATCAGCTGGACTGTTCATCTTTCCACGTCTGAGCCGTTGATCTTGAATGATCATCTGACACCATGACATCAGCACACTAGATGTGAAATCTTTTAAAAATAACAAGTCGCCGCCCATTAAAGCTCGAACTCATTCTCGTTATTGGGCTGTGGGGCAATTGTTAGAGCTGGATTTTGCACAATAAATCCGGCCCACTCGAGCTTAACAAGCAAGTCCAAACTAAGCATAAATTGAATGAGCCTCGTTCATACGGCCTAGACCCAATCCTTTGCAACAATCCAAGCCTGAACATCAGTGTTCCGCTCGACGAGGTCAAGCTCCAGCTCGACAAAATCCCAAGAAACAAGGAGGGATCTACACCAAGTCGGAGCATATTCCCACCAGTTTAAACGAGCCTGAGATTTTCGGGATAGATTGTTGCACGTGGCTGAGATGCGCGTTGGAGGTTGAAGCTCGACGATAAGAATATAAAAGAGACAAGCTGCTTAGTTTAGGGAGGATCTTTTTAATACTTTCTGAAATTCGAAAACTCTGTAACCGCTCTTCGAGCTCTTTTCACTTCATTTCTTTCAGAGAAATTTTGTAACTGTTTTATTTATCCTATTAATATCAAATCTTTATTTTGATTAATATTTGCTTGTACTGTCAATCTGTTTCAAAAAATCTAATCTTTAATTATCTTAAAATATTTTTCTTATCAAAATACATAAATTTCTAAATATAAATTTCTGTATTCACAAAATTGTAAAATATTAGTATTAAAAAAAAAATTAATTAATTTTATAACGATGTCATTGAGAATTGGATTTGGGAGAGTGAGCTAGTGCTTTTTCTCTTAGGGAAAATATCGCAACAAGTCACAAGCTCCGCCAAGTTCTAGGCTCCTTCAGAGATGAGCGCCATCGCCTCCGCCTCCGCCTCCCTCAGTCTCCGGCATCTTCGCAGCTTCCCTTGTGGTGTCCCGTCTCTTCTCTTCTCATCGTATTCCTCCATCTCATTTCATCACCCCTCTCCACGCCTCTGCTTCTTCCTCCGCCGCAACTTCCGCCGTCGCCAACTCTTCGTCAACCGTCCCTACGCTGCAAACTGCAGTTCATCACCAGGTTACAGCCACTACACTTTCATCTCGAGTATCTTAATTTGCGATTGCTGTTTTGCACATTCCGCTTATACGGGTAAATTCTCTTAGGTTATACCTCTGGTTCGAATTACGACGTTATTGTGGTTGGAGCGGGACACGCTGGATGCGAAGCGGCTTTAGCCTCTGCTCGATTGGGAGCTAGTACTCTGCTTCTCACATTAAACCTCGATAGAATAGCTTGGCAGGTTTGACTGTTTTTTCATTATTAGTTACCTTTTGTGTGTACATACTTCTTACAATTGTGGGAAGATAACATCTAGAAATGTATTGTTATTTGAAGCCTTGTAATCCAGCAGTAGGTGGACCAGCAAAATCACAATTAGTACATGAGGTTGATGCACTAGGAGGTGATATTGGCAAGGTTGCTGATAGGTAACTGCATACAATTTCTTACCTCAGTCATGTCTTTTCTTGTATATTTTTAGATTATGGGGCTAAGTCTTTTGTATATGTATAGATACGAATGTGGTTTACCTTGTTCTTAGCTGAGGCATAGAATCAGAGTTGTGAGACGGAGATCAAATTGAACGTTTACAGCTCTGCCTCAGTGAAACGTCTCTGATATATCGTCACTTACCCTTAGGGGATTGTTTTCCATTCTTGATCAAGCATCTTAAACCTATTTAGCTAGGTAGGTTGTGGTCTAGCCTCAGAGGCTTGTTTTAATCAAAATAATTTGTTTGACTTGCACCTGTGAAAGCATG
This sequence comes from Thlaspi arvense, assembly GCA_911865555.2. Lineage (NCBI taxonomy): Eukaryota > Viridiplantae > Streptophyta > Magnoliopsida > Brassicales > Brassicaceae > Thlaspi > Thlaspi arvense. The sequence goes on along the minus strand of OU466859.2, from coordinate 31,864,854 downwards.
AGGAATCAGAGTTATGAGAAGGAGATCAAATTGAGGGTATATCGCATTGCCGCAGTGCAATCTCTCTGATATATCTTCACTTGTCTTCTATAGAGAAGCAGGCGAGTCTTGTTTTACATATTTTGTCAAGTATCTAAAACTTACTGTATCCTACCCTACAGTCCTCTATTGTTATATATAGTTTTTGACTATAAAGAGCATCAGCACCCACCCTCCTTTACTTTGTTGACTTAGTCATATTGTTTCTTCTTTTTCCCCGTCACTGAACAACTTGTGATATGGGTTCAAATTTTACCGCTGATGTTATCTTCTTAGCAGTGCAGATGCTATTTACAGAAGCGTATCCTAAATGTCTCAAGGGGCCCTGCTGTAAGGTCATTACGTGCACAGACCGACAAAAGGGAATATGCCATGGAGATGAAAAAGATAGTGGAAAGGTCAGCTCTTACTGATCTTTTTCGGGGTGACAACTCTGAGTTTTGTGCCATGCTTTGCATATAATTCTCAAGCAGATTTATTCCGAAAATTCATATTTACTCAATACAAGTTGTGGCAAGAATACAATCTTGAATTACAAGGTGTAGATGTTTCTTATTAACAGTTATTCGTGGTTTCTTCTATTCTGGCTTATAACTGCAATTTTCCCTTGGTATGGCAGCACTGAAAATCTCTGTATTAGAGAGGCAATGGTAACAGATATCCTAGTTGGGAAGAATGACAATGTGGAAGGCGTAGCCACATTTTTTGGGATGAACTTTTATGCACCTTCTGTTATTCTCACCACTGGAACCTTTATGAGTGGGAAGATTTGGGTCGGTAGAAAGTCTATGCCAGCTGGAAGAGCTGGCGAGTCAGCTTCACAAGGATTGACAGAGAATTTGCAGCAACTTGGATTTGAAACAGATCGCTTAAAGACTGGTACTCCAGCGCGTGTGGATCGCCGGACTATAGATTTTTCCAATTTGGAGGCTCAATATGGAGACGAAGAGGTTTGTAATAGTTTCACTATACAATTATAAAATTAGCCTATTCAGGATCAGTATTGCATGGTTAAATAAGTTAAAGCAATTCAGTCAGCGCGTAGACAGTTAGGCAGCACAGAAAAGTTTTTCATGCATTTTCTTGGCGTGATTTGTTCGAGCGAACTCATTAGCTACATAGTTAATTTTTTTTGTCACCAATGGAACAATATATCATATCCTTCTCTGACATCTAACCAAAGGGTTTCATGAACCATTTCTATTTGAAGATGCTGAACGTTAAATATCTTTTCACAGGTCAGCTGGTTTAGTTTCGATCCAGATTTTCATATTGAGAGAGAACAAATGTGCTGCTACTTAACTCGTACGACAAAATTTACACACCAATTGATCAGGGATAATTTGCATGAGACCCCAACTTATGGTGGATGGGTCGAATCAAAAGGTCCTAGGTACTGCCCTTCCATCGAAGACAAGGTAAATTCTTTTGTGTGCATATGCTTTACCTCTTTCTTTGTATTATCTCTTTTTCTTGGACCAAGGGAAAGTTACGTCGGACATGGTTCATCGACCTTTCTTTTTGTATAGCTGATTGTCCTGATACACTTGTCAATGTTTATGACACATTGTGGAATCTAATTGTGAGCAGGACCGTGGAAACCCGACTTTGCGATGGTAGAGCTAATTGTTCTTGATACACTTGTCTAGTGTTTGTGATAGAATCAAGTAGATGTGAAAAAAGAATTCAAAGAAGACTTTGAGAGAGTTTAGGTTATGTAGAATAAACCCTTGGTTCCTTGGATATTTTTTTTTTCTTGGTTCAGCAAGTGTACGTTGTTTCTGAAGAAGTAATAAAGCAGTAATCGTTTCAAAATCGTTTTCAGTCTTATCATATTCCTTTGTTTCTATCTTGGTTGATATCACAGTAGCAAATAATATATGCTGATTTCCTGCAAACTGCTCAACGTATTTTTAATCATTTTTTACTTGCAAGTCCTGAAGGTGATTCTTTAATTCCTTAAGCAATCTTGCATTCACTATTACTACGCTTGGTACAAAGAATATGTTGAATCATCTTTCTCTAATACTACCTTTGATGAAGATTATTATTTCTTATATAAATTTACATTTTTATATATCCTGTTTGGTTTCAGATTGTTAGGTTCAAAGACAAAGAGTCGCATCAAATATTCCTCGAACCAGAGGGCCGAGATGTTCCTGAGATCTATGTGCAGGTTGATGCATGTCTTAGTTATGATTTTGTCTAAAACATATTCTTGTCTAGGAATATCTTTATTGATAGTTAGAGCAAGCCTGAAGTTTCTTTACTACTCAGAAGATGTCTGTAGTTTAATGTGAGGGCCTGTAAGTTAAGTTTTCATGACTGGAGCAGATATCCTATCTTGTTTGCTATTTAAGTCTTTCAAGCCGTTATCTATATTTTCTTATGAGTCATTTGTTAATGTAATGTGTTTTACTATCACTATCATTTTTTACCGATTGGTATTTTCATAGGGATTTTCAACTGGCCTGCCGGAGAATCTCCAGCTGCCACTTCTAAGAAGCTTGCCAGGACTCGAAAATTGTGCCATGCTAAGGCCTGCCTATGCTGTTGAGTATGATTATTTGCCAGCTCATCAGTGTTCCAAGTCCCTTATGACGAAGAAAATTGAAGGTCTTTTCTTCTCTGGTCAGATCAACGGCACAACTGGTTATGAAGAAGCTGCCGCACAGGTGACTGATCTGTACGAGACTTTAATTTCCTTAATGATGGACCTTGATTCATGATAATAATTTTTCTCAGATAATATGAAATAAAATACTGCGACAGACAATGGAAACTGCTGTTTAAACCTTGTTAGTACGTATCATTGAACCAATCTGTGTAATTTCTTTTAAATCTAGGGTATTATATCTGGAATTAATGCTGCTAGACATTCGGACGGTAAGAAACACATTGTACTTGAGAGGGAGAGCAGTTATATAGGTACGTTGATTGACGATTTAGTCACAAAGGACCTCAGAGAGCCATACCGCATGCTAACAAGGCAAGTTTCATCCCATTTCTTGTTCACATTCCTAATTCGATAATTTCGAAATCAATCCTCCACACTACTTCTGAATTATGGGTATGCTAAAGATATGATTCATAAATTATTTTATGAAAAATTACTTAGAACGAGACATGTACAAAGAAAATAAGTGTTTTACACGCCTTGTATATGGCACCCATTTGAGTGTGCCTGATGGTAATAATTGAAGTGCTTTCCGTCACCAATTTTTCTTCCTAATATATGTTTCTGAAGTTTGATTGGTTAAATTCTGATAACTTATCTGGCGTTCTATCGCTGTATATAATTTCGTTTGAACTTTTTGAATAAAAAAACGACTTTTTAACTTCTCTTGAAGCTGCTCTTTGGCCATTGACTTGTTTGACTTCCTATTTTTTCTGTTCATATGAACTATTTTGTTCCTGTGCTTGTAGTCTATTATCAATAAAGTTTTTGATCAGTGCTTATTTGTGCTTGATAAGGCGGGATAGTAAAATATGTTTTTCTTCTCAATGGCAGCCGTTCAGAACATCGGCTTCTTCTTCGATTTGATAATGCTGATAGTCGACTCACGCCTCTGGGACGTGAACTTGGATTAATAGATGATAGACGATGGAAGTTATACCAAGAGAAGCAAGCAAGGATTGCAGAAGAGAAGATCAGGCTTAAAACTGTCAAGATTTCAGGTGTGCTTCTCTCCTAAGTGAAATCTTTTTTGCTGTTGCTCCTTGCATCCATTTCAACATGGGATAGTTCTGTGCAAAAGCTATATGGTACATGAGTATTTATGCACAAGAAATTTGATAAACTACTTGCGTTTTCTTTACTGATTGTTAATTACACATAGAGCTTAGTGTCTCTCTTTGAATTAAGACCTGATGAAAACTATGCATTGTTTTGCAGCTGCAGGAGGTAAGTTAGCTGCTGAAGTTTCTAATGTGTCTTCTCAGCCAGTTAAAGAATCAGCGACGCTAGAGAGTCTATTAAAGAAGCCACATGTCCACTACAGCGTTCTTGAGAAGCATGGCTTTGGAAACGAAACATTATCTAGAATGGAGAAAGACTGTGTAGAGATCGATATAAAATATGAAGGTTTCATTCTGCGCCAGCAAAACCAACTGCAGCAGGTATGTTTTGTCTGCTTCATTGCTTGCGTGCTTGTATATATGGACATGAATTGGAAAATTTAATCATCTTATAGATGGTCCAACAACAACATAGACGACTTCCAGAGGATTTGGATTACTTTTCGATGACAACTCTATCTCATGAAGGACGTGAGAAACTTTCGAAGGTGTGTTAACTAGTAGTTTTTTATTATATAATTAAATGTGCTTTTATAGGTTATTGTCTTATGTTGTGGACAACTATAATTTTCAGGTGAGACCGCAGACGATTGGGCAAGCAAGCAGAGTGGGCGGAGTGAGTCCTGCTGACATAACAGCTCTGCTTATAACACTTGAATCGAACCGAAGAAGAAGTCAAGAGGAGAAGAGAGGGAAAATATTGGCGCATGCCTTGGTAGAATCCAATCCACATTTGGTAGAAAATTTGGAGCATATGGTTAATGAGTGATTAAGGACGTGAGAACCTTTCAAAGGTTTTCCACACTATTTCACTATATGCCAAGTTTGATCATCCAACACAAACTCCAGCATCGTCCATAGGCATGTTTTTATTTTTTTTGCAATCTGATAATATTGATACTCCAAAGAAATACATTGACTTACACATAAAAAGCTGTAAAACATAAACAACGAAATGAGAGAAAAGTAAGAAGAAACCAAGTGCAAAAGCTAAAATCTACAATGACAACTACCAAACTTTTACCACAAAACATGTTGACGCTGCAGCTGGCCGAGAGGCAAGAGAACCGATAAACCCATGCAACACTTCACTTCCTGTAAGCAAACCAAATCCAAACTAGACACAAATCGAACTCCACCAGCAAAATTGCAACAGCAAAGAAAGTAGAAAAGTGCAAGGACATGATCCAACAACCGCCCAAGACAAGAACTTTATGTAGAGAAGCCTCCAAATAGAATAGGGCTGAAGACGCGGAATCTTAAAAATAGACCGGAAAAACGCCAAAAAAGACCAACACCTTTTACATTCGGACACTCGTGACATAGCCTCAGAAAACCTAGAGACAAAAGGCTGATCACTTCCTCGCAAGAGAAAAGCTGAAGATCGACACCACTGCTTCGTCTTGAAACCAAAACCAAAACCAAAACCAAACCCAAAACTCACGAGAGTCAAAGGGGATCAGAAATTAGATTACTCCACAGCAGGATACCATCCAAAAAGTGATCCTGAAATCTGAAACCTTACAACTCCCAAGAAAACGAGCCAGGACGACAGTACAAAGCAACGCAAGGCTTCCACACCAAAACCCTAACATAGAATCTAAAAGCCTAACAAACAAAGGGGAAGGAGGCAATCACCCTGAACCGAAACTGAGACACCCAGATCCGGCAACAAGCCACCGCCCACGACCGAGGCCGCACCTCCACCAAGCCCAAAAGTTCCAAAGACAACGCCTGAAAACCCGAGCTGTCGAGAAAGGAAGCCACTAGACCGAAATCGGAAACCAACCTTCCATCACACCGAAAAACAACGACAAAAACAACAAAGGAAACGACAGCGAGGATCTCCTCACGGAAGCGGCACCAAAGCACCAACTACGAGAGAAAACTCCCAGACGACGAAAATTCTTGTTTAAATGAACCTAAATTTTGCGAATATAATTTGGTTTTTACTAGGAAAAATAATTCATTTCATGTTGCAAATAGAGAAAAGAGGTAAAGGAATTTGTGTTGTGTATCATTCTAATAGTTATATGATCATTTATATAGACGTACAAGAAAGGGTTACATTTGGAGAGAACATAAAATCTAGGATACAAGAAAATCTAGAACATTTTAGAAGGTGGACTTTATGGATTTATAATAGATATCACATAATAGTTTATACTACTTTCTCTTGATGTTCATTATACAAACTATTTTTTAAAGCGCGTAGGATGCGATCTCGTTAAAAACCTTGCTAAGAAAATCCAAAGAGGAAAACTATAGTTAAGAGAAAAAGAGTGCAGTGCGCATTAACTCTCCCTCATGATCATTTGAGATCTTTGAGATGATGCAATCCGGTATAATGAAATAACTTCTTGAAAGTAACGCCTTGGTAAATATGTCTGTTGAATCTTCATTTGAATAAATTTGTAGGATACATACATCGCCATTCTTCTGCAGTGCATGACTCTTACTAATGATTTGTCTTGATCATTCTATTTACTTGATCTTATTAAAGTATGACAAATACTTTAGAGGGGTGATAAACTTTTCATCTTTACATTTCTCTTTAGATGTCTATCATTTGTGTGTTTTTTGTTGCCTCATTAAAACCTTTCATGAAAAATCCAATGGGATAAAGACCATGATAAAAAAAAAAGAGTACAACCGCACACATCATCATATTTCTCCCCCTTGGAAGTATCTTCTTCATGAGATGCATTCCAATCATATATACCATCTTTTGGCAATCATTATAGGTATACGCTTAATGAATAAACTCATATGATTATCTTATAATCTCTTAAGTTATTAGACTTCTTGTCCATAACAACTTTTTCATATAAACAACCATTTCTTGTTCTTTTGAACTTCAAGTCCAAAATTCATTTTACTTAAAACATTCTAAAATTGTATAGAGACATACTCATACATAAGATGTTATTAATGCTCTTCTTTACTATTTTAGCTTTCTTTCTTATTATATTAAATCATATCTTTCAATCTTGAAATAGATAAATACATTGCTCAACTAGCAATTTAAGTATTATACTTAAGATCAAAAATATTGTGAGCATTCTTTATGTCAAATCCTACAAGGATCATTTGAGATAATATCTCTATCACTTAGATATCTCAATTTTGAATACTTGAAGACAATGTCGTCTTTTCCAAAGATTTTTCTTCCAAATTACAACTTGGGATAACTCTTCAAAAGATTTAATTATATTCAAATCTAGGATCTTCTTGATCCATAATCTTTTGGTAAATATACATGGGTATATTGGTTAATACATATGGGTATATTTGTTAACCTTGTAATATTCATACATATAAAACGTTTTGTCTTAATCCGATCGAATAATTAGAATCTTCAGGAACATAATTTTGACAATCTTAATCCTTTTGAAATTTGTATCCTTCAAGGATTATATCCTTTTGAGAATTTCACTATCCAGTGGGTCGTATAAGTCAAGTTCTTCTCTTATTGCCAGACTGATAAGAAACTTGAAAGTAGTTGCATCCACCACAGGAAGAGTTTGTCTCTTCATAGTCAGTTTCATATTTATCATTCTTTTATATAATTCTCCCTTATATCCCACTGGTTTGACACCCTTAGGGTGCATGGACAACTGGTCCAAATACTCATCTCTTTTCAAAAAATTTTAACTCTATGAATATTGCTTCTATTTAATTTGGCCATTCATTTTCTTTGTGTACACTTTGCAATAGATTTCATGATCCTCTTTCTCATTTATCATATCAACTGCTACATTGCATGCAAAAATATTTATGACGTTGATTTGCTTTTCGGTTCCATTTTATTCTACACATGACATAATTTGTTGAGATCATTCAAAATCTATCTCCACAGTCTGGTTATTGTCAAATTCTTCTCCTTTTCTTTTTTGAGGATATTTATGTTTGGAACCAATAAGTCTATCACGCTTCATGTCTTCCTCAAACTCTTTAATAGCTTGATATTGTCCTTCTTGAACATTAAATTTTATTGGAGCCTTTATAGCTGTTAAGCGTTTGGTGCGTCACCAGCTCCAATGGGTCGATTGGGCGTGCACCATGTGCTGGTCCTCTCTGACCTTGTTCACCTTGGACTCCTTGCTGTCCCTGAACACCAGCAACTCCTTGAGCACCTTGCGCTCCTGGTGGTCCATGAAATCGCTGATCATCTATACCATGCTCCATGCTGAGCTGATGAAACCTTTGTAGTCTCTCTCTTTCCCTTGTTGCTCTTAGTGCTCTTTCCACTTGCAGAATGTTGTGTTGATAATCCAGAAGGTTTTGATTGCCTTTAGACCTCAAGTTCATACACCTATAAGCAGAAGATCAGCTTGCAAATCAGTAATAAACAGAAAAAAATTACAGCTTGATCTTAAACAATCAACAAATCCCAATGCTTAAGCTAAACCCATATGGCAACGGCGCCAATTTAATAGCAGGAAAAGACTAGCTAAGCAAATCCTAACACACTCATGTCATTGCAGCATGTAAGGTATCAATCCATCTGAGTTCTTAAGGCACCAAGAATACAACTACTCACTTAAGTCAAGCTAGATTCAAGAAGGCAGTTGTGAACAAAACTAAACAAGTCTAAAGACTGAACTAAGCAAAGCAGGAAACTCAAATAGATAAAGTGAGGATCTAAGATGGGGGTTATTGATTAAGAGGAGATTAGAACCTAACTAGTGATGCTTCAAAACCATTCAAACAATGCTATTTTCTAGGCATAATATTAACAAACTATAACTAGCTCAATTTCTTAACACTAATCACTTTGCTAAGCACACATTCAAGATAAATCCCTTTACTCAAACACATGATCAGCAAGCATTCAGAACAGAACTCCAATCCTATAAAGTGAAAATGCATCTTAGACATCTAATTCCTTAGGCTAAGCATACAAATCCTCTAAGAGACTCTAAGCAGCATTTCATCAAACACTTACCAGGCGCAATAGAAAGCCAAGATACTAAATAAGCCTGGCCAAGACTAATCTAGTGTCAAGCACATCTAATAGAGAGAAGACAATCATATTAAGCACAAGACATCACTAATCTAGTCCTAAAACCCCTCTAATCTATCCCATCTCAAACCCTAAATAAGACTACTCACTAGCCATAGTCAAAACCACAAATTCCAAAGAGAAAAGATGGTTAAGCATGATTAGGAAGCAGAATAAAAAAGAATAGATCAAAGGCAAATACAGAAATTCACTAAATCAAACTAGTTCTTACAAAGCAAAGCTGAAAAAGGAAAAGTTCTAAGTGCAAGAACAGAAGAAAAAATATTAAGATCCAAGTTGCCTAACCATTTTAGGACTTTAGTATTTATAAGAGAACTATAAAACCCCTAGTAAACCAAGATTAAACCAAAAATAAGCTGACTCGGACAGACCATATCGGATGTGAACATCGATACACTTGTCGATATCATCTCTTCTTCTGGGTTGTATCGATGTCTCTTGGTCGATATGCACGTCGATACATAAGGCTTCCAAGTTGTATCGGTTTGGCTCTCCAGGGTGTGAAGTCGATACAATCGCCCTTTAGTTAAGGCTCATCGATCAAGCAAGTCCATATGGCACCTCGGTATTGTCCTGTCATGTGTATCGGTTTGAGATGTTGATACACTGCTCCATATGGACTCCATTCTGCTGCATCGAGGTGTCTAAGTCGATATGCTTCCTTCAGACCACGCCTTCACTGTATTGATGCTGAAGTGGTCGATACTCCGTATCGATCACATGATGTCGATATCATCAACGATATTGGTCCATCCGTCTTTGTCTCTTGCCTTGCTCCATTCCCAGCTCACACCCATTGCACCACATGACCTCCACACTTCTTCAAGTACCTGAATAAAACTACAAATGCATGCAAAATGCAGTGCAGCTCCGAAAACAACACTAACTCCTAAATATATGCAAATGGGACAAGAAGAAGCAAAATATGCATATTTAAAGACTAAAACTAGTGATGAATACAAGCAATAGTATAAATAATGGAGATATCATATATATATATATTAAAAAAATGATTGTTCAGTGAAAAAAAACTCAGATCAAAACAAATTTCAGTCATGTAAAGCTTGTGCAAAAACGATTTCATGCAAAGACAGTTTAATGAGTAATATTCGATTTTAATGAACAATATACATTTTCATAAATTTCATGGAAACTATGTACAGAAATAATATAAAAAATATTAAATGTATAAATAATATACAGAATATAATATAGTCAATATTCGATATGCAAATCATGTGCAGAAATAATATAAAAAATATTCAGTTTAATGAATAATTACAAAAATAATATGAACAATATTCGATTTTAATGAACAAGATTCAGTTTAAAAAATTTCGTGTAAACTATATGCAGAAATAATATAAGCAATATGACACAAAAAAAATTTGAAAAATAGTGCAGATCTGATACTATATATCCGTGCAAAATTCGGACGAAAATTATTTTGTGCCAAAATAAAATTCAGCCGTGTAAAATTCGTGTAAAGTAAAGGATGAATAATATCACACAACTTTGAAAGTATAAAACACACAAAATCGACAAATCACATAAATGATTAAGCACAACATGTGGCTAACTCGATAACTTGGATCGATTTATCATTATATGTGATTGTTGGTAACTAGAATCTTTGCAAGGGTGAGTATGCAATGAGGCTATCAAACTCAAATGCAAGACAGGTTGTAGCACAGTATGCAAAAGAGAGTCAATCCACACCTAGGATGATAGAAAATGCAAAGAGAATGCAAGGGCTTTGCAAATCTCAGCGAAACAAGATCGGTTTTGAGAAAATCCCTAAAAACTAGATGCAGCAACTAAATGGAATGCAAAACTATTTTAATATTACCAGGAATGATCAAACTACCATGAAGAACAAACATAATAATTAAAGGACAAAGCTACGAATTACTAAAATTCGACTAGTGGATCGACCATGGAATCGACTACTAGATCGAGCAATAACGATCGATCTCATTTAAAAATGCAAGAACAGTAAAACTAACGACCAGGATGCTATCAAAGATCAAGCGAATGACGAGAGAAGATGTAAAGATGCTAAGAAAGAGGGTCTAGGGTTGAGATTCATGGTCAGGGGTTTCAAAGGTCCGAACTTGGGTTGAAAACTTTAAATCGACTCACTTTGTGAGAATCTCTAAGCCTTGAAAACGAAATAAGATCTATCTGTGGCTTTCGGTATAGATCACTCCTTCATCCTCTCCTCCAAACCCATGGCTTTTGTTGGAAAGAGAGGTTGAAGGACATGGAAAACAGATTTCAAACACATGGCTTAACTAGTCCCCCAAACTTCCATGGCTTTTGGGAAGGGGTAACTAGTCTGTAGGGTGTGATCTTCAGAGGTCCCTGAATCCTGTCAAGGTATGGAACCTCTCGGATCATAAAGCTCTTGGCGTGAGAGTCTTTAAGCTTTAGGAACTCGACACCCTAGAAGAGATAGCCATTAAACACTAGAAAACCCCAAGATCGAAAACCTTTTTGATCCCTTAAATCCTCTCAACCCTGAACCCAAATGAACTACTCACTACACATAAGATAAATCAAGCAAAGCATGAAGAAAGAAACGATGAACATGAAAAGAAACTAGATTAAACTCAAACGATTCGATTACAAAAGCAAGAAAAACTTTAAGTTCTACAATGGTGGCTTATCTCCAAAACCAGAGAGAAAAGCATAAAAAGATAAGACTAAAAAGTTGTGTGTGAAAAGGACTTCGCCGCCTTCCCAAAATGGCCAAAACAACCCGATGGTCCCCCCCTTGCTAGCGGCCAAAAGCGGTTGAAAGGACAGAGATCGACTTCGGGATCGGGCGGCTCTCTCGATCATCTTCAGACATCGTGTCTTCAACTCGATCTGGGTCTCGATCATCTTCGGCAGATCGAGTGTTGCATCCGATCTTGGTATCGATCTTCGGTTAGATCGAGTGGTGGACTCGATCCGGCTCTCGTTCTGCATGGCGTCATTTACGTCCGTACCGTTTAATCGATTGCTTCACTTGATCTTTGTCTCGATCATTCTCCTTGGATCGCCTGGTCTTCTCGATCTTCTGGTCGATCTCATCCTAGATCGACCTGCCGTGCTCGATCTGTTCCCCGATCTCTGGTCCTTAGCAAACATCCGACCTTCCACGAACCGCCACAACAGCTTCAGCACGTCCACGAACCTCCACGACTCCAAAGTAGCCAGAAACAACCTGAATGTGATGCAAAATGCAAGGAACATGCGTATGCTGGTGCAAGGATGCTCTAGGACCCTAAGTGATGCAATCTAGTCTAAAATGTGATGTAAATGCATGAAAAGCTAACTAATGTGTATGCAAAATGTATGCAATATGTAGTAACATCAACTCCCCCAAACTTACTTCTTGCTTGCCCTCAAGCAACAGAAAATAAGTAAGGAAGAGAGGTTTTAAGAAAAACGAATGGGGGTTTAAGCTTCTTGCAAAGGTGCCCTTCAAATGAATCAATCTCAATATCCTAGTTAACAGTTCTAAAATGCTATGCACACACTCATACTCCAAAGAACTTAGCCATACTCATCACACAAAGAAATTCAGATCATGACTCTCGTATTCCTAACAATCAAAGAAACTCATCCTTTAACATTCATTAACATCCGAACCATGAATCAAACTTATGCACTTTAAAGCAAAACACATTTGGCTAAGGGTGTAGGTTATGAGCATTGAATGATCTCATTTGAAAAGGGTTTTCAATTAAAACAAGAGTTTCTCTAAAAAATGGCAAGAACTTTATGCATAATGCTAAAGGTGAAGGCAATTGATGCATACATGATCAGATTCTCATCTACCCATGTAAACTAACAATGATCCTAAACCCCTCTCATTTATTAACTTTCATCCTCACTCACCACTTAGAATCTACCCTTTTTTTCTCAAAGCTTAGCATTCCCCAATTCAAAACAGAAAATATTTTAAACTCTTTAGGCTAGTGAAAAGGTTGAAAATAATTTTGCTCTTTAACTATTTCTTATTGGTAGCTCTCTTATTTATTTTATTTTTTCTTTTTCTCTTATTTTTTATTTTTATTTGACACTTAGGCTCTTTTTTTTTTTCTTTTTTTTTTATTTGGGAGAGCTACCTCCTGAAATCTATTAGAGCATATATATAGTTTTTAAACACAACCTTTTACTTAAAACCCATTTCTTTCTTTTAAACACCAAACTGTTTGAAACCGAGAACAAATAGACATGAAAACAACCCCAATGATCCCCCAAACTTATCCTAAGCCTATACATAGCTTCAAAATGCAAAGCTAGCAATCATATGAGAACCAAATCATGTTGCTTAAACCTAACATTTTATGCTAAGTTCAAAACCGGAAAAGAAGGCCTCACAATGATGTCACACAAGAAATATTTGGCTTCAAAGAAGGGTAAGGGTCAAGGTGGGAGTTCTACTTAGGCTCACAAAGAGTGGTAAAAAGGAAGAAGAGAGCCTAAATATTTTAAAATCCATGTGTTCATTTTCAAATGCATAAGGATGATAATTAAAATTTCAGATTAAGGTTTTCACTTATTAGGACAAGTTTCAAATCATGAGAGTTCAATTCAAGTCACGAAAATCATAGCAAGTGATCCAAGCATGGTAATAACTTACTTTCAAAGCATAGACAAAGCATTAGAGAACTACTAACTAGGGCATTGAAACAATTCATGAGTATAAAACACCTTTTTTAAGAAACTTTAACCCCTTATGCAAATGCAAACAACCTAGATGCTAAGAGAAACTCTAGACTCAATCCTAACATGTTTTGACAAGATGAATGCAACTACATGAATCTTTGAAATTTTTTTATAAAATTTTACCAATTTTTCATGAACTAAAGACTCAAGGATGCTAAAGGAAAATAAGATCAGAAAACACATGTCAAACCACACATCTACTCCCCCAAACTTGCTTGACACCGTCCCGGTGGCAAACACATTCGAAGGAGCACCAAAACACAAAGCAAAAAGAAGCAAATATGAGCGGTTATGTACAATGGAAGAAGGTTGTTACCTCTGGTCTAGTCTCAGCTGGAACTTGAGGATGTTCCAGAGGAGCTAGAGACTATGGTTTTGCCCTTGTCGGTTGGTTCTTGGAGAGAAAGGCGCGTCGGCTGAATGTTGCTGCCTTGAGTCTCACGGATGACAACTCCACCGGTTGAGAGCCTCCTCTTCTCGGGTTGGTGAACCTCCTCACTTGCATCTTTCTTAGGCGAGCCTCCTTGAAGTGCCTTGACCTTCTTGGAGAGTTTCTTGAGCATTTTGCCTTGCCACTTGTTGATTTTCCTTTGCATCTCCACAACAGATGCTAGGAACTTCTCTGTTTTGGTTCTCGGCTCAAAGTCTAACTTGGGAAGGGTGTAGGCTTCGGGCATCTCATCTTCCGTGGCTGGAGACTCGGACCTTTGACGAGGAGCAATTGCTGGGGCAGGCGGTCCTCCTAGAGGAGCAAAGAACTCCTCTTCCGTTGGCAAGAACTCGATGTTCCCAACACCAAGCAGCTCGGTCTCGTCTTTGTTTGGCAGGATGCACACTCTCTTCTCGTTTTCGTCGTCTATGAAGAGGTAAGCGTAGAACCCTTCTGCTGGCGTGCATCCCAAGCTGTCGGTATTCCTCATGTAGACCTCATCCATGAAAGCTCTGGCTGGTACGTGTGCGAAGTCGTGTATAAGCACACCAGCTTGCAAGAATTGAGGAGTGAGGAAGCCGCCAATGAAAGAAGAGGTTGCCTTGCACCGCAAGGCATAAGCCTTGTATTTCACCAAGGAGGCAGCAAGCACACATCCATAGTTCACCTCGTCGCCGAGCTCATCCTCCATAGGCTCGTCATTCTCATCCGGGTCACACAACAAGTGCTTCACGCCTTGGAACAGGAAGCAAAGCTCGGTCTTTGTGACCGTGGGAGCAACTGATCTTCTGCTAAACGTGTTGGCAATCAGCTTCAAAGTGTACTTCAGCACCGGGCTTCTCACCCTCTTGATCTTGGCAGTGTTGGCTTTGTAGTCTTCGTTGCTAATCAGGTCCCAAAAGTCGTTTGCTCGCTTGAAGGAAGGGAACTCGACCTTGGTGGCAGCTGCGTTGAGACCATACGCTTGACATAGCTCGGGGATGGAGAGGCTGAAGGCTTGACGTCCAACCTTGAAGGAGAGGCGACCTTGTGAAGGAACGGGTGCGCTAGGGTTCTCGTAACGAAACTCCAACGTGGCAAGGAAGTCTATTGTCACTTCTGGAATGGTTGGGCAATCCATCCGTGACAGACATCTTAAGCCAATGTTCTTAAGGAGTTGGTCGAAATCCCCAAGAATTCCTAGCTTGAACAGCAGCTCCCGATCCGCAAACTTGGTAGGCTCAAACCGAAGCCTTTCAAGCCGTTTCTTGTCCCTCTTCTCATCCTTACTCCATCTGACCCTCTCTTGAACTGCCACCTCTTGTCCTTCTCCCTCTTGTGCTGTCTCTTCCCTCGTTCTTTTGGGGGCCATTGTACCTGAAACAAATTTCTCAAGAAGTTTGATAAGCAAAACGGTGGTTTGAAGAGAGAACAAGAGAGGAGAAGAAGAAAGCTTATAACTACTACCCTAGAATTTTGGGGAATTAATAAAAATTATAGCTAAATAAAAGAGAATCAAATCTTTAGATACTAGAAAATCTATAATTATTCCTTTTACGTAGCTAAATTTTAAAATTCAAAAACGGCCCTATCATCTAGAACAATATCTTGCGAATTAAAAGGAAATTTTCCTAAAAATAATTCATTAAACTCCGAAAATACCTTTGCAAGAATGTTAAAGAGCCTTGCTAGCCTTTGAAAACAAAAACTCTCACTTTCTTTGTTTAAAATTTCTGAGAAAACAAGAATGAGAGGGTGAGAAGTTGTTGAAACATTTAAAGGCTAAGCAAGAGGCAAAACCATGGGTAGTAAATGTGGTTTTCTGACAAAGTCTTGGTCAAGGCACATCTTTCATGGTCAAAGATGCTTGCCTTGACCAAGTTTTGAATTTAAAAATTGGAGGGAAAAGAATAAAGGAGGGAAAGAAAATGTTACCTCGGCATGAGATCGAGTCCGTTTGGTCGATCTAGGACTCGATCTCATGCCCATAATGGCTTAGATCGAGAGGGTTACTCGATTTGTGACTCGATTCATTATGAATCGAGTCTTGGATCGATTGGCTCCCTCGATCGTTGAGATGTTGGCTCCACGGCTAAGTCCTCATGATCGAGCTACGTCCTCGATTTGGGGGTCGATTTGGCATAGATAGAGTGATGGATAGAGTCGAGTGATCGATCTGTTTTCAACAGATTTTCCCGAGAGAAATCGATCGATCCATTTTTGTCAAGGTCGATCCTATCACTCATTCTCGTCTAGATCGACTGGCTCCTCGCGATTCACTGACTCGATCTATCAAAGATCGAGTCAGGATCAGTCGATCTAGCACTCGATCTCTAGCCTTTTCTTAACCCTTATCGCCTCTTTTGGACTTCAAAATCGAGGTTTAGACTCCTCATACTTGTTCCTACACACTTGCAAAATAGAAACATAAAACTGAAAGAAAAAGAAAGCAGAAACATTTACAGGATAGACATGGGAATGCCTCCCAAGTGCGCTTTCTTTAACGTCTTTAGCTAGACTTTACTTGGTTTAGGCGGATGGTGGGTCTTGGAGAAGCACCGAGGTACTCTCCTTGTCATAGCTGTCTGCCAAGTAAGGCTTGACCCTGTGTCCGTTGACGGTGAATGCATTGCCACTCTTTCCTATCAATGTAACAGCTCCATAAGGCAGCACTTCTTGGATTACAAACGGCCCGCTCCACCTTGACTTCAGCTTTCCCGGCTCAAAGTCTATCTTGGGAATGGTGTAAGCCTCGGGCATCTCATCTTCCGTGGCTGGGGACTCAGACCTTTGACGAGGAGCAATCGCTGGGGCAGGCGTTCCTCCTAGAGGAGCAAAGCACTCCTCTACGGTTGGCAAGAACTCGATGTTCCCAACCAAGCAGCTCGGTCTCGTCCTTGTTTGGTACGATGCATACTCTCTTCTCGTTTTCGTCGTCGATGAAAAGATAAACGTAGAACCCTTCTGCTGGCGTGCGTCCCAAGCTGTGGGTATTCCTCATGTAGACCTCATCCATGAAAGCTCTAGCCGGGACGGGTGTGAAATCGTGTATAGGTACGCCAGCTTGTATGAATAGAGGAGTGAGGAAGCCGCCAATGAAAGAAGAGGTTGCCTTGCACTGCAAGGCATAAGTCTTGTACTTTACCAAAGAGGCAGCAAGTACGCATCCATAGTTCACCTCGTCGCCGAGTTCATCCTCCATAGGCTCTTCATTCTCCGCCGGATCACACAACAAATGCTTCACGCCTTGGAACAAGAAGCAAAGCTCGGTCTTCGTGACCGTGGGAGTAACTGACCTTCCGCTGAATGTGTTGGCAATCAGCTTCAAGGTGTACCTCAGCACCGGGATTCTCACTCTTTTGATTTTGGCGGTGTTGGCCTTGTAGTCTTCGTTGCTGATCAGGTCCCAAAAATCGTTTGCTCGCGTGAAGGAGGGGAACTCGATCTTGGTGGCGGCTGAGTTGAGACCATATGCTTGACACAGCTCGGGGATTGAGAGGCTGAAGGCTTGACATCCAACCTTGAAAGAGAGACGGCCTTGTGAAGGAACGGGGGCGCTAGGGTTCTCGTAACGAAACTCCAACGTGGCAAGGAAGTCTATTGTCACTTCTGGAATGGTTGGGCAATCCATTTGTGACAGACATCTTAGGCCAATGTTCTTGAGGAGTTGGTCGAAATCTCCAAGGATCCCTAGCTTGAACAGCAGCTCCGCAAACTTAGTAAGCTCGAACCGAAGCCTTTCCAGCCGCTTCTTATCCTTCTTCTCGTCCTTAATCCATCGAACCCTCACTTGAACAGCCACTTCCTGACCTTCTCCTTCTTGTGCCGTTTCCTCTGTCATTCTCTTGGGGGCCATCGTGCCTGAAACAAGTTTCTCAAGCAAGGTAATGAGCAAAACGGCGATCGGATGAGAGAAGAAGAGAAGCAAAGAAGAAAACTTATACTTAATACCCTAGAATTTTGGGGAATTTATAAAAATTATGGCAAAATAATAGAGAATCAAATCTAGAGATACTAGAAAATCCAGAATTTTTCCTATTATTTAGCTAAATTTAAAAATTCAAAACCGTCCTAGCATCTAAAACAATCAATTGCGAAATAAAAGGAGATTTTTCTAAAGATTTTTATCAAATATCCGAAAATACCTTTTGCAAAGATTGTTAAAGAAACTTGCTAGCCTTTAGAAACAAATAACTTTCAGTCTCTTTGCTTAAAAGCTCGAGAAAACATTTAAAGGCTAACAAGAAACAAAACTATGGGTAAAAGAAGTGGTTTTCTGACAAAAGTCTTGGTCAAGGCACATCTTTCATGGTCAAAGATGCTTGCCTTGACCAAGTTTTGAATTTAAAAACTGGACGGAAAAGAATAAAGGAGGGAAAGAAAATGTTACCTCGGCACGAGATCGAGTCCCTTTGGTCGATCTAGGACTCGATCTCATGCCCATAATGGCTTGGATCGAGAGGGTCAATCGATTTAGGACACGATTCGATTTGAATCGAGTCGTAGATCGATTGGCTCTCTCGTTCCTTGAGTTTTTGAAATCGCGACTAAATCCTCGTGATCGAGCCATGCTATCGATTCAGCGGTCGATTCAGCTTGGATCGAGTGGTGGATCGTGTTGACTAATCGATCTGTCTATGAGGGACTTTCCCGAGAGAAAATAGATCGGTCGATCCATTTTTGGATCGATCGATCTGAACTCCAAGAATTTCCCGAGACATTTTAGATCGAGTTCGTCACTCGATCAGTCTACTCGATCTCGTCTAGATCGACTGCCTCCTCTCGATTCACTAGCTCGATCTAGCTCGATCGAGCCAGGATGAGTCGATCTAGCACTCGATCTCTAGCTCATATACGCCCCTTTTTTACTCCTTTTGAAACTCGGATCATGGCTTGCGTCTCCCACACTTTTTCCTACACACTCACAAGACAAAAACATAAAACTGGAAAAAGAAATAAAGTAAAAGTATGTACAGGATAGACATGGGAATGCCTCCCAAGTGCGCTTTCTTTAAAGTCTTTAGCTAGAATTTACTTGGTTTAGGCAGATGGTAGGGCTTGGAGAAACATTGAGGTGCTCTCCTTGTCAAATGCACTCGCCATGTACGGCTTAACTCTGTGCCCGTTCACTGTGAATGCATCTCCACTCTTGCCGACCAACGTGACAGCCCCGTAAGGTAGTACTTCCTTGATCTCATACGGACCGCTCCACCGTGACTTCAGCTTTCCTGGAAAGAGCTTGAGCCTCGAGTTGTAAAGCAGCACCAAACTCCCTTCCTTAAGCTCCTTAGGTACCAGCTTCTTGTCATGAGCAGCCTTGGTACGTTCCTTGTAGATCCGAGCGCTTTCGTAGGCATCCAGCCTTAGCTCATCAAGCTCGTGCAGTTGGATCAAACGCTTCTCCTGAGCCGTCTTCAAATTCAGCTGCTTCACAGCCCACAACGCCCTATGCTCCAGCTCAACAGGAAGGTGACAGCCTTTACCGTAGAGAAGAGTGAAGGGAGTGGTACCAATAGGAGTCTTGAAGGCAGTCTGGTATGCCCACAAAGCGTCATCTAACTTCATAGCCCAGTCCTTCCGAGTAGTCCCAACTGTTCTCTCGAGTATCGCCTTGATCTGACGGTTAGAGACCTCTACTTGGCCACTCGTTTGAGGATGGTAAGGCGTAGCTACCTTATGCTTCACACCATACTTCTTTAGCAGATTTTCAAACAGCTTGTTGATGAAATGGCTCCCTCCATCGCTTATCACCACCTTGGGAACTCCAAACCTCGGAAAAATAATGCTCTTAAAGAGCTTGATCACCACCTTAGAGTCGTTTGTTGGGGAAGCGATGGCCTCAACCCACTTAGAGACGTAGTCTACAGCTACGAGTATGAACTTGTTGCCGTATGATGAAGGGAACGACCCCATGAAGTCTATGCCCCACGCGTCAAATACATCTACCTCGAAGATAGGAACTTGAGTCATCTCGTTCCTCTTAGTGATATTCCCTGCTTGTTAACACGCCTCACAGCTCTTCACAAACTCGTGTGCATCCTTGAAGATAGACGGCCACCAGAAGCCAGCTTGCAACACTTTCGTAGCAGTCTTGAACGAAGCAAAGTGTCCTCCGTAGGAAGAGCCATGGCAGTGAAAGAGAATGTCCTTGGCTTCTTCTTTCGTAACACACCTCCGGTATAAACTGTCTACGCCTCTTTTGTACAGGTAGGGGTCATCCCAATAGTAGTGGCTCACGTCTCTCATGAGCTTCTTCCTATGGTAGTTGTCAAGATGCGACGGCTCCTCACCACATGCTAAGTAGTTCACAATATCCGCGTACCAGGGAAGATCTTCCTCCTTGAAGCTCAGAACTTCCTCAAACCGCCCCTCTAAGCTCCCACAAACAGCCGTAGTGATCGCCATGAGTTGTTCCTCGGGGAGAGAATCATCTAAAGCGAGAGACTCGTTGATCCTTAACCGAGAGAGGTGGTCAGCAACGCCGTTTTCTATTCTTTTCTTGTCTTTGATCTCCATGTCAAACTCCTGGAGTAAGAGGATCCATCTCAAAAGCCTCGGCTTAGTGTCTTTCTTGGAATAGATGTAGCGCAAAGCTGCGTGATCCGTGTAAACTATGGTCTTGGAACCCACGAGGTAAGCTCTGAACTTCTCAAAGGCGAATACAACCGCCAATAGCTCCTTCTCAGTAGTGGTGTACCTCGTTTGCGTGTCATCCAAGGTTCTTGAAGCATAGTATATCACGTGCAGCTTCTTATCCTTCCTTTGGCCTAGAACAGCTCCCATGGCGTAGTCACTAGCATCGCACATAATCTCGAATGGGAGAGTCCAATCTGGTGCTTGCACTATAGGCGCGGATACTAGGGCTTCCTTGATTGTCACGAAAGGTTGCAAACAGTCCTCATCAAAGACGAATTCAGCCTTCTTGCACAACAGCCGAGTGAGAGGGCGTGCAATCTTAGAGAAGTCTTTAATGAAACGCCTGTAGAAGCCGGCGTGTCCCAAGAAGCTTCTCACCCCTTTTACGTTAACTGGCGGCTCAAGGCTTATCATCACATCAATCTTTGCCTTGTCGACTTCAATTCCCTTCTCTGATATCTTATGTCCAAGTACGATCCCCTCCTTAACCATGAAGTGGCATTTTTCCCAGTTGAGCACCAAGTTTGTCTCCTCACAACGCTTTAAAACTCTGCAAAATTTCAACAAACATGCAGAAAAGGACGCACCATAGACCGAGAAGTCATCCATAAACATCTCTACCATCTCTTCTATTAAATCAGAGAAGATCGACATCATACACCGCTGAAACGTAGCCGGTGAGTTACACAACCCAAATGGCATCCTTCGATACGCGAAGGTACCATAAGGGCATGTAAAGGTCGTCTTCTCCTGATCGTTGGGATGGATTGGTATTTGGAAAAATCCACTATATCCATCAAGAAAGCAATAGTAGGGGTGATTAGCAAGTCTTTCAAGCATTTGATCAATAAAAGGCAAGGGAAAATGATCCTTTCTAGTAGCAAGATTAAGCTTCCTATAGTCAATACACATACTGTGTCCAGTAATAGTCCTAGTAGGTATAAGCTCATCTTTGTCATTCTTAACGACCGTGATCCCTCCCTTCTTAGGCACCACGTGTACGGGAGAAACCCACGTGCTGTCACTTATGGGATAGATCACGTCAGCCTCTAAACGCTTAAGAATCTCCTTCTTGACAACCTCTTTCAAATTTGGATTCAAACGCCTCTGATGTTCTATAGAAGAGGCGTTCTCATTATCCAAGTGAATCCTATGAGTGCAAAGCATTGGTGAAATGCCCTTGATGTCACTTAGAGAGTACCCAATGGCCTTCCTATACTTTCTCAACTCAGTTAAGAGTGATTGCAACTCATCATCACTCAAGTTTTCATTCACAATCACAAGATAGGTTTCGTTAAGCCCTAAGAAAGCATACCTTAGCCCTTTTGGGAGCTCCTTAAGGTCCACCTTTGGAGCTAACAGCTCACTCCAATCATCCTCATGGCTGTTGCTGTTGTTCTCCTTCTTAGAACCTTCTTTAGGACCCGAGATATGGCCTTTGAGGCTGCTTTCTCCAACCGCTATCCCTTCTGAAATCGAGTCGTCAGGTCGATCTTGCTCTCGATGTCGTCTAGATCAAGCAGTTTCGCTCGATTCATTCACTCGATTTAATATGGATCGAGACGCTGAGTCGATTTCCAGATTAGACCCCAAATTGATCGGAAGGCCTTTTTCGATCTAGGACTCGATTGTTTTCCTGGATCGATCACATTGCTCGATCTGACTGTCAATTGCTGCACCGGATCGAGTTGTGCTCTCGATTGTCTTGTCGATTTGACTCCTGGATCGAGTAATGTCATCGATCTTGGAGTCTATCTCTAGGCAAACTCCTACATCTTCAAGCACAACTTTCCTCGAATCAAGCAAGTTGACGTACTCCTGAGTCCCCTGATCCACATAACCAAACTCTCCTGGCTCCTTAGTCAGTGCTAGCTTCAAATGATCTTTCTAAGCCAGCTCTTCCAGCAACTCATCCGCTAAGGCATCCAATGTATCAATGTAGAAAGCTTGCCCTTCTATCGTAGGCTTTTTCAAAACCTCATTGATATCGAAGTCTAGCCTTATATCTTTACCCAAGTGCAAGGCAATCTTCCCGTTCTTGACGTCTATTATGGCGCCGGCGGTTGCTAAGAAAGATCTACCGAGAATGAGTGGATCCTTTGGCTCTTCATCCATTTCCAACACAACGAAGTCTATAGGCACGTTCACTTCACTGATCTTCACTGGCAAATCCTCAAGCAATCCTACGGGTAACCTCACACTCCTGTCAGCTAGTACCAACGAGAATCTACAGTCCTTGAAACGGGTAAAGCCGAGTTTCTTTGCCACGGAATAAGGCATCAGATTTATGCTAGCTCCGAGATCACAAAGGCAACTTTTGAACTCCAAAGGACCAAAAGCGCAGGGTATAGTGAAGCTTCCAGGGTCTCCCAACTTCTTAGGGACTATTTCCTTGTGTATCACAGCACTACACTCCTCACTTAGAACAAGCACTTCCTTACTTTCCTTATTCTTCTTCACGAGAGTGTCTTTGAAGAATTTGGCGCATTTAGGCATCATTGCAAGGCAGTCCACGAGAGGTAGCTTGATCTCTACGTCCTTAAGATGCTTCTCAAACAAGACTCTATGCTTCTCTATGAGTTGCTTCTTGAAACGGCCAGGAAAAGGCAGCTTAGGTACATACAATGGAGGTACATAAGCGTCCTTCTCCTTAGTAGTTTGCTCCGCTTTCTTCTCAACAACCGCTTTGTCTCCTCTTCTTGGCCCTTGAATCCAGACATTGTCAAAGTTGATCTCATCATCAGCGGAAAGCTTACCCTCCCCCTCTTGAATTACAATGTCTTCGTTGTTCTTAGGAGTAACCGTAGGTGCTAGATCTTTGCCGCTTCTTAACGTGATGGTGTTGGCATATTCCTTAGGATTCTGCTCACACTTGCCCGGTAGGCTATACTGACCACTTGTACTCGCCTTCCCCTTCTCTAGCTGCTTGATCTTATTGTTTAAGTTGGTGATCTGAGTAGAGAAGTTAGTGAGAGACGAGTCTAGACGAGTGTTCATCTCGGCAAACTTCTGGTTTGTAGAGGCTTGCCCTTGAATCAATTGTTGGAACATAGCTTGGACAGGATCAACTTGTGGTTGCATCGGTTGTTGCTGCTGAGGTACAAAGCCCGGAGGGTAAATCGGCGTATAACCCTTGTTTCCTTGCTGTTGTCCTTGGAAGTTGTTCTGCCCTTGCCCTTGGAAGCCACCACTCGGCTGAAAACCTTTGTTGTAGGGTACGAAAGGTTTTGCTTTCTGAGCAGGGTAAACTTGATCCTTAGGGTTTGCTACATTGGTGCTGCGGTATGAGAGATTGTTGTTCTGGTTGTAACCTTGTGAATAGCCTTGAGGTTTGTAGTTGTTTTTACCCGCCACCCAATTGGATTCTTCTTGGCTCAACTCAAGCTCCTCCTGGCTCTCATCCGCTTCACCAACAAAGTGAACATGCTTCTGATTTGCCAAAACCAACTTGTCAATCTTCTCGTGTAATGATTTCAACTCTTTCTTGTGAGACTTTAGCTCAGAACCTCGTGGTGCACGGTCATAATCTTCAGCATAGTTGCCGTCACTTAGTGCTAAGTTCTCAATCAGCTCCATGCCTTCTTCTACCTCTTGACCAAGGAAGTTCCCCTTACTGGCCGTGTCAAGCAACAACCTTATCTTTGGTGAAGCTCCGCGGTAGATAGTGCTTAAAAGAGTCTCTTCACTGAAGCCGTGGTGAGGACATTGGATAGTATAGTCCTTGAATTGTTCCATGGCTTCATTGAAAGTCTCATTATTCCTTTGCGTGAAGCCGCTGATCTCGCTTGTTAGCCTTGCCGTTCTGGTGCTAGAGAAGAACTTTGAGAGGAAAGCCTTCTTACACTCGGCCCATGAAGTGATGGTGCCTTGAGGAAGTGTTTTCTCCCAATGTATAGCCTTATCTCCAAGAGAGAATGGAAAGAGACGCAGCTTGAAAGCATCTTCGGAGATGCCGTTTATCTTGATCATCCCACATACTTGCTCGAAATTGTCGAGGTGCTCCAAGGGATCTTCCATTGCTAAACTGTGGAACTTGTTGTTTTGCACCATGGAGATGAAACCTGGCTTAATCTCGAAGTTGTTGTTTTGTACAGGAGGAGGAGTGATCCCAAACCTATTGTGATGAGTATTGGGAGCATCTCCGGCTCCTATGATCCTTGGGGGTCTAGCCGCGTGTTGGGGGTTTCCATTTCCCCTTCCCACTGCCCTGTGAGCTGGAGGAGGTCCCTCTGGATGCTCGTGTTCAGCCATAGCTTCAAAGTCAACCAAACCGTGCTGAAAAATCTCCTCAAAAGCTCTAGCTTGTTCTCGTACTCTTCTTTGCCGTGAATGACCAAGTTGATGAATGTTGTCCAAGGGTTGAAGTAGATGGTTGTCTCCCCTGGAACGAAGATGCATGTACCTGGAAGAAACACGTTTGAGAGTAGAGAGATTAGTAACTTAAACAAAGTAAAGCGTAGTCTTTACTAAGCTCCAAATCTCTATGCTTTCTAACACTCCTAGAATGGCAACGGCGCCATTTGATAACAACTTTCTTTGCAAGGGTGAGGATGCAATGAGGCTATCAAAACTCAAATGCAACACTTAGGTTGTAGTACAGTATGCAAGTGAGAGTCAATCCATTTCTAGGAGCTAGGAAGATCAAAGAGAATGCAAGAGCAGTGTAAAGCTAAACGACTGACATGCGATATTGTGAAAATCCTAAAAACTATGTGCAATGACCAAATGAAATGCAAAACTATTTTAAAATTACCAAGAGTGATTGAACTACCACGAGGAACAAACAGAATAATTAAAATGCAAGGCTATGAATTAACAAAAATCGACTAGTAGATCGACCACAGGATCGACCACTAGATCGAGCAGTTTGTATCGATCTCGTCTAAAAATGCAAGTATAAAGAAACTAATGACCAGGATGCGGCGAATATCAAGCGAATGATTAACGAACATGTAAGAATGCTAAGAAAGAAGGGTCCAGGGTCGAGATTCATGTTAGGGGTTTCAAAGGTCCAAGCTTGGTTTGAAAACTCTAGATCTACTCACTTTGTGAGATTCTCTAAACCTTGAAAACAAAACAAGACCCATCCATGGCGTGTGGTATGGATCACTCTCTCATTCTCTCCTCCAGACCCATGGCGTTTGGCAGAAAAAGAGATTGAGAGGCAAGGAAAACAGATTTCAACCACGCGGCTTAACTAGTCCTCTAAACTACCATGGCGTTTGGGAAAGAGTAACTAGCCTCTAAGATGTGATTTTCAGAGATCTCTGGATCCTGTCAAGGTAAGAGCTCTCTCTGATCATAAAGATCTTGGCATTAGACTCTTTAAGCCTTAAGAAATCAACATCTTAGAAAAGAAAGCCATTAAAAACAAGAAAACACCAAGCTTTGAAAACCTTTTCGACCCCGTGAATCCTCTCAACCCCGAGACCCAAATGAAACTACTCACTACCCATTAAATAAACTAAGCAAAGCATGAAGAACGAAACGATAAACATAAGAACGATGGATTAAACTTAAACGATTCAAAATATTCAATAACAAAGCTCAAAGTCTAACAATGGCGGATCGTCTCCAAAACCAGAGAGAAAAAGCATAAAAAAAGATAGGAATGAAAAGTGTGTGTGTGTAAAGGTTATCACCGCCTTCCCAAAATGGGAAAAACAGCTCGATGGTCCCCCCTCGCTAGCAGCCAAAAACGGTTGAATGGACAGAGATCGACTTCGGGATCGAGCGGATCTCTCGATCACTTTCGGACATCGTGTCTTCTACTCGATCTGGGTCTCGATCTTCTTCGGCGGGTCGAGTGTTGCATCCGATCTTGGTATCGATCTTCGGTCGGATCGAGTGGTGGACTCGATTCGGCTCTCGCTCTGCATGGCGTCATTTACGTCCGTACCATTTGATCGATTGCTCCACTCGATCTTTGTTCCGATCATTTCCCTTGGATCGCCTGGGCTTCTCGATCTTCTGGTCGATCTCATCTAGATCGACCTGCCATGATCGATCTGCTCCCCGATCTCTGGTCCTTAGCAAACATCCGACGTTCCACGAACCTCCACAACAGCTTTAGCACGTCCACGAACCTCTACGACTCCAAAGTAGCCAGAAACAACCTGAATATGATGCAAAATGCAAGGAACATGCGTATGCTGGTGCAAGAATGCTCTATGATCTAAAGTGATGCAATCTAGCCTAGAGTGTGATGTAAATGCATGAAAAGCTAACTTATATGTATGCAAAATGCATGCAATATGTAGTGACATCAATCATCTAAACACTTTACAAATCTTTGAGTATGGATATCTGCATCCACATCGATCAACTCGATCAAGGCATATCAGCGCAAGGTCGAGTCCACCACCATGAACCTACCTCTGGACGGACCCGACCACCAAATCAGCTTTCTAGAAAGCGAAACGCTGTCTCTAGACAAACCACATGATGATGCACTCATCCAGATCGTTGCAGGCGGTTTCGACCTCAGAAGGGCCATGAGCGATACCGGAAGCTCGGTAGACGTGCTGTTCTTCGACGCCTTTAGACGCATGGGATACCAAACATCCATGCTGTCGAACGATCAAACTCCACTCACCAGCTTCGCAGGAGAAACCACCTACTCGTTAGGAACTATCCAGCTTCCAGTTAAGGCCGGTGGAGTCATAAAAACAATTGAATTCGGAGCCTCAAGAGATTGCTATATGGGTAGTTTCTTGCGAGCCGAGAAAGCTCCCGGATAGCAATTACTGAAAGAGGAGGAGCTCGCAGTCCGACAACTCAAACACAACAAAGACCCCTCTGTATGCGAACCTTGAACAGAACTAATCGAGCAAGTATGCATAGACGACTCTAACCCCGAAAGGTGCATTGGAATCGGGGTCGACCTTGTGAAAACAATTCGCGTCGAACTAATATATTTTCTAATAGAAAACCTAAGCACCTTCACATGGTCCACCGCGGACATGTCCGGCATCAATACATAGGTCGCCGCACACGAACTCAACATTGACCCAACTATCAAACCCGTCAGACAGAAACGCTGCATGCTCGGTCCAGATCGAGCTAAAGCAGTCAACGACGAGGTAGACCGACTACTCAATGTGGGATCGATCAGAGAGGTAAAATACCCCGACTGGTTGGCAAACCATGTTGTCGTCAAAAAGAAAAATGGAAAGTGGAGAGTCTGCGTCGACTTCACCGACCTAAACAAAGCATGTCCAAAGGACAGCTTCCCACTTCCACACATTGACTGCCTGGTCGAGGCCACAGCTGGCCATAAACTCTTGTCCTTCATGGACACATTCTCCGGATATAATCAGATCAAGATGAACCCGGAAGACCAAGAAAAAAAGCCTTAATCACCGATCGAGGTACCTACTGCTACAAAGTAATGCCCTTCGGCCTGAAAAACGCAGGAGCAACTTATCAAAGGCTAGTGAACAAAATGTTTGCTAACCAGCTTGGTAAAACCATGGAAGTCTACATAGACGACATGCTGGTCAAGTCCGCGAGAGACACAGACTATGTCGCACAGGTCAGGGAATGCTTCATAATCTTAAACCAATATGAGATGAAGCTCAACCCAGCTAAATGTACCTTCGGAGTCGCCTCAGGCGAATTCCTCGGTTACCTAGTAACCGAACGAGGAATTGAAGCGAACCCGAAACAGATCTCGGCTTTCCTCGAAATGCCATCTCCGAGGACAACTCGGGAAGTGCAACGTTTGACCGGTCGAGTTACAGCCCTCAACCGGTTCATCTCGCGGCCAACCGACAAATGTCTCCCATTCTACCAGCTCCTCAAAGGAAACAAAAAATTCCAGTGGGACGAGAAATGCGAGGAGGCATTAACCCAACTCAAAACCTATCTCACCGAACCCCCCATCCTAGCTAAACCCATTGAAGGAGAACCCTTATACCTTTATACATCGGTCTCTACAGCTGCAGTAAGCGGCATGCTGGTTCGGGAGGAACTCAACGAGCAAAAACCAATTTTTTACGTACGCAAAACGCTTATCGACGCCAAGACCAGGTATCCAGCCATGGAAAACTAGTACTAGCTGTACTAATGTGGTGATGACCCGCAAGCTTCGACCTTACTTTCAGTCGCACTCAATCGTGGTGATGACCTCGCAGCCATTACGAACCATACTACACAGTCCCAGTCAGTCGGGACGCCTCGTAAAATGGGCAATCAAGCTCAGCGACTACGACATCGAATATCAGACAAGGACATGCGCTAAGGCCCAGGTCCTGGAAGACTTTATGGTCGAAC
Source organism: Thlaspi arvense (assembly GCA_911865555.2). Lineage (NCBI taxonomy): Eukaryota > Viridiplantae > Streptophyta > Magnoliopsida > Brassicales > Brassicaceae > Thlaspi > Thlaspi arvense. Next base: position 31,835,950 of record OU466859.2, on the reverse strand, counting down.
TGGCTCCAGAAGCCAGCTCCAAAAACCCATCCTCCAAACCTTGGACCCTCTACGTCGACGGAGCATCTTCTAAGCAAGGCTCCAGTGTCAGGGTCCAGCTCACTTCCCCAACCGGAGAAGTGATGGAACTATCTCTCCGTCTCGGATTCACCTCTTCTAACAACGAGTCCAAGTACGAAGCACTAATAGCTGGGCTCCGGCTCGCGATCGGCGTCGGTGCAAGCGAGATCAAAGCCCACAACGACTCGAGACTCGTAACCGGCCACTACAGCGGCGATTACGAAACGAGAGAAGAACGCATGGAAGCCTATTTAACTATAGTTCGCCGCCTTGCAGAACAGTTCACTCGTTTCGAGCTCGTCCACATACCCCGAGGAGAAAACACGGCAGCAGACGCTTTGGCAGCTCTAGCTTCCACCTCAGACCCGGCTGTAAAGCGAATAATCCCAGTCGAAGGCATTGAGAAACCTAGCATAGATCTCGCACTCAAAACTCCGACTGTGAACGCAATCACCACGGGACCATCAAACCGGTCACAAATGCAATAATCCGAAGATCCGAGACCTTCTAACACAACTAGCCATCCCGGCAAGGATGAGCCAGCTAACTCGCCACCGGAAGATGCGGAGTTGAACCCGACCTCCTCACAAAGTACTCAGGAATCAACAATCCACACAGTACCGGCTGTACTCGCAGACAAATCGACCTTCAAGGACGAGTTCATCGCGAGAACGGACTGGAGGATACCCATCCTCGAGTACATCATAAACGGGATAGCTCCCCCCAACAAGTGGGAAGCTCGAAAGTTCAAAAGCGCCCGCTACAGCGTGTTATTCAATGACAAGCTATACAAGCAAGGTCCATCCGAACCTTACCTTAAGTGCGTACACGGTGAGGAAGCCTACACCGTAATGTCCGACACTCACCAAGGCCCCTGCGGAAGTCACGCCGGAGGTCGAGTGCTCGTCATTCGAATTAAAAAACTTGGCTATTTCTGGCCGACCATGATAGCGGACTGCCAAAGACTTTCCAAAAGCTGCAACAAATGTCAGAGGCATGCCCCGATCATCCATTGTCCAGCAGAAAGACTGTCATCAATCTCCGCACCGTATCCATTCATGAGATGGTCAATGGACATAGTAGGACCTATGGTCCCCTCAGGACCAAAGCAATTCAGGTACCTGCTGGTGCTCACCGAATATTTCACCAAGTGGATAGAAGCTAAAGCTTATCAGCAAACAATCGAGCTCCAGGTACGCGGCTTCATCTGGAAAAATATGATTTTCCGTCACGGACTTCCTTACGAAATCGTGACGGATAACGGTTCGCAGTTCATCTCGCAAAATTTCAAAGACTTCTGCGCGAAGTGGAAGATAAAAATCTCTTACTCCACGCCCTGTTAGCCCCAAGGAAACTGGCAAGCTGAAGCAACAAACAAAACCATCTTAAGCAACCTCAAGAGACGGCTCGACGCCAAGAAAGAGAGGAGGTCAGAACACATCTCGGCCATCCTCTGGGCTTGTTGGACCACACCTCACAAAGCAACCAGCAAAACACTGTTCTCACTATCTTACAGGCTGGAAGCTGTGATCCCAACCGAAACTGCAGTTCCTAGCCTTCGTCGGACTCTGTGCCTGACAAACACCAAACTAAACGAGCAGCTCTTAAGGGACCAGCTCGATCTAATCGACGAACGTCAAGATCAAGCACTGATCAGGATCCAAAATTACCAGCATGCCGCAGCTCGCTACTACAACTCCAAGGTCAAACACCAGAGATTCAACGTAGGAGATCTGGTCCTGCGCAAGGTACAAGATTACACCAAAGAGGCCGATGCTGGGAAACTAGGAACCAACTGGGAAGGTCCCTATCGCATCACCGAGGTAGTTCGCGACGGCGTCTACAAGCTCACGAAAGTACAAAACGGGGTGTCCGAGATAAGACCTTGGAACGTAATGAACCTCAAGAGGTATTATCGCTAAAGCACTTTAAACAATCGAACTACGTCATGGCTTGATCCCGTTACGGGGTACGTAGGCAACCGACCCACGAGTCCAGCCACCATTTTTATCAAACATTTATTCCACAACATGACAGCATCAATAGGCGAGCTATGCGCGGTGACCCTACGTTGTATCATCTCCTTTATTTATTTTTATTCGGAATTACAATTCATTTACCTCAACAACAATTATATTTGTCAAAACCGAGATCACGAACCAAAACAGTTCGGACCACCCTCGTCATACATCTATAAGCTGAAGAACATTAAAACAAAATCGAGCTCCACAGCTCGTCTTCGAGGTCAAAACATAGCCCGCCCACCCACACCTCGTACCAGCAAGCTCTAGCTCACGCATCGCTCACTCGTTCGTCAGAATAAAATCGAACCCCCTTCCCCATCTCAAAGCTGAAACTGAGAAATGCCTAGTCCAAAAGAAAGCGAATTCCACCTCGAACACCGAAACTTCACCACGAAGCAGTTCGATCCATATTCTAAAAACTAAAGAAAAGTCGAGCTAAAAAACTTAGCCATTTTTCTCATAATTAACAGATCGCCCTCCGCGACCTAATCGTTTTATCTAAGTCCGATAAATCAAGCAATGAACTCGAAGCTTTCAGCTCGAGCATCGAACTCATGACTAGGGACCTAAGCCTCGAGCTTGATAATCCTAGTCCGCTTCCCTAAGTTATTAAACGACTTAGAAAATATCCTACTCGAACAGAAAATGCAAGAAACAAAAGATAAACAAAATCTAAGGCATAAAGCCTGATTGCAATAAACAAAAGCCCTCTCAGGCACGGATAAGTTCGAGAATTAAGGATAAAAGCCCTCTCGGGCATTAAAACAAGTGAAAAACCCCGCCGGGCAACCAAGTTCGAAAAATAAATTTAAAAGAGGAAGGGAAAGAGAAAGGAGCCACGGTCAGCCGTCGAGCTAACCACCCGCCTTCTCTTCGCCGTCCTCCCTCCTCGACTCGTTACTTCCTCCCTCCTCCACATTTGTGCCAAATTGATTAAGGCCAACGAGCGCACCTGAAACCAGGTCGACGTCCATAGCCACCGAGTCATCGGAGATCACGGGGAGATTCAGCTTGCTGATCGAGAAGTCTGAGACCTGGGCAGCCTTGAAAGCCGCTCCCAAGTCCTCCTCGTCTTTCTTCACCCTCTCCAGCTCCTCTTCGACAGTAGTGGCCTTCGCGGCGAGCTGCTCGAGCATCTCCTTGTTGGCAACGCACTCTTGGAGATCACACTCGGCCACGCTCTCGGCCTTCTTCCTCTCCCACTTCAGCTTCAACCCCTCGATCACCTCCATGAACCTCCGAGACACCTCCTTCCGGACCACACGGCTCGCTTTGCGGACATCAGTTTCGTGCTCGCGGACCAAACGAAGGTTCTCCTCCCTATAGTCCGCAGCCTCGCGTTGAGCTTGCACCGCTTCAGCTTGAGCCTCGAAGATCTGGTTGGTGGCAACCTTGAACTTCTCGCCCTTGTCAACCAGCTCGTTCTCGAGGTCGGTGATGTGAGCTTGCTGGCCCTTGAACTGCTTAAGGAGTCTAGTCTGGCGAGCGACCTGCGCATTTGCGGCCTCAAGATCGGACTTCAGCTAGCCGACTACCTCCCCCATTTGCTTGATCTTGTCCGTATGTGGAACGTCTCGCAGCCTTTGCTCAAGACGAGCATACAGCCGGTTCCCAGCCTCCGCAGCCTGCGAGCATCAAGAACCAAAGCGTTAAGACAAGCAACACTTAACCAATTTTACACAAATCAAAAGCTACTCCCATACCTTCCCCTGGGCCGCCGCCATCTCCACGTAGAGCTCCCTCAGTCATTTTCTTGAGAGATGGAAGTTGGCACCCAACGGGCTTGAAATGACGCCACATGGCCGCCATGCCCTCGGAGTCATCCGTGATCGGATGATCCTTGGTGTGCTCGAACTTCCAATGGAAAGGCCGACTACCCGTCGAGCCACCACTCCCGTTGGACGCCGACGGGCGCGGCTCAGCAGCACGACTTCCCCCGTCGTCTCTCGGCCTCTTGGAGGTAGGCTGGGAAGCGTGCTCAAGCTCCTGGTCATCGGCGTGCTGCAGAGTCTTGCCCGAGCTCACGGAGATCGCCCCAACCAATCTGGGAGGGGGGTCGGGCTGAGGGTCCATCATTTGCTCGACCTCCTCGTCACGAAGGTGAGGTGCGGAGGCAGCAGCCGAGGCAAGCGCGGCCTTGAGGGACTCCTTGACGCTCCCAGAGCAAACTCTGGAGCTACTGGGGCCGGTCGCGGCTTTCCTTGCTCTTTGACGAAATGTTGGCTTGCGAGACATTGTGGAACTCGAGTTTGCTGAACTGGACCAATGGCGGAACAGAGCGGAGAGGAAGAACTCCAGCTGCCAGCCAAATAAATCAGCACACATCGTGATCCAACAAACTAAGATCATAACGACAGCTCACAAAGAGAAACTTACCAGGTGCGACAACCGAAGCCGGGCAGGTGATGAAAGGACTCGTCGGACTCGTTCTCTCGTAAACGTGCTCCAGACAACTTCTCCTCGCCTGACCAACTCTAGCCGGTGCTCGACGTCGGGATCCCTCGGTGCTCTGGATAACTGACTTGATAAACAACAAAAAATCAAAGGGTCAGAAAACCAGTCGAGCAAAACAAAACGAGTAAAGCTGACAAACGTCTAAGCCTCGCTAGATAACCGTTGCCCGGGAGAAGTCGAAATCTCCGACAGACGCTTCATTGACCCGGAATTTAAACCCGGTCTTCTCCCAACTAGAGTCCTTCTCCGGACTCTCCTCGATAAACCGCCGGTTCGACCCCGGGGACGTGTAGAAAGTCCCAGGACGGCGGACGTTATATTTGACAGAGAAAAATGCCCTCAGGTCCGAGTAGCAAAAAATCACGTTTTCCTCCCACGCCCGCACGACACAACCGAAGATGGCCTGAACCAGGTTTGGGCACATCTGCGAGAAAGCCAGTCGCAGGTCCGCCAATACTTCGAGGACGAATCGAGGGATTGGGAAGGAAAGCCTGCAGTCCCTGAAGTATGTTGCATACGCGCAACAAAAGCCAGCTCGATATTCGCTGGAGTCTCCGCTGGCATCAAAACCGCCAGTTCCACCCGTCAAGGATTTCGCATTCTCGACGAAAGTCGTCGAGAGTTTTTTTGGTCGTTAATCATGGAGGGACCTGGGACTACGGCGGCCCCCCGGAGCTTTCTCCCTTGATTTTTACAATGGCCGACATCAGAAAAAGAAGGAGGAAGAGAATAAAAACGCTAAAACCTAGAAAACTCGAGGATAAAGGTCGGAGTTCTTTTGGAAAACGAGGGAAAACCTAACGAGCGATCACGACGAATGGAAGTTACAGAAAATAAAAGGAAGAAGGGAGAAGAAGTTACCTCTAATCGACGAGCAGATACAGTTAAAGAAGGAGTGGAGAAGGTGGACTTTATATTTGAGCAATTATTGCCCACCTCGGAGATCGCAGAGAATCTGGCCACGCGCCAATCTCAACCGTCTGATCTCCCGATCTCAACTGTCGAATATTCGACCTCGATGATTCGGCACTCTTCAGAGGTCAATTGATTAAGACCGTCAGATCGACTTTCTCTCTCTCCATCTGGACCTTCCACGTCACGCGAATCCTGTGCGAATCTTCTCGAGCGCAGCACCGTGCCCCGGGATGCTCGACCGCCGAAACAGAAAAGTAAATGATGATATCTACTTCAAATCTCGACCGTCCACCTGGACGAGTTAATGATACTTTCATCTCAACACGCCAGGTTGCGGTCTCAAGGTCGATTCTCGACCACACGATCAATGAACTGTTCAGCTTTCCAAGATCTGAACCGTCGATCCTGAATGATTATCTGACTCTATCACGTCAGCACGACCAAACACAAAATCTTTCAAAAGTCCCATCTTGCCGCCCATTAAAGCTCGAGCTCGCTCTCGTTAATAGGCTGGGGGGGGGGGCAATTGTTGGAGCTGGATTTGGCGAGCTATATAAAAAAGGAGAACGGCTTAGTTTGAGGACCTTCGGCTTGATCTTTGGACACACTTTTTACACCTAGAAACTCTATAACCGCTCCTTTGAGCTCTTTTCAGTTCATCTTCTTCATCGAAATCCTTGTAACCGTTTCATTCAACCGATCAATACAAAGTCCTTATTTCAGTTAGTGCTAGCTTATATTGTCAATCTGTTCGAGAGAATCTAGCCCTTAATTCTCCTAAGTTTCTTTTCTTACAAAAACACATAAATTTCTGAGTGTGGATTTCTGCATCCACAATAGGGTTCGTTCACCAACAACTCGGAACTCATATTCCGAACGATTCGACCCGGGCTAACCACCTCGGCGTTGGCTCGAGAAACCTAGTCGACTGCGAATATTTTGAAAGATTCCAGAATCAGACCGACTACGCTATTCGGCAGATGAACTCCATGTTCCATCAAGCCACGAGCTCAGCTCCCGACATCGATCAAGTAATTCGCGAGACCCAACAAACTCCGTTCACCTACTCGATCATGAACACGTACCTCCGAGACACTTTTAAAGTACGAGTCCCGGAGTACGCTGGAAACAGTGACCCAAAAGATCATATCCGACTATTCAACCTCGCAGCTATCCGAGCTAATTTCTCTCCAGAGGAGAAGGAAGCAGGATACTGCAGACTCTTTGCTCGCAGCTCCAGCTCCAGCTCGACCAAATCCCAAGAAACGAGGAAGAATCCGAGCCAAGTCAGAGCATATTCTTGCCAGTTCAAACGAGTCTGAAGATCGCGTAGGAAGTTGCTGCATGTGGCGAGATATCCGGCTGAGGCTGCTGCACGTGGCCGATATAAGCGCTGGAGCTCAAAGCTCGACGAGGCAAGCTATATAAAGAAGGAGAACGGCTTAGTTCGGGGGACCTTCGGCTTGATCTCTTTATACACTTTTTACACTCGAAAACACTGTAACTGCTCCTTGAGCTCTTTTCAGTTCATCTTCTTCATCGAAATCCTTGTAACCGTTTCATTCGACCGATTAATACAAAGTCTTTATTTCAGTTAGTGCTAGCTTATACAGTCTATATGTTCGAGGGAATCTAGCCCTTAATCCTCTAAAGTTATTTCCTTACAAATACACATAAATTTCTGAGTGTGGATTTCTGTATCCACATTTTGGCGCCGTCTATGGGGAACAGATCTATAGATTTCTCTTACTCAAGAGCAGATCCTAAGCCAGCTGAAACCGAAATGGATTCAACTCAACAAACCTTGGGCAACGTCTCACCGATTCCAATCTCTCCAGATCAAGTAACCCCGACCGGCAACGTCAACCAGACAGCCAGCGGAAACAAACCTAGGGTTACGACCCTCGTAGATACCACCAGCACGAAATCTAACGTTCCCAGCCGTGTGGAACCGATCGTGATCAACCTCGTCACCCCACCGGGTACAACGAGCAACCAGTCACAAACAGTCGAGGGGCCTCCCTCTCGAACCTGGGTGCGATCTGAGAATCCACCTACAGCTACGGCATCACAGAGTCGAGCAGCTCCTGTTTCCCTGCCGATACCCGCAGCTTCTAGGAGCATGTCGGAGTTGGCAGAGATACTCCAAATGCTCACACATCTGATTGATCGACAGCAAGATCAGGAGATCAGATTAGAAAGGCAGTAACGGCGTCAAGCCGCAGCTCGATCCGCTGCGAGTCCAACTCCACGGATTCAGCTTGACTTTTCATCGATCCTTGCTCCGACTAATCCACCCGGACCATACGTGACACCTCTGCGTGCTCCAGGTCCACCGAACTTCGCCCCCGCGGTGAACCAGACACTAATCACCACGGATAATCTGGCTCCAGGAATACCAGAGATGGGACCTCGACCCGCGATTCGATATCCATCTCCACCTGTGCCGACACCAGAAATACCCAAAATGGGACCTCGTCCCAACACGAGATATCCATCTCCACCTTTAAGACCACATAGAACCGAGCCACCTCGATAGAGATGGCTTGGATCCTCGGCATTCGCCTCGAGCTCGCAAACGTGATAACGAGCTTTTTATCAAGTTAATGAGAGTGATGCAATGCAACAGGAGGTTATCAAAACTCAAGCAGCACTTAGTTGTAGTACAATGCAAGAGGAGTCAATCCAATCCTAGGAGCTAGAAAGTTCAATGAGAATGCAAGGATTAGGTAAAACTAAGCAAATGATGGACCGTTTTGTAAAAATCCTAAAAACTAGATGCAATGATTAAATGCAGGGCAAAACTATTTCAAAAATACTAGAAGGGATCAAACTACTACTAGGAACAGACCAGACAATAAAAATGCAAAGCTAAAAATTTATAAAAATCGACTAGTGGATCGACCACTGTATCGACCACTAGATCGAGCAATAACGATCCATCTAAAAATCAGTTTAAGCTAAAGCGAATCTAATGACCAGGGTGCAAGCAAGCAACAAGCGAATGATCAACAGAGACTAAGAAATGCTAAAAGGAGGGTCCAGGGTTGAGATTCATGTTCAGGGGTTTCAAAGGTTTAAGCTTGGGTTGAAAACTTTAGATCTACTCACTTTGTGAGGTTCCCTAAGCCTTGAAAACAAAACAAGATCCATCCGTGGCTTTCGGTATGGATCACTCCTTCATTCTCTCCTCCAGACCCATGGCGTTTGGCAGAAGAAGAGATTGAAGAGCAAGGAAACCAGATTTCAAACACACGGTTTAACTAGTTCTCTAAACTACCATGGCGTTTGGGAAAGAGTAACTAGTCTTTAGGATGTGATTTTCAGAGATCTCCGGATCCTGTCAAGGTAAGAGGTCTCTCTAATCATAAAGATCTTGGCATGAGACTCTTTAAGCCTTAAGAACTCGACATCCTAGAAGAGAAAGCCATGAAGAACAAGAAAACACCAAACTTGAAAACCTTTTCGACCCCTTTGAATCCTCTCAACCCCAAAACCCAATGAAACTACTCGCCACTCATGAAATAAACCGTACGGAATGCAATGAACAAGGAACTAAACATGAAAAACTATTGATTTAGCTTAAACGATCCAATATTCAAAAGTAAAACAAGAAAAAAAAAAACTCAAAGTCTAACAACGGCGAATCGCCTAAAAACGAGAGAGATGATAAAAAGTTGTCGACAAAACGGGGTCATGAAAGGGATCGTTGGTCTTTGCCTAAAATGGCCAAACCGCAAATGGTCCCCCCCTTCGCTACGGTCCAAAAACAGGCTGGACGGATAAGGTTGGTCTGGGATCGATCACGAAGCTCGATCTGGCAATCGATCACGTCCTGAATCGGGCGGCTCTTGGTCGATCTCCCAGTCGATCTTGTGCTGATCGGGTTGGAAGCTCAATCCGGTCCTCGATCTGCATGGCGTCGTCTACGTCCGTACTCGAAATCGATCTCCATACTCGATCTTCTGGTCGATCTCGTCTGGATCGATCTGCCTTGCTCGATCTGCTACTCGATCTAAGGTCCTTAGCGTGCAATCCTGATTTCTCCAAGTGTCCATGACCTTCCTCACGAGCCTCAGCACGTCCACGAACCCTCCAAGACTCCAAAGCAGCCGAAAACAACCTGTATGCGATGCAAAATGGAAGAATAACCTAAAATGCAATGTTTATGCGTGAGAAACTAACTTATATGTATGCAAAATACATGGAATATGCAGCTATATCAACTCCCCCAAAATTACCTTTTGCTTGCCCTCAAGCAAACAAAATTAAAGAAGGGAGAGAGGTTTTAAAACAAGCGGGGGTTTAAGCTTCTTGCAAAGGTGTCTTTCAAATGAATCAATCTCAACGTCCTAGTTACCAGTTCTAAAATGCAATACACACACTCATACTCCAAAGAACTTAGCCATACTCATCGCACAAAGAATTTCAAATCATGACTCTCCTATTCCAAACAATCAAAGAAACTCATCCTTTAACATTCATTAATGACCGAACCATGAATCAAACTTATGCACTTTAAAGCAAAACACATTTGGCTAAGGGTAAAGGCGATGAGCATAGCATGATCTCATTTTAAAGAGGGTTTATTTTAAGCAAAGGGTTTCTCTCGAAAATGGTAAGAACTTTATGCATAATGCTAAAGGTAAAGGCAATTGATGCATACATGATCAGATTCTCATCTACCCATGCAAGCTAACAATGATCCTAAAATCCCTCTCATTTTTTTTTCTTTTAAGCTCACTCACCCTCCTAAAATCTACCCTTATCTCCAAAGCAAAAGTTTAGCAAACCCCAAATAAAAATAGAAAACATCTTAACTCTTTTAGGCTAGTGAAAAGGTTTGAAAATATTAAACTCCTTTCTTATTGATAGCTCTCTTATTATTTTTCTTTCTTTCTTTTTCTTTTCTTTTTTTAGTTTTGGCACTTAGGCTCTTTTTATTTATTTTATTTTCTTTTTATTTTTATTTTGAGAGAGCTATCTTCTGAAATTATTAGAGCATTATACATTTTAAACACAAAACCTTTCACTTAAAGCCTTTTATTCACTTCAAATACCAAACTCTTTTGAAACCGAAAGTATATAAACATGAAAGCAACCTCAATGATCCCCCAAACCTATCCTAAGCCTACATCTAGCTTCAAAATGCAAAGCTAGCAACCATATGAGAATCTAATCATGTCGCCTAAACGTAACACTTTATGTTAAGTTCAAACCGGAAGAGGCCTCACAATGATGTCACACACGAAAACTTGGCTTCAAAGAAAGGTAAGGGTCAAGGTGGGTGTTCTACTTAGGCTCACAAAGAGTGGTAAAAGGAAGAAGAGAGCCCAAATATTTTAAAATCCATGTGTTCATTTTCAAATGCATAAGGATGTAAAAATTCAGATTAAGGTTTTCACTTATTAGGACAAGTGTCAAATCATGAGAGTTCAATTCAAGTCACGAAAATCAAAACAAGTGATCCAAGCATGGTAAGAACTTACTTTCAAAGTGTGAGCAAAGCATTAGAGAACTAATAACTAGGATATTGAAACTATTCATGAGTTAAACAACTTTTTAAGAAAACATTAACCCCTTATGCAAATGTAAACAACCTAGATGCTTAAAAATTCTAGACTCAATCCTAAAATGCTTAACAATGTGAATGCAACTACATGAATTTTTCTTAAAACTTTTAAAAATTTTATAAATTTTTCATGTAATGAAGACTCAAGGATGCTAAAGGGAAAATAAGATCAGAATAAACATGTCAAACCACACACATACTCCCCCAAACTTGAATGACACCGTCCCAGTGGCAAACAAATTCAAAGGAGCTAAAAACACAATGCAAAGACAAAGAAAATATGAATGGTATGTACAATGGAAGGTTGTTGGTACCTTGGAGCTAAACTCGGCTGGAACTTGAGGATGTTCCAGCAGAGCTGCTCTTGCTAGAGGAGCGTCGGACTATGTCCTTTCCTTTATCCTCGGTGGGGAAACCATGAACGGAATGTCGAGCTTGTTGCGCGGTGCCTTGCTGCTCACAGATGACAATACCGCCAGTTGATCTCCTCCTCTTCTCGGGCTGGTTAACCTCTTCACTCTTGGACCCCTTAGACTTCGCAGATGAGCTCCCTTGAAGCGCCTTGACTTTCTTGGCAAGCTTCTTGATCATCTTCCCTTGCCACTTGGTTATCTTTCGCTGCACCTCTACCACCGAAGCAAGAAAATTCTCAGCCTTGGTCCACGGCTCAAAGTCCATCCTTGGAAGCTCAAAGTGGGCTGGCATTGCGCCATCTGATGGAGGTGACTCTGATTGCTCTCGCGTGGACTGAATGGGAGTCATTGTTGTACCAAGTGGGGCGTAGCACTCCTCGTGTGTTGGGCAAAACTGGATCGTACCGAAGGTATCCAAGTTAGTCTCCTCAACGTTGGGTAAGACGCACGCGTTCTTCTTCCACCCCCCCCCCCCCCCCCCCCCCCCGGCGAAGAATCCCGGAGCTGGCGTAGGTCCCAAGCTATCGGTATTTCGCATGTAAGTCTCGTCTATGAATGACCTGTCCGCGCAAGGGTCGAACCGTTGAAGTGGTACACCGGCTTGGATGAAGAGCGGTGTGAGAAACCCTCCAATGTAAGCTGAGCTCGCCTTGCATCTAAGAGCGTATGCCTTGTAGTTTACCAAGGAGGAGGCTAGAATGCACCCGTAGTTGACATCGTTGCCGAGGTCATCCATCAGCGGATCGTGGTTCTCCTCTTCGCTGCTGCATAGTATCCTCTTGATCCCTTGGAAGAGGAAATACAGCTCGGTCTTCGTCACCGCGGGAGACACGGCCCGTCCGCTGAAGGTGTTCTGATACATGCTTGATTGGTGTCTCATGCTCAATCACCCTTGTACTAGTCAGTTGTAGTAAGGGTTTTATGTCAATCTATTGGGAAGAGTTGAAAACAGAAGAGTTGAGAGTAAAATCTCTATGTCAAGCAAGCAGAGAATTGGTTTTGTTGCCTAAGCAACAGCTCTAGCAACCTAAGTGAAGCAAGCAACAACCAAAGTAAAAACAGAAGAAAACTAAGCAATTATAAACAAGGAAAACAGAGTAAAACAGAGCAAAACAGGGCAAATCCGAAATTCAAATAAGAGAAAGGCAAGTCTCTAGTTGTGGTTATTGACTTTGGGGAATTTCAGGCATCAACTAAGGCTGTCTCAAACTACATTGATCAAGCAAGCAAGCAAGCAATGGTGATTCCTAGACATAGAGTTCACACTTAAGCTAGTTAGATCCAATCTCTTGGCAAATAACCCTTTGCTAAATATTCCAACAAGAACTAACTCTCATTAGTGCTAAAACATCAAGCAAGCATGATTAAACAACTCTATTCAAGTCAAAATGCTCCTCAAATAGTCAATCTCTTGAGCCAAGGCCAGCAAATCCTCTATTAAACATGATCAGCATTTCATCAAACACTTGGTGGGCATAAGAGAAAGCTTACAACTTAGACAAGTTTGATCAAGACTAATCTAGCATGAATAACAGATTAATAGAGAGGAACCCATAAAATGAAGAACACAACAAACCTTAATCAAGCCTTAGATTCCCCTAATCTACCACATCTAGAAACCCTAAGATAACTACTCACTCATAATCATGTTTAACACCAAATCACAAAGGGAAAGGATGCTAATCATGATTAAAAGAAAGATTAAAGCAAGATTAAAGCAAATACTTGATTATATTAAACAAAGCAAAGAAATTGTCTTACAAACTTAAAAGAATTGCTCAAGAACAGTATTTTGACATGACTTGCCGAAAATCTGGAAAAAGAGGCTATTTATAGCCTAGAAAAGAAAACCCTAGATGATATGAGCATGGGGACACCTAACCTAGAAGATGAGCTTGTAGCCGTTGGACAACAAGATCAAGACCAGAAGGAGGTTGAAGAAGTTCTTAAGGTACAAGGAGGCCCAATGACCCGAGCTAAGACTAAGGCATTTCAAAATGCCTTAGATGTTCTACTTAATCAGTTTAAATATGAATCAAGTACTAAGGAGGCTACACGTTCCACACTGGTCTGCATTGTAGCCGGGGACTAAGCTAGTGGGTTTGTGGGATACTTTGTGCTCTTTTTCCCTTAGTGAGTTTTGTCCCATTGGGTTTTCTCACTAAGGTTTTTTAACGAGGCAAGTATTCCCACAATGTCATTGCCCATTTAGCTTGGTCTTGTTCCAAGCCCACTTCTTTCTACCATCTGTGGCTTGGATGTGTCTAGGTTCATTTCTTTGTTTTAGTTGTGTCTTTTCTTGTAGTTTGTGATATTTTGAACAAGAGTCTTGCATGGTTAGTCAAGGGGGTTTGTCCCAAGACCAACTTATTGCTCTCTTGTTGACCGTTCTCCTTCCTCTCTCTCTTCTCTTCTTAAAACCGTGTGTTAGTTGTTTGTGTGGTTTCATCTATCTTTTGAATAAAAATCTCCTTTACAAAATAGATCATCTCTCTTGGTGCGTCATATCCTTGAGAAATCCTGCTTAGAACCTAGGTGCGTCATATCCTTGTGTTCTAGTAGTTGTGTATCAAGAGCCTTCCATCTCTCTTGCTACATTCCATCTTCACTCTTCCCCACTTTTCACCCTTCAACAAGATCAACCCCTTTACCACCGTTCGGATCATTTCACCATCTCACAATAAGTATTTCGCCACTTAGCTTGAAAGGATCGATCATTGGCCGGGATCATATCAAGTGGTACCAGAGCAACCCTTCCAAAGCTAAGTCTTCTGATCCAATCCGCCCTTGTTCATCATTTCAATATTTTTGACTCTTCCTCTTCTGTCAAAAATATTTTTAAAATTATTGTTCATCACGGTTTTGATCTCTTGTTTGTCCACAAATTTTTAAAAATAGTTTGGAATTTTTATAAAATTCTAATTTACCCAAGAACTACTTACTGCGAGAAATTTTGTTTTCAGGAGCAATGGCCGGGGAAGATGACCCGGAACCTTCAGCTGTACGTGCTCAGAGGATGTTGGTCGAAGCCCTCATGGCTGAGATGAAAAAAATGTTAAAAGTTGAGGTAGACAAGATCAGGCAAAGCTATGGACAGAGAGAAACAAAACAGAGACGCCAAGGCAAAGAAACCGTGAGAGAAGATGAACAAGAAGGGCAGGCTAGTGGACATCAGACTGATCAACATTACAAAAGCAGTAAATCCTCTAAAAGTGGCCGTATAAGTTCTAGAAAAGGCAGAGATCGTGTGCAAGACAACTTGGCTGGTCTCAAATTGAAGATTCCCTCTTTTCACGGCAAGTGTGATCCGGATGCCTACCTTGAGTGGGAAAAGAAGATAGAGCTGGTATTCAATGTTCAACATTACACTGAGGAGAACCGTGTTAAGGTGGCGGCCACAGAGTTCTACCACTATGCCCTAAGCTGGTGGGATCAACTCGTCACGACTAGAAGGAGAAACCAGGAGTATCCGGTTACAACTTGGCACAAGATGAGAAACTTGATGAGGAAACGGTTTGTTCCGAGCCATTACCATCGCAAGCTACATCAGAGGCTTCAGAGATTGACGCAAGGCAACCATTCTGTGGAGGAATATTTTCAGGAAATGGAAACACTAATGCTTCGTGCAGCTATCTTGGAGGACAGTGAAGCTACAATGGCTAGGTTCCCCAGAGGCCTTAACCGAGAGATTCAGGACCGCCTGGAGACTCAACATTATGTCGACTTAGAGGAGATGCTTCACAAAGCAATGTTGTTTGAGCAGCAAGTCAAGAGAAAAGGGCCGTACCGTTCGAGTTCTAGTGCCGGACCAAACAGTCGGACAGTTTATCCGCGAGACGATAGAAACTCGTACCGGTCAGCATATCCGCAGAATCAGCCGAGAGAATATAAGCCGATCAGTTCCAAATCCGAAATTGTCCAACCATATGGGAAACCTAAGGAGGCTAACACCAAGGCTCGTGATGTAAAGTGCTTCAAATGCCAAGGCCGTGGACATTACGCCAATGAGTGCATCAACAAACGTGTTATGGTGTTACTAGAAAACGGTGACATAGAATCAGAGGATGAGCAACAAGAAGAAACAGAGGAGGAACATGAGTTATTGCCAGTACAAGGAGAGTTGCTTGTAGCAAGAAGGACATTGACCGTGCAAAGCAAACCAGAAGAACAAGATCAGCGTGAGAATCTGTTTCACACTCGTTGTTTGGTTCAGGGAAAAGTTTGCAGTTTGATCATAGACGGTGGGAGTTGCGCTAATGTGGCAAGCAGTATCATGGTTAAGAAGCTGAGTTTGCAAGCTACTCGTCACCCCAGCCCGTATAAGCTACACTGGTTGAATGACAAAGGAGAAATGAAGGTCACCGAACAAGTCTTAGTTCCTTTGGCCATAGGTTAGTATAAAGATGAGATACTTTGTGATGTGCTACCTATGGAAGCAAGTCATATCCTGCTAGGGAGGCCGTGGCAATCTGACCGCCGGGTAATACATGATGGATTCTCCAACCGGCACTCCTTTGAGTTTAAGGGTAAGAAGAATACTTTGATACCCATGACTCCTCAAGAAGTCTACAATGATCAGAAACACACCTTGAGGTCAGCCAAACATTTAAACTTCTTTGCTAAGGCTGGACAGGTTAAGAAAGCTTTAAACTCCGAAACACCTATGCTATTATTTGTTTATAAAGAAACATTAACCACCATGGCTGATCTTACACCGGTGTATCCGAGTGAAATGCAAGCTCTTTTGCAGGACTATGAAGATGTCTTTCCGGAAGAGACACCAACGAGACTACCTCCCATCCGGGGTATAGAACACCAAATAGACTTCATTCCCGGGGCATCATTGCCAAACCATCTCGCCTACCGTACCAACCCCGTGGAGACCAAAGAACTATAGAAGCAGGTGGATGAACTGTTGGCCAAGGGACATATCCGTGAAAGCATGAGCCCTTGTGCAGTACCAGTCCTTCTTGTTCCAAAGAAAGACGGTAGCTGGAGGATGTGTGTTGACTGCCGTGCAATCAACAATATCACGGTGAAGTATCGCCATCCCATTCCTAGGCTAGATGACATGTTAGATGAATTGGATGGTTCTAACATTTTCTCCAAAATTGACTTAAAGAGTGGTTACCACCAGATTAGAATGACAGAGGGGGATGAATGGAAAACCGTATTCAAAACCAAACATGGTTTATATGAATGGCTGGTTATGCCATTCGTATTGACTAATGCCCCTAGTACTTTTATGCGTTTAATGAATCATGTTCTTAGGGCGTATATAGGCATCTTTGTGGTGGTTTATTTTGATGACATCCTTGTTTATAGCAAAGGTCTAGAAGAGCATGTGGAACACATTAAACTAGTGCTTGATTTGCTCAGAAAAGAAAAACTATATGCCAACCTTAAGAAGTGTACTTTCTGCACTTCTAGTCTTGTTTTTCTTGGTTTTGTAGTAAGCTCAGAAGGAGTCAAAGTGGATGAGGAAAAAGTGAAGGCCATCCATGACTGGCCAAGTCCTAAGACCGTAGGAGAAGTAAGGAGTTTCCATGGCCTAGCCGGCTTTTATAGGAGATTCGTGAGGGACTTCAGCACTATAGCTGCCCCACTCACTGAAGTCATCAAAAAGGAAGTTGTGTTCAAGTGGGAAACGGCTCAAGAAGAGGCTTTCCAAAGCCTAAAAGAGAAGCTTACTAACGCCCCTGTCCTTATATTGCCTAATTTCTTAAAGACTTTTGAGATTGAGTGTCATGCGTCAGGAATAGGTATTGGCGCTGTTCTAATGCAAGAGAAGCAACCCATAGCATTTTTTAGTGAGAAGCTTGGAGGAGCCATGCTCAACTATCCAACATATGATAAGGAGTTGTACGCCTTGGTGAGAGCCTTACAAACGTGGCAACACTACCTCTGGCCTAAAGAATTTGTCATTCACACGGACCATGAGTCCCTCAAACACCTCAAAGGTCAGCAAAAGCTCAACAAAAGGCACGCAAGGTGGGTTGAATTCATAGAAACCTTCCCATATGTCATAAAGTACAAACAAGGTAAAGACAATGTGGTTGCTGATGCATTGTCAAGAAGGTAAACTCTTCTCACTACTTTAGAAGCTAAGTTTCTTGGATTTGATCAGCTTAAAGAGCTATATAAAGATGATGATGATTTTTCAGAAATTTTTGCTTCTTGTTTCAAATCTCCTTCGGGTAAATTCTTTAAACAAGATGGGTTTCTCTTCTATGAGAACCGTCTTTGTGTACCTAATTGTTCTATGAGAGATTTGTTTATCAGGGAAGCACACGGAGGCGGTTTAATGGGTCACTTTGGCGTAGCAAAAACCTTAGAAGTAATGAAAGACCATTTCTATTGGCCACACATGAGACGGGATGTGGAGAGAATTTGTGGGAGATGCAATACTTGTAAACAAGCCAAGTCCAAGGTCCAAAATCACGGTTTGTACTCACCCTTACCCATACCCTCTCATCCTTGGAATGACATTTCCATGGACTTTATTTTAGGCTTGCCTAGAACAAAGACAGGTAAGGACTCTATTTTTGTTGTTGTAGATAGATTCTCTAAGATGGCTCATTTTATTGCTTGTCATAAGACAGATGATGCTTTGCATATAGCCAATCTTTTTTTTAAAGAAATAGTTCGCATTCATGGTATGCCTAAGTCCATTGTTTCGGATAGAGACACTAAATTCCTTAGCTTCTTTTGGAAAACCTTATGGTCTAAGCTAGGAACTAAGCTTATGTTTTCTACTACTTGTCATCCGCAAACTAATGGTCAGACCGAGGTAGTAAATAGGACTTTAGGTACTTTGTTGAGAGCTTTGATTAAAAAGAACCTTAAGTCTTGGGAGGATTGTTTGCCGCATATAGAGTTTGCATATAACCATGATGTGCATTTTTCTTCTAAGTATTCACCTTTTCAGATTGTTTATGGGTTCAACCCCAATTCTCCTTTGGATTTAATGCCTTTACCTTTGAGTGAAAGGATAAGTATGGACGGAAAGAGAAAAGCCGACTTGGTCAAACTAATACATTCGGATACTAAGAAGAACTTAGAAGAGAAGACTAAGCTCTATGCCAAACATGCAAATAAAGGAAGAAACAAGGTGGTTTTTGAAGCTGGTGATCAAGTGTGGGTGCATCTAAGGAAAGAGCGCTTCCCAGCAGAGAGAAAATCCAAGTTGATGCCACGGATTGATGGTCTTTTTACAGTTATAAAGAAGATCAACGACAATGCCTATCAACTTGACCTCCAAGGTAAGTATCCTATTAGCTCAAGTTTTAACATTACTGATTTACTTCCTTATGTTGCAGATGAGTTGGATTTGAGGTCAAATCCTTTTCAAGAAGGAGGGGATGATATGAGCATGGGGACACCTAACCTAGAAGATGAGCTTGTAGCCGTTGGACAACAAGATCAAGACCAGAAGGAGGTTGAAGAAGTTCTTAAGGTGCAAGGAGGCCCAATGACCCGAGCTAAGACTAAGGCATTTCAAAATGCCTTAGAGGTTCTACTTAATCAGTTTAAGTATGAATCAAGTACTAAGGAGGCTACACGTTCCACACTGGTCTGCATTGTAGCCGGGGACTAAGCTAGTGGGTTTGTGGGATACTTTGTGCTCTTTTTCCCTTAGTGAGTTTTGTCCCATTGGGTTTTCTCACTAAGGTTTTTTAACGAGGCAAGTATTCCCACAATGTCATTGCCTATTTAGCTTGGCCTTGTTCCAAGCCCACTTCTTTCTACCATCTGTGGCTTGGATGTGTCTAGGTTTATTTCTTTGTTTTAGTTGTGTCTTTTCTTGTAGTTTGTGATATTTTGAACAAGAGTCTTGCATGGTTAGTCAAGGGGGTTTGTCCCAAGACCAACTTATTGCTCTCTTGTTGACCGTTCTCCTTCCTCTCTCTCTTCTCTTCTTAAAACCGTGTGTTAGTTGTTTGTGTGGTTTCATCTATCTTTTGAATAAAAATCTCCTTTACAAAATAGATCATCTCTCTTGGTGCGTCATATCCTTGAGAAATCCTGCTTAGAACCTAGGTGCGTCATATCCTTGTGTTCTAGTAGTTGTGTATCAAGAGCCTTCCATCTCTCTTGCTACATTCTATCTTCACTCTTCCCCACTTTTCACCCTTCAACCGGATCAACCCCTTTACCACCGTTCGGATCATTTCACCATCTCACAATAAGTATTTCGCCACTTAGCTTGAAAGGATCGATCATTGGCCGGGATCATATCACTAGAGTAATGGCATATTTGTAATTTAAAACAGGTTCGGGCTGGGTCAGTATCGGTCAGTCGTGTCGATCTCCAGTGACCGAAATGGGTCCCTATCGGTCTTCAGTGATGACACACATGACCGAAATTAATCCGATGTGTTTGTGTCGATCACACTTGACCGATACTGGTGACCGATATGCTCCGTATCGGTCACTCTTGACCGAAACTCTTCGTGCTCTGACCGAAAAATTCTGCAGAGATCTTCTGCTGTGATCCTTCTTGCTCCCTTTTGCCCAGCTAGCATCTTCTATCATTCCCAAAACTCCTCCAAGCTCCTTTAAGCTCCAAAAGCACCTAAAACATCCAAAATGCAAAGAAAATGCAAACTATACTCTAAATGCAACCTAAGTCTAAAAGGAGAAGAAAATGGGACAAAAGCAACAGGAAAACATGCAAAAGAGGATCAAAATATATACTAAATGCAGCCCTAAATGGTGTAAATACAAGTGATATCAACACCCCCACACTTGCCTTTTGCTTGTCCTCAAGCAATCAAGAACAAATGGGAGAGTGAGGTTTGAAAATGGGCATTCAGATTCCAAAAGTGCAAAGGTAAAGAGATGGTTTCAATGCTCAAGTGCCTAGTTGTAGGATGCAAACATAGTCAGCTATACTTTAAAGATCTAGCCATGATCATCATGTTTCAAAATGATCTCGAATCCCAACTTAGGCAGATGCTCAAATCAATCAACTCTTTAACATTCAATTAATTTCAGAACATGAATCATGCTTTTGCAAATCAAGTGAAGACATTTGGTTGAGAAGGGTAAGGTTATGAGATAAGAATGATCTCATTTAAGCACAAGGGTCCAAAAACATAAAGGATCACTCAATGAAATGACTTCATCTTAGGCAAAATGCTAAAGGTAAAAGCACACTTATGCATGCAATTCAAAGCTCTCTTCTACCCTTACTTCCCAAAGATGAGTCCTAAGCATTTCTAAACCCAAGAGTGAACCCTCTAAGTCTACCCTTTCGTAAATTCTACCCTTTACCCATATTCATGGCTGGGGAAACTTCTTCTTTTGCTTGTGTGGCTGCTTCTTTTTGGTTGGGACTTGCTCTTCTTTGTTGTGTTGGCACCTTCATCACCTTTGGTGGATTGCTTCTTGGTCAGATTTTTCTTCTTTTGGACCTTTCTAAGCATTGTTGTTGGTGCCAAACCTTCTTTTTAAACTTAGAGCTTTTATTCCCTTTACTTAAACACAATACTAAACTGTTTCCCCTTTTCTACCAATTCAGATCTTTTCCCTTTCTTTCAAAACATAAAAAAATGAAGTTTAAACCACTTACTCTACCCTTTTTAAACCCCAAAACTCCTATCCTAGAATCAAGCTCAAGATGCAAGCTGATATCTACAAGAGAGCTAATCATTGCTAGCCTTATTCCTAACAATTTTTGCCAAGACAAAATCAAAAATGCAATGCAAAGGCCTCACAGCTCTCACAATAGTTTTTAGGCTCAAAAGAAGGTTTTGGTTAAGGGTGAGGATGTAACTGTCCCATAATTATGAGTATCAGCTATTTGGATCAACAAGAGTGGTAGAAAGGAGAAAGATGATCCAAATATGTATATGGTAGCCATGCAATCACTTTTCAATGCATAAGACATGATAATCAAAAGTCCAAGTTAAAGTTCAAGTTGATAGAGTTGATTTTCAGAGAACAAATGCTTTCAGAATGAGATGAGAAGACCAAATCTAGCAATCTAAGCATGGTTCAGCCTTAACTTCTAGCAATCATATGATGCATCAAACAACTAAGCACTTAAAAACTGAAATCATCTCTAAACACTAAGCATTTTACAAGGAAAACTCATCATAATGCCCTATGCAAATGCAATGCAACCTACATGTCAACACTAGACTCAATACTAGAAGAATGGAATGCAACTACATGCTCTCTTTTTGGTTTGCAAAAATGCAAAAATTTTCAAATTTTTTTATTTTTTGTATTTTTCTATGCCTTACATGTATGCATGATATGCATGAGACTCAAAGTGAAAAGAAAAAGAAAAACTAAGAAAACAGAAAACAAAGTCAAGCCCCAAATCTCTCCCCCACACTTAAATTACACAGTCCCTTGTGTAATGAAAGCAATGGAAGAGAGAAGCAACAAAATATATTACAAAAATAGAAAGATGCAATGGTATAGAACAATGGAAGGGATGTGGTACTTGGTTCAATGGTAGGAGTTGTGGGATGATCCTGAGGTTTGTGGAGACTTGCTAGCTCTCCCCTTCCTTCTCTCATAGACTTTAGTGGAATGCTCTGCTTCTGGAGTTGGTTGAACCCAGCTTGACCATAGCTGTTCAGCTTGTGAAGAAGTCCCTTGTGTGCCCCATTGCCATGTATCCTGAACTTCAGAGGGGTTGGGGATTGGCGCCTCCCAAGCTGATGGAACATGGGCTCTTGGCTCATAAGATGAAGCCCTTGGTTGTGCCCATGTACCCAATTGGTCACTTGGTTGAGCATGGAATGAGTGTCTTCCATGGGGGTTCCATACAGCTTCCTCCTCTTCAGTTGGCTCAGATGGGTTAAGTTGCTCTTCTTGTTGAGAGTAGAGCTCTTGGGTGTGGCTGTGGTGGGAAGTTTTTGCTGATGTAGCTTTGTTCTTTCTGAACTTCCCCTTCACCATCTTCATAAACCCTTTGTTGGCTTTGTCCTGCCACTTGCACCACTTCTGTAGTGTGTTAATATGCTCATGAGCTGCTCTCAAAGAGCTTCCTTGGTTGGGAGCTTCATAGGGCTGGAAGTGGAACTGCCTTGAGCTGTAGTTAAACACTTCTTCTTCTTCAAGCTCATCTTCTTCATGGGTTCTTCCTTGGCCTTCAGCGCCAGCAGTAGCATTCCATTTTTCTTCTTCTTCTTCTTCTCTAATCTCTTCAGTGTGCTCCTCTTCTTCTTCACTGTCTTCTTCTTCTTCTACTGTAGGAATAGGGCCGCCTGTGTAGAGCTCCTCAGTGCTTGGGTTGAAGCTGATGTTTCCTTTTCTGAAGAAAGATGTAAGCTTTGGATTGGGGAGGAGGACTTTTGCTGGTGTGTCAAGGCCTGTGATGAAGTTATACACATGCTTTCCACCAATGGTTCTTTCAAGGTAGTGGCTTCTCTTGAGGTAATCAATGTCAATCCATAGTGGCTCAAGTGCATCACCTTCATGTTAGTCAAGGTCTACTCCACTAGCTTGCAGAACTGCTGTCACAACTCCTCCAATGTGCACTTGAGGGCTGTTCTCCTTCTTTGTCTTACTCAAAACCCAGCTCTGGTAGGATAGGAGCTGCTCCATCAACATAGCCACATAGCAGGGGTTGCTTCTCGGTGCTCTGAGAGGTTCCCCATACTCATCGCTTCCCAACACCTCATACAGTCCTTGGTATATCAGATCTGTCTCCCTTCCTGTGAGATATGTCGTCTCCTTCCTTGCAAAGAGTGTATTCGCAAGTGCTTTGTGGACATATCTCACGGCTGGATGCCTTAGGTGCTGGTTCCTTGATCTTCCAGGAGTGTATCTCCCAACCCCAATGATGCCCCCACAGCCTGGTGTGCTGCCTACTTGAGATTTTGAACCTGCTCAGCTTGGTGGAGTGGGACTTCAGCTCTAGATCCTTGGCGATCTCTGTGAATGTTGAGGAGGACTTCTCCTTGCCAATCCGAAAAGAGATCCATCCATCGCCATTAGGGAGCTCACTGTCTTCATACCAGACCACCTTGAGCGTGGAGAGGAATTGGTAAGTGAGCTGTTGGTAAGATGGGAGTGGCATTTCCATGAAAGCTCCAAGACCCATGTGCTCAAATGTGGCCTTGCAATCACCATAAAGTCCAAGCGCCTTCATTGTGGAAGTGCACGGATATCTTGTTGGCTTGAAAGTGCACTGGTTGAAAGCCTTCATGAGTTCTTTAGCAGCATTGCCCTTGTTTTGTTAATCTTCTCCCTCATTCCCAACCGGTCTCTTCCCAGCGGATTTGGAGGATTGCTCATCAACCTTGCCCTTTCCTTTATCTTTCTGTGTTCTTGGTTGGATTGGTGCTTCCTGAGGTGCTTTTCCCTTTTTCCCAGCAGCTATTTTTGTTCTTCCCATGGTACCTTCAAAAGCAAAGCTTGAAAACAAGGTAAGTGAAAGAATAAAAGCTGAAGAACCAAATAGCTGAAAGCTTTTAATGGAGAAACTCTTTAATGCTAAGAAAAGTCTAACAAGTCCTAACAACAAGCTAAAACTTATTCAAAGCAAGAAGAGATCAAAAGCTAGCAACTAAATAAACTAGAATGCACAAAAGATAAACAGTTATGCATGACATTCTAGCAAAATGGTTCCTAGGCAAAAGAGATGATGATTTTACAAAAGGATGAAGATGAGCAAGCAATGAGATAAACAGATATTAATCAGAACCTCAACATCTAGCTTGATATCTCAAAACAAATCCATATTGTAAAATCATAGCACAACAATCAAAACTAAACACTGCTTGCTCTTAAAAACTTCATAAAAGCAGTTCTTATCATAAGTTAAGAGTAAGAGAAAAGAGAGATAGTTTAGGAAGCAAACCTTTAGTGAACTTCTGAACACTTAGAGAAAGCAATAAAAGAGAAAAAGAACTAGTTATTTCGAGCTTTAGGTGAGAAGAAGAGTGAGTTTAAGTGTGAAGAGAAATGAAGAGAGTTGTTGCTTAAATAGAGAGAAAGGAGAGGAAACCAAAGGAATCAATGGTTGGTGAGGGAACATAAAGAATCAAAAGTGTGGGGGACAAAAACAAAAGTGTTCATAAGCTAGGAAAGAGGTCAGAAGGAATCTCATTTAAATATTCAAACTACTTTGGCTCCAAACCAAAGGAGGTAAATTTTTTTGAAAGTTGAGACACTTACCTCGGATGGAGTTTCGGTCACTCATGACCGATATTACTAACCGAAATTGCATTTTCGGTCATAAGTGATCGATACTAGAGACTGGCGTGCTTCCTGGGATTAGTATCGGTCATCAGTGATCAACACACTTGACCGAAAATAACACGGTGTGTTTATGTCGGTCATGAGTGATCGATATTGGTGACCGAAATGTTTCCAAGAATCTTATCGATCACCAATGATCGACACACTGGACCAAAATTAGAACGGTGTGTTTATGTCGATCATGCATGATCGATACTGATGACCGAAAATCTATTCCTCTTTCAAACTTCTTTCCATATCGGTCACAAGTGACCGATATGTTGACTGGTATAAACTGGCTCCACTAATATTGGTCAATCATGATCGCTACTAATGACCGAAAATCTGTGTATCGGTCTGTCATGACCGATACAAATGACTGATATCAGCCAGAATACACCTGTTCTTTGTCCCCATCATACTTTCTCAAGCCCCAGTTCGAAATCCTGTTTCTATACACTAAAACAAAACATAAAAGAAATACTAGAAAGCATAATATATACAAAAGGATACCATGGGACTACCTCCCAAGTGTGCTTGTTTAAAGTCACTAAGCTTGACTTTGATTACCTCTTTAGTTGAGGTTAGAGGTGAATGGAGCTGGTGCCCCTACCTCTTTCTTCCTCCAGACCCATGTTCCCTTTGATAGTTGCCTGTGTTTCTCTTGAGCTGACATCCTATACCTTTTGTTCTTGACATTTGGTATGGATGAAGTTGTCACTTCCTTGGTTGTTGAGTTGTCAATATCCTTCAAACCTTCTTCAAACTTCAACATGGTGGTCTGACTCTTGTTTGGTTCAGTAAGGAAAGCATCACTCAACAACATGCTCATAGTGGGGTTCATAGCATCCTCCAAACTATCTGAGAGTTTCCAGTAGTAATCCTCTTGCTCAGCTGCTCCACAGAAAGCTATGGAAGGAGAGGCAATCTTGTAGACCTTGAACTCATCAACATTCTTCAAAATGACAGAACCTCTCTTGAAGTCCAGCTGAGCTCCTGCTGTTGCCAAGAATGGAGTACCTAGAAGAAGTGGCACCTCTCTGGAATATGTGTTTTCCATGACCACAAAGTCTGTTGGAACTAGGCATTCTCCAATCTTCACAGGATAGTCCTTCACCATGCCTAAAGGTTTTGTGGAAGTGTTGTCTACAAAGGTGATGAAGGTCCTGGACGGCACTAGTTTCTTGATCCCCAAAGTTTGGCTAAGATTGAGAGACATAACATTGACAGTTGATCCTGAGTCACATAGGGCTTTGACATTGTCAAGCATTTCCAGCTCACAAGTGATGAGGAACTTGCCTGGGTTTGGGAGTTTTGGCAATGACTTCATCATCTTGCTTCTTTTCATGTCAGCCCCCACATTCTCAAGGATTGGTTCCACCATTTCCAGCTTGTCAAAAACTTCTTTCAGGAACCTGATTTGATGTTTCACCTCCATCAGAGTGGTGCCATGTGGGAGTTGTATTCCAGCATCTTCTATGTCTTGTTTGAACTTTGTGTACATCTCCATTCTAGCTTTGGTGAAGTGCATTGTGGGGTAGGAGAATGGTGGTTTACAGACGGGAGCTGAGAGTTCTTTACCCTTTGCAATAGTGCTTGAAGAATCACCCACTTGATTATGGTAGAGTTCCTTAGATTCCTGAGGAGTGTTGTGAGACAAAACCATCAAAGCATGGTGTGTCTCTAGTTCCTCTTCTTCAGCATCAGGTTGTTCTGGTGTGGGGGTCTCTTCTGTAGCGGTTGGGGTTTCCTCAGCCCCCTCTTTCTGAGCAGCTTCCAGTGCTGCTCGTTCCTGTTATTCTTCTCTGTTCAAGTGTTCATCAAAGCCACAGAGGAACGTCCCAACAACTTCCTGAGCTTCTTCATCACTGATGTTTCTTCTTCTGGATTCTCCTCCATACTCAACCCTCATCCTGTCTATGTGCATCAGCATTTCTTCGATCATGATGCCTAGCTCTTCCAATGAAGGATCTTCATCAGTGAATTCCTCTTCTGCTTCCTCTACCTCTTCAGTAAGTAAGTGGCAGTATTCCTGAGGTCTTGGTGTGTGTGCCTCATCTTGGCTGTTCTCCAAGAGATGTATCCTTGAGTCTAGATCCTCAAATTTGGCATGAAGGTCATTATGAACATAAGCAATCTTGTTGGTCAGCTCAGAAAATCACTTGTTCATCTCTACGTTTCCAATGGTTTCGAGGTTGATGTTGACCATGATCATGCTCCTAATGTCATCTGATCCAGATGGAGGAATGTAGGGTTGGTCTTGAGTGTGTGAAGGAGTGTAGCTCTCTTCAAAGTAGTGTAGAGGTAAAGGCTCTTGGCAGAAGTTGCTGTAGGTAGTGTCTTCAAAGTGCACCATCTTGATGTGTTGTTGCAACTCACCTGAAATGAAAACACTTGAAAACAGAGTTAGTAACCAAAGAAAAGTAAAAACTTGATCTTAAAGATTCTACAAACTCTAATGATTCAAACTGTTTCCCAAATGGCAACGGCGCCAAATTGATACATGCTTGATTGGTGTCTCATGCTCAATCACCCTTGTACTAGTCAGTTGTAGTAAGGGTTTCATGTCAATCCATTGGGAAGAGTTGAAAACAGAAGAGTTGAGAGTAAAATCTCTAAGTCAAGGAAGCATAGAATTGATTTTGTTGCCTAAGCAACAGTTCTAGCAACCTAAGTGAAGCAAGCAGCAACCAAAGTAAAAACAGAAGCAAACTAAGCAATTCTAAACAAGGAAAACAGAGTAAAACAGAGCAAAACAGGGCAAATCCGAAATTCAAATAAGAGAAAGGCAAGTCTCTAGATGTGGTTATTGACTTTGGGGAATTTCAGGCATCAACTAAGGCTGTCTCAAACTACATTGATCAAGCAAGCAAGCAAGCAATGGTGATTCCTAGACATAGAGTTCACACTTAAGCTAGTTAGATCCAATCTCTTGGCAAATAACCCTTTGCTAAACATTCCAACAAGAACTAACTCTCATTAGTGCTAAAACATCAAGCAAGCATGATTAAACAACTCTATTCAAGTCAAAATGCTCCTCAAACAGTCAATCTCTTGAGCCAAGGCCAGCAAATCCTATATTAATCATGATCAACATTTCATCAAACACTTGGTGGGTATAAGAGAAAGCTAACAACTTAGACAAGTTTGATCAAGACTAATCTAGCATGAATAACAGATTAATAGAGAGGAACCCATAAAATGAAGAACACAACAAACCTTAATCAAGCCTTAGATTCCCCTAATCTACCACATCTAGAAACTCTAAGATAACTACTCACTCATAATCATGTTTAACACCAAATCACAAAGGGAAATGATGCTAATCATGATTAAAAGAAAGATTAAAGCAAGATTAAAGCAAATACTTGATTATATTAAACAAAGCAAAGAAATTGTCTTACAAACTTAAAAGAAATGCTCAAGAACAGTATTTTGACATGACTTGTCGAAAATATGGAAAAAGAGGCTATTTATAGCCTAGAAAGGAAAACCCTAGAGTAATGGCATAGTTGTAATTAAAAACAGGTTCGGGCTGGGTCAGTATCGGTCAGTCGTGTCGATCTCCAGTGACCGAAATGAGTCCCTATCGGTCTTCAGTGATCGACACACATGACCGAAATTAATCCGATGTGTTTGTGTCGATCACACTTGACCAATACTGGTGACCGAAACTCTCCGTGCTCTGACCGAAAACTTCTGCAGAGATCTTCTGCTGTGATCCTTCTTGCTCCCTTTTGCCCAGCTAGAATCTTGTATCATTCCCAAAACTCCTCCAAGCTCCTTTAAGCTCCAAAAGCACCTAAAAACATCCAAAATGCAAAGAAAATGCAAAATATACTCTAAATGCAACCTAAGTCTAAAAGGAGAAGAAAATGGGACAAAAGCAAAAGGAAAACATGCAAAAGAGGATCAAAATATGTACTAAATGCAGCCCTAAATGGTGTAAATACAAGGGATATCATGTTCGCCAACAACTTGAGAGTGTACCTCAGGATGAGATTCCTCACCTTCTTGATTTTAGCCATGTTGGCTTTGTAATTCATCGCAAAGCACGTCCCATATGATGCTGGCGTTCTTGAGAGGGGGAAACTCCACCTGCTTAGCCGCGGCGTTGAGTCCATATGCTTGGCAAAGCTCCTCAATGGAAAGGTGATATGACCGCTTCTTGACCTTGAAGCTGAGATGCCTTTGAGAGGGAGTTGGGAGGCTCGGATTCTCATTGGAGAACGCCAAGGTAGAGAGGAAATCCATTGTCACTTGCGGATATGTTGGACAATCCATCCTTGAAAGGCAAGCAAGCCCCATGTTTTGGAGAAGGGAGTCAAAATCCCCTAGGAGACCCATCCTTGCCAGCAAGTCTCTGCTCGCGAACTTGGTAGGCTCGAAGCACAGCCTCTCTAACCTCTTTTTCGCCGCCTTTTCCTCCTTAGTCCAACGGGTCCTCTCATCAACTTGCTGAGGTTCCTCCTCTTGAACTTGTTGAGTTCCCTCTTCTTGAACCACTCGTTGTTCATCCTCTCTCTGTGCAGCCTCTTCTCTGGTTCTCTTAGGTGCCATTGGTGCCTGAAACACGATTCTCAAACAAAAGAGTGAGCAAAGGCGGCGAGAAATCGAGAAAGATACTAGCGAGAAGGAAAAATCTACAACTAACACCCTAGATTTTTGGGGGATTTATAAAAATTGTATCTAGATAAAGAAAAAGAAAATCTAGAGATGGCATTAAATCTAGATTATTTCCTGATTTCTATCTACTGAAAAAAATCAATAAAACCCTTAGCAACTTAAATCGATCAAGTGGTGACAAAAAGGAAATTTTGAAAAGTTTTAATTAAAAATCTTGAAATACCTTTGCAAGATCGAAGACAAGAGCTAAATGCCTTTAGGAATGGAAGAAGAACACTCTCTCTCGATTTAAAATTCGCAAGAACAGAAATGAGAGAGTGTGAAATCGTTGAAAACATAAAGGTAACAAAAATCTAAAACCATAGGTGATGAAAGCGGTTTTCTGACAAAAGGTGGTCAAGGCACAACTTTCGTGGTCAAAGATTCTTGCCTTGACCACCATGCAAAATTAAAAAGCGAGGGAAAGGAGAAAGGGAGGGAAAAATTTTGTTACTTCGGCATTAGATCGAGTCCCTTTGGTCGATCTAGGACTCGATCTCATGCCCATAATGGTTGGATCGAGAGATTTGATCGATCAGCGGGTCGATTGGACTAGAATCGAGTCTTAGATCGATTATATTCTCTCGTTCCTTGACTTTTGGTCAACTAGGCTGAGTCCGCGTGATCGAGCTATGTTCTCGATTCAGTGGTCGATTCGGCATAGATCGAGTGATGGATCGAGTCGAGTGATCGATCTGTCTTTGAAGGATTTTCCCGAGACATTTTAGATCGGTCGATCTAGATAAGACCGATCGATCCGTGCTTATCTAGATCGACCTTGTCACTCGATCTCGTCTAGATTGACTAACTCCTCTCGATTCACTAACTCGATCTAGTGAAGATCGAGTTAGGATTAGTCGATTTAGCACTCGATCTCTAGTCGATATTCGCCCCTTCTCACTCCTTTTGGATCTAAGATCTTTGCCTGCAATCCCTTATACCTGTTCCCACACACTCAGAAGATAAAAACATAAAACTGAAAGAAAAATAAAACAAAAGTATGTACAAGATAGACATGGGAATGCCTCCTAAGTGCGCTTTCTTTAACGTCTTTAGCTAGACTTTACTTGGTTTAGGCAGATGGTGGGTCTTGGAGAAGCATTGAGGTGCTCTCCTTGTCAAATGCACTCGCCATGTATGGCTTAACTCTGTGTCCGTTCACTGTGAATGCATTCCCACTCTTGCCCACCAACATGACAGCTCCGTAAGGTAATACTTCCTTGATTTCATACATACCGCTCCACCGTGACATTAGCTTCCCTGGAAAGAGCTTGAGCCTTGAATTGTAAAGCAGCACCAAACTCCCTTCCTTGAGCTCCTTAGGTACCAGCTTCTTGTCATGAGCAGCCTTGGTACGTTCCTTGTAGATCCTAGTGCTTTCGTAAGCGTCCAGCCTCAGCTCATCAAGCTCGTGCAACTGGATCAACCGCTTCTCCTGAGCCGTCTTCAGATCAAAATTCAGCCGCTTCACAGCCCACAACGCCCTATGTTCTAACTCAACAGGAAGATGACATCCTTTGCCGTAGAGAAGAGTGAAAGGAGTAGTACCGATGGGCGTCTTGAAAGCAGTCCGGTAAGCCCACAAAGCGTCATCTAACTTCACCGCCCAATCCTTCCGAGTAGTTCCAACTGTTCTCTCGAGTATCGCCTTGATCTGACGGTTAGAGACCTCCACTTGGCCACTCGTTTGAGGATGGTAAGGTGTAGCTACCTTGTGCTTCATGCCATACTTCCTTAAGAAGATTTTCAAACAGCTTGTTGATGAAATGGCTTCCTCCATCGCTTATCACCACCTTGGGTACTCCAAACCTCGGGAAAATGATGCTCTTAAAGAGTTTGATCACCACCTTAGAGTCGTTTGTTGGGGAAGCAATGGCCTCAACCCATTTAGAGACGTAGTCAACATCAACGAGTATGAACTTGTTGCCGTATGATGAAGGAAACGGCCCCATGAAGTCTATGCCCCACGCGTCAAAGACGTCTACCTCGAAGATAGGAACTTGAGGCATCTCATTCCTTTTAGTGATATTCCCAGCTCTTTGACAAGCTTCGCAACTCATCACGAACTCATGGGTGTCTTTGAAGATGGACGGCCACCAGAAGCCGGCTTGCAAGACCTTAGTGGTGGTTTTGAATGTAGCAAAATGCCCTCCATACAAAGACCCGTGGCAATGAAGGATGATATCTCTTGCTTCCTCCTTTGTCACGCATTTTCTGTACATGCTATCAACGCCTCTCTTGTATAAATAGGGCTCATCCCAATAGTAGTGACTCACGTCCCTCATGAACTTCTTCCTATGGTAGTTGTCAAGATGCGACGGCTCTTCCCCACATGCCAAGTAGTTCACAATATCCGCATACCAAGGGAGATCCTCCTCTTTGAAGCTCAGAAATTCCTCAAAGCGCCCTCTAGGTTCCCACAAACAGCCGTAGTGATTGCCATGAGTAGTTCTTCGGGGAGAGAATCATCTAAGGGAAGAGACTCATTGATTCTTAACCGAGAGAGATGGTCAGCAACGCCGTTCTCTATCCCTTTCTTGTCTTTGATCTCCATGTCAAATTCTTGGAGTAAGAGGATCCATCTCAAAAGCCTCGGCTTAGTGTCCTTCTTGGAATAGATATAACGCAAAGTCGCGTGATCCGTGTAAACAATGGTCTTTGAACCCACGAGGTAAGCCCTGAACTTCTCAAAGGCGAATACAACTGCCAATAGCTCCTTCTCCGTAGTGGTGTACCTCGTTTGCGTGTCATCCAAGGTTCTTGAAGCATAGTAAATCACGTGCAGCTTCTTATCCTTCCTTTGGTCTAGAACGACTCCCACGGCATAGTCACTAGCATCACACATAATCTCGAAAGGTAGGGTCCAGTCTGGTGCTTGCACTATAGGCGCGGATACTAGGGCCTCCTTGAGTGTATTCGCAAGTGCTTTGTGGACATATCTCACGGCTGGATGCCTTAGGTGCTGGTTCCTTGATCTTCCAGGAGTGTATCTCCCAACCCCAATGATGCCCCCACAGCCTGGTGTGCTGCCTACTTGGGATTTCGAACCTGCTCAGCTTGGTGGAGTGGGACTTCAGCTCTAGATCCTTGGCGGTCTCTGTGAATGTTGAGGAGAACTTCTCCTTGCCAATCCGAAAAGAGATCCATCCATCGCCATTAGGGAGCTCACTGTCTTCATACCAGACCACCTTGAGCGTGGAGAGGAATTGGTAAGTGAGCTGTTGGTAAGATGGGAGTGGCATTTCCATGAAAGCTCCAAGACCCATGTGCTCAAATGTGGCCTTGCAATCACCATAAAGTCCAAGCGCCTTTGTTGTGGAAGTGCACGGATATCTTGTTGGCTTGAAAGTGCACTGGTTGAAAGCCTTCATGAGTTCTTTAGCAGCACTGCCCTTGTTTTGTTAATCTTCTCCCTCATTCCCAACCGGTCTCTTCCCAGCGGATTTGGAGGATTGCTCATCAGCCTTGCCTTTTCCTTTATCTTTCTGTGTTCTTGGTTGGATTGGTGCTTCCTGAGGTGCTTTTCCCTTTTTCCCAGCAGCTATTTTTGTTCTTCCCATGGTACCTTCAAAAGCAAAGCTTGAAAACAAGGTAAGTGAAAGAATAAAAGCTGAAGAACCAAATAGCTGAAAGCTTTTAATGGAGAAACTCTTTAATGCTAAGAAAAGTCTAACAAGTCCTAACAACAAGCTAAAAATTATTCAAAGCAAGAAGAGATCAAAAGCTAGCAACTAAATAAACTAGAATGTACAAAAGATAAACAGTTATGCATGACATTCTAGCAAAATGGTTCCTAGGCAAAAGAGATAATGATTTTGCAAAAGGATGAAGATGAGCAAGCAATGAGATAAACAGATATTAATCAGAACCTCAACATCTAGCTTGATATCTCAAAACAAATCCATATTGTAAAATCATAGCACAACAATCAAAACTAAACACTGCTTGCTCTTAAAAACTTCATAAAAGCAGTTCTTATCATAAGTTAAGAGTAAGAGAAAAGAGAGATAGTTTAGGAAGCAAACCTTTAGTGAACTTCTGAACACTTAGAGAAAGCAATAAAAGAGAAAAAGAACTAGTTATTTCGAGCTTTAGGTGAGAAGAAGAGTGAGTTTAAGTGTGAAGCGAAGTGAATAGAGTTGTTGCTTAAATAGAGAGAAAGGAGAGGAAACCAAAGGAATCAAAGGTTGGTGAGGGAACATAAAGAATCAAAAGTGTGGGGGACAAAAACAAAAGTGTTCAGAAGCTAGGAAAGAGGTCAGAAGGAATCCCATTTAAATATTCAAACTACTTTGGCTCCAAACCAAAGGAGGTAAAATTTTTTGAAAGTTGAGACACTTACCTCGGATGGAGTTTCGGTCACTCATGACCGATATTACTAACCGAAATTGCATTTTCGGTCATGAGTGATCGATACTAGAGACTGGCGTGCTTCCTGGGATTAGTATCGGTCATCAGTGATCAACACACTTGACCGAAAATAACACGGTGTGTTTATGTCAGTCATGAGTGATCGATATTGGTGACCGAAATGTTTCCAAGAATCTTATCGATCACCAATGATCGACACACTGGACCAAAATTTGAACGGTGTGTTTATGTCGATCATGCATGATCGATACTGATGACTGAAAATCTATTCCTCTTTCAAACTTCTTTCCATATCGGTCACAAGTGACCGATATGTTGACTGGTATAAACTGGCTCCACTAATATTGGTCAATCATGATCGCTACTAATGACCGAAAATCTGTGTATCGGTCTGTCATAACCGATACAAATGACCGATATCAGCCAGAATACACCTGTTCTTTGTCCCCATCATACTTTCTCAAGCCCCAGTTCGAAATCCTGTTTCTATACACTAAAACAAAGCATAAAAGAAATACTAGAAAGCATAATATATACAAAAGGATACCATGGGACTACCTCCCAAGTGTGCTTGTTTAAAGTCACTAAGCTTGACTTTGATTACCTCTTTAGTTGAGGTTAGAGATGAATGGAGCTGGTGCCCCTACCTCTTTCTTTCTCCAGACCCATGTTCCCTTTGATAGTTGCCTGTGTTTCTCTTGAGCTGACATCCTATACCTTTTGTTCTTGACATTTGGTATGGCTGAAGTTGTCACTTCCTTGGTTGTTGAGTTGTCAATATCCTTCAAACCTTCTTCAAACTTCAACATGGTGGTCTGACTCTTGTTTGGTTCAGTAAGGAAAGCATCACTCAACAACATGCTCATAGTGGGGTTCATAGCATCCTCCAAACTATCTGAGAGTTTCCAGTAGTAATCCTCTTGCTCAGCTGCTCCACAGAAAGCTATGGAAGGAGAGGCAATCTTGTAGACCTTGAACTCATCAACATTCTTCAAAATGACAGAACCTCTCTTGAAGTCCAGCTGAGCTCCTGCTGTTGCCAAGAATGGAGTACCTAGAAGAAGTGGCACCTCTCTGGAATATGTTTTTTCCATGACCACAAAGTCTGTTGGAACTAGGCATTCTCCAATCTTCACAGGATAGTCCTTCACCATGCCTAAAGGTTTTGTGGAAGTGTTGTCTACAAAGGTGATGAAGGTCCTGGACGGCACTAGTTTCTTGATCCCCAGAGTTTGGCTAAGATTGAGAGACATAACATTGACAGTTGATCCTGAGTCACATAGGGCTTTGACAGTGTCAAGCATCTCCAGCTCACAAGTGATGAGGAACTTGCCTGGGTTTGGGAGTTTTGGAAATGACTTCATCATCTTGCTTCTTTTCATGTCAGCCCCCACATTCTCAAGGATTGGTTCCACCATTTCCTGCTTGTCAAAAACTTCTTTTAGGAACCTGATTTGATGTTTCACCTCCATCAGAGTGGTGCCATGTGGGAGTTGTATTCCAGCATCTTCTATGTCTTGTTTGAACTTTGTGTACATCTCCATTCTAGCTTTGGTGAAGTGCATTGTGGGGTAGGAGAATGGTGGTTTACAGACGGGAGCTGAGAGTTCTTTACCCTTTGCAATAGTGCTTGAAGAATCACCCACTTGATTATGGTAGAGTTTCTTAGATTCCTGAGGAGTGTTGTGAGACAAAACCATCAAAGCATGGTGTGTCTCTAGTTCCTCTTCTTCAGCATCAGGTTGTTCTGGTGTGGGGGTCTCTTCTGTAGCGGTTGGGGTTTCCTCAGCCCCCTCTTTCTGAGCAGCTTCCAGTGCTGCTCGTTCCTGTTATTCTTCTCTGTTCAAGTGTTCATCAAAGCCACAGAGGAACGTCCCTACAACTTCCTGAGCTTCTTCATCACTGATGTTTCTTCTTCTGGATTCTCTTCCATACTCAACCCTCATCCTGTCTATGTGCATCAGCATTTCTTCGATCATGATGCCTAGCTCTTCCAATGAAGGATCTTCATCAGTGAATTCCTCTTCTGCTTCCTCTGCCTCTTCAGTAAGTAAGTGGCAGTATTCCTGAGGTCTTGGTGTGTGTGCCTCATCTTGGCTGTTCTCCAAGAGATGTATCCTTGAGTCTAGATCCTCAAATTTGGCATGAAGGTCATTATGAACATAAGCAATCTTGTTGGTCAGCTCAGAAAATCACTTGTTCATCTCCACGTTTCCAATGGTTTCGAGGTTGATGTTGACCATGATCATGCTCCTAATGTCATCTGATCCAGATGGAGGAATGTAGGGTTGGTCTTGAGTGTGTGAAGGAGTGTAGCTCTCTTCAAAGTAGTGTAGAGGTAAAGGCTCTTGGCAGAAGTTGCTGTAGGTAGTGTCTTCAAAGTGCACCATCTTGATGTGTTGTTGCAACTCACCTGAAATGAAAACACTTGAAAACAGAGTTAGTAACCAAAGAAAAGTAAAAACTTGATCTTAAAGATTCTACAAACTCTAATGATTCAAACTGTTTCCCAAATGGCAACGGCGTCAAATTGATACATGCTTGATTGGTGTCTCATGCTCAATCACCCTTGTACTAGTTTGTTGTAGTAAGCGTTTCATGTCAATCCATTGGGAAGAGTTGAAAACAGAAGAGTTGAGAGTAAAATCTCTAAGTCAAGGAAGCAGAGAATTGATTTTGTTGCCTAAGCAACAGTTCTAGCAACCTAAGTGAAGCAAGCAGCAACCAAAGTAAAAACAGAAGCAAACTAAGCAATTCTAAACAAGGAAAACAGAGTAAAACAGAGCAAAACAGGGCAAATCCGAAATTCAAATAAGAGAAAGGCAAGTCTCTAGATGTGGTTATTGACTTTGGGGAATTTCAGGCATCAACTAAGGCTGTTTCAAACTACATTGATCAAGCAAGCAAGCAAGCAATGGTGATTCCTAGACATAGAGTTCACACTTAAGCTAGTTAGATCCAATCTCTTGGCAAATAACCCTTTGCTAAACATTCCAACAAGAACTAACTCTCATTAGTGCTAAAACATCAAGCAAGCATGATTAAACAACTCTATTCAAGTCAAAATGCTCCTCAAACAGTCAATCTCTTGAGCCAAGGCCAGCAAATCCTATATTAATCATGATCAGCATTTCATCAAACACTTGGTGGGTATAAGAGAAAGCTAACAACTTAGACAAGTTTGATCAAGACTAATCTAGCATGAATAACAGATTAATAGAGAGGAACCCATAAAATGAAGAACACAACAAACCTTAATCAAGCCTTAGATTCCCCTAATCTACCACATCTAGAAATTCTAAGATAACTACTCACTCATAATCATGTTTAACACCAAATCACAAAGGGAAAGGATGCTAATCATGATTAAAAGAAAGATTAAAGCAAGATTAAAGCTAATACTTGATTATATTAAACAAGCCAAAAAAATTGTCTTACAAACTTAAAAGAAATGCTCAAGAACAGTATTTTGACATGACTTGTCGAAAATCTGGAAAAAGAGGCTATTTATAGTCTAGAAAAGAAAACCCTAGAGTAATGGCATAGTTGTAATTAAAAACAGGTTCGGGCTGGGTCAGTATCGGTCAGTCGTGTCGATCTCCAGTGACCGAAATGGGTCCCTATCGGTCTTCAGTGATCGACACACATGACCGAAATTAATCTGATGTGTTTGTGTCGATCACACTTGACCAATACTGGTGACCGAAACTCTCCGTGCTCTGACCGAAAACTTCTGCAGAGATCTTCTGCTGTGATCCTTCTTGCTCCCTTTTGCCCAGCTAGCATCTTGTATCATTCCCAAAACTCCTCCAGGCTCCTTTAAGCTCCAAAAGCACCTAAAACCATCCAAAATGCAAAGAAAATGCAAAATATACTCTAAATGCAACCTAAGTCTAAAAGGAGAAGAAAATGGGACAAAAGCAAAAGGAAACATGCAAAAGAGGATCAAAATATGTACTAAATGCAGCCCTAAATGGTGTAAATACAAGGGATATCATGTTCGCCAACAACTTGAGAGTGTACCTCAGGACGGGATTCCTCACCTTCTTGATTTTAGCCATGTTGGCTTTGTAATTCATCGCAAAGCACGTCCCATATGATGCTGGCTTTCTTGAGAGGGGGAAACTCCACCTGCTTAGCCGCGGCGTTGAGTCCATATGCTTGGCAAAGCTCCTCAATGGAAAGGTGATATGACCGCTTCTTGACCTTGAAGCTGAGATGCCCTTGAGAGGGAGTTGGGAGGCTCGGATTCTCATAGGAGAACGCCAAGGTAGAGAGGAAATCCATTGTCACTTGCGGATATGTTGGACAATCCATCCTTGAAAGGCAAGCAAGCCCCATGTTTTGGAGAAGGGAGTCAAAATCCCCTAGGAGACCCATCCTTGCCAGCAAGTCTCTGCTCGCGAACTTGGTAGGCTCGAAGCGCAGCCTCTCTAACCTCTTTTTCGCCGCCTTTTCCTCCTTAGTCCAACGGGTCCTCTCATCAACTTGCTGAGGTTCCTCCTCTTGAACTTGTTGAGTTCCCTCTTCTTGAACCACTCGTTGTTCATCCTCTCTCTGTGCAGCCTCTTCTCTGGTTCTCTTAGGTGCCATTGGTGCCTGAAACACGATTCTCAAACAAAAGAGTGAGCAAAAAGGCGGCGAGAAATCGAGAAAGATACTAGCGAGAAGGAAAAATCTACAACTAACACCCTAGATTTTTGGGGGATTTATAAAAATTGTATCTAGATAAAGAAAAAGAAAATCTAGAGATGGAATTAAATCTAGATTATTTCCTGATTTCTATCTACTGAAAAAAATCAATAAAACCCTTAGCAACTTAAATCGATCAAGTGGTGACAAAAAGGAAATTTTGAAAAGTTTTAATTAAAAATCTTGAAATACCTTTGCAAGATCGAAGACAAGAGCTAAATGCCTTTAGGAATGGAAGAAGAACACTCTCTCTCGATTTAAAATTCGCAAGAACAGAAATGAGAGAGTGTGAAATCGTTGAAAACATAAAGGTAACAAAAATCTAAAACCATAGGTGATGAAAGCGGTTTTCTGACAAAAGGTGGTCAAGGCACAACTTTCGTGGTCAAAGATTCTTGCCTTGACCACCATGCAAAATTAAAAAGCGAGGGAAAGGAGAAAGGGAGGGGAAAATTTTGTTACTTCGGCATTAGATCGAGTCCCTTTGGTCGATCTAGGACTCGATCTCATGCCCATAATGGTTGGATCGAGAGATTTGATCGATCAGCGGGTCGATTGGACTAGAATCGAGTCTTAGATCGATTATATTCTCTTGTTCCTTGACTTTTGGTCAACTAGGCTGAGTCCGCCTGATCGAGCTATGTTCTCGATTCAGTGGTCGATTCGGCATAGATCGAGTGATGGATCGAGTCGAGTGATCGATCTGTCTTTGAAGGATTTTCCCGAGACATTTTAGATCGGTCGATCTAGATAAGACCGATCGATCCGTGCTTATCTAGATCGACCTTGTCACTCGATCTCGTCTAGATTGACTAACTCCTCTCGATTCACTAACTCGATCTAGTGAAGATCGAGTTAGGATTAGTCGATTTAGCACTCGATCTCTAGTCGATATTCGCCCCTTCTCACTCCTTTTGGATCTAAGATCTTTGCCTGCAATCCCTTA
Organism: Thlaspi arvense; assembly: GCA_911865555.2. Classification (NCBI taxonomy): domain Eukaryota; kingdom Viridiplantae; phylum Streptophyta; class Magnoliopsida; order Brassicales; family Brassicaceae; genus Thlaspi; species Thlaspi arvense. The sequence goes on along the minus strand of OU466859.2, from coordinate 31,796,635 downwards.
TACCTGTTCCCACACACTCAGAAGATAAAAACATAAAACTGAAAGAAAAATAAAACAAAAGTATGTACAAGATAGACATGGGAATACCTCCCAAGTGCGCTTTCTTTAACGTCTTTAGCTAGACTTTACTTGGTTTAGGCAGATGGTGGGTCTTGGAGAAGCATTGAGGTGCTCTCCTTGTCAAATGCACTCGCCATGTATGGCTTAACTCTGTGTCCGTTCACTGTGAATGCATTCCCACTCTTGCCCACCAACGTGACAGCTCCGTAAGGTAATACTTCCTTGATTTCATACGTACCGCTCCACCGTGACATTAGCTTCCCTGGAAAGAGCTTGAGCCTTGAATTGTAAAGCAGCACCAAACTCCCTTCCTTGAGCTCCTTAGGTACCAGCTTCTTGTCATGAGCAGCCTTGGTACGTTCCTTGTAGATCATAGTGCTTTCGTAAGCGTCCAGCCTCAGCTCATCAAGCTCGTGCAACTGGATCAACCGCTTCTCCTGAGCCGTCTTCAGATCAAAATTCAGCCGCTTCACAGCCCACAACGCCCTATGTTCCAACTCAACAGGAAGGTGACATCCTTTGCCGTAGAGAAGAGTGAAAGGAGTAGTACCGATGGGCGTCTTGAAAGCAGTCCGGTAAGCTCACAAAGCGTCATCTAACTTCAACGCCCAATCCTTCCGAGTAGTCCCAACTGTTCTCTCGAGTATCGCCTTGATCTGACGGTTAGAGACCTCCACTTGGCCACTCGTTTGAGGATGGTAAGGTGTAGCTACCTTGTGCTTCACGCCATACTTCCTTAGAAGATTTTCAAACAGCTTGTTGATGAAATGGCTTCCTCCGTCGCTTATCACCACCTTGGGTACTTTAAACCTCGGGAAACTGATGCTCTTAAAGAGTTTGATCACCACCTTAGAGTCGTTTGTTGGGGAAGCAATGGCCTCAACCCATTTAGAGACGTAGTCAACAGCTACGAGTATGAACTTGTTGCCGTATGATGAAGGAAACGGACCCATGAAGTCTATGCCCCACGCGTCAAAGACGTCTACCTCGAAGATAGGAACTTGAGGCATCTCATTCCTTTTAGTGATATTCCCTGCTCTTTGACAAGCTTCGCAACTCATCACGAACTCATGGGTGTCTTTGAAGATGGACGGCCACCAGAAGCCGGCTTGCAAGACCTTAGTGGTGGTTTTGAATGTTGCAAAATGCCCTCCATACAAAGACCCGTGGCAATGAAGGATGATATCTCTTGCTTCCTCCTTTGTCACGCATCTTCTGTACAGGCTATCAACGCCTCTCTTGTATAAATAGGGCTCATCCCAATAGTAGTGGCTCACGTCCCTCATGAACTTCTTCCTATGGTAGTTGTCAAGATGCGACGGCTCTTCCCCACATGCCAAGTAGTTCACAATATCCGCGCACCAAGGGAGATCCTCCTCTTTGAAGCTTAGAAATTCCTCAAAGCGCCCTCTAGGTTCCCACAAACAGCCGTAGTGATTGCCATGAGTAGTTCTTCGGGGAGAGAATCATCTAAGGGAAGAGACTCATTGATTCTTAACCGAGAGAGATGGTCAGCAACGCCGTTCTCTATCCCTTTCTTGTCTTTGATCTCCATGTCAAATTCTTGGAGTAAGAGGATCCATCTCAAAAGCCTCGGCTTAGTGTCCTTCTTGGAATAGATATAACGCAAAGCCGCGTGATCCGTGTAAACAATGGTCTTTGAACCCACGAGGTAAGCCCTGAACTTCTCAAAGGCGAATACAACTGCCAATAGCTCCTTCTCCGTAGTGGTGTACCTCGTTTGCGTGTCATCCAAGGTTCTTGAAGCATAGTAAATCACGTGCAGCTTCTTATCCTTCCTTTGGCCTAGAACGACTCCCACGGCATAGTCACTAGCATCACACATAATCTCGAAAGGTAGGGTCCAGTCTGGTGCTTGCACTATAGGCGCGGATACTAGGGCCTCCTTGATGGTCACGAAAGCTTGCAAAGACTCCTCATCAAAGACGAATTCAGCCTCCTTGCACAACAGCCGCGTAAGAGGGCGTGCAATCTTAGAAAAATCTTTGATGAAGCGCCTGTAGAAGCCGGTGTGTCCCAAGAAACTTCTCACTCCTTTGACGTTAACCGGCAGCTCAAGGCTTGTCATCACTTCAACCTTTGCCTTGTCAACCTCAATACCCTTCTCTGATATCTTATGGCCAAGCACGATCCCCTCCTTAACCATGAAGTGGCATTTTTCCCAGTTAAGCACCAAGTTTCTCTCCTCACAACGCTTTAGTACCCTGCAAAGATTCAACAAACACGCAGAAAAGGACGCACCATAGACCGAGAAGTCATCCATAAATACCTCTACCATCTCTTCTATTAAATCGGAGAAGATCGACATCATACACCGCTGAAACGTAGCCGGTGCGTTACACGACCCGAATGGCATCCTTCGATAAGCGAAGGTGCCATAAGGGCATGTAAAGGTCATCTTCTCCTGATCATTTGGATGGATTGGTATTTGGAAAAATCCACTATATCCATCAAGAAAGCAATAGTAGGGGTGATTAGCAAGTCTTTCAAGCATTTGATCAATAAAAGGCAAGGGAAAATGATCCTTTCTAGTAGCAAGATTAAGCTTCATATAATCAATATACATACGGTGTCCAGTAATTGTTGTAGTAGGTATGAGCTCATCTTTGTCATTCTTAATGACCGTGATCCTTCCCTTCTTAGGCACCACGTGTACGGTAGAAACCCACGTGCTGTCACTTATGGGATAGAACACGTCATCCTCTAAAAGCTTAAGAATCTATTTCTTAACAACTTCTTTCAAATTAGGATTCAAATGCCTTTGATGTTCTATAGAAGAAGCGTTCTCATTATCCAAGTGAATCCTATGAGTGCAAAGCATTGGTGAAAGGCCCTTGATGTCACTTAGAGAGTACCCAATGGCCTTCCTTTACTTTCTCAACTCAGTTAAGAGCGAGTGTAACTCATCATCACTTAAGTTTTCATTCACAATCACAGGATAAGTTTCGTTAAGCCCTAAGAAAGCATACCTTAGCCCTTTTGGGAGCTCCTTAAGGTCCACTTTTGGGGCTAACAGCTCGCTCCAATCATCCTCGTGGCTGTTACTGTTGTTTTCCTCCTTGTAACCTTCCTTAGAGCCCGAGACATGGCCCTTGAGGCTGCTTTCTTCAACCGCTATTCCTTCTGAAATCGAGTCGTCCAGTCGATCTTACTCTCGATGTCGTCTAGATCGAGCAGTTTCGCTCGATGTAATGTGGATCGAGTAAGAGATCGAGACGCTGAGTCGATCTCCAGATTAGACCCCAAACTGATCGGAAGGCTCCTCTCAATCTTGGACTCGATTGTTTTCCTGGATCGATCACCCTCCTCGATCTGACTGTCGATTGCTGCACCGGATCGAGTTGTGCTCTCGATTGTCTTGTCGATTTGACCCCTGGATCGAGTAGCGTTATCAATCTCGGGGTCGACCTCTAGGCGAACGCCTTCATCTTCTGGCACAACCTTCCTTGAATCAAGCAAGTTGACATATTCTTGAGTTCTCTGATCCACGTAGCCAAACTCTCCTGGCTCCTTAGTCAGTGCCAGATTCAAATGATCTTCCTGAGCCAACTCTTCCAACAACTCATCCGCTAAAGCATCCAACGTTTCAATGTAGAAAGCTTGCCCTTCTATCGTAGGCTTCTTCTAAACCTCTTTGATATCGAAGTCCAGCCTTATATCTTTACCCAAGTGCAGGGCAATCTTCCCATTCTTGACGTCTATGATGGCTCCGGCGGTGGCTAAGAATGGTCTACCGAGAATGAGTGGATCCTTTGGTTCTTCATCCATTTCCAAGACAATGAAATCTGTAGGCACGTTTACTCCACTGATTTTCACTGGCAAGTCCTCAAGCAAACCCACGGGCAACCTCACACTCCTGTCAGCTAGCACCAACGAGATTCTACAATCCTTGAAATGGGTAAAGCCAAGCTTCTTTGCCACGGAATGAGGCATCAGATTTATACTAGCTCCGAGATCACAAAGGCAACTCTTGAACTCCAAAGGACCTAAAGCGCAAGGTATTGTGAAGCTTCCAGGGTCTCCCAGCTTCTTAGGGACTATCTCCTTGTGTATCACAGCACTACATTCCTCACTAAGAACAAGCACTTCCTTGCTTTCCTTATTCTTCTTCACGAGAGTATCTTTGAAGAATTTGGCGCATTTAGGCATCATTGCAAGGCAGTCCACGAGAGGTAGCTTGATCTCTACGTCCTTAAGGTGCTTCTCAAACAAGACTCTATGCTTCTCTATGAGTTGCTTCTTGAAACGGCAAGGAAAAGGTAGCTTTGGTACATATGGTGGAGGTACATAAGCATCCTTCTCCTTAGCAGCTTGCTCTGCTTTCTTCTCTACGGCCGCTTTCTCGCCTCTCCTTGGTCCTTATATCCAAACATTGTCAAAGTTGATCTCATCATCAGCTGAAAGCTTACCCTCCCCCTCTTGAATCACAACGTCCTCGTTGATCTTGGGAGTAACCATAGGTGCAAGCTCTTTCCCACTCCTTAGTGTAATGGCATTGGCGTATTCCTTGGGATTCTGCTCACACTTGCCCAGTAAGCTATTCTGACCGCTTGAACTTTCCTTTCCCACTCAAGTTGCTTGATCTTATTATTCAAGGTTGTAATTTGAGTAGAGAAGTCCGTGAGAGACGAGTCTAAGCGAGTGTTCATCTCGGCAAACTTCTGGTTTGTAGAGGCTTGCCCTTGAATCAGTTGTTGAAACATCGCTTGTACATGATCAACTTGTTGTTGCATCTGTTGCTGCTGAGGTGCAAAGCCCGGAGGGTACGTTGGCGGATAACCCTTGTTTCCTTGCTGTTGCCCTGGGAAGTTGTTCTGCCCTTGGAAGCCACCACTCGGTTGAAAACCTTTGTTGTATGGTCCGAAAGGCTTTGCTTGCTGAGCAGGGTACGCTTGATCCTTAGGGTTTGCGACGTTTGTACTCTTATATGAGAGATTGTTGTTCGGGTTGTAGCCTTGGGAATAGCCGTGAGGTTTGTAGTTGTTCTGTCCCGCCACCCAATTGGCTTCTTCTGGCTCAACTCTAGCTCCTCTTGGCTCTCATCCGCTTCACCAACGAAGTGAACATGCTTCTGGTTAGCTAACACTAGCTTGTCAATCATCTCATACAAGGATTTCAACTCTTTCTTGTGAGACTCTAGCTCAGAACCTCTCGGTGCACGGTCATAATCTTCAGCATAGTTGCCGTCACTCAACGCCAAGTTCTCAATCAGCTCCATGCCTTCTTCTACTTCTTGACCAAGGAAGTTCCCCTTACTAGCCGTGTGAAGTAGTAACCGGATCTTTGGTGAAGCTCTGCGGTAGATAGTGCTTAGAAGAGTCGCTTCGCTGAAGCCATGGTGAGGACACTGGATAGTATAGTCCTTGAACCGTTCCATGGCTTCATTGAAAGTCTCATTGTTCCTTTGCGTGAAGCCGCTGATCTCGCTTCTTAGCCTAGCTGTTCTGGTGCTAGAGAAAAACTTTGAGAGAAACGCCTTTTTACACTCGGCCCATAAGGTGATGGTGCCTTGAGGAAGTGTTTTCTCCCAATGTCGAGCCTTGTTTCCAAGAGAAAAAGGAAAGAGACGTAGCTTGAAAGCATCTTCGGATATGCCGTTTATCTTGATCATCCCACATACTTGTTCGAAGTTATCAAGGTGATCCAAGGGATCTTCCATTGCTAGCCCGTGAAACTTATTGTTTTGCACCATTGAGATGAATCCCGGCTTAATCTCGAAGTTATTGTTCTGTACAGGAGGAGGAGTGATCCCAAACCTATTGTGATGAGTATTGGGAGCATCTCCCGCTCCTATGATCCTTGAGGGTCTAGCCGCGTGTTGGGGGTTTCCATTACCCTTTCCCACTGCCCCGTGAGCTGGAGGAGGTCTTTCTGGATGCTCGTGCTCAGCCATCGCTTCAAAATCCACTGAACCTTGCTGAACAATCTCCTAAAAAGCTCTAGCTTGTTCTCGTACTCTTCTTTCCCTTGAATGACCAAGTTGATGAATGTTGTCCAAGAGTTGAAGTAGATTGTTGTCTCCCCTTGAACGAAGATTCATGTACCTGAAAGACACACGTTTGAGAGTAGAGAAATTAGTAACTTAAACAAAGTAAATGCTTAGTCTTTACTAAACCCAAAATCTCAATGCTTTCTAAACACTCCTAAGATGGCAACAGCGCCATTTGATAACGAGCTTTTTATCAAGTTAATGAGAGTGATGAAATGCAACAGGAGGTTATCAAAACTCAAGCAGCACTTAGTTGTAGTACAATGCAAGAGGAGTCAATCCAATCTTAGGAGCTAGAAAGTTCAATGAGAATGCAAGGATTATGTAAAAGTAAGCAAATGATGGACAGTTTTGTATAAATCCTAAAAACTAGATGCAATGATTAAATGCAGGGCAAAACTATTTTAAAAATACTAGAAGGGATCAAACTACTACTAGGAACAGACCAGACAATAAAAATGCAAAGCTAGGAATTTATAAAAATCGACTAGTAGATCGACCACTGGATCGACCACTAGATCGAGCAATAACGATCGATCTAAAAAGCAGTTTAAGCTAAAGCGAATCTAATGACCAGGGTGCGAGCAAGAAACAAGCGAATGATCAACATAGACTAAGAAATGCTAAAAGGAGGGTCCAGGGTTGAGATTCATGTTCAGGGGTTTCAAAGGTTTAAGCTTGGGTTGAAAACTTTAGATCTACTCACTTTGTGAGGTTCCCTAAGCCTTGAAAACAAAACAAGATCCATCTGTGGCTTTCGGTATGGATCACTCCTTCATTTTCTCCTCCAGACCCATGGCGTTTGGCAGAAGAAGAGATTGAAGGGCAAGGAAACCAGATTTCAAACACGCGGCTTAACTAGTTCTCTAAACTACCATGGCGTTTGGGAAAGAGTAACTAGTCTTTAGGATGCGATTTTCAGAGATCTCTGGATCCTGTCAAGGTAAGAGGTCTCTCTGATCATAAAGATCTTGGCGTGAGACTCTTTAAGCCTTAAGAACTCGACATCCTAGAAGAGAAAGCCATGAAGAACAAGAAAACACCAAACTTGAAAACCTTTTCGACCCCTTTGAATCCTCTCAACCCCAAAACCCAAATGAAACTACTCGCGACTCATGAAATAAACCGTACGAAATGCAATAAATGAGGAACTAGACATGAAAAATGATTGATTTAGCTTAAACGATCCAATATTCAAAAGTAAAACAAGAAAAAAAAAACTCGAAGTCTAACAATGGCGAATCGCCTAAAAAACGAGAGAGATGATAAAAAGTAGTCGACAAAACGGGGTCATGAAAGGGATCGTTGGTCTTTGCCTAAAATGGCCAAACCGCAAATGGTCCCCCCTTCGCTACGGTCCAAAAACAAGCTGGATGGATAAGGTTGGTCTGGGATCGATTACGAAGCTCGATCTGGCAATCGATCACGTCCTGAATCGGGCGGCTCTTGGTCGATCTCCGAGTCGATCTTGTGCTGATCGGGTTGGAAGCTCGATCCAGTCCTCGATCTGCATGGCGTCGTCTACGTCCGTACTCCAAATCGATCTCCATACTTGATCTTCTGGTCGATCTCGTCTAGATCGATCTGCCTTGCTCGATCTGCTACTTCATCTCAGGTACTTAGCGTGCAATCCTGATTTCTCCAAGTGTCCATGAACTTCCTCATGAGCCTCAGCACGTCCACGAACCCTCCAAGACTCCAAAGCAGCCGAAAGCAACCTGTATGCGATGCAAAATGCAAGAAATATGCATATGCTGGTGCAAGAACACTCTAGGACCTAAAGTGATGCAAACTAATCTAAAATGCAATATTTATGCGTGAGAAACTAACTTATATGTATGCAAAATGCATGGAATATGCAGCTATATCAAAACGCCACCCCAGTTCGGCCAACAACCGAACACGACCTCGAGCTAAAGACTTCCAAGCGGGATCTGCGAACAACCCATATGGTTCGTTCACCAACAGCTCGGAACCCAGATTCCAAATAATACGATTCGGGCTAACCACCTTGGCGTTGGCCCAAGAAACCTAGTCGACTTGGAAAGATTCCAGAATCAAACCGACTATGCTATTCGGCAGATGAACTCCATGTTCCATCAAGCCACAAGCTCAGCTCCCGACATCGATCGAGTAATTCGCGAGAACCAACGGACTCCGTTCACCTACTCGATCATGCACACGTACCTCCGAGACACTACCAAAATAAGAGTCCCGGAGTACGTTGGGAACAGCGACCCTAAAGCCCATATCCTACTCTTCAACCTCGCAGCTATCCAAGCTAATTTCTCCCCAAAAGAGAAAGAAGCAGGATACTGCAGGCTATTCGCCGAAAACTTAGTCGGACCAGCTCAGGAATGGTTTGGGACGCTGGAAGAAAATTTGATCTCGAATTTCAACGAGCTTGCAGTAGCCTTTCTTAAGCATTATTCGATATTCATCAAAAAACGAGAAACCGAAGCCGATCTCTGGAAGATAGTCCAAGCTCCAGACGAACCCCTTCGATCATACATCGCTAAATTCAAGGCGATCAAAGCAAAAATCGCTAACCCTAAAGAAGCAGTAGCCCTGCTCGACCTCCGAACAAACCTCTGGTATCAGTCGAGGTTCAAGGCGGAGCTCACGCTCCGACCTACGAACTCACTCGATGACGCGCTCCATCGCGCTACCATATACGCTAACTTCGAGGATAAAACAGCTGCCTGCAAAGCAAAAACCATAACTCACAGCTCCACCACGCACTCTCTGGATCGAAGAAAGCTAACGTTCCACCTCCCAATAGGGAGTCGCAGGGCAAAGGTCAGCATTCATATGCAATAGAAAGCTCGTCCCCTGAAAATGAGTCAAGCTTCGACCAAAGCAAATACTGCGAGCACCACAAAAAGAACGAACATTCCACCGGGGAATGTCGAACTCGAGCTAGAATCTTGGCGAAAAAGCTCGCCAAAGAAAAAGCCAAGAAAACCGAGGGAAAAAGCGAAAAGCCCAAAAACACCTCGACCCGAAACAGGGAAGTCGAGGTTCAAACCCCTGATTCCCCTCCATCAGCGAGAAAAAGGATCGACCTGATCTCCAGAGAGCTAAACCTTTGCGCTGAATCAATGAAATCAGTGATAACCCCCCCCCCCCCCCCCCCCCCCCCCCCCCCCCCCCCCCCCCCCCCTGCACCTAGGAAACCATCGGGCTCTAGCTCAAGAAGGCTCCATAAGGTCGCAGGAGGACACGTGTTAAAGCTACTCGGAAGCTCGTCAAAACCGAGCATAACTCAACTCTCGAAACCTCGAACTCAAGTGAGCTCTAGCTCACTCAACGTTCACTCGTTCGAGGTGGAGGGGGAGCTACCCACAATGAAGTGAATCGACTTCATCTGCGGAGGCTCGAAGATGTGCCGAGACTCAATCAACTCGATCAACGCATACCAACGCAAGGTCGAGTCCGCCACCGTAAACCTACCTCTGGACGGACCCGACCACCAAATAAGCTTTCTAGAAAGCGAAACTCTGTCTCTAGACAAACCACACAATGACGCACTCGTCATCCAGATCGCTGTAGGCGGTTTCGACCTCACAAGGGTCATGATCGATATCAGGAGCTTGGTAGAAGTGCTGTTCTTTGACGCTTTTAGACACATGGGATACAAAACATCCATGCTGACAAACGATCGAACTCCACTCACCGGCTTCGCAGGAGAAACCACATACTCGTTAGGAACCATCCAGCTTCCAGTTAAGGCCGGCAGAGTCTTAAGAACAATTGACTTCGTGGTCGTAGATCGCCCAGCTACATTTAACGCCATACTCGGCAGACCGTGGCTCTACGCGATGAAAACTGTAGCTTCAACATACCACCAATGTGTCAAGTTCCCAACCCCTTGGGGAACCAAATCGATACGCGGCTCCCAGCAAGCCTCAAGGGATTGCTACATGGGCAGCTTCTTGTGAGCCAAGAAAGCTCCCGTATAGCAATTACTGAAAGAGGAGAAGCTCACAGCCCGATAACTCAAACACAATAAAGACCCCTCTGTATGCGAACCTCGAACAGAACTGATCGAGCAAGTATGCATAGACGAGACCAACCCCGAAAGGTACGTTGGAATAGGGGTCGACCTCGCAAAAACAATCCGCTATGAGCTAATAAGTTTTCTAAAAGAAAACATAAGCACTTTCACATGGTCCACTGCCGACATGCCGGGCATCGATACAGAGGTCGCCGCACACGAACTCAACATCGACCCAACCATCAAACCCGTCAGACAGAAACGCTGCAAGCTCGGCCCAGATCGAGCTAAAGCAGTCAACGACGAGGTAGAAGTGCTGTTCTTTGACGCTTTTAGACACATGGGATACAAAACATCCATGCTGACAAACGATCGAACTCCACTCACCGGCTTCGCAGGAGAAACCACATACTCGTTAGGAACCATCCAGCTTCCAGTTAAGGCCGGCAGAGTCTTAAGAACAATTGACTTCGTGGTCGTAGATCGCCCAGCTACATTTAACGCCATACTCGGCAGACCGTGGCTCTACGCGATGAAAACTGTAGCTTCAACATACCACCAATGTGTCAAGTTCCCAACCCCTTGGGGAACCAAATCGATACGCGGCTCCCAGCAAGCCTCAAGGGATTGCTACATGGGCAGCTTCTTGTGAGCCAAGAAAGCTCCCGTATAGCAATTACTGAAAGAGGAGAAGCTCACAGCCCGACAACTCAAACACAATAAAGACCCCTCTGTATGCGAACCTCGAACAGAACTGATCGAGCAAGTATGCATAGACGAGACCAACCCCGAAAGGTGCGTTGGAATAGGGGTCGACCTCGCAAAAACAATCCGCTATGAGCTAATAAGTTTTCTAAAAGAAAACATAAGCACTTTCACATGGTCCACTGCCGACATGCCGGGCATCGATACAGAGGTCGCCGCACACGAACTCAACATCGACCCAACCATCAAACCCGTCAGACAGAAACGCTGCAAGCTCGGCCCAGATCGAGCTAAAGCAGTCAACGACGAGGTAGACCGACTACTCAAAGTGGGATAAATCAGAGAGGTGAAATACCCCGACTGGTTAGCGAACCCCGTGGTCGTCAAAAAGAAAAATGGAAAGTAGAGAGTCTGTGTCGACTTCACCGACCTAAACAAAGCAAGTCCAAAAGACAGCTTCCCACTTCCACACATCGACCGCCTGGTCGAGGCCACAGCTGGCCACCAACTCTTGTCCTTCATGGACGCCTTTTCCGGATACAATCAGATCAAAATGAGTTCGTAAGACCAAGAAAAAACAGCCTTCATTACCGATCAAGGTACCTACTGCTACATAGTAATGCCCTTCGGCCTGAAAAACGCAGAGCAACCTATCAAAGGCTAGTGAAAAAATGTTTGCTAACCAGCTCGGTAAAACCATGGAAGTCTACATAGACGACATGCTGGTCAAGTCTGCGAGAGACACATACCACGTCGCGCAACTTAGGGAGTGCTTCAAAATCTTAAACCAATACGAGATGAAGCTCAACCCAGCTAAATGTACCTTCGGAGTCGCCTCTGACGAATTCCTCGATTACTTAGTAACCGAACGAGGAATCAAAGCGAACCCGAACCAGATCACGGCTTTCCTCGAAATGCCAAGTCCCAAAACAACTCGGGAAGTACAACGATTGACCGGCCGAGTTGCAGCTCTCAACAGATTCATCTCGCGCTCAGCTGACAAATGTCTCCCATTCTACCAGCTCCTTAAAGGAAACAAAAAATTCCAATGGGACGAGAAATGCGAGGAGCCACTAACCCAACTCAAAACCTATCTCACCGAGCCCCCTATCCTAGTTAAACCAATTGAAGGAGAACCCTTGTACCTCTATACAGCGGTCTCTCCAGATGCAGTTAGCGGCGTACTGGTTCGAGAGGAGCTCAACGAGCAGAAACCAATCTTTTACGTAAGTAAAACACTTATCGATGCCGAGACTAGGTATTCAGCTATGGTAAAATTAGCGCTGGCTGTAGTAATGTCAGATCGCAAGCTTCAACCTTACTTCAAGTCGCACTCAATTGTGGTAATTACCTCGCAACCCTTGCGAACTATACTCCACAGACCCAGCCAATCAGGATGCCTCGCAAAATGGGCCATCGAGCTCAGCGAGTACGACATCGAATATCGGACCAGGACATGCGCCAAAGCCCAAGTCCTAGCGGACTTTATGGTCGAGCTGGCTCCAGAAGCCAACTCCAAAAATCCATCCTCTAAAACATGGACCCTCTACGTCGACGGAGCATCTTCTAAACAAGGCTCCGGAATCGGGGTCCAGCTCACTTCCCCAACTGGAGAAGTGATGGAACAATCTCTCCGTCTCGAATTCACCTCGTCTAACGACGAGTCTGAGTACGAAGCACTAATAGTCGGGCTTCGGCTCGCAATCGGCATCAGTGCGAGCGAGATCAAAGCTCACAGCGACTCGAGACTCGTAACCGGCCACTACAGTGGCGAGTACGAAACGAGGGAAGAACGCATGGAAGCCTGTTTAACTATATTTTGCATCCTCACAGAGCAGTTCCCTCGTTTCGAGCTCGTCCATATACCCCGAGGAGAAAACACGGCAGAAGACGCTTTGGCAGCTCTAGCTTCAACCTCGGACCCAGTAGTAAAGCGAATAATCCCAGTCGAAGGCAATCACCACGCGACCATCAACCCGGTAGCAAACGCAACAATCCCAAGATCCAGGACCATCTAACACAACTAGCCATCCCGACGAGGATGAGCCAGCTAACTCTACACTGGAGGATGCGGAGTCAAAACCGACCTCCTCGCAAATTACTCAAGAATCAACAATCCACACAGTACCGACTGCACTCGTTGACGAACCGACCTTCAAGGACGAGTTTGTTGCCAGAGCGGACTGGAGGATACCCATCCTCGAGTACATCATAAACGGAGTAGCTCCCCCCGACAAGTGGGAAGCTCGAAAGCTCAAGGTCAAAAGCGCCCGCTACAGCGTGTTATTCAATGACAAGCTATACAAGCGAGGTTTATCCGAACCTTACCTTAAATGTGTACACGGTGAGGAAGCCTACACCGTAATGTCCGACACTCACCAAGGCCCCTGCGGAAGTCACGCTGGAGGTCGAGTGCTCGTCATTCGAATTAAAAAACTTGGCTATTTCTGGCCGACCATGATAGCGGACTGTCAAAGACTATCCAAAAGCTGCGACAAATGTCAGAAGCATGCCCCGATCATCCATTATGCAGCAGAAAGACTGTCATCGATCTCCGCACCCTATCCATTCATGAGATGGTCAATGGACATAGTAGGACCCATGGTCCCTTCGGGACCAAAGCAATTCAGGTACCTGCTGGTGCTCACTGATTATTTCACTAAGTGGATAGAAGCTAAAGCTTATCAGCAAACAACCGAGCTCCAGGTATGCGGCTTCATCTGGAAAAATATGATTTGCCGTCACGGACTTCCCTATGAAATCGTGACGGAAAACGGCTCGCAGTTTATCTCGCGAAATTTCAAAGACTTCTGCGCGAAGTGGAAGATAAAAATCTCCTACTCCACACCTCGTTATCCTAAAGGAAACGGGCAAGCTGAACCAACAAACAAAACCATCTTGAGCAACCTCAAGAGACAGCTCGACGCCAAGAAAGAGAGGTGGTCCGAACACATTTCGGCCATCCTCTGGGCTTGTCGAACCACACCTCACAAAGCCACCAGCGAAACACCGTTCTCACTATCGTACGGGCCTGGAAGCTGTCATCCCAACCGAAACTGCAGTTCCCAGCCTTCGCCGGACCCTGTGCCCGACGAATACCAAACTCAATGAGCAGTTGTTAAGGGACCAGCTCGATCTTATCGACGAACCTCGAGATCAAGCACTTATTAGGATCCAAAATTACCAGCAGGCCGCAGCTCGCTACTACAACTCCAAGGTCAAACACTGGAGATTCAACGTAGGAGACTTGGTCCTGCGCAAGGTACAAGACTACACCAAAGAGCCCGGTGCTGGGAAACTAGGAACCAACTGGGAAGGTCCCTATCGCATCACCGAAGTAGTTCATGACGGCGTCTACAAGCTCACGAAAGTACGAAACGGGGTGCCCGAGATAAGACTTTGGAACGTAATGAACCTCAAGAGGTATTATCGCTAAAGCACTTTAAACAATCGAACTACGTCATGGCTTTATTCCACAGCATGACAGCATCAATAGGCGAGCTATGTGCAACGACCCTACGTTATATCATCTCCTTTATTTATATTTATTTGGAATAACAATTCATTTACCTCAACAACAATTATATTTGTCATAACCGAGATCACGAACCAAAACAGTTTGGACCACCCTCGTCATACATCTATAAGCTGAAAAACATTAAAACAAATGCCTCCCACACCTCGATGCCTTTCCTAGATGCCTTTCCAAACAACACAAGGTACACACCTCTCATTTCGCAAAACAACTAAGTTCGGAGTCCTACTCTACTTCACAGGTGCGGCCAGATTATACAATTCGACTCCGACCATAGCCGGAGCTCCGGACCTCGAATCAACGAGCCCAACACAGCTTGCAGTTCGACAGGGACAACTGAGCCCTATGTTCGGAACTCAGAATAAAATCGAACCCCCTTCTCCATCTCAAAGCCGAAACTGAGAAATTCCTAGCTCAAAATAAAACGAACTCTAAGCTCGAGCATTGAAACTCACGACTAGCGACCTAAGCCTCGAGCTTGACAATCCTAATCCGCTCTTCTAAGTTATCAAACAACTTAGCAAAAACCCTGCTCGAACATAAAATGCAAGAGACGAAAAACAACCAAAAGTCTAAGGCACGAAGCCCGATTGCATTAAAAGTAAAACCCTTTCGGGCACGAATGAGTTCAAAAATAAAAAGGATTAAAGCCCTCCCGGGCACAAGAACCAGCGTAAAAGCCCTACCGGGCAACCAAGTTCTAAAATAAAAATTTTAAAAAGTAGGAGAAAGAAAAGAGAAAGAGAGCCACGATAAGCCGTCGAGCTCATTCACCCGCCTTCTCATCCTCGCCTCCCTTCTCCGCGTCGCTACTTCCACCTTCCTCTGTGTTTGAACCAAACTGATTGAGACCAACGGGCGCGCCTGAAGCTGGGTCGACCTCCATAGCCACTGAGTCCTCGGAGATCACTGGAAGGTTTAGCTTGCCGATCAAGAAGTCCCAAACCTGGGCAGCCTTGAAAGCTGCACCCAAGGCTTCTTCGTCTTGTTTCACCCTCTCCAGCTCCTCCTCGATAGTAATGCCCTTCGCAGCAAGCTGCTCAAGCATCTCTTTGTTGGCAATGTACTCCTGGAGGTCGCATTCGGCCACACCCTCATCCTTCTTCCTCTCCCACTTCAGCTTGAAGCCCTCTATCACCTCCATGAACCTCCGAGACACCTCCTTCCGAGCGTCATGGCTCGCATTGCGGATATCACCCTCGCGCTCGCGGATAAAACGGAGATTCTCCTGATATGATCCCGGTCAATGATCGTTCCTTTCAAGCTAAGTGAGGAAGAATTCGTGGTGAATGGTGGAATGATCTGAATGGTGGAAAGGGGGTTGTTTCAGTGAAGGGGAAAAGTGGGGAAAGAGTGAAGATGGAATGTAGCAAGAGAGATGGAAAGCTCTTGATACAAAACTACTAGAACACAAGGATATGACGCACCTAGGTTCTAAGCAGGGTTTCTCAAGAATATGACGCACCAAGAGAGATGATCTATTTTGCAAAAGAGATTTTATTCAAAAGATAGATGAAACCACACAAACAACTAACTCACGGTTTTAAGAGGAGAAGAGAGAGAGGAAGAAGAATGGACAAGAAGAGAGCAATAAGTTGGTCTTGGGACAACCCCCTTGACTAACCATGCATGACTCTCGTTCAAAATATCACAAACTACAAGAAAGACACAACTAAAAACAAGAAAAAGAACCTAGACACATCCAAGCCATGGATGGTAGGAAGAAGTGGGCTTGGAACAAAGCCAAGCTAAATGGGCAATGACATTGTGGGCATACTTGCCTCGCTAAAAACCTTAGTGAGAAAACCCAATGGGACAAAACTCACTAAGGGAAAAAGAGCACAAAGTATCCCACAAACCCACTAGCGGAGTCCCCGACAACAATGCAGACCAGTGTGGAACGTGTAGCCTCCTTAGTACTTGATTCATACTTAAACTGATTAAGTAGAACCTCTAAGGCATTTTGAAATGCCTTAGTCCTTGCTCGGGTCATTGGGCCTCCTTGTATCTTAAGAACTTCTTCAACCTCCTTCTGGTCTTGATCTTGTTGTCCAACGGCTACAAGCTCATCTTCTAGGTTAGGTGTCCCCATGCTCATATCATCCCCTCCTTCTTGAAAAGGATTTGACCTCAAATCCAACTCATCTGCAACATAAGGAAGTAAATCAGTAATGTTAAAACTTGAGCTAATAGGGTACTTACCTTGGAGGTCAAGTTGATAGGCATTGTCGTTGATCTTCTTTGTAACTGTAAAAGGACCATCAATCCGTGGCATCAACTTGGATTTTCTTTCTGCTGGGAAGCGCTCTTTCCTTAGATGTACCCACACTTGATCACCAGCTTCAAAAAAAACACCTTGTTTCTTCCTTTATTCGCATGTTTGGCATATAGCTTAGTCTTCTCTTCTAAGTTCTTCTTAGCATCCGAATGTATTAGTTTGACCAAGTCGGCTTTTCTCTTTCTGTCCATACTTATCCTTTCACTCAAAGGTAAAGGTATTAAATCCAAAGGAGAAGTGGGGTTGAACCCATAAACAATCTGAAAAGGTGAATACTTAGAAGCAGAATGCACAGCATGGTTATATGCAAACTCTATATGCGGCAAACAATCCTCCCAAGACTTAAGGTTCTTTTTAATCAAAGCTCTCAACAAAGTACCCAAAGTCCTATTTACTACCTCTGTCTGACCATCAGTTTGTGGATGACAAGTAGTAGAAAACATAAGCTTAGTTCCTAGCTTAGACCATAAGGTTTTCCAAAAGAAACTAAGGAACTTAGTGTCTCTATCCGAAACAATAGACTTAGGCATACCATGAATGCGAACTATTTCTTTAAAAAAAAGATTGGCTATATGCAAAGCATCATCTGTCTTATGACAAGCAATAAAATGAGCCATCTTAGAGAATCTATCCACTACAACAAAAATAGAGTCCTTACCTGTCTTTGTTCTAGGCAAGCCTAAAACAAAGTCCATGGAAATGTCATTCCACGGATGAGAGGGTATGGGTAAGGGTGAGTACAAACCGTGATTTTGGACCTTGGACTTGGCTTGTTTACAAGTATTGCATCTCCCACAAATTCTCTCCACATCCCGTCTCATGTGTGGCCAATAGAAATGATCTTTCACTACTTCTAAGGTTTTTGCTACGCCAAAGTGACCCATTAAACCGCCTCCGTGTGCTTCCCTGATAAACAAATCTCTCATAGAACAATTAGGTACACAAAGATGGTTCTCTTAGAAGAGAAACCCATCTTGTTTAAAGAATTTACCCGAAGGAGATTTGAAACAAGAAGCAAAAATTTCTGAAAAATCATCATCATCTTTGTATATCTCTTTAAGCTGATCAAATCCAAGCAACTTAGCTTCTAAAGTAGTGAGAAGAGTGTACCTTCTTGACAATGCATCAGCAACCACATTGTCTTTACCTTGTTTGTACTTTATGACATATGGGAAGGTTTCTATGAATTCAACCCACCTTGCGTGCCTTTTGTTGAGCTTTTGCTGACCTTTGAGGTGTTTGAGGGACTCATGGTCCGTGTGAATGACAAATTCCTTAGGCCAGAGGTAGTATTGCCACGTTTGTAAGGCTCTCACCAAGGCGTACAACTCCTTATCATATGATGGATAGTTGAGCATGGCTCCTCCAAGCTTCTCACTAAAAAATGCTATGGGTTGCTTCTCTTGCATTAGAACAGCGCCAATACCTATTCCAGATGCATCACACTCAATCTCAAAAGTTTTTAGGAAATTAGGCAATATAAGGACAGGGGCGTTACTAAGCTTCTCTTTTAGGCTTTGGAAAGCCTCTTCTTGAGCCGTTTCCCACTTGAACCCAACTTCCTTTTTGATGACTTCAGTGAGTGGGGCAGCTATAGTGCTAAAGTCCCTCACAAATCTCCTATAAAATCCGGCTAGGCCATGGAAACTCCTTACTTCTCCTACGGTCTTAGGACTTGGCCAGTCACGTATGGCCTTCACTTTCTCCTCATCCACTTTGACTCCGTCTGAGCTTACTACAAAACCAAGAAAAACAAGACTAGAAGTGCAGAAGGTACACTTCTTAAGGTTAGCATATAGTTTTTCTTTTCTAAGCAAATCAAGCACAAGTCTAATGTGTTCCACATGCTCTTCTAGACCTTTGCTATAAACAAGGATGTCATCAAAATAAACCACCACAAAAATGCCTATATACGCCCTAAGAACATAATTCATTAAACGCATAAAAGTGCTAGGGGCATTAGTCAATCCGAATGGCATAACCAGCCATTCATATAAACCATGTTTGGTTTTGAATGCGGTTTTCCATTCATCCCCCTCTTTCATTCTGATCTGGTGGTAACCACTCTTTAAATCAATTTTGGAGAAAATATTAGAACCATGCAATTCATCTAACATGTCATCTAGCCTAGGAATGGGATGGTGATACTTCACCATGATATTGTTGAATGCACGGCAGTCAACACACATCCTCCAGCTACCGTCTTTCTTTGGAACAAAGAGGACTGGTACTGCACAAGGGCTCATGCTTTCACGGATATGTCCCTTGGCCATCAGTTCATCCACCTGCTTCTGTAGTTCTTTGGTCTCCACGGGGTTGGTACGGTAGGCGGGACGGTTTGGCAATGATGCCCCGGGCATGAAGTCTATTTGGTGTTCTATACTCCGGATGGGAGGTAGTCCCGTTGGTGTCTCTTCTGGAAAGACATCTTCATAGTTCTGCAAAAGAGCTTGCATTTCACTCGGATACACCGGTGTAAGATCAGCCATGGTGGTTAATGTTTCTTTATAAACAAATAATAGCATAGGTGTTTCGGAATATAAAGCTTTCTTAACCTGTCCAGCCTTAGCAAAGAAGTTTAAATGTTTGGCTGACCTCAAGGCGTGTTTCTGATCGTTGTAGACTTCTTGAGGAGTCATGGGTATCAAAGTGTTCTTCTTCCCCTTAAACTCAAAAGAGTGCCGGTTGGAGAATCCATCATGTATCACCCGGCGGTCAGATTGCCACGGCCTCCCTAGCAGGATATGACTTGCTTCCATAGGTAGCACATCACAAAGTATTTCATCTTTATACTCTCCTATGGCCAGTGGAACTAAGACTTGTTCGGTGACCTTCATTTCTCCTTTGTCATTCAACCAGTGTAGCTTATACGGGCTGGGGTGAGGGGTGGCTTGCAAACTCAGCTTCTTAACCATGATACTGCTTGCCACATTAGCGCAACTTCCACCGTCTATGATCAAACGGGTATGAAACAGATTCTCACGCTGATCTTGTTCTTCTGGTTGGCTTTGCACGGTTAATGTCCTTCTTGCTACAAGCAACTCTCCTTGTACTGGGAATAACTCATGTTCCTCCTCGGTTTCTTCTTGTTGCTCATCCTCTGATTCTATGTCACCGTTTTCTAGTAACACCATAACACGTTTGTTGATGCACTCATTGGCGTAATGTCCTCGGCCTTGGCATTTGAAACACTTTACATCACGAGCCTTGGTGTTAGCCTCCTTAGGTTTCCCATATGATTGGACAATTTTGGATTTGGAACTGATCGGCTTATCTTTTCTCGGCTGATTCTGCGGATATGCTGACCGGTATGAGTTTCTATCATCCCGCGGATAAACTGTCCGACTGTTTGGTCCGGTACTAGAACTCGAACGGTACGACCCTTTTCTCTTGACTTGCTGCTCAAACAACATTGCTTTGTGAAGCATCTCCTCTAAGTCGATATAATGCTGAGTCTCCAGGCGGTCCTGAATCTCTTGGTTAAGGCCTCCGAGGAACCTAGCCATCGTAGCTTCACTGTCCTCCAAGATAGCTGCACGAAGCATTAGTGTTTCCATTTCCTGAAAATATTCCTCCACAGAACGGTTGCCTTGCGTCAATCTCCGAAGCCTCTGATGTAGCTCGCAATGTTAATGGCTCGGAACAAACCGTTTCCTCATCAATTTTCTCATCTCGTTCCAAGTTGTAACCGGATACTTCTGGTTTCTCCTTCTAGTCGTGACGAGTTGATCCCACCAGCTTAGGGCATAGTCGTAGAACTCTGTGGTCGCCACCTTAACACGGTTCTCCTCAGTGTAATGTTGAACATTGAATACCAGCTCTATCTTCTTTTCCCACTCAAGGTAGGCATCCGGATCACACTTGCCGTGAAAGGAGGGAATCTTCAACTTGAGACCAGCCAAGTTGTCTTGCACACGATCTCTGCCTTGTCTAGAACTTCTACGGCCACTTTTAGAGGAGCTACTGCTTTTGTAGCATTGATCAGTCTGCTGTCCACTAGCCTGCCCTTCTTGTTCATCTTCTCTCACGGTTTCTTTGCCTTGGCGTCTCTGTTATGTATCTCTCTGTTCATAGCTTTGCCTGATCTTGTCTACCTCAACTTGTAACATTTTTTTCATCTCAGCCGTGAGGGCTTCGACCAACATCCTCTGAGCACGTACAGCTGAAGGTTCCGGGTCATCTTCCCCGGCCATTGCTCCTGAAAACAAAATTTCTCGCAGTAAGTAGTTCTTGGGTAAATTAGAATTTTATAAAAATTCCAAACTATTTTAAAACATTTGTGGCTAAACAAGAGATCAAAACCGTGATTAACAATAATTTTAAAAATATTTTTGACAGAAGATGAAGAGTCAAAAAAATATTGAAATGATGAACAAGGGCGGACTGGATCAGAAAACTTAGCTTTGGAAGGGTTGCTCTGATACCACTTGATATGATCCCGGTCAATGATCGTTCCTTTCAAGCTAAGTGAGGAAGAATTCGTGGTGAATGGTGGAATGATCCGAATGGTGGAAAGGGGGTTGTTTCAGTGAAGGGGAAAAGTGGGGAAAGAGTGAAGATGGAATGTAGCAAGAGAGATGGAAAGCTCTTGATACAAAACTACTAGAACACAAGGATATGACGCACCTAGGTTCTAAGCAGGGTTTCTCAAGAATATGACGCACCAAGAGAGATGATCTATTTTGCAAAAGAGATTTTATTCAAAAGATAGATGAAACCACACAAACAACTAACTCACGGTTTTAAGAGGAGAAGAGAGAGAGGAAGAAGAACGGTCAACAAGAGAGCAATAAGTTGGTCTTGGGACAACCCCCTTGACTAACCATGCATGACTCTTGTTCTAAATATCACAAACTACAAGAAAGACACAACTAAAAACACGAAAAAGAACTTAGACACATCCAAGCCACGGATGGTAGGAAGAAGTGGGCTTGGAACAAGGCCAAGCTAAATGGGCAATGACATTGTGGGCATACTTGCCTCGTTAAAAACCTTAGTGAGAAAACCCAATGGGACAAAACTCACTAAGGGAAAAAGAGCACAAAGTATCCCACAAACCCACTAGCTTAGTCCCCGGCTACAATGCAGACCAGTGTGGAACGTGTAGCCTCCTTAGTACTTGATTCATACTTAAACTGATTAAGTAGAACCTCTAAGGCATTTTGAAATGCCTTAGTCCTAGCTCGGGTCATTGGGCCTCCTTGTATCTTAAGAACTTCTTCAACCTCCTTCTGGTCTTGATCTTGTTGTCCAACGGCTACAAGCTCATCTTCTAGGTTAGGTGTCCCCATGCTCATATCATCTCCTCCCTCGCGTCCGAGGCTTCGCGAAGAGCTCGCACCGTCTCGGCTTGGGCCGTGAAGATCTCGTTGGTGGTGATCTTGAACTTCTCGCTCTTGTCGACACCCTCGTTCTCCAGATCGGTGATGTGGGCTTGCTGACCTCTGAACTGCCTAAGGAGTTTAGTCTGGCGAGCGACCTGCGTATTCGCGGCCTCAAGGTCGGACTTCAGCTTGCCGACTACCTCCCCCGTCTCCTTGATCTCCTCCGGACGAGGGATATCCCGCAGCCTTTGCTCGAGGCGAGCATAGAGTCGGTTTCCAGCCTCTGCAGCCTGCGAGCATCAAGGATCAAAGCGTTAGGACCAATAACACTTAAACAAAAAAAAGGGGTATAAAGCAAAGGGTACACCCGTTACCTTCCCTTGGGCCGACCCCATCTCCACGTAAAGCTCCCTCTCAGTCATCTTCTTGAGAGCTGGAAGCTGGCACCCGGCGGGCTTCATATGACGCCAAATGGCCACCATGCCCTCAGAATCATCCGTGATCAGATGATCCTTGGTGTGCTCGAACTTCCAGTGGAACGGCCGGCTACCCGTCGAGCCCCCGTTCCCGTTAGACGCCGACGGACGTGGCTCTGTAGCCCGACTTCCTCCGTCGTCTCTTGGCCTCTTAGAGGCAGACTGGGACAGAGACTCGGGCTCCTGGTCATCAACGGAGCGCTGGGTCTTGCCCGAGCTGACGGAGATCGCCCAAACTAATCGTGGAGGGAGGTCGGGCTGAGGGTTCATCATCTGCTCCACCTCCTCGTCATGAAGATGAGATGAGGGAGCAGCAGCTGAGGTGAGCGTGGCCTCGGGGCCTCCTTGACGCTCCGGCTGTCAGCAGAGTAAACCACCTTGCGTCAAAACATCACAATCCAACAAGCAAGGTCGAGGTACTCGTCGGACTCGTTCTCGTGTGAACGTACTCCAGATAACCTCTCTTCGCCTGAATAACTCCAACTGGTACTCGACCTCAGGATCCCTTGACGCCTTGGATAGCTGACCTGATAGACGAAAACAAACAAAGGTTAGAGATCCAGCAAATTCAAGCAACCCAAAGCAAAGCTAGCAAATAGAGCCTAGCTAGACAACCACTGCCCGAAAACACGATCGGCAGTCAGGAGAAGTCGAAATCGCCGATCGACGCTTCGTTCATCCGGAACTGGAAGCCCGTCTACTCCCACCCGGAGTCCTTCTCTGGGCTCTCCTCAATAAATCGCCGGTTCGATCTCGGAGATGCATAGAAAGTCCCAGGACGGCGGGCGTTGTACTTAACCGAAAAAAACGCTTGCAAATCGGAATAACGGAAGCTGACGGCCTCGTCCCGTGCCTGCACTGCACATCCAATGATGGCCCGAACCAGATTCAGGCACATCTGCGTGAAGGCCATCCGTAGGTTGGCAAGCAACTCCAAGACAAACCGGGGAATCGAGAAATACAACCCGCATTAAAGAAGACGTCGCGTAGGCATAGCAGAAACCCGGTCTGACGTTCGACGGGGTCTCCGTTGGCGTCAGAACCACCAACTCTACGTTATCGGGAATCTCGCACTCCCGGCGAAGGTCGTCCAAAACCTTCAGATCAGTAATTTTTGACGGACCCGGGGCCACCGATTCCTTTGAACCACCTTCGATTTTTACAATTTGCGACATCGGGAAGAAGTTCTCTAAACGGCAAGACCACGGAAAAATTCGAAAAGATTTCTACTCGACTTCTAAAAGAGAAACGACGAATAGATATTACAGAAAACTAAAAGAGGAAGAGAAAAGAAGGAGTTACCTTTAATCGACAGACGGAATCGGTTAAAGAAGGAGTGGAGAAGGTGGACTTTATATCGAGGTAATTATTATCAACCTCGAAGAATCTGGCCACACACCAATCTTGACCGTTCGTTCTCCCGATCTCAACCGTCAAATATTTGACCTCGAAGATTCGATGCGCCGCACAGCCCGATCGAATGAGGCCGTCAGATCGACCCTCCTTCTTTTTGTCTGGGCCCTCCACGTCATCGAACTTTAGTGCAAACTTCTCGAGGGATGCACCTCACCCCGGGAAGCTCGACCGCCGAAACATAAAAGTAAATGATTGATAAGAGTGTTTTCTATGATGCAAAGATGATGTCAAGATGCAACAGAGAGGTTATCAAAACTCTAATACACACAGAGATGTAGTATAGTGAGCAAGAGAGGAATCAATCCACACCTAGGGGTAGCAAGATCACTAAGAATGCAAGAGAATGAGCAAATCTAAGCAGAATATGAAAATGATTGGTAAAATCCCTAAAAACTAAATGCAAGTGTCAAATGCAAAGCAAAAAAATTTAAAATCCCTGGAAGAGGGTTAACTATCACGAGAAACAAGCGGAATACTTAAAATGCAAAGCTATGAATTACTAAAAATCGACTAGTGGATCGACCACAGGATCGACCACTAGATCGAGCAACAACGATCGATCTCGTCTAAAAGTTCAACAGAAATGAATCTAATGACCAGGATGCAAACATATAGCAAGCGAATGATTAACAGAGATGCAAAAATACTAAGAAAGAAGGTCCAGGGTTGAGAATCATGTTGAAGGGTTTCAAAGGTTCAAGCTTGGTTTGAAAACTTTAGATCTACTTACTTTGTGAGGGTCTCTATGCTTTGAAAACAAAACAAGATCCATCCATGGCGTGTGGTATGGATCACTCCTTCGTTCTCTTCTCCAAGCCCATGACTTTTGGTGGAAAAAGAGTTTAAAGGGCATAAAACATATATTTCAAACACACGGCCTAACTAATCCCCTAAACAACCATGGCGTGTGGGAAAGGAAGGATTAGCCTCTAGGATTTGACTTCTCCAGGACATCTGAATCCTTTCAAGGTAAGATATTCCTCTGATCATAAAGATCTTGGCGAGAGAGTCTTTAAGCCTTAAGTGCTCAAATCCTAGAAAAGAAGGCGATGAAGAACAAGAAAACACCAAGCTTTAAACCTTTTCAACCCCTCTGAATCCTCTCAACCCCGAAAACCCGATGAAACTACTCACTACTCATAAAGTAAACCGAACAAAACGCAATGGATGATTGACTACACATGAAAAACGATTGATTAAAAGCAAAGATTCAATATTCAAAACGTAAAGCAAGAAAACTCAAGGTTCTACAATGGCGGAGATAATCGCCCAAAACTAGAGAGAAGATGATAAAAAGATAAAGAGAAAATGCGTGTGTCAAAAGCAGGATCGCCGCCTTCCTAAAATGGACAAACAGCTCGATGGTCCCCCCTCTCGCTAGAAGCCAAAAACGGTTAAAGTAGTCTGGAATCGAGCAGGAGGCTCGATCTGGCTCTCGATCTTCGGTTGGGATCGTGTGACTTTGGTCGATCTCTGAGTCGATCTTGTGCTGATTGGGTTGAAATATGCAGCAATATCAACTCCCCCAAACTTGCCTTTTGCTTGCCCTTAAGCAAGCAATATTCAAGAAGGGAGAGAGGTTTTAAAACAAATGGGGGTTTAAGCTTCTTGCAAAGGTGTCTTTCAAATGAATCAATCTCAACGTCCTAGTTCTTAGTTCTAAGATGCAATGCACATGCTCATGCTCCAAAGAACTTAGCCATACTTATCACACTATGAATTTCAAATCATGACTCTCCTATTCCAAACAATCAAAGAATATCTTCCTTTAACATTCATTAATGATCAAACCGTGAATCAAACTTATGCACTTTAAAGCAAAACACATTTGGTTAAGGGCGAAGGCTATGAGCATAGAATGATCTCATTTAAAAAGGATTTTATAATGCAAAGGGTTTCTCTAGAGAATGGTATGAACTTTACGCATAATGCTAAAGCTAAAGGCAATTGATGCATACATGATCAGATTCTCATCTACCCATACGCTAATCAATCATCCTAAAACCCCTCTCAATTCTTTTATTTTTAGCTCACTCACCCTCTTAGATACTACCCTTACCAACAAAGCATTAGCTTAGCAATCCCAAATAAAAAACAGAAAACAATTTTGTGTGGGCTGGATTTCACACAATAGAATTTGTCTGTTAAAAATAAAAGAGGACGTAAAGATTCTAAGTTAAAACACGAGAGAACAAAGATCCAAAGATGGTGATTTTATTAGTGCTGCTCAGATAAGCTTTTGGTACAAGTATTGCTAAGTCTTTTGCTAGGTCGAAAAAGATGTCTCGCGCTAATGAGTTAAACTCTCTATTTATACAACTCCTAGTCGCAATCTAAACGAAGATCTCGGAGTATATTTGCGTAGATCATCCTTCCTTATCCCCTTCGCGGCGCCCCCTTCTTCAAGGCTTCGTCTTCTAGGGTAAACACCGCTTCGGACTTCTTCGTGGATTTAAGCTCGGCCCACTTGCACATCGGTTCGCCTTGGGTCTGATTCGGGGCTTCGCCTTATTGCTTCATGCGCCTTTGCCTTGTTGCTTCATGGGCCTTCGCCTCCGAGCTTGATTAGAAGTTTCCTCGCCCGTGCACGGTTTGGGCAAGGTGATTGGCTTCGCCCGGGTTTTGCACGGTTCACCTCGCCCGTGCACGGTTTGGGCGAGGTGATTGACTTCGCCCGAGTTTTGCACGGTTCACCTCGTCCGTGCATGGTTTGGGCGAGGTGACTGGCTTCGCCCGAGTTTTGCACGGTTCACCTCGCCCGTGCACGGTTTGGGCGAGGTGATTAGCTTCGCCCGGGTTTTGCACGGTTCACCTCGCCCGTGCATGGTTTGGGCGAGGTGATTGGCTTCGCCCGAGTTTTGCACGGTTCACCTCGCCCGTGCACGGTTTGGGCGATGTGATTGGCTTCGCCCGGGTTTTGCACGGTTCACCTCGCCCGTGCACGGTTTGGACGAGGTGATTGACTTCGCCCGAGTTTTGCACGGTTCACCTCGCCCGTGCATGGTTTTGGCGAAGTGATTGGCTTCGCCCGGGTTTTGCACGGTTCACCTCGCCCGTGCACGGTTTGGGCGAGGTGACCGGCTTCGCCCGTGCAAATTCTGGGCATCGCCAAGAATCACTTCTATACTTAGCCATTTTCCCATTGATCTCGCTAAGGTGAAAACCGACCCCAACAGTTAGCCCCTCAGCTCGTTAGACTCAAAGATGAGGGTGACGAGGTGTCAAGAGAGGCGAGATCAAGAGCTTTTGCTTCGCCAAGATGATATGCTTTGTTCAGGCAGGACGAGGCGAAAATGTTTTACCTCCCCTCGCCGGGGCGAGGTGAAAATGCCTTGCTTCGCCTCGCTGTGACGAGGCCAAAAGGCTTTGCTTCTCCTCGCCTGGGCGAGGCGAAAATACCTTGCTTCACCTCATCGTGACGAGGCCCAAAGGCTCTGTTTCTCCTCGCCTGAGCGAGGCGAAAATACCTTGCTTCACCTTGCCGGGGCGAGGTCAAATTGCTTCTCTTCTCCTCGCACAGGCGAGGTGAGAATGCCTTACTTCACCTCGTCGTGACGAGGCCCAAAGGCTCTGTTTCTCCTCGCCTGGGCGAGGCGAAAATACCTTGTTTCACCTTGCCGGGGCGAGGTCAAATTGCTTCTCTTCTCCTCGCCTAGGCGAGGTGAGAATGCCTTGATTCACCTCGTCGTGACGAGGCCCAAAGGCTCTGTTTCTCCTTGCCTAGGCCAAGATGATGTTTTGTGTTGGCGAAGTGGTTCTATTCGTGGACAAGGCGAAATGTTCTGTTATCTAGGCGAGGCTCGATGATTAGTTTAGTGGGCGACGTGTTTCACCTCGCCCTCACTTTGCCAAAACATAATGTTCTGGCCTCGCCACCTTCTCTCCCATACTTAGAAAAAAAAATTTTATACATCATTCGTGGGCTTCTTATTGGGCCTTAACTTTTGATCTTTTGGGCTCCAAAAATACCCATTTAGAGATTGATCCACTTCGGGGACTGTAATCATCTCGCATACTTCCGAGGCGAGGCGTTGAAGTGTCTATAAGTAGCGAGGCCTCTCCTCACTTTTCATTATCTCCAACTTTCACAAATTTCTAAGGTTTGCTTCCTCTCTTCTTTCTTCTTTTTTTTTATGTTAAATTTCCGATTAGGGATTTTTTCGTCTTGGCCGTTCTGCCGCCGTCCGCCTTAAATTCCCCGGTTCGTCTTTGATCTTTCACTAAAACATCATGGCTCTCTCCTCTTCTTCTGAACTCGGAGCAAGTTCTCGGGGAGACACCAACGCGTCATCGTACCGCGGCGAAGCGAGATCTCAAGGTGGTTCGAATGAAGAAACTTGAGGATGAGAGGGACGAGTTCAAGAAGAAATGCGACGAAGCCGAAGCCCTCGTTGTCCGCCTTAACGAACAGAAACTCAGACGCAAATCAGACATCGCTTCTCTCAAACGACAGCTCGAGGCCGAAAGAGAGCTGCGCGAAGTGGAAGCCAGGAAAGCGCGCAAGGAGGCGAGGAGAGAGCTTAGTCAGAAGTTCCAGGGTCGCGTTCGCCAAGTTGAGGAGAAGGTTGAGAAGCTGAAGGGGCCTGCACGGACGAGGGTCATTGAGCTCGCGCAAGCCGAAGGCAACCTCCAGCTTGTTGAACTCCTTATGGGTGAGAACCCTCCTTCTCTGGATGAAGAGTTGGCGACCCTGACCGGATGGAAGGAGGAGCTTGCCGATGCTGATGCAGAGTTCGAGCGTCTTGCAACTGACCTACGTGAGGACCTGAAGCTTTCTCCGGTTTCCAGTGATTCTGTCCCACCCTTCTTTGCTAATGAATCGACGGAAGTTATGGCTTCGAAGGCCGGCGTCGAAGATCCCACAGGGTCGAACGTTGATACTCCTAGGGTTGACGAGCAGGTCACCGAGAAGGGTTCTAAGATCGTCGAGACCTCCGTGCCTGCGGCTTAGGGAATGCCTTCGAATTTTTATGCTTTGATTTGGTTTTTATTTAATTTTTTGTTGTTGCGCATCCATGCATCGGATGTGTTTTTTGTTTCGAACTTGGTGCCTGGATGGCTTTATCCGCTTTGACTTATGCTATGGATTTTTATGGTATTGTACTTTGTCATCGAGCCGAAGCGTTGCTATTCTGTTTCAGATTGCGGCGAAGCGAAGTGTTTAAGTTATTCACCTGATCATGTCTGATTTTTTATACTCAAAACAGTTTTAGAGTTTATCCGACTCGTCTTTTTCTATAGGGCGAGCCTCAGCCGAAAGGGGCGTAGTGGTTAGGATCAGTGCCGTTTAGAGGCGAGGCGACTATGAAGTCTAAGGTAGATCTTCCCGTCCCTTTTATGCTTAACGATTAAGAGTTGAGTTGTATTCGAGCGAAGCGTTTTGCTTTGCTCGGGATTTTGCGGCGAAGCGATGGCTTCGTGTTCATCCGACTAGGCCTACTCGCGAGGCGGTTGTAAAGGTTAGACTTCGAGTTTGAAACGTAATGTCGCCAAGTGGCGAAGAGTCTGCCCTGGTTTCGAGTTTAAGAGTGTTTCGTATTTTTGCGGTAAAACAGTGTTTTCTAAGTGTTTTGGGAAACAATCTGAAAATGGGCGAGCCACGGTATTTTGGCCGCGGCCAACCCACATGTGCTTTGTTGCGTTTGGGACCAGTGTTGCTTAGGAGCGAGGTGTTTGCTGGGTTTATGTTCGAACATATCTGGATATTATGTATCTGATTGTGCACATCAGATACGAAATTCCAAAGATGTTTTAAGAGACGAGTTGCGGCTGGGCGAGCCGCAATGTCTTGGTCATGATTGACCTAAATGCTATGTAGTGTAAATGACCAGCGTTGCTAAGGAGCGAGGCGTTTTGCTGGGTTTAGGTTTGAACATATATGGGTACCTCGTATTCTACGACCAACCGTGAATATTATGTTCGTGAGGTGTTATAAGACCAACGTTGCTTAAAACGAACTGTTGTTGGGTTTAGGATGTTTTGCCACAGCTTTAGGACTTGCGAACCTAACTCGGCTTATTTATCCGTTTTTCCGGCAAGACATAAAGAACATCGTATGGGATTTACCCAATGATGTTTGACCGGGGTATACCCAGCCATGATTTATATAGCGCGCTTTAATCCGTGGAGGATGTTTGAGAACTCTATTGTCCAGTGAGAACGCAGGAGTTAGAATCCGTAAAGGATGTAAAAGTTCGTCTGTTGTGGCCAACAACGGACGAGATGAGCGATAAGAGCTGATGTGTGAGTTGAGTGAACTTGCTCTTTTATTTAAGCGAAGTGATTACAAAGTGTGGGAGTATATGAGTATACGTACCCCACTCCCCCCCCTTTTTGGGAGGGGGCAGTTGAACTCGTCATGAGACGAGCTGCCTACGTACCCCTTTCGGGGATCAAACCACCCCGTAGTTCATGGGTTTGTCAGAATGACTTAGAAGGAATATTTCTTTAGGTGCATCGCATTCCAGGATCTTGGTATTGCGACGTCAGTTGTGTTGTTGGCGAGCTCGTAAACGCCGGGTCGGACTACCTTGGTAATGCGGTAAGGCCCTTCCCAGTTAGCCCCCAGTTTGCCGGCGTTCCGTTCGGCTGTGTTTTGGAAAACTTTGTGGAGGACGAGGTCTCCATTATTGAATCGGCGGCTTCTTACGTTCGAGTTGTAGTACTTAGTCGTGGCTTGCTGATAGTTCTGCATCCGAATAAGTGCTTGGTCGCGTTGCTCGTTGATCAAGTCGAGGTCGTCTAAGAGCATGAGGTGATTTAGGCCTTCTTGTCCAGGTAGGAGTCATCGGCGAATCCCGGGAAAGTCCACCTCGGGGGGAATTACGCATTCTGTTCCGTAGACAAGTGCAAACGGGGTTTCGCCTATTGCCCGTCTTGGGGTTGTTCGGTGCGACCAGAGGACTCCTTCGAGCTTGTCTGTCCAGCGTCCCTTCTTTTCGTCGAGACGTTTCTTCAGGCCATCAAGTATGGTTTTGTTCGCCGCCTCGGCTTGTCCGTTACCTTGTGGGTAGCGAGGCGTGGATTTACTGAGCCTTATCTTCCACTTCTCACAAAAAGTTTCAAAGCGAGTGGAGATGAATTGGGAACCATTGTCGGTCACAATCTCGTAAGGGACTCCATGACGGCATATGATGTGCTTCCAAACGAAACTTTCGACTTGGGCGTCTTTGATGCTAGCGTAAGATTCCGCCTCGACCCATTTGGAGAAATAATCGGTCAGGACGAGGAGAAATCTCTTTTGCTTCGATCGATGTAGTGGGCCGATGATATCCATCGACCATCGCATGAAAGGGTACGGTGAGGAGATGGAAGACAGTAATTCCGTGGGTTAGTGGATTGTTGGGGCATGGCACTGACACTTCTCGCATTTCCGCGAATATATTTCGCAGTCTTTCATCATGGTTGGCCAATATTATCCGTGACGCTTGATCTTGATTGCCAACGATCTTCCGCCAGAGTGATTTCCACATGAGCCTTCGTGAACTTCTTCCATGATCTTCTTCGCTTCAGGGCCCTCAACACACATCATTAATGGTCCCGAGAATCTCCATTTGAATACTTCGCCGTCGAGTAGAACATACCGAGCTGCTTGGGCTTTGAGTTTTCGAGCCGCCCATTTGTCTGTTGGAACTTCTCCGTCCATTATGTAGGATCGGATTGGTCCCATCCATTCATGGTCACATCCGTACTCGCTCTCCTGTTGCGGCTCCGTTTCCATCTCCACTTGTCCATCGTTGGCTGGCCCGACTTCCTACACCTGTTCATCGGCTACCGCTTTGTTTTCTTCCATCAGATTGATCAAGTTGACTGTTTCGGGATTTTTGATGCTAGGTCGCTCGATAAATTCCACTGGGATGATTCTCTTTAAACTAGGGTCTGACGACGAGGCAAGTGCTGCCAGTGCGTCGGCTTGAGCGTTTTCACCTCGGGGTATTCTTATTAGTTCAAAATCTGAAAACTCTTTAGCGAGTGTTTGGACGACGCTCAAGTATGCTTCCATTCTCTTGCCCCTTGCCGTGTATTCTCCATTAAACTGGTTCGCGACGAGTTGGGAGTCGCAAAAAGCACGAATTTTTTGGACTCTAAGCCCACGAGCCAATCTGATCCCGGCGATCAGAGCCTCGTATTCAGCTTCATTGTTTGACGCATGGAAGGCCAATCTGAAAGACTGCTCCAAGATTTCGCCAGTTGGCGAAGTCAACCGGATCCCGACTCCTGACCCTTGCTTTGATGATGAGCCGTTGACATGAAGAATCCAAGTAGAATCTTGGGTTGGTTCGTCGGTCCCTTCGGTTGGGAGTTCGATCAAGAAATCTGCTAGGACTTGAGATTTCGCGCAGGTTTTGCTCCTGTACTCGATGTCATATTCGCTAAGCTCCACTGCCCATTTGGCTAGTCTTCCGGATTGGCTTGGACTGTGCAATATAGCCCGTAGTGGGAAGGAGGTTAGCAATATGATGGAGTGCGACTGGAAGTACGGCCTGAGCTTTCGTGCGGACATCGCCACCGCGAGTGGCAACTTCTCCATTTGCGGGTACCGCGTCTCCGCATCGGCCAGAGTTTGGCTTACGTAGAAAATGGGCTTCTGTTCGCCTCGCTCCTCTCGGACCAGGACTCCGCTTACCGCTGTAACTGAAACAGCGATGTATAGGTACAGTGGCTCTCCTTCGACTGGTTTTGCAAGCACGGGCGGGGTGGCGAGGTAACTTTTTAACTCTTGGAAGGCCTGCTCGCACTCCTCCGTCCACTCAAATTTCTTGTTGCCTCGGAGTGTGTCGTAGAAAGGCAAGCATTTATCCCTTGATCTTGAGATGAATCGGTTTAGTGCGGCGACGCGTCCAGTAAGTCGCTGTACTTCTCGTTTGTTCTTGGGTGATGCCATCTTAATCAATACGCCAATCTGCTTCGGATTTGCTTCGATTCCCCGGTTTGTCACCAAGTATCCGAGAAACTCTCCGGAGGTTACTGCGAACCGGCACTTCGTTGGATTTAACTTCATGTTATGTAGATTTAGTTGGGCGAAGCAATCTTTGAAGTGAGCGACGTGATCTTTTTCTTCGAGTGACTTCAATAACATGTCATCTATGTAAACCTCCATTGTTTTTCCGAGTTGACTTGCGAACATCTTATTTACCAGCCTTTGGTAGGTCGCCCCGGCGTTCTTCAACCCGAAGGGCATTACTTTGTAGCAGTATATGCCCAAATCAGTTATGAATGCTGTCTTTTCTCCGTCGTCGGAATTCATCAGGATCTGATTATATCCAGAAAAGCATCCATAAACGAAAGGAGTTTGTTGCCAGCGGTCGCTTCGACGAGGCGATCTATGTGAGGTAGCAGGAAGCTATCCTTCGGGCATGCTTTGTTTAGATCTGTAAAGTCCATGCAGATCCGCCATTTCCCATTCTTCTTTTTTACTACTACTGGGTTTGCGAGCCAGTCTGGATACTTCGCCTCGGCAATAGATCCTACCTTCAAAAGTCTGCTTACTTCGTCGTTAACCGCTCTCGCTCGCTCCGGCCCGAGCTTCCTTCTCTTCTGCTTCACGGGTTTGAAAGTCGGATCGACATTCAGTTTGTGGCAGGTAACATCGATGCTGATCCCGGGCATGTCTTCTGCGGCCCATGCGAAAGTGTTAATGTTTTCCTTTAAGAAGGAGATCAGCTCGGTTTTTAATATTTCGTCCAGCTCGGCTCCGATTTCCACGCATCTCTCTGGGTTTGACTCGTCTATGCACACCGAGATTACATGGGCACATCTCGGCTGTTCGTCCTCTCCTTCCTCCGACTTCTGTAATTGCTATAAAAATCTTGACCGCCTTAGCTTCGCTTCGCGGTTTGTCTTGATCTTCTTATGCTCTGTATCTCCCTTCGCCTCGGTCTTGGGATTTCTGAGTTTGTGTTCGGTCATGAAGCATATCCTGGACTCCTTTTGGCTTCCCCAGACCGTTTTAATCCCGTCCGGGCCTGGGAATTTCAAGCACAAGTGGTAAGTCGAGGCGACAGCTCGCATAGAATTAATCCATGGCGTTCCCATGATGATGTTATAGATCGCCGGGCTATCAGTGACTGAGAAATCGACGATCCTAGTCACGTCTCTAGCTCGGACGGGTAACTTAATGCTCCCCAGCGTCATTATCGTATCCCCAGCGAAACCGGTCAGAGGACTCGGGGTCAGCTTGACTTCGGACATATCGACTCCCATTTTGACTAATGTATCTCGAAAGATGACGTCTACGGAACTTCCGGTATCGATGAGGACTCTTGCCACGTCATGATTTTTCACGATCAGTTCGATGACAAGCGGGTCATTATGCGACCTGTCGATGCCCGTGGTCTCACGTTCTTCGAAGGTGATGATATCGTTTGGATTTTTTGTTGGTGCGGACCAGTTGATGCTTGCGTTGGCTCGCCTTTGAAAGGATTTGATCGCGGAGATAGTGTCTCGGCAAAATTGTGATCCGCCCAAGATCATATTTATCCTTTGTCGTGTCCCCGGCTCAGTTTCCTTGTCATTCTTCCGGTTACGCTTCGGGGTTGCACGTGGCCTTGCCTCGGGATCTCTCCTCGCCTCGGGATCTCCCCTCGTGTCGGGGCCTTTTTCTT
The DNA here is from genome assembly GCA_911865555.2 of Thlaspi arvense. Classification (NCBI taxonomy): domain Eukaryota; kingdom Viridiplantae; phylum Streptophyta; class Magnoliopsida; order Brassicales; family Brassicaceae; genus Thlaspi; species Thlaspi arvense. Next base: position 31,762,230 of record OU466859.2, on the reverse strand, counting down.
CTGGAGCTGGCTCACCTCGTTGCTCTGCTTCTACTGCGATTTCTCCTTCGAGGTCTTTTAAGGTCACCGCGTCGCCGAGCTCTCCTGCTATGAGTTTCTCCATGAGTTTCGCTCCGATTTTTTGGCACTTTGACGTCGGATGTCTGTAGGTCTTGTGCACTTTGAAGTATGCTTTTTCGTCGTACGAATTCGGATTTCTCGTCCAGGTATTACTCCACGGGAGTTTACCTCGGCCAGTGCCTATTTGATAGTTATGAGCTCCGCAGAAATTTGGTCCTTCGTGGTGTACGTATGAGTTGCTATGGTAACTCTTCTTTTGGGATGGTTGACTTGGCGTCGCGACTTGATTCTTACTGTTCGCCTTTGCTGAAGCAAAGCGTTGGTCCAAAGTTTTGAATTCTTCCTCTTCCAGTATAAAGTCCGAAGCGCGGTGCATGGCATCCTGGATAGTTTGTGGCTTGTTTCGGCTTATCTCCTTCCTGAATTCTGACTTATACCAGAGGGATTTTCTCAAAGCGACGAGTGCGCACTTGTCGCTTACATTCTCCACCTTCGACATGACCGCTTAAAAACGTCCCATGAACGCTCTAAGCAATTCGGTCGGCCCTTGAGACAAGGTCCAAAGGTCTGCATCTGAAACGCCTTGGTTCATGAACATGGAATACTGTTTCATGAATTCTCTGGTCAGTTGTTTGAAGTTGTCGATCGAGTTCCTTTCCAAGCGCGAGAACCATTCAAGGGCTGCTCCTCGAAGGCTTTCTACGAAAAGGAGGCAGAAACCGGCATCTCGTTCGTTCTCCTTGAATTTGGATCTCGCCATCGCGGTGTTGAATGTTCTGACGTGTTCCTTTGGATCGGTAGTTCCTTCGTAGGTGGGCAGTCGGATTTTCCCTGGGTCGGATACTCTCGCATCGGTGATTCGAGCGGTGAATGGGGTCTTCTGGACTTCCTCTAGCAGCAAGTCTATCTCCGGCGCCGCGCTGGTTGCCTTATGCACCTCGGATCTGATGGCTTACACCTCGGCATTTGCTCGGGCTAAGGCGGCTCGGATCTCGCTGAGGGCATCTCCTCCTCGGCTCCCATGTCCGCGTTGGATAATATGGCTCCGATTTGTGGTTTTGTGCTCCTCGGGGTATCGAGCTTGTTCGTTCCATGCGAGGTCTTCATCCTCCTCGTCTGAATCGTGCTCGTGCTCCGCGTCGACAACATCCCCTTCGGCTCGGACCTGCATCGCCGTGATATTGTTTGAATCAAGTTGTGTCGGGTCCGTCTGCGTCTCCTCCGTCATAACCGGATTGGCTTCGCTCCCAACTGGTTCGTCACTGGTTCCGCCAGGCTGTTGGCCTCCCTGCTCCTGGACGACTCCTCTTCGGTTCAAACATGGTGGGATTGTGATGTTTGGCCTCGTTGCGGCAGGTGTCTGTTCTTCGGGGGCAGTTCGTGATTGGAGAACTCCTGAACTGCCGGATCTATTACCGCTCGTCACTGGTGTAGAGAAATTTAGTGCCATAGGGTTGAGTCCGTGTCTCCTGAACCTGCCTGGTGGATTCGTTGGTGGGAGGATGCTCCCGATGTGCTGGCTTTGGGCTCGGCTCTCCGCTGCTAACGCCTCGAGGGTTTTGTCTTGCTCTCCCGCCTTCTTCGCCAGCGTCGCTAACATCTCTTTCACCTCGGCTAGGGCAGTCGTGAGCGCCTCGGCTTGCGTCTGTGGATGCTGAACTGTATCGTCAGCGCCTCCATCGCCTTGCCTAGCTCTGGTGTTCTCTCCGTCTTGTGTGCCGGTGGACATCTCTTCAGATCTCGCGTCTCTCGGTTCGTGGGCGTAAGAATTCTTCTATTGCCCCCTCCTTCTAGCGCCAAATTGTGTGGGCTGGATTTCACACAATAGAATTTGTCTGTTAAAAATAAAAGAGGACGTAAAGATTCTAAGTAAAAACACGAGAGAACAAGGATCCAAAGATGGTGATTTTATTAGTGCTGCTCAGATAAGCTTTTGGTACAAGTATTGCTAAGTCTTTTGCTAGGTCGGAAAATATGTCTCGCGCTAATGAGTTAAACTCTCTATTTATACAACTCCTAGTCGCAATGTAAACGAAGATCTCAGAGTATATTTGCATAGATCATCCTTCCTTATCCCCTTCGCGGCACCCCCTTCTTCAAGGCTTCATCTTCTAGGGTAAACACCGCTTCGGACTTCTTCGTGGAATTAAGCTCGGCCCACTTGCACATCGGTTCGCCTTGGGTCTGATTCGGGGCTTCGACTTATTGCTTTATGGGCCTTCGCCTTGTTGCTTCATGGGCCTTCGCCTCCGGGCTTGATTAGAAGTTTCCTCGCCCGTGCACGGTTTGGGCAAGGTGATTGGCTTCGCCCGGGTTTTGCACGGTTCACCTCGCCCGTGCACGGTTTGGGCGAGGTGATTGACTTCGCCCGAGTTTTGCACGGTTCACCTCGCCCGTGCATGGTTTGGGCGAGGTGATTGGCTTCGCCCGAGTTTTGCACGGTTCACCTCGCCCGTGCACGGTTTGGACGAGGTGATTGGCTTCGCCCGGGTTTTGCACGGTTCACCTCGCCCGTGCATGGTTTGGGCAAGGTGATTGGCTTCGCCCGAGTTTTGCACGGTTTACCTCGCCCGTGCACGGTTTGGGCGAGGTGATTGGCTTCGCCCGGGTTTTGCACGGTTCACCTCGCCCGTGCACGGTTTGGGCGAGGTGATTGGCTTCGCCCGAGTTTTGCACGGTTCACCTCGCCCGTGCATGGTTTGGACGAGGTGATTGGCTTCGCCCGGGTTTTGCACGGTTCACCTCGTCCGTGCACGGTTCACCTCGTCCGTGCACGGTTTGGGGGAGGTGACCGGCTTCGCCCGTGCAAATTCTGGGCATCGCCAAGAATCACTTCTATACTTAGCCATTTTCCCATTGATCTCGCTAGGGTGAAAACCGACCCCAATAAATTTTACTCTTTAGGTTAGTGAAAAGGCTGAAAATATTTTTGCTCCTTATTTCTTTCTTATTGATAGCTCTGTACTCTTTTCTTTCTTTTTCTTTTCTTTTTATTTTGGTACTTAGGCTCTTTTTTTTTTCTTTTTTTTTTAGAGCTAACTTCTGAAATACTTAGAGCTTTTTATCTTTGAAAACAAGCATTTCACTTAAACACTTTTATTCACTTCAATCACCAAAACTTTTTGAAACCGAAAACATATAAACAAGAAAGCAATCCCATCAAACCCCCAAACTTATCCTAAGCCTATAACTAGCTTTAAAATGCAAAGCTAGCAATCATATGAGAACCTAATCATGTCGCCTAAACGTAACACGTTATGCTAAGTTCAAACCGAAAGGAGGCCTCATAAAGATGTCACACAAGAATACTTGGCTTGAAAGAAAGGTAAGGGTAATGGTGGGAGTTCTACTTAGGCTCACAAAGAGTGGTAAAAGGAGGAAGAGGGCCTAAATATGTATAAGATCCATGTGTTCATTTTCAAATGCATAAGAATGATATTTAAAAATCAGATTGGGGTTCTCACTTATTAGGACAAGTTTCAAATCATGAATATTCAAGTCAAGCCACGAAAATCAAAACAAGTGATCCAAGCATGGTAAGGACTTACTTTCAAAGCGTGAGCAAAACATCAAACAACTACTAACTAGGGCATTGAAACAATTCATGAGCTTAAAACACCTTTTTAAGAAAATCTTTAACCCCTTATGCAAATGTAAACGACCTCGATTCTTAAAAATTTTAGACTCAATCCTAAAATGTTTAACAAAGTGAATGCAACTACATGGATTTTTTTTTTTAATTTTTAAAAAAATTTACCAAATTTTTTGTTCTTTTCTATGCCTTAGATGCAATGAAATGTAATGCAAGACTCAAGGGATGAAAATAGAAAATAAGAGTAAAATAAATATGTCAAACCACACACATACTCCCCCAAACTTGAATGACACCGTCCTCGTGGCAAACAAATTTGAGAGAGTTCAAAAACACTAAGAAAAAACCAAGAAAATAAAAGCGGTATGTACAATGGAAGGTTGTTGGTACCTCGGATCTAGCCTCGACTAGAACTTGAGGATGTTCCAGACGAGCTAGATATTATGGCTTTGCCTTTGCAGGCTGGCTCTTGGAGGGAAAGACGCGCCGGCTGGATGTTGCTTCCTTGAGTCTCACGGATGACAACTCCACCGGTTGAAAGCCTCCTCTTCTCGGGCTGTTGAACCTCCTCACTCGCAGCCTGCTTTGGCGAAGCTCCTTGAAGCGCCTTGACTTTCTTGGCAAGCTTCTTGATGACCTTGCTTTGCCATTTGTTGATCTTCCTTTGCATCTCCACAACTGAAGCAAAGAACTTTTCTGTCTTGGTCTGCGGCTCAAAATCGATATTGGGGAGGACAAAGGCTTCAGGCATCTCATCATCTGTGCCAGGAGACTCTGATCTTGGCCGAGTAGCTTGGCGAATGGCGGCTGTGACTCCTAGAGGAGCCATACACTCCTCTACGCTTGGGAGAAACTCGATGTTCCCGATTCCCAACAGCTCGGTTTTGGTTTTGTTTGGCAGGATACACGTCCTCTTCTCATTCTCCTCATCAATGAATAGGTATTCAAAGAAGCCCTCGGCTGGCATGTGTCCCAAGCTGTCTGTGTTCCTTAGATATGTCTCATCCATGAAAGCTCTATCCGGAACAAGAGTGAAGTTCTGAAGCGGTACGCCGGCTTGCACGAACAAGGGCGTGAGGAAGCCTCCAATAAGTGACGAGCTTGCCTTGCATCTCAAGGAATATGCCTTGTATTTCACCAATGAAGCAGACAGGATGCATCCGTAGTTCACGTCATCTCCGAGCTGGTCTTCCAACGGCTCATCATTCTAATCCGGGTCACACACGAGATCCTTAATGCCTTGGAAGAAGAAGCAAAGCTCCATCTTGGTGACCGTGGGGGCTACTGACCGTCCGCTAAAGGTGTTGGCCATCAGCTTCAAAGTGTAACGCAGCACCGGACTCCTCACCCTCTTGATCTTCGCGGTATTCGCCTTGTAGTCATCGTTGGATATGAGGTCCCAAAGATCGTTTGCTTGAGTGAAAGAGGGAAACTCAACCTTCATGGCAGATGCATCGAGGCCATAAGCTTGACAAAGCTCGGGGATTGAGAGACTGAAGGCTTGACGTTTTATCTTGAAGGAGAGGTGGCCTTGAGAAGGAGTTGGGACGCTAGGGTTCTCGTACGCAAACTCCAAAGTGGCAAGGAAGTCGATTGACACTTCGGGAAAGGTTGGGCAATCCATCCGTGACAAACACCTCAGCCCTATCTTCTGGAGGAGTTGATCAAAATCCCCTAAAGTCCCCATCTTAGACAGCAACCCTCTGTCCGCAAACTTTGTTGGCTCGAACCTATGTAGACAATGGCCTTGGAACCCACGAGGTATGACCTGAACTTCTCAAAGGTGAACACAACTGCCAACAACTCCTTCTCAGTTGTAGTGTACCTGGCTTGCGTGTCATCCAAGGTACGTGAAGCATAGTAAATCACGTGCAGCCGCTTGTCTTTTCTCTGACCAAGGACAGCTCCTACGGCGTAGTCACTCGCGTTACACATTATCTCGAATGGTAGAGTCCAGTCCGGTGCTTGCACTATAGGCGCGGATACTAGAGCTTCCTTGATAGACACAAAAGCATAAAGGCAATCCTCATCAAACACAAAGTCAGCTTCCTTACACAACAGCCGTGTGAGAGGGCGTGCAATCTTGGAAAAATTCTTAATGAAGCGCCTGTAGAAGCCAGCATGGCCTAGGAAACTCCTCACCCCTTTGACATTAACCGGCGGCTCAAGACTCATCATGACCTCGACCTTGGCTTTGTCAACCTCTATGCCTTTCTCTGATATCTTGTGGCCAAGCACGATCCCTTCTTTCACTATGAAGTGACATTTCTCCCAGTTAAGCACAAGATTTGTCTCTTCACAACGCTTTAGTACCTTGCAAAGATTCAACAAACATGCAGAAAAAGACGCACCATATACAGAGAAGTCATCCATAAACACTTCTACCATCTCTTCTATTAGATCGGAGAAGATCGACATCATACACCGCTGAAACGTAGCCGGTGCGTTACACAACCCGAATGGCATTCTTCGATACGCGAAGGTGCCATAAGGGCATGTAAAGGTCGTCTTCTCCTGATCATTTGGATGGATTGCTATTTGAAAGAAACCACTATATCCATCAAGAAAGCAATAGTAAGGATGATTAGCAAGCCTCTCAAGCATTTGATCAATAAAAGGTAAAGGAAAATGATCCTTTCTAGTAGCAAGATTTAGCTTCCTATAATCAATACACATACGGTGTCCTGTAATAGTCCTATAGGTATAAGCTCATTTTTATCATTCTTAATGACCGTGATCCCTCCCTTCTTAGGCACCACGTGTACGGGAGAAACCCACGTGCTGTCATTTATGGGATAGATCACGTCAGCCTCTAACAGCTTAAGTATCTCCTTTTTAACAACCTCTTTTAAATTCGGATTCAAACGCCTTTGGTGTTCTATAGAAGAGGCGTTTTCATTATCCAAGTGAATCCTATGAGTGCAAAGCATTGGTGAAAGGCCCTTGATGTCACTTAGAGAGTACCCAATGGCCTTCCTATACTTTCTCTGCTCAGTTAGGAGCGAGTGCAACTCATCATCACTTAAGTTCTCATTCACAATCACAGGATAGGTTTCATTAAGCCCTAAGAAAGCATACCTTAGCCCTTTTGGGAGCTCCTTAAGGTCCACCTTTGGGGCTAACAGCTCGCTCCAGTCCTCCTCGTGGCTCTTGTTGACGTTCCCATCCTCAGTAGCCTCCTTAGAACCCGAGACATGACCTAAAAGACTGCTTTCTTGAACCGTTATCCCCTCCGAGATCGAGTCTTCCAGTCGATCTTGCACTCGTTCTGGTCCGGATCGAGCAATTTCACTCGATTCTCCTACTCGATTTGATTGGGATCGAGCAAGAGATCGAGTCCCCGTCTCATTCTATGAATTGATCGGTTGGCTTCCTTCGATCTTCCAATCGATTGTTTTTCTGGATCGACTGCTCTCAGGTCGATCAGTCACTCGATTTAGATGGGATCGAGTAGTAGATCGGGTGTCTGAGTCGTTCTCTTCTCTGGATCGACCAGTATCCTCGATCTTCTTGTCGATTGCTGACTTGGATCGAGTGATCTTCTCGATTTCCTGATCGATCTCTAGGCATCCGCCTTCATCTTCTAGCACAACATTCCTAGAATCCAGGAGATTAACGTACTCCTGAGTCCTCTGATCCACGAAACCGTACTCTCCTGGCTCCTTAGTCAATGCCAGCTTCAAGTAATCCTCTTGTGCAAGCTCTTCTAGCAGTTCATTCGCCAAGGCATCCAACATCTCTATGTAGAAAGCTTGCCCTTCTATGGTAGGTTTCTTCAGGACCTCGTTGATATCAAAATCCAGCCTTATATCTTTACCCAAGTGTAGAGCTATCTTCCCATTCTTGACGTCGATGATTGCTCCAGCGGTTGCAAGGAATGGCCTTCCAAGAATGAGCGGATCCTTAGGCTCTTCATCCATTTGAAGCACAACAAAATCTGTAGGCACGTTTACACCACTGACCTTCACTGGTAAGTCCTCAAGCAAACCCACAGGTAACCTCACGCTTCTGTCAGCTAGCACTAAGGAGATTCTACAGTCTTTGAACCGGGTAAAACCAAGTTTCTTTTCTATGGAATGAGGCATCAGATTTATACTAGCACCAAGATCGCATAAACAGCTCTGAAATGTCAAAGGACCGAGAGCACATGGTATAGTGAAGCTTCCTGGATCCCCCAACTTCTTGGGGACTATCTCCTTATGTATAATTGCGCTACATTCCTCACTAAGCACCAGCACCTCCTTGCTTTCCTTATTATTCTTCTTTGCAAGCGTGTCTTTGAAAAATTTTGCACATTTAGGCATCATGGCAAGGCAATCCACGAGAGGTAGCTTGATCTCTACGTCCCTTAGATGCTTCTCAAACAAGAGCCTATGCTTCTCCATGAGCCGTTTCTTGAAGCGACCAGGAAAAGGAAGCTTAGGAACATAAGGCGGAGGTATGTACTCATATTTCTTCTCGGTAGCTTTCTCCACTTGCTTCTTTACAGCTGCTTCTTTTCCCTTTGTTGGCCTCTCTATCCACACGTTGTGGAAGTTGATCTCGTCATCAGCCGACGGCTTATCCTCCCCCTCTTGAACCACAATGTCCTCATTGTCTTTAGGCGCAACCCTCGGTGGAAGCGATTTTCCACTTTTTAGTGTAATGGCGTTGGCGTATTCCTTGGGATTCTGCTCACACTTGCCCAGTAAGCTATTCTGACCACTTGTAGTTGCTTTACCCTTCTCTAACTGCTTAATCTTGTTGTTTAGAGTTGTGATTTGAGTAGAGACATCAGTGAGAGAGGAGTCTAAACGGTTGTTCATCTCGGCGAACTTCTGATTTGTTGATGCTTGCGCTTGAAGCAATTGCTGAAACATGGATTGTACAGGATCAACTTGCTGCGGTTGCATCTGTTGTTGAGGAACAAAACCTGGAGGATACATAGGAGTATAAGGTTTGTTCCCTTGCTGCTGTTGCTGTCCCGGAAAGGTACCTTGCCGCTAACCTTGAAAACCACCACTCGGCTGAAAGCCTTTGTTGTAGGGCACAAATGGCTTTGCTTGCAGCGCAGGGTACACTTGATCTTTAGGGTTCTCCACATTGGTGCTTCTATAGGAGAGATTGTTGTTCTCCTGGTAGCCTTGTGAATACCCTTGCGGTTTGTAGTTGTTCTGACCCGCCACCCAATTGGCTTCTTCTTGACTCAACTTAAGCTCCTCTAAGGTTTCATCCGCTTCACCAACGAAGTGAACATGCTTCTGGTTAGCTAGCACTAGCTTGTCAATCTTCTCATGCAAGGACTTAAGCTCTTTCTTGTGAGACTCTAGCTCAGAATCTCTCGGTGCACGGTTATAGTCTTCAGCATAGTTGCCGTCACTCAATGCCAAGTTCTCTATCAGCTCCATACCATCTTCCACTTCTTGACCATGGAAAATTTTCTTACTGGCCGTGTCAAGTAGCAAGCGTATCTTTGGTGAAGCGCCGCGGTATATTGTGCTTAGGAGAGTCTCTTCACTGAAGCCGTGGTGAGGACACTGAATGGTGTAGTCCTTGAACTGCTCCATGGCTTCGTTGAACGTCTCATTGTTCCTTTGAGTGAAGCCGCTGATCTCACTTCTCAACCTTGCTGTTCTGGTGCTAGAGAAAAACTTTAAGAGGAACACCGTTTTACACTCAGCCCAAGAGGTAATGGTGCCTTGTGTAAGGGTCTTCTCCCAATGTCCAGCCTTGTCTCCAAGAGAAAATGGAAAGAGACGCAGCTTGAAAGAATCTTCGGATATGCCATTAATCTTGATCATCCCACACACTTGCTCAAAGTTGTCAAGATGCTCCAAGGGGTCTGCCCGTGGAACTTGTTGTTTTGCACCATTGAGATGAATCCTGGCTTAATCTCGAAGTTGTTGTTTTGCACTAGAGGAGGACTGATCCCAAACCTATTATGATGAGTGTTGGGAGCATCTCCCGATCCAATGATATGTGGGGGTCTAGCCGCGTGGTGGGGGTTTCCATTACCCCTTCCCATTGGCCCGGGAGCTGGAGGAGGTCCCTCTGGATGTTCGTGCTCAGCCATCGCTTCAAAATCCACTGAACCTTGTTGAACAATCTCCTCAAAAGGCTCTAGCTTGCTCTCTAATTCTTCTTGATCTTGTATGTCCGAGTTGATGAATGTTGTCCAAGGGTTGTAGCAAATTGTTGTCTCCCCTTGAATGTAGATTCATGTACCTGAAAGACACAAGTGTGAAGGTAGAGAAATCAGTAACTAACATAAAGTAAAGGCTTAGTCTTTACCAAACCCCAAATCATAATGCTTTCTATCCCCTAAGATGGCAACAGCGCCATTTGATAAGATGTTTTCTATGATGCAAAGATGATGTCAAGATGCAACAGAGAGGTTATCAAAACTCTAATGCACACAGAGATGTAGTAGAGTGAGCAAGAGAGGAATTAATCCACACCTAGGGGTAGCAAGATCACTAAGAATGCAAGGGAATGAGCAAATCTAAGAAGAATATGAAAATGATTGGTAAAATCCCGAAAAACTAAATGCAAGTGTCAAATGCAAAGCAAAACAATTTTAAAATCTCTGGAAGAGGGTTAACTATCACGAGAAACAAGCGGAATACTTAAAATGCAAAGCTATGAATTACTAAAAATCGACTAGTGGATCGACCACTAGATCGAGCAACAACGATCGATGTCGTCTAAAAGTTCAACAAAAATGAATCTAATGACCAGGATGCGAACAGATAGTAAGCGAATGATTAACAGAGATGCGAAAATACTAAGAAAGAGGGTCCAGGGTTGAGAATCATGTTCAAGAGTTTTAAAGGTTGAAGCTTGGTTTGAAAACTTTAGATCTACTCACTTTGTGAGGGTCTCTATGCCTTGAAAACAAAACAAGATTCATCCATGGCGTGTGGTATGGATCACTCCTTCGTTCTCTTCTCCAAACCCATGGATTTTGGTGGAAAAAGAGTTTGAAGGGCATAAAACATATATTTCAAACACACGGCCTAACTAATCCCCCAAACAACCATGGCGTGTGGGAAAGGAAGGATTAGCCTCTAGGATTTGACTTCTTCAGGACATCTGAATCCTGTCAAGGTAAGATATCCCTCGGATCATAAAGATCTTGGCGTGAGAGTCTTTAAGCCTTAAGTGCTCAAATCCTAGAAAAGAAGGCGACGAAGAACAAGAAAACACCAAGCTTTAAACCTTTTCAATCCCTTTGAATCCTCTCAACCCCGAAAACCCGATGAAACTACTCACTACTCATAAAGTAAACCGAACAAAACGCAATGGATGATTGACTAAGCATGAAAAACAATTGATTAAAAGCAAAGATTCAATATTCAAAACGTAAAGCAAGAAAACTCAAGGTTCTACAATGGCGGAGATTGTGGTAACCCAACCCGGTAAACCGTACCGCGGCTGTGTCCCACTACATCCTCTAAGTCCAATTCTATACTTAGCCATATTTTTGAACTTTTTCATTTATTTTTCTAAGTCTTTCTTATCAATACACAGCGGAAATATAAAGCAATTCATTTCATTTATTCAACTTTCAAAAGCACTTAAATAAGATTCGGGGTTCCACTTAAATCAAAACACAAGGTTCGCTAATGAATACAAACGATCATCTAGCAACCTAAAATAATCAAACACCAAAGCCATAAGACCCTAACACAAGTCTTAAATCATAAAACACACAACCCCGATCCATCCATGTCCATCACTGCCGCCTGGTCTCGCCCCTTTACTGCTTAGTACCTGCACACTCAAGATGAGAGGCATAAGTATTTCATAAATACTTAGTGAGTACGGTCATCCCGTAACACCTGGTCAGTACCAAAACACGCAGCAAAACTTTCAGATTCAACATTCACACAATCAATTCGCAATAAACACATCAATATCAAACGGCCCTGATCATCTAGCCTAACCAACCAAGACCAATCCCTTTTTAAGACCCATGTCTACTTTAGCGAGAATCCCACATCCTCTAAGCTAGTACATGATCCGGATTACCCTGAGGTTAGCTAAACATCATATATGCCACGGTAAACACCACAATATATCACAACACAAGGATTGCTTATCAATTCCAAACACATAACATGAAAATCACACAATCAACATGCAAAACACTCAACCCTAGCAATCCTACAGTCCTAGACCCAACCACAGTCACGCACTCACCTTAGACAAGTCTAGAAACAAATTGGTCAGAAGAAATCCCGATGAAAACCACACCAAAACGAAGATATCCGATCTCCCTAAGAATCTCTCGGCTCACAGTACGATCCGATCCTTATCCCCTCGGCTATCTCTTGATCCGTTCACCTTTCTTCGAGCCAAACTCTGTTTTCCCTCAGAAACCACACAAAACAAGGCTATTAGCTCGAGGTTATCCGATGAAAACTCAACACTTAGGGAAATATCCGATCGCTTACCAGTTTATCTCGGCGATGGTCGGATTGCTCGGCGATAACCTGATCTCTCTCGGATGTCCTTGGGATAAACTGTTTTTCTTAGGGTTTTCTCTTGACTAAACTCTCTCTTTGCTTTATTTAGCTCAAATAAACGCAACACCCTCGAGTTAAGTCTCAAATTCCCTTATATACTCTCAAAACCCTAGGTAACCCGGACTTATCCGACGTTTTCCTGGTTCCAGTAGGATTATCCCGGTCCGATTCGATTTTCCTCGGCTATTCCCTGTACCGGCTCGACCACCCACTCGATCAATCCCAAAATAGCCGACCAAGCACTTGGCCCACGGCCCAAATCCCTTCCCACTCGGATAAACTGCCCTTATCCGAGGTGTTTTCCCTTTTTCATCCGGATATTCCTATTTCTCCCGGACAACTTGTCCCACCTCGGCTAATCCTCTATTTCTCTCGGAGGTTTCCTTTTCCCCCTCGGAGACAGTCCACTGACACTCAGACTAACCTCCCAGACTCTCGGATATATCCCACTGCACTCGGATAAATCCCATTTTCCTCGGACTGGACCCTGTTTTCCCTTGGATATGGTCCATCCGGCTCGGCTATCCAGCCCACATCCGACTATTTCACCGGTCAACACCCGACCATAGTCTGAACCTCCATTTCCCAGCCAGTATCCGACCCTTGGCTCGGTCATCCCTCGGACAATGCCCTGTCCGGTACGATCATTCCACATTTTCTCGGATACGAATGCTACAACTCTCCCCCACCCGTTCTGGATTCGTCCTCGAATCCGACTCATCCGTTTGCAACTTGTCAAACCATTTGGGATACTCAGCTTTCATCCTAGACTCCTTTTCCCAAGTAACCTGTTCATGCCCGTCGCAGTCCCATACGACCTGAACCATTCTGACCAGCTTCTCTATAACCGTTTCCCGTTCGGTAATGTGCTTCCTCAGCTGCGACACATGGAATACATTGTGGAACGCTCCCATTTCCGATGGCAAGTCCAACTTGTAAGCCACTGCGCCCACTCTTTCCAGTATCCGGTACAGCCCCATGTACCTCGGATTCAACTTGGCACTCTTAGCTGCCCTATCCGTTCCCTTATAAGTCAGTGCCTTAAGATAAACCATATCACTCACACTGAACTCCAGATCCCTGCGATGCTTGTCCGCATAACTTTTCTGCCTGTCCATAGTCTCTTTCAGCTTAACCTTTAACAATCTGATCTTTTCTGTAGTAGCCTCGACCACTGCTGGCCCCATTACACTACGCTCCCCCACTTGTGTCCAACACAATGGTGTCCTGCACGGCCTGCCATACAACGCCTCATACGGAGACATCTCTATGCTCCTTTGGTAACTATTGTTGTATGCAAATTCAGCCAACGGTAAGTAGTCTTCCCAACTACCACCCCAGTCCAGTACACACGCTCTCAACATATCCTCCAATGTCCTGATCGTCCGTTCTGATTGCCCATCAGTCTGAGGATGATACGCTGTACTCATATGCAACCGCGTTCCACACGCTTCCTGGAACTCTTTCCAGAACCTTGAAGTAAACTTCGGATCACGATCTGAAATGATACTTACTGGCACTCCATGCAACTTCACGATCTGATCAATATACATGTCCACCAACTTTGGTACTCCATCAGTCTTTTTCATTGCTAAGAAGTGAGCAGACTTGGTCAAACGATCCACAATGACCCATATCCCGTCATGCAACTTCCTAGTCTTAGGTAACCCCAATACAAAGTCCATGGTGATCATGTCCCATTACCATTCTGGCATTGGCAACGTCTGCAACAAACCACTTGGAAACTGATGCTCTGCCTTAACCAATTGGCACGTCTCACATCCGGCTACCCACTTAACCACATCACGTTTCATCCCAACCCAATGATAGTACCGTTTCAAATCCTGATACATCTTGGTCATTCCCGGATGAACAGAAAACCTTGACTGATGTGCCTCCTTAAGGATTTCATCCCTTAACTCCTTCACATCTGGAACACATACCCGTCCCTTCACAACAATGGTCCCATTGTTTGAAGTCTGATATTCCGTCTTGTCATTCTGTGACACCTTTTTTAGATTCTCATCCTGCTCCTGAGCAATCCGAATTCTAGTCAACAGGTCAGCTCTATCCGCAGCTTCCAAACCCAACGGTTCAACCCCATCCGTTATCACATTCAACTGCAATGTCCTTAGCATGTCCACAATGCTTCCAACATTCTGTTCAGATGATACGCTAGCCCTTCTCCTACTCAACGCATCCGCCACTAAGTTGGCCTTTCCTGGATGGTATGCTATTTCCAAGTCATAGTCCGCTACCAACTCCATCCATCTACGCTGTCTCAAGTTCAAATCCGGTTGAGTAAAGATGTACTTTAAACTCTTAGGGTCCGTGTATATCTGCACCTTCTCGCCATACAAGTAAGATCTCCATATCTTAAGTGCAAATACCACAGCCGCCATCTCTAAATCATGCGTAGGGTAGTTTCCTTCATGCTTCCGTAGCTGCCGCGAAGCATAAGCTATCACCTTACCATTCTGCATCAGAACACAGCCTAGTCCTTTCCTGGATGCATCCGTGTATACCACGTATGGCTCACCCGGTTCTGGTAACGCCAATACTGGTGCACTAGTGAGTAACTCCTTTAACTTTGAGAAGCACTCTTCACACTCCTCCGTCCAGACATACTCCACGTCTTTACCAGTCAGCTTTGTCATTGGCTGAGCCATGCTTGCAAAACCTTTGACAAACCGCCTGTAGTAACCAGCTAGTCCGAGAAAACTCCTTATCTCTGTAGCATTCTCTGGTCTAGGCCAATCCGCAATAGCCTGAATCTTCTCTGGGTCCACGGACACTCCCTTATCCGAAACAATGTGACCCAAGAACCCTATATGCCGTTGCCAAAAGCTACACTTACTGAGCTTGGCATATAACTTCTGTTCCCTCAACTTCTCCAGAACAGTCCGCCAATGACTCTTATGCTCTTCCTCATCCTTAGAGTATACTAGAATATCATCTATGAAAATAATCACAAACTCATCTAGGTACTCTCTGAATACGCTATTCATCAACTTCATGAATGCAGCTGGCGCATTCGTCAAACCAAATGGCATGACCACAAACTCGTAATGACCATACCTTGTCCTAAAGGCAGTCTTACGCACATCTGTCTCCTCTATGGGTATTTGATGGTACCTCGATGCCAAATCGATCTTAGAGAACCAAGTAGCTCCCCTGAGTTGGTCCAACAACTCGTCTATCCTGGGAAGTGGATACTTGTTCTTCACGGTCACACGGTTCAATCCGCGGTAGTCAATGCAAAGCCTGAAGCTCCCATCCTTCTTCTTCACGAACAACACTGGTGGTCCCCACGGTGAACTACTAGGTCTAATGAAGCCTTTGTCCAACAACTCCGTTAGCTGCTTCTTCAGTTCAGCCATCTCTGCTGGCGCCATCCGGTATGGTGCTTTAGACAATGGAGCTGTCCCCGGCTCAAGTTCAATCGTGAATGGATCTGAACGAGCTGGTGGCAGTCCTGCCAACGCCTGAAAAACATCCTCAAATTCTTGCACCACCGGTATACTGCCTAAGTCTACATCCGGCCCTCCTTCTGTAGTAGTGATCGTTGCTAGATACGCCTCACAA
The DNA here is from genome assembly GCA_911865555.2 of Thlaspi arvense. NCBI lineage: Eukaryota > Viridiplantae > Streptophyta > Magnoliopsida > Brassicales > Brassicaceae > Thlaspi > Thlaspi arvense. The sequence goes on along the minus strand of OU466859.2, from coordinate 31,746,486 downwards.
CCTTTCTCTATCAGCCGTTCTGCCTGAATAGCTGAAACCACCAAACTTCCTGAGATTGGTCTAACTCCCTGATAAACCAAGACCTCCCCGTCTCTCTCAAACCGCACCCATCCACGGTGACAATCCAAGTGAGCTCTGTGCTTGCCTAACCAGTCCATTCCCAAAATGACATCGTAGGACTTAACCCTACAGATCACTAGATCTGTTGGCATGTTCACTTCGCCAAACATCACTGGAACATTCTTGACCGTTCCTAGTGAAAACATCACTTGGCCTCCAGCCGCCTGAACTAACCCAAAGTCCTCTCCGGGTTCCTTCTGGAACTGACCCTTTCCGATCATGTCCGGATTAACAAAACAATGACTCGCTCCCGAGTCAAACAGAACATGGGTTTCAACCTCACCCATTAGCAAGGTCCCTACACATTCATTCCCTAGAATGCTAAGACTCTATACTAACACACAACAACACACAAGGCAAGTTTAGAAAATACTAAGTACCACACGTACCAGTAATCGGATGAGAAGTGCTCGGTTCCTCGGCTGCTGCTGCACTCGTCGTGTACACCCTCGGCATAATGGCCTGTCTCTTGGCCTGTGATGCAAGCGCCTCCCCTGCTCTTTTCCCTTGAGCCCCGGCCTGCTCCACCACTCCTGCCTTAGGAAAATCACGCTTGAAATGCCCTGGTTCTCCACAACCGTTGCAAACCCAAACCGCACCATCACTGCCAGACACACGGACCACACGCTGATCCTCCTCCGGACAGTCTCGTACCCGATGCTCTAAACTCCCGCACCTGTGGCATCCACTACCACCGGGCTTACACTCGCCAACGTGAGCCTTGCCACACTTGCTGCACACGCTGCGTCCCCCAGATCCTTTGTTCGGTACTCCTTTCCCAAACTTCCGGTTCTGTCCACTAGACTGACCCGCCTTGGTCACGGCTGTACTAGCCCCAGCTGACATCAACGCAGCTTCCGCCTGTCCTGACTCCAACAATGCCGCCTTCTCAACAAGCTCAGCAACTGTCCTGAAGTCACGAACCACACACCCATTCCTTAGCTCAACTCGCAGTCCACTCATAAACCTGCGAATCAGCTTCTCCTCCGTGTCAAACTCATGAGACATATACTTCCTCAGCTGATTAAACTGAGTCTCATACTGCCTCACTGTAAGCGTCCCCTGACTAAGGTACAGAAACGCCTTCTCCAACTCGTTGTAAGCTTCCTGTGGGAAGTACTTACTCCTGAACATCGCTGAAAATGTCTCATAAGAACAATTCGCGTTCACCAGCCTTCCAACAATTCCTTTCCACCACGCGTGTGCATCACCCTCCAAGTAGTGCACTGCTATGTCCCTCTTGTAACCCTCTGGACATCAGATAGACTCAAAGTTCCATTCCAGTCTCATCCTCCACTCATCTGCCTCAATCGGTGTAGAACCTCCAGCAAAGAACTTGGTTCCCAACCGCACCATGTGTATCAAAAACCTTGAGGTAACTCGGAACCCTCTCCACTTGGTCCGCTTCCTCCTCAACCACATCCGCGTGAACCCCCACCGGTGGTACTACATGTGGTGCTGCTGCAACCGCCGGAGCAGTAGCCACCGCAGGTAGCCTAGCTAGTACCTGTGCTAACATCCCAAGCACAGCCTCTAACCCCACTAGTGCTACATTCGCAGCATCCCCAGCTGCACCCGCATCATTCCTAGCCACGTTCTCAGCATCCGCAGCATTCTTTGCTACTTCCACGGCTGCCACTCTAGCCGCCTCATTCGCAACCGCAGCTGCCTATCTCTCGGCTTCCCTAGCCCTCTCAGCAACATCACCGTTAACTGAGTTCACAGACCCCGCAGCCTGGTTGTCCCCATTAATTCTCACGGTTCTTCTAGTATCAACCATCAACAAGTACACAATGCCAGTTAGCCGAAGCTAACTCAAAACGTGTTTCACAACACCACACAACAACTTACCGCGAGACCTTGGCAGTGAAGAATGGATCTGACCCCCATAAACCCCAAACAAACAAACAAACAACAGCAGTCACCAATTTCAGTCCTAGAAGTGTTAAAACGCTCTGATACCAACTTGTGGTAACCCAACCCGGTAAACCGTACCGCGGCTGTGTCCCACTACATCCTCTAAGTCCAATTCTATACTTAGCCATATTTTTGAACTTTTTCATTTATTTTTCTAAGTCTTTCTTATCAATACACAGCGGAAATATAAAGCAATTCATTTCATTTATTCAACTTTCAAAAGCACTTAAACAAGATTCGGGGTTCCACATAAATCAAAACACAAGGTTCGCTAATGAATACAAACAATCATCTAGCAACCTAAAATAATCAAACTCCAAAGCCATAAGACCCTAACACAAGTCTTAAATCATAAAACACACAACCCCGATCCATCCATGTCCATCACTGCTGCCTGGTCTCGCCCCTTTACTGCTTAGTACCTGCACACTCAAGATGAGAGGCATAAGTATTTCATAAATACTTAGTGAGTACGGTCATCCCGTAACACCTGGTCAGTACCAAAACACGCAGCAAAACTTTCGGATTCAACATTCACACAATCAATTCGCAATAAATACATCAATATCAAACAGCCCTGATCATCTAGCCTAACCAACCAAGATCAATCCCTTTTTAAGACACATGTCTACTTCAGTGAGAATCCCACATCCCCTAAGCTAGTACATGATCCGGATTACCCTGAGGTTAGCTAAACATCATATATGCCACGGTAAACACCACAATATATCACAACACAAGGATTGCTTATCAATTCCAAACACATAACATGAAAATCGCACAATCAACATGCAAAACACTCAACCCTAGCAATCCTACGGTCCTAGACCCAACCACAGTCACGCACTCACCTAAGACAAGGCTAGAAACAGATTGGTCAGAAGAAATCCCGATGGAAACCACACCAAAACGAAGATATCTGATCTCCCTAAGAATCTCTCGGCTCACAGTACGATCCGATCCTTATCCCCTCGGCTATCTCTTGATCCGTTCACCTTTCTTCGAGCCAAACTCTGTTTTCCCTCAGAAACCACACAAAACAAGGCTATTAGCTCGAGGTTATCCGATGAAAACTCAACACATAGGGAAATATCCGATCGCTTACCAGTTTATCTCGGCGATGGTCGGATTGCTCGGCGATAACCTGATCTCTCTCGGATGCCCTCGGGATAAACTGTTTTTCTTAGGGTTTTCTCTTGACTAAACTCTCTCTTTGCTTTATTTAGCTCAAATAAACGCAACACCCTCGAGTTAAGTCTCAAATTCCCTTATATACTCGCAAAACCCTAGGTAACCCGGACTTATCCGACGTTTTCCTGGTTCCAGTAGGATTATCCCGGTCCGATTCGATTTTCCTCGGCTATTCCCTGTACCGGCTCGACCACCCACTCGATAAATCCCAAAATAGCCGACCAAACACTTGGCCCACAGCCCAAATTCCTTCCCACTCGGATAAACCGCCCTTATCTGAGGTGTTTTCCATTTTTCATCCGGATATTCCTATTTCTCTCGGACAACTTGTCCCACCTCGGCTGATCCTCTATTTCTCTTGGAGGTTTCCTATTCCCCCTCGGAGACAGTCCACTGACACTCAGACTAACCTCCCAAACTCTCGGATATATCCCACTGCACTCGGATAAATCCCATTTCCCTTGGACTGAACCCTGTTTTCCCTCGGATATGGTCCATCCGGCTCGGCTATCCAGCCCACATCCGACTATTTCACCGGTCAACACCCAACCATAGTCCGAACCTCCATTTCCTAGCCAGTATCCGACCCTTGGCTCGGTCATCCCTCGGACAATGCCCTGTCCGGTACGATCATTCCACATTTTCTCGGATACGGATGCTACAGAGATAATCGCCCAAAGCTAGAGAGAAGATGATAAAAAGATAAAGTGAAAACGCGTGTGTCAAAAGCAGGATCGCCGCCTTCCCAAAATGGGCGAACATCTTGATGGTCCCCCCCTCGCTAGAAGCCAAAAACGGTTAAAGTAGTCTGGAATCAAGCAGGAGGCTCGATCTGGCTCTCGATCTTCGGTTGGGATCGGGTGACTTTGGTCGATCTCTGAGTCGATCTTGTGCTGATCGGGTTGAAAGCTTGATCTGGTCCTCTATCTGCATGGCGTCATTTATGTCCGTACTTCAGATTGATCTCCCATCTCGATCTTGGTCTCGATCCATATCCTTGCATCGACTCGGCTACTCGATGTTCTGGTCGATCTCGTCTAGATCGACCTGCCTTGCTCGATCTGCTACTCGATCTCGGGTCCTTAGCATGCAATCCTGAGCTCTCCGAGTGTCCATGAACTTCCTCACGAGCCTTAGCACGTCCACGATTCCTTCATAGCTCCAAAGTAGCCGAAAACAACCTAAATGCAATGCATAATGCAAGAAACATGCAATTGTTGATGCAAAAGTGCTCTAAGACCTAAAGTGGTGCAAACTAGCCTACTGTGCAAGGTAAATGCAATGAGAAACTAACTTATATGTTTGCAAAACACATGAAATATGCAGCAATATCAATGATAATATTTACTTCGAATCTCGAACGTCCAGTTGGACGAGTTAATGACAGTTTCATTTCGACACGCCAAGTTGCGGTCTCGAGGTCGATTCTCGACCGCATGATCGACGAACTGCTCACCTTTCCAAGATCTGAACCGTCGATCTCTAATGATTATCTGACTTCATGACGTCAGCATAATCAAACACAAGATCTTTCAAAAGTCCCATCTTGCCGCCCATTAATGCTCGAGCTCGCTCTCGTTAATGGGTTGGGGGGCAATTGTTGGAGCCGGATTTGGCACCCTAAATCCAGCACACTCAAGCCCAACGGGCGCGTCCAAACTAAGCCAAATGGACTGGGCTTCGACTCTACGGCCCAGGCCCATTCACTTCTCAACGATCCAATCGTGAGCAGCAAGACGCTCCGTTCAGCGAGGTCGAGCTCCAGCTTGACAAAATCCCGAGAAACAAGGAAGTATTCGAGCCAAGTCAGAGCATATTCTCGCCAGTTCAATCGAGTCTGAAGATCACAGAGGAGGTTGCTGCACGTGGCGAGATTTCCGGCTGAAGCTGCTACACATGGCCGGGATACGCGCCGGAGTTCGAAGCTCGATGAGGCGAGCTATATAAAAGAGGAGAACGGCTTAGTTCGAGGACCTTTGGCTTGATCTATTTTTGACACTTTTACACCCGAAAACTCTGTAACTGCTCTCAGAACTCTTTTCAGTTCATCTTCTTCATTGAAATCCTTGTAACCGTTTCATTTAACCGATTAATACTAAGTCCTTATTTCAGTTAGTGCTAGCTTATATTGTCAATCTGTTCGAGGGAAGCTTGCCCTTAATCCTATAAAGTTCTTTCCTTATAAAAACACATAAATTTATGAGTGTGGATTTCTGTATCCACAGAGAGTCTGCGTCGACTTCACCGACCTAAACAAAGCATGTCCAAAAGACAGCTTTCCACACCCACATATCGGCCGCCTGCTCGAGGCCACAATTAGCCATCAACTCTTGTCCTTTATGGACGCCATTTCCGGATATAATCAAATCAAGATGAATCCAGAAGACCAAGAAAAACAGCTTTCATTACCGATCGAGGTAACTACTGATATAAAGTAATGCCTTTCGGCCTGAAAAACGCAGGAGCAACCTATAAAAGGCTAGTGAACAAGATGTTTGCTTACCAGCTCGGTAAAACTATGGAAGTCTACATAGACGACATGCTGGCCAAGTTCTCAAAGGAAACCGACCACATCGCAAAGCTTATGGAATGCTTCAAAATCTTAAATCAATACAAGATGAAGCTCAACCCAGCCAAATGTACCTTCTGAGTCGCCTCAGGCGAATTCCTCGGTTACCTGGTATCCAAGCGAGGAATCGAGGCAAATCCGAAGCAGATCACGGCTTTCCTCGAGATGCCATCTCCCAGAACAACTTGGGAAGTACAACGCTTGACCGGTCGAGTTGCAGCCCTCAACTGGTTCATCTCACGGTCAACCGACAAGTGTCTCCCATTCTACCAGCTCTTCAAAGGAAACAAAAAATTCCAGTGGGATGAGAAATGCGAGGAGGCACTAACCAAACTTAAAACCTACCTCACGAAGCCTCTCATCTTGGCTAAGCCAGTCGAAGGAGAACCTTTATACCTCTATACAGCAGTCTCTCCAGCTGCAGTAAGCGGTGTGCTAGTTCGAGAGGAGGTCAACGAGTGTTGAGCTGGATTTGGCACCCCAAATCCGGCCCATTAAGCCCAACGGGCAGATCCGAACTAAGCTAAAAAGGCTTGGCTTCAACCTTACGGCCCAGACCCATTCATCTTTCAACAACCCGATCCAGAGCGACAAGACATTCCGTTCGACGAAGTCGAGCTCCAGCTCGACCAAATCCTGAGAAACGAGGAAGAATCCGAGCATATTCTGAGAAACAAGGAAGAATCCAAGTCAGAGCATATTCTCGCCTGTTCAAACGAGTACGAAGATCGCGGAGGAAGTTGCTGCACGTGGCGAGATATCCGGCTGAGGCTGCTGCACGTGGCCGAGATAAGCGCTGGAGCTCGAAGCTCAACGAGGCAAGCTATATAAAGAAGGAGAACGGCTTAGCTCGGGGGACCTTCGGCTTGATTTCTTTACACACTTTTTACACTCGAAAACACTGTAACTGCTCCTTGAGCTCTTTTCAGTTCATCTTCTTCATCGAAATCCTTGTAACCGTTTCATTCGACCGATTAATACAAAGTCCTTATTTCAGTTAGTGCTAGCTTATACAGTCTATCTGTTCGAGGGAATCTAGCCCTTAATCCTCTAAAGTTCTTTCCTTACAAATACACATAAATTTCTAAGTGTGGATTTCTGTATCCATATTTTGGCGCCGTATGTGGGGAACAGATCCATAGATTTCTCTTACTCATGAGCAGATCCTAAGCCAGCTGAAACCGAAATGGATTCAACTCAACAAACCTCGGGCAACATCTCACCGATTCCAATCTCTCCAGATCAAGTAACCTCGACCGGCAACGTCAACCAGACAGCCGGCGGAAACGAACCTAGGGTTACGACCCTCGTAGATACCACCGGCACGAACTCTAACGTTCCCAGTCGTGTGGAACCGATCGTGATCAACCTCGTCACCCCACCGGATACAACGAGCAACCAGTCACAAACAGTCGAGGGGCCTCCCTCTCGAACCTGGGTGCGATCTGAAAATCCACCTACAGCTACGACATCACAGAGCCGAGCAGCTCCTGTTTCCCCGCCGATACCCGCAGCTTCTAGGAGAATGTCGGAGTCGGCGGAGATACTCCAAATGCTCACATATCTGATTGATCGACAACAAGATCAGGAGATCAGATTAGAAAGGCAGGAACGGCATCAAGCCGCAGCTCGATCCGCTGCGAGTCCACCTCCACGGACTCAGCTTGACTTTTCGTCGATCCCTGCTCCGAGTAATCCACCCGGACCATACGTGACACCTCTGCGTGCTCCAGGTCCACCGAACTTCACCCCCGCGGTGAACCAGACACCAATCGCCATGGATATTCCGGCTCCAGGAATACCAGAGATGGGACCTCGACCCACGATGAGATATCCATCTCCACCTGTGCCGACACCAGGAATACCCAAAATGGGACCTCGTCCCACCACGAGATATCCATCTCCACCTTTAAGACCACCTGGAACCGAGCCACCTCGACAGAGATGGCTTGGATCCTCGGCATTCGCCTCGAGCTCGCAAACGCCACCCCAGTTCGGCCAACAACCGAACACGACCTCAAGCTCAAGACTTCCAAGCGGGAACCGCGAACAACCCATAGGGTTCATTCACCAACAGCTCGGAACCCAGATTCCAAATGATCCGATTCGGGCTAACCACCTTGGTGTTGGCCCAAGAAACCTAGTCGACTTGAAAGATTCCAGAATCAAATCGACTATGCTATTCGGCAGATGAACTCCATATTCCATCAAGCCACAAGCTCAGCTCCCGACATCGACCGAGTAACTCGAGAGACCCAACGGACTCCGTTCACCTACTTGATCATGCACATGTACCTCCGAGACACTACCAAAATAAGAGTCCTGGAGTACGCTGGGAACAGAGACCCTAAAGCCCATATCCGACTCTTCAACCTCGCAGCTATCCAAGCTAATTTCTCCGCAGAAGAGAAAGAAGCAGGATACTGCAGGCTATTCGCTGAAAACCTAGTTGGACCAGCTCAGGAATAGTTCGCGACGCTGGAAGAAAATTCGATCTCGAATTTCAACGAGCTCGCAGTAGCCTTCCTCAAACAGTATTCGATATTCATCGAAAAACAAGAAACCGAAGCTGACCTTTGGAAGCTAGTCCAAGCTCCAGATGAACCACTTCGATCATACATCACAAAATTCAAAGTGATCAAAGCTAAAATCGCTAACCCTAACGAAGCAGTAGCCCTGCTCGCCCTGTGAACCAACCTATGGTAACGGTCGAGGTTCAAGGCAGAGCTCACGCTCCGACCTACGGACTCACTCGATGACGCGCTCTATCGCGCTTCCATATACGCTAACTTCAAAGACGAAACAGCCACCTGCAAAGCAAAATACCGCAACTCACAGCTCCACCTCGCACCCTCCGGGTCGAAGAAAGCTAACGTTACACCCCCCAAAATGGAGCCGCAGGGCAAAGGTCATCATTCATATGCTATAGAGAGCTCGTCTCCTGAAAAGGAGTCGAGCTTCGACCAAAGCAAATACTGCGAGCACCACAAAAAGAACGGACATTCCACCGAGGAATGTCAAACTCGAACTAAGATCCTGGCAAAAATGCTCGCCAAGGAAAAAGCCGAGAAGGCCAAGGGAAAAAGCGAAAAGCCCAAAAAGACCTCAATTCGAAACAGGGAAGCGGACCCTGACAAAGTACCTCAAAAACGAGATCGCGAAGTCGAAATCGAAGTCCAAACCCCTGACTCCCCTCCCCCCCCCCCCCCCCCCCCCCCCCCCCCCCCCCCCCCCCCCCGCCCGCACCTAGGATGACATCAAGCTCTAGCTCAACCAGGCTCCATAAGTTCGCGGGAGGACACGTGTTAAAACTACTTTGAAGCTCGTCAAAACCGAGCATCACCCAAGTCCCGACACCTCGATCTAAAGCGAGCTCTAGCTCACGCATTGCCACTCCTTCGAGGGGGAGGGGGAGCTACCCACAATGAAGCGAATCGACTTCATCTGCGGAGGCTCGAAGATGTACTGAGACTCAGTCAACTCAATCAAGGCATATCAACGCAAGGTAGAGTCCGCGACGGTAAACCTACCCCTGGACGGACCCGACCACCAAATCAGCTTTCTAGAAAGCGAAACACTGACTCCAGATAAACCACATGACGACGCACTCGTCATACAGATCGCTGTAGGTGGATTCGACCTCACAAGGGTCATGATTGATACCGGAAGCTCGGTAGACGTGTTCTTCTTTGACGCTTTTATACGCATGGGATACCAAACATCCATGCTGTCGAACGATCAAACTCCACTCACCGGCTTCGCAGGAGAAACCACCTACTCGTTGGGAACCATCCAGCTCCCAGTTAAGGCCGGCGGAGTCATAAAAACAATTGACTTCGTAGTCGTAGATTGCCCAGCTCCATTTAATGCCATTCTCGGCAGACCTTGGCTCTACGCAATGAAAGCTGTGGCTTCCACATACCACCAATGTGTCAAATTCCCAACCCCTTGGGGAACCAAATCGATACGCGGCTCCCAACGAGCCTCAAGGGACTGCTATATGGGTAGCTTCTTGCGAGCTGAGAAAGCTCCCATATAGCAATTACTGAAAGAGGAGGGGCTCGCAGTCCGACAACTCTAAACACAACAAAGATCCCTCTGTAAGCGAACTACAAACAGAACTAATCGAGCAAGTATGCATAAACGACTCTAACCCCGAAAGGTGCGTTGGAATCGGGGTCGACCTTGCGAAAACAATTCGCACTGAACTAATAGATTTTCTAAAAGAAAACCTAAGCACATTCGCATGGTCCACTGCGGACATGCCGAGCATCAATAAAGAGGTCGCCGTGCATGAACTCAACATCGACCCAACTATCAAACCCGTCAGACAGAAGCGTCTCAAGCTCGGCTCGGATCGAGCTAATGCAGTCAAAGACAAGGTAGACTGACTGTCCCGACTGGTTGGCAAACCCCGTGGTCGTCAAAAAGAAAAATGGAAAGTAGGGAGTCTGCGTCGGTTTCACCGACCTAAACAAGCATGTCCAGAAGACAGCTTCCCACTTTCACACATTGACCGTCTGGTCAAGGCCACAGCTGGCCATCAACTCTTGTCCTTCATGGACGCCTTCTCCGGTTACAATCAGATCAAGATGAATCCGGAAGACCAAGAAAAAACAGCCTTCATTACCGATCGAGGTATCTACTGCTAGAAAGTAATGCCATTCGGCCTGAAAAACGCATGAGCGACCTATCAAAGGCTAGTGAACAAAATGTTTGCTAACCAGCTTGGTAAAACCATGGAAGTCTACATAGACGACATGCTGGTCAAGTCTGCGAGAGACACAGACCACGTCGCACAACTCAGGGAATGTTTTAAAATCTTAAACCAATACGAGATGAAGCTCAACCCAGCTAAATGTACCTTCGGAGTCGCCTCAGGCTACCTAGTCACCGAACGAGGAATCGAAGCGAACCCGAAACAAATTTTGGCTTTGCTTGAAATGCCATCTCCCAAGATAACTCGGGAAGTACAACGTTTGACCGGTCGAGTTGCAGCCCTCAACCGGTTCATCTCGCGGTCAACCGATAAATGTGTCCCATTCTACCAGCTCCTCAAAGGAAACAAAAAATTCCAGTGGGACGAGAAATGCGAGGAGGCATTAACCCAACTCAAAACCTATCTCACCGAGCCCCCATCCTAGCTAAACCAATCGATGGAGAACCCTTATACCTTTATACAGCGGTCTCTCCAGCCGCAGTAAGCGGCGTGCTGGTCCGGGAGGAGCTCAACGAGCAAAAACCAATCTTTTATGTAAGCAAAACGCTTATCGATGCCGAGACAAGGTATCCAGCTATGGAAAACCTAGCACTAGTTGTAGTAATGTCAGCTCGCAAGCTCCGACCTTACTTTCAGTCGCACTCAATCGTGGTAATGACCTCGCAACCACTGCAAACCATACTCCACAGTCCCAGCCAGTTGGGACGCCTCGCAAAATGGGTCATCGAGCTCAGCGAGTACGACATCGAATATCTAACCAGGACATGTGCTAAGGCCCAGGTCCTTGCAGACTTTATGGTCAAGCAAGCTCCAGAAGCCAGCTCCGAAAACCCATCCTCCAAAGCTTGGACCCTTTATGTCGACGGAGCATCTTCTAAACAGGGCTCCGGAGTCGGGGTCCAGCTCACTTCGCCAACCGGAGAAGTGATGTAACAATCTTTTCGTCTCGGATTCACCTCGTCAAACAACAAGTCCGAGTACGAAGCACTGATAGCCGGGCTCCGACTCGCAATCGGCGTCGGTGCGAGCGAGATCAAAGCTCACAGCGACTCGAGACTCATAATCGGTCACTACAACGGCAATTATGAAACAAGAGAAGAGCGCTTGGAAGCCTACTTGGCAATAGTTCGCAGCCTCGTGGAACAGTTCACTAGTTTTGAGCTCGTCCATATACCCCGAGGAGAAAACACGGCAGCAGACGCTTTGGCAGCTCTAGCTTCCACCTCGGACCCAGCAATAAAGCAAATAATCCCAGTCGAAGGCATTGAGAAACCTAACATAGACCTAGCACTCAAAACCCCGACTGTGAACGCGATCACCATGAGACCGTCAACCCAGTTGCAAACGCAACAGTCGAAAGACCCGGGACCTTCGAACACAGCTAGCCATCCCGACGAGGATGAGCTGGTTAACTTCACACCAGAGGATGCGGAGTCAAACCCGACCTCCTTACAAAGTACTCAGGAATCAACAATCCACACAGTACCGACTGCACTTGCAGACGAATCGACCTTCAAGGACGAGTTCGTTGCCATAACGGACTGGAGGGTACACATCCTCGAGGCTACAGCGTGTTATTCAATGACAACCTATACAAGCGAGATCTATCCGAACCTTACCTTAAGTGCGTACACGGTGAGGAAGCCTACACCGTAATGTCCGACACTCACCAAGCCCCCTGCGGAAGTCACGCTGGAGATCGAGTGCTCGTCATTCGAATTAAAAAACTTGGCTATTTCTGGCCGACCATGATAGCGGACTGCCAAAGACTATCCAAAAGCTGCGACAAATGTCAAAGGCATGCCCCGATAATACATTGTCCGGCAGAAAGACTATTGTCGATTGATACAAGGTTATTGCACTTGTTGTCAATCACCCATTGTACTAGTCAGTTGTAGTATGGGTTTTAATGTCAATCCAATTGGGAATAGTTGAAAACAGAAGAGTTGAGAGTGGAATCTCTAAGTCAAGCAAGCATGAAAAGGTTTTTGTTGCCTAGGCAACTGTTCTAACAACCTAGTGTGATCAATCAACAAAGAAAGTGAAAACAAAAGCAAACTAAACAGATTTAAGCAAGAAAAACAGAGCAAAACAGAGCAAATCCGAGATTCAAATAAGAGAAAGGCAAGTTCCTAGATGTGGTTATTGACTTTAGGGAATTTCAGACACTAACTAAGGCTGTTCCAAACTACATTGATCAAGCAAGTAAGCAAGCAATGGTGATTCCTAGACATAGAGTTCACAATCAAGCAAGCTATATCCAATCTCTTGGCAAATAGCCCTTTGCTAAACATCTTAACAAGAACTAATTCTCATTAGTGCTAAAACATCAAGCAAGCAATAGTAAACAACTCTATTCAATTCAAAATGCTCCTCAAACAGTCAATCTCTTGAGCCAAGGCCAGCAAATCCTTTCTTAAACAAGATCAACATTTCATCAAACACTTGGTGGGCATAAGAGAAAGCAAACAACTTAGATAAGTTTGATCAAGACTAATCTAGCATGAATAACAGATTAATAGAGAGGAACCCATAAACTGAAGCACTTAACAAGCCCTAATCAAGTCTTAAATTCCCCTAATCTACCACATCTATAAACTCTAAGATAACTACTCACTCATACTCATGTTTAACACCAAATCACAAACAAAAAGGATGCTAATCATGATTAGAAGAGAGAATAAAGAAAGATTAAAGGCAAATACTCAAATATATTAAACAAAGCAAAGGATTTGTCTTACAAACTTAAAGAAAATGCTTAAGAACAGTAAATTGACATGACCTCTCGAAAATCTGGAAAACGAGGCTATTTATAGCCTAGAGAAGAAAGCCCTAGAGTAATGGCAAAAGCGTAATTAAAACAAGTTTGTGTTGGGTCAGTATCGATCAATTACATTGGTCTTCATTGATCGATATGGATCCCCATCGGTCCGGAGTGATCGACACATATGACCGAAATCAACTCGTTGTGTTTGTGTCGGTCACCCTTGACCGATACTGGTGATCGATACTGCTCCGTATCGGTCATCCTTGACCGATGTTCACCGTGCTCTGACCGAAAACTTCTGCAGAGATTGTCTGCTTTGATCCTTCTTGCTCCCTTTTGCCCAGCTAGCATCCTGGATCATTCCCAAAACTCCTCCAAGCTCCTTTTAGCTCCAAAAGCACCTAAAAACATCCAAAATGCAAAGAAAATGCAAACTATACTCTAAATGCAACCTAAGTCTAAAAAGAAAAGAAAATGGGACAAAAACTAAGGGAAAACATGCAAAAGAGGACCAAAATATGTATTAAATGCAGTCCTAAATGGTGTAAATACAAGGGATATCATCAATCTCTGCACCTTATCCATTCATGAGATGGTCAATGGACATAGTAGGGCCCATGGTTCTCTCGGCCCTTGTGCATGCAAATCAAAGCTCCCTTCTACCCAAAGATGAATCCTAAGTATTTCTAAACCCCAAAAGTGAACCCTCTAAGTCTACTCTTTCCTAAACTCTACCCTTTACCCTTCTTCATGGCTGGGGAAACTTCTTCTTTTTGCTTGTGTGGTTGCTTCTTTTTGGTTGGGACTTGCTCTTCTTTGTTGTGTTGGCACCTTCATCACCTTTGGTGGGTTGCTTCTTGGTCAGATTTTTCTTCTTTTGGACCTTTCTAAGCATTGTTGTTGGCGCCAATTCTTCTTTGTACTTAGAGCTTTTCTTCCCTATACTTAACCACAATTCTAGACTGTTTCCCCTTTTCTACCATTTCAGATCTTTTGCTTTTCTTTCAAAACATATAAACATGAAGTTCAAACCACTTACACTACCCTTTTAAACCCCAAAAATCCTATCATAGAATCAAGCTCAAGAAGCAAGCTGATATCTGCAAGAGAGCTAATCATTGCCAGCCTTACTCCTATCACTTTTTGCCAAGACAAAATCGAAAATGCAATGCAAAGGCCTCACAGCTCTCACAATAGTGTTTAGGCTCAAAAGGAGGTTTTGGTTAAGGGTGAGGATGTAACTGTCCCATAAGTATGAGGATCAGCTATTTGGATCAACAAGAGTGGTAGAAAGGAGAAAGATGATCCAAATATGTATATGGTAGCCATGAATTCACTTTTCAATGCATAAGACATGATAATTAAAAATCCAAATTAAGGTTCAAGTTGATAGAGTTGATTTTCAGAGAACAAATGCTTTCAGAATGAGATGAGAATACCAAATCTAGCAATCTAAGCATGGTTCAGTCTTAATTTCTAGAGATCAAATGATGCATCAAACAACTAAGCACTTAAAAACTGAAATCATCTCTAAACACTAAGCACTTTACAAGGAAAATTCATCATAGTGCCCTATTGATATAGCTGCATATTCCATGCATTTTGCATACATATAAGTTAGTTTCTCATGCATATACATTGCATTTTAGGTTAGTTTGCATCACTTTAGGTCCTAGAGTGTTCTTGCACCAGCATATGCATACTTCTTGCATTTTGCATCGCATACAGGTTGTTTTCGGCTACTTTGGAGTCTTGGAGGGTTAGTGGATGTGTTAAGGCTCGTGAGGAAGTTTGAGGGACTTGAAGAATTTGGGAATGCTTGCTAAAGACCAGAGATCGAGAGGAGGTTCGAGCATAGCCGGTCGATCTAGACGAGATCGACCAGAAGATCAAGTGGTCCAGCCGATCCAAGGGAAATGATCGAGATGGAGATCCAGTGAAGCGATCGATCAAGGAGTACAGACGTGAATGACGCCATGCAGAGCGAGAGCCGGTTCGAGTCCACCACTCGATCCTCCAAAGATCGACTCCAAGATCGAACGAAGCACCCGATGCACCGAGGAAGATCGAGACAAAGATAGAGTTGAAGGCACGATGTCCGAAAGTGGTCGAGAGAGCTGCTCGATCCTGAAGTCGATCTCAGTGTACTTTAACCGCTTTTGGCCGCTAGCGAAGGGGGGACCATCGGATTGTTTGGCCTGTTTTGGCAAGGCGGCGAGCATGCTTTTAGGGACACGTTTTCATTTTATCTTTTTATCATCTCTTTCTCTCTGAAAAAGGTGATTTCGCCATTGTTAGACTTTGAAGCTTTTCTTGTTTTGTATCAAATCGTTTAAGCTTAATCTATCTTTTTCATGTTCATTGTTTCATCCTTCATGCTCTGCTTGGTTTACTTAATTTGTAGTGAGTAGTTTAATCGGGTTTTGGGGTTGAGAGTATTTGAAGGGGTTGAAAAGGTTTTCAAGTTTGGAGTTTTCATGTTCTTAATGGCTTTCTTTTCTAGGATGTTGAGTTCTTAAGGCTTAAAGAGTCTCACTCCAAGATCTTTATGATCAGAGAGAGCTATTACCTTGACAGGATCCAGAGATCTCTGAAAGTCACATCCTAGAGGCTAGTTACTCTTTCCCAAACGCCATGGTAGTTTAGAGGACTAGTTACGCCGCGCGTTTGAAATCTGTTTTCCTTGCCTTTCAATCTCTTTTTCCGCCAAACGCCATGGGTCTGGAGGAGAGAACGAGGGAGTGATCCATACCACACGCCATGGATGGGTCTTGTTTTGTTTTCAAGGCTTAGAGAACCTCACAAAGTGAGAAGATCTTGAGTTTTCAAACCAAGCTTGAACCTTTGAAACCCCTGAACGTGAATCTCAACCCTAGACCCTCTTTCTTAGTATTCTTACATCTTTGCTAGTCATTCGCTTGTTACCTGTTGCATCCTGGTCATTAGTTTCGTTGCGCTTGAACTTTTAGACGAGATCGATATTTGTTGCTCGATCTAGTAGTCGATCCTGTGGTCGATCCACTAGTCGATTTTTATAAATTCATAGCTTTGCATTTTAATCATTCTGTTTGTTCGTCGTGGTAGTTCACTCTTTCCTAGTAATTTTAAAATAGTTTTGTCTTGCATTTAGCCGTTGCATTTAGTTTTTAGGAATTTTACAAAATCATTCATCATTTGCCTAGCTTTACTCGATCCTTGCATTCTCACTGATCTTTCTAGCTCCTAGGATTGGATTGATACTCGCTTGCATACTTTACTACAACTAAGTGTTGCATTTGAGCTTTGATACATCATTGCATACACTCTGCAAAATCCTGTTATCAAATGGCGCCGTTGCCATTCTAGGAGTGTTAGAAAGCATTGAGACTTGGGGTTTAGTAAAGACTAAGCCTTTACTTTGTTTAAGTTACTAATTTCTCTACTCTCAAACGTGTGTCTTTCAGGTACATGAATCTTCGTTCAAGGGGAGACAACAATCTACTTCAACCCTTGGACAACATTCATCAACTTGGTCATTCACGACAAAGAAGAGTACAAGAACAAGCTAGAGCTTTTGAGGAGATTGCTCAGCACGGTTTGGTTGACTTTGAAGCTATGGCCGAGCACGAGCATCCAGAGGGACCTCCTCCAGCTCACGGGGCAGTGGGAAGGGGCAATGGAAACCCCCAACACGCGGCTAGACCCCCAAGGATCATAGGAGCCGGAGATGCTCCCAATACTCATCACAATAGGTTTGGGATCACTCCTCCTCCTGTACAGAACAACAACTTCGAGATTAAGCCGGGTTTCATCTCAATGGTGCAAAACAATAAGTTTCATGGACTAGCAATGGAAGATCCCTTGGAACATCTTGATAACTTCGAACAAGTATGTGGGATGATCAAGATAAACGGCATATCCGAAGATGCTTTCAAGCTGCGTCTCTTTCCATTTTCTCTTGGAGACAAGGCTAGACATTGGGAGAAGACACTTCCACAAGGCACCATTACATCTTGGGCTGAGTGTAAGAAGGCTTTCTTCTTAAAATTCTTCTCTACCACCCGAACAGCAAGGCTAAGAAGCGAGATCAGCGGCTTCACGCAAAGGAATAATGAGACTTTCAATGAAGCCATGGAACGGTTCAAGGACTACACTATCCAATGTCCTCACCACGGCTTCAGCGAAGATACTCTTCTAAGCACTATGTACCGAGAAGCTTCACCGAAGATTCGCTTGCTGCTTGACACGGCTAGTAAGGGAAACTTCCTTGGTCAAGAGGTAGAAGAAGGCATGGAGCTGATTGAGAACTTAGCACTAAGTGATGGCAACTATGCTGAGGATTATGACCGTGCACCGAGAGGTTCTGAGCTAGAGTCTCACAAGAAAGAGTTGAAATCATTGCATGAAAAGATTGACAAGTTGGTTTTGGCAAATCAGAAGCATGTTCACTTTGTTGGTGAAGCGGATGAGAGCCAAGAGGAGCTTGAGTTTAGCCAAGAAGAAGCCAATTGGGTGGCGGGTCAAAACAACTACAAACCTCAAGGATATTCACAAGGCTACAACCAGAACAACAATCTCTCATACCGTAGCACCAATGTCGCAAACCCTAAGGATCAAGTGTACCCTGCTCAGCAAGCAAAGCCTTTCGTACCTTACAACAAAGGTTTTCAGCCGAGTGGTGGCTTCCAAGGGCAAGGGCAGAACAACTTCTAAGGACAACAGCAAGGAAACAAGTGTTATACGCCAATGTACCATCCGGGCTTTGTACCTCAGCAGCAACAACCGATGCAACAACAAGTTGATCCTGTCCAAGCTATGTTTCAACAATTGATTCAAGGGCAAGCCTCTACAAACCAGAAGTTTGCCGAGATGAATACTCGCTTAGACTCGTCTCTCACGGATTTCTCTACTCAGATTACAACCTTGAATAACAAAATCAAGCAACTTGAGAAGGGAAAAGCAAGCTCAAGTGGTCAGAATAGCTTACCGGGCAAGTGTGAGCAAAATCCTAAGGAATACGTCAATGCCATTACGCTAAGGAGTGGGAAAGAGCTAGCACCTACGGTTAGTCCAGAGAAAAACGAGGACGTTGTAATTCAAGAGGGGGAGGGTAAGCTTTCAGCTGATGATGAGATCAACTTTGACAATGTCTGGATTTAAGGGCCAAGAAGAGGAGACAAAGCGGTTGTTGAGAAGAAAGCGGAGCAAACTACTAAGGAGAAGGATGCTTATGTACCTCCACCGTATGTACCTAAGCTACCTTTTCCTGGCTGTTTCAAGAAGCAACTCATAGAGAAGCATAGAGTCTTGTTTGAGAAGCATCTTAAGGACGTAGAGATCAAGCTACCTCTCGTGGACTGCCTTGCAATGATGCCTAAATGCGCCAAATTCTTCAAAGACACTCTCGTGAAGAAGAATAAGGAAAGCAAGGAAGTGCTTGTTCTAAGTGAGGAGTGTAGCGCTGTGATACACAAGGAGATAGTCCCTAAGAAGTTGGGAGACCCTGGAAGCTTCACTATACCTTGCGCTTTAGGTCCTTTGGAGTTCAAGAGTTGCCTTTGTGATCTCGGAGCTAGTATAAATCTGATGCCTCATTACGTGGCAAATAAGCTTGGCTTTACCCGTTTCAAGGATTGCAGAATCTCGTTGGTACTAGCTGACAGAAGTGTGAGGTTACCTGTGGGTTTGCTTGAGGACTTGCCAGTGAAGATCAGTGGAGTAAACGTGCCTACAGACTTCGTTGTGTTGGAAATGGATGAAGAACCAAAGGATCCACTCATTCTCGGTAGACCTTTCTTAGCCACCTCCGGAGCCATAATAGACGTCAAGAACGGGAAGATTGCCTTGCACTTGGGTAAAGATATAAGGCTAGACTTCGATATCAATGAGGTTTTGAAGAAGCCTACAATAGAAGGACAATATTTCTACATTGAGACATTGGATGCTTTAGCGGATGAGTTGCTGGAAGAGTTGGCTCAGGAAGATCATTTGAAGCTGGCACTGACTAAGGAGCCAGGAAAGTTTGGTTATGTGGATCAGAGGACTCAAGAGTACATCAACTTACTCGATTCAAGGAAGGTTATGCTAGAAGATGAAGGCGTTTGCCTAGAGATCGACTCCGAGATCGATGACGTTACTCGATCCAGGGGTCAAATCGACAAAACAATCGAGAGCACAACTCGATCCGGTGCAGCAATCAACAGTCAGATCGTGGAGGGTAATCGATCCAGGGAAACAATCGAGTCCAAGATCGAGAAAGGCCTTCCGATCAGTTTGGGGTCTAATCCGGAGATTGATTCAGCGTCTTGATCTCTCACTCGATCCACATTAAATCGAGTGAGTGAATCGAGCAAAACTGCTCGATCTAGACGAGCCTGACGACTCGATTTCAGAAGGGATAACGGTTGGAGAAAGCAGCCTCAAGGGCCATGTCTCAGGTTCTAAGGAAGGCTCCAAGGAGGAAAACAACAGCAACAGCCACGAGGATGATTGGAGCGAGCTGTTAGCCCCAAAGGTGGACCTTAAGGAGCTCCCAAAAGGGCTAAGGTATGCTTTCTTAGGGCTTAACGAAACCTATCCTGTGATTGTGAATGAAAACTTGAGTGATGATGAGTTGCAATCGCTCTTAACTGAGTTGAGAAAGTATAGGAAGGCCATTGGGTACTCTCTAAGTGACATCAAGGGCCTTTCACCAATGCTTTGCACTCATAGGATTCACTTGGATAATGAGAACGCCTCTTCTATAGAACATCAAAGGCGTTTGAATCCAAATTTGAAAGAGGTTGTTAAGAAAGAGATTCTTAAGCCTTTAGAGGCTGACGTGATCTATCCCATAAGTGACAGCACGTGGGTTTCTCCCGTACACGTGGTGCCTAAGAAGGGAGGGATCACGATCATTAAGAATGACAAAGATGAGCTTATACCTACTAGGACTATTACTGGACACCGTATGTGTATTGATTATAGGAAGCTTAATCTTGCTACTAGAAAGGATCATTTTCCCTTGCCTTTTATTGATCAAATGCTTGAAAGACTTGCTAATCACCCCTACTATTGCTTTCTTGATGGATATAGTGGATTTTTCCAAATACCAATCCATCCCAATGATCAGGAGAAGACGACCTTTACATGCCTTTATGGCACCTTCGCGTATCGAAGGATGCCATTCGGGTTGTGTAACGCACCGGCTACGTTTCAGCGGTGTATGATGTCGATCTTCTCCGATCTAATAGAAGAGATGGTAGAGGTGTTTATGGATGACTTCTCGGTCTATGGTGCGTCCTTTTCTGCGTGTTTGTTAAATCTTTGCAGGGTACTAAAGCGTTGTGAGGAGACAAACTTGGTGCTTAATTGCTAAAAATGCCACTTCATGGTTAAGGAGGGGATCGTGCTTGGACATAAGATATCAGAGAAGGGTATTGAAGTCGACAAAGCAAAGATTGATGTGATGACAAGCCTTGAGCCACCAGTTAACGTCAAAGGAGTGAGAAGTTTCTTGGGACACGCCAGCTTCTACAGGCGCTTCATTAAAGACTTCTCTAAGATTGCACGCCCTCTCACGCGGCTGTTGTGCAAGGAGGCTGAATTCGTCTTTGATGAGGAGTGTTTGTAAGCTTTCGTGACAATCAAGGAGGCCCTAGTATCCGCGCCTATAGTGCAAGCACCAGACTGGACTTTACCTTTCGAGATCATGTGTGATGCTAGTGACTATGCCGTGGGAGCCGTTCTAGGCCAAAGGAAGGATAAGAAGCTGCACGTGATATACTATGCTTCAAGAACCTTGGATGACACGCAAAGAAGGTACACAACTACAGAGAAGGAGCTATTGGCAGTTGTATTCGCCTTTGAGAAGTTCAGGGCTTACCTTGTGGGTTCCAAGACCATAGTTTACACGGATCACGCAGCTTTGCGTTATATATATATTCCAAGAAGGACACTAAGCCGAGGCTTTTGAGATGGATCCTCTTACTTCAAGAATTTGACATGGAGATCAAAGACTACAAAGGAATAGAGAATGGCGTTGCTGACCATCTCTCTCGGTTAAGGATCAACGGGTCTCTTCCTTTAGACGATTCTCTCCCCGAGGAACAACTCATGGCAATCACTACGGCTGTTTGTGGTAGCTTAGAGGGGCGGTTTGAGGAAGTTCTGAGCTTCAAAGAGGAGGATCTCCCCTAGTACGCGGATATTGTGAACTACTTGGCATGTGGGGAGGAGCCGTCGCATCTTGACAACTACCATAGGAAGAAGTTCATGAGAGACGTGAGCCACTACTATTGCGATGGCCCCTATTTATACAAGAGAGGAGTGGATAGCCTGTACAGAAGATGCTTGACAAAGGAGGAAGTAAGAGATATCATCTTTTATTGCCACAGTTCTTTGTATGGCGGGCACTTTGCTTCATTCAAAACTGCCACTAAAGTTTTACAAGCCGGCTTCTGGTGGCCGTCCATCTTCAAGGACACCCATGAGTTCGTGATGAGCTGCGAGGCATGTCAAAGAGCAGGGAATATCACTAAGAGGAATGAGATGCCTCAAGTTCCCATATTTGAGGTAGACGTCTTTGACGCGTGGGGCATAGACTTCATAGGGCCATTTCCTTCATCATACGGCAACAAGTTCATACTAGTAGCTGTTGATTACGTCTCTAAATGGGTTGAGGCCATTGCTTCCCCAACAAACGATTCTAAGGTGGTGATCA
This sequence comes from Thlaspi arvense, assembly GCA_911865555.2. Classification (NCBI taxonomy): domain Eukaryota; kingdom Viridiplantae; phylum Streptophyta; class Magnoliopsida; order Brassicales; family Brassicaceae; genus Thlaspi; species Thlaspi arvense. Next base: position 31,724,522 of record OU466859.2, on the reverse strand, counting down.
AGCTCTTTAAGAGCATTATTTTTCCGAGGTTTGTAGTTCCCAAGGTGGTGATAAGCGACAGAGGGAGCCATTTCATCAACAAGCTGTTTGAAAATCTGCTAAAGAAGTATAGCGTGAAGCATAAGGTAGCTACGCCTTACCATCCTCAAACGAGTGGCCAAGTGGAGGTCTCTAACCGTCAGATAAAGGCGATACTCGAGAGAACTGTTGGGACAACTCGGAAGGATTGGGCGGTGAAGTTGGATGACGCTTTGTGGGCGTACCAGACTGCTTTCAAAACGCCTATTGGTACCACTCCTTTCACTCTTCTCTAAGTTAAAGGGTGTCACCTTCCTGTTGAGCTGGAACATAGGGCGTTGTGGGCTGTGAAGCGGCTAATTTTTAATCTGAAGACGGCTCAGGAGAAGCGGTTGATCCAGTTGCACGAGCTTGATGAGCTAAGGCTGGACGCTTACGAAAGCGCTAGGATCTACAAGGAGCGTACCAAGCTGCTCATGACTAGAAACTGGTGCCTAAGGAGCTTAAGGAAGGGAGTTTGGTGCTGCTTTACAACTCGAGGCTCAAGCTCTTTCTAGGGAAGCTGAAGTCACGGTGGAGCGGTCCGTATGAAATCAAGGAAGTATTACCTTACGGAGCTGTCACGTTGGTCGGCAAGAGTGGGAATGCATTCACAGTGAACGGACACAGAGTTAAGCCATACATGGCGAGTGCATTTGCTAAGGAGAGCACCTCAATGCTTCTCCAAGACCCACCATCTGCCTAAACCAAGTATAGTCTAGCTAAAGACGTTAAAGAAAGCGCACTTGGGAGGCATTCCCATGTCTATCCTGTACATATCCTTGCTTTATTTCTTTTCTAGTTTTATGTTTTTGTCTTATGAGTGTGTAGGAACAAGTATGAGAGACGCAGGCCATGATCTGAGTTTCAAAAGGAGTAAGAAGGGGGCGAGTATAAGCTAGAGATCGAGTGCTAGATCGACTCATCCTGGCTCGATCTTTGCTAGATCGAGCTGATGAATTGATAAGCGTTTTTCTTACGGTCTAATGCAGCAGAGAGGTTATCAAAACTCTAATGCAAGCAATGTTGTAGTAAGGCAAGCAGGAGAGTGTCAATCCACTTCTAGATGATAGAGAATCCACAGAGAATGCAAGGTCTAAGACAAATCTAAGCAAATGAGACAGTTTATGAGAAATAATCTAAAAACTAAATGCAGCAACCTAAACGGAGTGAAACCTATTTTAAAAATACTAGAAAGGAAGCAGTTACCACGAGGAACAAACAGATAAATTAAAGGGAAGAGCTTCGAATTGTTAAAATTCGACTAGTGGATCGACCACAAGATCGACCACTAGATCGAGCAGAAACGATCGATCTCGTCTAAAACCGTAAGAGCAATGAATCTAAAGACCAGGATGCTATCAGGTAACAAGCTAAAGATGATATGAGACGCAAATATGCTAGAAGAGAGGGCTTTAGGGTTGAGATTCATATAAGGGGTTTCAAAGATCGATCTTGGGTTTGAAACTTTGGATCGACTCACTTGGTGAGGATCTCTAAGCCTCGAAAACAAAACAAGATCTATCCGTGGCTTTCGGTATAGATCACTCTTTCATCCTCTCCTCCAAACCCATGGCTTTTGGTGGAAAGAGAGGTCGAAAGGCAAGGAAAACAGATTTCGAACAATGGCTTAACTAGTCCCCCAAACTTCCATGGCTTTTGGGAAGGGGTAACTAGTCTCTAAGGTGAGATCTTCCGAGGCCCCTGGATCCTGTCAAGGTAAGGGACCTCTCGGATCATGAAGCTCTTGGCGTGAGAGTCTTCAAGCATTAAGCTTTCAACACCTTAGAAGAGATAGCCTTAAAACGTTTAGAAAACAAACCAAGATCGAACCTTTTCTACCCCTTAATCCTCTCAACCCCTAACCCAAAGTAAACTACTCACTACACATAAAGTAAATCAAGCAAGGTGGAAGAAATGAAACGATGAACATGAAACAACGACTAGATTAAACGATAAGGTTCGAGAATACAAAAGCTTGAAAAGAAAAATTGGTTCAACAATGGTGTTCTTCCGAAAAACGAGAGAGAAAAACTTCAAGGAAAAAGTTAGAAAATCTCAAAGTTATCAAAAAAGCTTTCGCCACCTTGCCTAAAATGTCAAAACAGTCCAATGGTCCCCCCTTCGCTAACAGCCAAAAACGGTTGAAAGGACAGAGATCGACCATTGGATCGAGTTGTTCTATCGATCATATCCGGCCATCGTGTCTTCGGCTCGATCCGGGTCTCGATCTTCTTCGGTGAATCGAGTGCTGCATCCGATCTCGGTATCGATCTTTGGGAGGATCGAGTGGTGTACTCGATCCGGCTCTCGCTCTGCATGGCGTCATTTACGTCCGTACCGATACATCGATTGCTTCACTCGATCTCCATCTCGATCATTATCCTTGGATCGCCTAGTTGGCTCGATCTTCTGGTCGATCAACTCCTAGATCGACCGGCCATGCTCGATCTGCTCCTCGATCACTGGTCCTTAGCACACTCCCGAGCTTCTATGAACTGCTACATCGGCCTCCACACCTCCACGAACCTCCGTGTCTCCAAAGCAACCAGAAACAACCTGGAATGGATGCAAAATGCAGAGAAAATGCATATGCTGATACAAGAATGCTCTAGGACCCTAAGTGATGCAATCTAGCCTAAAACATGATACAAATGCATGAAAAACTACCTAATGAGTATGCAGAATGTATGCAATATGCAATGATATCAACTCCCCCAAACTTACTTCTTGCTTGCCCTCAAGCAACAAAAAACAAGTAAGGAAGAGAGGTTTTCAGAAAATTCAAAGGGGTTTTAAACTTTTTGCAAAGGTGCCTTTCGAATAGATCATCTCAATGTCCTAGTTAACAGTTCTAAAATGCTAAGCTTACACTCATACTCCAAAGGACTTAGCCATACTCATCACACAAAGAAATTCAAATCATGAGTCTCTTATTCCTAACAATCAAAGAAATTCATCCTTTAACATTCATTAACATTCGAACCATGAATCAAACTTATGCACTTTAAAGCAAAACACATTTGGCTAAGGGTTATGGTTATGGCATAGAATGATCTCATTTGAAAAGGGTTTATAATTAGACAAGGGTTTCTCTCAAAAATGGTTTGAACTAATGCATAATGCTAAAGGTAAAGACAATTTATGCATACATGATTAGATTCTCATCTACCCATGTAAACTATCAAACAGTCCTATACCCCTCTCATTTAAGAAATTTAATCCTCACTCACCACTTAAGAGTCTACCCCTTCTTCTCAACTTAGCAATCCCCAATTCAAAATAAAGACATTTTTAAACTTTTTAGGCTAGTGAAAAGGTTTTGAAAAATAATTTTGCTCTTAGGAATTTCTTATTAGTAGCTCTCTTATTATTACTATTTTTCTCTTCATTTTTTTTTTATTTATTTGGCACTTAGGCTCTTTTATATATTTTTTTTTCTTCTTTTCTTTTTCTCTCTCTTTTATTTATTTATTTAGAGAGAGCTACCTTCTGAAATAGAGCATACTTAGTTTTAAAAACAAACCTTTCACTTAAAACCTCATTTCTTTCCTTAAAACACAAACTCTTTTGAACCGAAAACAAATACACAAGAAAGCAACCCCAATGATCCCCCAAACTTATCATAAGCCTATACCTAGCTTCAAAATGTAAAGCTAGCAATCAATTATGAAAACCAAATCATGTCGCCTAAACCTAACACTTTATGCCAAGTCAAACCGAAAATAAGGCCTCACAAAGATGTCACACAAGAACACTTGGCTTCAAAGGAGGCTAAGGTTCAAGGAGGGAGTTCTACTTAGGCTCACAAAGAGTGGTAAAAAGGAAGAAGAGAGCCTGAATATTTTAAAACCATATGTTCATTTTCAAATGCATAAGAATGATAATTAGATTTTCAAATTAAGGTTTTCACTTAGTAGGATGAGTTTCAAATCATGAGAGTTCAATTCAAGTCACGAAAATCCTAACTAGTGATCCAAGCATGGTTAGAACTTACTTTCAAAGCATAAACAAAGCATTAGAGAACTACTAACTAGGGCATTGAAATGATTCATAAGTAAAACACCTTTCTAAGAAATCCTAACCCCTTATGCAAAATGCAATTAACCTAGGTGATATGAGAAATTCTAGACTCAATCCTAACATGTTTTTAAAGAGATGAATGCAACTACATGAATCTTTTGAAAAAATTTTAAAAATTTTACCAATATTTCATGACTAAGACTCAAGGATGTAAAAAGGAAAATAAGATCAAAGAACACAAGATTAAATCACACAAGTACTCCCCCAAACTTGCTTGACACCGTCCCAGTGGCAAACTCATCCGAAGGAGCAAACAAACACAATGCAAGAAACAAACATGAGCGGTTATATACAATGGAGGAAGGTTGTTACCTCTTGTCTAGGCTCGGCTGGAACTTGAGGATGTTCCAGAGGAGCTAGAGATTGTTGCCTTTCCTTTGTTGCCTGGTTCTTGTAGGGAGTGGCGAGCCGGTTGAATGTTGTCTCCTTGGGTCTCGCGGATCACAACTCCTCCGGTTGAGAGTCTCCTCTTCTCGGGTTGTTGTATCTCCTGGCTTACAGCTGGCTTAGGCTGGCTTCCTTGGAGTTGTTTGACCTTCTTCCCCAGCTTCTTAAGCATCTTCCCTTGCCACTTGTTGATCTTCCGCTGCATCTCCACCACCGAGGCTAAGAACTTCTCGGTTTTGGTCTTAGGCTCAAAATCCAGCTTGGGAAGTGTGTAAACCTCGGGCATCTCATCCTCTGTTCCTGGAGACTCTGACCTTTGGCGCGGGGCAATGGCTGAAGCAGGCGGTCCTCCTAAAGGGGCAAAGCATTCTTCCTCCGTGGGTAAGAACTCGATGTTCCCAACACCAAGCAGCTCGGTCTCGTCTTTGTTGGGGAGGATGCACACTCTCTTCTTGTCTTCCTCATCTATGAAGAGGTAAGCATAAAACCCTTCTGCTGGCGTGCGTCCCAAGCTATCAGTGTTTCTCATGTATGCTTCATACATAAAAGCTCTGTTTAGGACGTGAGCAAAGTCATGGATGGGCACACCGGCTTGCACGAACAAAGGAGTAAGGAAACCGCCAATGTAGGAAGAGGTTGCCTTGCACCGTAAGGCATAAGCCTTGTACTTCACCAGAGAAGCCGCGAGCACACAGCCGTAATTCACTTCATCGCCGAGTTCATCTTCTATGGGTTCTTCATTCGCATCTGGATCAGACACCAAATACTTCACGCCTTGGAAAAGGAAGCACAGCTCCGTCTTCGTGACAGTAGGAGCAACAGACCTCCCACTGAATGTATTAGCTATCAGCTTCAAAGTATACCTCAGCACCGGACTCCTAACTCTCTTGATCTTGGCGGTGTTGGCTTTGTAGTCTTCATTGCTGATTAGGTCCCAAAACTCGTCGGCTTTCTTGAAGGCTGGGAACTCCACCTTGTGTGCATCAGCCTTGAGACCGTAGGCTTGGCATAGCTCGGGGATGGATAGTGTGTAGGCTTGGCGGCCAACCTTGAAATAGAGACGGCCTTGAGAAGGAACAGGTGCACTCGGATTCTCGTACCGGAACTCCAAAGTGGCTAGGAAATCTATCGTCACCTCGGGAATTGTAGGGCAGTCCATCCGCGATAAGCACCTCAGACCAATGTTCTTGAGGAGTTGGTCGAAGTCTCCAAGGATCCCGAGCCTGGACAGAAGCTCTCGATCAGCAAACTTTGTAGGTTCAAACCGGAGCCTCTCCAACCTCTTCTTATCCCTCTTCGCATCTTTGCTCCACCGGACCCTCTCTTGAACCACCACTTCTTGTGTTTCTCCTTCTTGCACTCGCTCCTCTCTTGTTCTCTTTGGTGCCATTGCTCCTGAAACAAATTTTTCTAGAGAATGATTAGCAAGAGGCGATTGAATGAGAATAAGAGAAGAGGAGAAGAAGATTTATATAAACTACTCTAGAATTTCGGGGATCAAATAAAAATAATAGCTAGATAAAAGGAAATAAAATCTTTGAGATACTGAAAATCAAGAATGTTTCCTATTACTTAGCTAATTTTAAAAATTCAAATCCGATCCTATATCCTAAAACAAGAACTTGCGATTTTTAAGGAGATTTTCTTGAAATAAAATCATTAAACCTTGAAAATACCTTTGCAAGAGTAGAGGATATCTTTGCTAAACTTTAAAAGCTTTTAAATTCTCACTCTCTTTGTAAGGAAAACTCGAGCAAACAGAAATGAGAGGGTGAGGAATAAATTGAAACATTTAAAGAGTTTAACAAACCAAAACAATGGGTGGTCAAAGTGGTTTCTGACAAAAGTCTTTGTCAAGGCACATCTTTCATGGTCAAAGATGCTTGCCTTGACCAAGTTTTGAATTTAAAAATTGGAGGGAAAGGAGTAAAGGAGGGAAAGAAAATTGTTACCTCGACATGAGATCGAGTCCTTTTGGTCGATCTAGGACACGATCTCATGCCTAAAATGGCTTCGATCGAGATGGTTACTCGATTTGTGACTCGATTCAAGGTGAATCGAGCCCTGGATCGATTGGCTCTCTCGATCATTGAGATGTTGGCTCCTCGGCTAAGTCCCTCTGATCGAGCTATGTCCTCGATTTAGGGGTTGATTTAGCATAGATCGAGTGATGGATCGAGTCGAGTGATCGATCAATTTTCAACAGATTTTCCCGAGAGAAAGTAGATCGGTCGATCCAATTTGGATCGATCGATCCTTTTTCGTCAAGGTCGATCTTGTCACTCGTTCTCGTCTAGATCGACTGGCTCCTCTCGATTCACTGGCTCGATCTAGCAAAGATCGAGCCAGGATCAGTCGATCTAGCACTCGATCTCTAGCTTTATCTTAACCCCTATTGCCCCTTTTGGAACCCAAAGATAAGGTTTAGATTCCTTATACCTGTTCCTACACACTAAAAACATAAAAACATAAAACTGAAAGAGAAATGAAAGCAAAAATATGTACAAGATAAACATGGGAATGCCTCCCAAGTGCGCTTTCTTTAACGTCTTTAGCTAGACCTTACTTGATCTAGGCGGATGGTGGGTCTTGGAGAAGCACCGAGGTACTCTCCTTGTCAAAGCTGTCCGCCAGGTAGGGCTTGACTCTGTGTCCGTTGACGGTGAATGCACTACCACTTCTTCCCATCAGAGTAACAGCTCCATATGGCAAGACCTCTTGAATCACGAAAGGTCCACTCCACCTTGATTTCAGCTTGCTCGGGAAGAGCTTCAGCCTCGAGTTGTACAGCAACACCAGTCCTCCTTCCTTAAGCTCCTTGGCGACCAATTTCTTGTCATGAGCCTCCTTAGTCCGCTCCTTGTAGATCTTGGAACTCTCGTAAGCATTCAACCTCAACTCGTCCAGTTCGTGTAGCTGAATAAGACGCCTTTCCTGAGCCGTATTGAGATCAAAGTTCAGCCTCTTCACAGCCCACAATGCACGGTGTTCCAGCTCAACCGGGAGGTGACAACCCTTGCCATAGAGTAGAGTGAAAGGGGTCGTACCAATCGGCGTCTTGAAGGCAGTACGGTAGGCCCAAAGAGCATCGTCCAGCTTCACTGACCAGTCCTTCCTTGTTGCTCCAACGGTCTTCTCCAGAATAGCTTTGATCTGCCTGTTAGAGACTTCCACCTGACCGCTCGTTTGAGGATGATACGGTGTAGCCACCTTATGCTAAACCCCATACTTTCTCAAGAGGCTCTCAAAAACCTTGTTTACAAAATGGCTTCCCCCATCACTTATAACAACCTTGGGTACCCCAAACCTTGGAAAGATGATACTCTTGAACAACTTGATCACAACCTTAGAGTCGTTTGTAGGGGAAGCAACAGCCTCAACCCATTTGGAGACATAATCCACAGCTACTAAGATGTACTTGTTGCCGTATGAAGAAGGAAAAGGCCCCATGAAGTCAATACCCCACGCATCGAACACGTCAACCTCGAAGATAGGAACTTGAGGCATTTCATTCCTCTTGGTAATGTTCCCTGCTCGCTGACATGCCTCACAGCTCTTCACAAACTCGTGTGCATCTTTGAAGATAGACGGCCACCAGAAACCCGCTTGCAACACTTTCGTGGCAGTTTTGAATGAAGCGAAGTGTCCTCCGTAGGAAGAGCCATGGCAATGATAGAGGATATCCCTGGCTTCTTCCTTTGTAACACATCTTCGGTACAAGCTGTCTACTCCTCTTTTGTATAGGTAAGGCTCATCCCAAAAGTAGTCACTAGCCTCCCTCAAAAACCTCTTCTTGTGATAGCTGTTGAGATGTGTTTGCTCCTCACCACATGCTAGGTAGTTCACCATATCAGCATACCATGGTAGATCCTCCTCTTTAAAACTCGACACTTCCTCAAACCTTCCTTCTAGCTTCCCACAAACAGCAGTAGTAATCGCCATAAGTTGTTCTTCTGGAAGAGAATCGTCTAAAGGGAGAGACTCGTTGATCCTTAGCCTTGAGAGGTGGTCAGCAACTCCATTTTCTATCCCCTTATTGTCTTTAATTTCCATGTCAAACTCCTGAAGTAAGAGAATCCATCTTAAGAGCCGAGGCTTAGTGTCTTTCTCTGAGTAGATGTATCGTAGAGCAGCATGATCCGTGTATACAATAGCCTTGGAGCCAACGAGATACGATCTGAACTTCTCAAAGGCGAAGACTACTGCAAGCAGCTCCTTCTCCGTAGTGGTGTATCGTGATTGCGTGTCATCCAAGGTCCTTGAAGCATAATAGATCACATGTAGCTTCTTGTCCTTCTTCTGACCAAGGACTGCTCCTACAGCATAGTCACTAGCATCACACATAATCTCAAAAGGGAGAGACCAGTCTGGTGCTTGGACTATAGGAGCTGACGTGAGGGCTTCCTTGATGGTCACGAAAGCCTTCAAACACTCCTCATCGAATACAAACTCAGCTTCCTTGCATAACAGCCTTGTAAGGGGGCGTGCGATCTTGGAGAAATCTTTGATGAAGCGCCTATAGAACCCTGCATGTCCCAAGAAGCTTCTGATCCCTTTAACATTAACCGGCGGCTCCAAACCCATCATAACCTCAACCTTAGCCTGATCAACCTCAATACCCCTCTCTGAAATCTTGTGACCGAGCACTATCCCTTCCTTGACCATGAAGTGGCATTTCTCCCAGTTCAGCACCAGGTTTGTTTCTTCACAACGTTTAAGTACCCTGCAAAGATTCAACAAACACGCAGGAAAGGACGCACCATACACAGAGAAGTCATCCATAAACACCTCTACCATCTCCTCTATAAGATCGGAGAAGATCGACGTCATACACCGCTGAAAGGTAGCCGGTGCATTACACAATCCAAACGGCATCCTTCGATATGCAAAGGTACCGTAGGGACATGTAAAAGTCGTTTTCTCCTGATCGTTTGGGTGAATAGGTATTTGAAAGAAACCGCTATACCCATCGAGAAAACAGTAGTAAGGGTGAATTGCAAGTCTCTCAAGCATCTGATCAATAAAAGGCAAAGGGAAATGGTCTTTTCTAGTCGCAAGGTTAAGCTTTCTATAGTCAATACACATTCTATGACCAGTAATGGTCCTAGTAGGGATAAGTTCATCCTTTTCATTCCTTATGACTGTGATCCCTCCCTTCTTAGGCACCACGTGTACAGGTGAAACCCACGTGCTGTCACTTATGGGATAGATCACGTCAGCCTCTAAAAGCTTAAGGATTTCCTTCTTAACAACCTTTTCAAGTTAGGATTCAAACGCCTTTGATGTTCTACAGAAGTGGCGTTCTCATTATCCAAGTGAATCCTATGAGTGCAAAGCATTGGTGAAAGGCCTTTGATGTCACTTAAAGAGTACCCAATGGCCTTCCTATACTTTCTCATCTCAGTTAAGAGCGAGTGCAACTCATCATCACTAAGGTTTTTGTTTACTATCACGGGATAGGTGTCATTAGGTACTAAGAAAGCATACCTTAGCCCTTTTGGGAGCTCCTTAAGGTCCACCTTTGGGGCTAACTGCTCACTCCAGTCATCCTCGTGGCTGTTGTTGTTGTTCTCCTCCTTAGAACTCTCCTTTGAACTCGAGGCATGGCCCTTCAGACTGCTTTCCTCTATCGCTATCCCTTCTGGGATCGAGTCCTCCGGTCGATTCTCCTCTCGATGTCATCTAGATCGAGCCATTTCACTCGATTCACTTACTCGATTTGATATGGATCGAGTAAGGGATCGAGACGTTGAGTCGATCTCTTGATTGGACTCCAAAATGATCGGGAGGTCTTTCTCGATCGTCAACTCGATTGTTTCTTCTGATCGAGCATCATTCTCGATCTGTTGGTCGATTGTTGCACCGGATCGAGTTGGGTTCTCGATTTGCTTGTCGATCTGACTCCTGGATCGAGTGATAGCGTCGATCTCGGGGTCGATTTCTAGGCAACATCCTTCTTCATTCTTGATGATTCTCCTCGAATCTAGCAGGTTCACGTACTCTTGGGTCCTTTGGTCCACATAGCCAAACTCTCCTGGCTCCTTAGTGAGTGCTAGCTTCAAATGGTGTTCTAAAGCTAGCTCTTCCAGCAACTCATCCGCCAAGGCATCCATCGTTTCGATATAGAAAGCTTGTCCTTCAATGGTTGGCTTCTTTAGAACCTTGTTGATGTCAAAGTCTAGCCTGATCTCTTTCCCCAAATGCAAGGCAATCTTCCCATTCTTCACGTCTATTATGGCTCCGGCGGTTGCGAGGAATGGTCTCCCTAAGATGAGTGGGTCTTTCGGCTCCTCGTCCATCTCCAGCACTACAAAGTCTGTAGGTACATTCACACCACTGATTCGCACCGGTAAGTCTTCGAGCAGCCCTACCGGTAATCTCACGCTCCTATCAGCCAGCACCAATGAGATCCGACATTCCTTAAACCGAGTGAAACCAAGCTTCTTAGCCACGGAGTGAGGCATCAAGTTTGTGCTAGCTCCAAGATCACACAAGCAACTCTTGAACTCTAGAGGACCTAAAGCACAAGGTAAGGTGAAGCTTCCCGGATCTCCCAGCATCTTAGGCACTATCTCCTTATGAATAACCGCGCTATACTCTTCGCTTAGTACAAGCACCTCTTTGCTTTCTTTGTTCTTCTTCACAAGGGTGTTCTTGAAAAACTTGGCGCACTTGGGCATCATAGCGAGACAGTCTACAAGAGGCAACTTTATCTCCACGTCTCTCAAGTGCTTCTCAAACAGGATCTGGTGCTTCTCTATTAACTGCTTTTTGAAACGACCCGGGAATGGCAACTTTGGTACGTAAGGTGGGGGCACATAGTCATCCTTTTCCTTGGTGGTTTTCTCAGCCTTTTTCTCAATGAATGCCTTGTCACCTCTTCTCGGTCCTTGGATCCATACGTTGTCAAAGTTTATCTCCTCATTATCAGCTGAAAGTTTACCCTCCCCTTCTTGAATTACAACGTCCTCGTTGTTCTTGGTAGAGACCGGAGGCTCAAGCTCTTTTCCACTTCGTAACGTAATAGCATTGGCATACTCCTTGGGGTTTTGCTCACACTTTCCCGGGAGGCTGTTCTGTCCACTCGTGCTTGCCTTGCCCTTCTCCAGCTGCTTTATTTTGTTGTTGAGGTTTGTGATTTGAGTGGAGAAGTCGGTTAAGGATGAATCTAGCCGAGTGTTCATTTCAGCGAACTTCTGATTTGTAGAAGCTTGCCCTTGTATTAGCTGTTGGAACATTGCTTGAACCGGATCAACTTGTTGTTGCATCGGTTGTTGTTGCTGTTGAGGTGCAAAGCCCGGAGGGTAGTTGGTAGTATAACCCTTGTTTTGTTGTTGTTGCCCTTGACCTTGGAAGTTGCCTTGCCCTTGACCTTGGAAACCACTGCTCGGTGGAAAACCTTTGTTGTAAGGGATGAAAGGCTTAGCTTGTTGAGCAGGGTACACTTGATCTTTAGGGTTGGCTACATTGGTGTTGCGGTAAGAGAGGTTGTTGTTCTGGTAGCCTTGGTTGTAGCCTTGAGACTTGTAGTTGTTTTGTTCAGCCACCCAATTTGCTTCTTCTTGGCTTAGCTCTAACTCCTCTTGGTTTTCGTCAGCTTCACCAATGAAGTGAACATGCTTCTGGTTAGCTAAAACCAACTTGTCAATCTTCTCATGCAACGATTTTAGCTCCTTCTTGTGAGACTCTAATTCTGATCCCCTCGGTGCTCGGTCATAATCCTCAGCATAGTTTCCATCACTCAACGCCAGGTTCTCTATCAGCTCCATACCCTCTTCTACTTCTTGACCGAGGAAGTTCCCTTTGCTAGCTGTATCAAGCAACAACCGGATCTTTGGTGAAGCCCCACGGTATATGGTACTGAGTAGAGTCTCCTCACTGAACCCGTGATGAGGGCATTGGATCGTGTAATCTTTGAAACGCTCCATAGCCTCATTGAATGTCTCGTTGTTCCTTTGAGTGAAACCGCTGATTTCGCTTCTCAACCGAGCAGTCCTGGTGCTTGAGAAGAACTTTGAGAGGAAAGCCTTCTTACATTCAGCCCATGATGTGATGGTGCCTTGTGGGAGGGTCTTCTCCCAATGTCTAGCTTTGTCTCCGAGTGAAAAGGGGAAGAGACGCAGCTTGAAGGCATCTTCTGATATACCGTTGATCTTAATCATTCCACACACTTGCTCGAAATTGTCCAAGTGCTCCAAGGGGTCTTCCATTGCTAAGCCGTGGAACTTGTTGTTTTGCACCATAGATATGAACCCCGGCTTGATCTCAAAGTTATTGTTTTGTACCGGAGGAGGAGTGATCCCAAACCTATTGTGGTGGGTATTGGGAGCATCTCCGGCTCCTATGATCCTCGGAGGTCTAGCCGCGTGTGGGGGGTTTCCATTGCCCCGTCCTGCTGGAGGTGGTCCTTCTGGATGCTCGTGTGCAGCCATGTCTTCAAAGTTAACCAGACCTTGCTGAACAATCTCCTCAAAGGCTCTTGTTTGATCTCTGATTCTTCTTTGCCGTGAGTGACCAAGCTGATGAATGTTGTCTAAGGGTTGTAGAAGATTGTTGTCTCCCCTTGAACGAAGATTCATGTACCTGAAAACACACGGTTTAGAGTAGTAGGATTAGTAACTTGAAAAAGGTAAAGACTTAGTCTTTGCTAAGACCCAAATCTCTATGTTCTCTAAGCAACCTATAATGGCAACGGCGCCATTTGATAAGCGTTTTTCTTACGGTTTAATGCAGCAGAGAGGTTATCAAAACTCTAATGCAAGCAATGTTGTAGTAAGGTAAGCAGGAGAGTGTCAATCCACTTCTAGATGATAGAGAATCCACAGAGAATGCAAGGTCTAAGACAAATCTAAGCAAATGAGACAGTTTATGAGAAATAATCTAAAAACTAAATGCAGCAACCTAAACGGAGTGAAACCTATTTTAAAAATACTAGAAAGGAAGCAGTTACCACGAGGAACAAACAGATAAATTAAAGGGAAGAGCTTCGAATTGTTAAAATTCGACTAGTGGATCGACCACAAGATCGACCACTAGATCGAGCAGAAACGATCGATCTTGTCTAAAACCGTAAGAACAATGAATCTAAAGACCAGGATGCTATCAGGTAACAAGCTAAAGATGATATGAGACGCAAATACGCTAGAAGAGAGGGCTTTAGGGTTGAGATTCATATAAGGGGTTTCAAAGATCGATCTTGGGTTTGAAACTTTGGATCGACTCACTTGGTGAGGATCTCTAAGCCTCGAAAACAAAACAAGATCTATCTGTGGCTTTCGGTATAGATCACTCTTTCATCCTCTCCTCCAAACCCATGGCTTTTGGTGGAAAGAGAGGTCGAAAGGCAAGGAAAACAGATTTCGAACAATGGATTGACTAGTCCCTCAAACTTCCATGCCTTTTGGGAAGAGGTAACTAGTCTCTAAGGTGAGATCTTCCGAGGCCCCTGGATCCTGTCAAGGTAAGGGACCTCTCGGATCATGAAGCTCTTGGCGTGAGAGTCTTCAAGCATTAAGCTTTCAACACCTTAGAAGAGATAGCCTTAAAACGTTTAGAAAACAAACCAAGATCGAACCTTTTCTACCCTTTAATCCTCTCAACCCCTAACCCAAAGTAAACTACTCACTACACATAAAGTAAATCAAGCAAGGTGGAAGAAATGAAACGATGAACATGAAACAACGACTAGATTAAACGATAAGGTTCGAGAATACAAAAGCTTGAAAAGAAAAATTGGTTCAACAATGGTGTTCTTCCGAAAAACGAGAGAGAAAAACTTCAAGGAAAAAGTTAGAAAATCTCAAAGTTATCGAAAAAGCATTCGCCGCCTTGCCTAAAATGTCAAAACAGTCCAATGGTCCCCCCTTCGCTAACAGCCAAAAACGGTTGAAAGGACAGAGATCGACCATTGGATCGAGTTGTTCTATCGATCATATCCGGCCATCGTGTCTTCGGCTCGATCCGGGTCTCGATCTTCTTCGGTGAATCGAGTGCTGCATCCGATCTCGGTATCGATCTTTGGGAGGATCGAGTGGTGTACTCGATCCGGCTCTCGCTCTGCATGGCGTCATTTACATCCGTACCGATACATCGATTGCTTCACTCGATCTCCATCTCGATCATTATCCTTGGATCGCCTAGTTGGCTCGATCTTCTGGTCGATCAACTCCTAGATCGACCGGCCATGCTCGATCTGCTCCTCGATCACTGGTCCTTAGCACACTCCCGAGCTTCTATGAACTGCTACATCGGCCTCCACACCTCCACGAACCTCCGTGTCTCCAAAGCAACCAGAAACAACCTGGAATGGATGCAAAATGCAGAGAAAATGCATATGCTGATGCAAGAATGCTCTAGGACCCTAAGTGATGCAATCTAGCCTAAAACATGATACAAATGCATGAAAAACTACCTAATGAGTATGCAGAATGTATGCAATATGCAATGATATCATGAATCGAGAGGAGCCAGTCGATCTAGACGAGATCGAGTAGACAGATCGAGTGACGAAGTCGATCTAAAATGTCTCGGGAAATTCTTGGAGTTCAGATCGATCGATCCAAAAATGGATCGACCGATCTATTTTCTCTCGGGAAAGTCCTTCATAGACAGATCGATCAGTCAACTCGATCCACCACTCGATCCAAGCTAAATCGACCCCTAAATCGATAGGATGGCTCGATCACGAGGACTTAGCCGTGATTTCAAAAACTCAAGGAACGAGAGAGCCAATCGATCCACGACTCGATTCAAATCGAATCGTGTCCCATATCGAGTAACCCTCTCGATCCAAGCCATTATGAGCATGAGATCGAGTCCCAGATCGACCAAAAGGAGTCGATCTCGTGCCGAGGTAACATTTTTTTTTTCCTCCACTTTTTAAATTCAAAACTTTGTCAAGGCAGAAATCTTTGACTATGAAAGATGTGTCTTGACCAAAACTTTTGTCAGAAACCACTTCTTTTACCCATAGTTTTGTTTTTGTTAGCCTTTAAATGTTTTCAACAACTTCACACTCTCTCATTCTTGTTTTCTCGAGTTGCTAAGTAAAAGAGAGTGTGAATTATTTATTTTCTAAAGGCCAATAAGCATTTTTGACAATCTTTGCAAAGGTATTTTCGGATCTTTGAAAATCTTTAGAAAAATCTCCTTTTATTTCGCAATTGATTGTTTTAGATGCTATGGCGGTTTCGAATTTTTTAAACTAGCTTAATAATATGAAAAATTCTGGATTTTCTAGTATCTCTAGATCTGATTCTCTATTATTTTGCTATAATTTTTGTAAATTCCCCAAAATTCTAGGGTATTAGCTATTGACTTTCTTCTTTGCTTCTCTCTTTCTCTCAACATATCGCCTATTTGCTCATAGCTCTGCTTGAGAACTTTGTTTCAGGCGCAGTGGCCCCCAAGAAAATGAGAGAAGTGACAGCACAAGAGGGAGAAGGTCAGGAGGTAGCTGTTCAAGAAAGGGTTCGCTGGAGTAAGGATGAGAAAAGGGACAAGAAGCGGCTGGAGAGGCTTCGGTTTGAGCCTACCAAGTTCGCGGACAGAGGGCTACTCGCTAAGCTAGGGATTCTTGGAGATTTCGACCAACTCCTCAAGAACATTGGCTTAAGATGTCTGTCACGAATGGATTGCCCAACCATTCCAGAAGTGACAATAGACTTCCTTGCCACGTTGGAGTTTCGTTACGAGAACCCTAGCGTCCCTGTTCCTTCACAAGGCCGTCTCTCTTTCAAGGTCGGATGTCAAGCTTTCAGCCTCTCAATCCCCGAGCTGGGTCAAGCATATGGTCTCAACGCAGCCGCCACCAAGATCGAGTTCCCCTCCTTCACGTGCGCAAACGATTTTTGGGACCTGATCAGCAACGATGACTACAAGGCCAACACCGCCAAAATCAAGAGAGTGAGAAGCCCGGTGCTGAGGTACACCTTGAAGCTGATCGCCAACACATTCAGCAGACGATCAGTTGCTCCCACGGTTACGAAGACCGAGCTTTGCTTCTTGTTTCAAGGCGTGAAGCACCTGTTGTGTGATCTGGCGGAGAATGATGAGCCTATGGAGGATGAACTCAGTGATGACGTGAACTACAGATGCGTACTTGCTGCTTCTTTGGTGAAGTACAAAGCATATGCCTTGCAGTGCAAGGCAAGCTCTTCATTCATTGGTGGCTTCCTCACTCCTCTGTTCGTGCAAGCCGGCGTACCGATACATGAGTTCACACCCGTCCCGACTAGAGCTTTCATGGATGAGATCTACATGAGGAATACCGACAGCCTAGGACGCACGCCAGCAGAAGGGTTCTATGCTTATCTTTTCATCGACGAGGACAATGAGAAGAGAGTGTGCATCCTGCCAAACAAAGACGAGACCGAGCTGCTTGGTGTTGGGAATATCGAGTTCTTACAATCCGTAGAGGAGTGCTTTGCTCCTCTAGGAGGAACACCTGCCCCAGCGATTGCTCCACGTCCAAGGTCTGAGTCCCCTGCCACGGAAGATGAGACGCCCGAGGCTTACACCCTTCCCAATATAGATTTCGAGCCGAGAACCAAGACGGAGAAGTTCCTAGCATCTGTTGTGGAGATGCAAAGGAAAATCAACAAATGGCAAGGCAAAATGCTCAAGAAACTTGCCAAGAAGGTCAAATCGCTTCAAGGAGGCTCGCCTAAGCAGGCTGCAAGTGAAGAGGTTCAACAACCCGAGAAGGGGAGGCTTTCAACCGGTGGAGTTATCATCCATGGGACTCAAGGCAGCAACATTCAACCGGCGCGCCTCTCTCTTCAAGAGCCAGGCTCCAAAGGCAAGGCCGTAGTATCTAGCTCCTTTGGAACATCCTCAAGTTCCAGCCGAGACTAGACCAGAGGTAACAACCACCTTCCACTGTATATACCATTCATGCTTTCTTTATTTTGCTTGGTGTTTTGAGCTCTCTTGAACGTGTTTGCCACCGGGACGGTGTCATTCAAGTTTGGGGGAGTATGTGTGTGGTTTGACTTGTTTATTTTGATCTTATTTTATCTTTGCATAACTTGAGTCTTGCATGCATCTAAGGCATAGAAAAGAAAAGGAATAGAAAATTGGTAAAATTTATTAATTTTTTTTTAAAAAATTCATGTAGTTACATTCATCTTGTTAAGCATTTTAGGATTGAGTCTAGAATTTTTAAGCATCTAGGTTGTTTACATTTGCATAAGGGGTTAAAGTTTTCTTAAAAAGGTGTTTTAAGCTTATGAATGGTTTCAATATCCTAGTTGGTAGTTCTTTAATGCTTTGCTCATACTTTGAAAGCAAGTTCTCGTGTGTGACATCATTGTGAGGCCTCTTCCGGTTTGAACTTAGCATAAAATATTATGTTTAGGCGACATGATTAGGTTCTCATATGTTTGCTAGCTTTGCACTTTGAAGCTAGATGTAGGCTTAGGATAAGTTTGGGGGATCATTGGGGTTACTTTCATATTTATATGCTTCCGGTTTCAAAAGAGTTTGGTATTCGAAGTAAGAAAACGGTTTTAAGTGAAAGGTTTTGAGTTTAAAAAGTAAAATGCTCCAAAAATTTCAGAAGATAACTCCCTCAAAAAAAAATATATATATATATATGTCGATCAAGTTTAATCGATGTGAATGACCGAAATGTGTCCTCCTTTCAAACTTCTTTCCATATCGATCACAATTGACCGATATGTAGACTGGTGTAGACTGGCTTTACTGATATCGATCAAACATGATCGATACTGATGACCGAAAATCTGTGTATCGGTCTGTCATGACCGATACAAATAATCGATATCAGCCAGAATACACCTGTTCTTTGTCCCCTTCAGACTTTCTCAAACCCCAGTTCGAAATCCTGTTTCTATACACTAAAACAAAGCATAAAAGATAATCTAGAAAGCATAATATATACAAAAGGATACCATGGGACTACCTCCCAAGTGTGCTTGTTTAGAGTCACTAAGCTTGACTTTGATTACCTCTTTAGTTGAGGTGAGGAGAAGGAGTCTTGGAACTCCTTGGTGTCATCTTGCTTCTCTTGACCTTGGTGGTGACTGCATTCACCTTGATCCTGGCAAAAGGTGTAGCATTCCCCTCTTGCTGAAGCTTGAAGCAAAAATCTCCCTTCTTAGAGACACTTGGTTGCAAAACCACTTCTCCCTTGCTAGTAACCAGCTTAACATCATTCAGATTCTTGTAACCAACCACTTCAAGGACCTCCTTTTCAGTGGTGTCTCCAAACAACTTGACCAAGCAGCAGCCATCAAAACTCTCTCCTTGGTAGCCTTCAAACTCTGGCCAATTCTTTCCAAGCTGCTTCAGCTTCTTGATCTCCATTGAGAAGGTTTGCTCATTCTCCAGCTTATTCCCCTTGGAGTCAAAGCTTAGAACCTTCTTCCTGGTCAGTTTGAGCTCAATTGGGAATGGTTACTCCTTCTATCATCATTGGCACATCCTTGAGACTCCCAAGTGGTTTCTTCACTGTCCCATCAGTTATAGTAAGGGATACATTATTCTCCTGAAGTTGAGTGTAGCCAAGAGCTTTAGCAGTAGAGGATGGGAGAAGGTTGATACTTGCTCCAAGGTCACAAAGACAGCTTTTGAAAGTCTGCCCCTTAAGCTCACATGGGAGAGTAAAACATCCTGGATCTCCAAGTCTCTTGATAGTGAGCTCCTTAACCTCAGGTGTTCCAGCCTTCACCCTTAGCTTCTCAAGTTCTTATTGGCCATTCAAACCCCTCAATTCCATTTGAGCAGCATAGAGGGTTTCATATTTCTGAACTAGCTGTTCCTTGAATCTTCCTGGAAAGGGGATAGTGGGCTGATAGATAGGGAGATCAGCAGCTTGAGTTACCTTCTTGGCATCAGAGGTTTCAACAAGGTCTTCCCATGTACATCAACAACCTCATGTGGCGCCCACCACTCATCTTCTTCCTTGTTGGTTCCTTCTTCAAGAGAGTTCTCCTCAGTGGCATAAGCTTCAATAAGCTCCTCTCCCCCACTCTGAATGTCAATGTACTCATTGATTAAGGAAAGGAAGTCTTCAATGATAGCTTCTTCTTAAAGAGGAGTAAAGGCAATTGCAGACTCAACAGCTTGGCAATACTCATAAGTGGTCTCTAAGGTCTGTATCCTGGAATCCAAATCATCAAACTTGGTGTTGAGCTCAGCATGAACAGAGTCTAATTTGTTATGTAACTCACCAAATCCCTAGTACATCTCCAATATTGCAAGGAGTTGTAAGTTGAGGAATTCAGTGAGTATACTCTTGATATCAGTTGCAGTAGAAGTACAAGCATTGAGCTGAGCTGTGGGTGGGTATTGTAGCTGTCTGCAGAGTAGTTCATAGGCAAAAGCTCTTGGTAGAAGTTGTTGCACCTTGGAGTTTCAAAACAGAGCATCTTCTCCACTTATAGAGAGGTACCTGAAATGAAAATGCTTGAAAAGGAGTGAGTAACCAAATAAAACTAAAAACTTGATCTTAAAGATTCTACAAACTCTAATGATTCAAACTGAAATCCCAAATGGCAACGGCGACAAATTGGTACAAGGTTATTGCACTTGTTGTTAATCACCCATTGTACTAGTCAGTTGTAGTATGGGTTTTAAGGCCCCTGCGGAAGTCACGCTGGAGGTCGAGTGCTCGTCATTCGAATTAAAAAACTTGGCTATTTCTTGCCGACCATAATAGCGGACTGCCAAAGACTATCCAAAAGCTGCGACAAATGTCAAAGGCATGCCCCAACAATACATTGTCCGGCAGAAAGACTATCGTCGATTGATACAAGGTTATTGCACTTGTTTTCAATCACCCATTGTACTAGTCAGTTGTAGTATGGGTTTGAATGTCAACCCAATTGGGAATAGTTGAAAACAGAAGAGTTGAGAGTGGAATCTTTAAGTCAAGCAAGCAGGAAAAGGTTTTTGTTGCCTAGGAAACTGTTCTAACAACCTAGTGTGATCAATCAACAAAGAAAGTGAAAACAAAAGCAAACTAAACAGATTTAAGCAAGAAAAACAGAGCAAAACAGAGCAAAACAGAGCAAAACAGAGCAAATCCGAGATTCAAATAAGAGAAAGGCAAGTTCCTAGATATGGTTATTGACTTTGGGGAATTTCAGACACTAACTAAGGCTGTTCCAAACTATATTGATCAAGCAAGTAAGCAAGCAATTGTGAATACTAGACATAGAGTTCACAATCAAGCAAGCTAAATCCAATCTCTTGGCAAATAGCCCTTTGCTAAACATCTTAACAAGAACTAATTCTCATTAGTGCTAAACCATCAAGCAAGAAATAGTAAACAACTCTATTCAAGTCAAAATGCTCCTCAAACAGTCAATCTCTTGAGCCAAGGCCAGCAAATCCTCTATTAAACAATATCAGCATTTCATCAAACACTTGGTGGGCATAAGAGAAAGCTAACAAGTTAGATAAGTTTGATCAAGACTAATCTACCATGAATAACAGATTAATAGAGAGGAACCCATAAACTGAAGCACTTAACAAGCCCTAATCAAGCCTTAAATTCCCCTAATCTACCACATCTAGAAAATCTAAGATAACTACTCACTCATACTCATGTTTAACACCAAATCACAAAGGAAAAAGATGTTAATCATGATTAGAAGAGAGAATAAAGAAAGATTAAAGGCAAATACTCAAATATATTAAACAAAGCAAAGGATTTGTCTTACAAACTTAAAGAAAATGCTTAAGAACAGTAAATTGACATGACCTCTCGAAAATCTGGAAAAAGAGGCTATTTATAGCCTAGAGAAGAAAGCCTTAGAGTAATGGCAAAATTGTAATTAAAACAGGTTCGGGCTGGCCCAGTATCGGTCAGTTGCATCGGTCTTCAGTGATCGATATGGGTCTCCATCGGTCCGGAGTGATCGACACATATGACCGAAATCAACTCGTTGTGTTTGTGTCGGTCACCCTTGACCGATACTGGTGATCGATACTGCTCCGTATCGGTCATCCTTGACTGATGTTCACCGTGCTCTGACCAAAAACTTCTCCAGAGATTGTCTGCTTTGATCCTTCTTGCTCCCTTTTGCCCAGCTAGCATCCTGAATCATCCCCAAAACTCCTCTAAGCTCCTTTTAGCTCCAAAAGCACCTAAAAACATCTAAAATGCAAAGAAAATGCAAACTATACCCTAAATGCAACCTAAGTCTAAAAGGAGAAGAAAATGGGACAAAAGCTAAGGGAAAACATGCAAAAGAGGACCAAAATATGTACTAAATGTAGTCCTAAATGGTGTAAATACAAGGGATATCATTGATCTCCGCATCCTATCCATTCATGAGATGGTCAATGGACATAGAAGGCCCCTGGTTCCCTCGGGACCAAAGCAATTCAGGTACCTGCTGGTACTCACCGACTATTTCACCAAGTGGATAGAAGCTAAAGCTTATCAGCAAACAACTGAGCTCCAGGTACGCGGCTTCATCTGGAAAAACATGATTTGCCGTCACAGACTTCCTTATGAAATCGTGACGAATAACGGTTTGCAGTTTATCTCGCAAAACTTCAAAGACTTCTGTGCGAAGTGGAAGATAAAAATCTCCTACTCCACACCTCGTAATCCTCAAGGAAACGGGCAAGCCGAAGCAACAAACAAAACCATCTTGAGTAACCTCAAGATACGGCTCGACGCTAAAAAAGAAAGGTGGTCCGAACACATCTCAGCCATCCTCTGGGCCTGTCGAACCACGCCCCATAAAGCAACCAGCAAATCACCGTTCTCACTATCTTACGGGCTGGAAGCTGTGATCCCAACCGAAACTGCAGTTCCCAGCCATCGTCGAACTCTGTGCCCAACGAACACCGAACTAAACGAGCAGCTCTTAAGGGACCAGCTCGATCTGATCGGCGAACGTCAAGATCAAGCACTGATCAGGATCCAAAACTACTAGCAGGCCGCAGCTCGCTACTACAACTCCAAGGTCAAACACCGGAGATTCAACGTAGGAGACTTAGTTCTGCGCAAGGTACAAGACTACACCAGAGAGCCCGATGCTGGGAAACTAGGAACCAACTGGGAAGGTCCCTATCGCATCACCAAGGTAGTTCGCGACGACGTCTACAAGCTCACGAAAGTACGAAACGAGGTGCCCGAGATAAGACCTTGGAACGTAATGAACCTCAAGAGGTATTATTGCTAAAGCACTTTAAATAATCGAACTTCGTCATGGCTTGATGCCCTTACGGGGTATGTAGGAAGCTCGACCCACGAGTTCAGCCACAATTTTTTATCAAACTTTTATTCCACAAACATGACAACATCAATAGGTGAGCTATGCGCGACGTCTCTAAGTTGTATCATCTTCTTTATTTATTTTTATTCAGAATAACAATAATTTTACCTCAACAACAATTATATTTGTCAAAACCGAGATCACGAACCAAAACCGTTCGGACCACCCTCGTCATACATCTATAAGCTGAAAAACATTAAAACAAAATCGGGCTCCACAAGCTCACCTTCGAGGTCAAAACATAGCCCGCCCACCCACACCTCGTTCAAGCAAGCTCCAGCTCACGCATCGCTCACTTATTCGGAAGGGGGGGGGGGGGGGTAAAGTCCTATTCCACCGACCTCAAAGCCCAAGCACTCCTAACCTCCCACGCCTCGACATAAGCGAGCTACAGTACACACGTACCTCACTCCTTTGAGGGGGGGAGGGGGAGCCACCTATCCTAGATGCCTTTCCAAGCAGCACAAGGTACACACTTCTCATTTCGTAAAACAACTAAGTTCGGAATCCTACTCCACTTCACAGGTGCGGCCAGATTTACAATTCGACTTCAACCATAGCCGGAGCTCCAGACCTCGAATCCACGAGCCCAACGCAGCTCGCAGTTCGACAGGGATGACCGAGCCCTATGTTTGGAACTCATAACAAAATCGAACCTCCCTCTCCTTTTCAAAGCCGAAACTGAGAAATCCCTAGCTCAAAAAGAAAGCAAACTCTACCTCGAACACCGAAAATTCACCGCGAAGCAGTTCGATCCATATTCCGAAAACTAAAGAAAAGTTGAGCTAGAAAACTTAGCCATTTTTCTCAGAATAAACAGATTGCCCTTCGCGATCTAATCGTTTTATCTAAGTCCGATAAATCGAGCAACGAACTCAGGACTAGCGACCCGAGCCTCGATCTTGGCAATCCTAATCCGCTTCTCTAAGTTACTAAACGACTTAGCAAATATCCTACTCGAACAAAAAATGCAAGAGACAAAAGATAAACAAAATCTAAGGCATAAAGCCCGATTGCATTAAACAAAAGCCCTTTCGGGCACGGATGAGTTCAAAAATTAAAAAGGATTAAAGCCCTCCAGGGCACCAGAACAGGCGTAAAAGCCACGCCGGGCAACTATGTTCGAAAATTATATTTAAAAAGAGGAAGGGAAAGAGAAAGGAGCCACGGCCAGGTGTCGAGCTAGCCACCCGCCTTTCTGTCATCATCCTCCCTCCTCGCCTCGTCGTTCCCTCCATCTTCCACATTCGTACCAAACTGATTAAGGCCAGTAGGCGCACCTGAAACCGGGTCGACGTCCATAGCCACTAAGTCCTCCGAGATCACGGGGAGATTGAGCCTGCTGATAGAGAAATCTGAGACCTGGGCAGCCTTAAAAGCCACTCCCAAGTCCTCCTCTTCTTTGGTCACCCTCTCCAGCTCCTCCTCGACAGTAGTGGCCTTTGCAGCGAGCTGCTCGAGCATCTCCTTGTTGGCAATGCATTCCTGGAGATCGCACTCAGCCACGCCCTCGGCCTTCTTCCTCTTCCACTTCAGCTTGAAGCCCTCGACCAACTCCATGAACTTCCGAGACATATCCTTCTGGATCTCACGGCCCGCTTTGGGAAATCACTCTCGCGTTCACGGACCAGACGGAGATTCTCCTCCTGGTAGGCCGTGGCCTAGCGTTGAGCCTGCACCGTTTCAGCTTGGGCCTCGAAGATCTGGTTGGTGGCAACCTTGAACTTCTCACCCTTGTCGGCCAGCTCGATCTCGAGGTCGGTGATGTCAGCTTGCTGGCCCTTATATTGCTTAAGGAGTCTAGTCTGGCGAGCGACCTGCGCGTTCGCGGCCTCTAGATTGGACTTCAGCTTGCCGACTACCTCCTTCATTTCCTTGATCTCGTCCGGGTGTGAAACGTCTCGCAGCCTTTGCTCCAGTCTAGCCTAGAGCCGGTTCCCAGCCTCCGCCGCCTGCGAACATCAAGAACCAAAGCGTTAAGGCAAGTGACACTAAACCAAACTTACACAAAGAAAAAGTTATTCCCGTACCTTCCCCCGAGCAGCCGCCATCTCCACGTAAAGCTCCCTCTCGGTCATCTTCTTGAGAGCTGGAAGTTGGCACCCAGCGGGCATGAAATGACGCCACATGGCAGCCATGCCCTCGGAGTCATCCGTGATCGGATGATCCTTGGTGTGCTCGAACTTCCAGTGGAAGGGCCGACTACCCGTCGAGCCACCACTCCCATTGGACGCTGATGGGCGAGACTCAGCAGCGCGACCTCCCGCGTCATCTCTCGGCCTCTTAGAGGCGGGCTGGAAAGTCTGCTCGGGTCCTTGGTCATCTGTGGGCTGCTGGGTCTTGCCCGAGCTCACGGAGATCGTTCCCACCGAATTGCGAGGGGGCTCGGGCTGAGGATCCATCACCTGCTCAACCTCCTCGTCATAAAGTTGAGGTGTGGAAGCAGAAGCTGTGGCAAGCGCGGCCTCAAGGGCCTCTTTAACGCTCCCGGAGCGTACCCTGGAGCTGCTCGGACCAGCCGGATCTTACCCGGGTCTTTGACGGAAGGTGGGCTTGCGAGACATTGCTGAACTTGAACTTGCTGAACTAGAAGAAGGTAAAATAGAGCGGAGTGGAAGAACTCAAGCTGCCAACAAAACAAGTCAGAACATGTCATTCAGCAAGCAGCAAGCATTACGATAGCTCACCAAGAGATAAGGAACCAAGACCTACTAGGTGCGACAATCGGAGCCGGGGCTGGCGATGAAAGAACTCGTCGAACTTGTTCTCGTGTGAACGTGCTCCAGACAACCTCTCCTCGCCTGAACAGCTCTAGCCGGTGCTTGATATCAGGATCCTTGGGTGCTCTGGACAGCTGACCTGATACACAAAAACCAGTAAAGGGTCAGAAAACTCAACGAGCATGAGCAAACATAGCTAGCAAACACTCGAGCCTAGCTAAACAACCGTTGCCCGCGAACTCGATTGGCAATCAGGAAAAGTAGAAGTCTCCGACGGAAGCTTCATTAATCCGGAATTTAAACCCGGTCTTCTCCCAACCAGAGTCCTTCTCCGGACTCTCCTCAATGAACCGCCGGTTCGACCTCGGGGACGCATAGAAAGTCCCGGGACAGCAGGCGTTGTACTTGACGGAGAAGAACGCCCTGAGATCCGAGTAACAGAAGATGACGTTGTCCTCCTTGGCCCGCACGGCACATCCGATGATGGCCCGAACCAGGTTCGGGCACATCTGCGGGAAAGCCAGCCGCAAGTCAGCCAACACCTCGAGGACAAATCGAGGGATTGGGAAAACAACCCGCAGTCCCGGAAGTACATCGTGTATGCACAGAAAAAACCTTGCTCCATGCTCGCCGGAGTCTCCGTTTGCGTCAGGACCGCCAACTCCACCCCGTCTGGGATTTCACATTCTCGACGGAAGTCGTCGAGAGTGTTCTGGTCAATCTTGGAAGGGCCTACGGCGGTCCTTCTGGATTTTTCCCCTTCGATCTTCACTATCGCCGACATCGGAAAGAAGTTCTCGAAATGGAGAAAGCACGCAAAAGTTTCCTACTCGATTTCTAAAAAAAAGGAAGCGACTGATGGAAATTGCAGAAAACTGAAAGAGAAAGAGAGAAGAGGAAGTTACCTTTAATCGACAGACGGAAGCGGTTAAAGAAGGAGTAGGGGAGGTGGACTTTATATCGAGGTAATTATTATCAACTTCGAAGATTGCAGAGAATATGGCCACGCGCCAATCTCGACCATCTGATCTCCCGACTCAACCGTCGAATATTCGACCTCGACGATTTGACGCGCTGTGCAGCTCGATTGATCGAGGCTATAAGATCGATTTCTTCTCTCCCCATCCGGATCGTCCACGTCTTCAGGCCTCAGTGCGAATCTTCTAGAGGGATGCACCTTGCCCCGGGAAGTAAATGATAATATTTACTCCGAATCTCGACCATCCACCTGGACGAGATAATAACAGATTTATCTCGACACGCCAAGTTACGGTCTCGAGGTTGATTCTCGACCGCATGGTCAATAAACTGTTCACCTTTCCAAGATCTGAATCGTCAATCTCTAATGATTATCTGACTCCGTGACGTCAGCATAATCAAACATCAAATCTTTCAAGAGTCCCATCTTGCCGCCCATTAAAGCTCGAGCTCGCTCTCGTTAATGGGCTGGGGGGCAATAGTTGGAGCTGGATTTGACACCCCAAATCCGGCCCACTAAAGCCCAACAGGCAGATCTGAACTAAGCCTAAAAGGCTGGGCTTCAACTTTATGGCCCAGGCCCATTCACCTTTCGACAACCCGATCCTGAGCAACAATCCGTTCCGTTCGACGAGGTCGAGCTCCAGCTCGACCAAATCACGAAAAACGAGGAAGAATTTGAGCCAAGTCAGAGCATATTCTCGCCAGTTCGAACCAGTCTGAAGATCGCAGAGGAAGTTGCTGCACATGGAGAGATATCCGGCTAAGGCTGCTGCACGTGGCCGAGATACGCGCTGGAGTTTGAAGCTCGACGAGGCAAGCTATATAAAGAAGGAGAACAGCTTAGATCAGGGGACCTTCGGGTTGATCTTCTTACACACTTTTTACACTTAGAAACCCTGTAACTGCTCTCAGAGCTCCTTGAGTTCATCTTCTACACTAAAATCTTTGTAACCGTTTCATTCGACCGATTAATACAAAATCCTTATTTCAGTTAGTGCTAGCTTATATTGTCAATTTGTTCGAGAGAATCTAGCCCTCAATTATTCTAAGTTTCTTTCCTTACAAAACACATAAATTTCTTAGTGTGGATTTCTGCATCCACAGTGAGGAAGTCATGCTGAAGGTCGAGTGCTCGTCATTCGAATTAAGAAACTTGACTATTTCTGGCCAACCATGATAGCGGTGTTGGAGCTGGATTTAGCACCCTAAAACCGGCCCACTCAAGCCCAACATGCAGATCCAAACTAAGCCAAATTGACTGGGCTTTGACCCTACGGCCCAGGCCAACTTACTCTCGACGATCCAATCCTGAACGGCAGAACGTTCCATTCGACGAGGAAGGATCCGAGCCGAGTCAGAGCATATTCTCACCAGTTCAAACGAGTCAGAAGATCGCGGAGGAAGTTGCTGCACGTGGCGAGATTTCCGGCTGAAGCTGCTGCACGTGGCTGAGATACGCGCTGGAGTCCGAAGCTCAACGAGGCGAGCTATATAAAGGAATTGAACGGCTTAGTTTAGGGGACTTCCTTTCGGCTTGATATTTTCACCAATTTCTACCTGAAATTTTTGTAAATACTCCAAGAGCTCTTTTCAGTTCATCTTCTTCATCGAAATCTCTGTAACCGTTTCATGCAACCGATTAATACAAAATCCTTATTTTAGTTAGTGCTTGCTTATACAGTCAATTTGTTCGAGAGAATCTAGCCCTTAATCCTCTAAAGTTTTTTCCTTACAAAAACACATAAATTTCTGAATGTGGTTTTTGTATCCACATTTTGGCGCCGTCTGTGGGGACAGATCTTACTCAAGAGCAGATCCTAAGCCAGCTGAAACTGAAATGGATTCAACTCAACAAACCTTGGGAAACGTCTCACCGATTCCGATCTCTCCAGATCAGGTTACTCTGACCGGCAACGTCAGCCAGACAGCCGGCAAAAACGAACCCAGGGTTACGACCCTCGTCGACACCATCGGCACAAACTCCAACATTCCCAGCCGAGTGGAACTGTGGTAACCCAACCCGGTAAACCTTACCGCGGCTGTGTCCCACTACATCCTCTAAGTCCGTTTCTATACTTAGCCATATTTTTAAACTTTTTCTTCTTTATTCTAATTCTTTCTTAACAATACACAGCAGAATTTATATAAGTCATTTTATTCATTTAACTCTCAAAAACACTTAAACAGATTCGGGGTTCCATATAAATCAAAACACAAGGTTCGCTAACGATTACAACTGATCATCTAGCAACCTAACGATCAAACACCAAAGCCATAAGACTCTAAACACAAGTCTTAACACAAATAAAACCAAGTCCCGATCCATTCATATCCATCACTGCCGCCTGGTCTCGCCCCTTACTGCTTAGTTCCTACACACTCAAAATGAGAGGCATAAGTATTTCATAAATACTTAGTGAGTACGGTCATCCCGTAACACCTGGTCAGTACCAAACACGCAGTCATACTTTTGGATTCAACATTAAACACAATCAATTCGCAATAGACATAACAATATCAAACGGCCATGATCATCTAGCCTAACCAACCAAGATCAATCCCTTTATAAGACCCATGTCTACTTCAGCGAGAATCCCACATCCCCTAAGCTAGTACATGATCCGGATTACCCTGAGGTTAGCTAAACATCATATATGCCACGGTAAACACCACAATATATCACAACACAAGGATTGCTTATCAGTTTTAAACACATAACATGAAAATCACACAATCAACATGCAAACATTCAACCCTAGCAATCCTACGGTCCTAGACCCAACCACAGTTACGCACACACCTTAGACAAGGCTAGAAACAGATTGGTCAGAAGAAATCCCGATGAAAACCACACCAAAACGAAGATATCCGATCTCCCTAAGAATCTCTCGGCTCACGGTACGATCCGATCCTTATCCCCTCGGCTATCTCTTGATCCGTTCACCTTTCTTCGAGCCAAACTCTGTTTTCCCTCAGAAACCCCATAAAACAAGGCTATTAGCTCGAGGTTATCCGATGAAAACTCAACACTTAGGGAAATATCCGATCGCTTACCAGTTTATCTCGGCGATGGTCGGTTCTGCTCGGCGATAGCCTGATCTCTCTCGGATAACCTCGGGATAAACTGTTTTTCTTAGGGTTTTCTCTCGACTATTCTCTTTCTTTGCTTTATTGCTCTCGAATAAACACAACTCTCCCGAGAAAAGTCTCAAAATCCCTTAAATACTCGCAAAACCCTAGGTAACCCAGACTTATCTGATGTTTTCCCGGTTCCAGTAAGTTTTATCCCGGTCCGATTCGATTCTCTTGGCTATTCCCTGTATCGGCTCGACCATTCCCTTGTTAAACCCCAAAATAGCCGACCAAACACTTGGCCCACGGCCCAAATCCCTTCCCACTCGGATAAACCGCCCTTATCCGAGGTGTTTTCCATTTTCCATCCGGATTTTCCTTTTCCTCTCGGACAACTTGTCCCACCTCAGCCAATCCTCTATTTCTCTCGGAGGTTTCCTATTCCCCCTCGGAGACAGTCTACTGACACTCGGACTAACCTCTCAGACTCTCGGATATATCCCACTCCACTCGGATAAATCCCATTTCCCTCGGACTGGACCCTGTTTTCCCTTGGATATGGTCCATCCGGCTCGGCTATCCAGCCCACATCCGACTATTTCACCGGTCAACACCCGACCATAGTCTGAACCTCCATTTCCCAGCCAGTATCCGACCTTTGGCTCGGTCATCCCTCAGACAATGCCCTGTCCGGTACGATCATTCCACATTTTCTCGAATAAAGATGCTACAGGAATCAATCGTGATCAACCTCGTCACCCCACCGGGAACGACGAGCAATGAGTCACAAATTGCCGAGAGGCCTCCCTCTCGAACCTGGGTGCAATCCGAGAATCCACCTGCGGCTTTGGCGTCACAGAGTCGAGGAGCTCCCGTTTCCCCGCCGATACCTGTAGCTTCTAGGAGCACATCGAAGTCGGCGGAGATAATCCAAATGCTCACACATCTGATTGATCGACAACGAGATCAGGAGGTCAGATTAGAAAGACAGGAAAGGCGTCAAGCCGTAGCTCGATCCGCTGCGAGTCCACCTCCACAGACTCAGCTCGACTTTTCGTCGATCCCTGCTCCGAGCAATCCACCCGGACCATACGTGACACCTCTGCGTGCTCCAGGTTCACCAAACTTCACCCCCGCGGTGAGCCAGACACCAATCACCACGGATATTCCGGCTCAAGGAATACCATAGATGGGAACTCGTCCCGCGATGAGATATCCATCTCCGCATGTGCCAACCCCAGGAATACCCGAAATGGGACCCCGTCCCAACACCAGATATCCATATCCACCTTTAAGACCACTTGGAACCGAGCCACCTCAACATAGATGGCTTGGGTCCTCGGCCTTCGCCTCGAGCTCGCAGACACCACCCCAGTTCGGCCAACAACGAACAACCTCCTAGCGGGATTCGCGAACAACCTATTGGGTTCGTTCACCGATAGCTCGGAGCTCATATTCTGAATGATCCGACTCGGGCTAACCACCTCGGCGTCGGCTCAAGAAACCTAGTCGACTGCAAATCCTTTGGAAGGTTCTAGAACCAGACCGACTACGCCATTCGACAGATGAACTCCATGTTCCATCAAGCCACGAGCTCAGCTCCCGATATCGATCGAGTAATTCGCGAGACCCAACAGACTCCGTTCACATACTCGATCATGAACACATACCTCCGAGACACTACCAAAGTACGAGTCCCGGAGTACGCTGGAAACAGCGACCCAAAAGCTCATATCCGACTCTTCAACCTCACAGCTATCCGAGCTAACTTCTCCCCAGAGGAAAAAGAAGCAGGATACTGCAGGCTCTTTGCCGAAAACTTAGTTGGACCAGCACAGGAATAGTTTGCGACGCTGGAAGAAAATTCGATCTCGAATTTCAACTAGCTCGCAGTAGCCTTCCTCAAGCAATATTCGATCTTCATCGAAAAACGACAAACAAAAGCCGACCTCTGGAAGCTAGTCCAAGCTCTAGAGAAACCACTTCGATCATACATTGCTAAATTCAAGGCGAACAAAGCAAAAATCGCTAACGCGAACGAAGCATTAGCCCTGCTCGCCCTCCAAACCAACCTTTTTTGTATCAATCGAGGTTCAAAGCGGAGCTCACGCTTCGACCTACAGACTCACTCGATGATGCGCTCCATCGCGCTTCCATATACGCTAACTTCAAGGATAAAACGGCTGCCTGGGAAGCAAAATACCGTAACTCACAGCTCCACCTCGCACCCTCCGGGTCGAAGAAGGCTAAACGTTCCACCTCCCAAAAGGGAGTCGCAGGGCAAAGTTCAGCATTCATATGTTATAGAAAGCTCGTCCCCTAAAATGGAGTCGAGCTTCGACCAAAGCAAATATTGTGAGCACCACAAAAAGAATGGACATTCCAACGAGGAATGTCGAACTCGAGCTAGAATCCTGGCGAAAAAGCTCGCCAAGGAAAAAGCCGAGAAGGCCGAGGGAAAAAGCAAAAAACCCAAAAAGGCCTCGACGAGAAAAAGGGAAGAGGACCTCGACATGCACCTCAAAAACAAGATTGCGAAGTCGAAGTCAAAGTCCAAACCCCTGACTCTCCTCCATCAGCGAGAAAAAGGATCGACCTGATTTTCAGAGAGCTAAACCTTTGCGGTGGATCAATGAAATCAGTAATACCCCACCCCCCCCCCCCCCCCCCCCCCCCCCCCCCCCCCCCCCCCCCCTCCCCCCACCTGCACCTAGGAAACCATCGAGTTCCACCTAAAGCAGTCAACAAGGCTCTGAAAACCCATCCTCCAAAACTTGGACTCTTTACGTCGACAGAGCATCTTCCAAACAAGGCTCCGGAGTCGGGGTCCAGCTCACCTCTCCAACCGGAGAAGTGATGGAACAATCTTTCCGTCTCGGATTCACCTTGTCTACCAACGAGTCCGAGTACGAAGCACTAATAACCGGGCTCCGGCTCGCAATCGGCGTCGGTGCGAGTGAGATGTAAGCTTACAGCGACTCAAGACTCATAACCGGTCATTACAACGGTGAGTACGGGACAAGAGAGGAACGCATGGAAGCCTACTTAACCATAGTTCGCAGCCTCGCAGAACAGTTCACTAGTTTTAAGCTCGTCCACATACCCCAAGGAGATAACACGGCAACAGACGCTTTGGCAGCTCTAGCTTCCACCTCGGACCCAGCGATAAAGCGAATAATTCCAGTCGAAGGCATTGAGAAACCTAGCATAGATCTAGCACTCAAAACTCTGACTGTGAGTGCAATTACCACGCGACCGAGAACCCGTTCACAAACACAACAGTCCAGTGATCCGAGACCTTCTAACACAGCCAGCCATCTCGACAAGGATGAGCCAGCTAACTCTACACCGAAAAGATGCGGAGTCGAACCCGACCTCCTTAAAAAGTACTCAAAAATCAATAATTGTCACAGTACCAACTGCACTCGCAGACGAATCGACCTTCAAGGACAAGTTCGCCGCCAGAGCGGACTGGAGGATACCCATCCTTGAGTACATCATAAACGGAATAGCTCCCCCTGATAAGTGGGAAGCTCGAAAGCTCATGGTCAAAAGTGCCTGCTACGGCGTGTTATTCAACGACAAGCTATACAAGCGAGGTCTATCAGAACCATACCTTAAATGCGTACACGGTGAGGAAGACTACCCTGTAATGTCCGACACTCACCAAGGCCCCTGCGGAAGTCATGCTGGAGGTCGAGTGCTCGTCATTCAAATTAAAAAAACTTGGCTATTTTTGGCCAACCATGATAGCAGACTGTCAAAGACTATCCAAGAGCTGCGACAAGTTTTAGAGGCACGCCCCTATCATCCATTGTCCAGCAGAAAGACTGTCGTCTATCTCCGCACCTTATCCATTCATGAGGTGGTCAATGAACATAGTAGGACTCATGGTCCCCCTCGGGACCAAAGCAATTCAGGTACCTGTTGGTGCTCACTGATTACTTCACCAAGGGATAGAAGCTAAAGCTTATCAGCAAACAACCGAACTCCAGGTTCACGGCTTCATCTAGAAAAACATGATTTGCCGTCATGGACTTCCTTAGGAAATCGTGACGGACAACGGTTCGCAGTTTTTATTGCGAAACTTCAAAGATTTCTACGCAAAGTGGAAGATAAAAAATCTCCTACTCCACACCTCGTTATCCTCAAGGAAACGGACAAGTCGAAGTAACAAACAAAACTATCTTGAGCAACCTCAAGAGACGGCTCGATGCCAAAAAGGAAAGGTGGTGCAACCACATCTCGGCCATCCTCTGGGCTTATCGAACCACACCTCACAGAGCAACCAGCGAAACACTGTTCTCACTATCTTATGGGCTGGAAGCTGTGATCCCAACCAAAACCGCAGTTCCTAGCCTTCGTCGGATTCTGTGCCCGACGAACACCGAACTCAACGAGCAGCTCTTAAGGGACCTGCTCGATATGATCGACGAACATCGAGATCAAGCATTGATCAGGATCCAAAATTACCAGTAGGCCGCACCTCGCTACTACAACTCCAAGGTCAAACCATCGAGTTCCACCTAAAGCAGTCAACAAGGCTCTGAAAACCCATCCTCCAAAACTTGGACTCTTTACGTCGACAGAGCATCTTCCAAACAAGGCTCCGGAGTCGGGGTCCAACTCACCTCTCCAACCGGAGAAGTGATGGAACAATCTTTCCGTCTCGGATTCACCTTGTCTACCAACGAGTCCGAGTACGAAGCACTAATAACCGGGCTCCGGCTCGCAATCGGCGTCGGTGCGAGTGAGATGTAAGCTTACAGTGACTCGAGACTCGTAACCGGTCATTACAACGGTGAGTACGGGACAAGAGAGGAACGCATGGAAGCCTACTTAACCATAGTTCGCAGCCTCGCAGAACAGTTCACTAGTTTCAAGCTCGTCCACATACCCCAAGGAGATAACACGACAGCAGACGCTTTGGCAGCTCTAGCTTCCACCTCGGACCCAGCGATAAAGCGAATAATTCCAGTCGAAGGCATTGAGAAACCTAGCATAGATCTAGCACTCAAAACTCTGACTGTGAGTGCAATTACCACGCGACCAAGAACCCGTTCACAAACACAACAGTCCCAAGATCCGGGACCTTCTAACACAGCCAGCCATCTCGACAAGGATGAGCCAGCTAACTCTACACCGAAAAGATGCGGAGTCGAACCCGAACTCCTTAAAAAGTACTCAAGAATCAATAATTGTCACAGTACCAACTGCACTCGCAGACGAATCGACCTTCAAGGACAAGTTCGCCGCCAGAGCGGACTGGAGGATACCCATCCTTGAGTACATCATAAACGGAATAGCTCCCCCTGATAAGTGGGAAGCTCGAAAGCTCATGGTCAAAAGTTCCTGCTAGGGCGTGTTATTCAACGACAAGCTATACAAGCGAGGTCTATCAGAACCATACCTTAAATGCGTACACGGTGAGGAAGACTACCCTGTAATGTCCGACACTCACCAAGGCCCCTGCGGAAGTCATGCTGGAGGTCGAGTGCTCGTCATTCAAATTAAAAAAACTTGGCTATTTTTGGCCAACCATGATAGCAGACTGTCAAAGACTATCCAAGAGCTGCGACAAGTTTCAGAGGCACGCCCCTATCATCCATTGTCCAGCAGAAAGACTGTCGTCTATCTCCGCACCTTATCCATTCATGAGGTGGTCAATGAACATAGTAGGACTCATGGTCCCCCTCGGGACCAAAGCAATTCAGGTACCTGTTGGTGCTCACTGATTACTTCACCAAGTGGATAGAAGCTAAAGCTTATCAGCAAACAACCGAACTCCAGGTTCACGGCTTCATCTAGAAAAACGTGATTTGCCGTCACGGACTTCCTTAGGAAATCGTGACGGACAACGGTTCGCAGTCTTTCATCCCTTACAACAAAGGTTTTCCACCGAGCAGTGGTTTCCAAGGTCAAGGGCAAGGCAACTTCCAAGGTCAAGGGCAACAACAACAAAACAAGGGTTATACTACCAACTACCCTCCGGGCTTTGCACCTCAACAGCAACAACAACCAATGCAACAACAAGTTGATCCGGTTCAAGCAATGTTCCAACAGCTAATACAAGGGCAAGCTTCTACAAATCAGAAGTTCGCTGAAATGAACACTCGGCTAGATTCATCCTTAACCGACTTCTCCACTCAAATCACAAACCTCAACAACAAAATAAAGCAGCTGGAGAAGGGCAAGGCAAGCACGAGTGGACAGAACAGCCTCCCGAGAAAGTGTGAGCAAAACCCCAAGGAGTATGCCAATGCTATTACGTTACGAAGTGGCAAAGAGCTTGAGCCTCCGGTCTCTACCAAGAACAACGAGGACGTTGTAATTCAAGAGGGGGAGGGTAAACTTTCAGCTGATAATGAGGATATAAACTTTGACAACGTATGGATCCAAGGACCGAGAAGAGGTGACAAGGTATTCATTGAGAAAAAGGCTGAGAAAACCACCAAGGAAAAGGATGACTATGTGCCCCCACCTTACGTACCAAAGTTGCCATTGCCGGGTCGTTTCAAAAAGCAGTTAATAGAGAAGCACCGGATCCTGTTTGAGAAGCACTTGAGAGACGTGGAGATAAAGTTGCCTCTTGTAGACTGTCTCGCTATGATGCCCAAGTGCGCCAAGTTTTTCAAGGACACCCTTGTGAAGAAAAACAAAGAAAGCAAAGAGGTGCTTGTACTAAGCGAAGAGTGTAGCGCGGTTATTCATAAGGAGATAGTGCCTAAGAAGCTGGGAGATCCGGGAAGCTTCACCATACCTTGTGCTTT
The DNA here is from genome assembly GCA_911865555.2 of Thlaspi arvense. NCBI lineage: Eukaryota > Viridiplantae > Streptophyta > Magnoliopsida > Brassicales > Brassicaceae > Thlaspi > Thlaspi arvense. The sequence continues at coordinate 31,688,195 of OU466859.2, read as the reverse complement.
AGGTCCTCTAGAGTTCAAGAGTTGCTTGTGTGATCTCGGAGCTAGCATAAACTTGATGCCTCACTCCGTGGCTAAGAAGCTTGGTTTCACTCGGTTTAAGGAATGTCGGATCTCATTGGTGCTGGCTGATAGGAGCGTGAGATTACCGGTAGGGCTGCTCGAAGACTTACCGGTGCGAATCAGTGGTGTGAATGTACCTACAGACTTTGTAGTGCTGGAGATGGACGAGGAGCCGAAAGACCCACTCATCTTAGGGAGACCATTCCTCGCAACCGCCGGAGCCATAATAGACGTGAAGAATGGGAAGATTGCCTTGCATTTGGGGAAAGAGATCAGGCTAGACTTTGACATCAACAAGGTTCTAAAGAAGCCAACCATTGAAGGACAAGCTTTCTATATCGAAACGATGGATGCCTTGGCAGATGAGTTGCTGGAAGAGCTAGCTTTAGAAGACCATTTGAAGCTAGCACTCACTAAGGAGCCAGGAGAGTTTGGCTATGTGGACCAAAGGACCCAAGAGTACGTGAACCTGCTAGATTCGAGGAGAATCATCAAGAATGAAGAAGGATGTTGCCTAGAAATCGACCCCGAGATCGACGCTATCACTCGATCCAGGAGTCAGATCGACAAGCCAATCGAGGACCCAACTCGATCCGGTGCAACAATCGACCAACAGATCGAGAATGATGCTCGATCAGAAGAAACAATCGAGTTGACGATCGAGAAAGACCTCCCGATCATTTTGGAGTCCAATCAAGAGATTGACTCAACGTCTCGATCCCTTACTCAATCCATATCAAATCGAGTAAGTGAATTGAGTGAAATGGCTCGATCTAGACGACATCGAGAGGAGAATCGACCGGAGGACTCGATCACAGAAGGGATAGCGATAGAGGAAAGCAGTCTGAAGGGCCATGCCTCGAGTTCAAAGGAGAGTTCCAAGGAGGAGAACAACAACAACAGCCACGAGGATGACTGGAGTGAGCTGTTAGCCCCAAAGGTGGACCTTAAGGAGCTCCCAAAAGGGCTAAGGTATGCTTTCTTAGGACCTAATGACACCTATCCCGTGATAGTAAACGAAAACCTTAGTGATGATGAGTTGCACTCGCTCTTAACTGAGCTGAGAAAGTATAGGAAGGCCATTGGGTACTCTTTAAGTGACATCAAAGGCCTTTCACCAATGCTTTGCACTCATAGGATTCACTTGGATAATGAGAACGCCACTTCTGTAGAACATCAAAGGCGTTTGAATCCTAACTTGAAAGAGGTTGTTAAGAAGGAAATCCTTAAGCTTTTAGAGGCTGACGTGATCTATCCCATAAGTGACAGCACGTGGGTTTCACCTGTACACGTGGTGCCTAAGAAGGGAGGGATCACGGTCATAAGGAATGAAAAGGATGAACTTATCCCTACTAGGACCATTACTGGTCATAGAATGTGTATTGACTATAGAAAGCTTAACCTTGCGACTAGAAAAGACCATTTCCCTTTGCCTTTTATTGATCAGATGCTTGAGAGACTTGCAAATCACCCTTACTACTGTTATCTCGATGGGTATAGCGGTTTCTTTCAAATTCCTATTCACCCAAACGATCAGGAGAAAACGACTTTTACATGTCCCTACGGTACCTTTGCATATCGAAAGATGCCGTTTGGATTGTGTAATGCACCGGCTACCTTTCAGCCGTGTATGACGTCGATCTTCTCCGATCTTATAGAGGAGATGGTAGAGGTGTTTATGGATGACTTCTCTGTGTATGGTGCGTCCTTTCCTGCGTGTTTGTTGAATCTTTGCAGGGTACTTAAACGTTGTGAAGAAACAAACCTGGTGCTGAACTGGGAGAAATGCCACTTCATGGTCAAGGAAGGGATAGTGCTCGGTCACAAGATTTCAGAGAGGGGTATTGAGGTTGATCAGGCTAAGGTTGAGGTTATGATGGGTTTGGAGCCGCCGGTTAATGTTAAAGGGATCAGAAGCTTCTTGGGACACGCAGGGTTCTATAGGCGCTTCATCAAAGATTTCTCCAAGATTGCACGCCCCCTTACACGGCTGTTATGCAAGGAAGCTGAGTTTGTATTCGATGAGGAGTGTTTGAAGGCTTTCGTGACCATCAAGGAAGCCCTCACGTCAGCCCCTATAGTCCAAGCACCAGACTGGTCTCTCCCTTTTGAGATTATGTGTGATGCTAGTGACTATGCTGTAGGAGCAGTCCTTGGTCAGAAGAAGGACAAGAAGCTACATGTGATCTATTATGCTTCAAGGACCTGCTTGCAGTAGTCTTCGCCTTTGAGAAGTTCAGATTGTATCTCGTTGGCTCCAAGGCTATTGTATACACGGATCATGCTGCTCTACGATACATCTACTCAAAGAAAGACACTAAGCCTCGGCTCTTAAGATGGATTCTCTTACTTCAGGAGTTTGACATGGAACTTAAAGACAAGAAGGGGATAGAAAATGGAGTTGCTGACCACCTCTCAAGGCTAAGGATCAACGAGTCTCTCCCTTTAGACGATTCTCTTCCAGAAGAACAACTATTGGCGATTACTACTGCTGTTTGTGGGAAGCTAGAAGGAAGGTTTGAGGAAGTGTCGAGTTTTAAAGAGGAGGATCTACCATGGTATGCTGATATGGTGAACTACCTAGCATATGGTGAGGAGCCAACACATCTCAACAGCTATCATAAGAAGAGGTTTTTGAGGGAGGCTAGTGACTACTTTTGGGATGAGCCTTACCTATACAAAAGAGGAGTAGACAGCTTGTACCGAAGATGTGTTACAAAGGAAGAAGCCAGGGATATCCTCTATCATTGCCATGGCTCTTCCTACGGAGGACACTTCGCTTCATTCAAAACTGCCACGAAAGTGTTGCAAGCGGGTTTCTGGTGGCCGTCTATCTTCAAAGATGCACACGAGTTTGTGAAGAGCTGTGAGGCATGTCAGCGAGCAGGGAACATTACCAAAAGGAATGAAATGCCTCAAGTTCCTATCTTCGAGGTTGACGTGTTCGATGTGTGGGGTATTGACTTTATGGGGCCTTTTCCTTCTTCATACGGCAACAAGAACATCTTAGTAGCTGTGGATTATGTCTCCAAATGGGTTGAGGCTGTTGCTTCCCCTACAAACGACTCTAAGGCTGTGATCAAGTTGTTCAAGAGTATCATCTTTCCAAGGTTTGGGGTACCCAAGGCTGTTATAAGTGATGGAGGAAGCCATTTTGTAAACAAGGTTTTTGAGAGCCTCTTGAGAAAGTATGGGGTTAAGCATAAGGTGGCTACACCGTATCATCCTCAAACGAGCGGTCAGGTGGAAGTCTCTAACAGGCAGATCAAAGCTATTCTGGAGAAGACCGTTGGAGCAACAAGGAAGGACTGGTCAGTGAAGCTGGACGATGCTCTTTGGGCCTACCGTACTGCCTTCAAGACGCCGATTGGTACAACCCCTTTCACTCTAATCTATGGCAAGGGTTGTCACCTCCCGGTTGAGCTGGAACACCGTGCATTGTGGGCTGTGAAGAGGCTGAACTTTGATCTCAAGACGGCTCAGGAAAGGCGTCTTATTCAGCTACACGAACTGGACGAGTTGAGGTTGAATGCTTACGAGAGTTCCAAGATCTACAAGGAGCGGACTAAGGAGGCTCATGACAAGAAATTGGTCGCCAAGGAGCTTAAGGAAGGAGGACTGGTGTTGCTGTACAACTCGAGGCTGAAGCTCTTCCCGGGCAAGCTGAAATCAAGGTGGAGTGGACCGTTCGTGATTCAAGAGGTCTTGCCAAATGGAGCTGTTACTCTGATGGGAAGAAGTGGTAGTGCATTCACCTACAACAGACACAGAGTCAAGCCCTACCTGGCGGACAGCTTTGACAAGGAGAGTACCTCGGTGCTTCTCCAAGACCCATCATCCGCCTAGATCAAGTAAGGTCTAGCTAAAGACGTTAAAGAAAGCGCACTTGGGAGGCATTCCCATGTTTATCTTGTACATATTTTTGCTTTCATTTCTCTTTCAGTTTATGTTTTTATGTTTTTAGTGTGTAGGAACAGGTATAAGGAATCTAAACCTTATCTTTGGGTTCCAAAAGGGGCAATAGGGGTTAAGATAAAGCTAGAGATCGAGTGCTAGATCGACTGATCCTGGCTCGATCTTTGCTAGATTGAGCCAGTGAATCGAGAGGAGCCAGTCGATCTAGACGAGAACGAGTGACAAGATCGACCTTGACGAAAAAGGATCGATCGATCCAAATCGGATCGACCGATCTACTTTCTCTCGGGAAAATCTGTTGAAAATTGATCGATCACTCGACTCGATCCATCACTCGATCTATGCTAAATCGACTCCTAAATCTAGGACATAGCTCGATCAGAGGGACTTAGCCGAGGAGCCAACATCTCAATGATCGAGAGAGCCAATCGATCCAGGGCTCGATTCACCTTGAATCGAGTCACAAATCGAGTAACCCTCTCGATCGAAGCCATTTTAGGCATGAGATCGAGTCCTAGATCGACCAAAAGGACTCGATCTCATGCCGAGGTAACAATTTTCTTTCCCTCCTTTACTCCTTTCCCTCCAATTTTTAAATTCAAAACTTGGTCAAGGCAAGCATCTTTGACCATGAAAGATGTGCCTTGACCAAGACTTTTGTCAGAAACCACTTTGACCACCCATTGTTTTGGTTTGTTAAACTATTTAAATGTTTCAATTTATTCCTCACCCTCTCATTTCTGTTTGCTCGAGTTTTCCTTACAAAGAGAGTGAGAATTTAAAAGCTTTTAAAGTTTAGCAAAGATATCCTCTACTCTTGCAAAGGTATTTTCAAGGTTTAATGATTTTATTTTAAGAAAATCTCCTTAAAAATCGCAAGTTCTTGTTTTAGGATATAGGATCGGATTTGAATTTTTAAAATTAGCTAAGTAATAGGAAAAATTCTTGATTTTCAGTATCTCAAAGATTTTATTTCCTTTTATCTAGCTATTATTTTTATTTGATCCCCAAAATTCTAGAGTAGTTTATATAAATCTTCTTCTCCTCTTCTCTTATTCTCATTCAATCGCCTCTTGCTAATCATTCTCTAGAAAAATATGTTTCAGGAGTAATGGCACCAAAGAGAACAAGAGAGGAGCGAGTGCAAGAAGGAGAAACACAAGAAGTGGTGGTTCAAGAGAGGGTCCGGTGGAGCAAAGATGGGAAGAGGGATAAGAAGAGGTTGGAGAGGCTCCGGTTTGAACCTACAAAGTTTGCTGATCGAGAGCTTCTGTCCAGGCTCGGGATCCTTGGAGACTTCGACCAACTCCTCAAGAACATTGGTCTGAGGTGCTTATCGCGGATGGACTGCCCTACAATTCCCGAGGTGACGATAGATTTCCTAGCCACTTTAGAGTTCCGGTACGAGATTCCGAGTGCACCTGTTCCTTCTCAAGGCCGTCTCTATTTCAAGGTTGGCCGCCAAGCCTACACACTATCCATCCCCGAGCTATGCCAAGCCTACGGTCTCAAGGTTGATGCACACAAGGTGGAGTTCCCAGCCTTCAAGAAAGCTGACGAGTTTTGGGACCTAATCAGCAATGAATACTACAAAGCCAACACCGCCAAGATCAAAAGAGTTAGGAGTCCGGTGCTGAGGTATACTTTGAAGCTGATAGCTAATACATTCAGTGGGAGGTCTGTTGCTCCTACTGTCAAGAAGACGGAGCTGTGCTTCCTTTTCCAAGGCGTGAAGCATTTGGTGTCTGATCCGGATGCGAATGAAGAACCCATAGAAGATGAACTTGGCGATGAAGTGAATTACGGCTGTGTGCTCGCGGCTTCTCTGGTGAAGTACAAGGCTTATGCCTTACGGTGCAAGGCAACCTCTTCCTACATTGGCGGTTTCCTTACTCCTTTGTTCGTGCAAGCCGGTGTGCCCATCCATGACTTTGCTCACGTCCCAAACAGAGCTTTCATGGATGAAGCATACATGAGAAACACTGATAGCTTGGGACGCACGCCAGCAGAAGGGTTTTATGCTTACCTCTTCATAGATGAGGAAGACAAGAAGAGAGTGTGCATCCTCCCCAACAAAGACGAGACCGAGCTGCTTGGTGTTGGGAACATCGAGTTCTTACCCACGGAGGAAGAATGCTTTGCCCCTTTTGGAGGACCGCCTGCTTCAGCCATTGCCCCGCGCCAAAGGTCAGAGTCTCCAGGAACAGAGGATGAGATGCCCAAGGTTTACACACTTCCCAAGCTGGATTTTGAGCCTAAGACCAAAACCGAGAAGTTCTTAGCCTCGGTGGTGGAGATGCAGCGGAAGATCAACAAGTGGCAAGGGAAGATGCTTAAGAAGCTGGGGAAGAAGGTCAAACAACTCCAAGGAAGCCAGCCTAAGCCAGCTGTAAGCCAGGAGATACAACAACCCGAGAAGAGGAGACTCTCAACCGGAGGAGTTGTGATCCGCGAGACCCAAGGAGACAACATTCAACCGGCTCGCCACTCCCTACAAGAACCAGGAAACAAAGGAAAGGCAACAATCTCTAGCTCCTCTGGAACATCCTCAAGTTCCAGCCGAGCCTAGACAAGAGGTAACAACCTTCCTCCATTGTATATAACCGCTCATGTTTGTTTCTTGCATTGTGTTTGTTTGCTCCTTCGGAGGAGTTTGCCACCGGGACGGTGTCAAGCAAGTTTGGGGGAGTACTTGTGTGATTTAATCTTGTGTTCTTTGATCTTATTTTCCTTTTTACATCCTTGAGTCTTAGTCATGAAAAATTGGTAAAATTTTTAAAATTTTTTCAAAAGATTCATGTAGTTGCATTCATCTCTTTAAAAACATGATAGGATTGAGTCTAGATTTTCTCATATCACCTAGGTTGTTTGCATTTTGCATAAGGGGTTAGAATTTCTTAAAAAGATGTTTTACTTATGAATCATTTCAATGCCCTAGTTAGTAGTTCTCTAATGCTTTGTTTATGCTTTCAAAGTAAGTTCTAACCATGCTTGGATCACTAGTTAGGATTTTCGTGACTTGAATTGAACTCTCATGATTTGAAACTCATCCTACTAAGTGAAAACCTTAATTTGAAAATCTAATTATCATTCTTATGCATTTGAAAATGAACACATAGTTTTAAAATATTCAGGCTCTCTTCTTCTTTTTTACCACTCTTTGTGAGCCTTAGTAGAACTCCCTCCTTGAACCTTACCCTCCTTTGAAGCCAAGTGTTCTTGTGTGACATCTTTGTGAGGCCTTATTTTCGGTTTGAACTTGGCATAAAGTGTTAGGTTTAGGCGACATGATTTGCTTTTCATAATTAATTGCTAGCTTTACATTTTGAAGCTAGGTATAGGCTTAGGATAAGTTTGGGGGATCATTGGGGTTGCTTTCTTGTGTATTTGTTTTCGGTTCAAAAGAGTTTGTGCTTTAAGGAAAGAAATGAGGTTTTAAGTGAAAGGTTTGTTTTTAAAACTAAGTATGCTCTATTTCAGAAGGTAGCTCTCTCTAAATAAATAAAAAAAAAAGAGAAAAAGAAAAGAAGAAAAAAAAAATATATAAAAGAGCCTAACTGCCAAATAAATAAAAAAAATAAAGAGAAAAATAGTAATAATAAGAGAGCTACTAATAAGAAATTCCTAAGAGCAAAATTATTTTTCAAAACCTTTTCACTAGCCTAAAAAGTTTAAAAATGTCTTTATTTTGAATTGGAGATTGCTAAGTTGAGAAGGAGGGGTAGACTCTTAAGTGGTGAGTGAGGATTAAATTTCTTAAATGAGAGGGGTATAGGACTGTTTGATAGTTTACATGGGTAGATGAGAATCTAATCATGTATGCATAAATTGTCTTTACCTTTAGCATTATGCATTAGTTCAAACCATTTTTGAGAGAAACCCTTGTCTAATTATAAACTCTTTTCAAATGAGATCATTCTATGCTCATAACCATAACCCTTAGCCAAATGTGTTTTGCTTTAAAGTGCATAAGTTTGATTCATGGTTCGAATGTTAATGAATGTTAAAGGATAAATTTCTTTGATTGTTAGGAATAAGAGACTCATGATTTGAATTTCTTTGTGTGATGAGTATGGCTAAGTCCTTTGGAGTATGAGTGTAAGCTTAGCATTTTAGAACTGTTAACTAGGACATTGAGATGATCTATTCGAAAGGCACCTTTGCAAAAAGTTTAAAACCCCTTTGAATTTTCTGAAAACCTCTCTTCCTTACTTGTTTTTTTTGTTGCTTGAGGGCAAGCAAGAAGTAAGTTTGGGGGAGTTGATATCATTGCATATTGCATACATTCTGCATACTCATTAGGTAGTTTTTCATGCATTTGTATCATGTTTTAGGCTAGATTGCATCACTTAGGGTCCTAGAGCATTCTTGCATCAGCATATGCATTTTCTCTGCATTTTGCATTCATTCCAGGTTGTTTCTGGTTGCTTTGGAGACACGGAGGTTCGTGGAGGTGTGGAGGCCGATGTAGCAGTTCATAGAAGCTCGGGAGTGTGCTAAGGACCAGTGATCGAGGAGCAGATCGAGCATGGCCGGTCGATCTAGGAGTTGATCGACCAGAAGATCGAGCCAACTAGGCGATCCAAGGATAATGATCGAGATGGAGATCGAGTGAAGCAATCGATGTATCGGTACGGACGTAAATGACGCCATGCAGAGCGAGAGCCGGATCGAGTACACCACTCGATCCTCCCAAAGATCGATACCGAGATCGGATGCAGCACTCGATTCACCGAAGAAGATCGAGACCCGGATCGAGCCGAAGACACGATGGCCGGATATGATCGATAGAACAACTCGATCCAATGGTCGATCTCTGTCCTTTCAACCGTTTTTGGCTGTTAGCGAAGGGGGGACCATTGGACTGTTTTGACATTTTAGGCAAGGCGGCGAATGCTTTTTGGATAACTTTGAGATTTTCTAACTTTTTCCTTGAAGTTTTTCTCTCTCGTTTTTCGGAAGAACACCATTGTTGAACCAATTTTCTTTTCAAGCTTTTGTATTCTCGAACCTTATCGTTTAATCTAGTCGTTGTTTTATGTTCATCGTTTCATTTCTTCCACCTTGCTTGATTTACTTTATGTGTAGTGAGTAGTTTACTTTGGGTTAGGGGTTGAGAGGATTAAAGGGTAGAAAAGGTTCGATCTTGGTTTGTTTTCTAAACGTTTTAAGGCTATCTCTTCTAAGGTGTTGAAAGCTTAATGCTTGAAGACTCTCACGCCAAGAGCTTCATGATCCGAGAGGTCCCTTACCTTGACAGGATCCAGGGGCCTCGGAAGATCTCACCTTAGAGACTAGTTACCTCTTCCCAAAAGGCATGGAAGTTTGAGGGACTAGTCAAGCCATTGTTCGAAATCTGTTTTCCTTGCCTTTCGACCTCTCTTTCCACCAAAAGCCATGGGTTTGGAGGAGAGGATGAAAGAGTGATCTATACCGAAAGCCACAGATAGATCTTGTTTTGTTTTCGAGGCTTAGAGATCCTCACCAAGTGAGTCGATCCAAAGTTTCAAACCCAAGATCGATCTTTGAAACCCCTTATATGAATCTCAACCCTAAAGCCCTCTCTTCTAGCGTATTTGCGTCTCATATCATCTTTAGCTTGTTACCTGATAGCATCCTGGTCTTTAGATTCATTGTTCTTACGGTTTTAGACAAGATCGATCGTTTCTGCTCGATCTAGTGGTCGATCTTGTGGTCGATCCACTAGTCAAATTTTAACAATTCGAAGCTCTTCCCTTTAATTTATCTGTTTGTTCCTCGTGGTAACTGCTTCCTTTCTAGTATTCTTAAAATAGGTTTCACTCTGTTTAGGTTGCTGCATTTAGTTTTTAGATTATTTCTCATAAACTGTCTCATTTGCTTAGATTTGTCTTAGACCTTGCATTCTCTGTGGATTCTCTATCATCTAGAAGTGGATTGACACTCTCCTGCATGCCTTACTACAACATTGCTTGCATTAGAGTTTTGATAACCTCTCTGCTGCATTAGACCGTAAGACAAACTCCTTGGTGTTGCAGTGTCCTCTTTGATCTTTCTGGTGACCCCATATATCTTCAACACAGAAAAGGGCTTTGGCTTGCCTCCCCCCTTTAATATATCATGGTTTTTCTGGTTTTTAACCATGATATAAGTCCTTTTTATTGAGTTATTTCCTTGAGTTTGTAAGACAAATTTCTTGCTTTATTTAATATTAGTTTGTATTTGCCATTAATCTTTCCTTAAACTCTCTTTTAATCATGATTAGCATTTTTTCCTCTTGTGATTTGGTGTTATACATAGCTACTAGTGAGTAGTTTGCTTAAGGGGATTTAGGGATTGATTAAGGTTTGTTTAGTGCGTAATAACATGGGTTCCTCTCTATTGATCTGTTCTTAAGCTAGATTTGTCTTGATCACACTTATCTAGGATTTCGGCTTTCTCTTATGCCCACCAAGTGTTTGATGAAATGCTGATCTTGTTTGATAGAGGATTTGCTGGCCTTGGCTCAAGAGATTGACTGTCTGAGGAACATTTTAACATGAATAGAGTTGATTATTAATGCTTGTTGAATGTTTTAGCAATAATGAGAGTTAGTTCTTGTTAAGGTGTTTAGCAAATGGCTATTTATCAAGAGATTGGACTTAGCTTGCTTGTTTGGGAACTCTATGTCTAGGAACCACCATCGCTAGCTTGTTTGCTTGATCAATGTTGCTTGAAACAACCTTAGTTAGTCTGTGAATTCCCCAAAATCAATAACCACATATATGAACTTGCTTTCTCATTGTTGAATTTCAAATTTGTTAAAGTACTCCGTTTATTTACTCTGTCTTGCTTCTTTGATCATTGCTAAAATGCCTCTTTTGAGTCCTCTTTGTTTATTGATCACTTTTGGTTGTTAGTTCAGTTGCTTAGGCTACAAAAACTCTCTTTGCTTGCTTGACTTAAGGACTTATGCTTGCAACTCTTTTGCTTGTCAACTAAACCCCATGGATTGACATAAAACCCCTATATTACAACTGATTTAAGTACAAGGGGTGATTGAGCATGAGCCTAAAAACCTCTGTATCAATTTGGCGCCGTTGCCATTGGGGTTTTCTGTTTGAATCTTTAGAGTTTGTAGAGTCTTTAAGATCAAGTTTTACTTTTGAATTTGGTTACTAACTCTGTTTCAACCCTTGGTTTCTCTCTTATAGGTGCATGCATTTAAGGTCTAAAGGCACTGAGAATCTGCATGCTTATCAGAACAACATTTTGCAACTTGAAAGAGAGCTGAGAGCAAGAAGACAAAGAGAAAGATCACAGCACTGTGAGAGACTTGGGATGAACAATCAGGAACCTGTTATGGATGACATCAGATTCCAGGGTCCTCAAGGAGCTGCTGGCGCTCAGGGTATACAAGGTCAGCAAGGTGTTCAGGGCTTACAAGGTGAGCAGGGACCAAGAGGCGTTGCACAAGCTCCAAGAGCAGCAAGACCCATAGGCGCTGGTGATGCACCAAATGCATACAATAAAAGAACTGGCATCATTCCACCAGCGGTGCAAAACAACAACTTTGACATCAAGTCTAGATTGTGTTTTAGGGCAGTAAGTTCCATGGTTTGCCACTTGAAGACCCTCTAGATTACTTGGATAATTTTGCAGACTTTGCTCCCTTACAAAGATAAATGGAGTAAGTGAAGATGGCTTCAAGCTGAGGTTGTTTCCTTTTTCTCTTGGAGACAAAGCAAACCAGTTGGAGAAGAACTTACCCCAGGGAAGCATCACTAGTTGGGATGAGTGCAAGAGAGCCTTCTTAGCAAAGTTCTTCTCAACTTCAAGAACTTCAAGAATAAGGAATGAGATTTCAGGGTTTGCACAGAGGAACAATGTAAGCTTTGGTGAAGCTTGGGAAAGATTCAAGGGATACACACTGCAATGCCCTCACCATGGCTTCTCATAGGCTTCTCTGCTCTCTACTCTCTACAGAGGAGCTTTGCCAAAGATAAGAATGCTTCTGGAGACTGCATCAAATGGGAACTTCTTGTCAAAAGATGTGGATGAAGGATTGAAGCTTGTTGAGAATCTAGCTCAGTCTGATGGAAACTATAATGAGGAATATGACAGAGCTCCAAGAAGTGCTAAAGATGAACTGGAGTCTAGCAGGAAAGAGATCAAGGCCTTACATGAGAAGCTAGATATGCTGCTAAGGGAGAAGAAATAAGTTCACTTTGTTGGTGGCATGCTTCTTCCAGCTCTCAAGATCCTGAGCTCAAGACCATGGTTCAGCAGTTGCTTCAGAATCAGACTACCAACAACTTGGAATTGAACAAGAGGTTTGCTGAGGTTCATAACAAAATAGACTCAGTACATGTTGAATTAACCAACAAGTTCGAAGGGTTTGCTTCAAGAGTCAAAACACTGAAGAACAACAAAGGCATAGCTGGTCCAAAACCTCAAGGACACTTTCCTGGAAAACCAGAAGCTAACCCCAAGGAGTTCTGCAACGCCATAGTCACTGAAGAAGAAAGCTTCTCAGCTGAAGAGGAAGCTTTCATTGAAGAGTTTCTCTCTGTCTGTTCACTGAGGACACTGAACTTCAGAGTGGGGGGGGGGGGGGGGGGGGGGGGGGGGGAAGAGTTTTTGGAAGTTGATGCTAACCATGGAGTTGCACAATAAGAATCTCTGGAAGAAGAAGAGTGGTGGGTGCCACATGAAGTTGTTAATGCTACAATGGAAGACTTTTGTTGAAGTCTCAGATGTTAAGAAGAAAACTCAAGCTGCTGATGTCATTGCATTTTGAATACATTTTGCATACTCATTAGATAGTTTTTCATGCATTTGTATCATGTTTTAGGTTAGATTTGCATCACTTAGAGTCCTAGAGCATTCTTACATCAGCATTTGCATGTTTCTCTGCATTTTGCATCCATTCCAGGTTGTTTATGGTTGCTTTGGAGACACGGAGGTTCGTGGAGGTGTGGAGACCAATGTAGCGGTTCATGGAAGCTCGGGAAAATGCTAAGGACCAGTGATCGAGGAGCAGATCGAGCATGGCCGGTCGATCTAGGAGTTGATCGACCAGAAGATCGAGCCAACTAGGCGATCCAAGGATAATGATCGAGACGGAGATCGAGTGAAGCAGTCGATGCATCGGTACGGACGTAAATGACGCCACGCAAAGCGAGAGCCAGATCGAGTACACCACTCGATCCTCCCGGAGATCGATACCGAGATCGGATGCAACACTCGATTCACCACAGAAGATCGAGACCCGGATCGAGCCGAAGACACGATGGCCGGATATGATCGAGAGACCAACTCGATCCAATGGTCGATCTCTGTCCTTTCAACCGTTTTTGGCTGTTAGCGACGGGGGGGACCATTGGACTGTTTTGGCATTTTTGGCAAAGGCGGCGACTACTTTTCGATAACTTCAGAGATTTTTACCTTCTCTCCAAGTTTTAGTTTTTCTCTCTGGTTTTTCGGAAGAAGACCATTGTAGAACAGTTTCAAGTTTTTGTATTTTCGAATCTTTATCGTTTTAATCCAGTTTATCTTTCATGTTTATCGTTTCTTCTCTTCGTCTTTGCTTGATTTCCTTTATGTGTAGTGAGTAGTTCATTCGGGGTTAAGGGTTGAGAGGATTAAGGGGTAGAAAAGGTTCGATCTTGGTTTGTTTTCTAAAAGTTTTAAATCTATCTCTTCTAAGGTGATGAAAGCTTAATGCTTGAAGACTCTCACGCCAAGAGCTTCATGATCCGAGAGGTCCCTTACCTTGACAGGATCCAGGGACCTCGGAAGATCTCACCGTAGTGATTAGTTACCCCTTCCCAAAAGCCATGGTAGTTTGGGGGACTAGTTAAGCCATTGTTCGAAATCTGTTTTCCTTGCCTTTCAACCTCTTTTTCCACCAAAAGCCATGGGTTTGGAGGAGAGGATGAAAGAGTGATCTATACCGAAAGCCACGGATAGATCTTGTTTTGTTTTCGAGGCTTAGAGATCCTCACCAAGTGAGTCGATCTAAAGTTTCAAACCCAAGATCAACCTTTGAAACCCCCTTATATGAATCTCGACCCTGAAACCCTTCTCTTTAGCTTATTTGCGTCGCATATCACCTTTTGCTTGTTGTTTGATAGCTTCCTGGTCTTTAGATTCCTTGTTCTTACGATTTTAGACGAGATCGATCGTTTCTGCTCGATCTAGTGGTCGATCTTGTGGTCGATCCACTAGTCGAATTTTAACAATTCGAAGCTCTTCCCTTTAATTTATCTGTTTGTTCCTCGTGGTATTTGCTTGCTTTCTAGTATTTTTGAAATAGGTTTCACTCTGTTTAGGTTGCTGCAATTAGTTTTCAAGATTTTCTCAACAAACTGTCTCATTTCACTTAGATTTGTCCTAGATCTTGCATTCTCTGTGGATTCTCTATCACCTAGAACTGGATTGACACTCTCTGCTTGCCTTACTACAACGTTGCATGCATTAGAGTTTTGATAAGTTCTCTGCTGCATTAGACCATAAAGAAAAACCATTATCAAATGGCGCCGTTGCCATTCTAGGTTGCTTAGAGAACATAGAGATTTGGGTCTTCGCAAAGACTAAGTCTTTACCTTTTTTTTCAAGTTACTAATACTATTCTAAACCGTGTACTTTCAGGTACATGAATTTACGTTCACGTGGAGATAACAACCTTCTTCAACCGCTTGACAACATACATCAACTCGGACACTCACGTCAAAGGAGAGTCAGAGATCAAACAAGAGCATTTGAAGAGATAGTTCAGAACGGTCAGGTCAACTTTGAAGACATGGCTGAGAATGAGCATCCTGAAGGTCCTCCTCTAGCAGGACGGGGCAATGGTATCCCCCAACACGCGGCTAGACCTCCGAGGATCATAGGAGCCAGAGATGCTCCCAATACCCACCACAATAGGTTTGGGATCACTCCTCCTCCGGTACAAAACAACAACTTTGAGATCAAGCCGGGCTTCATATCTATGGTGCAAAACAACAAGTTCCACGGCTTAGCAATGGAAGACCCGTTGGAACACTTGGACAATTTTGAGCAAGTGTGTGGAATGATCAAGATCAACGGTATATCAGAAGATGCCTTCAAGCTGCGTCTCTTCCCCTTTTCCCTCGGAGACAAAGCTAGACATTGGGAGAAGACCCTACCACAAGGCACCATCACATCATGGGCTGAGTGTAAGAAGGCTTTCCTCTCCAAGTTCTTCTCAAGCACCAGGACTGCTCGGTTGAGAAGCGAAATCAGCGGTTTCACTCAAAGGAACAATGAGACTTTCAACGAGGCTATGGAGCGTTTCAAAGACTACACGATCCAATGTCCTCATCACGGGTTCAGTGAGGAGACTCTACTCAGCACAATCTACCGTGGAGCTTCACCAAAGATCCGGTTGTTGCTTGATACAGCTAGCAAAGGCAACTTCCTCGGTCAAGAAGTAGAAGAGGGTATGGAGCTAATAGAGAACCTTGCGTTGAGTGATGGAAACTATGCCGAGGATTATGACCGAGCACCAAGGGGATCAGAACTAGAGTCTCACAAGAAGGAGCTCAAATCGTTGCATGAGAAGATTGACAAGTTGGTCTTAGCTAATCAGAAGCATGTTCACTTCGTTGGTGAAGCTGAGAACAACCAAGAAGAGTTAGAGCTAAGCCAAGAAGAAGCAAATTGGATAGCCGGTCAGAACAACTACAAGTCTCAAGGCTACAACCAAGGCTACCAGAACAACAACCTCTCTTACCGAAGCACCAATGTAGCCAACCCTAAAGATCAAGTGTACCCTGCTCAACAAGCTAAGCCTTTCATCCCTTACAACAAAGGCTTTCAACCAAGCAGTGGATTCCAAAGTCAAGGGCAAGGCAACTTTCAAGGGCAACAACAACAAAACAAGGGTTATACTTCTAACTACCCTCCGGGCTTTGCACCTCACCAACAACAACAACCGATGCAACAACAAGTTGATCCGGTTCAAGCAATGTTCCAACAGCTAATACAAGGGCAAGCTTCTACAAATCAAAAGTTCGCTGAAATGAACACTCGGCTGGATTCATCCTTAACCGACTTCTCTACTCAAGTAACAAACCTCAACAACAAGATCAAGCAGCTAGAGAAGGGCAAAGCAAGCACGAGTGGACAGAACAGCCTTCCGGGAAAGTGTGAACAAATTCCAAAGGAGTATGCCAATGCTATTACGTTGAGAAGTGGCAAAGAGCTTGATCCTCCGGTTTCTACAAAGACCAACGAGGACGTTGTAATTCAAGAGGGGGAGGGTAAACTTTCAGCTGATAATGAGGAGATAAACTTTGACAACGTATGGATCCAAGGACCGAGGAGAGGTGACAAGGCATTCGTTGAGAAGAAAGCTGAGAAAACCACCAAGGAGAAGGATGAATATGTGCCCCCACCTTACGTACCAAAGTTGCCATTCCCAGGTCGGTTCAAAAAGCAGTTAATAGAGAAGCACCGAATCCTATTTGAGAAGCACTTGAGAGACGTGGAGATAAAGCTGCCTCTTGTAGACTGTCTCGCCATGATGCCCAAGTGCGCCAAGTTTTTCAAGGACACCCTTGCCAAGAAGAACAAAGAAAGCAAAGAAGTGCTTGTACTAAGCGAAGAGTGTAGCGCGGTTATTCATAAGGAGATAGTGCCTAAGAAGCTGGGAGATCCTGGAAGCTTCACCATACCGTGTGCTTTGGGTCCCCTTGAGTTCAAGAGCTGCTTGTGTGATCTCGGAGCCAGCATAAACTTGATGCCTCACTCCGTGGCTAAGAAGCTTGGTTTCACTCGGTTTAAGGAATGTCGGATCTCATTGGTGTTGGCTGATAGGAGCGTGAGACTACCAGTGGGGTTGCTTGAAGACTTGCCGGTGCGAATCAGTGGAGTAAACGTACCTACAGATTTTGTAGTGCTGGAGATGGACGAGGAGCCGAAAGACCCACTCATCTTAGGGAGACCATTCCTAGCGACCGCCGGAGCCATAATAGACGTGAAGAATGGGAAGATTGCCTTGCATTTGGGGAAAGAAATCAGGCTAGACTTTGACATCAACAAGGTTCTAAAGAAGCTAACCATTGAAGGACAAGCTTTCTATATTGAAACGATGGATGCCTTGGCGGATGAGTTGCTGGAAGAGCTAGCTATAGAAGACCATTTGAAGCTAGCACTCACTAAGGAGCCAGGAGAGTTTGGCTATGTAGACCAGAGAACTCAAGAGTACGTAAACCTGCTAGATTCGAGGAGGATCATCAAGAATGAAGAAGGATGTTGCCTAGAAATCGACCCCGAGATCGACGCCATCACTCGATCCAGGAGTCAGATCGACAAGCCAATCGAGCACTCAACTCGATCCGGTCCAACAATCGACCAACAGATCGAGAAGGCCGCTCGATCAGGAGAAAATAATCGAGTTGACGATCGAGAAAGACCTTCCGATCATTTTAGAGTCCAATCAAGAGATCGACTCAACGCCTCGATCCCTTACTCGATCCATATCAAATCGAGTAAGTGAATCGAGTGAAATGGCTCGATCTAGACGACATCGAGAGGAGAATCGACCGGAAGACTCGATCACAGGAGGGATAGCGATAGAGGAAAGCAGTCTGAAGGGCCATGCCTCGAGTTCAAAGGAGAGTTCCAAGGAGGAGAACAACAACAACAGCCACGAGGATGATTGGAGTGAGCTGTTAGCCCCAAAGGTGGACCTTAAGGAGCTCCCAAAAGGGCTAAGGTATGCTTTCTTAGGACCTAATGACACCTATCCCGTGATAGTAAACGAGAACCTTAGTGATGATGAGTTGCACTCGCTCTTAACTGAGCTGAGAAAGTATAGGAAGGCCATTGGGTACTCTTTAAGTGACATCAAAGGCCTTTCCCCAATGCTATGCACTCATAGGATTCATTTGGATAATGAAAACGCCACTTCTGTAGAACACCAAAGGCGTTTGAATCCTAACTTGAAAGAGGTTGTTAAGAAAGAAATCCTTAAGCTTTTAGAGGCTGACGTGATCTATCCCATAAGTGACAGCACGTGGGTTTCACCTGTACATGTGGTGCCTAAGAAGGGAGGGATCACGGTCATAAGAAATGAAAAGGATGAACTTATCCCTACTAGGACCATTACTGGTCATAGAATGTGTATTGACTATAGAAATCTTAACCTTGCGACAAGAAAAGACCATTTCCCTTTGCCATTTATTGATCAGATGCTTGAAAGACTTGCAAATCACCCTTACTACTGTTTTCTCGATGGGTATAGCGGTTTCTTTCAAATACCTATTCACCCAAACGATCAGGAGAAAACGACTTTTACATGTCCCTACGGTACCTTTGCATCTCGAAGGATGACGTTTGGATTGTGTAATGCACCGGCTACCTTTCAGCGGTGTATGATGTCGATCTTCTCCGATATTATAGAGAAGATGGTAGAGGTGTTTATGGATGACTTCTCTGTGTATGGTGCGTCCTTTCCTGCGTGTTTGTTGAATCTTTGCAGGGTACTTAAACGTTGTGAAGAAACAAACCTGGTGCTGAATTGGGAGAAATGCCACTTCATGGTCAAGGAAGGGATAGTACTCGGTCACAAGATTTCAGAGAAGGGTATTGAGGTTGATCAGGCTAAGTTTGAGGTTATGATGGGTTTGGAGCCGCCGGTTAATGTTAAAGGGATCATAAGCTTCTTGGGACACGCGGGGTTCTATAGGGCTTCATCAAAGACTTCTCCAAGATTGCACGCCCCCTTACACGGCTGTTGTGCAAAGAAGCTGAGTTTGTATTCGATGAGGAGTGTTTGAAGGCTTTCGTGACCATCAAGGAAGCCCTCACGTCAGCCCCTATAGTCCAAGCACCAGACTGGTCTCTCCCTTTTGAGATCATGTGTGATGCTAGTGACTACGCTATAGGAGCAGTCCTTGGTCAGAAGAAGGACAAGAAGCTGCATGTGATCTACTATGCTTCAAGGACCTTGGATGACACGCAATCACGATACACCACTACGGAGAAGGAGCTGCTTGCAGTAGTCTTTGCCTTTGAGAAGTTCAGATCATATCTCGTTGGCTCCAAGGCTATTGTATACACGGATCATGCTGCTCTACGGTACATCTACTCAAAGAAAGATACCAAACCTCGGCTCTTAAGATGGATTCTTTTGCTTCAGGAGTTTGACATGGAGATTAAAGACAAGAAGGGGATAGAAAATGGAGTCGCTGACCACCTCTCAAGGCTAAGGATCAACGAGTCTCTCCCTTTAGACGACTCTCTTCCAGAAGAACAACTTATGGCAATTACTACCGCAGTTTGTGGGAAGCTAGAAGGAAGGTTTGAGGAAGTGTTGAGTTTCAAAGTGGAGGATCTACCATGGTATGCTGATGTGGTGAACTACCTAGCATGTGGTGAGGAGCCAACACATCTCAACGGCTATCACAAGAAAAAGTTTTTGAGGGAGGCTAGTGACTACTTTTGGGATGAGCCATACTTATACAAAAGAGGAGTAGACAGCTTGTACCGGAGATGTGTTACAAAGGAAGAAGCCAAGGATATTCTCTATCATTGCCACGGCTCTTCCTACGGAGGACATTTCGCTTCGTTCAAAACGGCCACGAAGGTGTTGCAAGCGGGTTTCTGGTGGCCGTCTATATTCAGAGATGCACACGAGTTTGTGAAGAGCTGTGAGGCATGTCAGCGAGCAGGGAACATTACCAAAAGGAATGAATTGCCCCAAGTTCCTATCTTCGAGGTTGATGTGTTCGATGCGTGGGGTATTGACTTCATGGGGCCTTTCCCTTCTTCGTACGGCAACAAATACATCTTGGTAGCTGTGGATTACGTCTCCAAATGGGTTGAGGCTGTTGCTTCCCCTACAAACGACTCTAAGGTTGTGATCAAGTTGTTCAAGAGTATCATCTTTCCAAGGTTTGGGGTACCCAAGGTTGTTATAAGTGATGGAGGAAGCCATTTTGTAAACAAGGTTTTTGAGAGCCTCTTAAGAAAGTATGGGGTTAAGCATAAGGTGGCTACACCGTATCATCCTCAAACGAGCGGTCAGGTGGAAGTCTCTAACAGGCAGATCAAAGCTATTCTGGAGAAGACCGTTGGTGCAACAAGGAAGGACTGGTCAGTAAAGCTAGACGATGCTCTTTGGGCTTACCGTACCGCTTTCAAAACGCCGATTGGTACAACTCCTTTCACTCTACTATATGGAAAGAGTTGTCACCTCCCGGTTGAGCTAGAACACCGTGCATTATAGGCTGTGAAGAGGCTGAATTTTGATCTCAAGACGGCTCAGGAAAAGCGTCTCATTCAGCTACATGAACTGGACGAGTTGAGGTTGAATGCTTACGAGAGTTCCAAAATCTACAAGGAGCGAACTAAGGAGGCTCATGACAAGAAACTGGTTGCCAAGGAGCTTAAGGAAGGAGGACTGGTGTTGTTGTACAACTCGAGGCTGAAGCTCTTCCCGGGCAAGCTAAAATCAAGATGGAGCGGACCGTTCGTGATTCAGGAGGTCTTGCCTTACAGAGCTGTTACTCTTATGGGAAGAAGCGGTAGTGCATTCACCGTCAACGAGCATAGAGTCAAACCCTACCTAGCAGACAGCTTCGACAAGGAGAGTACCTCGGTGCTTCTCCAAGACCCACCATCCGCCTAGCCAAGTAAGGTCTAGCTAAAGACGTTAAAGAAAGCGCACTTGGGAGGCATTCCCATGTCTATCTTGTACATATTTTTGCTTTCATTTCTCTTCTAGTTTTATGCTTTTATGTTTTTAGTGTGTAGGAGCAGGTCTAAGGAATCTAAACCTTGTCTTTGAGGTCCAAAAGGAGCAATAGGGGCTACGATAAGGCTAGAGATCGAGTGCTAGATCGACTGAACCTGACTCGATCTTTGCTAGATCGAGTCAGTAAATCGAGAGGAGCCAGTCGATCTAGACGAGAACGAGTGACAAAATTGACCTTGACGAAAAAGGATCGATCGATTCAAACCGGATCGACCGATCTAATTTCTCTCGGGAAAATCTGTGGGAACTTGATCGATCACTCGACTCGATCCACCACTCGATACAAGCCAAATCGACCCCTAAATCGAGGACTTAGCTCGATCAGAGGGACTTAGCCGAGGAGCCAACATCTCATTGATCGAGGGAGCCAATCGATCCAGGACTCGATTCACTTTGAATCGAGTCCCAAATCGAGTAACCCTCTCGATCTAAGCCATTTTAGGCATGAGATCGAGTCCTAGATCGACCAAAAGGACTCGATCTCATTCCGAGGTAACAAATTTCTTTCCCTCTTTATTGCTTTTCCCTCCAGTTTTTAAATTCAAACTTGGTCAAGGCAAGCATCTTTGACCATGAAAGATGTGCCTTGACCAAGACTTTTGTCAGAAAACCGCTTTGACCACCCATTGTTTTGGTTTTGTTAAACTCTTTAAATGTTTCAACTTGCTTCTCACTCTCTCACTTCTGTTTGCTCGAGTTTTCCTACAAAGAGAGTGAGAATTTTTAAAAGCTTTAAGGTTTAACAAAGTATCCTTCACACTTGCAAAAAGTATTTTCGGATTTTAATGATTTTATTTCAAGAAAATCTCCTTAAAAATCGCAAGTTCTTGTTTTAGGATATAGGATCAGATTTGAATTTTTAAAATTAGCTAAGTGTTAGGAAAAATTCTGGATTTTCAGTATCTCAAAGATTTGATTTCCTTTTATTTAGCTAATATTTTTGCTTGATCCCCAAAATTCTAGGATAGTCTATATAAATCTTCTTCTCTTATCCTCTTATTCTCATCAAATCGCCCTTTGCTAAACATTCTCTAGAAATTTTTTCAGGAGCAATGGCACCAAAGAGAACAAGAGAGGAGCAAGCACAAGAAGGAGAAACTCAAGAGGTGGTTGCTTAAGAGAGGGTCCGGTGGAGCAAAGAAGAGAAGAGGGATAAGAAGAGGTTGGAGAGGCTCCAGTTTGAACCCACGAAGTTTGCTGATCGAGGGCTTCTATCCAGGCTCGGGCTTCTTGGAGACTTCGATCAACTCCTCAACAACATCGGTCTGAGGTGTTTGTCGCGGATGGACTGCCCTACTATCCCCGAGGTGACAATTGATTTCCTTGCAACCTTGGAGTTCCGGTACGAGAATCCGAGTGCTCCTGTTCCTTCTCAAGGCCGTCTCTACTTCAAGGTTGGCCGCCAAGCTTACACGCTATCCATCCCCGAGCTATGCCAAGCCTACGGTCTCAAGGCTGATGCACACAAGGTGGAGTTCCCTGCCTTCAAGAAAGCCGACGAGTTGTGGGATCTCATCAGCAAGGAGGATTACAAAGCCAACACCGCCAAGATCAAGAGAGTCAGGAATCCAGTGCTGAGGTATACCTTGAAGCTGATTGCTAATACATTCAGTGGAAGGTCAGTTGCTCCTACTGTCACGAAGACGGAGCTGTGCTTCCTTTTCCAAGGTTTGAAGCATTTGGTGTCCGATCCGGATGAGAATGAAGATCCCATTGAAGATGAACTCGGCGATGAAGTGAACTACGGCTGTGTACTCGCAGCTTCTCTGGTGAAGTACAAGGCTTATGCCTTACGGTGCAAGGCAACATCATCCTACATTGGCGGCTTCCTTACTCCCTTGTTCGTGCAAGCCGGTGTGCCCATCCATGACTTTGCTCACGTCCCAAACCGAGCCTTCATGGATGAAGCATACATGAGAAACACTGATAGCTTAGGACGCACGCCAGCTGAGGGGTTCTATGCTTACCTCTTCATTGATGATGAGGACAAGAAGCGAGTGTGCATTCTTCCCAACAAGGATGAAACGGAGCTACTTGGTGTTGGGAACATCGAGTTCTTACCGACGGAGGAGGAGTGTTTTGCTCCTTTAGGAGAACCGCCAGCTGCAGCCATTGAACCGCGCCAAAGGTCAGAATCTCCAGGGACAAAGGATGAGATACCCGAGGCTTACACATTGCCAAAGGTGGATTTTGAGCCGAGGACTAAAACCGAGAAGTTCTTAGCCTCGGTGGTGGAGATGCAGCGGAAGATCAACAAGTGGCAAGGGAAGATGCTTAAGAAGCTGGGGAAGAAGGTCAAACAACTCCAAGGAAGCCAGCCTAAGCCAGCTGCAAGCCAGGAAATACAACAACCCGAGAAGAGGAGACTCTCAACCGGAGGAGTTGTGATCCGCGAGACCCAAGGAGAAAACATTCAACCAGCTCGCCACTCCCTCCCAGAACCAGGCAACAAAGGAAAGGCAACAATCTCTAGCTCCTCTGGAACATCCTCAAGTTCCAGCCGAGCCTAGATAAGAGGTAACAACCTTCCTCCATTGTATATAACCGCACATCTCTTATTTCTTGCATTGTGTTTGATTGCTCCTTCGGATGAGTTTGCCACCGGGACGGTGTCAAGCAAGTTTGGGGGAGTACTTGTGTGATTTAATCTTGTGTTCTTTGATCTTATCTTTCTTTTGCATCCTTGAGTCTTAGTCATGAAAAATTGGTAAAATTTTTTAAAATATTTTTAAATTTCATGTAGTTGCATTCATTTCTTTAGAAACATGTAGGATTGAGTCTAGAATTTCTCATATCACTTAGGTTGATTGCATTTGCATAAGGGGTTAGGATTTCTTAAAAAGGTGTTTTACTCATGAATCATTTCAATGCCCTAGTTAGTAGTTCTCTAATGTTTTGTTTACACTTTGAAAGTAAGTTCTAACCATGCTTGGATCACTAGTTAGGATTTTCGTGACTTGAATTGAACTCTCATGATTTGAAACTCATCCTACTAAGTGAAAACCTTAATTTGAAAATCTAATTATCATTCTTATGCATTTGAAAACGAACACATGGTTTTAAAATATTTAGGCTCTCTTCTTCCTTTTTACCACTCTTTGTGAGCCTAAGTAGAACTCCCTCCTTGAACCTTACCCTCTTTTGAAGCCAAATGTTCTTGTGTGACATCTTTGTGAGGTCTTATTTTCGGTTTGAACTTGGCAAAAAGTGTTAGGTTTAGGCGACATGATTTGGTTTTCATAATTGATTGCTAGCTTTACATTTTGAAGCCAGGGATAGGCTTAGGATAAGTTTGGGGGATTATTGGGGTTGCTTTCTTGTGTATTTGTTCTCGGTTTCAAAGAACTTTGTGTTTTAAAGAAAGAAATGGGTTTTAAGTGAAAGGTTGTGTTCTAAAAACTAAGTATGCTCTAATAAATTTCAGGAGGTAGCTCTCCCATAATAAAAAAAAAAAAAAAAAGAGAAAAAGAAAAGAAAAATAAATAAAAGAGCCTAAGTGCCATGTAAAAATAAAAAGAGAGAAAAAAAAATAAGAGAGCTACCAATAAGAAATATCTAAAGAGCAAAAATTATTTTCAAAACCTTTTCACTAGCCTAAAAAGTTTAAAAATGTTCTTGTTTTGAATTGGGGATTGCTGAGTTGAGAAGAAAGGGATAGACTTTTAAGTGGTGAGTGAGGATTAAATTTCTTAGATGAGAGGGGTATAGGACTGTTTGATAGTTTACATGGGTAGATGAGAATCTAATCATGTATGCATAAATTGTCTTTACCTTTAGCATTATGCATTAGTTCAAACCATTTTTGAGAGAAACCCTTGTCTAATTATAAACCCTTTTCAAATGAGATCATTCTATGCTCATAACCATAACCCTTAGCCAAATGTGTTTTGCTTTAAAGTGCATAAGTTTGATTCATGGTTCGAATGTCAATGAATGTTAAAGGATGAATTTCTTTGATTGTTAGGAATAGGAGAGTCATGATTTGAATTTCTTTGTGTGATGAGTATGGCTAAGTCCTTTGGAGTATGAGTGTAAGCTTAGCATTTTAGAATTGTTAACTAGGACATTGAGATGATCTATTCGAAAGGCACCTTTGCAAAAAGTTTAAAACCCCTTTGATTTTTCTGAAAACCTCTCTTCCTTACTTATTTTTTGTTGCTTGAGGGCAAGCAAGGAGTAAGTTTGGGGGAGTTGATGTCATTGCATTTTGCATACATTTTGCATACTCATTAGATAGTTTTTCATGCATTTGTATCATGTTTTAGGTTAGATTTGCATCACTTAGAGTCCTAGAGCATTCTTGCATCAGCATTTGCATTTTTCTCTGCATTTTGCATCCATTCCAGGTTGTTTATGGTTGCTTTGGAGACACGGAGGTTCGTGGAGGTGTGGAGACCAATGTAGCGGTTCATGGAAGCTCGGGAAAATGCTAAGGACCAGTGATCGAGGAGCAGATCGAGCATGGCCGGTCGATCTAGGAGTTGATCGACCAGAAGATCGAGCCAACTAGGCGATCCAAGGATAATGATCGAGACAGAGATCGAGTGAAGCAGTCGATGCATCGGTACGGACGTAAATGACGCCATGCAAAGCGAGAGCCGGATCGAGTACACCACTCGATCCTCCCGGAGATCGATACCGAGATCGGATGCAACACTCGATTCACCACAGAAGATCGAGACCCGGATCGAGCCGAAGACACGATGGCCGGATAAGATCGAGAGACCAACTCGATCCAATGGTCGATCTCTGTCCTTTCAACCGTTTTTGGCTGTTAGCGACGGGGGGGACCATTGGACTGTTTTGGCATTTTTGGCAAAGGCGGCGACTACTTTTCGATAACTTTAGAGATTTTTACCTTCTCTCCAAGTTTTAGTTTTTCTCTCTGGTTTTTCGGAAGAAGACCATTGTAGAACAGTTTCAAGTTTTTGTATTTTCGAATCTTTATCGTTTTAATCCAGTTTATCGTTTCTTCTCTTCGTCTTTGCTTGATTTCCTTTATGTGTAGTGAGTAGTTCATTCGGGGTTAAGGGTTGAGAGGATTAAGGGGTAGAAAAGGTTCGATCTTGGTTTGTTTTCTAAACGTTTTAAATCTATCTCTTCTAAGGTGATGAAAGCTTAATGCTTGAAGACTCTCACGCCAAGAGCTTCACGATCCGAGAGGTCCCTTACCTTGACAGGATCCAGGGACCTCGGAAGATCTCACCTTAGTGATTAGTTACCCCTTCCCAAAAGCCATGGTAGTTTGGGGGACTAGTTAAGCCATTGTTCGAAATCTGTTTTCCTTGCCTTTCAACCTCTTTTTCCACCAAAAGCTATGGGTTTGGAGGAGAGGATGAAAGAGTGATCTATACCGAAAGCCACGGATAGATCTTGTTTTGTTTTCGAGGCTTAGAGATCCTCACCAAGTGAGTCGATCTAAAGTTTCAAACCCAAGATCAACCTTTGAAACCCCCTTATATGAATCTCGACCCTGAAACCCTTCTCTTTAGCTTATTTGCGTCGCATATCACCTTTTGCTTGTTGTTTGATAGCTTCCTGGTCTTTAGATTCCTTGTTCTTACGATTTTAGACGAGATCGATCGTTTCTGCTCGATCTAGTGGTCGATCTTGTGGTCGATCCACTAGTCGAATTTTAACAATTCGAATCTCTTCCCTTTAATTTATCTGTTTGTTCCTCGTGGTAACTGCTTGCTTTCTAGTATTTTTAAAATAGGTTTCACTCTGTTTAGGTTGTTGCAATTAGTTTTCAAGATTTTCTCAACAAACTGTCTCATTTCACATAGATTTGTCATAGATCTTGCATTCTCTGTGGATTCTCTATCACCTAGAACTGGATTGACACTCTCTGCTTGCCTTACTACAACGTTGCATGCATTAGAGTTTTGATAAGTTCTCTGCTGCATTAGACCGTAAAGAAAAACCATTATCAGCTGCTGTTCTCCCTATCTACCAGCCCATTATTCCTTTTCCAGGATGATTCAAAGAGCAGCTAGTACATGATAGGGTCAGGTTTTACCCAAATAAAACTACTGCAAGTGCACAGCAAAAGCAGTTGTAGTACAAGGGGTTATCGAATCCCAAGGGAGTATGTAAACCACACTGGCGATTATAGATTCAGATTAAGCTAAGCGATAAATAATGAATGTAATGCAAAACAGTAAAATAAATGCAAGAGGGCGTTTTTATGCTTGTTCTTAAAGTTCAGAAGGCTAAAGGCGCTAAGTCAGGACAGTTCGCAGGTTGAATCTGAGAGTGTAGAATGCATGCAATCAGGAATGAATTAAAACTGTCTTAAACATGAATCACAAAGATATAACTAATCAATTCTCATTGCAGAAGTCATCTATGTCTAAATCACAGAGTTTCAAATCTCTTTGCAAACCCTAACAACCTAAACATGCAGTAATGATCAGGTTCAATTGTTCACAAAACTCCTAAGCCAAATCTCTTTGTACTAGGGCGTTTTGCTCATCTAATACTAGTTCAGGTGATTAATAATGCTCTCACATCTATCAAAAACCTAGGGTCGAAATCCAGATGATGTGTCTAAGAAATCGATATGAATGCAAGCACAGATGAAGAACCAATGAATTTCCTATAAGTTTTTAGCAATTCTACAAACTCTTCTTCAACCTTTGAAAAGCCCTAACTTAACTAACAAACTACTCAGACATGGTGATTTGAGAAAACATCATGAAAAGAATAGATTGCATAAAAGAAATAAGAAGTAGAAGTAAAGGAGTTTGAAATCTGCTCTGAAGGAGTCTGATTTGTCTCTCCAAAAGCTCTTCTACAAATCTCTCTCTAAAGCTCTCAAAAATAATAAGATACAAGATATATGCCAAAAGAATGGCTGAAAAACCTAATATACAAGCTAAAACACGATCTGGGGTCTTTTTGTAAATACTGGAACTTTTGGGCCAAAACTGCAATTTCTTCCCAATCTTTTAAAAACAGGCCACGACCTCCTTTCTTGGTGGGTGACGAGCGTCACCATATGGCATACTTTCTTCTTCGAGCTAGGTACTTCGTGGCTTCAACTCAGAATGCTCCAAAAGGTTCCAAAATCTCCAATTATGCTCCAGACATGCTTTAACCTGCAAAGACTCTTCTAGGACTCTAAAAAGACCAAAAAGACTCAATAAAAAGGACTTATATCATGGTTAAAAACCATAAAAACCATAATATATCAACTCCCCTAGACTTAGCTTTTGCTTGCCCTCAAGCAAACATTAGACAAAGAATAAGGTCGAGGTTTGAAAACAAGAAACAGTCAGTCAGTCATCAGGAACACCATACTAGTTAAAGCTTTCGAATCCACATACCACATAGTCAACACAAGATCAAATTTCAGTCTAATTATCACAAGCTTAGCAAATCTCTCAAGTCCAGTCCAAATCCCTTCAAGAAATCTGAAATTTCTACTGCTAACTCCTTATTTTTATCTAAGTGTGATATCTCATCAAAGTTCTATCATCTTAATCACTTTACAGATTCTTTTCCCTTCCTAACAATTTAACAAATCAATCTCAACACAGCTCTCCTATTTTCTCTTCCCTTAATCTTTTTCCTTAGGATATTTTCGATTTTTCACTTCTTTTTCTCAACTTTTTCAGTCTAAGAAATGGTGCTACTCAATACTTGTGTTCCTTGTGAGGAGACAGGTTCTTGAGTGTGTTCACTACTGTTGTTCCTTGTGAGGAGACAGGGTCATGAATGCACCATTCTTTGAACTTAAACTTTTAAAAACTACATCAGGGAAGATCAAAGAGAGATTGTATTTTAACCTTATTGTTAGTGCTTAAGGAGAGAATCAAGATCAATAAGAATCAATCACCAAGACAAGAAATTTAAAGTTCATTAAGGTGGAGCTAACAGCAAATTTTCCAGATTCTCTAAGAACCTAAACCTTCATTGCTAGGCTGATCTACCTATGACTTTCAACTTAGTAAGACTTGTAATCAACTACTGTGGCAATGGTTCTTATCAGCAAAAACGTCCTATGGCTAGTTCCAAGAAAAACTAACAGTTTCAAAAATTTTGACTCTAGAAAAATAGGTTTTTGACTCAACTTTAAGACTCTATAAACATGACACAAAGCACACAACGTCAGTAACGACCTCCCCCAGACTTAAACAACACTGTCCTCAGTGTTATTAAGCCAAGAGTTGGTCAAAATGAAGCATGAGAACGTGTAAAACCAAGGTGGAAAAGTGGTACCTCGTGAAGGAGCTAGTGACGAGCGTCACCAGATTGGTGACGAGCGTCACCATCTCTGATACTCCAGAAATCGACATGTTGGATGTTTAAATGCTATGCCATCACGTGTACTCTGAAGTCAAACTGTAAGAGCACAGTGGGTTGCCTCCCACTAAGCGCTTGTTTAAAGTCATTAGCTCGACTTTGAATGCTGCTCAGACAGCTGGTGGAGCAGAAGGAGGCATTGAATGCCTTGGAGGAGAATGTCTCCTCATCCATGGTGGTTTGTAAGCAGTAGATGTATGAACACTTCCAAGGAAGTGAGGAACATCAGCAGAGTGGGTCGTGACTGTGGGTGGGATACTTCTTTTTCCTGCAGAATCATCAAAAGAAACACCAAGCATTCAACGAAAATCTCGTTGCTTGCATAAGTGTGAAGCAGCTTTTTCACCTTTTAAATTCTTATTGATGAGATTAGGAGGTTTGGAACTGGTTCCAGGAAGTGCATACCTTTGCCTAGTTGCAGGTTTCTGGGTTGTGGACTGTTGAATTTTCGGATTGGCAACATATGATGGACTTGTAGAGCAAATATCACGTCTCTCCTTTGTGTCCAGATTGGTGATGAGCGTCACCAGGTCAGTGACGCTCGTCACTGACTCTACAGTTCGAGTTTCTGCAGTTTTCCTGCAATTCAGCTCTGCAAGTGTTGCTTCCATTACATACACGTCTTCCTCCAGCAACTTGGCATTCATTAAAACCTCTTTTTCAAGCCTAGTCATGAAGATATGATCCTCACTGCAATCCTCAAACCCAACAGCTTCTGCAGAAGTTTCAGATATTAGCTCTTCAACAGCCATCTTGCTCACTTGCCCACTAATATCTGATTCATTGACACACTCAGCAATAGTGACTTCTGAATGTTCCATGGCATTCTCTTCATCTCTGGAAGTCCTTACAGAAAAGGTTTGACCATCAATGGTAGAACTCTTTCTTAACTTATCCATGTCAAAGTTCATGACAACATCACC
Organism: Thlaspi arvense; assembly: GCA_911865555.2. Taxonomy (NCBI): domain Eukaryota; kingdom Viridiplantae; phylum Streptophyta; class Magnoliopsida; order Brassicales; family Brassicaceae; genus Thlaspi; species Thlaspi arvense. Next base: position 31,658,246 of record OU466859.2, on the reverse strand, counting down.
AAGATCAAGCTCAATGTTCCCCTTTCTAACATCAATGATGGCTCCAGCAGTAGCCAAGAATGGTCTTCCCAGAATAAGAGGATCTTTAGGTTCTTCAGCATATTTCAGAACCACAAAATCTGTAGGAATTATGCAGCCTTCAATGTTAACATGAACATTCTCTAACATGCCTTTTGGGGTCCTTATGGATCGATCTGCTAGGATGAGAGAGATCCCAGCTGGCTTGAAATCAGTCATTCCAAGTCTAGCAGCAACAGAGAAAGGCATCAAGTTAATACTTGACCCTAGATCACATAGAGAGTGTGGAAAACGTCCTGCAGATATTGAGCAATCAAGCACAAAGGTCCCTGGATCAGATAGCTTCTCTGGAACTCTGCTTTGAGTGATGGTATTGACTTGTTCAGAAACAGTCACCTTCTTCTTCTTCTTTGGAACTGTGCCTAAGAGAATTGCACTGATGTCTCTGGTAAGCAATGCTCCTTCCTCAGGACTTACACCATTCACAACCATTCTCTTTACATACCATTTTAGAGCTGGTGAAAGCTTGACTGCACCAACAAGAGGGATCTCAAGCATCAGCTTGTCTATCATAGCTTTACATCTGGCTTCTTCTATCTCCTGTTTAGACTTCCTAGGATGCTTGGGGAATGGTGTTTTGGGTTTATAGACACGTTCCTGGTCATAATTTGCAGTTACAGGCGAAGCAGCTTCGTTCTGGGGTGACGCTCGTCACTCACTTGTGACAACCCCCGATACCCTTGTAGGTTGGTGACGAGCGTCACTCCTCCTTGGTGACGCTCGTCACTCACCTCTGAGACAGAAAAATTTTCATCTTCAGACTCCATGAGTTGCACGATCTGTTCTGCACTCAACCTCTTTTTCTGCACTGTTTTAAGCTCCTTTTCATTCCTGACTGTGATGGCATTAACCTAATGCTTGGGATTGATATCAATCCTTCCAGGAAGGAATCCCTTTTGCCTTTGAACAGCTCCTGCAGTTTGAGCAACCTGCACATCAAGCTTCTTCATGTGAGAGTTCAGACTCTCAATTTTTCCATTCAGGTCTTGATACAGCGAATCTAGCTTGCCATTAAAGTTCACTGTCATCTTCTGCTGTCCTTCAAGTATCTGCTCCAGCATAGCTTCCATTTTATTGTCTTATGGAGGTGCAGTTTAGTAGGAAGAAGAACCATAATTCCTGCTGTTTTGGTAAGGTTTCTCAACTTCAGTCTTCTGGAATGGGGGCTTAGGAGTGTAACCAGGCGTGCTCTGTCCTCCTGTAAAGGTACTATGCTGATTATTGCTGTTGTAGCCTCTGTTCCATTGCTGATTTCCAAACTTTTGGCTCTGAAAACCCCCTCCATTGATGAAATTAACATCTTTCTGCTCAAATTCTTCAGGATTTTCGAAACTCTCCACTTCTGCAGCGAATTGGACTGACTTCTTTCCCACCAAAAGGCTGTGCATGTTGTCCAACTTAGCCTTAACTTCAGCTATTTGGTTTCCATCATTCAAACCAGCCTGCTGCTTTCTCTGAAAATCTGCATTTTTAGTGCTGTTACTGCAGGCCAAGTTTTCAATCAATCTTACAGCTTCTTCTGGTCTGTTGGTGTTGAAGTTTCCTGCACTTGCTGCATCCAGCGCCATCTGATATTTCCAGTCAATGCCTCTGAAGAAAATCCCAAGTAATTGCACCTGACTGAAGCCATGATGAGGACAGTCCCTTTGATAAGACTTGAACCTGATCCAAGAAGCCTTAAAATCTTCAGTAGGACCTTGTGTAAAGGATGCAATTTTCGTCCTCATGTCCTCTGATCTGGCATCATCATAGAAGTTGCTCAGAAAGGCGTTCTTGGTGTCCTTCCAAGTAGTTAATGAACCAGGCTCCAGTTGCTTCAGCCAATATGCAGCCTCTCCTCCAAGAGAGTAAGGGAAAAGCTTGCAGAACAGAAAGTCATTGCTAACTCCAATAGCTTTGACACTTGAAGCTAGGTCCTCAAATCTCTCTATGTGATCCATAGGATGTTCATGAGGTAAACATGGAAGGGATGCTGACCAACCAGCTCATAGTAGACAGGTTTGACCTCAAAATCGTTCCTCTGGAAGGCAGGAGGTCGGATTGCAGCTCTGTTGGCATAGAACTGATCAGGTCTGTTGTAGTCACCTAGAGTCCTCTGAACAAAACGCCCAGCAGCGTTATTGACAGCAGCAGGGACCCCCACGTTCTCAGCCACTTGCTGAACCTGCTGTTCAACAATGACATTCCCCTCTTGATCAATTCTCTGCCCCTCTTCGTTCCTCCTGTTTCCTTCCCTGTCAACCAAGTGACCTTCTGCATTTTCAACCAAGATAAGTGGAGCGACCATTGTAGATTGCTTCTTAGCTTTCCTGTTAGTTCTCTCCAACCTAGCAAGCTCGTCGATGCTCAAAGTCACAAGCTCCTTCTCTTTGTTGCTTCTGGTTCTGTGATTAGGCATACACCTGAAACAGGAACAAAGAAAAGTAGCTGAAAATCAGTAAACAAATAAAAACTTAGACAAAATCCTAATACTAAAAATCGATAGGCAGCTATTACTCTCCGGCAACGGCGCCAAAAACTTGATAGGGTCAGGTTTTACCCAAATAAAACTACTGCAAGTGCACAGCAAAAGCAGTTGTAGTACAAGGGGTTATCGAATCCCAAGGGAGTATGTAAACCACACTGGCGATTATAGATTCAGATTAAGCTAAGCGATAAATAATGAATGTAATGCAAAACAGTAAAATAAATGCAAGAGGGCGTTTTTATGCTTGTTTTTAAAGTTCAGAAGGCTTAAGGCGCTAAGTCAGGACAGTTCGCAGGTTGAATCTGAGAGTGTAGAATGCATGCAATCAGGAATGAATTAAAACCGTCTTGAACATGAATCACAAAGATATAACTAATCAATTCTCATTGCAGAAGTCATCTATGTCTAAATCACAGAGTTTCAAATCTCTTTGCAAACCCTAACAACCTAAACATGCAGTAATGATCAGGTTCAATTGTTCACAAAACTCCTAAGCCAAATCTCTTTGTACTAGGGCGTTTTGCTTATCTAATACTAGTTCAGGTGATTAATAATGCTCTCACATCTATCAAAAACCTAGGGTTTCGAAATCCAGATGATGTGTCTAAGAAATCGATATGAATGCAAGCACAGATGAAGAACCAATGAATTTCCTATAAGTTTTTAGCAATTCTACAAACTCTTCTTCAACCTTTGAAAAGCCTTAACTTAACTAACAAACTACTCAGACATGGTGATTTGAGAAAACATCATGAAAAGAATAGATTGCATAAAAGAAATAAGAAGTAGAAATAAAGGAGTTCGAAATCTGCTCTGAAGGAGTCTGATTTGTCTCTCCAAAAGCTCTTCTACAAATCTCTCTCTAAAGCTCTCCAAAATAATAAGATACAAGATATATGCCAAAAGAATGGCTGAAAAACCTAATATACAAGCTAAAACACGATCTGGGGTCTTTTTGCAAATACTGGAACTTTTGGGCCAAAACTACAATTTCTTCCCAATCTTTTAAAAACAGGCCACGACCTCCTTTCTTGGTGGGTGACGAGCGTCACCAGCTTGGTGACGAGCGTCACCATATGGCATACTTTCTTCTTCGAGCTAGGTACTTCGTGGCTTCAACTCAGAATGCTCCAAAAGGTTCCAAAATCTCCAATTATGCTCCAGACATGCTTTAACCTGCAAAGACTCTTCTAGGACTCTAAAAAGACCAAAAAGACTCAATAAAAAGGACTTATATCATGGTTAAAAACCATAAAAAACCATAATATATCAGTACAGAATTAAGAGACCCTCTATGGTTCTCAAATGGAAATGAGTGGTCTGAATGGTCAAGAGGAGCTTGAGAAAGTAAGAGTTAAAGCTGGAGCATCTCAGGTTAAGGAGCTTAACATCAAGAAGCTTGGAGATCCAGGTTGTTTCACTCTACCATGTGAGCTCAAAGGGCAGACCTTCAAGAGCTGTATTTGTGATCTTGGAGCAAGTATCAACCTTCTCCCATCCTCTTCTGCTAATGCTCTTCGCTATACTCAACTTCAAGAGAGTAATGTGTCTCTTACCATAGCTGATGGGACAGTAAAGACACCACTTGGGACTCTCAAAGATGTGCCAATGATGATAGAAGGAGTAGTCATACCAACAGATTTCTTGGTCCTAGATGTTGAAGGAAAGATCAAAAACGCCATCATTCTAGGGAGGCCTTTCTTAGCTTCAGCTGGGGCAGTGTTTGATGCCAAGGAGTGCACAATAGAGATGACACTGACCAAAAAGAAGGTTCTGAGGTTTGACTCCAAAGGGAATAAGCTAGAAAATGAGCAGGCCTTCTCAATGGAGATCAAGAAGTTGAAGAAAGTTGGGAAGCATTGACCAAAGTTTGAAGGCTATGTTGGTGCAAGTTTTGATGGCTGCTTCTTAACCAAATTGTTTGCTGATACCACTGAAGAGGAGGTCCTCAAAGTGGGTATCTCTGATTGTATGAATGAAATTCTGTTGGGTAACAAAGAAGATGGGGTTGTCTTGAAGCCCTTTGTTTCTAAGTATGGTGTAGTCCACTACCAGATGAAGGGTGATAGGGCTCAGGTTTTACCCAAATAAAACAACTGCTAGTGCACAGCAAAAGCAGTTGTAGTACAAGGGGTATCGAAATCCCAAGAGAGTAATGCAGACTACACTATCGAATGTAGATTCGGATTAAGCTAAGCAAGATATGATGTATGTAATGCGAATGAAAGAATGAAAGTAAGCAAACGATTTTGTAAGATGATCTAAGTTCCAGAAGACTAAAAGCGCTAAGTCAGGGCAGTTCGCAGGTTGAATCCAAGAATGTATGACGCAGGAAATCAGGAATGATTAAGAACCGTTTTAAACCTGAATCACTGATGCATAACTAATCAATTCTCATTGCAAAAGTTATCTATGCCTAAATCACAGAGTTTCAAATCTCTTTGCAAACCCTAACAACCTAAGCATGCAGGAATGATCAGATTCAATTGTTTACAAAACTCCTAAGCCAAATCTCTTTGCACTAAGTTGTTTTGCTCATCAAATACTAGTTCAGGTTATGAATATTGCTCTCACATATATTTAATAACCTAAGATTTTCGGATTCCTAGATGATGTGTCTCAGAAATTCGATTTTAAAGCAAGCAGAGATGAAAAACCATAAGGTATTCCTAACAGATAGCGATTCTACAATCTTTTCATCAACCTTTGAAAAACCCTAACTTAACTAGCAGATTACTCAGACATGTTTATGGAATCACAAAACATAACTGAATAATATTGCATTAAGAGAAAGAGTAAAGAAATAAAGGGGGTCTGAAATCTTCTCAAAAGAGTACAGGATTTGTCTTCCCAAAAAGCTCTGAATAAATCTCTCTCTAAGCTCTCTGAATTCTCAAAAACTAAGATCATCGCCAACAATGGCTGAAAAACCTAATAAATAGGGGCTAAACAGGATCTAGGTTCTTCATGTAAATAAAGGAACTTCTGGGCCAATTCTGCAAATCTTCTTCACACTTTTAATAAAACAGCCACACTCCTTCCTTGATGGGTGACGAGGGTCACCAAAGGTGGTGACGAGCGTCACCATATGTGATACTTTCTGCTTCTAGCTTGGTACTTCGTGGCTTCAACCCAGAATGCTTTAAAAGGTTCCAGAATTTCCAATTATGCTCCAGACATGCTATAACCTGCAAAGACTCATCTAGGACTCTAAAAAGACCAAAAAAACTCAATAAAAAGGACTTATATCATGGTTAAAAACCATAAAAACCATGATATATCAAATCCTCCAGACTTAGCTTTTGCTTGCCCTCAAGCAAACATCAGACAAAGAATAAGGTCGAGGTTTGAAAACAAGAAACAGTCAGTCAGTCATCAGGAACACCACACTAGTTTGAACTTTCGAATCCACATAACACAGAGTCAACACAAGATCAAATTTCAGTCTAATCATCACAAGCTTAGCAAATCTCTCAAATCCAGTCCAAATCTCTTCAAGAAATCCAAAATTTCTACTGCTAACTCCTTATTTTTTATCTAAGTGTGATATCTCATCAAAGCTCTATCATCTTTATCACTTTATAGATTGTTTTCCCTTCCTAACAACTGAACAAATAGATCTCAATACAGCTCTCCTATTTCTCTTCCCTTGATCTCTTCCTTTGGATATTTTCGATTTTTCACTTCTTTTTCTCAACTTTTACAGTCTATAATATGGTGCTACTCAATACTTTTGTTCCTTGTGAGGAGACAAGTTCTTGAGTGTGTTCACTACAGTTGTTCCTTGTGAGGAGACAGGGTCATGAATGCACCATTCTTTGGACTTAATCTTTTTAAAAACTACATCAGGGAAGATCAAAGAGAGACTGTATTTTAACCTAATTGTCAGAGTTGAAAGAGAGAATCAAGATCAATAAGAATCAATCACCAAGACAAGAAGTTTAAAGCTCATTAAAGTGGAGCTAACAGCAAATTTTCCAGACTCTCTTAGAACCTAAACCTTCATTGCTAGACTGATCTACCTATGACTTTCAACTTAGTGAGACTTGTAATCAACTACTGTGGCAATGGCTCTTATCAGCAAAAACGTCCTATGGTTAGTTCCAAGAAAAACTGACAGTTTCGAAAATTTTGACTCTATAAAACAGGTTTTTTGACTCAACTTGAAGACTCTATAGACATGACACAAAGCACACAACGTCAATAACCACCACCCCCCAGACTTAAACAACACTGTCCCCAGTGTTATTAAGCCAAGAGTTGGTCAGAAAAATGAATGAGAAGTCAAAAAACCAAGTCAGAAAAGTGTTACCTCGCATGGGGTCGGGTGACGAGCGTCACCACGACCCGTATTACCCAATTCTTATGTCAGATGTTAATTAACGAAGTGTTTGCATGTGTACTCTAAAGTTAAACATTTTGAGCATTCAAACACATAATTAAGAACATCCAAACATAGCAATAATAACCTGGTTCAACAATCTCACAAAACATCATCAAAGAAACAGACAACTGACTCAAAGAAAACATAAAAAATGACTCAAGAGAAAGAAAAATAAAAGGGAAAAAAAGGAACAAGTAACCAGATAGTGAAGCCTCAATCCTCATCCTCGCAAGGCTCAGTGGTGTAATGGGGGCGGACACAACCACAATTGCTAAGTGTAGCAACAGCATTCCAGAGTCCCTCAAAGCTGTCAATGACATACTCCTGAAAAGCAGCCATATCCATGGGTGTCTGTGGTCGTGGAAGACGCCTGAAAGCAGTAGAAGAACCACTCTGGCGTGTTGAAGGTCCAGCATCAGCAGCAGCGGCAGTAGAAGTAGAGGCGCCAGCTGTAGCAGCTCTAGCAGGACGCAGAGTCAAGGGGCGCAGAAGAGTTCGTGCTGGCATGAAGAATAGCTGGCGTGGATCTCCCTGAATCGTAGTGAGGGCTCTCTGTGGCAACTTAATGCCAACATACTCTCCAGAAGTGGTAGTGAAAGTCCAGACAACTTCAATCTTCATCCAAGTGACATGGCGCAGATACTGGTCATCCATAAGTGATCTGTCACTGCGCAGACTGCAAGGTGTGACATCGATCTGGAAATGATGGAAGATCGGTGTCAGCAGGCTGCCAACACTCTCAGTCGTCTCCCCTGGACTGGTGAATGGCTTGGTCTTCAAGGAGACCAGATGCTCAGCGAAAACAGCGCCTAAGTTGGCGCGAACCATGCTATCAACAGGTATCGAATCATCCAGCATCTTATAAAGTCCGTAGTAGAGGAGAATCAGCTCACTAACTCGAGTCTTGCTAGGCACAGACTTGCACAGAATGGTATGGCCAAAGAGGCGCAAAATGTACCTCAAGACCGGATGTCGAACCTCTGTCTACGTGCTGGTCTTGCTGTCATAGACTCCATTCCCGAACTTGGACCAGAATGTCCGCATATGGGTCCACTGAGAGGGAAGGAGAACGCCTGTGGAATGGTCAGAGAAGCCATAGATCCCACAAAGCTCCATCGGACTGATCCGGTATCGAACTCCTCGGATCAGAAACGTCATCGTGCCTTCCTGCGCACGCTTCGCCAGCTCATTCGCGTAGTAGACACGAACTGTAGAGAGAAACTGGCGGACCAAATCTGGATAGAGATCATACTGCTGGAACGGCATAGTCCCCATCCCAATGCGCTCCAGAATCTGAACAACCTCCTCGAAGATCCCCATCTTCTGCAGAACAGCAGAATCCGCGAACCGAGTGGGGATAATCTTCACTCCCAGCCACGCATTGTAGAACAGCGTGTCATATTCATCACACTCTTCCTGAATATCGCAGAATACACAGGTGTCTCGGGACACTTCCTGCTTCGGAGTCCCTTCCCAAGCCACTCCTGAGGCTATTTTCTGATCTCCTCGTTTGGGCCATGGGGGCCTGCAAACCGGGTGTTGACTGAAGGAATCCTTAGACCTTGTTGCAGTGCTTGAAGACGAGCTTTGTCTTGGTCGTTTCTCTAGACGAGGCATCAGAAAATTGAAGATCAAAATCGACCAAAAACATCACTAAAATTAGCAAATTTTTCAAAGTTCGAAAAATCAACCAATCAGGGTGAAATAACTGATGGCGATCAACTACAGCACTACCAGGAACACAATTCAATCATCAGTTCAACCCAAATCACCCAAAATTTCCAGATTTTTGCAATTTTCATCATGAACTCGAAAATTCAAAACTTGCAAATCAACCAATAAAAGCTCACATAGATGGTTCCATTCCTCTAATATAACCTAACTAACCATGATTCAACAGTTAAATCAAGCTAATCAAGTCAAAAATCGGATTTTACCAAACCTATGGCGGACTGAAAATTGCGGATTCCGAACACATACCTTGCAGATCTTAAAAACCTAGTTGATATTCAGAAAGAGGAGCAAAATCCGCACGGATTAGACTCTTGAATCACTCAATTTGGTTTAGAAAATCAAAAGTTATGAATCTCTGAAAATTTCTAAGTGTTCTTGGTTTAAACAGTTATGCCCGAGGAAGAAGAAGAGAGAAAACTAATACCTGTGCTCGACTTCGACGGGTGACGAGCGTCACCTTAAGGGTGACGATCGTCACCATTTTTTTTTTTTTTAACTGATATTAATCTAATTACTAATCTTAAGCACAAAAATAATAACTAAGTGTTATATCTACAACTTACCAGTGGGTTGCCTCTCACTAAGCGCTTGTTTAAAATCATTAGCTTGACTTTGGTTGGCTGTTTAGACAGCTGGTGCCTCATCCAGAGACACAATGTGTCCTGCTGGAATCTCTGCTTGTGCCCAGTAATGCTTCACCCTTTGTCCATTGACAGTGAACTCCTCTCCTTTGGAGTTAATCAGGACAATTGCACCATGTGGGCGAGCTTCTTTGACAGTGAAAGGACCTGATCATCGAGAACGCAATTTACCAGGAAAAAGCTGTAAATGAGAGTTGTAGAGTAATACCTGGTCATTGGGCTCGAAATGCCTGGAGATGATCTTTTTATCTTGATATGCCTTTGTCCTCTCCTTGTATACTTGGAGTTTTCATAGGCCAGATATCTGATCTTATCCAGTTCATTGAGCTGAATCAAATGCCTTTCCACAGCAGGCTTCAGATCGAAGTTCAGCTTCTTGATGGCCCATTCTGCTTTGAACTCCAACTCTACTGGTAGATGGCACGCCTTGCCATAGAGAAGATGAAATGGTGTAGTCCCAAGTGGCGTTTTGTATGCAGTCTTGTAGGCCCATATTGCATCATCCAGCTTTGCAGACCAATCTTTCCTTGTCTTCCCAACTGTCTTTTCCATAATCTGCTTGATCTGCCTGTTGGAAACCTCAAGTTGTCCACTTGTTTGGGGATGATAGGACATGGCCACTCTGTGCTGTACACCATACTTCTTCAACAGATTGTCAAAAACCTTGTTGACAAAGTGAGAACCACCATCACTTATGACAATCCGTGGGACACCAAATCTGGGAAAGATAATGGTCTTAAACAGCTTCAAAACCACTGCAGCATCATTAGTAGGAGTAGCCTATGCCTCTACCCACTTAGATACATAATCAACAGCAACCAGAATGTATCTATTCCCATAAGATGAGGGAAAAGGTCCCATGATGTCAATACCCCAACAATCAAAAACTTCAATTTCCAGAATGAAGTTCTGTGGCATCTCATGTCTCCTGCTTATTTTTCCTCTTCTCTGACAAGTATCACAGCTTGTGATGAAGGCTTGGGCGTCTCTGAACATAGTAGGCCACTAAAATCCAGCTTGCAGTACCTTAGAGACAGTCTTGAATGTAGCAAAGTGTCCATCATATTCTGATCCATGACAGTGAAAAAGGACGTCCTGGACTTCTTCTTCTGCTAAGCATCTTCTGTAGATACCATCAGCACAATGCTTGTAGAGATATGGCTCATCCCAATAGAATCTCCTAAGTTCTCTCAAGAACTTCTTCTTAGCATAGCCTTTAAAGTCATGTGGTTCATCCTCTGCAGCAAGATAATTTGCAATATCGGCATACCAGGGCCTCTTTGGATCATGCAAAGCATAAACAGGTTCTTCAAAAGCCATCCCCAAGCTTGCACAAATCGCAGATAAGTGTTGAGATTGGTGACGAACGTCACCAATATTGGTGACAAGCGTCACCTCTCTCGTATACTTTGGTCGTGACTGTTCTGGGTTGGTGACGAGCGTCACCCTCCTGGTGTCGCTCGTCACTCCCCTACAATTTCGTGAAAACTGCAGGTTTTCAGTACTTTCCTCCTGTTCTCTGGTTTCCACCAAGTAAACATTCTCTTCAGGCAAGATATCATTGATTGGAACACTCTCTTCGACCTGAATCCGGGATAAATGATCAGCAACTCTATTCTCAACCCCTTTCTTGTCCTTCACTTCAATGTCAAATTCCTGAAGAAGCAGGATCCATCTTAACAGCCTTGGTTTTGCATCTTTCTTCTGCATTAGGTACTTCAGTGCGGAATGGTCAGTATGAACCACGACCTTGGAGCCAACAAGATACTGCCTGAACTTCTCAAAAGCAAACACAACAGCTAACAATTCTTTCTTAGTTGTTGCATAATTCTTCTGAGCATCATCCAAAGTCCTACTTGCATAATAGATGGCGTGTAATTTCTTGTCTTTCCTCAGTCCCAGCACTGCTCCAACTGCAAAATCGCTGGCATCACACATTACCTCAAAAGGTAAGTCCCAATCTGGAGGCTGCACAACAGGGGCTGTAACCAAAGCCTGTTTGATCTGTTCAAAGGCGGATTTGCACTCTTCTGTGAACTCAAACTTCACATCCTTGCAGAGGAGAGCAGTAAGGGGGCGTGCTATCTTGCTAAAGTCCTTGATGAATCTTCTGTAGAAGCCTGCATGACCCAGAAAACTCCTCACTGCTTTGACTGAATCAGGTGCTTGCAGACTTGTCATCACCTCAATTTTCGCCCTATCCACCTCTATACCGTCTCCTGAGACTCTGTGGCCAAGTACAATACCATCATGAACCATAAAATGGCACTTCTCCCAGTTTAAAACCAAGTGCTTCTCTTCACATCTCTGCAGAACTGCACATAGATTATCCAAGCAGTTCTTGAACGAGGACCCATAAACCGAGAAGGCATCCATGAACACCTCCATAAACTTCTCTATCATGTCTGTGAAAATCGACATAATGCATTTCTGGAAGGTTGCAGGAGCATTAGACAGCCCAAAAGGCATTTTGCGATATGCAAAAGTGCCATAGGGACAGGTAAAAGTGGTCTTCTCCTGATCATCTGGATGGATGGGGATCTGAAAGAAGCCTGAATACCCATCAAGGAAGCAGTTATACTTGTGATTCGCCAGCCTCTCTAGCATCTGATCGATGAAAGGGAGAGGAAAATGATCCTTCCTTGTTGCTGCATTCAGTTTCCTGTAGTCTATGCAGATCATGTGTCCTGTCATAGTCCTGGTTGGAATCAGCTCATCCTTGTCATTCTTTACCACTATGACACCTCCTTTCTTAGGCACCACGTGCACTGGACTCACCCAAGCACTGTCTGATATAGGATAGATGATACCAGCCTGCAACAACTTCATGGTCTCTTTCTTGACCAGATCCTGCAAATTCGGATTCAGCCTCCTCTGGTGCTCAACTGATGATTTCGACTCATCCTCCATGGGTATCCTATGCATGCACAAGTCTGGGGAGATACCTGAAATGTCATCAAGAGAATAGCCAAGAGCTTTGCGAAATTTTTGCAGCTTACTTAGCAAAAGGGTGAGCTCTGCATTGTTCAATGAAGCATTAACAATAACAGGATAGGTGGAGTTTTCTTCCAGAAATATGTACCTTAGCCCTGCAGGGAGCTGTTTAAGCTCAACTTTTGGTGCTTTTGCTGCAGACCAATCTCCCATTGTGGCAGCTTTCGCAGATGTGGAGACAATCTCATCCTATGCAACCAGTTGCATCACTTGTGCAGTAGCATCCATCATCTTTGTGTAGCCTGTTGCAGCAGCATCTAACTGCTCATACTCAGCTGTAGAAGTGGTCAACGCCCTTTCCAATGTATCCTCTGAACTCATCTCATGGAAGATCTGATCAGCAATGTTTGTGAGAACATCCACATAAAAAGTCTGTCCATCTATGGTTGGCCTCATCATCAGCTTGTCCATTTCGAATTTTATCACTAAATCGCCAATATTCAGCTCTATTCTACCCTTCTTGACGTCAATAATAGCTCCTGCAGTAGCCAAGAAGGGTCTGCCAAGAATCAAGGGGTCTTTAGGTTCTTCTCCGTACTCTAGAACCACAAATCAGTAGGAATCATACAATCTCCTATTTTGATAGGAACATCCTCTATCACTCCTTCAGGAACTCTGACTGATCTATCAGCTAGGACAAGAGATATCCTTGTAGCCTTAAAATCGGTCATCCCCAAACTCTTGGCAACAGAATGAGGCATGAGGTTCACACTAGAACCAAGATCACACAATGACCTCTCAAACTTGTCATTGAAGATGGTGCAGTCTAAAACAAAGCTTCCTAGGTCTGAAAGTTTCTCTGGAACTCTGTTCTGAATCATTGCACTGACCTGCTCGTTGATCATCATAGCTCCAACCTCAAGACTCAAGTTATTGGTCACCATCCTCTTCACATACCTCCTTATAACAGGAGTGATCCTTACAGCATCTATCAATGGGATCTCTATAACCAACTTGTACATGATAGCCTTGCATCTTGCATCTTCAAGCTCTTGCTTAGACTTCTTATGATGCTTAGGATAGGGTATCATGGGTTTATACACGGTCTCCTTAGCATTATCTGAAGTCTTAGGCGAAACTGCAGCATATGGTGTCTGGTGATGAGCGTCACTGGGATGGTAGCGAGCGTCACTCACTTTGGACGAGTCGGGATCGATCATTGGATATGGGTGACGAGCGTCACCCACCTGGTGACGGTCGTCACCAATTTGTGAAGAGTCGAGGTCGGGGTTGTGCTCGATGGGTGACGAGCGACACCCATTATTGGTGACGAGCGTCACCCGTGGGTCTTCAGCAAATATTTCTTCATCTTCATATCCTGCAATACCCATGAAATTCCTTGAAGTTAAATCCTTCTGCTGCACTGGTTGCAGGTTCTTTCCACTCCTCAATGTGATGGTATTCACATGGTGTTTGGGATTAGCATCAGTTCTTCCTGGAAGAAATCCTTCTTGCCTCTGAACAGCTCCTGCAGTTTGGGCAACTTGAACATCAAGCTTCTTCATATGAGAGTTCAGACTCTCAATTTTTCCATTCAAATCCTGATAGAGCGAATCTATCTTGCCATTAAAGTCCATTGTAAGCTTCTGTTGTCCTTCCAAGATCTGTTCTAACATTGCTTCCCTTTTGTTCCCTTGTGGAGGTGCTGGTTGATAGGAAGAAGAACCATAGTTTCTGTAATTTCCACTGTTCTGGAATGGCTTCTGGTACTCTGTCTTCTGGAATGCGGCTCTAGGAGTGAAACCAGGCGTGCTCTGTCCTCCTGTAAGGGCGTTCTTCTGCTTGTTGTTGCTGTATCCTCTGTTCCACTGCTGATTCCCATACCTTTGTTCCTGAAAACCACCAGAATTGATGAAATTTACATCCTCCTGCTCAACTTCCTCTGGAGCTTCAAAAGTTTCCACTTCTGCAGCAAAGTGAACTGACTTCTTCCCCACCAAAAGGCTGTGCATATCATCCAACTTAGCCTTAACTTCAGCAATCTGATTTCCATCAGCTACACCAGCTTGTTTCATCTTCTGAAAGTCTGCGTATTTAGTGCTGTTGCTGCAGACCAAGTTCTCAATCAGTCTGATCGCCTCTTCTGGTCTGTTGGTGTTGAAGTTTCATGCACTTGCTGCATCCAGAGCCATCTGATATTTCCAGTCAATGCCTCTGAAGAAAATCTTAAGTAATTGCACCTGACTGAAACCATGCTGAGGACAGTCCCTTTGATAAGACTTGAACCTGATCCAAAAAGCCTTAAAAGCTTCAGTAGGGCATTGTGTAAATGATGCAATTTTCGTCCTCATGACCTCTGATCTTGCATCATCATAGAAGTTATTCAAAAAGGCATTCTTGGTTGTCTTCCCAAGTGGTCAATGAAGCAGATTCCAGTTGCTTTAGCCAATATGCAGCTTCTCCTTCAAGAGAGTAAGGAAAAAGCTTGCAGAACAGAAAGTCATTGCTAACCCCATTAGCTTTGACACTGGAAGCCAAGTCCTCAAATCTCTCTATGTGATCCATATGATGCTCATGAGGCAAACCATGGAATGGATGCTGGCCAACCAGCTGATAGTAGACTGGTTTAACCTCAAAATCGTTCCTCTGGAAGGCAGGAGGTCGGATTGCAGCTCTGTTGGCATAGAACTGATCAGGTCTGTTGTAGTCACCTAGAGTCCTCTGAACAAAACGCCCAGCAGCGTTATTGACAGCAGCAGGGACCCCCACGTTCTCAGCCACTTGCTGAACCTGCTGTTCAACAATGACGTTCCCCTCTTGATCAATTCTCTGCCCCCCTTCGTTCCTCCTGTTTCCTTCCCTGTCAACCAAGTGACCTTCTGCATCTTCAACCAAGATAAGTGGAGCGACCATTGTAGATTGCTTCTAAGCTTTCCTGTTAGTTCTCTCCAACCTAGCAAGCTCGTCGATGCTCAAAGTCACAAGCTCCTTCTCTTTGTTGCTTCTGGTTCTGCGATTAGGCATACACCTGAAACAGGAACAAAGAAAAGTAGCTGAAAGTCAGTAAATAAATAAAAACTTAGGCAAAATCCTAATACTAAAAATCAATAGACAGTTATTACTCTCCGACAACGGCGCCAAAAACTTGATAGGGCTCAGGTTTTACCCAAATAAAACTACTGCAACTGCACAGCAAAAGCAGTTGTAGTACAAGGGGTATCAAAATCCCAAGAGAGTAATGCAGACTACACTATCGAATGTAGATTCAGATTAAGCTAAGCAAGATATGATGTATGTAATGCGAATGAAAGAATGAAAGTAAGCAAACGATTTTGTAAGATGATCTTAGTTCCAGAATACTAAAAGCGCTAAGTCAGGGCAGTTCGCAGGTTGAATCCAAGAATGTATGACGCAGGAAATCAGGAATGATTAAGAACCATTTTAAACATGAATCACCGATGCATAACTAATCAATTCTCATTGCAAAAGTTATCTATGCCTAAATCACAGAGTTTCAAATCTCTTTGCAAATCCTAACAACCTAAGCATGCAAGAATGATCAGATTCAATTGTTTACAAAACTCCTAAGCCAAATCTCTTTGCACTAAGTTGTTTTGCTCATCAAATACTAGTTCAGGTTATGAATAATACTCTCACATATATTTAACAACCTAATATTTTCAGATTCCTAGATGATGTGTCTCAGAAATTCGATTTTAAAGCAAGCAGAGATGAAAAACCATAAGGTATTCCTAACAGATAGCGATTCTACAATCTTTTCATCAACCTTTGAAAAACCCTAACTTAACTAGCAGATTACTCAGACATGATTATGGAATCACAAAACATAACTGAATAATATTGCATTAAGAGAAAGAGTAAAGAAATAAAGGGGGTTCGAAATCTTCTCAAAAGAGTACAGGATTTGTCTCCCCAAAAAGCTCTGAATAAATCTCTCTCTAAGCTCTCTGAATTCTCAAAAACTAAGATCATCGCCAACAATGGCTGAAAAACCTAATAAATAGGTGCTAAACACGAACTGTAGTTCCTAGTCTTCGACGGACTCCGTGCCTGACAAACAGCAAGCTCAACGAACATTTATTATGGGACCAGCTCGATCTGATCGACGAAGATCGAGACCAAGCATTGATCAGGATACAAAATTACCAGCAGGCCGCAGCTCGCTACTACAACTCCAAGGTCAAACACCGGAGATTCAACATAGGAGATTTTGTCCTATGCAAGGTACAAGATTACACCAAGTAGCTCGGTGCTGGGAAACTAGGAACCAATTGGGAAGGTCCCTATCGCAGCATCAAAGTAGTTTACGACGGCGTCTACAAGCTAACGAAAGTACGAAACGGGGTTCCCGAGATAAGACCTTGGAACGTAATGAACCTCAAGAGGTATTATCGCTAAAAGGACTTTAAAAAATTGAACTACGTCATGGCTTGATTCCCTTACGGGATACGTAGGCAGCTCGGCCCATGAGTTCAGCTACCATTTTTTATCAAATTCTTATTCCTCAGCATTGTGGATACATAAATCCACACTCAGAAATTTATGTGTTTTTGTAAGGGAAGAAACTTAGGAGAATTAAGGGCTAGGTTCTCTTAAACAGATTGACTGTATAAGCTAGCACTAACTGAAATAAGGACTTGATATTAATCGGTTGAATGAAACAAGCACAAAGATTTTGATGGAAAAGATGAACTCAAAAGAGCTCTAAGAGCAGTTACAGAGTTTTCGTGTGTAAAAAAAGTGTAAAAGAAGATCAAACCGAAGGTCCTCCAAACTAAGCCATTCGTCTCCTTTATATAGCTCGCCTTGTCGAGCTTCAACCTCCAGCGCGTATCTCGGCCACGTGCAGCAGCTTTAGCTGGAAATCTCGCCATGTGCAGCAGCTTCTTCCGCGAAGTTCGGACTCGTTTGAACTGGCGAGAATATGCTTTGACTTGGCTCGAATCCTTTCTTGTTTCTCGGGATTCGGTCGAGCTCCGAACGGAATGTTTTGTTGTTCAGGATTGGATCGTTGGGAGTGAATGGGCCTGGGCCGTAGGGTCAAAGCCCAGTCCATTTGGCTCAGTTTGGATCTGCCTATTGGTCTTGAGGGAGCCGGATTTAGGGTGCTATATCCATATCCAACAAGCATGACAACATCAATAGGCGAGCTATAAGCGATGACCCTACTTTGTATTATCTTTCCTTCTCTTATAATTGGAATAATAATCAATTACTCAACAACAATTATATTTGTCAAAACCAAGATCACGAACCAAAACAGTTCAGACCACCCTCGTCATACATCTATAAGCTGAAATACATCAAATCAAACTTGAGCTCATAGCTCGGCTTTGAGGTCAAAACATAGCCCACCCACCCGCACCTCGTAACAAGCGAGCTCCAGCTCAATCAACCTCGAAGCCCAAGCACTCCCAATCTCCTGCACCTAGAATCAGCGAGCCCAACACAGCCTGCAGTTCGTCAGGAACGAATGAGCCCTATGTCTGGAAACTCAGAATAAATTGGACCCCCTTCTCCATCTCAAAGCCGAAACTGAAAAAAGGCCTAGTTCAAAGGAAAGCAAACTCCATTTTTCACATGAAACATCATCGCGAAGCAGTTCGATCCGTCTTCCAAAATCTAAACAAAAGTCAAGTTATAAAATTTAGCCACTTTTCTCAGAACAAACAGATTGCATTCCGCGGCCTAATCTTTTTGTCTAAGTCTGATAAATCAAGCAACAAACTCAGAGCTAACATCTTGAGCATCGAACTCACGACTACCAAACTAAGCCTTGAGCTCGGTAACCCTAGTCCGCTTTCCTATGTTACCAAACAACTTAGCAAAAATCCTACTCGAAAAAACCAAATGCATAAGGCAAAGTTAAACAAAGTCTAAGGCACGAGGCCTGATTGCATTCAATATGAAGTCCTTTCGGGCACAGATGAGTTAGAAAATACGGATAAAAACCCTCCCGGGCACCAGAACAAGCGTAAAAGCCCCGCCTTGCAACAAAGTTTGAAAATAAAATTTAAAAAGAAGAAGGGAGTAAGAACGGCACCACGGTCAGCCATCGAACTAACCACCCGCCTTATCGTCATTGCCTCCCTTCTCTGCATCATTGCTTCCACCTTCCTCCACGTTCAAACCGAACTGATTAAGACCAACAGGAGCGCCTGAAGTTGGGTCGACCTCCATAGCTACCGAGTCGTCGGAGATCACTAGGAGGTTCAGCTTGCCGATCGAGAAGTCCGAGACCTGGCGGCTTTAAAAGCCAATCCCAAGTCTTCTTCGTCTTTTGTCACCCTCTCCAGCTCCTCCTCGACAGTGGTGGTCCCGGCGATGACCTGCTGAAGCATCTCCTTGTTGGCAATGCATTCTTGGAGATTGCACTCGGCCACGCCCTCTGCTTTCTTCCTCTCCCACTTCAGCTTGAAACCCTCGATCACCTCCATGAACTTTCGAGACATCTGCTTCCGCGCCTCTCGGCTGGCTTGATGGATAACGCCCTTGCATTCGCGGATCAGATGAAGGTTCTTCTCCCTCGCATCTGAGCCTTCGTGAAGAGCTCGCACCATCTCGGCTTGGGCTTCGAAGAGCTGGTTAGTGGCGACCTTGAACTTCTCGTTCTTATCAACCCCCTCGTTCTCGAGATCCGTAATGTGAGCCTGCTGGCCTCTTTATTGCTTAAGGAGGTTAGTCTGGCATGCGACATGTGCGTTCGCAGCCTCAAGGTCGGACTTCAGCTTGCCGATTACCATTCCCATCTCCTCGATCTCTCCCAGATGAGGGACGTCCTGCAGCCTCTACTCAAGACGAACATAGAGCCGGTTCCCAGCCTCAGCAGCCTGCGAACATCAACAGCTAAAACGTTAAGATATATAACACTTAACGAAAAAAATACAAATAAAAATAGGGCACCCTTTACCTTCCCCTGGGCCGTCGCCATCTCCACGTATAGCTCTCTCTCTGTCATCTTCTTGAGAGCAGGAAGTTGGCACCCATTGGGCTTGAAGTGACGCCACATGGCCGCCATGCCATCGGAATCGTCCGTGATCGGATGATCCTTGGTGAGCTCAAACATTCAGTGGAACGGCTGGCTACCCGTCGAGCCACCGCTCCTGTTAGACACCGATAGATGTGCCTCTGTAGCCCGACTTCCCCCGTCGTCTCTTGGCCTCTTGGAGGCAGGTTGGGATGAGTGCTCGAGCTCCTCATCGTCAACGGAGCGCTGGGTCTTGCTCGAGGTAACAGAGATCGCCCCTATTAATCGAGGAGGGGGGCCGGGCTGAGGGTTCATCATTTGCTCGACCTCCTTATCATGGAGATGAGGCGTGGGAGCAACAATCGAGGCAAGCGTGGCTTCGAGGGCCTCCTTGACACTCCCAGAGCATAGCCTGGAGCAGCTGAACCCAGCCGGGGATTTCACGGATCTCTGACGGAAGGTCGATTTGCGAGACATGGCTGAACTTGAGCTTACTGAACTGGAAGCCGGAAGAGAACGGAGAGGAAGGACTCCAGCTGCCAGTAAAACAAACCACTACGTATCATTTCACTGTGATCCAATAAGCAAAGGTCGTAGCGCTAGCTCGACAGAAAAACTTACCAGGTGCGACAACCAGAGCCTGGACGGGTGAAATGAGAACTCGTCGAACTCGTTCTTGTGTAAACGTGCTCTAGACGACTTCTCCTCGCCTAAATAATCCTAACCGGTGCTCGACATCGGGATCCCTCGTTGCTCTGGATAACTGACCTGATAGATAAAAAACAAACAGAAGTCAGAAAACCAGTCGAGCAAAACAAGACAAGCATAGCTAGCAAACGCCTAAGCCTAGCTAAATACCGCTACCTCGTACTCAGCCGGCAGCCGGGCAAAGTCGAAGCTCCCGACGGACGTCTCATTGACTTTGAATTTCAACTCGGTTTTCTCCTAACCGGAGTCCTTCTCCGGGCTCTCCTCGATGAACCGCGTTTTGATCTCGGGGACGCGTAGAAAGTCCCGGGACGGCGGGCGTTGTATTTAACGGAAAGTACACCCTCAGGTCCGAGTATTGAAAGCTGACGACCACTTCTCGGACATCCAATGATGGCCCTAACCAGATTTGGGCACATCTGCGGGAAAGCCAGTTGCAGGTCCCCAAGAACTTCAAGGACGAACCGGGGGATCGGGAAGAACAGCCCGTAATCCCGGAAGTATGTCGTGTACGTGCAACAAAAGCCCTGCTCCATGTCCGCCGGAATCACCGCTGACGTCAAGACAGCCAGCTAAACCCCATCGGGGATCTCACATTCTCGACGGAAGTCGTCGAGAGCCTTCTAGTCATTTTTTTGGACGGACCCGGAACTATAGCGTTCGTCCCGAAGGGAGAAGAAGACCAAAGACGCTAAATCCATAAAAACCGAGAACAAAGATCGAAGTTTTTTCGAAAGCAAACAAGAAACTTAGCAAACGATCGCCCAAAAAACCTCCTTTCTCAAAAATCGCGACAAACGGAAGTTGCAGAAAATAAGAGAAAGAGGAGAGAATAAGTTACCTTTAATTGACGAACTGATGCGGTTAAAGAAGGAGTGGAGAAGGTGGACTTTATATCTTGGTAATTATTCTTTACCTCGTAGATCGCAGAAAATCTGGCAACGCGCCAATCTCTACCAACCGATTCTTAGATCTCAACCGTTGAATATTCGGTTCGACGAATCTGGCGTGCTGCAGAGCCCGATTAATCAAGGCCGTCGGATCATCTTTCTCTCTCTTCATCTAGACCTTCCACGTCAAAAAGTATCCGTGCGAATTCTACCGAGGACTGCACCTTGCCTCGGGAAGCTCGATCGCCAAAACAAAAAAAGTAAATGTCCATATTTACTTCGAATCCTAACTGTCCACCTGGATGAGATAATAACAAACTTATCACAACAGTTAAGCCGCAACTTTGAGGTCAATTCTCGACCATGCGTTCCATGGACTGTTCACCTTTCCAGGATCCGAACCGTCGATCTTGGATGATTACCTGAAGTCGTGACATCGGCACAACAGATACAAAATCTTTCAAAAGTCACATCTTGCCGCCCATTGAAGCTCGAGCTTGCTCTCATTGATGGGCTGGGGGGCAATTGTTGGAGCTGGATTTAGCACCCTAAATCCAGCCCACTCAAGCCCAACAGGCAGATCCAAACTAAGCACACATTGGCTGGGCTTCGTTCGCACAGCCCAGGCCCACTTCCTTGCAATGGTCCAAACTTGAACAATCAAACGATCCATTCACGCGGTCGAGCTCCAGCTCGACCAAATCCCATGAAAAATGGAAGAATCCGAGCCGAGTCAGAGCATATTCTCGCTAGTTCCAACGAGCCCGAAATTCACAGAGGAAGCTGCTGCACGTGGCAGAGATTTCCGTCTGAAGCTGCTGCACGTGGCCGAGATATGATAATGGTTTTTTCTTTACGGTCTAATGCAACAGAGAACTTATCAAAACTCTAATGCATGCAACGTTGTAGTGAGGCAAGCAGAGAGTGTCAATCCAGTTCTAGGTGATAGAGAATCCACAGAGAATGCAAGATCTAGGACAAATCTAAGTGAAATGAGACAGTTTGTTGAGAAAATCTTGAAAACTAATTGCAGCAACCTAAACAGAGTGAAACCTATTTTAAAAATACTAGAAAGCAAGCAGTTACCACGAGGAATAAACAGATAAATTAAAGGGAAGAGCTTCGAA
Organism: Thlaspi arvense; assembly: GCA_911865555.2. NCBI lineage: Eukaryota > Viridiplantae > Streptophyta > Magnoliopsida > Brassicales > Brassicaceae > Thlaspi > Thlaspi arvense. The sequence goes on along the minus strand of OU466859.2, from coordinate 31,636,295 downwards.
TTGTTAAAATTCGACTAGTGGATCGAGCACAAGATCGACCACTAGATCGAGCAGAAACGATCGATCTCGTCTAAAATCGTAAGAACAAGGAATCTAAAGACCAGGAAGCTATCAAACAACAAGCAAAAGGTGATATGCGACGCAAATAAGCTAAAGAGAAGGGTTTCAGGGTCGAGATTCATATAAGGGGGTTTCAAAGGTTGATCTTGGGTTTGAAACTTTAGATCGACTCACTTGGTGAGGATCTCTAAGCCTCGAAAACAAAACAAGATCTATCCGTGGCTTTCGGTATAGATCACTCTTTCATCCTCTCCTCCAAACCCATGGCTTTTGGTGGAAAAAGAGGTTGAAAGGCCATTTCACTCGATTCACTTACTCGATTTGATATGGATCGAGTAAGGGATCGAGGCGTTGAAGTCGATCTCTTGATTGGACTCTAAAATGATCGGAAGGTCTTTCTCGATCGTCAACTCGATTATTTCTCCTGATCGAGCGGCCTTCTCGATCTGTTGGTCGATTGTTGGACCGGATCGAGTTGAGTGCTCGATTGGCTTGTCGATCTGACTCCTGGATCGAGTGATGGCGTCGATCTCGGGGTCGATTTCTAGGCAACATCCTTCTTTATTCTTGATGATCCTCCTCGAATCTAGTATGTTTACGTACTCTTGAGTTCTCTGGTCTACATAGCCAAACTCTCCTGGCTCCTTAGTGAGTGCTAGCTTCAAATGGTCTTCTATAGCTAGCTCTTCCAGCAACTCATCCGCCAAGGCATCCATCGTTTCGATATAGAAAGCTTGTCCTTCAATGGTTGGCTTCTTTAGAACCTTGTTGATGTCAAAGTCAAGCCTGATTTCTTTCCCCAAATGCAAGGCACTCTTCCCATTCTTCACGTCTATTATGGCTCCGGCGGTTGCTAGGAATGGTCTCCCTAAGATGAGTGGGTCTTTCGGCTCCTCGTCCATCTCCAGCACTACAAAATCTGTAGGTACGTTTACTCCACTGATTCGCACCGGCAAGTCTTCAAGCAACCCCACTGGTAGTCTCACGCTCCTATCAGCCAACACCAATGAGATCCGACATTCCTTAAACCGAGTGAAACCAAGCTTCTTAGCCACGGAGTGAGGCATCAAGTTTATGCTGGCTCCGAGATCACACAAGCAGCTCTTGAACTCAAGGGGACCCAAAGCACACGGTATGGTGAAGCTTCCAGGATCCCAGCTTCTTAGGCACTATCTCCTTATGAATAACCGCGCTACACTCTTCGCTTAGTACAAGCACTTCTTTGCTTTCTTTGTTCTTCTTGGCAAGGGTGTCCTTGAAAAACTTGGCGCACTTGGGCATCATGGCGAGACAGTCTACAAGAGGCAGCTTTATCTCCACGTCTCTCAAGTGCTTCTCAAATAGGATTCGGTGCTTCTCTATTAACTGCTTTTTGAACCGACCCGGGAATGGCAACTTTGGTACGTAAGGTGGGGGCACGTATTCACCCTTCTCCTAGGTGGTTTTCTCAGCTTTCTTCTCAACGAATGCCTTGTCACCTCTCCTCGGTCCTTGGATCCATACGTTGTCAAAGTTTATCTCCTCATTATCAGCTGAAAGTTTACCCTCCCCCTCTTGAATTACAACGTCCTCGTTGGTCTTTGTAGAAACCGGAGGATCAAGCTCTTTGCCATTTCTCAACGTAATAGCATTGGCATACTCCTTCGGATTTTGTTCACACTTTCCCGGAAGGCTGTTCTGTCCACTCGTGCTTGCTTTGCCCTTCTCTAGCTGCTTGATCTTGTTGTTGAGGTTTGTTATTTGAGTAGAGAAGTCGGTTAAGGATGAATCCAGCCGAGTGTTCATTTCAGCGAACTTTTGATTTGTAGAAGCTTGCCCTTGTATTAGCTGTTGGAACATTGCTTGAACCGGATCAACTTGTTGTTGCATCGGTTGTTGTTGTTGTTGAGGTGCAAAGCCCGGAGGGTAGTTAGAAGTATAACCCTTGTTTTGTTGTTGTTGCCCTTGGAAGTTGCCTTGCCCTTGACTTTGGAATCCACTGCTTGGTTGAAAGCCTTTGTTGTAAGGGATGAAAGGCTTAGCATGTTGAGCAGGGTACACTTGATCTTTAGGGTTGGCTACATTGGTGCTTCGGTAAGAGAGGTTGTTGTTCTGGTAGCCTTGGTTGTAGCCTTGAGACTTGTAGTTGTTCTGACCGGCTACCCAATTTGCTTCTTCTTGGCTTAGCTCTAACTCTTCTTGGTTGTCCTCAGCTTCACCAACGAAGTGAACATGCTTCTGATTAGCTAAGACCAACTTGTCAATCTTCTCATGCAACGATTTGAGCTCCTTCTTGTGAGACTCTAGTTCTGATCCCCTTGGTGCTCGGTCATAATCCTCGGCATAGTTTCCATCACTCAACGCAAGGTTCTCTATTAGCTCCATACCCTCTTCTACTTCTTGACCGAGGAAGTTGCCTTTGCTAGCTGTATCAAGCAACAACCGGATCTTTGGGGAAGCTGCACGGTAGATTATGCTGAGTAGAGTCTCCTCACTGAACCCGTGATGAGGACATTGGATCGTGTAGTCTTTGAAACACTCCATAGCCTCGTTGAAAGTCTCATTGTTCCTTTGAGTGAAACCGCTGATTTCGCTTCTTAACCGAGCAGTCCTGGTGCTTGAGAAGAACTTGGAGAGGAAAGCCTTCTTACACTCAGCCCATGATGTGATGGTGCCTTGTGGTAGGGTGTTCTGCCAATGTCTAGCTTTGTCTCCGAGGGAAAAGGGGAAGAGACGCAGCTTGAAGGCATCTTCTGATATACCGTTGATCTTGATCATTCCACACACTTGCTCAAAATTGTCCAAGTGTTCCAACGGGTCTTCCATTGCTAAGCCGTGGAACTTGTTGTTTTGCACCATAGATATGAAGCCCGGCTTGATCTCAAAGATGTTGTTTTGTACCGGAGGAGGAGTGATCCCAAACCTATTGTGGTGGGTATTGGGAGCATCTCCGGCTCCTATGATCCTCGGAGGTCTAGCCGCGTGTTGGGGGATACCATTGCCCCGTCCTGCTAGAGGAGGACCTTCAGGATGCTCATTCTCAGCCATGTCTTCAAAGTTGACCTGACCGTTCTGAACTATCTCTTCAAATGCTCTTGTTTGATCTCTGACTCTCCTTTGACGTGAGTGTCCGAGTTGATGTATGTTGTCAAGCGGTTGAAGAAGGTTGTTATCTCCACGTGAACGTAAATTCATGTACCTGAAAGTACACGGTTTAGAATAGTATTAGTAACTTGAAAAAAAGGTAAAGACTTAGTCTTTGCTAAGACCCAAATCTCTATGTTCTCTAAGCAACCTAGAATGGCAACGGCGCCATTTGATAATGGTTTTTTTTTCTTTACGGTCTAATGCAGCAGAGAACTTATCAAAACTCTAATGCATGCAACGTTGTAGTAAGGCAAGCAGAGAGTTTCAATCCAGTTCTAGGTGATAGAGAATCCACAGAGAATGCAAGATCTAGGACAAATCTAAGTGAAATGAGACAGTTTGTTGAGAAAATCTTGAAAACTAATTGCAGCAACCTAAACAGAGTGAAACCTATTTTAAAAAAATACTAGAAAGCAAGCAGTTACCACGAGGAACAAACAGATAAATTAAAGGGAAGAGCTTCGAATTGTTAAAATTCGACTAGTGGATCGAGCACAAGATCGACCACTAGATCGAGCAGAAACGATCGATCTCGTCTAAAATCGTAAGAACAAGGAATCTAAAGACCAGGAAGCTATCAAACAACAAGCAAAAGGTGATATGCGACGCAAATAAGCTAAAGAGAAGGGTTTCAGGGTCGAGATTCATATAAGGGGGTTTCAAAGGTTGATCTTGGGTTTTGAAACTTTAGATCGACTCACTTGGTGAGGATCTCTAAGCCTCGAAAACAAAACAAGATCTATCTGTGGCTTTCGGTATAGATCACTCTTTCATCCTCTCCTCCAAACCCATGGCTTTTGGTGGAAAAAGAGGTTGAAAGGCAAGGAAAACAGATTTCGAACAATGGCTTAACTAGTCCCCCAAACTACCATGGCTTTTGGGAAGGGGTAACTAATCACTAAGGTGAGATCTTCCGAGGTCCCTGGATCCTGTCAAGGTAAGGGACCTCTCGGATCGTGAAGCTCTTGGCGTGAGAGTCTTCAAGCATTAAGCTTTCATCACCTTAGAAGAGATAGATTTAAAACGTTTAGAAAACAAACCAAGATCGAACCTTTTCTACCCCTTAATCCTCTCAACCCTTAACCCCGAATGAACTACTCACTACACATAAAGGAAATCAAGCAAAGACGAAGAGAAGAAACGATAAACATGAAAGATAAACTGGATTAAAACGATAAAGATTCGAAAATACAAAAGCTTGAAACTGTTCTACAATGGTGTTCTTCCAAAAAACCAGAGAGAAAAAAAACTAAAAACTTTTTTGAGAAGGTAAAAATCTCAAAAGTTATCGAAAAGTAGTCGCCGCCTTTGCCAAAAATGCCAAAACAGTCCAATGGTCCCCCCCGTCGCTAACAGCCAAAAACGGTTGAAAGGACAGAGATCGACCATTGGATCGAGTTGGTCTCTCGATCATATCCGGCCATCGTGTCTTCGGCTCGATCCGGGTCTCGATCTTCTGTGGTGAATCGAGTGTTGCATCCGATCTCGGTATCGATCTCCGGGAGGATCGAGTGGTGTACTCGATCCGGCTCTTGCTCTGCATGGCGTCATTTACGTCTGTACCGATGCATCGACTGCTTCACTCGATCTCCGTCTCGATCATTATCCTTGGATCGCCTAGTTGGCTCGATCTTCTGGTCGATCAACTCCTAGATCGACCGGCCATGCTCGATCTGCTCCTCGATCACTGGTCCTTAGCATTTTCCCGAGCTTCCATGAACCGCTACATTGGTCTCCACACCTCCACGAACCTCCGTGTCTCCAAAGCAACCATAAACAACCTGGAATGGATGCAAAATGCAGAGAAAATGCAAATGCTGATGCAAGAATGCTCTAGGACTCTAAGTGATGCAAATCTAACCTAAAACATGATACAAATGCATGAAAAACTATCTAATGAGTATGCAAAATGCAATGACATCATCGAGCTATGTCCACGATTTAGGGGTCGATTTGGCACAGATCGAGTGATGGATCGAGTCGAGTGATCGATCTGTTTTCAACAAATTTTCCCGAGAGAAATTAGATCGGTCGATCCGTTTGGGATCGATCGATCCTTTTTCATCAAGGTCGATCTTGTCACTCGTTCTCGTCTAGATTGACTGGCTCCTCTCGATTCACTGACTCGATCTAGCAAAGATTGGGCCAGGATCAGTCGATCTAGCACTCGATCTCTAGCCTTATCTCAACCCCTATCGCCTCTTTTGGACTTCAAGATCAAGGTTTAGACTCCTCATACCTGTTCCTACACACTTGCAGAATAAAAACATAAAACTGAAAGGGAAATAAAGCAGAAATATGTACAGGATAAACATGGGAATGCCTCCCAAGTGCGCTTTCTTTAATGTCTTTAGCTAGACCTTACTTGGTTTAAGCGGATGGTGGGTCTTGGAGAAGCACAGAGGTACTCTCCTTGTCATAGCCGTCGGCCAAGTAAGGCTTGACTCTGTGTCCGTTGACGGTGAATGCACTGCCACTTTTTCCCATCAGAGTAACAGCTCCATAAGGCAACACTTCTTGAATCACGAATGGTCCGCTCCACCTTGATTTCAGCTTGCCCGGGAAGAGTTTGAGCCTCGAGTTGTACAGCAACACTAACCCTCCTTCCTTAAGCTCCTTGGCAACCAACTTCTTGTCATGAGTCTCCTTAGTCCGCTCCTTGTATATCCGAGAGCTCTCGTAAGCGTTCAGTCTTAACTCATCCAGTTCGTGTAGCTGAATAAGGCGCCTCTCCTGAGCAGTCTTGAGGTCAAAGTTCAGCCTCTTCACAGCCCACAACACACGGTGTTCCAGCTCAACCGGGAGGTGACAGCCCTTGCCATAGAGTAGAGTGAAAGGAGTTGTACCAATCGGCGTTTTGAAGGCGGTACGGTAGGCCCAAAGAGCGTCATCCAGCTTCACTGCCCAGTCTTTCCTTGTTGCTCCGACAGTCTTCTCTAGTATAGCCTTGATTTGCCGGTTGGAGACTTCCACTTGACCGCTTGTTTGAGGATGATATGGTGTAGCCACCTTATGCTTAACTCCATACTTTCTCAAGAGATTCTCAAAGACCTTGTTTATGAAGTGGCTTCCTCCATCGCTTATAACAACCTTGGGTACCCCAAACCTCGGGAAGATAATACTCTTGAACAGCTTGATTACCACCTTAGAGTCATTTGTAGGGGAAGCAACAGCCTCAACCCATTTAGAGACATAATCCACTGCTACTAAGATGTGTTTGTTGCCATATGAAGCAGAAAATGGCCCTATGAAGTCTATGCCCCACGCGTCGAACACGTCAACCTCGAAGATGGGAACTTGAGGCATTTCGTTCCTCTTAGTAATATTCCCTGCTCGTTGACATGCCTCACAGCTCTTCACAAACTCGTGTGCATCTTTAAAAATGGACGACCACCAGAAACCGGCTTGCAACACTTTCGTGGCAGTCTTGAAAGAGGCGAAGTGTCCTCCGTAGGAAGAGCCATGGCAATGATAGAGGATGTCCCTGGCTTCTTCCTTTGTAACACATCTCCGGTACAAACTGTCTACTCCTCTCTTGTATAAGTAGGGCTCGTCCCAAAAGTAGTCACTAGCCTCTCTCATAAACCGCTTCTTGTGATAGATGTTGAAATGTGTTGGCTCCTCACCACACGCTAGATAGTTCACTACATCAGCATACCACGGTAGATCCTCCTCTTTGAAACTCAACACCTCTTCAAACCTCCCTTCTAGCTTTCCACAAACAGCCGTGGTAATCGCCATAAGCTGCCCTTCTGGAAGAGAGTCATCTAAGGGGAGAGACTCGTTGATCCTTAGCCGTGGGACCCTCCTTAGACCCCGAGGCATGGCCCTTCAGACTGCTTTCCTCGATCGCTATCCCTTCTAAAATCGAGTCCTCCAGTCGATTCTCCTCTCGATGTCGTCTAGATCGAGCCATTTCGCTCAATTCACTTACTCGATTTGATGTGGATCGAGTAAGGGATCGAGACGCTGAGTCGATCTCTTGATTGGACCCCATAATGATCGGGAGGTCTCTCTCGATCGTCGACTCGATTTTTTTTCCTGATCGAGCATTCCTCTCGATCTGTCCATCGATTGTTGCACCGGATCGAGTTGCGTTCTCAATTGCCTTGTCGATCTGACTCCTGGATCGAGTGATAGCGTCGATCTCTGGGTCGATCTCTAGGCAGCAACCTTCATCATTCTTAACAATCCTCCTAGAATCCAGCAGGTTGACGTACTCCTGGGTCCTCTGGTCCACATAGCCAAACTCCCCTGGCTCCTTAGTCAGTGCTAGCTTCAAATGGTCTTCTAGAGCCAGCTCTTCCAGCAACTCATCCGCTAAAGCATCCATCGTTTCAATATAGAAAGCTTGCCCTTCAATGGTCGGCTTCTTCATAACCTCATTGATGTCGAAGTCAAGCCTTATCTCCTTCCCAAATGCAAGGCAATCTTCCCATTCTTCACGTCTATGATAGCCCCGGCGGTTGCAAGGAATGGTCTCCCTAAGATGAGTGGATCCTTAGGCTCTTCATCCATCTCCAACACGACAAAGTCTGTAGGCACGTTCACACCACTGATTCGCACCGGTAAATCTTCAAGCAGCCCCACTGGTAGCCTCACACTCCTATCAGCCAGTACCAACGAGATCCGACAGTCTTTGAAACGAGTAAAGCCAAGCTTCTTAGCCACGGAGTGAGACATCAGGTTTATGCTAGCTCCGAGATCACATAAGCAACTCTTGAACTCTAGAGGACCTAAAGCGCAGGGTATAGTGAAGCTTTGAGGGTCTCCCAGCTTCTTAGGGACTTTCTCCTTATGTATCACAGCACTACACTCTTCACTTAGAACAAGTACCTCCTTGCCTTCCTTATTCTTCTTCACGAGAGTGTCTTTGAAGAATTTGGCGCATTTAGGCATCATTGCAAGGCAGTCAACGAGAGGTAGCTTGATCTCCACGTCCTTAAGATGCTTCTCAAAGAGGATTCTATGCTTCTCTATGAGTTGCTTCTTGAAGCGGCTAGGAAAAGGCAGCTTAGGTACATACGGTGGAGGCACATAAGCATTCTTCTCCTTAGTGGTTTGCTCAGCTTTCTTCTCAGCAACTGCTTTGTCTCCTCTTCTTGGCCCTTGGATCCAAACGTTGTCAAAGTTAATCTCATCATCATCAGCCGAAGGTTTACCCTCCCCCTCTTGAATTACAATAATCCTCGTTGTTCTTGGTAGAGACCGGAGGTTCGAGCTCTTTGCCGCTTCTCAACGTTATGGCATTAGCATACTCCTTGGGATTCTGCTCACACATTCCCGGAAGACTATTCTGACCACTCGTACTCGCTTTCTCTTTCTCTAGCTGCTTCATCTTGTTATTTAAGTTGGTGATCTGAGTGGAGAAGTCAGTGAGAGACGAGTCTAGACGAGTGTTCATCTCGGCGAACTTCTGGTTTGTAGAGGCTTGCCCTTGTATCAGCTGTTGAAACATTGCTTGAACCGGATCAACTTGTTGTTGCATCTGTTGTTGCTGCTGAGGTGCAAAGCCCGGAGGGTAGTTAGGTGTATAACCCTTGTGGTTTTGATGTTACCCTTGGAAGTTGTTCTGCCCTTGACCTTGGAAACCACCACTCGGTTGAAAACCTTTGTTGTAAGGGATGAAAGGTTTTGCTTGCTGAGCAGGGTACACTTAATCTTTAGGGTTGGCTACGTTGGTGCTTCGGTAAGAGAGGTTGTTGTTCTGGTAGCCTTGGTTGTAGCCTTGAGGTTTGTAGTTGTTCTGTCCCGCCACCCAATTGGATTCTTCTTGGCTCAACTCTAACTCCTCTTGGTTCTCATCAGCTTCACCAACAAAGTGAACATGCTTCTGATTGGCTAACACCAGCTTATCTATCTTCTCATGCAAAGATTTCAGCTCCTTCTTGTGAGACTCTAGCTCTGATCCTCTCGGTGCACAGTCGTAATCCTCAGCGTAGTTGCCATCACTCAATGCCAGGTTTTCTATCAGCTCCATACCCTCTTCTACCTCCTGACCGAGGAAGTTCCCTTTGCTAGCTGTGTCAAGCAACAACCTGATCTTTGGTGAAGCTCCACGGTATATGGTACTGAGTAGTGTCTCCTCGCTGAACCTGTGATGAGGACATTGGACCGTGTAGTCTTTGAGACGCTCCATTGCCTCGTTGAATGTCTCATTGTTCCTTTGAGTGAAACCGCTGATTTCGCTTCTCAACCATGCTGTCCTGGTGCTTGAGAAGAACTTTGAGAGAAATGCCTTCTTACACTCGGACCATGAGGTGATGGAGCCTTGTGGGAGGGTCTTCTCCCAGTGCCTAGCTTTGTCTCCGAGTGAAAAGGGGAAGAGACGCAGCTTGAAAGCATCTTCGGATATGCCATTGATCTTTATCATCCCACATAGTTGCTCGAAGTTGTCAAGGTGCTCCAAGGGATCTTCCATTGCTAAGTCGTGGAACTTGTTGTTTTGCACCATTGAGATGAAACCTGGCTTGATCTCGAAGTTGTTGTTTTGTACAGGAGGAGGAGTGATCCCAAACCTATTGTGATGAGTGGTTGGAGCATCTCCGGCTCCTATGATCCTTGGGGGTCTAGCCGCGTGTTGGGGGTTTCCATTGCCCCTTCCTGCTGCCCCGTGAGCTGGAGGAGGTCCTTCTGGATGCTCGTGTTCAGCCATATCTTCAAAGTCAACCAAACCGTGCTGAACAATCTCCTCAAAGGCTCTTGTTTGTTCTCTGACTCTCCTTTGCCGTGAGTGACCAAGCTGATGAATGTTGTCCAAGGGTTGTAGTAGATTGTTGTCTCCCCTTGAACGAAGATTCATGTACCTGAAAACACACGTTTGAGAGTAGAATGATTAGTAACTTGAAAAAGGTAAAGACTTAGTCTTTGCTAAGTCCCAAATCTCTATGTTCTCTAAACAGTCCTAGGATGGCAACAGCGCCATTTGATAAACACTTTCTTAGCAAGGGTGAAAATGCAATGAGGTTATCAAACTCAAATGCAAGACATGTTGTAGTACAGCAAGCAAGAGAGAGTCAATCCATGCCTAGGATGATAGAGAATGCAAAGAGAATACAAGGACCAATGCAAATCCAAGCGAAATGAGATGATTTATGAGAAAATCTCTAAAAACTAGATGCAGCAACTTAAATAGAATGCAACCTATTTTAAAAATACTAGAAATGAAGAAACTACCGCGAGGAACAAACAGATTAATTAAAGGACCAAGCTTAAAATTACTAAAATTCGGCTAGTGGATCGACCATGAGATCGACCACTAGATCGAGCAATAACAGTCGATCTCGTCTAAAAATGCAAGAACAGTAAGACTAACGACCAGGATGCTATCAAAGATCAAGCGAATGACGAGATAAGATGTAAAGATGCTAAAAGAAAGGGCCTAGGTTTGAGATTCATGGTCAGGGGTTTCAAAGGTTCGACCTTGGGTTAAAAACTTTAAATCGACTCACTTAGTGAGGATCTCTAAGCCTTGAAAACTAAGCAAGATCTATCTGTGGCTTTCGGTATAGATCACTCCTTCATCCTCTCCTCCAAACCCATGTCTTTTGGTGGAAAGAGAGGTCGAAGGGCAAGGAAAAAAGATTTCAAATGAATGGCTTAACTAATCCCCCAAGCTTCCATGGCTTTTGGGAAGGGGTAACTAGTCTCTAAGGTGTGATCTTCCAAGGCTCCTGAATCCTGTCAAGGTAAGGAACCTCTCGGATCATGAAGCTCTTGGAGTGAGAGTCTTCAAGCATTGAGATCTCAATACCTTAGAAGAGATAGCCGTTGAAAACGCTTAGAAAAACCCCAAGATCGAAACCTTTTAGACCCCTTAATCCTCTCAACCCCGAACCCAAGTAAACTACTCACTACACATAAAGTAAATCAAGCAAAGCATGTAAAAGGAAATGATGAACATGAAAAGAAAACTAGATTAAGACGGAAATGATTCGATTACAAAGCTTAAGAAAAACGCAAGTTCAACAACGGTGTTCTTCACGAAAAACAGAGAGAAAACATAAAGAAAAAGATAAAGATTGAAAGTTGTCTGTGAAAAGGACGTCGCCGCCTTCCCAAAATGGCCAAAACAAGCTGATGGTCCCCCCCTCGCTAGCGGCTAAAAGTGGTTGAAAGGACAGAGATCGACTCCAGGATCGAGCGGTTCTCTCGATCATATCCGGAGATCGTGTCTTCGGCTCGATCTGGGTCTCGATCATCATCGGCGAATCGAGTGTTGCATCCGATCTCGGTATCGATCTTCGGGTGGATCGAGTGGTGTACTCGATATGGCTCTCGCTCTGCATGGCGTCATTTACATCTGTACCGTTTGATCGACTGCTTCACTCGATCCTTGTCTCGATCATTCTCCTTGGATCGCCTGGTTGGCTCGATCTTCTGGTCGATCACCTCCTAGATCGACCGGCCATGCTCGATCTGCTGTTCGATCTCTGATCCTTAGCATATATCCGAGCTCCCACGAAGTGCCACATCAGCCTCAACATGTCCACGAACCTCCACGACTCCAAAGCAGCCAGAAACAACCTGAATGTAATGCAAAACGCAAGGAACATGCGTATGCTGGTGCAAGAATGCTCTAGGACTCTAAGTGATGCAATCTAACCTAAAATGTGATACAAATGCATGAAAAGCTAACTAATGAGTATGCAAAATGTATGCAATATGCAGTAACGTCACTACTATAAAAGGGAAGCCACAAAACATTATGTTAATGCAAATTTAGCTTTCTACCAAAAACTCTCTCTTCTCTAAACCTTAAAGGGCGATTTGCCTTAAGGATCTTAATCTTTAATAAAGTTTGCATTTTTATGGTTTAATCTTGTCTCTTAATCTTTGTTCTTGCACCTTGGTAGTTTAGATTTATCATCTTTGCACTTTAACCTCATCTAGTTATGTTTAACTCCAAATCAATGGGATTAAGCATGATTTGTAAGTAGTTTACTTTAGATTTAGGATTCTAAGTAGGGAAAGTGGTGATTAAGATGTGATTAAGGGGTGATTAGGCTTATTTAACTATTCTATGTTGTCTCCTTCTCTTGCAAAGTGGTTATTGTTTATAAAGCTTGCTCCTTTTGATTGAATATGGTATTGATTGATGCATATGGTTCACTAAATGGCTTGTTATCTCATCTCTAAGTATGGTTCGCTTATTTGGCTTGATAGTTTGGCTTGGTCTATGTTTCCTTTGTTCAGTGACACCAAAGTGATAGTTCACCATTGCTAGATGATTCGCTTAGGGCTAGATAATGCTGGTTTTGAGATTCTTGCTTGATGGTTAGATAATATGCATTAAAAGATCTTGTCTTTGTTTCATTCCTCTTCATTGCTTAACATTGTTAGGATGTTGCATCTGTGTGCTTAAACCCATGTTCTTGATTGGTGCTCAGCTAACTAGGTCCTTATTGGTTCACAAGATTGATAAGTTGCTCTGAATTCTTGCTTGGGTGAGAGAATGTTTGCTTGATTAGCACATCTCTTATGCTAGAATGGTTCTGATCTTTATGCTCATGGTTGAAGGATACGCCATCACAAGTGGTTCTGACACTTCAATCTTGTTGAATATGAACTGCTTATTTACGCCAAGCTGGTTACTTTTAGATACCTTGTCTAGGAGTACAACATTGAGAATTGCATGCCTTTGATTGCTTGATGTTTGCCTTTGTTAGAAATCCCCATTTTCACTCTTGAAAACCACTATCCCACAATTGCTTAGAACCTTGAGTCTTTCCTTTAATTAATTGTCTTTAAGATCACCTTGCTTAGTTCTTGCTTCAGTAGTCATTCTTGCTTAGTTCTTCTTTAGTTATTGTCTTAAGTTCATTGCTTAGTTTTGTTCACTTGTATTTAGTTTATGCTTCCTTTCCATTGCATTATTAGGTTGTTAGACTTTTCCTTCTTTAATCAAAACCCCATCATTGCTTAGCTTATGGCATTATTTGCATCTCATCTTCCACAAATTGGATTGAACCTGATCCATCTTATTATAGGCTAAGGACATTTGAGTTTAGACCTGCAAAAGTCTTGTTTCAAATTGGCGCCGTTGCCGTTTGTGGATTGTTTTAGTTTAACACTGCTGTTAGACTAAGTTCTTTACTTTAAAAGTTACTAATTTGCTCTGTTTTATGTGCTCTGTTTTTTCAGGTACTTGTATGAATTTGAAGTCTAAAGGCTCATCAAATCTGACTCCCTTCATTGACAACATTCATAGGAGAAGAGCTGTAAGATAGAGAGTTCAAGAGTTAGAAGAACAGAGGATGGCAGAGCAAGAAGCTAAATTACCATATGTTGGTGTTGTTGGGCAAGCACCACTACAACAAGCTGCAGCAAACATAGATGAAGCACAAGAAGCTTTGAACCAAGTGGCTGGAGTTCAGGGATTGCGAGTACCAGTTCACGCAAGTAGAGCTGCAAGACCAATAGGAGCTGGTGATGCGCCTGATAATCACCACAACAGGAATAGCATTCACGCTCCAGCTGTACATCAAAAACACTTCGAGATCAAGCTTGGGTTGATCAACATGGTGCAAGGAAACATATTCCATGGCCTACACAATGAAGACCCTTTGGATCATCTTGACCAGTTTGATAAGGTGTGTGGTACGACCAAGATTCAAGGAGTCTCTGAAGATGCTTTGAAGTTGCGCTTGTTTCCTTTCAGCTTAGGTGACAAAGCACATCAATGGGAGAAGACACTTCCACAAGGCTCTATATCTACTTAGGATGAATGTAAGACAGCATTCCTCAACAATTTTTTCAGCTCCACCAGAACAGCAAAGCTGAGGAACACCATAAGCAGTTTCACTCAACATGGGAGTGAGACATTTGCTGAAGCTTGGGAGCGGTTCAAGTCTTCCACTTTACAGTGCCCACACCATGGCTTCACAAATGAAAGCTTGCAGTCTACTTTGTATAGAGGAGTGACGCCAAAGTACAGGATGCTCTTGGATACAACATCAAATGGAAATTTCATGGGCAATACTGTTGTAGATGGTCCAGCTCTTGTGGAGAACTTGGCACTTTCTGATGGAAACTATGGTGAAGAATATGACAGAACATCTAGAGCAGGTGTAAGCGCTGAAGGTGAGAGCACAACAAAGAAGGAGATTAAAGCTTTGAATGACAAGTTAGACAAGCTGCTGAGTGTCTTTCGAGAATGTTAATTTTGTTGGTGATAGTGTTGCTACACAAGAAGAAGATGGGACAGTTGTAGAAGAAGAAGCCTTCTACATGAATCAATAAGGAGGCGGTTTTAACAACTACAGGAACCATCCCAATTTCTCTTATAGAAGCATCAACGTGGCTAACCCTCATGATCAAGTCTATCCATCACAAGCTTCTCAACAAAACCAAGGAACCAAACCTTTTGTTCCTTTCAACCAGCAGAACAACTTTCCTCCAAGACCACCATTTCAGGGCGATTTCAACAAGCTAACTTTCAGCCAAGACCAGCTTTTGTCCCATCAGGTTTTGGCAATACACAAACCTCTTCTAGCACTCAAGATGTCGATTTGAAGCAGATAATGCAACAGTTGTTGACTGGTTAAGCCAACACCACTATAGAGCTGCACAAGAAGTTTGCTGAAGTGCACAACAAAATACACGCCACTACATGTGACCTGAATGGCAAGTTAGATGCTCTGAACAAAAGAGTCAAGTCTCTAGAAAGCAAAGGCGCTTCATCTTAAAAAGCTCAGAATCAGTTACCAGGAAAGACTGAATCAAATCCTAAGGAATTATGCCACTTGCTTGCTGAAGAAGATGAAGAGTTTGATGATGAAGATGCTTCATTGGAAGACCTTGGCATTATGCTTCAAGAGATGCTGTTACATGTGGACATGTTAAGGCTGAGTGTGGGAGGAATGTCATCAACGTCACCATTGATGATCAAGAAGCTATTGATATTGTAGAGAAGTTCCTCCAAGGGCTAGATGAAAGCTTGAACAGAGAAGAAGAGCAAGAAAGAGCCGCATAAGAAGCTGCTGAGAAAGAAGAGGCTAAGAAAGCCTTAGTTGCTCCAAAAGAAGAAGCCAAACCAGAGCTCAGTGTAGATGATAAAGAGCCTGTAGAGACATACTATGCTTTGATGGTCATGGCTAGAGAAAGTCCTGAAGACTTCAAGGAGTTGTATGATCGCCAAGTGGGCAGCTCCTCAAACAGCAATGAGAAGGGTAAAGCTCCTGAAGTTCAAGCTTATAAACCACCAATCCCTTACCCCACGATGCACTTTACAAAGGCTCAGATGCCAGTCTATTCAAAGTTCAGGAAAGGCATACAAGACACTGGAATAAAGCTTCCTCATAACACCACTTTTCTTGAAGTGAAGGATCAAATCAGGTTCCTCAAAGATGTCTTTGACAAGCTGGAAGTAGTGGAGCCAATTCTAGAGAATTTGGGGGCAAATCTGAAGAGAAACAAGGAGCTGAAGACATTAAAAAAGCTTCCCAATCAAAGAAAGTTTCTAATCACTTGTGAGCTTGAGATGCTAGATAATGTTTGAGATTGGTGTGATTCAGGTTCAACTGTGAATGTCATGTTTCTCCACTTAAGCCACTCCTTATGAATCAAGGAGTTGAAGCACTGCAAAGCCTCTATCAGTTTTGTGGATAACACCTCAACAAGACCCTTGGGAATGGTAAAGGATTTCCCTTTGAAGATTGGGAATTGCTTGGTGCCAACAGATTTTGTGGTTATTAAGAAGACATATTCAAGAGAGGTGCCACTTCTTCTAGGAACACCATTTTTGGAAACAGCAGGAGCTCAAGTAGACTCCAAGAGAAGCTCTGTGATTTTGAAGAATGTTGATGAGTTTAAAGTCTACAAGATTGTCTATCCTTCCATAGCTTTTTGTGGAACAATTTTTGAAGAAGGGAGTGAGCAACAGCAAATTCCAGAGCGTGTGGAGCTTGCTATGAGCTTCACAATGAGTATGTTGATGAGAGAAACTCTCCCTGATGAGCCAGAGCAGAAGCTTGACACTGAGTTGAAGCTTGAAGATGGTTTGAAAGTGGATGAAGGCTTGATCACCAAAGAAGTGAAGCCTTTGATCACACCAAGTGTCAAGAAGAAGAGAAACAGGAAGACAGCTCGTGAGAAGAAGAGACTGATGTCAGTGGGCACTTGGATATACAAGAAGAAAGAGGGAGGAGCACCAGCTCCATCAACCTCTTCTCACTAGTCCTCAAACCATTATAGTCAAACTTAGTGACTTAAAACAAGCACACTTGGGAGGTAATCCCATGACTATCCTTGTAAATATATACTTTCTTTTATTACTAATGTCTTTATTTAGTGTTTCAGAAGTCAAAAGACAGGTTCATGGATGTGTAGAATGGTTTAAAGGCCAAGAAAAGAAGACTTTGTTTTCATAGGTACCATATCAAGCAGAACATCTGTCATCGCTGCTCGATACAGCTTACCTTGGGGAAGGAGCAGTCCGTACATCGAGCAGACTGCACGATGGAGATCACATCGAGGTTTAGCATCAAGCAGAACACCAAAAGCCATGCTCGATGTGATCGCCCCTGAAGCCCCAGTCCGTACACCAAGGAGCATGGACCGTACATTGACCAAGACGCACGGTGGAGATCACATCGAGGTGTAGCATTGAGCAGAACACCAAAAGCTCTGCTCGATGTGATCGCCAGTCCATACATTGAGAAGCTATAGCTCGTACATCGACCAAGTTGCTCGATGGAGTCACACCAAGGAATTGCATCGAGCAGAACATCCAAGGTTCTTCTCGATATGGATACTATCAGCCAATTCGATTCAAGATGGTGTCCAGTACGACAACCACCAAGGAGAACAGAAACCGAGTACGAGGCGTTCCACATCGAGGTGTAGCATCGAGCTAAACACCAACATGTTTCCTTGATGCACAATGGCCAAGCCAGAAATAAGCATCCAGACGATTCCATGCTGCTCACGGGAAGGATCATGCAAGCCGAAGTGTCTCCCTACACCAAGCAACAACATCGAGCAGAACATCCACTGAGACTGCTCGATGCAAGGTGCCCTGAAGGAGAAGCTGACCAGAACACGGAACCCCCGAGGCAGAGAAGCATCATCGATGAGCCACAGGACCCGACGTCCCCGATATGGTACACATCGAGGTACCACATCGAGTGTTTTGCTCGATATGATTCGTGTAAGAATTTTTTGAAATTTTTACATGGGTAAATCGAGTAAAACCTTTTTGTGGGCCTTGATGGCTGGTAAAAAAAAACTTTTCTTTCCCCCTCACACGCATTTTTGAATTTTAAATGAGATTTTCTTGCATTATCCTTAGATATTTTAGATTTCCCTTATCCTTTTGCTTTAAAACTAGCATTTTCATCTCTCTCCACACATCCATATCGAGATAAACACCCATTGCCAAACATCTTTTCTTTCTCTCTTGCATTCTCTGTCCTAGAAGTTCATCTTTTGGTTCAAGAATTAAGGTAAACTTTGCTAGATTCCTTGTTTCTTGAGTTTAATTGTGGCAAATTGAAGTAGGATGTATTAAAATGATTGATTAAGGTTGTTTTGCATAAATTTTTTTATGGTTTCGATTTGCATGTCACCATTGTTGCTCCTCTTTGAAAATTTGTGGTTGAAATGTTTGGAAATGCTGTTGTTGTGCTTAGTTTGACATTATGTTTAGATTATGGCCAAATCTAGGCATGCTATTGTTTTTCCAGCCTTTTGACCTTTGAAATGTTTCTTATTAGACTAGTAATGATGAATCTGATGCATTTTCATAGTTTGGTGGAAAGAGAATGATGTTTTTGCTGAATATTGATGTTACTGCATATTGCATGTATTTTGCATACATATTAGTTAGCTTTTCATGCATTTACATCACACTTTAGACTAGATTGCATCACTTAAGGTCCTAGGGCATTCTCGCACCAGCATACGCATGTTCCTTGCATTTTGCATCACATTCAGGTTGTTTCTGGCTACTTTGGAGTCGTGGAGGTTCATGGACGTGCTGAAGCTGTTGTGGCGGTTCGTGGAGAGTCGGATGTTTGCTAAGGACCAGAGATCGGGGAGCAGATCGAGCATGGCAGGTATCGAGACGAAGATCGAGTGGAGCAATCGATCAAGTGGTACGGACGTAAATGATGCCATGCAGAGCGAGAGCCGGATCGAGTCCACCACTCGATCCGACCGAAGATCGATACCAAGATCGGATGCAAAACTCGATCCGCCGTAGAAGATCGAGACCCAGATCGAGTAGAAGACACGATGCCCGAAAGTGATCGAGAGAGCCGCTCAATCCCGAAGTCGATCTCTTTCCTTTCAACCGTTTTTGGCCGCTAGCGAGGGGGGGACCATCGAGCTGTTTTCACCATTTTGGGAAGGCGGCGATGTCTTTTTCCACACACACTTTTCATTCTTATCTTTTTATGCTTTTTTCTCTCTGGTTTTGGGGAGACTCCGCCATTGTTAGACTTTGAGCTTTGTTCTTGAATATTTCGAATCGTTTAAGTTTTAAGTAATCAGTTACATATTCATCACTTCATCTTTCATGTTTATTTTGGTTATTCTCATGTGTAGCGAGATGTTTCATTTGGGTCTCAGGGTTGAGAGGATTCACGGGGTCTAAGGGGTTTTCAAGTTGGTAGTTTTCTTGTTCTTAATGACTTTCTCTTCTAGGATGTTGAGTCCCTAAGGCTTAAAGACTCTCACGCCAAGATCTTTATGATCAGAGAGGTCTCTTACCTTGACAGGATCCAGAGATCTCTGAAAATCACATCCTAGAGACTAGTTACCCTTTCCCAAAAGCCATGGAAGATTAGGGGATTAGTTAGGCCGTGTGTTTGAAATCTGAGTTCATTGCCCTTCAACCTCTCTTTCCACCAGAAGCCATGGGTTTGGAGGAGAGGATGAAGGAGTGATCCATACCGAAAGCCACGGATGGATCTTGTTTTCGTTTTCAAGGCTTAGGGAATCTCACAAAGTGAGTCGATTTAAAGTTTTCAATCCCAACTTGGACCCTTGAAACCCCGGACCATGAATCTGAACCCTAGACCCTTCTTTCTTAGCATTCTTACATCTTCGTTAGTCATTCGCTTGTTATTCGCCGCATCCTGGTCATTAGTTTCTTCATACTTGCATTTTTAGACGAGATCGATCCAAACTGCTCGATCTAGTGGTCGATCCTGTGGTCGATCCACTAGTCGATTTTTGTTAAATCATAGCCTTGCATTTTAATTTTTCTGTTTGTTCCTCGTAGTACTTCAATCACTCTTGGTATTTTTAAAATAGTTTCGCATTCCATTCGGTCGTTGCATATAGTTTTTAGGATTTTCACAATATCGCATATTATTCGCTTAGCTTTACACTGCTCTTGCATTCTCTTTGATCTTCCTAACTCCTAGAAATGGATTGACTCTCACTTGTATACTGTACTACAACCTAAGTGTTGCATTTGAGTTTGATAGCCTCATTGCATCCTCACCCTTGCAAAGAAAGTAGTTATCAAATGGCGCCGTTGCCATTCTAGGAGTGTTAGAAAGCATAGAGATTTGGGGCTTAGTAAAGACTAAGCCTTTACCTTGTTTTAGTTACTAATTTTTCTACTCTCAAACGTGTGTCTCTCAGGTACATGAATCTTTGATCAAGGGGAGACAACAATCTACTTCAACCCTTGGACAACATTCATCAGCTTGGTCATTCACGGCAAAGAAGAGTACGAGAACAAGCCAGAGCCTTTGAGGAGATTGTTCAGTACGGTTTGGTTGACTTTGAAGCTATGGCTGAACACGAGCATCCAGAGGGACCTCCTCCAGCTCACGGGGCAGTGGGAAGGGGCAATGGAAACCCCCAACACGCGGCTAGACCCCCAAGGATCATAGGAGCCGGAGATGCTCCCAATACTCATCACAATAGGTTTGGGATCACTCATCCTCCTGTACAAAACAACAACTTCGAGATTAAGCCAGGTTTCATCTCCATAGTGCAAAACAACAAGTTTCACGGCTTAGCAATGGAAGATCCCTTGGAGCACCTTGACAATTTCGAGCAAGTATGTGGGATGATCATGATAAACGGCATATCAGAAGATGCTTTCAAGCTGCATCTCTTTCCCTTTTCACTCGGAGACAAAGCTAGGCATTGGGAGAAGACCCTTCCACAAGGCACCATCACCTCATGGGCCGAGTGTAAGAAAGCTTTCCTCTCAAAATTCTTCTGTAGCACCAGAACAGCAAGGCTAAGAAGCGAGATCAGCGGCTTCACGCAAAGGAATAATGAGACTTTCAATGAAGCCATGGAACGATTCAAGGACTATACTATCCAATGTCCTCACCACGGCTTCAGCGAAGAGACCCTTTTAAGCACTATCTACCACGGAGCTTCACCAAAGATCAGGTTGTTGCTTGACACGGCTAGTAAAGGGAACTTCCTTGGTCAGGAGGTAGAAGAGGGCATGGAGCTGATTGAAAACTTAGCATTGAGTGACGACAACTATGCTGAAGATTATGACCGTGCACCAAGAGGATCTGAGCTAGAGTCTCACAAAAAGGAGCTTAAATCCTTGCATGAGAAGATTGATAAGCTGGTGTTAGCCAACCAGAAGCATGTTCACTTTGTTGGTGAAGCGGATGAGAATCAAGAAGAGCTTGAGTTGAGCCAGGAAGAAGCCAATTGGGTGGCGGGACAGAACAATTACAAACCTCACGGGTACACCCAAGGCTACAACCAGAACAACAATCTCTCCTCCCGTAGTACCAACGTCGCCAACCCTAAGGACTAAGTGTACCCTGCTCAGCAAGCAAAACCTTTCATACCTTACAACAAAGGTTTTCAGCCGAGTGGTGGTTTCCAAGGTCAAGGGCAGAACAACTTCCAAGGGCAACATCAAGGCAACAAGGTTTATACGCCAAACTACCCTCCGGGCTTTGCACCTCAGCAGCAACAGCCGATGCAACAACAAGTTGATCCGATTCAGGCCATGTTTCAGCAGCTGATCCAAGGGCAAGCCTCTACAAACCAGAAGTTTGCCGAGATGATCACTCGTTTAGACTCGTCTCTCACTGACTTCTCCACTCAGATCACCAACTTAAACAACAAGATTAAGCAGCTAGAGAAGGGGAAAGCGAGTACAAGTGGTCAGAATAGCCTACCGGGCAAGTGTGAGCAGAATCCTAAGGAATATGCCAACGTCATCACGTTAAGAAGCGGCAAGGAGCTAGCACCTACGGTTACTCCTAAGAACAATGAGGACGTTGTAATTCAAGAGGGGGAGGGTAAGCTTTCCGCTGATGATGAGATCAACTATGACAATGTCTGGATTCAAGGGCCAAGAAGAGGAGACAAAGCGGTTGTTGAGAAGAAAGCGGAGCAAACTACTAAGGAGAAGGATGCTTATGTACCTCCACCGCATGTACCTAAGCTGCCTTTTCCTGGCCGTTTCAAGAAGCAACTCATAGAGAAGTATAGAATCTTGTTTGAGAAGCATCGTAAGGACGTAGAGATCAAGCTACCTCTCGTGGACTGCCTTGCAATGATGCCTAAATGCGCCAAATTCTTCAAAGACACTCTCGTGAAGAAGAATAAGGAAAGTAAGGAAGTGCTTGTTCTAAGTGAGGAGTGTAGTGCTGTGATACATAAGGAAATAGTCCCTAAGAAGTTGGGAGACCCTGGAAGCTTCACTATACCCTGCGCTTTAGGTCCTTTGGAGTTCAAGAGTTGCCTTTGTGATCTCGGTGCTAGCATAAATCTGATGCCTCATTCCGTGGCAAAGAAACTCGGCTTTACCCGTTTCAAGGACTGTAGAATCTCGTTGGTACTAGCTGACAGGGAGTGTGAGGTTACCCATAGGATTGCTTGAAGACTTGCCAGTAAAGATCAGTGGAGTGAACGTGCCTACAGACTTCATTGTCTTGGAAATTGATGAAGAGCCAAAGGATCCACTCATTCTCGGTTGACCTTTCTTAGCTACCGCCAGCGCCATAATAGACGTCAAGAACGGGAAGATTGCCTTGCACTTGGGTAAAGATATAAGGCTAGACTTCGATATCAATGAGGTTTTGAAGAAGCCTTAGATAGAAGGGCAAGCTTTCTACATTGATACATTGGATGCCTTAGCGGATGAGCTGCTGGAAGAGCTGGCTCAGGAAGATCATTTGAAGCTGGCACTGACTAAGGAGCCAGGCTAGTTTGGTTATGTGGATCAGAGGACTCAGGAGTACGTCAACTTGCTTGATTCGAGGAAAGTTGTGCTTGAAGATGTAGGCGTTTTCCTAGAGATCAACTCCAAGATCGATGACATTACTCGATCCAGGGGTCAAATCGACAGTCAGATCGAGGGCACAACTCGATCCGGTGCAGAAATCGACAGTCAGATCGAGGAGGGTGATCGATCCAGGAAAACAATCGAGTCCGAGATCGAGAAAGGCCTTCCGATCAAATTGAGGTCCAATCCGGAAATCGACTCAGCGTCTCGATCTCTTACTCGATCCACATCAAATCGAGTGAGTGAATCGAGCGAAACTGCTCGACCTAGACGACATCGAGAGCAAGATCGACCGGACGACTCGATTTCAGAAGGGATATCAGTTGGAGAAAGCAGCCTCAAGGGCCATATCTCGGGTTCTAAGGAAGGTTCTAAGAAGGAAAGCAACAGCAACAGCCACGAGGATGATTGGAGCGACCTGTTAGCCCCAAAGGTGGACCTTAAGGAGCTCCCAAAAGGGCTAAGGTATGCTTTCTTAGGGCTTAACGAAACCTATCCTGTGATTGTGAATGAAAACTTGAGTGATGATGAGTTGCAATCACTCTTAACTGAGTTGAGAAAGTATAGGAAGGCCATTGGGTACTCTCTAAGTGACATCAAGGGCCTTTCACCAATGCTTTGCACTCATAGGATTCACTTGGATAATGAGAACGCCTCTTGTATAGAACATCAAAGGCGTTTGAATCCAAATTTGAAAGAGGTTGTCAAGAAGGAGATTCTTAAGCTTTTAGAGGCTGACGTGATCTATCCCATAAGTGACAGCACGTGGGTTTCTCCCGTACACGTGGTGCCGAAGAAGGGAGGGATCACGGTCGTTAAGAATGACAAAGATGAGCTTATACCTACTAGGACTATTACTGGACACCGTATGTGTATTGACTATAGGAAGCTTAATCTTGCTACTAGAAAAGATCATTTTCCCTTGCCTTTTATTGATCAAATGCTTGAAAGACTTGCTAATCACCCCTACTATTGCTTTCTTGATGGATATAGTGGATTTTTCCAAATATCAATCCATCCCAGCGATCAGGAGAAGACGACCTTTACATGCCCTTATGGTACCTTCGCGTATCGAAGGATGCCATTCGGGTTGTGTAACGCACCGGCTATGTTTCAGCAGTGTATGATGTCGATCTTCTCCGATCTAATAGAAGAGATGGTAGAGGTGTTTATGGATGACTTCTCGGTCTATGGTGCGTCCTTTTCTGCGTGTTTGTTGAATCTTTGCACTGTTTTAAAGCATTGTGAGGAGACAAACTTGGTGCTCAACTGGGAAAAATGCCACTTCATGGTTAAGGAGGGGATCATGCTTGGGCATAAGATATCAGAGAAGGGTATTGAAGTCGACAAAGCAAAGATTGATGTGATGACAAGCCTTGAGCCGCCAGTTAACGTAAGAGGGGTGAGAAGCTTCTTAGGACACGCCGGCTTCTACAGGCGTTTCATTAAAGACTTCTCTAAGATTGCGCGCCCTCTCACTCGGCTGTTGTGCAAGGAGGCTGAATTCGTCTTTGATGAGGAGTGCTTGCAAGCTTTCGTGACAATCAAGGAAGCCCTAGTATCCGCGCCTATAGTGCAAGCACCAGATTGGACTCTTCCATTCGAGATTATGTGCGATGCTAGTGACTACGCCGTGGGAGCTGTCCTAGGCCAAAGGAAGGATAAGAAGCTGCACGTGGTATACTATGCTTCAAGGACATTGGATGACACGCAAACGAGGTACACCACTACTGAGAAAGAGCTATTGGTGGTTGTATTCGCCTTTGAGAAGTTCAGAGCTTACCTCGTGGGTTCCAAGACCATAGTTTACACGGATCACGTAGCTTTGCGCTACATCTATTCCAAGAAAGACACTAAGCCCAGGCTTTTGAGATGGATCCTCTTACTCCAGGAGTTTGATATGGAAATTAAAGACAAGAAAGGGATAGAAAACGGAGTTGCTGACCATCTCTCTCGGCTAAGGATCAACGAGTTTCTGCCCTTAGATGATTCTCTCCCCGAAGAGCAACTCATAGCGATCACTACGGCTGTTTGTGGAAAGCTAGAAGGGCAGTTTGAGGAGGTGTTGAGCTTCAAAGAGGAGGATCTTCCCTGGTACGCTGATGTTGTAAACTACTTAGCGTGTGGTGAGGAGCCAACACATCTCAACAGCTATCACAAGAAGAGGTTTATGACGGAGGCGAGTGACTACTTTTGGGACGAGCCCTACTTGTACAAAAGAGGGGTGGACAGTTTGTACCGGAGATGTGTTACAAAGGAAGAAGCTAAAGACATCCTCTTTCACTGTCATGGCTCATCCTATGGAGGACACTTCGCTTCATTCAAGACTGCCACGAAAGTGTTGCAAGCTGGTTTCTGGTGGCCGCCCATCTTCAAAGATGCACACGAGTTTGTGAAGAGCTGTGAGGCGTGTCAACGAGCAGGGAATATCACTAAGAGGAACGAGATGCCTCAGGTTCCTATCTTCGAGGTTGACGTGTTTGACGCGTGGGGCATAGACTTCATGGGGCCATTTCCTTCTTCATACGGCAACAAGTACATCTTAGTAGCGGTTGATTATGTCTCCAAATGGGTTGAGGCTGTTGCTTCCCCTACAAACAATTCTAAGGTGGTGATCAAGCTGTTTAAAAGCATCATTTTCCCGAGGTTTGGGGTACCAAAGGTGGTTATAAGCGATGGAGGAAGCCACTTCATAAACAAGATCTTTGAGAACCTTTTGAGAAAGTACAGCGTTAAGCATAAAGTGGCTACACCGTATCATCCTCAAACGAGCGGTCAAGTGGAAGTCTCCAACCGGCAAATCAAGGCTAAACTTGAGAAGACGGTCGGAGCAACAAGGAAAGACTGGGCAGTAAAGTTGGACGACGCTCTTTGGGCCTACCGTACCGCTTTCAAAACACCGATTGGTACAACCCCTTTCACTTTACTCTATGGCAAGGACTGTCATCTCCCGGTTGAGCTGGAACACCGTGCGTTGTGGGCTGTGAAGAGGCTGAACTTTGACCTCAAGACTGCTTAAGAGAGGCGCCTCATTCAGCTACATGAACTGGACGAGTTATGACTGAAGGCTTATGAGAGCTCTCGGATATACAAGGAGCGGACTAAGGAAGCTCATGACAAGAAGTTGGTTGCTAAGGAGCTTAAGGAAGGAGGTTTGGTGTTGCTGTACAATTCAAGACTCAAACTCTTCCCGGGAAAGCTGAAGTCGAGGTGGAGCGGGCCGTTTGTGATCCAAGAAGTGCTGCCTTATGGAGCTGTCACATTGATGGGCAAGAGTGGCAGTGCATTCACCGTGAACGGACACAGGGTCAAGCCTTACTTGGCGGACAGCTATGACAAGGAGAGTACCTCGGTGCTTCTCCAAAACCCACCATCTGCCTAAACCAAGTAAAGTCTAGCTAAAGACGTTAAAGAAAGCGCACTTGGGAGGCATTCCCATGTCTATCCTGTACATATTTCTGCTTTATTTCTCTTTCAGTTTTATGTTTTTATTTTGCAAGTGTGTAGGAACAGGTATGAGGAGTCTAAACCTCGATCTTGAAGTCCAAAAGAGGCGATAGGGGTTAAGAAAAGGCTAGAGATCCAGTGCTAGATCGACTAATCCTAACTCGATCTTTGCTAGATCGAGTTAGTGAATCGAGAGGAGCCAGTCGATCTAGACGAGAACGAGTGATAAGATCGATCTAGATGAAAACGGATCGATCGATCCCAAATGGATCGACCGATCTAATTTCTCTCGGGAAATCCTTAAAAGACAGATCGATCACTCGACTCGATCCATCACTCGATCTAAGCCAAATCGACCCCCAAATCGAGGACGTAGCTCGATCACGAGGACTTAGCCGTGGAGCCAAAATCTCAATGAATCGAGAGACCCAATCGATCAAGGACTCGATTCACCATGAATCGAGTCACAAATCGTGTAACCCCCTTGATCTAAGCCATTATGGGCATGAGATCGAGTCCTAGAATGACCAAACGGACTCGATCTCATGCCGAGGTACACACCTCTCATTTCGCAAAACAACTCAGTTCGGAGTCCTACTCTACTTCACAGGTGCGGCCAGATTATACAATTCGACTCCGACCATAGCCGGAGCTCCGGACCTCGAATCAAAGAGCCCAACGCAGCTCGCAGTTCGACAGGGACGACTGAGCCCTATGTTCGGAACTCAGAATAAAATCGAACCCCCTTCTCCATCTCAAAGCCGAAACTGAGAAATGCCTAGCTCAAAATAAAACGAACTCTAAGCTCGAGCATTGAACTCACGACTAGCGACCTAAGCCTCGAGCTTGACAATCCTAGTCCGCTCTTCTAAGTTATCAAACAACTTAGCAAAAACCCTGCTCGAACATATAATGCAAGAGACGAAAAGCAACCAAAAGTCTAAGGCACGAAGCGCGATTGCATTAAAAGTAAAGCCCTTTCGTGCACGAATGAGTTCGAAAATAAAAAGGATTAAAGCCCTCCCGGGCACAAGAACCAGCGTAAAATCCCTGCCGGGCAACCAAGTTCGAAAATAAAAATTTTAAAAAGAAGGAGAAAGAAAAGAGAAAGAGAGCCACGATAAGCCGTCGAGCTCATCACCCGCCTTCTCATCCTCGCCTCCCTTCTCCGCGTCGCTACTTCCACCTTCCTCTGCGTTTGAACCAAACTGATTGAGACGAACGGGCGCGCCTGAAGCTGGGTCGACCTCCTTAGCCACCAAGTCCTCGGAGATCACTGGGAGGTTTAGCTTGCCGATCGAGAAGTCCAAAACCTGGGCAGCCTTGAAAGCTGCACCCAAGGCTTCTTCGTCTTGTGTCACCCTCTCCAGCTCCTCCTCGATAGTGGTGCCCTTCGCAGCAAGCTGCTCGAGCATCTGTTTTTTGGAAATGTACTCCTGGAGGTCGCATTCGGCCACACCCTCGGCCTTCTTCCTCTCCCACTTCAGCTTGAAGCCCTCTATCACCTCCATGAACCTCCGAGACACCTCCTTCCGAGCCTCACGGCTCGCTTTGCGGATATCACCCTCGCGCTCGCGGATCAAACGGAGATTATCCTCCCTCGCGTCCAAAGCTTCGCGAAGAGCTCGCACCGTCTTGGCTTGGGCCGTGAAGATCTCGTTGGTGGTGATCTTGAACTTCTCGCTCTTCTCGACACCCTCGTTCTCCAGATCGGTGATGTGGGCTTGCTGACCTCTGAACTGCCTAAGGAGTTTAGTCTGGCGAGCGACCTGCGCATTCATGGCCTCAAGGTCGGACTTCAGCTTGCCGACTACCTCCACCATCTCCTTGATCTCCTCCGGACGAGGGATATCCCGCAGCCTTTGCTCGAGGCGAGCATGGAGTCAGTTTCCAGCCTCCGCAGCCTGCGAGCATCAAGGATCAAAGCGTTAGGACCAATAACACTTAAACAAAAAAAGGGGGTATAAAGCAAAGGGTACACCCGTTACCTTCCCTTGGGCCGACGCCATCTCCACGTAAAGCTCCCTCTCAGTCATCTTCTTGAGAGCTGGAAGCTGGCACCCGGCGGGCTTGATATGACGCCACATGGCCACCATGCCCTCAGAATCATTCGTGATTGGATGATCCTTGGTGTGCTCGAACTTCCAGTGGAACGGCCCACTACCCGTCGAGCCCGCGTTCCCGTTAGCCGCCGACGGACGCGGCTCTGTAGACCGACTTCTTCCGTCGTCTCTTGGCCTCTTAGAGGCAGGCAGGGACAGAGACTCGGGCTCCTGGTCATCAACAGAGCGCTGGGTCTTGCCCGAGCTGACGGAGATCGCCCAAACTAATCGTGGAGGGGGGTCGGGCTGAGGGTTCATCATCTGCTCAACCTCCTCGTCATGAAGATGAGATGAGAGAGCAGCAGCTGAGGCGAGCGCGGCCTCGGGGCCTCCTTGACGCTCCCAGAACGTACCCTGGAGTTGTTGGAACCAGCCGGGGCTTTCCCGGCTCTTTGGCGGAAGGTTGGTTTACAAGACATTGCGGAGCTCGGACTTGCTGAACTTGAAGAAGGTGGGAGAAAACGAAGAGAAAGGACTCCGGCTGTCAGCAGAGTAAACCACCTTGCGTCAAAACATCACGATCCAATAAGCAAGGTCGAGGTACTAGTTCAAAGAATAACTCACCGGGTGCGAAAACTGGAGCTTGAACGGGGAAGTGAGAACTCGTCGGACTCGTTCTCGTGTGAACGTACTCCAGATAACCTCTCCTCGCCTGAATAACTCCAACCGGTACTCGACCTCAGGATCCCTTGACGCCTTGGATAGCTGACCTGACAGACGAAAACAAACAAAGGTTAGAGATCCAGCAAAGTCAAGCAACGCAAAGCAAAGCTAGCAAATAGAGCCTAGCTAGACAACCACTGCCCGGAAACACGATCGGCAGTCGGGAGAAGTCGAAATCGCCGATCGACGCTTTGTTGATCCGGAACTTGAAGCCCGTCTACTCCCACCCGGAGTTCTTCTCCGGGCTCTCCTCAATAAATCGCCGGTTCGATCTCGGAGACGCGTAGAAAGTACCGGGACGGCGGGTGTTGTACTTAACCGAAAAAAAACGCTCGCAAATCGGACTAACGGAAGCTGACGGCCTCGTCCCTTGCCCGCACTGCACATCCAATGATGGCCCGAACCAGATTCGGGCACATCTGCGGGAAGGCCATCCATAGGTCGGCAAGCACCTCCAAGACAAACCGGGGAATCAGGAAAAACAACCCGCATTCCAAGAAGACGTCACGTAGGCGTAGCAGAAACCCGGTCTGACGTTCGACGAGGTCTCTGTTGGCGTCAGAACCGCCAACTCTACGTTATCGGGAATCTCGCACTCCCGGCGAAGGTCGTCCAAAACCTTCAAATCACTAATTTTCGACGGACCCGGGGCCACCGAGTCCTTTGAACCACCTTCGATTTTTACGATTTGCGACATCGGGAAGAAGTTCTCGAAATGGCAAGACCACGGAAAAATTTAAAAAGATTTCTACTCGATTACTACTCGACATCTAAAAGAGAAACGACGAATAGAAGTTACAGAAAACTAAAAGAGGAAGAGAGAAGAAGGAGTTACCTTTAATCGACAGATGGAATCGGTTAAAGGAGTGGAGAAGATGGATTTTATATCGAGGTAATTATTATCAACCTCGAAGATCGCGGAGAATCTGGCCACGCGCCAATCTCGACCGTTCGTTCTCCCGATTTCAACCGTCGAATATTTGACCTCGACGATTCGACGCGCCGCACAGCCCGATCGATTGAGGCCGTCAGATCGACCCTCCTTCTTTTCGTCAGGGCCCTCCACGTCATCGAACTTTAGTGCAAATCTTCTCGAGGGATGCACCTCGCCCCGGGTAGCTCGACCACCGAAACATAAAATTAAATGATTGATAAGAGTGTTTTCTATGATGCAAAGATGATGTCAAGATGCAACAGAGAGGTTATCAAAATTCTAATGCACACAGAGATGTAGTATGGTGAGCAAGAGAGGAATCAATCCACACCTAGGGGTAGCAAGATCACTAAGAATGCAAGGGAATGAGCAAATCTAAGCAAAATATGAAAATGATTGGTAAAATCCCTAAAAACTAAATGCAAGTGTCAAATGCAAAGCAAAACAATTTAAAATCCCTGGAAGAGGGTTAACTATCACGAGAAACAAGCGGAATACTTAAAATGCAAAGCTATGAATAACTAAAAATCGACTAGTGGATCGACCACAGGATCGACCACTAGATCGAGCAACAACGATCGATCTCGTCTAAAAGTTCAACAGAAATGAATCTAATGACCAGGATGCAAACAGATAGCAAGCGAATGATTAACAGAGATGCAAAAATACTAAGAAAGAGGGTCCATGGTTGAGAATCATGTTCAAGAGTTTCAAAGGTTCAAGCTTGGTTTGAAAACTTTAGATCTACTCACTTTGTGAGGGTCTCTAGGCCTTGAAAACAAAACAAGATCCATCCATGGCGTGTGGTATGGATCACTCCTTCGTTCTCTTCTCCAAACCCATGGCTTTTGGTGGAAAAAGAGTTTAAAGGGCATAAAACATATATTTCAAACACACGGCCTAACTAATCCCCTAAACAACCATGGCGTGTGGGAAAGGATGGATTAGCCTCTAGGATTTGACTTCTCCAGGACATCTGAATCCTGTCAAGGTAAGATATCCCTCTGATCATAAAGATCTTGGCGTGAGAGTCTTTAAGCCTTAAGTGCTCAAATCCTAGAAAAGAAGGCGAGGAAGAACAAGAAAACACCAAGCTTTAAACCTTTTCAACCCCTTTGAATCCTCTCAACCCCGAAAACCCGATGAAACTTCTCACTACTCATAAAGTAAACCGAACAAAACGCAATGGATGATTGACTAAACATGAAAAACGATTGATTAAAAGCAAAGATTCAATATTCAAAATGTAAAGCAAGAAAACTCAAGGTTCTACAATGGCGGAGATAATCGCCCAAAACTAGAGAGAAGATGATAAAAAGATAAAGTGAAACTGCATGTGTCAAAAGCAGGATCGCCGCCTTCCCAAAATGGACGAACAGCTCGATGGTCCCCCTCCCCCTCGCTAGAAGCCAAAAACGGTTAAAGTAGTCTGGAATAGAGCAGGAGGCTCGATCTGGCTCTCGATCTTCGGTTGGGATCGTGTGACTTTGGTCGATCTCTGAGTCGATCTTGTGCTGATTGGGTTGAAATATGCAGCAATAACAACTCTCCCAAACTTGCCTTTTGCTTGCCCTCAAGCAAACAATATTCAAGAAGGGAGAGAGGTATTAAAACAAACGGGGGTTTAAGCTTCTTGCAAAGGTGTCTTTCAAATGAATCAATCTCAACGTCATAGTTCTTAGTTCTAAGATGCAATGTACACGCTCATACTCCAAAGAACTTAGCCATACTTATCACACTATGAATTTCAAATCATGACTCTCCTATTCCAAACAATCAAAGAATCTCTTCCTTTAACATTCATTAATGATCAAACCGTGAATCGAACTTATGCACTTTAAAGCGAAACACATTTGGTTAAGGGCGAAGGCTATGAGCATAGAATGATCTCATTTAAAAAGGGTTTTATAATGCAAAGGGTTTCTCTCAAGAATGGTATGAACTTTATGCATAATGCTAAAGGTAAAGGCAATTGATGCATACATGATCAGATTCTCATCTACCCATACGCTAATCAATCATCCTAAAACCCCTCTCAATTCATTTATTTTAAGCTCACTCGCCCTCTTAGATACTACCCTTATCAACAAAGCATTAGCTTAGCAATCCCAAATAAAAAACAGAAAACAATTTTACTCTTTAGGTTAGTGAAAAGGCTGGAAATATTTTAGCTCCTTATTTTTTTCTTATTGATAGCTCTCTACTCTTTTTTTTCTTTTTCTTTTCTTTTTATTTTGGCACTTAGCCTTTTTTTTTTTTTCTTTTTATTTTGAGAGCTAACTTCTGAAATACTTAGAGCTTTTTATCTTTGAAAACAAGCCTTTCACTTAAAACCTTTTATTCACTTTAATCACCAAAACTTTTTGAAACCGAAAACATATAAACAAGAAAGCAATCCCATCAAACCCCCAAACTTATCCTAAGCCTATAACTAGCTTCAAAATGCAAAGCTAGCAATCATATGAGAACCTAATCATGTCGCCTAAACGTAACACGTTATGCTAAGTTCAAACCGAAAGGAGGCCTCACAAAGATGTCACACAAGAATACTTGGCTTGAAAGAAAGGTAAGGGTAATGGTGGGAGTTCTACTTAGGCTCACAAAGAGTGGTAAAAGGAGGAAGAGGGCCTAAATATGTATAAGATCCATGTGTTCATTTTCAAATGCATAAGAATGATATTTAAAAATCAGATAGGGGTTCTCACTTATTAGGACAAGTTTCAAATCATGAATATTCAAGTCAAGCCACAAAAATCAAAACAAGTGATCCAAGCATGGTAAGGACTTACTTTCAAAGCGTGAGCAAAGCATCAAACAACAACCAACTAGGGCATTGAAACAATTAATGAGCTTAAAACACCTTTTTAAGAAAATCTTTAATCCCTTATGCAAATGTAAAAGACCTAGATTCTTAAAAATTCTAGACTCAATCTTAAAATGTTTAACAAAGTGAATGCAACTACATGCATTTTTTTTGAAAATTTTTAAAACATTTTACCAAAGTTTTTGCTCTTTTCTATGCCTTAGATGCAATGAAATGTAATGCAAGACTCAAGGGATGAAAATAGAAAATAAGAGCAAATAAACATGTCAAACCACACACATACTCCCCCAAACTTGAATGACACCGTCCCGGTGGCAAACAAATTCGAGAGAGTTCAAAAACATTAAGAAAAAACCAAGAAAATAAGAGCGGTATGTACAATGGAAGGTTGTTGGTACCTCGGATCTAGCCTCGACTGATACTTGAGGATGTTCCAGACGAGCTAGATACTATGGCTTTGCCTTTGGAGGCTGGCTCTTGGAGGGAAAGACGCGCCGGCTGGATGTTGCTTCCTTGAGTCTCATGGATGACAACTCCACCGGTTGAAAGCCTCCTCTTCTCGGGCTGTTGAACCTCCTCACTCGCAGCCTGCTTTGGCGAAGCTCCTTGAAGCGCCTTGACTTTCTTGGCAAGCTTCTTGATGACCTTGCTTTGCCATTTGTTGATCTTCCTTTGCATCTCCACAACAGAAACAAAGAACTTTTCTGTCTTGGTCCGCGGCTCAAAATCGAACTTGGGGAGGACAAAGGCTTCGGGAATCTCATCATTTGTGGCAGGAGACTCTGATCTTGGCCGAGTAGCTTGGCAAATGGCGGCTGTGACTCCTAGAGGAGCCATACACTCCTCTACGCTTGGGAGAAACTCGATGTTCCCGATTCCCAACAGCTCGGTTTTGGTTTTGTTTTGGCAGGATACACACCCTCTTCTCATTCTCCTCATCAATGAATAGGTATTCAAAGAAGCCCTCGGCTGGCGTGCGTCCCAAGCTGTCTGTGTTCCTTAGATATGTCTCGTCCATGAAAGCTCTATCCGGAACGGGAGTGAAGTTCTGAAGCGGTACGCTGGCTTGCACGAACAAGGGCATGAGAAAGCCTCCAATAAGTGACGAGCTTGCCTTGCATCTCAAGGCATATGCCTTGTATTTCACCAATGAAGCAGCCAGGATGCATCCGTAGTTCACGTCATCTCCGAGCTGGTCTTCCAACGGCTCATCATTCTCATCCGGGTCAGACACGAGATGCTTAATGCCTTGGAAGAAGAAGCAAAGCTCCGTCTTGGTGACCGTGCGGGCTACTGACCGTCCGCTAAAGGTGTTGGCCATCAGCTTCAAAGTGTAACGCAGCACCGGACTCCTCACCCTGTTGATCTTTGCGGTATTCGCCTTGTAGTCATCGTTGGCTATGAGGTCCCAAAGATCGGTTGCTTGAGTGAAAGAGGGAAACTCAACCTTCGTGCCAGATGCATCAAGGCCATAAGCTTGACAAAGCTTGGGGATTGAGAGACTGAAGGCTTGACGTTTTATCTTGAAGGAGAGGCGGCCTTGAGAAGGAGTTGGGACGCTAGGGTTCTCGTACGCAAACTCCAAAGTGGCAAGGAAGTCGATTGACACTTCGGGAAAGGTTGGGCAATCCATCCGTGACAAACACCTCAGCCCTATCTTCTGGAGGAGTTGATCAAAATCCCCTAAAGTCCCCATATTAGACAGCGACCTTCTGTCCGCAAACTTTGTTGGCTCGAACTTCAGTCTTTGATGCCGTTCCTTGTCTCGTTTCTCCTCTTTAGACCATCGGACCCTCTCTTGAACAACCACTTCTTAACCTTCTCCCTCTCTTGCTGTCTCTTCTCTCGTTCTTTTGGGAGCCATGGTGCCTGAAACAAAATTCTCAAACAAGAGAATGAGCAAGGGAGCAAAAAATCGAGAAAGAGACAAGCAAGAAAGAAAAATTTATAACTAATACCCTAGAATTTTGGGGAATTTATAAAAAACCTAGCAAGATAACAGAGAATCAAATCTAGAGATACAGTTAAATCTAGAATTATTCCTAATATTAAGCTATTTTTTACAAAATATAAACCGCCCTAGCATATAAAACAATCAAAGCGAATTAAAAGAAAATTTTCAAGAAGATTTTCTTAAAGATTCGAAAATACCTTTGCAAAGATTGAAAAAGGATGCTGCTAGCCTTTAGGAAAAATAAAAATCACACACTCTCTCTTACTCAAGAACTCGCAAAAACAGGAATGGGAGAGTGTGAGAGTTGTTGGAAATATAAAGGATAACAATTTAAAAAACCATGGGTAAAAGAAGTGGTTTTCTGACAAAAGATGTGGTCAAAACACATCTTTCATGGTCAAAGATGCTTGCCTTGACCACTTTTTGAATTTAAAAACCAGAGGGAAAACAGAAAAGAGGGAAAAGGAATTGTTACCTCGGCACGAGATCGAGTCCATTTGGTCGATCTAGGACTCGATCTCATGCCCATAATGGCGTGGATCGAGAGGGTTGCTCAATTTGGGACTTGATTCGAGTTAAATCGAGTCTTGGATCAATAGCACCTCTCGTTCCTTGATTTTTGGCACGGTGGCTAAGTCCTCGTGATCGAGCCACGTTCTCGATTCAGGGGTCGATTTGAGCTTGGATCGAGTGGCAGATCGAGTAGACTATTCGATATAGCCTTGAGAATCAAGTGACTCAGTCGATCCACCTCTCGTTTGTTTTTCAGGCAAAACGTATAGGGCGTTCGTCCTCTCTTGATCGACTGTGTCACACGATCTATCTACTCGATCTCGTCTAGATCGACTAACTCCTCTCGATTCACTAGCTCGATCTAGCAAAGATTGAGCCAGGATGAGTCGATCTAGCACTCGATCTCTAGCCTATATTCGCCCCTTCTTACTCCTTTAGGATCTAAGATTATGCTCTGCAATCCCTTATACCTGTTCCTACACACTCATAAGATAAAAACATGAAACTGAAAGAGAAGTAAAGCAAAAATATATACTAAATAGACATGGTAATGCCTCCCAAGTCCGCTTTCTTTAACGTCTTTAGCTAGACTTTACTTGGTTTAGGCAGATGGTGGGTCTTGGAGAAGCATTGAAGTGCTCTCCTTGTTGAATGCACTAACCATGTACGGCTTCACTCTATGTCCGTTGACTGTGAATGCTTTCCCACTCTTGCCTACCAATGTGACAGCTCCGTAAGGCAATACCTCTTTGATCTCAAAAGGTCCGCACCATCGTGACTTCAGCTTTCCCGGAAAGAGCTTAAGCCTAGAGTTGTAGAGCAATACCAAGCTACCTTCCTTAAGCTCTTTGCGAACCAACTTCTGATCGTGAGCTGCCTTAGTACGCTCCTTGTAGATCCTAGCGCTTTCGTAAGCATCTAGCCTTAGCTCATCAAGTTCGTGTAGCTGGATCAGGCGCTTCTCCTAAGCTGTCTTTAGATCAAAATTCAGCCGCTTCACCGCCCACAATGCCCTATGTTCCAGCTCAACGGGGAGGTGACATCCTTTACCGTAGAGAAGAGTGAAAGGGGTAGTACCATTGGGCGTTTTGAAAGCAGTCCGGTAAGCCCACAATGCGTCGTCTAACTTAGCTGCCCAATCCTTCCGAGTAGTACCCACTGTCTTCTCGAGTATGGCTTTGATCTGTCGGTTAGAGACTTCCACTTGTCCACTCGTTTGAGGGTGATACGGAGTAGCCACCTTGTGCTTCACACTGTACTTCCTTAGAAGGCGCTCAAACAACTTGTTGATGAAATGGCTACCGCCGTCACTGATTACAACCTTGGGGACCCCAAACCGTGGAAATATTACTGTTTTGAAGAGCTTTATCACCACCTCAGAGTCGTTTGTAGGGGAAGCAATGGCCTCAACCCATTTAGAAACGTAGTCAACAGCCACCAAAATGAACTTGTTTCCGTAAGAAGAAGGGTAAAGCCCCATGAAGTCTATGCCCCATGCGTCAAACATGTCTACCTCAAAGATGGGAACCTGAGGCATCTCGTTCCTCTTCGTGATATTCCCTGCTCGTTGACAAGCTTCACAACTCTTCACGAACTCATGGGCGTCTTTGAAGATGGACGGCCATCAGAAACTGGCTTGCAAGACTTTTGTAGCGGTCTTGAATGAAGCAAAGTGGCCGCCGTACGAAGAGCCATGGCAGTGAGAGAGAATGTCCCTAGCCTCCTCCTTTGTCACACATCTCCTGTATAGACTGTCAACACCTCTCTTGTATTAATAAGGCTCATCCCAAAAGTAGTGGCGTACGTCCCTCATGAACTTCTTCTTGTGATAGTTGTCAAGATGCGAAGGCTCTTCCCCACATGCCAAGTAGTTCACAATGTCAGCATACCAAGGAAGATCCTCTTCTTTGAAACTCAGAACCTCCTCAAACTGCCCTTCTAGCTTTCCACAAACAGCCGTAGTGATCATCATTAGTTGTTCCTCGGGAAGCAAATCATCTAAGGGCAAAGACTCGTTGATTCTCATCCGAGAGAGGTGATCAGCAACACCGTTCTCTATCCCTTTCTTGTCCTTGATCTCCATGTCAAACTCCTGAAGAAGAAGTATCCATCTCGAAAGTCTCGGTTTATTGTCTTTCTTGGAATAGATGTACCTCAGAGCTGCTTGATCTGTGTAGACAATGGCCTTGGAACCCACGAGGTATGACCTGAACTTCTCAAAGGTGAACACAACTGCCAACAACTCCTTCTCAGTTGTAGTGTACATGGCTTGCTTGTCATCCAAGGTACGTGAAGCCTAGTAAATCACGTGCAGCCGCTTGTCTTTTCTCTGACCAAGGACAGCTCCTACGGCGTAGTCACTCGCGTCACACATTATTTCGAACGGTAGAGTCCAGTCAGGTGCTTGCACTATAGGCGCGGATACTAGAGCTTCCTTGATAGTCACAAAAGCATGATGGCAATCCTCATCAAACACAAAGTCAGCTTCCTTACACAACAGCCGTGTGAGAGGGCGTGCAATCTTGGAAAAATCCTTAATGAAGCGTCTGTAGAAGCCAGCATGGCCTAGGAAACTCCTCACCCCTTTGACATTAACCAGCAGCTCAAGACTCATCATGACCTCAACCTTGGCTTTGTCAACCTCTATGCCTTTCTCTGATATCTTGTGGCCAAGCACGATCCCTTCTTTCACCATGAAGTGACATTTCTCCCAGTTAAGCACAAGATTCGTCTCTTCACAACGCTTTAGTACCTTGCAAAGATTCAACAAACATGCAGAAAAAGACGCACCATATACAGAGAAGTCATCCATAAACACTTCTACCAACTCTCTTCTATTAGATCGGAGAAGATCGACATCATACACCGCTGAAACGTAGCCGGTGCGTTACACAACCCGAATGGCATTCTTCGATACGCGAAGGTGCCATAAGGGCATGTAAAGGTCGTCTTCTCCTGATCATTTGGATGGATTGGTATTTGAAAGAAACCACTATATCCATCAAGAAAGCAATAGTAAGGATGATTAGCAAGCCTCTCAAGCATTTGATCAATAAAAGGTAAAGGAAAATGATCTTTTCTAGTAGCAAGATTTAGCTTCCTATAATAAATACACATACGGTGTCCTGTAATAGTCCTATATGTATAAGCTCATTTTGATCATTCTTAATGACCGTGATCCCTCCCTTCTTAGGCACCACGTGTACGGGAGAAACCCATGTGCTGTCATTTATGGGATAGATCACGTCAGCCTCTAACAGCTTAAGAATCTCCTTCTTAACAACCTCTTTTAAATTCGGATTCAAACGCCTTTGGTGTTCTATAGAAGAGGCGTTCTCATTATCCAAGTGAATCCTATGAGTGCAAAGCATTGGTGAAAGGCCCTTGATGTCACTTAGAGAGTACCCAATGGCCTTTCTATACTTTCTCAGCTCAGTTAGGAGCGAGTGCAACTCATCATCACTTAAGTTCTCATTCACAATCACGGGTTAGGTTTCATTAAGCCCTAAGAAAGCATACCTTAGCCCTTTTGGGAGCTCCTTAAGGTCCACCTTTGGGGCTAGCAGCTCGCTCCAGTCCTCCTTGTGGCTCTTGTTGACGTTCCCATCCTCAATAGCCTCCTTAGAACCCGAGACATGACCTAAAAGACTGCTTTCTTGAACCGTTATCCCCTCCGAGATCGAGTCTTCCAGTCCATCTTGCACTCGTTCTGGTCCGGATCGAGCAATTTTACTCGATTCTCCTACTCGATTTGATTGTGATCGAGCAAGAGATCGAGTCCCCGTCTCGTTCTCTGAATTGATCGGTTGGCTTCCTTCGATCTTCCCATCGATTGTTTTTCTGGATCGACTGCTCTCAGGTCGATCACTCACTCGATTTAGATGGGATCGAGTAGTAGATCGGGTGTCTGAGTCGTTCTCTTCTCTGGATCGACCAGTATCCTCGATCTTCTTGTCGATTGCGGACTTGGATCGAGCGATCTTCTCGATTTCCTGATCGATCTCTAGGCATCCACCTTCATCTTCTAGCACAACTTTCCTAGAATCCAGGAGATTAACTTACTCCTGAGTCCTCTGATCCACAAAACCGTACTCTCCTGGCTCCTTAGTCAATGCCAGCTTCAAGTAATCCTCTTGTGCAAGCTCTTCTAGCAGTTCATCCGCCAAGGCATCCAACGTCTCTATGTAGAAAGCTTGCCCTTCTATGGTAGGTTTCTTCAGGACCTCGTTGATATCAAAATCAAGCCTTATATCTTTACCCAAGTGTAGAGCTATCTTCCCATTCTTGATGTCGATGATTGCTCCAGCGGTTGCAAGGAATGGCCTTCCAAGAATGAGCGGATCCTTAGGCTCTTCATCCATTTCAAGCACAACAAAATCTGTAGTCACGTTTACACCACTGACCTTCACTGGTAAGTCCTCAAGCAAACCCACGGGCAACCTCACGCTTCTGTCAGCTAGCACTAAGGAGATTCTACAGTCTTTGAACCGGGTAAAACCAAGTTTCTTTGCTATGGAATGAGGCATCAGATTTATACTAGCACCAAGATCGCATAAACAGCTCTGAAATGTCAAAGGACCGAGAGCACATGGTATAGTGAAGCTTCCTGTATCCCTTAACTTCTTGGGGACTATCTCCTTATGTATAATTGCGCTACATTCCTCACTAAGCATCAGCACCTCCTTGCTTTCCTTATTCTTCTTTGCAAGCGTGTCTTTGAAAAACTTTGCACATTTAGGCATCATGGCAAGGCAATCCACGAGAGGTAGCTTGATCTCTACGTCCCTTAGATGCTTCTCAAACAAGAGCCTATGCTTCTCTATCAGCCGTTTCATGAAGCGACCAGGAAAAGGAAGCTTAGGAACATAAAGCGGAGGTATGTACTCATATTTCTCCTCGGTAGCTTTCTCCACTTGCTTCTTTACAGCTGCTTCTTTTCCCTTTGTTGGCCTCTTTATTGATAAACAATATCTTTGCAAGGGTGAATATGCAATGAGGTTATCAAACTCAAATGCAAGACAGGTTGTAGCACAGTATGCAAGAGAGAGTCAATCCACACCTAGGTTGATAGAAAATGCAAAGAGAATACAAGGACTATGCAAATCTAAGCGAAACAAGATAGGGTTTGAGAAAATCTCTAAAAACTAGATGCATTGACTAAATGGAATGCAGATCTATTTTAATATTACCAGGAATGATCAAACTACCATGAGGAACAAACAGAATAATTAAAGGACAAAGCTACGAATTACTAAAATTCGACTAGTGGATCGACCATGGGATCGACCACTAGATCGAGCAATAACAATCGATCTCGTCTAAAAATGCAAGAACAGTAAAACTAACGACCAGGATGCTATCAAAGATCAAGCGAATGACAAGAGAAGATGTAAAGATGCTAAAAGAGAGGGTCTAGGGTTGAGATTCATGGTCAGGGGTTTTAAAGGTTCGACCTTGGGTTGAAAACTTTAAATCGACTCACTTTGTGAGGATCTCTAAGCCGTGAAAACTAAGCAAGATCTATCCGTGGCTTTCGGTATAGATCACTCCTTCATCCTCTCTTCCAAACCCATGGCTTTTGGTGGAAAGAGAGGTCGAAGGGCATAGAAAACAGATTTCAAACGAGTGGCTTAACTAGTCCCCCAAACTTCCATGGCTTTTGGGAAGGGTTAACTAGTATCTAGGGTGTGATCTTCAAAGGTCCCTGAATCCTGTCAAGGTAAGGAACCTCTCGGATCATAAAGCTCTTGGCGTGAGAGTCTTTAAGCTCTGAGAACTCAACACCCTAGAAGAGATAGCCATTAAAACACTTAGAAAACCCCAAGATCAAAAGCCTTTAGACCCCTTAATCCTCTCAACCCAGAACCCAAATGAACTACTCACAACACATAAGGTAAATCAAGCAAAGTATGGAAAAGGAAACGATGAACATAAAAAGAAAACTAGATTAGGCTGAAACGATTCGATTACAAAGCTAAAGAAAACTCAAGGTTCGACAATGGTGGACTTCTCCAAAACCAGAGAGAAAATCATAAAAAAGATAAGGATGAAAAGTTGTGTGGGAAAGGGACGTCGCCGCCTTCCCAAAATGGCCAAAACAAGCTGATGGTACCCCCCTCGCTAGCGGCCAAAAGTGGTTGAAAGGACAGAGATCGACTCCGGGATCGAGCGGTTCTCTCGATCATCTCCGAACATCGTGTCTTCAGCTCGATCTTGGTCTCGATCATCTTCGGTGAATCGAGTGTTGCATCCGATCTTGGTATCGATCTTCGGTTGGATCGAGTGGTGGACTCGATCCAGCTCTCGCTCTGCATGGCGTCATTTACGTCCGTACCGTTTGATCGATTGCTTCACTCGATCTTCGTCCCGATCATTCTCCTTGGATCGCCTGGTCTTCTCAATCTTCTGGTCGATCACATCCTAGATCGACCTGCCATGTTCGATCTGTTCCTCGATCTCTGATCCTTAGCAAATATCTGAGCTTCCACGAACCGCTACAACAGCTTCAGCACGTCCACGAACCTCCACGACTCCAAAGCAGCCAGAAACAACCTGAATGTGATGCAAAATGCAAGGAACATGCATATGCTGGTGCAAGAATGCTCTAGGACTCTAAGTGATGCAATCTAGTCTAAAATGTGATGTAAATGCATGAAAAGCTAACTAATGAGTATGCAGAATGTATGTAATATGCAGTAACATTAACTCCCCCAAACTTACTTCTTGCTTGCCCTCAAGCAACAGAAAATAAGTAAGGAAGAGAGGTTTTAAGAAAAACGAATGGGGATTTAAGCTTCTTGCAAAGGTGCCTTTCAAATGAATCAATCTCAATGTCCTAGTTAACAGTTCTAAAATGCTATGCACACACTCATACTCCAAAGAACTTATAAATCCTCATCACACAAAGAAATTCAGATCATGACTCTCCTATTCCTAACAATCAAAGAAACTCATCCTTTAACATTCATTAACATTCGAACCATGAATCAAACTTATGCACTTTAAAGCAAAACACATTTGGCTAAGGGTGTAGGTTATGAGCATTGAATGATCTCATTTGAAAAGGGTTTTCAATTAAAACAAGGGTTTCTCTAAAAAATGGTTGAACTTATGCATAATGCTAAAGGTAAAGACAATTGATGCATACATGATCAGATTCTCATCTACCCATGTAAACTAACAATGATCCTAACCCCTCTCATTTATCAACTTTCATCCTCACTCACCACTTAGAATCTACCCTTTTTCTTCTCAAAGCTTAGCATTCCCCAATTCGAAACAAAAACATTTTTAAACTCTTTAGGCTAGTGAAAAGGTTGAAAATAATTTTGCTCTTTAAATATTTCTTATTGGTAGCTCTCCTATTTATTTTTTTTTCTTTTCTCTTTTTTATTTTATTTTTACTTGGCACTTAGACTCTTTTTTTTTCTTTTTCTTTTTATTTTATTTGGAAGAGCTACCTCCTGAAATTTATTAGAGCATATATAGTTTTTAAACACAATCTTTCACTTAAAACCCATTTCTTTCTTTTAAACACCAAACTCTTTGAAACCGAGAACAAATAGAAATAAAAACAACCCCAATGATCCCTCAAACTTATCCTAAGCCTATACCTAGCTTCAAAATGCAAAGCTAGCAATCATATGAGAACCAAATCATGTCGCCTAAACCTAACACTTTATGCTAAGTTCAAAACCGAAAAGAAGGCCTCACAATGATGTCACACAAGAAATATTTGGCTTCAAAGAAGGGTAAGGTTCAAGGTGGGAGTTCTACTTAGGCTCACAAAGAGTAGTAAAAAGGAAGAAGAGAGCCTAAATATTTTAAAATCCATGTGTTCATTTTCAAATGCATAAGGATGATAATTAAAATTTCAAATTAAGGTTCTCACTTATTAGGACAAGTTTCAAATCATGAGAGTTCAATTCAAGTCACGAAAATCATAGCAAGT
The DNA here is from genome assembly GCA_911865555.2 of Thlaspi arvense. NCBI lineage: Eukaryota > Viridiplantae > Streptophyta > Magnoliopsida > Brassicales > Brassicaceae > Thlaspi > Thlaspi arvense. The sequence continues at coordinate 31,593,493 of OU466859.2, read as the reverse complement.
GATCCAAGCATGGTAAGAACTTACTTTCAAAGCATAGATAAAGCATTAGAGAACTACTAACTAGGGCATTGAAACAATTCATAAGTATAAAACACCTTTTTAAGAAACTTTAACCCCTTATGCAAATGCAAACAACCTAGATGCTAAGAGAAATTCTAGACTCAATCCTAATATGTTTTGACAAGATGAATGCAACTACATGAATCTTTTGAAATTTTTTTAAAAAATTTTACCAATTTTTCATGAACTAAAGACTCAAGGATGCTAAAGGAAAATAAGATCACAAAACACATGTCAAACCACACATGTACTCCTCCAAACTTGCTTGACACCGTCCCGGTGGCAAACAAATTCAAAGGAGCACCAACACAAAGCAAAAAGAAACAAATATGAGCGGTTATGTACAATGGAAGAAGGTTGTTACCTCTGGTCTAGTCTCGGCTGGAACTTGAGGATGTTCCAGAGGAGCTAGAGACTATTGTCTTGCCCTTGTCGGTAGGTTCTTGGAGAAAAAGGCGCCCCAGTTGAATGTTGCTTCCTTGGGTCTCGCGGATGACAACTCCACCGGTTGAGAGCCTCCTCTTCTCGGGTTGGTGAACCTCTTCACTTGTATCCTTCTTAGGCGAGCCTCCTTGAAGTGCCTTGACCTTCTTGGCAAGTTTCTTGAGCATCTTGCCATGCCACTTGTTGATTTTCCTTTGCATCTCCACAACAGATGCTAGGAACTTCTCTGTTTTGGTTCTCGGCTCAAAGTCTAACTTGGGAAGTGTGTAGGCTTCGGGCATCTCATCTTCTGTGGCTGGAGACTCGGACCATTGACGAGGAGCAATCGCCGAGGCAGGTGGTCCTCCTAGAGGAGCAAAGCACTCCTCTTCCGTGGGCAAGAACTCGATGTTCTTGTTTGGCAGGATGCACACTCTCTTCTTATCTTCGTCGTCTATGAAGAGGTAGGCGTAGAACCCTTCTGCTGGCGTGCGTCCCAAGCTGTCTGTATTCCTCATGTAGGCTTCATCCATGAAAGCTCTGGCTGGTACATGTGCGAAGTCGTGTATAGGCACACCAGCTTGCAAGAATAGAGGAGTGAGGAAGCCGCCAATGAAAGAAGAAGTTGCCTTGCACCGCAAGGCATAAGCCTTGTATTTCACCAAGGAGGCAGCAAGCACACATCTGTAGTTCACCTCGTCGCCGAGCTCATCCTCCATAGGCTCTTCATTCTCGTCCGGGTCACACACCAAGTGCTTCACACCTTGGAACAGGAAGCAAAGCTCGGTCTTTGTGACCGTGGGAGCAACTGATCTTCCGCTAAATGTGTTGGCAATCAACTTCAGAGTGTACCTCAGCACCGGGCTTCTCACTCTCTTGATCTTGGCGGTGTTGGCTTTGTAGTCCTCGTTGCTAATCAGGTCCCAAAAGTCATTTGCTCGTTTGAAGGTGGGGAACTCGACCTTGTTGGCATCCGCGTTGAGACCATATGCTTGACATAGCTCGGGAATAGAGAGGCTGTAGGCTTGTCGTCCAACCTTGAAGGAGAGGCGACCTTGTGAAGGAATGGGTGTGCTAGGATTCTCGTAACAGAACTCCAACGTGGCAAGGAAGTCTATTGTCACTTCTGGAATGGTTGGGCAATCCATCCGTGACAGACATCTTAGGCCAATGTTCTTGAGGAGTTGGTCGAAATCCCCAAGAATCCCTAGCTTGAACAGCAGCTCCCGATCAGCAAACTTGGTAGGCTCAAACCGAAGCCTCTCTTGAACAGCCACCTCTTGTCCTTCTCCCTCTTGTACTGTCTCTTCTCTTGTTCTCTTGGGGGCCATTGTACCTGAAACAAATTTCTCAAGAGGTTTGATAAGCAAAACGGCGGTTTGATGAGAATAAGAGAGGAGAAGGAGAAAGCTTATAAATACTACCCTAGAATTTTAAGGAATTAATAAAAATTATAGCTAAATAAAGGAGAATAAAATCTTTGGATACTAGAAAATCTAGAATTATTCCTTTTACTTAGCTAAATTTTAAAAATCAAAACCGGCCCTATCATCTAGAACAATATCTTGCGAATTTAAAGGAAATTTTTCTAAAGATAAATCATTAAATTCTGAAAATACCTTTGCAAGAATGTTAAGAAACCTTGCTAGCCTTTGAAAACCGAAAACTCTCACTCTCTTTGTTTAAAATTTTCGAGAAAACAAGAATGAGAGGGTGAGAAGTTATTGAAATATTTAAAGACTAGCAAAATGCAAAACCATGGGTAGTAAAGGTGGTTTTCTGACAAAGTCTTGGTCAAAGCACATCTTTCATGGTCAAAGATGCTTGCCTTGACCAAGTTTTGAATTTAAAAATTGGAGGGAAAAGAATAAAGGAGGGAAAGAAAATGTTACCTCGGCATGAGATCGAGTCCATTTGGTCGATCTAGGACTCGATCTCATGCCCATAATGGCTTAGATCGAGAGGGTTACTCGATTTGAGACTCGATTCATGATGAATCGAGTCTTGGATCGATTGGCTCCCTCGATCATTGAGATGTTGGCTCCACGGCTAAGTCCTCATGATCGAGCTACGTCCTCGATTTGGGGGTCGATTTGGCATAGATCGAGTGATGGATCGAGTCGAGTGATCGATCTGTTTTCAACAGATTTTCCCGAGAGAAATTAGATCGGTCGATCCATTTTGGATCGATCGATCCATTTTCGTCAAGGTCGATCTTATCACTCGTTCTCGTCTAGATCGACTGGCTTCTCTCGATTCACTGACTCGATCTAGCAAAGATCGAGTCAGGATCAGTCGATCTAGCACTCGATCTCTAGCCTTTTCTTAACCTCTATCGCCTCTTTTGGACTTCAAGATCAAGGTTTAGACACCTCATACCTGTTCCTACACACTTGCAAAATAAAAAAAAACATAAAACTGAAAGAGAAATAAAGCAGAAATATGTACAGGATAGACATGGGAGTGCCTCCCAAGTGCGCTTTCTTTAACGTCTTTAGCTAGACTTTACTTGGTTTAGGCGGATGGTGGGTCTTGGAGAAGCACCGAGGTACTCTCCTTGTCATAGCTGTCTGCCAAGTAAGGCTTGACTGTGTGTCTGTTGACGATGAATGCACTGCCACTCTTTTCCATAAGTGTAACAGCTCCATAAGGCAACACTTCTTGGATCACAAACGGCCCGCTCCACCTTGACTTCAGCTTTCCCGGGAAGAGTTTGAGTCTTGAGTTGTACAGCAACACTAAACCTCCTTCCTTAAGCTCCTTGGTGACCAACTTCTTGTCATGAGCTTCCTTAGTTTGCTCCTTGTATATCCGAGAGCTCTCATAAGGGTTCAGTCTTAACTCGTCCTTTTCATGTAGCTGAATAAGGCGCCTCTCTTGAGCAGTCTTGAGGTCAAAGTTCAGCCTCTTCACAGCCCACAACGCACAGTGTTCCAGCTCAACCAGGAGATGACAGCCCTTACCATAGAGTAAAGTGAAAGGGGTTGTACCAATCAGTGTTTTGAAGGCGGTACGGTAGGCCCAAAGAGCGTCGTCAAGCTTCACTGCCCAGTCTTTCCTTGTTGCTCCGACAGTCTTCTCCAGTATAGCCTTGATCTGCCGGTTGGAGACTTCCACTTGACCGCTTGTTTGAGGATGATACGGTGTAGCCACCTTATGCTTAACGCCATACCTTCTCAAGAGGTTCTCAAAAACCTTGTTTATGAAATGGCTTCCTCCATCGCTTATAACCACCTTAGGTACCCCAAACCTTGGGAAGATGATACTCTTGAACAGCTTGACCACCACCTTAGAATCGTTTGTAGGGGAAGCGATAGCCTCAAACCATTTAGAGACATAAACTACTGCTACTAAGATGTATTTGTTGCCATATGAAGAAGGAAATGGCCCCATGAAGTCTATGCCCCATGCGTCGAACACGTCAACCTCGAAGATGGGAACCTGAGGCATTTCTTTGCTCTTGGTGATATTCCCTGCTCGTTGACATGCCTCACAGCTCTTCACAAACTCGTGTGCATCTTTGAAGATGGACGGCCACCAGAAACCGGCTTGCAAAACTTTCATGGCAGTCTTGAATGAAGCGAAGTGTCCTCCGTAGGAAGAGCCATGACAGTGATAGAGGATGTCTCTAGCTTCTTCCTTTGTAACACACCTCTGGTACAAACTGTCCACTCCTCTCTTGTACAAGTAGGGCTCGTCCCAAAAGTAGTCACTAGCCTCTCTCATGAACCGCTTTCTTGTGATAGCTGTTGAGATGTGTTGGCTCCTCACCACACGCTAAATAGTTCACCTCAAGAGCCGAGGCTTAGTGTCTTTCTTCGAATAGATGTATCGCAAAGCAGCGTTATCCGTGTAGACAATAGCTTTGGAACCAACAAGATATGACCGGAACTTCTCAAAGGCGAACACTACTGCAAGCAACTCCTTCTCTGTAGTGGTGTACCTTGTTTGCGTGTCATCCAAGGTCCTTGAAGCATAGTAGATCACGTGTTGCTTCTTATCTTTCCTCTGACCAAGAACGGCTCCTACGGCGTAGTCACTAGCATCGCACATGATCTCAAAGGGTAGTGTCCAGTCTGGTGCTTGAACTATAGGGGCTGATGTAAGGGCTTCCTTGATGGTCACGAAAGCTCGCAAACACTCCTCACCAAACACAAACTCAGCTTCTTTGCACAACAACCGTGTAAGAGGGCATGCAATCTTGGAGAAATCCTTGATGAAGCGCCTATAGAACCCGGCGTGTCCCAAGAAGCTTCTGACTCCCTTAGCGTTAACCGCGGCTCAAGACCCATCATGACTTCTACCTTAGCCTGATCAACCTCAATGCCCTTCTCTGATATCTTATGACCAAGCAAGATCCCTTCCTTGACCATAAAGTGGCATTTCTCCCAATTTAGCACCAAGTTTGTCTCTTCACAACGCTTTAGTACCCTGCAAAGATTCAACAAACACGCAGAAAAGGACGCACCATAGACAGAGAAGTCATCCATGAACACCTCTACCATCTCCTCTATTAGATCAGAGAAGATCGACATCATACACAGCTGAAATGTAGCCGGTGCATTACACAATCCAAACGGCATCCTTCGATATGCGAAGGTACCGTAGGGACATGTGAAGGTCGTCTTCTCCTGATCATTTGGGTGGATTGGTATCTGAAAGAAACCACTATACCCATCGAGAAAGCAGTAGTAAGGATGATTAGCAAGTCTCTCAAGCATTTGATCAATAAAAGGCAAAGGGAAATGATCTTTCCTAGTCGCAAGGTTAAGTTTCCTATAATCAATACACATCCTATGACCAGTAATGGTTCTAGTAGGAATAAGCTCATCTTTATGATTCCTTATGACCGTGATCCCTCCCTTCTTAGGCACCACGTGTACAGGAGAAACCCATGTGCTGTCACTTATGGGATAGATCACGTCAGCCTCTAAAAGCTTAAGGATCTCTTTCTTAACAACCTCTTTCAAATTAGGATTCAAACGCCTTTGATGTTCTATAGAAGAGGCATTCTCATTATCCAAGTGAATCCTGTGAGTGCAAAGCATTGGTGAAAGGCCCTTGATGTCACTTAAAGAGTACCCAATGGCCTTCCTATACTTTCTCAGCTCAGTCAGGAGCGAGTGCAACTCATCATCACTTAAGTTTTCATTCACAATCACGGGATAGTTGTTATTAGTCCCTAAGAAAGCATACCTTATCCCTTTGGGAGCTCCTTAAGGTCCACCTTTGGGGCTAACAGCTCACTCCAGTCATCCTCGTGGCTGTTGTTGTTGCTTTCCTCCTTGGAACCCTCCTTAGAACCCGAGGCATGGCCCTTGAGACTGCTTTCTTCAACCGCTATCCCTTATGAAATCGAGTCCTCTAGTCGATCTTCCCCTCGATGTCGTCTAGATCGAGCAATTTCGCTCGATTCACTTACTCGATTTGATGTGGATCGAGTAAGGGATTGAGACGCTGAGTCGATCTCCTGATTGGACCCCAAAATGATCGGAAGGTTTTTCTCGATCGTCGACTCGATTGTTTTTCCTAATCGATCATTCCTCTCGATCTGTGTGTCGATTGCTGCACTGGATCGAGTTGTGTTCTCGATTGCATTGTCGATCTGACTCCTGGATCGAGTGATAGCATCGATCTCGGGGTCGATCTCTAGGCAGCAGCTTTCATCCTTCTTAACAATCTTCCTCGAATCCAGCAAGTTGACGTACTCCTGGGTCCTCTGATCCACATAGCCAAACTCCCCTGGTTCCTTAGTCAGTGCTAGCTTCAGATGGTCTTCCTGAGCCAGCTCTTCCAGCAACTCATCCGCTAAGGCATCCATCATTTCAATGTAGAAAGCTTGCCCTTCTATGGTCGGCTTCTTCAGAACCTCATTGATATCGAAGTCCAGCCTTATGTCCTTTCCCAAGTGCAAGGCAATCTTCCCGTTCTTGACGTCGATGATAGCCCCGGCGGTTGCAAGGAATGGTCTTCCTAGGATGAGTGGATCCTAAGGCTCTTCATCCATTTCCAACACGACGAAGTCCGTAGGCACGTTCACACCACTGATTCGCACCGGTAGATCTTCAAGCAGCCCCACTGGTAGCCTCACACTTCTATCAGCCAGTACCAACGAGATCCTACAGTCGTTGAAACGAGTAAAGCCAAGCTTCTTAGCCACGGAGTGAGGCATCAGATTTATGCTAGCTCCGAGATCACAAAGGCAACTCTTGAACTCCAGAGGACCTAAAGCGCAGGGTATAGTGAAGCTTCCAGGGTCTCCCAACTTCTTAGGGACTATCTCCTTATGTATCACAGCACTACACTCTTCACTTAGAACAAGTACTTCCTTGCTTTCCTTATTCTTCTTCACGAGAGTGTCTTTGAAGAATTTGGCGCATTTAGGCATCATTGCAAGGCAGTCAACGAGAGGTAGCTTGATCTCCACGTCCTTAAGATGCTTCTCAAAGAGGATTCTATGCTTCTCTATGAGTTGCTTCTTGAAACGGCCAGGAAAAGGCAGCTTAGGTACATACGGTGGAGGTACATAAGCATTCTTCTCCTTAGTAGTTTGCTCAGCTTTCTTCTCAGCAACTGCTTTGTCTCCTCTTCTTGGCCCTTGGATCCAGACATTGTCAAAGTTAATCTCATCATCAGCTGAAGGCTTACCCTCCCCCTCTTGAATTACAACGTCCTCGTTGTTCTTAGTAGAGACCGGAGGTTCTAGCTCTTTGCCGCTTCTTAACGTGATGGCGTTGGCATACTCCTTAGGATTCTGCTCACACTTGCCTGGTAGGCTATTCTGACCACTTGTACTCGCTTTCCCCTTCTCTAGCTGCTTGATCTTGTTGTTTAAGTTGGTGATCTGAGTGGAGAAGTCAGTGAGAGACGAGTCCAGACGAGTGTTCATCTCGGCAAACTTCTAGTTTGTAGAGGCTTGCCCTTGTATCAGCTGTTGAAACATTGCCTGAACCGGATCAACTTGTTGTTGCATCGGCTGTTGCTGCTGAGGTGCAAAGCCCGGAGGGTAGTTAGGCGTATAACCCTTGTTACTTTGATGTTACCCTTGGAAGTTGTTCTGCCCTTGACCTTGGAAACCACCACTCGGCTGAAAACCTTTGTTGTAAGGGATGAAAGGTTTTGCTTGCTGAGCAGGGTACACTTGGTCTTTAGGGTTGGCAACGTTGGTGCTTCGGTAGGAGAGATTGTTGTTCTGGTTGTAGCCTTGGTTGTAGCCTTGAGGTTTGTAATTGTTCTGTCCTGCCACCCAATTGGCTTCTTCTTGGCTCAACTCAAGCTCCTCTTGATTCTCATCAGCTTCACCAACAAAGTGAACATGCTTCTGATTCGCTAACACCAGCTTATCTATCTTCTCATGCAAAGATTTCTGCTCCTTTTTGTGAGACTCTAGCTCGGATCCTCTCGGTGCACGGTCGTAGTCCTCAGCGTAGTTTCCATCGCTCAATGCCAAGTTTTCTATGAGCTTCATGCCCTCTTCTACCTCCTGACCAAGGAAGTTCCCTTTGCTAGTTGTGTCAAGCAACAACCTGATCTTTGGTGAAGCTCCACGGTATATAGTGCTGAGTAGGGTCTCCTTGCTGAAACCGTGATGATGACATTGGATCGTGTAGTCTTTGAAACGTTCCATTGCCTCGTTGAATGTCTCATTGTTTCGTTGAGTGAAGCCGCTGATTTCGCTTCTCAACCGTGCTGTCTTGGTGCTAGAGAAGAACTTTGAGAGAAAGGCCTTCTTACACTATGCCCATGAGGTGATGGTGCCTTATGGGAGGGTCTTCTCCCAATGCCTAGCCTTGTCTCGGAGTGAAAAGGGAAAGAGACGCAGCTTAAAAGCATCTTCGGATATGGTCGAAGTTGTCAAGGTGCTCCAAGGGATCTTCCATTGCTAAGCCGTGGAACTTGTTGTTTTGCACCATGGAGATGAAACCTGGCTTAATCTCGAAGTTGTTGTTCTGTACAGGAGGAGGAGTGATCCCAAACCTATTGTGATGAGTATTGGGAGCATCTCCGGCTCCTATGATCCTTGGGGGTCTAGCCGCGTGTTGGGGGTTTCCATTGCCCCTTCCTACTGCCCCGTGAGCTGGAGGAGGTCCCTCTGGATGCTCGTGTTCAGCCATAGCTTCAAAGTCAACCAAACCGTGCTGAACAATCTCCTCAAAGGCTTTGGCTTGTTCTCGTACTCTTATTTGCCGTGAATGACCAAGCTGATGAATATTGTCCAAAGGTTGAAGTAGACTGTTATCTCCCCTTGAACGAAGATTCATATACCTGAGAACACATGTTTGGGAGTAGAATGATTAGAACTAAAACAAGGTAAAGACTTAGTCTTTGCTAAGTCTCAAATCTCTATGTTCTCTAAACAATCCTAGGATGGCAACGGCGCCATTTGATAAACAATATCTTTGCAAGGGTGAATATGTAATGAGGTTATCAAAATCAAATTCAAGACAGGTTGTAGCACAGTATGCAAGAGAGAGACAATCCACACCTAGGATGATAGAAAATGCAAAGAGAATGCAAGGACTATGCAAATCTAAGCGAAACAAGATAGGTTTTAAGAAAATCCCTAAAAACTAGATGCAGTGACTAAATGAAATGCAGATCTATTTTAATATTACCAGGAATGATCAAACTACCATGAAGAACAAACATAATAATTAAAGGACAAAGCTACGAATTACTAAAATTCGACTAGTGGATCGACCATGGGATCGACCACTAGATCGAGCAATAACAATCGATCTCGTTTAAAAATGCAAGAACAGTAAAACTAACGACCAGGATGCTATCAAAGATCAAGCGAATGACGAGAGAAGATGTAAAGATGCTAAAAGAGAGGGTCTAGGGTTGAGATTCATGGTCAGGGGTTTCAAAGGTTCGACCTTGGGTTGAAAACTTTAAATCGACTCACTTTGTGAGGATCTCTAAGCCTTGAAAACTAAGCAAGATCTATCTGTGGCTTTCGGTATAGATCACTCCTTCATCCTCTCCTCCAAACCCATGGCTTTTGGTGGAAAGAGAGGTCGAAGGGCATGGAAAACAGATTTCAAACGAGTGGCTTAACTAGTCCCCCAAACTTCCATGGCTTTTGGGAAGGGGTAACTAGTCTCTAGGGTGTGATCTTCAGAGGTCCCTGAATCCTGTCAAGGTAAGGAACCTCTCGGATCATAAAGCTCTTGGCGTGAGAGTCTTTAAGCTTTGAGAACTCAACACCCTAGAGGAGATAGCCATTAAAACACTTAGAAAACCCCAAGATCGAAACCCTTTAGACCCCTTAATCCTCTCAACCCCGAACCCAAATGAACTACTTACTACACATAAGGTAAATCAAGCAAAGCATGGAAAAGGAAACGATGAACATAAAAAGAAAACTAGATTAGGCTGAAACGATTCGATTACAAAGCTAAAGAAAACTCAAGGTTCGACAATGGTGGACTTCTCTAAAACCAGAGAGAAAAGCATAAAAAAAGATAAGGATGAAAAGTTGTGTGGGAAAGGGACGTCACTGCCTTCCCAAAATGGCCAAAACAAGCTGATGGTCCCCCCCCTCGCTAGCGGCCAAAAGTGGTTGAAAGGACAGAGATCGACTCCGGGATCGAGCGGTTCTCTCGATCATCTCCGAACATCGTGTCTTCAGCTCGATCTGGGTCTCGATCATCTTCGGCGAATCGAGTGTTGCATCCGATCTTGGTATCGATCTTTGGTTGGATAGAGTGGTGGACTCGATCCGGCTCTCACTCTGCATGGCGTCATTTACGTCCGTACCGTTTGATCTATTGCTTCACTCGATCTTCGTCTCGATCATTCTCCTTGGATCGCCTGGTCTTCTCGATCTTCTGGTCGATCACATCCTAGATCTACCTGCCATGCTCGATCGGTTCCTCGATCTCTGATCCTTAGCAAATATCTGAGCTTCCACGAACCGCTACAACAGCTTCAGCACGTCCACGAACCTCGACGACTCCAAATCAGCCAGAAACAACCTGAATGTGATGCAAAATGCAAGGAACATGCGTATGCTGGTGCAAGAATGCTCTAGGACTCTGAGTGATGCAATCTAGTCTAAAATGTGATGTAAATGCATGAAAAGCTAACTAATGAGTATGCAGAATGTATGTAATATGCAGTAACATCATCTATCCACACGTTGTGGAAGATGATCTCATCATCAGCCGACGGCTTATCCTCCCCCTCTTGAACCACAATGTCCTCATTGTCTTTAGGTGCAACCCTCAGTGGAAGCGCTATTCCTTGGGATTCTGCTCACACTTGCCCCGTAAGCTATTCTAACTACTTTTAGTTGCTTTACCCTTCTCTAACTGCTTAATCTTGTTGTTTAGAGTTGTGATTTGAGTAGAGACATCAATAAGAGAGGAGTTTAAATGGTTGTTCATCTCGGCGAAGCAATTGCTGAAACATGGATAGTACAAGATCAACTTGCTGCGGTTGCATCTGTTGTTGAGGAACAAAACCTGGAGGATACATAGGAGTATAAGGTTTGTTCCTTTGCTGCTGTTGCTGTCCCGGAAAGGTACCTTGCCGCTAACCTTGAAAACCACCACTCGGCTGAAAGCCTTTGTTGTAGGGCACAAATGGCTTTGCTTGCTGCGCAGGGTACACTTGATCTTTAGGGTTCTCCACATTGGTGCTTCTATAGGAGAGATTGTTGTTCTCCTGGTAGCCTTGTGAATACCCTTGCGGTTTGTAGTTGTTCTGACCCGCCACCCAATTGGCTTCTTCTTGACTCAACTCAAGCTCCTCTAAGGTTTCATCCGCTTCACCAACGAAGTGAACATGCTTCTGGTTAGCTAGCACCAGCTTGTCAATCTTCTCATGCAAGGACTTAAGCTCTTTCTTGTGACACTCTAGCTCAGAATCTCTCGGTGCACGGTTGTAGTCTTCAGCATAGTTGCCGTCACTCAATGCCAAGTTCTCAATCAGCTCCATACCATCTTCCACTTCTTGACCATGGAAATTTTTCTTACTGGCCATGTCAAGTAGCAAGCGTATCTTTGGTGAAGCGTCGCGGTATATTGTGCTTATGAGAGTCTGTTCACTAAAGCCGTGGTGAGGACACTGAATGGTGTAGTCCTTGAACCGCTCCATGGCTTCGTTAAACGTCTTATTGTTCCTTTGAGTGAAGCCGCGGATCTCACTTCTCAACCTTGCTGTTCTGGTGCTAGAGAAGAACTTTGAGAGGAACACCTTTTTACACTCAGCCCAAGAGGTAATGGTGCCTTGTGGAAGGGTCTTCTCCCAATGTCTAGCCTTGTCTCCAAGAGAAAATGGAAAGAGACGCAGCTTGAAAGACTCTTTGGATATGCCATTAATCTTGATCATCCCACATACTTGCTCAAAGTTGTCAAGATGCTCCAAGGGGTCTACCCGTGGAACTTGTTGTTTTGCACCATCGAGATGAATCCTGGCTTAATCTCGAAGTTGTTGTTTTGCACTGGAGGAGGAGTGATCCCAAACCTATTATGATGAGTGTTGGGAACATCTCCCGCTCCAATGATCCGTGGGGGTCTAGCCGCGTGGTGGGGGTTTCCATTACCCCTTCCCATTGGCCCGGGAGCTGGAGGAGGTCCCTCTGGATGTTCGTGCTCAGCCATCGCTTCAAAATCCACTGAACCTTGTTGAACAATCTCCTCAAAAGGCTCTAGCTTGCTCTCTAACTCTTCTTGATCTTGTATGTCCGAGTTGATGAATGTTGTCCAAGGGTTGTAGCAATTTGTTGTCTCCCCTTGAACGTAGATTCATGTACCTGAAAGACACAAGTGTGAAGGTAGAGAAATCAGTAACTAACATAAAGTAAAGGCTTAGTCTTTACCAAACCCCAAATCATAATGCTTTCTATCCCCTAAGATGGCAACGGCGCCATTTGATAAGATGTTTTCTATGATGCAAAGATGATGTCAAGATGCAACAGAGAGGTTATCAAAACTCTAATGCACACAGAGATGTAGTAGAGTGAGCAAAAGAGGAATTAATCCACACCTAGGGGTAGCAAGATCACTAAGAATGCAAGGGAATGAGCAAATTTAAGCAGAATATGAAAATGATTGGTAAAATCCTGAAAAACTAAATGCAAGTGTCAAATGCAAAGCAAAACAATCTTAAAATCCCTGGAAGAGGGTTAACTATCACGAGAAACAAGCGGAATACTTAAAATGCAAAGCTATGAATTACTAAAAATCGACTAGTGGATCGACCACAGGATCGACCACTAGATCGAGCAACAACGATTGATCTCGTCTAAAAGTTCAACAGAAATGAATCTAATGACCAGGATGCGAACAGATAGCAAGCGGATGATTAACAGAGATGCGAAAATACTAAGAAAGAGGGTCCAGGGTTGAAAATCATGTTCAAGGGTTACAAAGGTTCAAGCTTGGTTTGAAAACTTTAGATCTACTCACTTTGTGAGGGTCTCTAGGCCTTGAAAACAAAACAAGATCCATCCATGGCGTGTGGTATGGATCACTCCTTCGTTCTCTTCTCCAAACCCATGGCTTTTGGTGGAAAAAGAGTTTGAAGGGCATAAAACATAGATTTCAAACTCACGGCCTAACTAATCCCCCAAACAACCATGGCGTGTGGGAAAGGAAGGATTAGCCTCTAGGATTTGACTTCTCCAGGACATCTGAATCCTGTCAAGGTAAGATATCCCTCTGATCCTAAAGATCTTGGCGTGAGAGTCTTTAAGCCTTAAGTGCTCAAATCCTAGAAAAGAAGGTGACGAAGAACAAGAAAACACCAAGCTTTAAACCTTTTCAACCCCTTTGAATCCTCTCAACCCCGAAAACCCGATCAAACTACTCACTACTCGTAAAGTAAACAGAACAAAACACAATGGATGATTGACTAAACATGAAAAACAATTGATTAAAAGCAAAGATTCAATATTCAAAACTTAAAGCAAGAAAACTCAAGGTTCTAATGGCGGAGATAATCGCCCAAAGCTAGAGAGAAGATGATAAAAAGATAAAGTGAAAACGCGTGTGTCAAAAGCAGGATCGCCGCCTTCCCAAAATGGGCGAACAGCTCGATGGTCCCCCCCCCCCCCTCGCTAGAAGCCAAAAACGATTAAAGTAGTCTGGAATCGAGTAGGAGGCTCGATCTGGTTCTCAATATTTGGTTGGGATCGGGTGACTTTGGTCGATCTCTGAGTCGATCTTGTGCTGATCGGGTTGAAAGCTCGATCTGGTCCTCGATCTGCATAGCGTCATTTACTTCCGTACTTCAGATTGATCTCCCATCTTGATCTTGGTCTCGATCCATATCCGTGCATCGACTCGGCTACTCGATCTTCTGGTCGATCTCGTCTAGATCGACCTGCCATGCTCGATCTGCTACTCGATCTAAGGTCCTTAGCATGCAATCCTGAGCTCTCCAAGTGTCCATGAACTTCCTCACGAGCCTTAGCACGTCCACGATTCCTTCATAGCTCCAAAGTAGCCGAAAAAAACCTGAATGCAATGCATAATGCAAGAAACATGCAATTGTTGATGCAAAAGTGCTCTAGGACCTAAAGTGATGCAAACTAGCCTAATGTGCAAGGTAAATGCAATGAGAAACTAACTTATATGTATGCAAAACACATGAAATATGCAGCAATATCAATGATAATATTTACTTCGAATCTCGAACGTCCAGTTGGACGAGTTAATGACAGTTTCATTTCGACACGCCAAGTTGCGGTCTCGAGGTCTATTCTCGACCGCATGATCGACGAACTGTTCACCTTTCCAAGATCTGAACCGTCGATCTCTAATGATTATCTGACTTCATGACGTCAACATAATCAAACACAAGATCTTTCAAAAGTCCCATCTTGCCGCCCATTAAAGCTCGAGCTCGCTCTCGTTAATGGGTTGGGGGGCAATTGTTGGAGCTGGATTTGGCACCCCAAATCTGGCCCACTCAAGCCCAACGGGCGGGTCCAAACTAAGCCAAATGGACTGGGCTTCGACTCTACGGCCCAGGCCCATTCACCTCTCAACGATCCAATCCTGAGCAGCAAGACGCTCCGTTCAGCGAGGTCGAGCTCCAGCTGGACCAAATCCCGAGAAACAAGGAAGTATCCGAGTCAAGTCAGAGCATATTCTCGCCAGTTCAAATGAGTTTGAAGATCGCAGAGGAGGTTGCTGCACGTGGCGAGATTTCCGGCTGAAGCTGCTACACGTGGCCGGGATACGCGCTGGAGTTCGAAGCTCGATGAGGCGAGCTATATAAAAGAGGAGAACGGCTTAGTTCGAGGACCTTTGGCTTGATCTATTTTTGACACTTTTACACCCGAAAACTCTTTAACTGCTCTCAGAGCTCTTTTCAGTTCATCTTCTTCATTGAAATCCTTGTAACCGTTTCATTTAACCGATTAATACTAAGTCCTTATTTCGGTTAGTGCTAGCTTATATTGTCAATCTGTTCGAGGGAATCTTGCCCTTAATTCTGTTATGAGTGTGGATTTCTATATCCACAGAGAGTCTGCGTTGACTTCACCGACCTAAACAAAGCATGTCCAAAAGACAGCTTTCCACACCCACATATCGACCGCCTGGTCGAGGCCACAGTTAGTCATCAACTCTTGTCCTTTATAGACGCCTTTTCCGGATATAATCAGATCAAGATGAATCTAGAAGACCAAGAAAAACAGCTTTCATTACCGATCGAGGTAACTACTGCTATAAAGTAATGCCTTTCGGCCTGAAAAATGCAGGAGCAACCTATAAAAGGCTAATGAACAAGATGTTTGCTTACCAGCTCGGTAAAACTATGGAAGTGTACATAGACGACATGCTGGCCAAGTCCTCAAAGGACACCGACCACATCGCAAAGCTTAGGGAATGCTTCAAAATCTTAAATCAATACAAGATGAAGCTCAACCCAGCCAAATGTACCTTCCGAGTCGCCTCAGGCGAATTCCTCGGTTACCTGGTAACCGAGCGAGGAATCGAGGCAAATCCGAAGCAGATCACGGCTTTCCTCGAGATGCCATCTCCCAGAACAACTTGGGAAGTACAACGCTTAACCGGTCGAGTTGCAGCCCTCAACCGGTTCATCTCACGGTCAACCGAGAAGTGTCTCCCATTCTACCAGCTCCTCAAAGGAAACAAAAAATTCCAGTGGGATGAGAAATGCGAGGAGGCACTAACCCAACTTAAAACCTACCTCACGAAGCCTCTCACCTTGGCTAAGCCGGTCGAAGGAGAACCTTTATACCTCTATACAGCGGTCTCTCCAGCTGCAGTAAACGGTGTGCTAGTTCGAGAGGAGGTCAACGAGTGTTGAGCAGGATTTGGCACCCCAAATCCGGCCCATCAAGCCCAACGGGCAGATCCGAACTAAGCCAAAAAGGCTGGGCTTCAACCTTACGGCCCAGACCCATTCATCTTTCAACAACCCGATCTTGAGCGACAAGACATTCCATTCGACGAGGTCGAGCTCCAGCTAGACCAAATCCTGAGAAACGAGGAAGAATCCGAGCCAAGTCAGATCATATTCTCGCCAGTTCAAACGAGTCCGAAGATCGCGGAGGAAGTTGCTGCACGTGGCGAGATATCCGGCTGAGGCTGCACGTGGCCGAGATAAGCGCTGGAGCTCGAAGCTCGACGAGGCAAGCTATATAAAGAAGGAGAATGGCTTAGCTCGGGGGACCTTCGGCTTGATTTCTTTACACACTTTTTACAGTCGAAAACACTGTAACTGCTCCTTGAGCTCTTTTCAGTTCACCTTCTTCATCGAAATCCTTGTAACCGTTTCATTCGACCGATTAATACAAAGTCCTTATTTCAGTTAGTGCTAGCTTATACAGTCTATCTGTTCGAGGGAATCTAGCCCTTAATCCTTTAAAGTTCTTTCCTTACAAATACACATAAATTTCTGAGTGTGGATTTCTGTATCCATATTTTGGCGCCATCTGTGGGGAACAGATCCATAGATTTCTCATACTCAAGAGCAGATCCTAAGCCAGCTGAAACCGAAATGGATTCAACTCAACAAACCTCGGGCAACGTCTCACCGATTCCAATCTCTCCAGATCAAGTAACCTCGACCGGCAACGTCAACTAGACAGCCGGTGGAAACAAACCTAGGGTTACGACCCTCGTAGATACCACCGGCACGAACTCTAACGTTCCCAGCCGTGTGGAACCAATCGTGATCAACCTCGTCACCCCACCGGGTACAACGAGCAACCAGTCACAAACAGTCGAGGGGCCTCCCTCTCGAACCTGGGTGCAATCTGAAAATCCACCTACAGCTACGACATCACAGAGCCTAGCAGCTCCTGTTTCCCCGCCGATACCCGCAACTTCTAGGAGAATGTTGGAGTCGGCGAAGATACTCCAAATGCTCACACATCTGATGATCGACAACAAGATCAGGAGCTCAGATTATAAAGGCAGGAATGGCGTCAAGCCGCAGCTCGATCCGCTGCGAGTCCACCTCCACGGACTCAGCTTGACTTTTCGTCGATCCCTGCTCCGAGTAATCCACTCGGACCATACGTGACACCTCTGCGTGCTCCAGGTCCACCGAACTTCGCCCCCGCGGTGAACCAGACACCAATCGCCACGGATATTCCGGCTCCAGGAATACCAGAGATGGGACCTCGACCCGCGATGAGATATCCATCTCCACCTGTGCCGACACCAGGAATAACCGAAATGGGACCTCGTCCCACCACGAGATATCCATCTCCACCTTTAAGACCACCTGGAACCGAGCCACCTCGACAGAGATGGCTTGGATCCTCGGCATTCGGGCTAACCACCTTGGCGTTGGCCCAAGAAACCTAGTCGACTTGAAAGATTCCAGAATCAAATCGACTATGCTATTCGGCAGATGAACTCCATGTTCCATCAAGCCACAAGCTCAGCTCCCGACATCGATCGAGTAATTCGCGAGACCCAACGGACTCCGTTCACCTACTCGATCATGCACATGTACCTCCGAGACACTACCAAAATAAGAGTCCCGGAGTACGCTGGGAACAGAGACCCTAAAGCCTATATCCGACTCTTCAACCTCGCAGCTATCCGAGCTAATTTCTCCGCAGAAGAGAAAGAAGCAGGATACGACAGGCTATTCGCCGAAAACCTACTCGGACCAGCTCAGGAATAGTTCGCGATGCTGGAAGAAAATTCGATCTCGAATTTCAACGAGCTTGCAGTAGCCTTCCTCAAACAGTATTCGATATTCATCGAAAAACGAGAAACCGAAGCTGACGTTTGGAAGCTAGTCCAAGCTCCAGATGAACCACTTCGATCATACATTGCAAAATTCAAAGCGATCAAAGCTAAAATCGCTAACTCTAACGAAGCAGTAGCCCTGCTCGCCCTGTGAACCAACCTATGGTACCGGACGAGGTTCAAGGCAGAGCACACGCTCCGACCTACGGACTCACTCGATGACGCGCTCCATCGCGCTTCCATATACGCTAACTTCAAGGACGAAACAGCCGCCTGCAAAGCAAAATACCGCAACTCACAGCTCCACCTCACACCCTCCGGGTCGAAGAAAGCTAACGTTACACCCCCAAAAGGGAGCCGCAGGGCAAAGGTCATCATTCATATGCTATAGAGAGCTCGTCTCCTGAAAAGGAGTCGAGCTTCGACCAAAGCAAATACTGCGAGCACCACAAAAAGAACGGACATTCCACCGAGGAATGTCGAACTCGAACTAGGATCCTGGTAAAAATGCTCGCCAAGGAAAAAGCCGAGAAGGCCAAGGGAAAAAGCGAAAAGCCCAAAAAGACCTCAACCCGAAACAGGGAAGTGGACCCTGACAAAGCACCTCAAAAACGAGATCGCGAAGTCGAAATCGAAGTCCAAACCCCTGACTCCCCTCCATCAGCGAGAAAAATAATCGACCTGATCTTCAGAGAGCTAAACCTATGTGGTGGATCAATGAAATCAGTAATTACCCCCCCCCCCCCCCCCCCCCCCCCCCCCCCGAACTCGAACTAGGATCCTGGTAAAAATGCTCGCCAAGGAAAAAGCCGAGAAGGCCAAGGGAAAAAGCGAAAAGCCCAAAAAGACCTCAACCCGAAACAGGGAAGTGGACCCTGACAAAGCACCTCAAAAACGAGATCGCGAAGTCGAAATCGAAGTCCAAACCCCTGACTCCCCTCCATCAGCGAGAAAAATAATCGACCTGATCTTCAGAGAGCTAAACCTATGTGGTGGATCAATGAAATCAGTAATTACCCCCCCCCCCCCCCCCCCCCCCCCCCCCCCACACCTAGGATGCCATCGAGCTCCAGGCTCCATAAGTTCGCGGGAGGACACGTGTTAAAACTACTTTGAAGCTCGTCAAAACCGATCATCACCCAAGTCCCGACACCTCGATCTAAAGCGAGCTCTAGCTCACGCATCGCTCACTCCTTCGAGGGGGAGGGGGACCTACCCACAATGAAGGGAATCGACTTCATCTGCGGAGGCTTGAAGATGTGCCTAGACTCAATCAACTCAATCAAGGCATATCAACGCAAGATAGAGTCTGCGACGGTAAACCTACCCCTGGACGGACCCGACCACCAAATCAGCTTTCTAGAAAGCGAAACGCTGACTCTAGATAAACCACATGACGACGCACTCGTCATACAGATCGCTTTAGGGGGATTCGACCTCACAAGGGTCATGATTGATACCGGAAGCTCGGTAGACGTGTTGTTCTTCGACGCTTTTATACGCATGGGATACCAAACATCCATGCTGTCGAACGATCAAACTCCACTCACCGGCTTCGCAGGAGAAACCACCTACTCGTTGGGAACCATCCAGCTCCCAGTTAAGGTCGGCGGAGTCATAGAAACAATTGACTTCGTAGTCGTAGATCGCCCAGCTCCATTTAATGCCATTCTCGGTATACCTTGGCTCTACGCAATGAAAGTTGTGGCTTCCACATACCATCAATGTGTCAAATTCCCAACCCCTTGGGGAACCAAATCGATACGCGGCTCCCAACGAGCCTCAAAGGACTGCTATATGGGTAGCTTGTTGCGAGCTGAGAAAGCTCCCATATAGCAATTACTGAAAGAGGAGGAGCTCACAGTCCGACAACTCTAAACACAACAAAGATCCCTATGTATGCGAACCACGAACAGAACTAATCGAGCAAGTATGCATAGACGACTCTAACCCCGAAAGGTGCATTGGAATCGGGGTCGACCTTGCGAAAACAATTCGCACCGAACTAATAGATTTTCTAAAAGAAAACCTAAGCACCTTCGCATGGTCCACTGCAGACATGCCGGGCATCGATAAAGAGGTCGCCGCGCATGAACTCAACATCAACCCAACTCTCAAACCCGTCAGACAGAAATGTCGCAAGCTCGGCCCAAATCGAGCTAAGACAACCAACGACGAGGTAGACCGACTGCTCAAAGTGGGATCGATCAGAGAGGTAAAATACCCCGACTGGTTGGCAAACCCCGTGGTCGTCAAAAAGAAAAATGGAAAGTGGAGAGTCTGCGTCGATTTCACCGACCTAAACAAGCATGTCCAGAAGACAGCTTCCCACTTCCACACATTGACCGCCTGGTCGAGGCCACAGCTGGCCATCAACTCTTGTCCTTCATGGACGCCTTCTCCGGATACAATCAGATCAAGATGAATCCGGAAGACCAAGAAAAAACAGCCTTCATTACCGATCGAGGTATCTACTGCTAGAAAGTAATGCCATTCGGCCTGAAAAACGCAGGAGCGACCTATCAAAGGCTAGTGAACAAAATGTTTGCTAACCAGCTCGGTAAAACCATGGAAGTCTACATAGACGACATGCTGGTAAAGTCCGCGAGAGACACAGACCACGTCGCACAACTCAGGGAATGCTTCAAAATCTTAAACCAATACGAGATGAAGCTCAACCCAGCTAAATGTACCTTCGGAGTCGCCTTAGGGAATTCCTCGGCTACCTAGTCACAGAACGAGGAATCGAAGCGAACCCAAAACAAATTTTGGCTTTCCTCGAAATGCCATCTCCCAAGATAACTCGGGAAGTACAACGTTTGACCGGTCGAGTTGCAGCCCTCAACCGGTTCATCTCGCGGTCAACCGATAAATGTGTCCCATTCTACCAGCTCCTCAAAAGGAAACAAAAAATTCCAGTGGGACGAGAAATGCGAGGAGGCATTAACGCAACTCAAAACCTATCTCACCGAGCCCCCCATCCTAGCTAAACCAATCGAAGGAGAACCCTTATACCTTTATACATCGGTCTCTCCAGCTGCAGTAAGCGGCGTGCTGGTCTGGGAGGAGCTCAACGAGCAAAAACCAATCTTTTATGTAAGCAAAACGCTTATCGATGCCGAGACAAGGTATCCAGCTATGGAAAAACTAGCACTAGCTGTAGTAATGTCAGCTCGCAAGCTCCGACCTTACTTTCAGCCGCACTCAATCGTGGTAATGACCTCGCAACCACTGCGAACCATACTCCACAGTCCCAGCCAGTCGGGACGCCTCGCAAAATGGGCCATCGAGCTCAGCGAGTACGACATCGAATATCTAACCAGGACATGTGCTAAGGCCCAGGTCCTGGCAGACTTTATGGTCGAGCTAGCTCCAGAAGCCAGCTCCGAAAACCCATCCTCCAAAACTAGGACCCTTTACGTCGAAAGAGTATCTTCTAAACAGGGCTCCGGAGTCGGGGTCCAGCTCACTTCGCCAACCGGAGAAGTGATGTAACAATCTTTTCGTCTCGGATTCACCTCGTCAAACAACGAGTCCGAGTACGAAGCACTGATAGCCGGGCTCTGACTCGCAATCGGCGTCGGTGCGAGCGAGATCAAAGCTCACAGCAACTCAAGACTCATAACCGGTTACTACAGCGGCAATTATGAAACAAGAGAAAAGCGCATGGAAGCCTAGTTGGCAATAGTTCGCAGCCTCGCGGAACAGTTCACTCGTTTCGAGCTCGTCCATATACCCCGAGGAGAAAACACGGCAGCAGACGCTTTGGCAGCTCTAGCTTCCACCTCGGACCCAGCAATAAAGTGAATAATCCCAGTCGAAGGCATTGAGAAACCAAGCATAAACCTAGCACTCAAAACCCCGACTGTGAACGCGATCACCACGAGACCGTCAACCCGGTTGCAAACGCAACAGTCCAAAGACCCGGGACCTTCGAACACAGCTAGCCATCCCGACGAGGATGAGCCGGCTAACTTCACACCAGAGGATGCGGAGTCAAACCCGACCTCCTCACAAAGTACTCAGGAATCAACAATCCACACAGTACCGACTGCACTTGCAGACGAATTGACCTTCAAGGACGAGTTCGTCGCCAGAACGGACTGGAGGGTACCCATCCTCGAGTACATCATAAACAGAATAGCTCCCCCCCCCGACAAGTGGGAAGCTCGAAAGCTCAAGGTTAAAAGTTCCCGCTACAGCGTGTTATTCAATGACAACCTATACAAGCGAGATCTATCCGAACCTTACCTTAAGTGCGTACACGGTGAGGAAGCCTACACCGTAATGTCCGACACTCACCAAGGCCCCTGCAGAAGTCACGCTGGAGGTCGAGTGCTCGTCATTCGAATTAAAAAACTTGGCTATTTCTGGCCGACCATGATAGCGAACTGCCAAAGACTATCCAAAAGCTGCGACAAATGTCAAAGGCATGCCCCGATAATACATTGTCCGGCAGAAAGACTATCGTCGATTGATACAAGGTTACTGCACTTGTTGTCAATCACCCATTGTACTAGTCAGTTGTAGTATGGGTTTTAATGTCAATTCAATTGGGAGTAGTTGAAAACAGAAGAGTTGAGAGTGGAATCTCTAAGTCAAGCAAGCATGAAAAGGTTTTTGTTGCCTAGGCAACTGTTCTAACAACCTAGTGTGATCAATCAACAAAGAAAGTGAAAACAAAAGCAAAATAAACAGATTTAAGCAAGAAAAACAGAGCAAAACAGAGCAAATCCGAGATTCAAATAAGAGAAAGGCAAGTTCCTAGATGTGGTTATTGACTTTGGGGAATTTCAGACACTAACTAAGGCTGTTCCAAACTACATTGATCAAGCAAGTAAGCAAGCAATGGTGATTCCTAGACATAGAGTTCACAATCAAGCAAGCTATATCGAATCTCTTGGCAAATAGCCCTTTGCTAAACATCTTAACAAGAACTAATTCTCATTAGTGCTAAAACATCAAGCAAGCAATAGTAAACAACTCTATTCAAGTCAAAATACTCCTCAAACAGTCAATCTCTTGAGCCAAGGCTAGCAAATCCTTTATTAAACAAGATCAACATTTCATCAAATACTTGGTGGGCATAAGAGAAAGCTAACAACTTAGATAAGTTTGATCAAGACTAATCTAGCATGAATAACAGATTAATAGAGAGGAACCCATAAACTGAAGCACTTAACAAGCCCTAATCAAGTCTTAAATTCCCCTAATCTACCACATCTAGAAACTCTAAGATAACTACTCACTCATACTCATGCTTAACACCAAATCACAAAGGAAAAGGATGTTAATCATGATTAGAAGAGAGAATAAAGAAAGATTAAAGGCAAATACTCAAATATATTAAGCAAAGCAAAGGATTTGTCTTACAAACTTAAATAAAATGCTTAAGAACAGTAAATTGACATGACCTCTCGAAAATCTGGAAAACGAGGCTATTTATAGCCTAGAGAAGAAAGCCCTAGAGTAATGGCAAAAGCATAATTAAAACAGGTTTGGGTTGGGTCAGTATCGGTCAGTTACATTGGTCTTCATTGATCGATATGGATCCCCATCGGTCCGGAGTGATCGACACATATGACCAAAATCAACTCGTTGTGTTTGTGTCGGTCACCCTTGACCGATACTGGTGATCGATACTGCTCTGTATCGGTCATCCTTGACCGATGTTCACCGTGCTCTGACCAAAAACTTCTGCAGAGATTGTCTGCTTTGATCCTTCTTGCTCCCTTTTGCCCAGCTAGCATCCTGGATCATCCCCAAAACTCCTCCAAGCTCCTTTTAGCTCCAAAAGCACCTAAAAACATCCAAAATGCAAAGAAAATGAAAACAATACTCTAAATGCAACCTAAGTCTAAAAGGAGAAGAAAATGGGACAAAAGCTAAGGGAAAACATGCAAAAGAGGACCAAAATATGTACTAAATGCAGTCCTAAATGGTGTAAATACAAGGGATATCATCGATCTCCGCACCCTATCCATTCATGAGATGGTCAATGAATATAGTAGGGCCCATGGTTCCCTCGGCCCTTATGCATGCAAATCAAAGCTGCCTTCTACCCAAAGATGAATCCTAAGTATTTCTAAACCCCAAAAGTGAACCCTCTAAGTCTACCCTTTCCTAAACTCTACCCTTTACCCTTCTTCATGGCTGGGGAAACTTCTTCTTTTTGCTTGTGTGGTTGCTTCTTTTTGGTTGGGACTTGCTCTTCTTTGTTGTGTTGGCACCTTCATCACCTTTGGTGGATTGCTTCTTGGTCAGATTTTTCTTCTTTTGGACCTTTCTAAGCATTGTTGTTGGCGCCAATTCTTCTTTGTACTAAGAGCTTTTCTTCCCTTTACTTAACCACAATTCTAGACTGTTTCCCCTTTTCTACCATTTCAGATCTTTTCCTTTTCTTTCAAAACATATAAACATGAAGTTCAAACCACTTACACTACCCTTTTAAACCCCAAAACCCCTATCCTAGAATCAAGCTCAAGAAGCAAGCTGATATCTGCAAGAGAGCTAATCATTGCCAGCCTTATTCCTATCACTTTTTGCCAAGACAAAATCGAAAATGCAATGCAAAGGCCTCACAGCTCTCACAATAGTGTTTAGGCTCAAAAGGAGGTTTTGGTTAAGGGTGAGGATGTAACTGTCCCATAAGTATGAGGATCAGCTATTTGGATCAAAAAGAGTGGTAGAAAGGAGAAAGATGATCCAAATATGTATATGGTAGCCATGAATTCACTTTTCAATGCATAAGACATGATAATTAAAAGTCCAAATTAAGGTTCAAGTTGATAAAGTTGATTTTCAGAGAACAAATGCTTTCAGAATGAGATGAGAAGACCAAATCTAGCAATCTAAGCCTGGTTCAGCCTTAACTTCTAGCGATCAAATGATGCATCAAATAACTAAGCACTTAAAATCTGAAATCATCTCTAAACACTAAGCACTTTACAAGGAAAATTCATCATAATACCCTATTGATATAGCTGCATATTCCATGCATTTTGCATACATATAAGTTAGTTTCTCATGCATATACATTGCATTTTAGGTTAGTTTGCATCACTTTAGGTCCTAGAGTGTTCTTGCACCAGCATATGCATACTTATTGCATTTTGCATCGTATACAGGTTGTTTTCGGCTACATTGGAGTCTTGGAGGGTTCATGGATGTGTTAAGGCTCGTGAGGAAGTTCAAGGGACTTGAAGAATTTGGGAATGCTTGCTAAGTACCAGAGACTGAGAGGAGGTTCGAGCATGGCCGGTCGATCTAGATGAGATCGACCAGAAGATCGAGTGGCCGAGCCGATCCAAGGGAAATGAACGAGATGAAGATCCAATGAAGCGATCGATCAAGGAGTACGGACGTGAATGACGCCATGCAGAGCGAGAGCCGGATCGATTCCACCACTCGATCCTCCAAAGATCGACTCCAAGATCGAATGAAGCACCCGATCCACCGAGGAAGATCGAGACAGAGATCGAGCTGAAGGCACGATGTCCGAAAGTGATCGAGAGAGCTGTTCGATCCCGAAGTCGATCTCAGTGTACTTTAACCGCTTTTGGCCGCTAGCGAAGGGGGGACCATCGGATTGTTTGGCCTGTTTTGGCAAGGCTGCGAGCATGCTTTTAGGGACACGTTTTCATTTTATCTTTTTATCATCTTTTTCTCTCTGAAAAAGGCGATTTCGCCATTGTTAGACTTTGAAGCTTTTCTTGTTTTGTATCGAATCGTTTAAGCTTAATCTATCTTTTTCATGTTCATCGTTTCATCCTTCATGCTCTGCTTGGTTTACTTAATGTGTAGTGAGTAGTTTAATCGGGTTTTGGGGTTGAGAGGATTTGAAAGGGTCGAAAAGGTTTTCAAGTTTGGAGTTTTCTTGTTCTTAATGGCTTTCTTTTCTAGGATGTTGAGTTCTTAAGGCTTAAAGAGTCTCACTCCAAGATCTTTATGGTCAGAGAGAGCTCTTACCTTGACAGGATCCAGAGATCTCTGAGAGTCACATCCTAGAGGCTAGTTACTCTTTCCCAAACGCCATGGTAGTTTAGAGGACTAGTTAAGCCGTGCGTTTGAAATCTGTTTTCCTTGCCTTTCAATCTCTTTTTCCGCCAAACGCCATGGGTCTGGAGGAGAGAATGAGAGAGTGATCCATACCACACGCCATGGATGGGTCTTGTTTTGTTTTCAAGGCTTAGAGAACCTCACAAAGTGAGTAGATCTAGAGTTTTCAAACCAAGCTTGAACCTTTGAAACCCCTGAACGTGAATCTCAACCCTAGACCCTCTTTCTTAGTATTCTTACATCTTTGCTAGTCATTCGCTTGTTACCTGTTGCATCCTGGTCATTAGTTTCGTTGCGCTTGAAATTTTAGACGAGATCGATATTTGTTGCTCGATTTAGTAGTCGATCATGTGGTCGATCCACTAGTCGATTTTTATAAATTCGTAGCTTTGCATTTTAATCATTCTGTTTGTTCGTCGTGGTAGTTCAATCTTTCCTCGTAATTTTAAAATAGTTTTGTCTTGCATTTAGCCGTTGCATTTAGTTTTTAGGAATTTTACAAAATCATTCATCATTTGCCTAGCTTTACTCGATCCTTGCATTCTCACTGATCTTTCTAGCTCCTAGGATTGGATTGATACTCGCTTGCATACTCTAATACAACTAAGTGTTGCATTTGAGCTTTGATACATCATTGCATACACTCTGCAAAATCCTGTTAACAAATGGCGCCGTTGCCATTCTAGGAGTGTTAGAAAGCATTGAGATTTGGGGTTTAGTAAAGACTAAGCCTTTACTTTGTTTAAGTTACTAATTTCTCTACTCTCAAACGTGTGTCTTTCAGGTACATGAATCTTCGTTCAAGGGGAGACAACAATCTACTTCAACCCTTGGACAACATTCATCAACTTGGTCATTCACTGCAAAGAAGAGTACGAGAACAAGCTAGAGCTTTTGAGGAGATTGTTCAGCACGGTTTGGTTGACTTTGAAGCTATGGCCGAGCACGAGCATCCAGAGGGACCTCCTCCAGCTCACGGGGCAGTGGGAACGGGCAATGGAAACCCCCAACACGCGGCTAGAGCCCCAAGGATCATAGGAGCCGGAGATGCTCCCAATACTCATCACAATAGGTTTGGGATCACTCCTTCTCCTGTACAGAACAACAACTTCGAGATTAAGCCGGGTTTCATCTCAATGGTGCAAAACAATAAGTTTCATGGACTAGCAATGGAAGATCCCTTGGAACACCTTGATAACTTCGAACAAGTATGTGGGATGATCAAGATAAACGGCATATCCGAAGATGCTTTCAAGCTGCGTCTCTTTCCATTTTCTCTTGGAGACAAGGCTAGACATTGGGAGAAGACACTTCCACAAGGCACCATTACATCTTGGACTGAGTGTGAGAAGGCTTTCCTCTCAAAATTCTTCTTTACCACCCGAACAGCAAGGCTAAGAAGCGAGATCAGCGGCTTCACGCAAATGAATAATGAGACTTTCAATGAAGCCATGGAACGGTTCAAGGACTACACTATCCAATGTCCTCACCACGGCTTCAGCGAAGATACTCTTCTAAGCACTATCTACCGAGGAGCTTCACCAAGGATTCGCTTGTTGCTTGACACGGCTAGTAAGGGAAACTTCCTTGGTCAAGAGGTAGAAGAAGGCATGGAGCTGATTGAGAACTTAGCACTAAGTGACAGCAACTATGCTGCGGATTATGACCGTGCACCGAGAGGTTCTGAGCTAGAGTCTCACAAGAAAGAGTTGAAATCATTGCATGAAAATATTGACAAGTTGGTTTTGGCAAATCAGAAGCATGTTCACTTTGTTGGTGAAGCGGATGAGGGCCAAGAGGAGCTTGAGTTGAGCCAAGAAGAAGCCAATTGGGTGGCGGGTCAAAACAACTACAAACCTTAAGGATATTCACAAGGCTACAAGCAGAACAATAATCTCTCATACAGTAGCACCAATGTCGCAAACCCTAAGGATCAAGTGTACCCTGCTCAGCAAGCAAAGCCTTTCGTACCTTACATCAAAGGTTTTCAACCGAGTGGTGGCTTCCAAGGGCAAGGGCAGAACAACTTCCAAGGACAACAGCAAGGAAACAAGGGTTATACGCCAATGTACCCTCTGGGCTTTGTACCTCAGCAGCAACAACCGATGCAACAACAAGTTGATCCTTTCCAAGCTATGTTTCAACAATTAATTCAAGGGCAAGCCTCAACAAACCAGAAGTTTGCCGAGATGAATACTCGCTTAGACTCGTCTCTCACGGATTCCTCTACTCAGATTACAACCTTGAATAACAAAATCAAGCAACTTGAGAAGGGAAAGGCAAGCTCAAGTGGTCAGAATAGCTTACCGGGCAAGCGTGAGCAAAATCCCAAGGAATACGCCAATGCCATTACGCTAAGGAGTGGGAAAGAGCTGGCACCTACGGTTACTCCAAAGAACAACGAAGATGTTGTAATTCAAGAGGGGGAGGGTAAGCTTTCAGCTGATGATGAGATCAACTTTGACAATGTCTGGATTCAAGGGCCAAGAAGAGGAGACAAAGCGGTTGTTGAGAAGAAAGCGGAGCAGACTACTAAGGAGAAGGATGCTTATGTACCTCCACCGTATGTACCTAAGCTACCTTTTCCTGGCCGTTTCAAGAAGCAACTCATAGAGAAGCATAGAGTCTTGTATGAGAAGCATCTTAAGGACGTAGAGATCAAGCTACCTCTCGTGGACTGCCTTGCAATGATGCCTAAATGCGCCAAATTCTTCAAAGACACTCTCGTGAAGAAGAATAAGTGAGGAGTGTAGCGCTGTGATACACAAGGAGATAGTCCCTAAGAAGTTGGGGGACCCTGGAAGCTTCACTATACCTTGCGCTTTAGGTCCTTTGGAGTTCAAGAGTTGCCTTTGTGATCTCGGAGCTAGTATAAATCTGATGCCTCATTCCGTGGCAAAGAAGCTTGGCTTTACCCATTCCAAGGATTGCAGAATCTCGTTGGTACTAGCTGACAGAAGTGTGAGGTTACCCGTGGGTTTGCTTGAGGACTTGCCAGTGAAGATCAGTGGAGTAAACGTGCCTACAGACTTCGTTGTGTTGGAAATGGATGAAGAACCAAAGGATCCACTCATTCTCGATAGACCTTTCTTAGCCACCTCCGGAGCCATAATAGACGTCAAGAACGGGAAGATTGCCTTGCACTTGGGTAAATATATAAGGCTAGACTTCGATACCAATGAGGTTTTGAAGAAGCCTACGATAGAAGGGCAAGCTTTCTACATTGAGACATTGGATGCTTTAGCGGATGAGTTGCTGGAAGAGTTGGCTCAGGAAGATCATTTGAAGCTGGCACTGACTAAGGAGCCAAGAAAGTTTGGTTATATGGATCAGAGGACTCAAGAGTACGTCAACTTGCTCGATTCAAGGAAGGTTATGCTAGAAGATAAAGGCGTTTGCGTAGAGATCGACTCCGAGATCGATGACGTTACTCGATCCAGGGGTCAAATCGACAAAACAATCGAGAGCACAACTCGATCCGGTGCAGCAATCGACAGTCAGATCGTGGAGGGTAATCGATCCAGGGAAACAATCGAGTCTGAGATCGAGAAAGGCCTTCCGATCAGTTTGGGGTCTAGTCCGGAGATCGATTCAGCGTCTCGATCTCTCACTCGATCCACATTAAATCGAGTGAGTGAATCGAGCGAAACTGCTCGATCTAGACGAGCCTGACGACTCGATTTCAGAAGGGATAGCGGTTGGAGAAAGCAGCCTCAAGGGCCATGTCTCAGGTTCTAAGGAAGGCTCCAAGGAGGAAAACAACAGCAACAGCCACGAGGATGATTGGAGCGAGCTGTTAGCCCCAAAGGTGGACCTTAAGGAGCTCCCAAAAGGGCTAAGGTATGCTTTCTTAGGGCTTAACGAAACCTATCCTGTGATTGTGAATGAAAACTTGAGTGATGATGAGTTGCAATCGCTCTTAACTGAGTTGAGAAAGTATAGGAGGGCCATTGGGTACTCTCTAAGTGACAGCACGGGCCTTTCACCAATGCTTTGCACTCATAGGATTCACTTGGATAATGAGAACGCCTCTTCTATAAAACATCAAAGGCGTTTGAATCCAAATTTGAAAGAGGTTGTTAAGAAAGAGATTCTTAAGCTTTTAGAGGCTGACGTGATCTATCCCATAAGTGACAGCACGTGGGTTTCTCCCGTACATAGTGTGCCTAAGAAGGTTGGGATCACGGTCATTAAGAATGACAAAGATGAGCTTATACCTACTAGGACTATTACTGGACACCGTATGTGTATTGATTATAGGAAGCTTAATCTTGCTACTAGAAAGGATCATTTTCCCTTGCCTTTTATTGATCAAATGCTTGAAAGACTTGCTAATCACCCCAACTATTGCTTTCTTGATGGATATAGTGAATTTTTCCAAATACCAATCCATCCCAATGATCAGGAGAAGACGACCTTTACATGCCCTTATGGCACCTTCGCGTATCGAAGGATGCCATTCGGGTTGTGTAACGCACCGACTACGTTTCAGCGGTGTATGATGTCGATCTTCTCCGAAGAGATGGTAGAGATGTTTACGGATGACTTCTCGGTCTATGGTGCGTCCTTTTCTACGTGTTTGTTGAATCTTTGCAGGGTACTAAAGCGTTGTGAGGAGACAAACTTGGTGCTTAATTGCTAAAAATGCCACTTCATGGTTAAGGAGGGGATCGTGCTTGGACATAAGATATCAGAGAAGGGTATTGAAGTCGACAACGCAAAGATTGATGTGATGACAAGCCTTGAGCCTCCAGTTAACGCCAAAGGAGTGAGAAGTTTCTTGGGACACGCCGGCTTCTACAGGTGCTTCATTAAAGACTTCTCTAAGATTGCACGCCCTCTCACGCGGCGGTTGTGCAAGGAGGCTGAATTCGTCTTTGATGAGGAGTGTTTGCAAGCTTTCGTGACAATCAAGGAGGCCCTGGTATCCGCGCCTATAGTGCAAGCACCAGACTGGACTTTACCTTTCGAGATCATGTGTGATGCTAGTGACTATGCCGTGGGAGCCGTTCTAGGCCAAAGGAAGGATAAGAAGCTGCACGTGATATACTATGCTTCAAGAACCTTGGATGACATGCAAACAAGGTACACAACTACAGAGAAGGAGCTATTGGTAGTTGTATTCGCCTTTGAGAAGTTCAGGGCTTACCTCGTGGGTTCCAAGACCATAGTTTACACGGATCACGCAGCTTTGCGTTATATCTATTCCAAGAAGGACACTAAGCCGAGGCTTTTGAGATGGATCCTCTTACTTCAAGAATTTGACATGGAGATCAAAGACAAGAAAGGAATAGAGAATGGCGTTGCTGACCATCTCTCTCGGTTAAGGATCAACGAGTCTCTTCCTTTAGACGATTCTATCCCCCGAGGAACAACTCATGGCAATCACTACGGCTGTTTGTGGAAGCTTAGAGTGGCGGTTTGAGGAAGTTCTGATCTTCAAAGAGGAGGATCTCCCCTGGTACGTGGATATTGTGAACTACTTGGCATGTGGGGAGGAGCCGTCGCATCTTGACAACTACCATAGGAAGAAGTTCATGAGAGACGTGAGCCACTACTATTGGGATGACCCCTATTTATACAAGAGAGGAGTGGATAGCCTGTACAGAAGATGCGTGACAAAGGAGGAAGCAAGAGATATCATCTTTCATTGCCACAGTTCTTTGTATGGCGGGCACTTTGCTTCATTCAAAATCGCCACTAAAGTCTTACAAGCCGGCTTCTGGTGGCCGTCCATCTTCAAGGACACCCATGAGTTCGTGATGAGCTGCGAGGCATGTTAAAGAGCTGAGAATATCACTAAGAGGAATGAGATGCCTCAAGTTACCATATTTGAGGTAGACGTCTTTGACGCGTGGGGCATAGACTTCATGGGGCCATTTCCTTCATCATACGGCAACAAGTTCATACTAGTAGCTGTTGATTACGTCTCTAAATGGGTTGAGGCCATTGCTTCCCCAACAAACGATTCTAAGGTGGTGATCAAGCTCTTTAAGAGGTCGATCCCAAGGTCGATGCTCTTAAAGAGCTTGAAAGGACAGAGATCGGCCTCGGGATCGAGCAGCTCTCTCGATCATCTTCGGACATCGTGTCTTCAACTCGATCTGGGTCTCGATCATCTTCGGCAGATCGAGTGTTGCATCCGATCTTGGTATCGATCTTTGGTTGGATCGAGTGGTGGACTCGATACGGCTCTCGCTCTGCATGGCGTCATTTACGTCTGTACCGTTTGATCGATTGCTTCACTCGATCTTCGTCTCTATCATTTTCCTTAGATCGCCTGGTCTTCTCGATCTTCTGGTCGATCTCATCTAGATCGACCGGCCATGCTCGATCTGTTCCCCGATCTCTGGTCCTTAGCAAACATCCGACCTTCCACGAACCGCCACAACAGCTTCAGCACGTCCACGAGCCTCCACGACTCCAAAGTAGCCAGAAACAACCTGAATGTTATGCAAAATGCAAGGAACATGCGTATGCTGGTGCGAGAATGCTCTAGGACCCTAAGTGATGCAATCTAGTCTAAAGTGTGATGTAAATGCATGAAAAGCTAGCTAATATGTATGCAAAATGTATGGAATATGCAGTAACATCAGTGGGCGTACCGGACTGCTTTCAAAACGCCTATTGCTACCACTCCTTTCACTCTTCTCTACGTTAAAGGGTGTCACCTTCCTGTTGAGCTGGAACATAGGGCGTTGTGGGCTGTGAAGTGGCTGAATTTTGATCTGAAGACGGCTCATGAGAAGCGGTTGATCCAGTTGCACGAGCTTGATGAGCTAAGGCTGGACGCTTACGAAAGAGCTAGGATCTACAAGGAGCGTACCAAGGCTGCTCATGACAAGAAACTGGTGTCTAAGGAGCTTAAGGAAGGGAGTATGGTGCTGCTTTACAACTTGAGGCTCAAGCTCTTTCCAGGGAAGCTGAAGTCACGGTGGAGCGGTCCGTATGAAATCAAGGAAGTATTACCTTACGGAGCTGTCACGTTAGTCGGCAAGAGTGGGAATGCATTCACAGTGAACGGACACAGAGTTAAGCCATACATGGCGAGTGCATTTGACAAGGAGAGCACCTCAATGCTTTTCCAAGACCCACCTTCTGCCTAAACCAAGTAAAGTCTAGCTAAAGACGTTGAAGAAAGCGCACTTGGGAGGCATTCCCATGTCTATCCTGTACATATCCTTGCTTTATTTCTTTTCTAGTTTTATGTTTTTGTCTTATGAGTGTGTAGGAACAAGTATGAGGGACGCAGGCCATGATCTGAGTTCCAAAAGGAGTAAGAAGGGGGCGAGTATAAGCTAGAGATCGAGTGCTAGATCGACTCATCCTGGCTTGATCTTTGCTAGATCGAGCTGATGAATCGAGAGGAGCCAGTCGATCTAGACGAGATCGAGTAGACAGATCGAGTGACGAAGTCGATCTAAAATGTCTTGGGAAATTCTTGGAGTTCAGATCGATCGATCCAAAAATGGATCGACCGATCTATTTTCTCTCGGGAAAGTCCTTCATAAACAGATCGATCAGTCAACTCGATCCACCACTCGATCCAAGCTAAATCGACCCATGAATCGATAGCATGGCTCGATCACGAGGACTTAGCAGTGATTTCAAAAACTCAAGGAACGAGAGAGCCAATCGATCCATGACTCGATTCAAATCGAATCGTGTCCCAAATCGAGCAACCCTCTCGATCCAAGCCATTTAGGGCATGAGATCGAGTCCCAGATCGACCAAAAGGACTCGATCTCGTGCCGAGGTAACATTTTCTTTTCCCTCCACTTTTTAAATTCAAAACTTGGTCAAGACAGGAATCTTTGACCATGAAAGATGTGCCTTGACCAAAAATTTTGTTATAAACCACTTCTTTTACCCATAGTTTTGTTTTTGTTAGCCTTTAAATGTTTTCAACAACTTCACACTCTCTCATTCTTGTTTTCTCGAGTTGCTAAGTAAAAGAGAGTGTGAGTTATTTATTTTCTAAAGGCTAATAAGCATTTTTGACAATCTTTGCAAAGGTATTTTCGGATCTTTGAAAATTTTTAGAAAAATCTCCTTTTATTTCGCAATTGATTGTTTTATATGCTATGGCGGTTTCGAATTTTTTAAACTAGCTTAATAATATGAAAAATTCTGGATTTTCTAGTATCTCTAGATCTGATTCTCTATTATTTTGCTATAATTTTTGTAAATTCCCCAAAATTCTAGGGTATTAGCTATCGAATTTCTTCTTTGCTTCTCTCTTTCTCTCAACATATCGCCTATTTGCTCATAGCTTTGCTTGAGAACTTTGTTTTAGGCGCAATGGCCCCCAAGAGAATGAGAGAAGTGACAGCACAAGAGGGAGAAGGTCAGGAGGTAGCTGTTCAAGAAAGGGTTCGCTGGAGTAAGGATGAGAAAAGGGACAAGAAGCGGCTGGAGAGGCTTCTTTGCAAGGGTGAGTATGCAATGAGGCTATCAAAACTCAAATACAATACAGGTTGTAGCACAGTATGCAAGAGAGAGTCAATCCACACCTAGGATGATAGAAAAAGCAAAGAGAATGCAAGAGCTTTGCAAATCTAAGAGAAACAAGGTAGGTTTTGAGAAAATCCCTAAAAACTAGATGCAGCAACTAAATGGAATGGAAAACTATATTAATATTACCAGGAATGATCAAACTACCATGAGGAACAAACAGAACAATTAAAGAACAAAGCTACGAATTACTAAAATTCGACTAGTGGATCGACCATGGGATCGACCACTATATCGAGCAACAACGATCGATCTCGTCTAAAAATGCAAGAACAGTGAAACTAACGACCAGGATGCTATCAAAGATCAAACGAAAGACGAGAGGGAATGTAAAGACGCTAAGAAAGAGGGTCTAGGGTTGAGATTCATGGTCAGGGGTATCAAAGGTCCGAACTTGGGTTGAAAACTTTAAATCGACTCACTTTGTGAGAATCTCTAAGCCTTGAAAACGAAATAAGATCTATCCGTGGCTTTCGGTATAGATCACTCCTTCATCCTCTCCTCCAAACCCATGGCTTTTGGTGGAAAGAGAGGTCGAAGGGCAGGAAAAACAGATTTCAAATGAATGGCTTAACTAGTCCCCCAAACTTCCATGACTTTTGGGAAGGGGTAACTAGTCTCTAGGGTGTGATCTTCAGAGGTCCCTGAATCCTGTCAAGGTAAGAGACCCTCAGATCATAAAGCTCTTGGCGTGAGAGTCTTTAAGCTTTAGGAACTCGACACCCTAGAAGAGATAGCCATTAAACACTAGAAAACTCCAAGATCGAAAACCTTTTTGACCCCTTCAATCCTCTCAGCCCTGAACCCTAATGAAACTACTCACTACACATAAGATAAATCAAGCAAAGCATGAAGAAAGAAACGATGAACATGAAAAGAAAACTAGATTAAACTTCAAACGATTCGAATACAAGGCAAGAAAAACTTCAAGTTAGACAATGGTGGATTATCTCCAAAACCAGAGAGAAAAGCAAAAAAAGATAAGATTGAAAAGTTTTTTTTTTAGAAAGAGACATCGCCGCCTTCCCAAAATGGCGAAAACAACTCGATGGTCCCCCCCTCGCTTGCGGCCAAAAGCGGTTGAAAGGACAGAGATCGACCTCGGGATCGAGCAGCTCTCTCGATCATCTTCGGACATCGTGTCTTCAACTCGATCTGGGTCTCGATCATCTTCGGAGGATCGAGTGTTGCATCCGATCTTGGTATCGATCTTTGGTTGGATCGAGTGGTGGACTCGATCCGGCTCTCGCTCTGCATGGCGTCATTTACGTCTGTACCGTTTTATCGATTGCTTCACTCGATCTTCGTCTCTATCATTTTACTTGGATCGCCTGGTCTTCTCGATCTTCTGGTCGATCTCATCTAGATCGACCGGCCATGCTCGATCTGTTCCCCGATCTCTGGTCCTTAGCAAACATCCGACCTTCCACGAACCGCCACAACAGCTTCAGCACGTCCACGAGCCTCCACGACTCCAAAGTAGCCAGAAACAACCTGAATGTGATGCAAAATGCAAGGAACATGCCTATGCTGGTGCGAGAATGCTCTAGGACCCTAAGTGATGCAATCTAGTCTAAAGTCTGATGTAAATGCATGAAAAGCTAGCTAATATGTATGCAAAATGTATGGAATATGCAGTAACATCAGTGGGCGTACCGGACTGCTTTCAAAACGCCTATTGCTACCACTCCTTTCACTCTTCTCTACGTTAAAGGGTGTCACCTTCCTGTTGAGCTGGAACATAGGGCGTTGTGGGCTGTGAAGTGGCTGAATTTTGATCTGAAGACGGCTCAGGAGAAGCGGTGTATCCAGTTGCACGAGCTTGATGAGCTAAGGCTGGACGCTTACGAAAGAGCTAGGATCTACAAGGAGCGTACCAAGGCTGCTCATGACAAGAAACTGGTGCCTAAGGAGCTTAAGGAAGGGAGTATGGTGCTGCTTTACAACTCGAGGCTCAAGCTCTTTCCAGGGAAGCTGAAGTCATGGTGGAGCGGTCCGTATGAAATCAAGGAAGTATTACCTTACGGAGCTGTCACGTTGGTCGGCAAGAGTGGGAATGCTTTCACAGTGAACGGACACAGAGTTAAGCCATACATGGCGAGTGCATTTGACAAGGAGAGCACCTCAATGCTTCTCCAAGACCCACCTTCTGCCTAAACCAAGTAAAGTCTAGCTAAAGACGTTAAAGAAAGCGCACTTGGGAGGCATTCCCATGTCTATCCTGTACATATCCTTGCTTTATTTCTTTTATAGTTTTATGTTTTTGTCTTATGAGTGTGTAGGAACAAGTATGAGAGACGCAGGCCATGATCTGAGTTCCAAAAGGAGTAAGAAGGGGGCGAGTATAAGCTAGAGATCGAGTGCTAGATCGACTCATCCTGGCTCGATCTTTGCTAGATGTGCTGATGAATCGAGAGGAGCCAGTCGATCTAGACGAGATCGAGTAGACAGATCGAGTGACAAAGTCGATCTAAAATGTCTTGGGAAATTCTTGGAGTTCAGATCGATCGATCTAAAAATAGATCAACCGATCTATTTTCTCTCGGGAAAGTCCTTCATAGACAGATCGATCAGTCAACTCGATCCACCACTCGATCCAAGCTAAATCGACCCATGAATCGATAGCATGGCTCGATCACGAGGACTTAGCCATGATTTCAAAAACTCAAGGAACGAGAGAGCCAATCGATCCACGACTCGATTCAAATCGTGTCCCAAATCGAGCAACCCTCTCGATCCAAGCCATTATGGGCATGAGATCAAGTCCCAGATCGACCAAAAGGACTCGATCTCGTGCCGAGGTAACATTTTCTTTTCTCTCCACTTTTTAAATTCAAAACTTGGTCAAGGCAGGAATCTTTGACCATGAAAGATGTGCCTTGACCAAAACTTTTGTCAGAAACCACTTCTTTTACCCATAGTTTTGTTTTTGTTAGCCTTTAAATGTTTTCAACAACTTCACACTCTCTCTTTCTTGTTTTCTCGAGTTGCTAAGTAAAAGAGAGTGTGAGTTATTTATTTTCTAAAGGCTAATAAGCAATTTTGACAATCTTTGCAAAGGTATTTTCGGATCTTTGAAAATCTTTAGGAAAATCTCCTTTTATTTCGCAATTGATTGTTTTATATGCTATGGCGGTTTCAAATTTTTTAAACTAGCTTAATAATAGGAAAAATTCTGGATTTTCTAGTATCTCTAGATCTGATTCTCTATTATTTTGCTATAATTTTTGTAAATTCCCCAAAATTCTAGGGTATTAGCTATCGAATTTCTTCTTTGATTCTCTCTTTCTCTCAACATATCGCCTATTTGCTCATAGCTTTGCTTGAGAACTTTGTTTCAGGCGCAATGGCCCCCAAGAGAATGAGAGAAGTGACAGCACAAGAGGGAGAAGGTCAAGAGGTAGCTGTTCAAGAAAGGGTTCGCTGGAGTAAGGATGAGAAAAGGGACAAGAAGCGGCTGGAGAGGCTTTGGTTCGAGCCTACCAAGTTCGCGGACAGAGGGCTACTCGCTAAGCTAGCGATTCTTGGAGATTTCGACCAAATCCTCAAGAACATTGGCTTAAGATGTCTGTCACGATTTGATTGCCCAACCATTCCAGAAGTGACAATAGACTTCCTTGCCACGTTGGAGTTTCGTTACGAGAACCCTAGCGTCCCTGTTCCTTCACAAGGCC
The DNA here is from genome assembly GCA_911865555.2 of Thlaspi arvense. Classification (NCBI taxonomy): domain Eukaryota; kingdom Viridiplantae; phylum Streptophyta; class Magnoliopsida; order Brassicales; family Brassicaceae; genus Thlaspi; species Thlaspi arvense. Next base: position 31,555,575 of record OU466859.2, on the reverse strand, counting down.
GTCTCTCTTTCAAGGTCGGATGTCAAGCTTTCAGCCTCTCAATCCCCGAGCTGTGTCAAGCATATGGTCTCAACGCAGCCGCCACCAAGATCGTGTTCCCCTCCTTCACGCGCGCAAACGATTTTTGGGACCTGATCAGCAACGATGACTACAAGGCCAACACCGCCAAAATCAAAAGAGTGAGAAGCCCGGTGCTGAGGTACACCTTGAAGCTGATCGCCAACACATTCAGCAGATGGTCAGATGCTCCCACGGTTACGAAGACCGAGCTTTGCTTCTTGTTTCAAGGCGTGAAGCATCTGTTGTGTGATCTGGCGGAGAATGATGAGCCTATGGAGGATGAACTCGGTGATGACGTGAACTACGGGTGCGTACTTGCTGCTTCTTTTGTGAAGTACAATGCATATGCCTTGCGGTGCAAGGCAAGCTCTTCATTCATTGGCGGCTTCCTCACTCCTCTGTTCGTGCAAGCCGGCATACCGATACATGAGTTCACACCCGTCCCGGCTAGAGCTTTCATGGATGAGATCTACATGAGGAATACCGACAGCCTGGGACGCACACCAGCAGAAGGGTTTTATGCTTATCTTTTTATCGACGAGGACAATGAGAAGAGAGTGTGCATCCTGCCAAACATAGACGAGACCGAGCTGCTTGGTGTTGGGAACATCGAGTTCTTACAATCCGTAGAGGAGTGCTTTGCTCCTCTAGGAGGAACGCCTGCCCCAGCGATTGCTCCACGTCCAAGGTCTGAGTCCCCTGCCACGGAAGATGAGATGCCCGAGGCTTACACCCTTCCCAAGATAGATTTCGAGCCGAGAACCAAGACGGAGAAGTTCCTAGCATCTGTTGTGGAGATGCAAAGGAAATTCAACAAATGGCAAGGCAAAATGCTCAAGAAACTTGCCAAGAAGGTCAAATCGCTTCAAGGAGGCTCGCCTAAGCAGGCTGGAAGTGAAGAGGTTCAACAACCCGAGAAGAGGAGGCTTTCAACCGGTGGAGTTATCATCCGTGAGACTCAAGGCAGCAACATTCAACCGGCGTGCCTCTCTCTTCAAGAGCCAGGCTCCAAAGGCAAGGCCGTAGTATCTAGCTCCTCTGGAACATCCTCAAGTTCCAGCCGAGACTAGACCCGAGGTAACAACCACCTTCCACTGTATATACCATTCACGATTTCTTTATTTTGCTTGGTGTTTTGAGCTCTCTCGAACATGTTTGCCACCGGGACGGTGTCATTCAAGTTTGGGGGAGTATGTGTGTGGTTTGACTTGTTTATTTTGATCTTATTTTATCTTTGCATAACTTGAGTCTTGCATGCATCTAAGGCATAGAAAAGAAAAGGAAAAAAATTGGTAAAATTTTTTAAAATTTTTTTAAAAAATTCATGTAGTTGCATTCATCTTGTTAAGCATTTTAGGATTGAGTCTAGAATTTTTAAGCATCTTGGTTGTTCACATTTGCATAAGGGGTTAAAGTTTTCTTAAAAAGGTGTTTTAAGCTTATGAGGTTTCAATATCCTAGTTGGTAGTTCTCTAATGCTTTGCTCATACTTTGAAAGTAAGTTCTTACCATGCTTGGATCACTAGTTTTGATTTTCGTGACTTGAATTGAACTCTCATGATTTGAAACTTGTCCTAATAAGTGAAAACCTTAACTTGAATTTTTAAATATCATTCTTATGCATTTGAAAATGAACACATGGGTTTTAAAATATTTATGCTCTCTTCTTCCTTTTACCACTCTTTGTGAGCCTAAGTAGAACTCCCACCTTGACCCTTACCTTTCTTTGAAGCCAAGTTCTCGTGTGTGACATCATTGTGAGGCCTCTTCCGGTTTGAACTTAGCATAAAGTGTTACGTTTAGGCGACATGATTAGATTCTCATATGTTTGCTCGCTTTGCACTTTGAAGCTAGATGTAGGCTTAAGATAAGTTTGGGGGATCATTGGGGTTACTTTCATATTTATATGCTTTCGGTTTCAAAAGAGTTTGGTATTTGAAGTAAGAAAAATGTTTTAAGTGAAAGGTTTTGAGTTTTAAAAGTAAAATGCTCCAAAATTTTCAGAAGATAGCTCCCTCAAAAAAAATAAAATAAAATATATGTCGATCAAGTTTAATCGATGTGAATGACCGAAATGTGTCCTCCTTTCAAACTTCTTTCCATATCGATCACAAGTGACCGATATGTAGACTGGTGTAGACTGGCTTCACTGATATCGATCAAACATGATTGATACTGATGACCGAAAATCTGTGTATCGGTCTGTCATGACCGATACAAATAATCGATATCAGCCAGAATACACCTGTTCTTTGTCCCCTTCAGACTTTCTCAAACCCCAGTTCGAAATCTTGTTTCTATACACTAAAACAAAGCATAAAAGATAATCTAGAAAGCATAATATATACAAATGGATACCATGAGACTACCTCCCAAGTGTGCTTGTTTAGAGTCACTAAGCTTGACTTTGATTACCTCTTTAGTTGAGGTGAGGAGAACGAGTCTTGGAACTCCTTGGGGTCATCTTGCTTCTCTTGACCTTGGTGGTGACTGCATTCACCTTGATCCTAGCAAAAGTTGTAGCATTCCCCTCTTGCTGAAGCTTGAAGCAAAACTCTCCCTTCTTAGAGACACTTGGTTGCAAAACCACTTCTCCCTTGCTAGTAACCAGCTTAACATCATTCAGATTCTTGTAACCAACTACTTCAAGGACCTCCTTTTCAGTGGTGTCTCCAAACAACTTGACCAAGCAGCAGCCATCAAAACTCTCTCCTTGGTAGCCTTCAAACTCTGGCTAATTCTTTGCAAGCTGCTTCAGCTTTTTGATCTCCATTGAGAAGGCTTGCTCATTCTCCAGCTTATTCCCCTTGGAGTCAAACCTTAGAACCTTCTTCCTGGTCAGTTTGAGCTCAATTGTGCATTCCTTAGCATCAAACACTGCTCCAGCTGAGGCTAAGAAAGGCCTTCCTAAAATGATAGCATTCTTTATATGCCCTTCCACATCAAGCACCAGGAAATCAGTGGGAATGGTTACTCCTTCTATCATCATTGGCACATCCTTGAGACTCCCAAGTGGTTTCTTCACTGTCCCATCAGCTATAGTAAGGGATACATTATTCACCTGAAGTTGAGTGTAGCCAAGAGCTTTAGCAGTAGAGGATGGGAGAAGGTTGATACTTGCTCCAAGGTCACAAAGACAGCTTTTGAAAGTCTGCCTCTTAAGCTCACATGGGAGAGTAAAACATCCTGGATCTCCAAGTCTCTTGATAGTGAGCTCCTTAACCTCAGGTGTTCCAGCCTTCACCCTTAGCTTCTCAAGTTCTTCTTGGCCATTCAAACCCCTCAATTCCATTTGAGCAGCATAGAAGGTTTCATATTTCTGAACTAGCTGTTCCTTGAATCTTCCTGGAAAGGGGATAGTGGTCTGATAGATAGGGAGATCAGCAGCTTGAGTTACCTTCTTGGTATCAGGGGTTTCAACAAGGTCTTCCCCTATACATCAACAATCTCATGTGGCGCCCACCACTCATCTTCTTCCTTGTTGGTTCCTTCTTCAAGAGAGTTTGGGGATTACTAGACATAGAGTTCACAATCAAGCAAGCTAGATCCAATCTCTTGGCAAATAGCCCTTTGCTAAACATCTTAACAAGAACTAATTCTCATTAGTGCTAAAACATCAAGCAAGCAATAGTAAACAACTCTATTCATGTCAAAATGCTCCTCAAACAGTCAATCTCTTGAGCCAAGGCCAGCAAATCCTCTATTAAACTAGATAAGCATTTCATCAAACACTTGGTGGGCATAACAGAAAGCTAATAACTTAGATAAGTTTGATCAAGACTAATCTAGCATGAATAACAGATTAATAGAGAGGAACCCATAAACTGAAGCACTTAACAAGCCCTAATCAAGCCTTAAATTCTCCTAATCTACCACATCTAGAAACTCTAAGATAACTACTCACTCATACTCATGTTTAACACCAAATCAGAAAGGAAAAGGATGTTAATCATGATTAGAAGAGAGAATAAAGAAAGATTAAAGACAAATACTCAAATATATTAAACAAAGCAAAGGATTTGTCTTACAAACTTAAAGAAAATGCTTAAGAACAGTAAATTGACATAACCTCTCGAAAATCTGGAAAAAGAGGCTATTTATAGCCTAGAGAAGAAAGTCCTAGAGTAATGGCAAAAGCGTAAGTAAAACAGGTTCGGGCTGGGCCAGTATCGGTCAGTTACATCGGTCTTCAGTGATCGATATGGATCCCCATCGGTCCGGAGTGATCGACACATATGACCGAGATTAACTCGTTGTGTTTGTGTCGGTCACCCTTGACCGATACTGGTGATCGATACTGCTCTGTATCGGTCATCCTTGACCGATGTTCACCGTGTTCTGACCGAAAACTTCTCCATAGATTGTCTGATTTGATCCTTCTTGCTCCCTTTTGCCCAGCTAGCATCCTGGATCATCCCCAAAACTCCTCCAAGCTCCTTTTAGCTCCAAAAGCACCTAAAAACATCTAAAATGCAAAGAAAATGCAAACTATACTCTAAATGCAACCTAAGTCTAAAAGGAGAAGAAAATAGGACAAAAGCTAAGGGAAAACATGCAAAAGAGGACCAAAATATATACTAAATGCAGTCCTAAATGGTATAAATACAAGGGATATCATCGATCTCCGCACCCTATCCATTCATGAGATGGTCAATGAACATAGTAGGGCCCATGGTTCCCTCGGGACCAAAGCAATTCAGGTACCTGCTGGTACTCACCGACTATTTCACCAAGTGGATAGAAGCTAAAGCTTATCAGCAAACAACCGAGCTCCAGGTACGCGGCTTCATCTGGAAAAACATGATTTGCAGTCACAGACTTCCTTATGAAATCGTGACGAATAACGGTTCGCAGTTTATCTCGCAAAACTTCAAAGACTTCTGCGCGAAGTGGAAGATAAAAATCTCCTTCTCCACACCTCGTTATCCTCAAGGAAACGGGCAAGCCGAAGCAACATACAAAACCATCTTGAGTAACCTCAAGAGACAGCTCGACGCTAAAAAAGAAAGGTGGTCCGAACACATCTCAGCCATCCTCTGGGCCTGTCGAACCACGCCCCATAAAACAACCAGCGAATCACCGTTCTCACTATCTTACGGGCTGGAAGCTGTGATCCCAACCGAAACTGCAGTTCCCAGCCATCGTCGGACTCTGTGCCCGACGAACACCAAACTAAACGAGCAGCTCTTAAGGGACCAGCTCGATCTGATCGACGAACGTCGAGATCAAGCACTGATCAGGATCCAAAACTACCAGCAGGCCGCAGCTCGCTACTACAACTCCAAGGTCAAACACCGGAGATTCAACGTAGGAGAATTAGTTCTGCGCAAGGTACAAGACTACACCAGAGAGCCCGATGCTGGGAAACTAGGAACCAACTGGGAAGGTCCTTATCGCATCACCGAGGTAGTTCGCGACGGCGTCTACAAGCTCATGAAAGTACGAAACAGGGTGCCCGAGATAAGACCTTGGAACGTAATGAACCTCAAGAGGTATTATTTCTAAAGCACTTTAAATAATCGAACTTCGTCATGGCTTGATGCCCTTACGGGGTACGTAGGCAGCTCGACCCACGAGTTCAGCCACAATTTTTTATCAAACTTTTATTCCACAAACATGACAACATCAATAGGCGAGCTATGGGCGATGACCCTACGTTGTATCATCTTCTTTATTATTTTTATTCGGAATAACAATTATTTTACCTCAACAACAATTACATTTGTCAAAACGGAGATCACGAACCAAAACCGTTCGGACCACCCTCGTCATACATCTATAAGCTGAAAAACATTAAAACAAAATCAGGCTCCACAAGCTCACCTTCAAGGTCAAAACATAGCCCGCCCACCCACACCTCGTTCAAGCAAGCTCCAGCTCACACATCTCGCTCACTCGTTCGGAAGAGGGGGGGGGGGGGGGGGGGGGGGGGGGGGGGGTAAAGTCCTATTCCACCGACCTCGAAGCCCAAGCACTCCTAACCTCCCACACCTCGACATAAGCGAGCTGCAGTACACACGTACCTCACTCCTTCGAGGGGGGGGGGGGGGGGGGGGAGCCACCTATCCTAGATGCCTTTCCAAGCAGCACAAGGTACACACTTCTCATTTCGCAAAACAACTAAGTTTGGAATCCTATTCCACTTCACAGGTGCGGCCAGATTTACAATTCGACTTCAACCATAGCCGGAGCTCCGGACCTCGAATCCACGAGCCCAACGCAGCTCGCAGTTCGACAGGGACGACCGAGCCCTATGTTTGGAACTCATAACGAAATCGAACCTCCCTCTCCTTTTCAAAGCCGAAACTGAGAAATCCCTAGCTCAAAAAGAAAGCAAACTCTACCTCGAACACCGAAACTTCACCGCGAAGCAGTTCGATCCATATTCCAAAAACTAAAGAAAAGTCGAGCTAAAAAACTTAGCCATTTTTCTCAGAATAAACAGATCGCCCTTCGCGATCTAATCGTTTTATCTAAGTCCGATAAATCGAGCAACGAACTCAAGACTAGCGACCCGAGCCTCGATCTTGGCAATCCTAATCCGCTTCTCTAAGTTACTAAACGACTTAGCAAATATCCTACTCGAACAAAAAATGCAAAAGACAAAAGATCAACAAAATCTAATCAATAAAGCCCGATTGCATTAAACAAAAGCCCTTTCGGGCACGGATGAGTTCGAAAATTAAAAAGGATTAAAGCCCTCTAGGGCACCAGAACAAGTGTAAAAGCCACGCCGGGCAACTATGTTCGAAAATTAAATTTAAAAAGAGGAAGGGAAAGAGAAAGGAGCCACGGCCAGGTGTCGAGCTAGCCACCCGCCTTTCCGTTGTCATCCTCCCTCTTCGCCTCGTCGTTCCCTCCTTCCTCCACATTTGTACCAAACTGATTAAGGCCAGTAGGCGCACCTGAAACCGGGTCGACGTCCATAGCCACCGAGTCCTCCGAGATCAAGGGGAGATTGAGCTTGCTGATCGAGAAATCTGAGACCTGGGCAGCATTAAAAGCCTCTCCCAAGTCCTCTTCTTCTTTGGTCACCCTCTCCAGCTCCTCCTCGACAGTACTGGCCGTCGCAGCGAGCTGCTCGAGCATCTCCTTGTTAGCAATGCATTCCTGGAGATCGCACTCGGCCATGCCCTCGGCCTTCTTCCTCTCCCACTTCAGCTTGAAGCCCTCGACCAACTCCATGAAATTCCAAGACATATCCTTCCAGATCTCACGGCCCGCTTTGGGACATCACTCTCGCGTTCACGGACCAGACGGAGATTCTCCTCCTGGTAGGCCGCGGCCTCGCGTTGAGCCTGCACCGCTTCAGCTTGGGCCTCGAAGATCTGGTTGGTGGCAACCTTGAACTTCTCACCCTTGTCGGCCAGCTCGATCTCGAGGTCGGTGATGTGAGCTTGCTGGCCCTTATATTGCTTAAGGAGTCTAGTCTGGCGAGCGACCTGCGCGTTCGCGGCCTCTAGGTCAGACTTCAGCTTGCCGACTACCTCCTTCATTTCCTTGATCTCGTCCGGGTGTGGAACGTCTCGCAGCCTTTGCTTCAGTCGGGCATAGAGCCGGTTCCCAGCCTCCGGCGCCTGCGAACATCAAGAACCAAAGTGTTAAGGCAAGTGACACTTAACCAAACTTACACAAAGAAAAAGGTAGCTCCCTCTCGGTCATCTTCTTGAGAGCTGGAAGTTGGCACCCAGCGGGCATGAAATGACGCCACATGGCAGCCATGCCCTCGGAGTCATCCCTGATCGGATGATCCTTGGTGTGCTCGATCTTCCAGTGGAAGGGCCGACTACCCGTCGAGCCACCACTCCCATTGGACGCCGATGGCGAGACTCAGCGGTGCGACCTCCCGCGTCATCTCTCGGCCTCTTAGAGGCGGGCTGGAAAGTCTGCTCGGGTTCTTGGTCATCTGTGGGTTGCTGGGTCTTTCCCGAGCTCACCGAGATCGTTCCCACCGAATTGCGAGGGGGCTCGGGCTGAGGATCCATCACCTGCTCAACCTCCTCGTCATGAAGTTGAGGTGCGGAAGCAGAAGCTGTGGCAAGCGCGGCCTCAAGGGCCTCCTTAACGCTCCTGGAGCGTACCCTGGAGCTGCTCGGACCAGTCGGGGCTTTCCCGGGTCTTTGACGGAAGGTGGGCTTGCGAGACATTGCTGAACTTGAACTTGCTGAACTAGAAGAAGGTAAAATAGAGCAGAGAGGAAGAACTCAAGCTGCCCGCAAAACAAGTCAGAACATGTCATTCAGCAAGCAACAATCATTACGATAGATCATCAAGAGATAAGGAACCAAGACCTACTGGGTGCGACAATCGGAGCCGGGGCTGGCGATGAAAGAACTCGTTCTCGTGTGAATGTGCTCCAGACAACATCTCCTCGCCTGAACAGCTCTAGCCGGTGCTCGATATCAGGATCCTTGGGTGCTCTGGACAGCTGACCTGATACACAAAAACCAGTAAAGGGTCAGAAAACTCAACGAGCATGCCGAAGCAAACATAGCTAGCGAACACTCGGGCCTAGCTAAACAATCGTTGCCCGCGGAACTTGATTGGCACCCGGGAAAAGTCGAAGTCTCCGACGGAAGCTTCATTGATCCGGAATTTAAACCTGGTCTTCTCCCAACCAGAGTCCTTCTCCGGACTCTCCTCAATGAACCGCCGGTTCGACCTCGGGGACGCATAGAAAGTCTCGGGACAGCGGGCGTTGTACTTGAAGGAGAAGAACGCCCTCAGATCCGAGTAACGGAAGATGACGTTCTCCTCCTTGGCCCGCACGGCACATCCGATGATGGCCCGAACCAGGTTCGGGCACATCTGCGGGAAAGCCAGCCGCAAGTCCGCCAACACCTCGAGGACAAATCGAGGGATTGGGAAAAACAACCCGCAGTCCCGGAAGTACGTCGTGTATGCACAGAAAAAACCTTGCACCACGCTCGCTGGAGTCTCCGTTGGCGTCAGGACCGCCAACTCCACCCCGTCTGGGATTTCACATTCTCGACGGAAGTCGTCGAGAGTGTTCTGGTCAATCTTGGAAGGGCCTACGGCGGTCTTTCTGGATTTTTCCCCTTCGATCTTCACTATCGCCTACATCGGAAAGAAGTTCTCGAAATGGAGAAAGCACGCAAAAGTTTCCTACTCGATTTCTAAAAAAAAAGGAAGCGACTGATGGAAATTGCAGAAAACTGAAAGAGAAAGAGAGAAGAGGAAGTGACCTTTAATAGACAGACGGAAGCGGTTAAAGAAGGAGTGGGGATGGTGGACTTTATATCGAGGTAATTATTATCAACCTCGAAGATTGCAGAGAATATGGCCACGCGCCAATCTCGACCATCCGATCTCCGGATCTCAACCGTCGAATATTCGACCTCGACGATTTGACGCGCAGTGTAGCTCGATCGATCGAGGCCGTTAGATCGATTTCCTCCTTCCCCATCCGGATCGTCCAGGTCATCAGGCCTCAGTGCGAATCTTTTAGAGGGATGCACCTTGCCCCGGGAAGTAAATGATAATATTTACTCCGAATCTCGACCGTTCACCTGGACGAGATAATAACAGATTTATCTCGACACGCCAAGTTACGGTCTCGAGGTCGATTCTCGACCGCATGATCAATAAACTGTTCACCTTTCCAAGATCTGAATCGTCGATCTCGAATGATTATCAGACTCCATGACGTCAGCATAATCAAACATCAAATCTTTCAAGAGTCCCATCTTGCCGCCCATTAAAGCTCGAGCTCCCTCTCGTTAATGGGCTGGGGGGCAATTGTTGGAGCTGGATTTGACACCCCAAATCCGGCCCACTCAAGCCTAACGGGCAGATCTGAACTAAGCCTAAAAGGCTGGGCTTCAACTTTACGGCCCAGGCCCATTCACCTTTCGACAACCCGATCTTGAGCAACAATCCGTTCCGTTCGACGAGGTCGAGCTCCAGCTCGACCAAATCCCGAAAAACGAGGAAGAATCCGAGCCAAGTCAGAGCATATTCTCGCCAGTTCGGACCAGTCCGAAGATCGCGGAGGAAGTTACTGCACATGGCGAGATATCCAGCTAAGGCTGCTGCACGTGGCCGAGATACGCGCTGGAGTTTGAAGCTCGACGAGGCAAGCTATATAAAGAAGGAAAACGGCTTAGATCAGGGGACCTTCGGCTTGATCTTCTTACACACTTTTTACACTTAGAAACCCTGTAACTGCTCTCAGAGCTCCTTGAGTTCATCTTCTACACTAAAATCTTTGTAACCGTTTCATTCGACCGATTAATACAAAATCCTTATTTCAGTTAGTGCTAGCATATATTGTCAATTTGTTCGAGAAAATCTAGCCCTCAATTCTTCTAAGTTTCTTTCCTTACAAAACACATATATTTCTTAGTGTGGATTTCTGCATCCACAGTGAGGAAGCCTACACTTTATTGTCTGACACTCACCAAGGCCCTTGCGGAAGTCATGCTGGAGGTCGAGTGCTCGTCATTCGAAATAAGAAACTTGACTATTTCTGGCCAACCATGATAGCGGTGTTGGAGCTGGATTTAGTACCCTAAATCCGGCCCACTCAAGCCCAACAGGCAGATCAAAACTAAGCCAAATTGACTGGGCTTTGACCCTACGGCCCAGGCCAACTTACTCTCGACGATCCAATCCTGAACGGCAGAACGTTCCATTCGACGAGGTCGAGCTCAAGCTCGACCAAATCTCGAGAAATGAGGAAGGATCCGAGCCGAGTCAGAGTATATACTCGCCAGTTCAAACGAGTCCGAAGATCACGGAGGAAGTTACTGCACGTGGCGAGATTTCCGGCTGAAGCTGCTGCACGTGGCCGAGATACGCGCTGGAGTCCGAAGCTCGACGAGGCGAGCTATATAAAGGAAGTGAACGGCTTAGTTTAGGGGACTTCCTTTCGGCTTGATATTTTCAACAATTTCTACCTGAAAACTTTGTAAATACTCCAAGAGATCTTTTCAGTTCATCTTCTTCATCGAAATCTCTGTAACCGTTTCATGCAACCGATTAATACCAAATCCTTATTTTAGTTAGTGCTTGCTTATACAGTCAATTTGTTCGAGAGAATCTAGCCCTTAATCCTCTAAAGTTTTTTCCTTACAAAAACACATAAATTTCTGAATGTGGTTTTTGTATCCACATTTTGGCGCCGTCTGTGGGGACAGATCTTACTCAAGACAGATCCTAAGCCAGCTGAAACTGAAATGGATTCAACTCAACAAACCTCGGGAAATGTCTCACCGATTCCGATCTCTCCAGATCAGTTTACTCCGACCGGCAACGTCAGCGAGACAGCTGGCGAAAATGAACCCAGGGTTACGACCCTCGTCGACACCATCGGCACAAACTCCAACGTTCCCAGCCGAGTGGAACCGATCGTGATCAACCTCGTCACCCCACCGAGAACGATGAGCAATGAGTCACAAACAGCCGAGAGGCCTCCCTCTCAAACCTGGGTGCGATCCGAGAATCCACCTGCGGCTTTGGCGTCACAGAGCCGAGGAGCTCCCGTTTCCCTGCTGATACCTGTAGCTTCTAGGAGCACATCGGAGTCGGCAGAGATAATCCAAATGCTCACACATCTGATTGATCGACAACGAGATCAGGAGGTCAGACTAGAAAGACAGGAAAGGCGTCAAGCCGTAGCTCGGTCCGCTGCGAGTCCACCTCCACGGACTCAGCTTGACTTTTCGTCGATCCCTGCTCCGAGCAATCCACCCGGACCATACGTGACACCTCTGCGTGCTCCAGGTTCACCAAACTTCACCCCCGTGGTGAGCCAGACACCAATCACTACGGATATTCTGGCTCAAGGAATACCATAGATGGGAACTCGTCCCGCGATGAGATATCTATCTCCGCATGTACCAACCCCAAGAATACCCGAAATGGGACCCCGTCCCAACACGAGATATCCATATCCACCTTTAAGACCACTTGGAACCGAGCCACCTCAACAGAGATGGCTTGGGTCCTCGGCCTTCGCCTCGAGCTCGCAGACACCACCCCAGTTCGACCAACAACGAACAACCTCCTAGCGGGATTCGCGAACAACCTATTGGGTTCGTTCACCAACAGCTCGGAGCTCATATTCCGAATGATCCGACTCGGGCTAACCACCTCGGCATCAGCTCAAGAAACCTAGTCGACTGCGGATCCTTTGGAAGGTTCTAGAACCAGACCGACTACGCCATTCGGCATATGAACTCCATGTTCCATCAAGCCACAAGCTCAGCTCCCGATATCGATCGAGTACTTCGCGGGACCCAACAGACTCCGTTCACCTACTCGATCATGAACACATACCTCCGAGACACTACCAAAGTACGAGATCCTGGAGTACGCTGGAAACAGCGCCCCCCCCCCCCCCCCCCCCCCCCCCCCCCCACCCCTGCACCTAGGAAACCATCGGGTTCCAGCTAAAGCAATCAACAAGGCTCCAAAAACCAATCCTCCAAAACTTGGACTCTTTATGTCGACAGAGCATCTTCCAAACAAGGCTCCGGAGTCGGGGTCCAGCTCACCTCTCCAACCGGAGAAGTGATGGTACAATCTTTCCGTCTCGGATTCACCTCGTCTAACAACGAGTCCGAGTACGAAGCACTAATAACTGGGCTCCGGCTCGCAATCGGCGTCGGTGCGAGTGAGATGTAAGCTCACAGCAACTCGAGACTCGTAACCGGTCATTACAACGGTGAGTACAGGACAAGAGAGGAACGCATGGAAGCCTACTTAACCATAATTCGCAGCCTTGCAGAACAGTTCACTAGTTTCGAGCTCGTCCTCATACCCCAAGGTGATAACACGGCAGCAGACGCTTTGGCAGCTCTAGCTTCCACCTCGGACCCAGCGATAAAGTGAATAATTCCAGTCGAAGGCATTGAGAAACCTAGCATAGATTTAGCACTCAAAACTCTGACTGTGAGTGCAATTACCACGCAACCGACAACCCGTTCACAAACACAACAGTCCCAAGATCCAGGACCTTCTAACACAGCCAGCCATCTCGACAAGGATGAGCCAGCTAACTCTACACCGGAAAGATGCGGAGTCGAACCCGACCTCCTCAAAAAGTACTCAAGAATCAACAATCCTCACAGTACCAACTGCACTCGCAGACAAATCGACCTTCAAGGACAAGTTCGCCGTCAGAGCGGACTGGAGGATACCCATCCTTGAGTACATCATAAACGGAATAGCTCCCCCTGATAAGTAGGAAGTTCAAAAGCTCATGGTCAAAAGTGCCTGCTACGACGTGTTATTCAACGACAAGCTATACAAGCGAGGTCTATCAGAACCATACCTTAAATGCGTACACGGTGAGGAAGACTACCCTGTAATGTCTGACACTCATTTAACCGACCTTTAACCGACCTCGAGGCCGAAGCACTCCCAATCTCCAACACCTCGACATAAGCGAGCTACAGTACACACGTACCTCACTCCTTCAAGGGGGGGGGGGGGGGGGGGGGGGGGGGGGGGGGGGGGAGGAGGAGCCACCTATCCTATATGCCTTTCCAAACAACACAAGGTACATACCTCTCATTTCGCAAATCAACTAAGTTCGGAGTCCTACTCCACATCACATGTGCGGCCAGATTTACAATTAGACTCCAACCATAGCCGGAGCTCTGGACCTCGAATCAGCGAGCCCAACACAGCTTGCAGTTCGTTAGGGACGACTGAGCCCTATGTATAGAAACTCCGAATAAAATCGAACCCCCTACTCCATCTCAAAGCCCAAACTGAGAAATGCATAGCTCAGAAGAAAGCAAACTCCATCTCGAACACCAAAACATCACCGCGAAGCAGTTCGACTCACCTCCTAAAGCCCAAAGAAAGGTCGAGCAAAAAAACTTCGCCACTTTTCTTAAAATAAACGAATCGCACCCCATGACCTGATCGCTTTATCTAAGTCCGATAAACCGAGCAACGAACTCGCAGTTGACAACTCGAGCATCGAACCTACAACTAGCGATCTGAGTCTCGAGCTCGATAATCCTAGTCTGCTTCCCTAAGTTACTAGACAACTTAGCAAATATCCTACTTGAACGAAAAAAATGCAAGAGACAAAAAAATAAACAAAGTCCAAGGCATGATGCCCGATTGCATTAAAACTAAGGCCATTTCGGGCACAGATGAGTTCGAGAATTAAGGATAAAAGCCATGAACAAGCGTAAAAGCCCCACCGGGCAACCAAGTTTGAAAAATAAACTTAAAAAAGAGGAAGGGAAAGAGAAAGGAGCCACAGTTAGCCGTCGAGCTAACCACCCGCCTTCTCGTCTTCTTCTTCCCTCCTCGCGTCGTTGCTACCTCCTTCTTCCACATTCGTACCAAATTGATTAAGACCAACGGGCACGCCTGAAGTCTGGTCAACCTCCATAGATACCGAGTCTTCGGAGATCACGGGGAGATTCAGCTTGCTGATCGAGAAGTCTAAGACCTGTGGAGCTTTAAAAGCCGCTCACAGGTCCTCCTCGTCCTTTTTCACCCTCTCCAGCTCCCCTTCAATGGTAGTGGCCTCGGCAATGACGTGCTCGAGCATCTCTTTGTTCGCGATGCACTCCTGGAGGTCGCACTCGGCCACACCCTCGGCCTTCTTCTTCTCCCACTTAACCTTGAATCATTCGATCACCTCCATGAACCTTCGGGACATCTTCTTCCGGGCCTCACGGCTGGCTTGGCGGATTGCACCCTCGCACTCACGGATAAGGCAGAGGCTCTCCTCCCTCGCATCCGCGGCTTCATGGTGAGCTCGCACCGCTTCAGCTTGAGCCTCGAAGATCTGGTTGGTGGCAACCTTGAACTTCTCGCTCTTGTAAATCAGTTCATTCTCGAGTTCGGTGATATGAGTCTGCGGGCCTCTGAACTGCTTAAGGAGGTTAGTCTGGAGAGCGACCTGCACATTCGCGGCCTCAAGGTCGAACTTTAGCTTGCCGACTACCTTCCCCATCTCCTCGATCTCCTCCGGATGAGGGACGTCCCGCAGCCTTTGCTTAAGTCGAGTATAAAGCCGGTTCCCAGCCTCCGCAGCCTGCGAGCATCGAGGACCAAAGTGTAAAGACAAATAACACTTAACAAAAAAAAATGCAAAGAAAAAGGGTAAATCGTTTACCTTTCCCTGGGCCGTCGCCATCACCACATAGAGCTCTCTCTCAGTCATTTTCGTGAGAGCTGGAAGTTGGCACCCGGCAGGCTTGAAGTGACGCCACATGGCCGCCATGCCCTTGGAGTCATCTGTGATCGGATGATCCTTGGTGTGCTCGAACTTCCAGTGGAAAGGCCGACTACCCGTCGAGCCACCACTCCCGTTGGACGCCGATGGGCACAGCTCTGCAGCGCGACTTCCCCCTTCATCTCTCGGCCTCTTAGAGGCAGGCTGGGAAGAGTGCTCGGGCTCCTGATCATCAGCGGGCTGCTGGGTCTTGCCTGAGCTTACGGAGACCGCCCCCACTAATCTGGGAAGGGGGTGGGCTGAGGGTTCATCATCTGCTCAACCTCCTCTTCATGGAGGTGAGGTGCGGAATCAGCGGCTGAGGCGAGCGCGGCCTCGAGGGCCTCCTTGACGCTCCCTGAATGAACCCTGGAGCTGCTAGGGCTAGTCGGGGCTTTCGCGGCTCTTTGACGAAAAGATGGCTTGCGAGACATGGCTGAACTTGAACTTGCTGAACTAGAAGAATGCAGAATAGAACGGAGAGGAAGAACTCCAGCTGTCAGCAAAACAAGTTATAGCACGTCACTTGACTGAAATCCAGCGAACAAAAGTCGCGGCACTAACTCGCCAAAAAAAAGAGACTTACCGGGTGCAACAATCGGATCCGGGGCAGGTGATGAAAGGGCTTGTCGAACTCGTTCTTGCGTGAACGTGCTTCAGACGACTTCCCCTCACCTAAACAGCTCTAGCCGGTTCTTGATGTCTGGGTCTCTCGGTGCTCAGGATAGCTGACCTGATAAACAAAGAAAACCAACAAAGGTCAGAAAACCAGTCGAGTAAAACAAAGTAAGAACAGCTAGCAACCATCCAAGCCTAGCTAAACAACCGTTTCCCACGAACTCGGCCGGCAACAGCGAGAAGTTGAAGGTCCCGACGGATGCTTTGTTAACCCGGAATTTGAATCCGGTATTCTCCCAACCGGAGTCCTTCTCCGGACTCTCCTCAATGAACCGTCGGTTTGACCTCGGGGACGCATAGATGTGGTTAAAGAAGGAGTGGAGAAGGTGGACTTTATATCTACTTAATTATTTCCCACCTCGGAGATCACGGAGAATCTCGCCACGTGCCAATCTCGACCGTTCGATCTCTTGATCTCAACTGTCGAATATTTGACCTCGATGATTTGATGCGCTGCAAAGCTCGGTTGATCGAGGCCGTCATATCAACCTTCTCTCTCTCTATCTGGACCTTCCACGTCACCAAACCTCAGCACGAATCTTCTCGAGGGATGCACCTTGCCCCGGGAAGCTCCACCGCCGAAACAGAAAAGTAAATGTTGATATTTACTTCGAATCCCAACCATCAACCTGGACGAGATAATAACAAATCTATCTCCACACGCAAAACTGCGGTATTGAGGTCGATTCTTGACCATATGATCGACGAACTGTTCACCTTTCCAAGATCTGAACCGTTGAACCCGAATGATTATCTGACTCTATGACGTCTGCATAATCCAACATAATATCTTTCAAAAGTCAGATCTCGCTGCCGATTAAAGCTCGAGCTCGTTCTCGTTAATGGGCCGGGGGGCAATTGTTGGAGCTGGATTTAGCACCCTAAATCCGGCCCACTCGAGCCCAACAGGCAGATCCCAAGAAACGAGGAAGGATCTGAGCTGAGTCAGAGCTTATTCTCGCCAGTTCAGACGAGTCCGAAGATCGCATAGGAAGTTGCTGCACGTGGCGAGATTTCCGGCTGAAGCTGCTGCACGTGGCCGAGATACGCACTGGAGTTCGAAGTTCGACGAGGCGAGCTATATAAAGGAAGGGAACGGCTTACTTTTGGGGACTTCCTTTTGGCTTGATCCTTTCACCATTTTCTACCTGAAGACTTTGTAACTACTCCCAGAGCTCTTTTCAGTTTATCTTCTTCATCGAAATCTCTGTAACTGTTTCAATCAACCAATTAATACCATATCCTTATTTCAGTTAGTGCTTGCTTATACAGTCAATTTGTTCGAGAGAATCTAGCCCTTAATCCTCTAAAGTTCTTTCCTTACAAAAACACATAAATTTCTGAGTGTAGATTTCTGTATCCACAAGCGGACTGTCAGAGACTGTACAAGAGCTGTAACAAATGTCAAAGGCATGCCCCAATCATTCATTATCCAGCAGAAAGACTGTCGTCGATCTCGGCACCTTACCCATTGATGAGAAGGTCAATGGACATAGTGGGACCTATGGTCCCTTCGGGACCTAAGCAATTCAGGTTCCTGCTAGTGCTCACTGACTACTTCACCAAGTGTATAGAAGCTAAAGCTTATCAGCAAACAACCGAACTCCAGGTACATGGCTTCATCTGGAAAGACGTGATTTGCCGTCACGGACTTCCCTATGAAATCGTAACGGAGAACGGTTTGCAGTTCATATCGCGAAACTTCAAAGACTTCTGCGCAAAGTGGAAGATAAAAATTTCTTACTCCACACCTTGTTATCCTCAAGGAAACGGGCAAGCCGAAGTAACAAACAAAACCATCTTGAGCAATCTCAATAGATGGCTCAACGCCCAAAAAGAAAGGTGGTCCGAACACATTTCGGCCATACTATGGGCCTGCCGAACCACACCTCACAAAGCAATCAGTGAAACACCGTTCTCATTATCTTACGGGCTGTAAGCTGTAATCCCAACAGAAACTGTAGTTCCTAGTCTTCGATGGACTCTGTGCCTGACAAACAGCGAGCTTAACGAACATTTATTATGGGACCAGCTCGATCTGATCGACGAACATCGAGACCAAGCATTGATCAGGATACAAAATTACCAGCAGGCCGCAGCTTGCTACTACAACTCCAAGGTCAAACACCGGAGATTCAACATAGGAGATTTTGTCCTGCGCAAGGTACAAGATTACACCAAGGAGCCCGGTGCTGGGAAACTAGGAACCAATTGGGAAGGTCCCTATCGCAGCATCGAAGTAGTTCACGACGGCGTCTACAAGCTAATGAAAGTACAAAACGGGGTTCCCGAGATAAGACCTTGGAACGTAATGAACCTCAAGAGCTATTATCGCTAAAAGGACTTTAAAAAATTGAACTACGTCATGGCTTGATTCCCTTACGGGATACGTAGGCAGCTCGGCCCATGAGTTCAGCTACCATTTCTTATCAAATTCTTATTCCTCAGCATTGTGGATACATAAATCCACACTCAGAAATTTATGTGTTTTTGTAAGAGAAGAAACTTAGGAGAATTAAGGGCTAGATTCTCTTAAACAGATTGACTGTATAAGCTAGCACTAACTGAAATAACAACTTGATATTAATCGGTTGAATGAAACAAGCACAAAGATTTTGATGGGAAAGATGAACTCAAAAGAGCTCTAAGAGCAGTTACAGAGTTTTCGTGTGTAAAAAAAGAGTAAAAGAAGATCAAACCGAAGGTCCTCCAAACTAAGCCGTTCGTCTCCTTTATATAGCTCGCCTTGTCGAGCTTCAACCTCCAGCGCGTATCTCGGCCACGTGCAGCAGCTTCAGCTGGAAATCTCGCCATGTGCAACATCTTCTTCCGTGAAGTTCGGACTCGTTTGAACTAGCGAGAATATGCTTTGACTTGGCTCGAATCCTTTCTTGTTTCTCGGGATTTGGTCGAGCTCCGAACGGAATGTTTTGTTGTACAGGATTGGATCGTTGGGAGTGAATGGGCCTGGGCCGTAGGGTCAAAGCCCAGTCCATTTGGCTCAGTTTGGATCTGTCTATTGGTCTTGAATGGGCCGGATTTAGGGTGCTATATCCATATCCAACAAGCATGACAAAATCAATAGGTGAGCTATACGCGATGACCCTACTTTGTATTATCTTTCCTTCTCTTATAATTGGAATAATAATCAATTACTCAACAACAATTATATTTATCAAAACCGAGATTACGAACCAAAACAGTTCAGATCATACATCTATAAGCTGAAATACATCAAATCAAACTCGAGCTCATAGCTCGGCTTCGAGGTCAAAACATAGCCCACCCGCACCGGTCACTGGTTCGGGGGGGGGGGGGGGGGGGGGGGGGGGGGTGGTGAAGTCCTATGCAATCAACCTCGAAGCCCAAGCACTCCCAATCTCCCGCACCTAGAATCAGCGAGCCCAACACAGCCTGCAGGAACGAATGAGCCCTATGTTTGGAAACTAAGAATAAATTGGACCCCCTTCTTCATCTCAAAGCCGAAACTGAAAAAAGGCCTAGTTCAAAGGAAAGCAAACTCCATTTTTAACATGAAACATCATCGCGAAGCAGATCGATCCGTCTTCCAAAATCTAAACAAAAGTCAAGTTATAAAACTTAGCCACTTTTCTCAGAACAAACAGATTGCACTCCGCGACCTAATCTCTTTGTCTAAGTCTGATAAATCAAGCAACAAACTCAGAGCTAACATCTTGAGCATCGAACTCACGACTACCAAACTAAGCCTTGAGCTTGGTAACCCTAGTCCGCTTTCCTATGTTACCAAACAACTTAGCAAAAATCTTACTCGAAAAAACCAAATGCATAAGGCAAAGTTAAACAAAGTCTAAGGCACGAGGCCTGATTGCATTCAATATGAAGTCCTTTCGGGCACAGATGAGTTAGAAAATACGGATAAAAACCCTCCCGGGCACCAGAACAAGCGTAAAAGCCCCGCTTTGCAACAAAGTTTGAAAATAAAATTTAAAAAGAAGAAGGGAGTAAGAACGGCGCCAGGGTCAGCCATCGAGCTAACCACCCGCCTTATCGTCATTGCCTCCCTTCTCCGCATCATTGCTTCCACCTTCCTCCACGTTGAAACCAAACTGATTAAGACCAACAGGAGCGCCTGAAGCTGGGTCGACCTCCATAGCTACCGAGTCCTCGGAGATCACTGTGAGGTTCAGCTTGCCGATCGAGAAGTCCGAGACCTGGCGGCTTTAAAAGCCAATCCCAAGTCTTCTTCGTCTTTTGTCACCCTCTCCAACTCCTCCTCGACAGTGGTGGTCCTGGCGATGACCTGCTGAAGCATCTCCTTGTTGGCAATGCATTCTTGGAGATTGCACTCGGCCACGCCCTCCGCTTTTTTCCTCTCCCACTTCAGCTTGAAACCCTCGATCACCTCCATGAACTTCCGAGACATCTCCTTCCGTGCTTCTCGGCTGGCTTGATGGACAACGCCCTCGCATTCGCGGATCAGATAGAGGTTCTTCTCCCTCGCATCCGAGGCTTTGTGATGAGCTTGCACCATCTCGGCTTGGGCTTCGAAGAGCTGGTTAGTGGCGACCTTTAACTTCTCGTTCTTATCAACCCCCTCGTTCTCGAGATCGGCAATGTGAGCCTGCTGGCCTCTTAATTGCTTAAGGAGGTTAGTCTGGCATGCGACATGTGCGTTCGCAGCCTCAAGGTCGGACTTCAGCTTGCCGATTACCATTACCATCTCCTCGATCTCTTCCGGATGAGGGACGTCCTGCAACCTCTACTTAAGACGAACGTAGAGCCGGTTCCCAGCCTCAGCAGCCTGCGAACATCAACAGGTAAAACGTTAAGATATATAACACTTAACCAAAAAAAATACAAATAAAAATAGGGCACCCTTTACCTTCCCCTGGGCCGCCGCCATCTCCACGTATAGCTCTCTCTCTCTCTGTCATCTTCTTGAGAGCAGGAAGTTGGCACCCATTAGGCTTGAAGTGACGCCACATGGCCGCCATGCCATCGGAATCGTCCGTGATCGGATGATCCTTGGTGTGCTCAAACATTCAGTGGAACGGCTGGCTACCCGTCGAGCCACCGCTCCTGTTAGACGCCGATAGACGTGCCTCTATAGCCCGACTTCCCCCATCGTCTCTTGGCCTCTTGGAGACAGGTTGGGATGAGTGCTCGGGCTCCTGGTCGTCAACGGAGCGTTGGGTCTTGCCCGAGGTAACAGAGATCGCCCCTACTAATCGAGGAGGGGGGCCGGGCTGAGGGTTCATCATTTGCTCGACCTCCTTATCATGGAGATGAGGCGTGGGAGCAGCAGTCGAGGCAAGCGTGGCTTCGAGGGCCTCCTTGACACTCCCAGAGCGTAGCCTAGAGTTGCTGGGACCAGCCGGGGATATCACGGATCTCTGATGGAAGGTCGATTTGCGAGACATGGCTGAACTTGAGCTTATTGAACTGGAAGCCGGAAGAGAACGGAGAGGAAGGACTCCAGCTGCCAGTAAAACAAACCACTACGTATCATTTCACTGTGATCCAATAAGCAAAGGTCGTAGCGCTAGATCGACAGAAAAACTTACCAGGTGCGACAACCGGAGCCTGGAAGAGTGAAGTGAGAACTCGTCGAACTCGTTCTCGTGTAAATGTGCTCTAGACGACTTCTCCTCGCCTGAATAATCCTAACCGATGCTCGACGTCGGGATCCCTCGTTGCTCTGGATAACTGACCTGATAGACAAAAAACAAACAGAAGTCAGAAAACCAGTCGAGCAAAACAAGACAAGCATAGCTAGCAAGCGCCTAAGCCTAGCTAAATACCGCTACCTCGTACTCAGTCGGCAGACGGGCAAAGTCGAAGCTCCCGACGGACGTCTCATTGACTCTGAATTTCAACTTGGTTTTCTCCCAACCGGAGTCCTTCTCCGGGCTCTCCTCGATGAACCGCGTTTTGATCTCGGGGATGCGTAGAAAGTCCCGGGATGGCAGGCATTGTATTTAATGGAAAGTACACCCTTAGGTCCGAGTATTGAAAGCTGACGACCACTTCTCGGACATCCGATGATGGCCCTAACCAGATTTGGGCACATCTGCGGGAAAGCCAGTTGCAGGTCCGCAAGAACTTCGAGGAAAAACCGGAGGATCGGGAAGAACAGCCCGTAATCCCGGAAGTATGTCGCATACGCATAACAAAAGCCCTGCTCCATGTTCGCCGGAATCTCCGCTGACGTCAAGACAGCCAGCTCAACCCCATCGGGGATCTCACATTCTCGACGGAAGTCGTCGAGAGCCTTCTAGTCATTTATTTTGGACGGACCCAGAACTATAGCGTTCCTCCCAAAGGGAGAAGAAGACCAAAGACGCTAAATCCAGAAAAACCGAGAACAAAGATCGAAGGTTTTTCGAAAGCAAACGAGAAACTTAGCAAACGATCGCCCAAAAAACCTCCTTTCTCAAAAATCGCGACAAACGGAAGTTGCAGAAAATAAGAGAAGGAGGAGAGAATAAGTTACCTTTAATCGACGAACTGATGCGGTTAAAGAAGGAGTGGAGAAGGTGGACTTTATATCTTGGTAATTATTCCTTACCTCGTAGATCGCGGAAAATCTGGCAATGCGCCAATCTCTACCAACCGATTCTTAGATCTCAACCGTTGAATATTCGGTTCGACGAATCTGGCGTGCTGCAGAGCCCGATTAATCAAGGCCGTCGGATCATCTTTCTCTCTCTTCATCTGGACTTTCCACGTCAAAAAGTATCCGTGCGAATTCTACCGAGGACTGCACCTTGCCTCGGGAAGCTCGATCGCCAAAACAAAAAAGTAAATGTCAATATTTACTTCGAATCCTAACGGTCCACCTGAATAAGATAATAACAAACTTATCACAACAGTTAAGCCGCAACTTTGAGGTCAATTCTCGACCATGCAATCCATGGACTGTTCACCTTTCCAGGATCTGAACCGTCGATCTTGGATGATTACCTGAAGTCGTGACATCAGCACAACAGATACAAAATCTTTCAAAAGTCACATCTTGCCGCCCATTGAAGCTCGAGCTTGCTCTCATTGATGGGCTGGGGGGAAATTGTTGGAGCTGGATTTAGCACCCTAAATCCGGCCCACTCAAGCCCAACAGGCAGATCCAAACTAAGCACACATTGGCTGGGCTTCGTTCGTACAGCCCAGGCCCACTTCCTTGCAATGGTCCAAACTTGAACAATCAAACGATCCATTCACGCGGTCGAGCTCCAGCTCGACCAAATCCCGTGAGAAAAGGAAGAATCCAAGCCGAGTCAGAGCATATTCTCACCAGTTCGAACGAGCCCGAAATCCACGGAGGAAGCTGCTGCACGTGGCAGAGATTTCCGTTCGATGCTGCTGCATGTGGCCGAGATACGCACTGGAGGTTGAAGCTCGATAAGGCGAGCCATATAAAGGACACAAACAGCTTAGTTAGGAGGACCTTCATCTTGATCTTCTTCTACACTTTCTACACACGAAAACTCTGTAATTGCTCTGAGAGCTCTTTCATTTCATCTCTTTCATATAAATCTTTGTAACCGTTTCATTTAATAGATTAATATCAAGTCCATATTTCAGTTAGTGCTAGCTTATACTGTCAATCTGTTCGAGAGAATCTAGCCCTTAATTCTCCTAAAGTTCTTTCCTTAGAAAACACATAAATTTCTGAGTGTGGATTTATGTATCCACACTCAGCTCGTCAACTTCAGCTCGTCAACTTCGGCTTATTTGGAGGAAAAGGAGAGCTGATCTCAGCCAACAAAGGAGCCTACAAGTTTGATGAGAAGAGAAACTCATTTTGTGATCATTGCAAGAGAAAAGGGCACACCAAAGAAGTATGCTGGAGTCTCCATCCGCACCTTAAACCAAAATGGAAGGAGGGAAAGGCTAGGTTTGCTTCAGAAGAGGTTGCTCACAAAGGCGAAAGCTCTAAGACTACCCCTGGAGGAGAAGAAGCAGCCAACTCATCTCAATTCGTGACAAGATCGGACTTAGATGCCCTGATCAAAGCGTTTAAAGAGTCTGGTAACATTCTTGGTACCTCTTTTCATGTGATTCAAAATATGGGTAATTCTTATAGTTCTTCACACACACTTAAGAATAAGCCATTAATAGTTGATTCAGGAGCTTCTCATCACATGATTAGTGATTTAAGCTTAATTAGCAATATAAAACCAACAATAGGAAATGTTGAGATTGCTAATGGGGAAAAGGTTCCAATTAAGGGAATAGGAGAACTTAAGCTCTTTGAAAGATCTTCTAAAGCATTTTACATGCCTACCTTTACATCTAACTTATTATCAGTAAAGAAAGCTACAACTGATTTAAACTGTATTGCTATCTTTGGACCTAATGAAGTGTGTTTTCAGGATATTAAGACCAGCAAAACGCTTGGGAAAGGGACTACCAAAGATGATCTCTATGTTCTTGAAGACACTAAGCTCTTAGATCCTATCTTTGCTTCTTCTAATAATGTTGTAGCTTGTGATAATAATGCGATTTGGCATGCTAGATTAGGACACCCTCATGCTCGTGCATTGAGTCTTTTATTACCTAAAGTAGTGTTTAAGAATGATAATTGTGAGGCTTGTATCTTAGGAAAGCATTGTAGAACTGTTTTTCCTAAGTCTTCTACCATTTATGAAAAATGTTTTTATTTAGTTCATTCTGATGTTTGGACATCTCCATGTGAATCTAGAGATCAAAACAAGTATTTTGTTACTTTCATAGATGAGAAGTCTAAGTATACTTGGTTAACTCTCCTCCCATCAAAAGATAGAGTCTTTGAGGCATTTAGGAATTTTCAAACTCACATAACTAACCATTTTAATGCCAAGATTAAGATTTTCAGATCAGATAATGGAGGAGAATACACCAGTAACTTATTTAAAGAATACCTCACCTCACAAGGCATCATTCACCAAACCAGCTGCCCTTACACGCCTCAACAAAATGGTGTGGCTGAAAGAAAGAATAGACACTTAATGGAGGTGGCCAGATCCATGATGTTTCAAAACAATGTACCAAAACGGTTTTGGGGGGATGCTGTACTTACAGCTTGCTACCTGATCAACCGAATACCAACCAAAGTTCTCAATGACTCATCGCCATATGAGGTACTCAACTCAACTAAACCCTCCCTTGATCACTTACGAGTGTTTGGGTGTGTTTGTTTTGCCTTAATCTCAGGAGATCTTAGAACAAAGCTGGATGCCAAGAGCACTAGGTGTATGTTTGTTGGCTACTCTACTACTCAAAAGGGGTACAAGTGCTATAATTCCACTACACGACGGGTTATAATCTCTAGAGATGTGAAGTTCTTGGAATCAGAAAGCTTCTATGCCAAACAGTCATGGGAAGACTTACAAGATATCTCCAAGTCTACATCAGATAGAGCTACTAACCTTCGGCTACTTCTAGACCACCTCGGTGTCACTACAAGCACTAGAACCCCTACGGTTGATCATGAGGGGGAGAATGGTGAAAACGATGACCCACCAACTGAGCACACAGACTCGGAGACCCAAGACAATGCACATGATCAACCTCCGGAGCAAGCAGTAGCACCCACACGGCCAGTAACTCACCAAGCACCAGCTCCTCTAAGACGAAGTCCGCGGTTGCAGAGCTTACAACAAGCGGAACAAGTCCCAGCTCCTACTCCAGCAGCACTAAGGAGAAGTACAAGGGAAAGGCAGGATCCATCAAATTGGGTGAACACACGGGTATACTACAATGGCAATGCGGTAGCCCATCCCACTCAAGCAGCTTGCTCTTTCGCTCGGTTTCCAAAGGAGCATCAAGCCTTCTTAGTTGCACTGGAGCAAGGTCAGATACCTAAAACCTATGAAGAAGCAATAGAGTACAAGGTATGGCGTGATGCAATCAGTGAAGAAAGAGGGGCTATGGAAAAGAATCACACTTGGGATGAGGCTACATTGCCTAAAGGAAAGAAAACAGTGAGCTCAAGATGGGTCTTCACTATCAAATACAAGAGTAATGGCAAAATAGAGAGGTATAAGGCTCGGCTAGTAGCAAGGATTCACTCAGACCTATGGAGAAGACTATGGAGACACCTTTGCACCAGTGGCTAAGCTTCACACAGTTAGAGTAGTCATCTCACTTGCCGTAAACCTGGAATGGGATCTTTGGCAAATGGATGTGAAGAATGCATTCCTGCAAGGAGAGCTTGAGGAGGAAGTCTACATGACACCACCACCTGGTGTAGACAAAGAGGTTGCCCATGGCAAAGTACTAAGGCTGAGAAAGGCGATTTATGGTCTCAAGCAATCGCCAAGAGCATGGTACCACCGGTTGAGTAGAGTTCTATTTGATAGGGGATTCAGCAGATCAGAAGCGGATCACACCTTATTCACTCTTACCAGCCGAGAAGGTATAGTAGTCATTCTCATTTATGTAGATGATATAATCATCTCTGGGAATGACAAGGTAAACATTCTTGCTACTAAAGACTATCTAAAGAATGTTTTTGATATTAAAGATCTAGGTGAACTAAAATACTTCTTAGGTATTGAAGTTTGTAGATCTAAGGAAGGCTAGTTTCTCTCACAAAGGAAATATATGCTTGATATGTTGAGTGAAGCAGGAAACCTTGGTGATAAAGTAGCTAAAACTCCTCTTGAAGATAGCTACAAAGTGGACCGAAAGGGGGAGCTAGAAGATGAACCCTTTGAAGATATCACACAATATCGCAGGATGGTGGGTAAGTTAATCTATCTTACCATAACTAGACCTGACTTATGTTTTGCTGTGAATCAGGTTAGTCAACACATGAAAGCCCCAAATTCACATCACTGGAGCATGGTCAAGCGCATTCTCAGCTATGTTCAAGGAACAATCGGTCATGGCATTTGGATGGGTTGCAACGGAAGCTCAGAGATTGTGGGATATTGCGATGCAGACTGGGCAGGAGACCGTGTAGATAGAAGATCAACTACTGGCTATTGCACTTTCGTCGGTGGGAATCTAGTTACTTGGAAGAGCAAGAAGCAAAATGTAGTTGCATGTTCTAGTGCTGAAGCTGAGTACCGGGCCATGAGGAGGTTAACACTGAGCTACCGAGCTAATGTGGCTAAGGAACCTCCTTAAAGACCTCGGATGTGAGACAAGCACACCAATCACCATGCACTGTGACAATCAAGCGGCTATACACATTGCATCTAACTCGGTCTTCCATGAAAGAACCAAGCATATTGAAGTTGACTGTCACAAGGTTAGAGAGCAAGTCCAGCTTGGAGTCATCCTGCCATGCTACACAAAGAGTTCAGACCAACTAGCCGATATCTTCACCAAGGCAACAAATCAGAAGATCAACGAGTTCATCCACTCCAAGATGGGGCTCGTTGACATCTCAGCTTGAGCTCACCTAGCCGTGGAGATCACACTCTTTTTCCCTCAATGTAGTTTTATCCCATGAGGTTTTCAACATTGAGGTTTTTAATGAGGTGATCATTCATGGCTCCAAGCTTATACTGTCAATCTGTTCGAGAGAATCTAGCCCTTAATTCTCCTAAAGTTCTTTCCTTAGAAAACACATAAATTTCTGAGTGTGGATTTATGTATCCACACTCAGCTCGTCAACTTCAGCTCACCAACTTCGGTTGGATCTAAGAGCTTGGCTGAGATCTAAGAGCTTGGATCTAAGAGCTCGTCAACACTCAGCTCGTCAACTTATGCATCAGAAGATCTTGTCTTTGTTTCATTCCTGTTCATTGCTTAGCATTGTTAGAATGTTGCATCTGTGTGCTTAGACCAATGTTCTTGATTGGTGCTCAGCTAACTAGGTCCTTATTGGTTCACAAGATTGATAAGTTGATCTGAATTCTTGCTTGAGTGAGAGAATGATTGCTTGATTAGCACATCTCTTAGGCTAGAATGGTTCTGATCTTTATGCTCGTAATAGAAGGATACGCCATCACAAGTGGGTCTAACACTTCAATCTTGTTGAATATGAACTGCTTATTGACGCCAAGCTGGTTCCTTTTAGATACCTTGTCAAGGAGTACAACATTGAGAATTGCTTGCCTTTGAATGCTTGATGTTTGCCTTTGTTATAAATCTCCACTTTCACCTTGTCTTGCTTTTAATTAATTATCTTTAAGATCACCTTGCTTAGTTCTTGCTTCAGTAATCATTCTTGCTTAGTTCTTGTTTAGGTATTGCCTTAAGTTCATTGCTTAGTTTTGTTCACTTGCATTTAGTTTATGCTTCCTTTCCATTACATCATTAGGTTGTTAGACTTGTCCTTGTTCAATCAAAACCCCATCATTGCTTAGCTTATGGCATTGTTTGCATCTCATCTTCCATAAATTGGATTGATATCTGATCCCTATTCTACAACTGATTAGAGGCGAAGGACATTTGAGTTTAGACCTGTAAATGTCTTGTTTCATATGTCGATCCATTGGATCCCATGTGTAATGCCCCGTAAGAAGGACCAGAACATGGCCAAGCCAGCCAGGTACTGACAATGAGGGTAGAAGCATTTTGAATAAGTTCAATAAGTATCTTTATATTTTGGAATGACAAGAGAGAAAGAATGAATCCTAAGCGGTCGAAGGACTTCAGTTTAAGCTATCCAAATCTAATCGATAAAGCAGGCTTGAGACCAGCCATTGGATATATGGTTCGGCCGGATGCAGCCAGAACGCTTCTAAGCTATCTGAAATATTTAGTTGAGTTTTGGAAGATCAAGGGAAGACAAGGAAAGGAAGGTGGTAGAAGGAAAGCATTATAGAATTAACTGGAGCAGAATTTAGTCGCGCAACAGATTTGTTAGTTAGACGCGGCCAGCATAATCAAGTGATGGTTTGATGTTTTTTCAAGAGTTATAAGCTAGAAGACTCTTAGCCAAAGGAAAGCAAGTTGGCTTGGAAATGTTTAAGTTTGTTCTCGCAGTTCCTTCCCGAGGTAGTTTCAGCTCATATAAGTGATCGGGAAAGTTGAGTGTGGTTTAGGGAGTTCTTAGGCATGGCTTGTTTAAGTTAAGTCTTAAGTGAGTTAGAATGTTTAAGAATTAAGTTTAGTCCATGAGTTTCTCAATAGGACCAAACGGTGTTCTCGGTGGGATGTTTCAGTGTGATTGGGTGTTTTATCGGATTGGTCAAGAGAAGCGTCTTGGAGACATAGCAGCCTGGCTAATTACTTGACGTGCTTCATCTGCTTCATTACCTTGGAGGCTCATCCTACTTGACCTGTTCACCCTTTGACCTGCATCACCAGCTTGGGTGGCCAGCAGCTGCTACTAAGGTGCTCCCAGCGACGACACATGGCAGAACCCGACGGAGATCGGTGGCGAGATGATGACTTCCTGGCCATGAGCTCGTCTATATAAGGAGGGGTTCCACTCTTTAGAATTCCATCACGACATCAGAGAAACCACATACAAGAATCCGACCACATGCCGCCGCAAGCACCACCACAGGAACACCGAGAGGCTAGTTTCCAAAGAAGTAAAGGTTACTCTTTTTTATCCAGATTTTCCTTCTCCAACTTAGTTTTTCGTCCTGAATCCATTTTTTAAACTCCTTTTCTCCTGATTTTGGACCCATTTCTTTAAACCTAAAGTCCTAAGTGGAAGGTCAAAGTGCTGTCGAAATCCATAGTTTTCTTACCTGTCTTTCAGGAAAGCTAAGGTGAGTCTCAGTATAGGTTGATTGTTGTTTTACTGCAAAGCAAGTATGAGTGTTTACTTTGCTTGATTTTTGATCATGTGACATGTGCATTATCATCTATTTATGTCAATGTGGTTGGGATAGTATATGCATGCATGCTGACGGATCTAGCAAGTTCGCGCAAATTATTGATGATTGCATGAATTGATATGAGATGTGTGAGGCCATTTGACATCCCATCTGTGACCGTGGCTTGGCCTGTGATAGGCAAGTTCTGAAGGCACGTATGTACGGGATTGCCGCATGGGGCCATGCACTGCATGACGATGCAATTTTGAATCAGGACATTCTGGCCATCAATCCCCAAGATCAACAATACCCTCCAGCTCAAGTTAAAGCCTCTGTGGCTATGGTCAGAATGGGCAATATGTGACTGTGGATGGGTTATGCCAAATGTGCAGAAATTGCCATGATGAGATAAGTAAAGAATAATTAAATATGACTACGCATCTTATAATATTTATACATATGGTATAGCTTATGTTGCTTCTGTTGCATCTGATGATATTATGTTTGTCTGATTGAGTGCTGCTTGTTATTTTGGGGTTTATGGGGATTGATTATTCGTATAGGGGACCCGAACTCACTGAGCAAAGTAGTTGCTCACGACACGACTTGTTTTGCAGGTAACCAACAGTGGGAAACCAAGCAGGTTGAGGGATCTTAGGACAAGCTGGTGTAGTTTGCTGCCTTTTGTAAGATCAAGTATGTGTTTACTATGTATGATAAGGTTTTGGGCGTTGAGCTCCTGGCCGGATATATATAGTTTGTGGTGACACTTGGAACCTAAGTATTATATGAATAAGATATGTTTGTGAAAATACTTGAGCTTCCATGTGGTACTAGTCCTTGTCCGGGATGAACTAACTATTTGATGTGCCTCAGGTTGAAAAGCCTTGAATCATGTTTAATAGGTAAGTGTGCTCAGATGTTTGGTCTATGGTCTCTGGATTTTTTCTGGAAACCTCAGACTGGGCGTTTGGGTACACATTGTAGCATCTTTGGTCTGGTTTAGGGTTGGATGGCTGGCCCTGCATGTTCTTTTTTTATTGTTGTGCGGCTGATCGTCTCAAGTCTGACCTTAATCGGACTAGGGGTGTGACAAAGATGGTATCAGAGCATGGTTCTATCATGCTCATATGGACTCGTTCTCAAATGTTTTATCGAGTAAATGAGTCGCAAAAGGCATTGAGAAACCAGCTCCTTCATTTAGGTATATGGGATAAAGATTTACCCTTACTGGTTGCAGATGTTTGTACGTCAAACCTATTCCAGAAGGCCGATGGAGATGAGAGGAGGAGAACTTGGGGGTCCGATGGTTCGTGGGGAAGGTAGCCGTCATGAATCAGAGTATGAACGGAGTTATGATCATTATTGTACAATTGGCAATTCTGACCCGACCGAGGGTACTAGGCGAGGATCGGAAACAATAAACCCATCTTATTCCACCTCAGAATCTGGATTACGCAGGTGAAGTATGGCCAGATTAGAAGGATCATATGGTGAGGGACGGGAGGGCAGGATATCACCAAAGATAAATGGAGATACATTTACTCCTCATTCACAAGAAGACGAGTTATGGGCGGATGATATGCCTGAAGAACCATGGGATGACCAGTCTGAACAAGAAACTCCTAGAAACAATAATTCAAGACGGAGAAAGCCAGAAGAAAATTCGCATGAAAAAAGGACAGAACCACAAAGAAGTAGAGCAAGACAAATAAATAATCCTGGTGAGCCATCATCAAATCCACCACGAGGAGCTGATACTTGATCAATTGGGTCATATGCCACAAGAAGTACCTGAACATATGGACCAGAGACTGCAAGGAGTAACCGATACACCTCAATGACCATTATCTCCTCCTAATTATATTCAGACAGTTACCATGATGAAGACCTTGAGAACCAAGCATTACCAAGGAGGAAACAGCCCACTTGAAGCAGACAGATGGTTACAAAGGTTAGAGAAGAATTTCAATGCGACAAGATGTCCTGATGATTTCAAGAAGGATATAGCAGTATTTTATCTGAATGACGATGTCACCAACTTGTGGGATGAAGTAGCAAGGCGGTACCAAGATGATGCCCCAACTTGGATGGATTTAATAAGGGAGTTTCGACGAAAATACTTTCCACCTGAAGCCAGGGACCGGATGGAAACACAATTCCAAGAAATTAAACAAGGAGAACAAAGTGTGAGGGACTATAAAGCTGAGTTCATGGTTTATGCCGATATGGGTCAGCCAAACCAGCTAAAAACCGGTTTACTCATGGTTTATTAGGGGTTTTCAAGTTACCCTACAAATACTCAAAGTCCTAAAATGTTTAGGCATCTTATATTTCTAATCATGCTTAACCATTATTTTTCTTTGGAATTTGTGGATTTGACTATGGCTAGTGAGTAGTCTCTTTTAGGGTTTGAGATGGGATAGATTATAGAGGTTTTAGGATAAGATTAGTGATGTCTTGTGCTTCATATGATTGTTTACTCTCTATTGATGTACTTAACACTAGGTTAGCCTTTCAAGCTTGCATAGCATATATGCTTTCTCTTATGCCTAGCAAGTGTTTGATGAAATGCTGCTTAGTCATTTAGAGGATTTATCTGTTCTAGCCTAAGAGATTAGCTGTCTAGAAGATATTTTCGTTTAATAGAATTGGCTGTGCCCTCTTGTTAGTTTCCTAATCACTAATGAGAGTTAGTTCTTGGTTAGGCTGTTAGCAAAGGGGTTTTCACCAAGATATTGGGTCAACTATTGTGTTTGAATTCTATGCCTAGGAAATAACATTGTTTGATGATTTTTAAAGCATCATTAGTCTATTCTAATCCCCTCTACATCAATAACCCCATCTTAGGTCCTGATTTTATCTTTTGATCATCATATTTCAAATTTGCTCTTTTGTTCAGCCTTGATTAGTTGATTGCTTGAGTTTAATCACCACTTGTCTTTGATTTAGATTAACTTAAGTAAACTATTGTATTCCTATTGACTTACATTTCTCATTATGGATTGCAATGATATGAGTATATGTAGGAATTTAAATATGCTAAACACCTACATCAAATTGGCAGGATCAAGGTCGTAGAACTCTTTCTACTTGATCAAAAGATGGCTGGAGTGGATTGAGTGTGGAGATCAGATATGCTGGTTGCAGAAATTTTTCAGATTGTTCCAAGTGATAAGATGAATAGATGGGGGATTGAAGAACGCCACTCAAGGGTGTGAAAGCCCTGGTTATGAGTTCATGATAAGCAGGTTTTCAGAGCTTAAACAATTAACCCACTACTAATCAGTTGTAGTATAGTATAAGGTCTTTGTCAAATCCAAGTGGGAAAGATGAATCACAGAGAATATATTATATTCTATAAGCTAAACCAAGCAAAGAAAGGTTGGTTTTAAAAGTCTAAACAGTCACCAAACTGAAATAGGACAATGATCAAAGTGAAACACAAACATTAACAATGAATCAACAGGACAATGATCAAAGTGAAACACAAACATCAACAATGAATCAAATTAAGTAAACACAACTTTCAACTAGCAAAAACAGAGTAAAAGGCAGAGCAAAACAGAGTAAATGCAGGAGAGATTGGAAATTAGACAAGCATGGTCTTAGGATGGGAATAATCAACCTAGAATGATCTTTAGCCTCTAACAAGATGTTCAAACAATCAATGAATCCATGAACCTTTAGCATAGAAC
Source organism: Thlaspi arvense (assembly GCA_911865555.2). Taxonomy (NCBI): domain Eukaryota; kingdom Viridiplantae; phylum Streptophyta; class Magnoliopsida; order Brassicales; family Brassicaceae; genus Thlaspi; species Thlaspi arvense. The sequence continues at coordinate 31,522,243 of OU466859.2, read as the reverse complement.
TCTAACAAGCAAACCAATCCACTCTCATGACAATGATTTATTTGAATGCAATCTAATCAAGATCTAACTCTCATTAGTGATCATGAAACAATCAAGCATAAAGACACAATCCTATCTAGCCAATATGCTCCATATTCATCCATTCTCATGTGTAAGGATAAGCAAATCAACTAAGAGGTTGGTTCATGCATTTCAACAAACACTTTTGGTGCAGAGAAAACCTAAATTCGAAATTCAGATGATCAGAAAGAATCAAGCATTAAGAACACCTAATAGTGAAGGATCTAATATCATATATACCTAAACATCATGTTTTAAGCCTTGGATCATCCTAAATCTAACACATCCTTAAACTCAGAAAAGACTACTCACACATCATGGTTGATATATCAAAAACTAAGCAAGGGATGTAGGAAATCATGATCATAAGCAATAACAAGACAATCAATGACAATAAATGCAAACTTCTATTTGAAACACAAATTGTTGCTTACAATTACCAAAAACCTGGAAAAAGCTCAGAGAGAGAGAGAGACAGAGAGAGAGAGATTATAGATGAGATAAAAGCATGAAACTAAAGATTAACTATAGGATAAGTGATAAGAAGATAAGATTATGCTTTTATAGTCAAGATTTAAAGCTTGGTCAACTTGGTCAAAGCCTAAAATCCGAAGGTTGACCAAAGTCAAAACTCCTTGGGAAGGGGGCTTGTATCGGCCAACAGCTCGATACAAGGTATTTGATACACAAACTCGCCTCCTGATATCAGCTGTTCTGCCAGTACAAGTGGCTGATACTGGGTTCTCCAGATTCTGGTTTCTGCTTGATCTTCCGTATCGATTTCTTGTCTGATACCCTTATCTAATACTCCTCGACGTCGATCACTTGCCAGATACGCCACCTCGATACAAAGCTCAGAAACTTATCCAGCTTCTTTGAGTGGTTCTCCTTGTCCAAGCTTGATCCTCAACTCTCCAAACATCCTCCTTTGCCTCATAAAGACCTGAAATACACTGCAAATGCAAAAGATTATGCATTCCTAACACTAATGCACCCTAAGTCTAATATGAATGCAAATGGGATACTTTGGACTATAAAATGGATGATATGCTATTAAAAACTATACTAAATGAAGCCTAAAATGATGTAATTATGCAATCTATCAACACCCCCACACTTGCCTTTTGCTTGCCATCAAGCAAACAAGAACAAAGAAGGGAATGAGATTTGAAACTGGGAGTTCATAGCCTAAAATGTCAAAGAAAGAAATGAGCTCAATGTCTAAGTTAACAGTTCTAAGATGCATGTGATTTTATTCTACTCTAAAAGCCTAGCCTTATTAATCACAACCAATTACAAGCACTTAAATCCTAGTCTACACAAGCAATCACTTCAAACAATCCTTTTAACATTCAATTAAGTGTAACCATGTGAATCATGCTTATGCAAATCAAATGCTTTCACTTGGCTAAGGACAAGGCTATGAGACTAAAATAATCTCATCAAATTGAATTGGCTCAATGAATATGTAAGAGATCTCTCATGAATATAGAATGAGCTTTTGTAAAATGCTAAAGGTAAAGAACAACTTAAGCATACAAAGGTAGAATTCCATCTACCGAAGCCCCATAAATGATCTCAAACTCCTATTCTTCTACCCAAGAACACATCATAATCTACCATTTCCTTGAAGCAGTTTTGCTTCTTTAATTTCACCATTCTTTCCTCTCCTCTGGAGCTTCTTTCAGATGTATTTTTCTTCTTTGAATCTTCTTGGTTCGTTAGCTTCTTGGTTTGTATGGGCTCTCCTTTGCTGGTTCTGGTGCTTCTCATCCCTTGGATGTGTAATGAACACTGTCTTGCACCTTTATTCTTTGTAACTTAGCCCTCTTTGAATCACTTAGCCTACTTCCCAAGGTAACTTGCAATGCACTCCTTCTCCTTTGCTTTCATTTCTTTTTTGCTTCTCTTCAAAAGCCCAATATAAAACCCATACCTTTGAAACCCAATAATCCTAGCCTAATATAGCTCAAAAATGAAGAGTTATTTCGACATGGAAGTCTTTCCAATGTAGTTCTGGATCCCAACACTTTTTACTAAGCTCATCAATGGAAAAAGGCCTTTTAACCTCTCACAAATGATTCAATGGTTTGAAAGGAGCTTATGGCTAAGGGTGTGGGGTTTTACTTGGACTAACAAGAGTGGCAAAAGGAAGAAAAAAGCCCAAATATGTATGATGATCCATGAAAAACACTTTTCAATACACAAGACATGATAATTAGCAAGTTGATATTATGGTTCCAATAGACAAGGATTAAGTTCAGTTCATGTATACTTCAACTAGGCAAGAGTGGCAATGCAAAGAATTCCAAATATGGTTCAAACTAGATCATAAGCCTCAAACAACTAATAACTAAGGCATTGAACACAATTTCAAACTTTAACACTTATTCAAAGCAAACATCATTACTTCATATGCATATGAATGCAACCTATATGAAATGCATACTAGACTCAATCCTAAGCAAATGAATGCAACTACATGAATTTTTTTCTGTATTTTTTTTTCAAAATTTTTAACTTTTGATGGATTTTCTGTGCCTTACACATGCATGATAGCTAATTGTATGCATGATGCATTATGAAAATAAAACACAACATGAGATGCTCTCTCCCCCACACTTAATTCACACACATTCCTAGGTGTGAGAAAAGAATAGAAGAGAGTTAAACGAAATAAATATTCAAAGCAATAAAAACGATAGTTACAAGGAGAAGATGAGTGTACCTTAGAATTCATTTGGGTAGGGAGGGTGGGAAATGAGTTGTACTTTTTTGGGGTCTTGTATTAGACACAAACCGACATGGGACATCGATATGAAAATTTTTTGTCGGATATCGAGCACCAACTCGATACAAACAGTCGCTATTGGGGCCTCTAGAGTCTGGAATTTTCTGGATTCACATTATCGATATACACCTCGATATGAACCCCCGATATTGGTCCATATCAAGCATATGCTCGATATTGTACTCCGCTACAAATGGCACAATCTTTCCATTGGCCCGTCCTCTTCTTCTTTGGATATCTATTTAGCAAACTTGAGGACTCATAACACTAAATCAAAGAGATTAATAATAAAGAAATTATATACAAGGATAATATGGGAATACCTCCCAATAGTGCTTATTTTACATCTCTAAGCTTGATCTTTGGCCCTTACTATTCTGGTTGAGGAGGAGAGAGGGAGATGAATATCTCTTCTCCTAGTGGTTCAGATGCCAAGTAAGGTTCCAGCCCATGACCATTTACAGTAAAGCTCTCCTAATCTTTTCCAAATAAGGTAACAGCTCTATAGGGTAGCACTTTCTTGATCTGAAAAGGAACAGATCATCTTGACTTCAGCTTTCCTGGAAACAATCTTAGTCTAGAGTTGTAGAGCAGAACACTATCTCAAGCTTTGAAATTCTTAGGCCTGATCTTCTTGTCATGGAAAGCTTTGGTCCTCTCTTTGTAGATCTTAGAATTCTCAAAAGCTTCTACGCATGTCTCTTCAAGCTCATGAAGATTGATAAGCTTCCTCTCTTGACCAGTCTTGATGTCAAAGTTGAATAGCTTTACAGCCCACAAAGCCTTATACTCCAGCTCAACAGGTAGGTGATATGATTTTCCATAGAGAAGTGAGAAGGGTGACCTCCCAATAGGTGTCTTCAAAAGCTGTTCTATATGCCCATAGGATATCATCTAACTTTGCTGACCAGTATTTCCTTGTTATCCCAACCATTTTCTACATAATGGCTTCGATCTCCCTGTTAGAGACTTTAACTTGACCACTTGTCTGAGGATGGTAGGGTGTGGCCACGTTGTGCTTTACCCCATGCTTCTTAAGCAAGTTCTCAAAGACCTTGTTGATGAAACAGCTGCCTCCATCACTTGTTACAATCCTTGAGACACCAAATCTTAGGAAGATTATGGTTTTGAAAAGCTTGATTGCGACCTTAGTATCATTTGTAGGACTGGTTATTACTTCAACCCATTTTGAGACATAATCCACAGCTACCAAGATGTATTTGTTGCCATAAGAAGAGGGGAAGGAACCCATAAAGTCTATCCCCCAAACATCAAACAAGTCAACTTCCAAGATGGGATTTTGGGGCATGTCATCCCTTTTGCTGATGTTCCATTTCCTTTGACAGGCTTCACATGATGAGATATAAGCATGAAGATCCTTCAATAAGCTTGGCCAACCAGAAACCTGCTTGGAGAATCTTTGTAGCTGTCTTGAAAGTAGCAAAATGTCAACTATAGCTGAACCATGGCAATGGAACATAATGTCCTTCACTTCCTCTTCTGCTATGCACCTTTTAAATAGCCCATCTGAACCTCTCTTGGAGAGATAAGGCTCATCCTAGTAGTACATGTTGACATCTCTCAATAGCTTCTTCTTGTTGTATGGATCAATATTATCTAGAACATCTCCACTAACTAGATAATTCACTATGACTGCATACCAAGGTAGATGCCCATCTTTGTAGCTTTCTGCCTCTGTAAGCTTTCCTTTTACGTAGTAGCAATTCTTAATAACTTAAACTGACATTAAACTTTCTTCATACAAAGAATCACTCATAGGTAGAATCTCCTCAACCTTCATCATGGACAAGTAATCTACTACACCATTTTCAGTACCCTTCTTGTCTAGAATCTACATGTCAAACTCTTGGAGAAGAAGGATCCATCTTAGCAGGCGTGGCTTGGTGTCTTTCTTTGCATAGATGTACCTCAAAGCAGCAAGATCTGTGTAGATAATAACCTTGGAACCTACCAAGTAGCTTCAAAATTTCTCAAAGGTAAACACAACAGCTAAAAGCTTCTTCTCTGTTGTTGCATACTTCACTTGTGCATCATCCAAAGTCCTATTAGCATATTAGATGACATGAATTTTCTTATCAACTCTCTGTCATAGGATTGCTCCTACTGCATAATGTGTTGCATTACACATTATGTCAAAAGGAAGACTTCAGTTGGGTGCATGCACAATAGGAGCACTAACCAAGGTTTCCTTGATGGTTAAGAAAGCATGTCAACACTCCTGGTCAAAATTGAACTCAGCTTCTTTGCAAAGAAGTCTTGTAAGTGTTCTAGCAATCCTTAAGAAATCCTTGATAAACCTCCTATAGAAAGCAACATGTCCCAAGAAACTCAATATCCTTTTTACTGTAGTTGGTGGTGCCAGATGTGTCATCACTTCAATTTTAGCTTGATCATCTTCAATACCCTTCTCTGAGATCTTATGCTCCAACACTATCTCTTCTCTAAACATGAAGTGACACTTCTCCCAATTCAGATCCACCATACATAGAGAAATCATCCATGGAAACTTCAACAATTTCTTCAGTAAAGTCAGAAAAATAGAGGTCATGCATCTTTGAAAAGTAGTTGGAGCACTGCGCAGCCCAAATGGCATTTTCAATAGCAAAAGTGCCATATAGGCAAGTAAAAATGGTTTTCTCTTGGTCATTTGGGTGAATAGGTATTTAAAAGAAACCACTATAACCATCTAAAAACAGTAGTAAGGGTGATTAGTTAATCTTTTAAGCATTTGATCAATAAATAGCAAAAGAAAATGATCTTTCCTAGAAGCAGAATTCAATCATCTATAATCAATACACATCCTATGCTCAGTTAGATTTCTAGTTGGAATTAGCTCATCTTTATCATTTTATACTACTGTAATCCCTCCTTTTTTAGGCACTACATGAACTGGTGAGACCCAATTACTGTCTGAAATAGGATAGATTACTCCAACATCAAGCAATTTTAAGATTTCCTTCTTTACCACTTCTTTAAGATTTGTGTTCAATCTTCTTTGTGGTTCAAATTGGTACAAGTGTTTTTGCCACTTGTGACTCAATTCCTTAAGTCATAGATCATATCATTGTAGACTTTAAGATTCGGGTTCAATTGAAGTTTTTATTTTATCCTCTAAGTGAATTCTATGAGTGAAAAGACTATGAGAGATCCCTTTGATATCATTAAGTGAATATCCAATGGCTCTTCTAAACCTTTTTTGCTCCTTAACAAGGGACACTAAGGTTCTCATTAACAATTACAGGATAAGTAAAATTGGTTCCCAAGAAAACATACCTGAGCCCTTTTGGAAGCTCCTTGAGCTCTATCTTAGGTGCCTTCAGCTCACACCAGTCATCCTCCACATGGTGTTCCTCCTTGTTCTCATCTTGTAGGTTTTCCAAAGGGCCTTATTGTTGCATCAAACATGCCTCATGACTCCTATGATTCAGCTCTATGAAAGGATCTTCATACTCAAGTGTCTTTTGTGAATCCAGCATCAACATGTATCCTAGATTATCCTGATGTAGATACACATGGTCTCCATGATCTTTGGTCAAAGCTACTTGAAGAGGGTCTTTTAGAGTTAGCTCCTCAAACAGCTCAGTCTCTAATTGGTCTATCACCTCTACACTGAAAACTTGTCCTCCTATTATGGACTTCTTCATGATGTTGTTGATATCAAACTTCAGGACATTTCTCTTCCCCATATTAAGCTTTATCTTTCCTTTCCTGACATCTATGACAGATTGATGTTGAGATTTTTATGCTTTAACTCAATCCTCAAACACACATGACATTATAGCACTTGAGGTGTTAATCCATTTGGAAAGCTAATGACGCTTGAAATATAGAGAACTTTGCTAAGCTAAGATAATAGAAAGATTTTGTTAGCTAACAGCCTAATGACAAACAAGGAAGCAAAAGAAAGCAAACAAAGAGTAATATGACCAAAGTAAAGCAATGATAATACCAATCAAACTAAGAAAAAATAGAATATAGCTAAGCTTCAAAGATAAAAGGAAAGGCTCAAGACTAAGGTAATGTGACTTTATGTGGTTATAAATCATGTTCAAGGTGTGAGCAACAATCAATAGAATATCTCTAGGCAAAGACTACAATCATAGACTAATCCAATCCCTTGGCACTAATCTCTTTGTCTTATCATATTTTAAACTCATGGTTAGTGGTGTATATATGACAAGCAAGCATTCAATTATAATGCCTAGACTAAGGCAATGTGACTTTAGGTGGATATAAATCATGTTCAAGGTGTGAAGCAACACTACAATATCCTTAGCCAAAGGCTACAATCATAGACTAATCCAATCCCTTGGCACTAATACTTTTGTCTTATCCCATTTCAAACCCATGGTTAGTGCTATATATATGACAAGCAAGCATTCAATCACACAGCCTATAAAGCCAAAAAGCATGTTAGACATCTAATCTCTTAGTCTAGGTTTACTAATCTCTTGTGCAATAGATCAAACATTGACTCACATTCCCATGCATAATCAACAATAAAGATAATTTCTCTACCAATGTAAGCATTAAGTATATTCAAGCAAGAAATGAGAGATGCAAAGACTCATGATTATCTAAACACCATTTTCAAGCAATGAATTCATTCAAGCATTTAATCAAACACATGGAGTGTAAATGAAAAAATAAGATCAACTTCTCCAACAAAGAGATACTAAGCATTAAACACAATCATACAAGAAGGAAAATGAAAAGATCTAACACCCTAACACCTCAAACAATCATTAGAACCACCCTAATCTACCTTAATCTCAAACTTAAAAGTTATTATTCACTAATCATTGGCAAAACCACAAAATCCAAAGGGAAAGTATAGCTAAGTATGATTAAGAAGAAGATTAAACAAGAAAAAATTAAGAGAAGTACAGAAATTCAATAATCAAAAAAGATTCTACAAAGTTTTCTCAAAAGATAAGGTTTTTAAGCTTAGAACAATAAAAGAGAGATTGCCCAAAGTTTTTTGGCCTTAGCATATTTATAGGAGGAAGAAATATCCCTAATAAACCAGGAGTAAACCGAATTTTGGTCTGGTTAGGATGGTAATATTGGGCAGGAGAGGGGAAGCTTTGGGCGATACACACCTCGGTACAAGCTTCTGGTTACAGACATTGTTATTGGAATCGCCGTATCTTTTGAACCACGAACCGGAATGATTTAATTCAACCTCCATTAGAAAGATAATTCGATCCTATTCAAACTCTATGAAGGATGCTTAGGCTGAATCGCACTGAAAGGCCTTAGTTCGGACCCATACATTCATATCGTCCTGCATACCGAGCAGACTTCTCTTCGGCTTTGGTCGGTACAATCGCCCTTTTAAGTTTATCGAGGTAGAAGACCGATATGTAATCTGGTACAGAGTGTCCTGTCTCAAGTGTATCGAGCATCTAGCCCGGTATGCAGGTCAGTATAAACAACTTAGGCTTGTATTGGCTTGCCAGCTATATATGTACCCCGATATGATCACATGTCTATGTGGCAGTCTCACTGGAACAGCATATCAGAATCACCTAAAACTAACTCCACTCGAAAGCTAACTCACAGAGCTACAACTTTCATGAAATGTGTTGAAGCTGAATCTGACCGGAAGCCGTTCATCTGAGCTAATCTTCATTGGTGTGTTTTGCAAGATGGTCTGTATCGGACTGACATGCCCGGTATGCAGCTCGATATGTCTCCATATCGATAAACCTTGACCTATATGCAACTCGATATGGCTCTTATCTCCATGATTATTCTTTGCTTTGCCTTGCCTTGACTCCTTGATCTTTCTGAAGCTCCGTATAGCCTCCAAACACCTCAAATGTACCTACCAAATACTCCAAATGCACCAAATATGCAATGCGAAATTTAAAATTACTCTAAGTTCTAAATGGATGCAAATGGGACAAGAACAAGTAAAAATGCATGCTTAAAGACTAAAAAATAGTGCTAAATGTATGTTAAAATGGTATAAACATAATGTATATCAACTCCCCCAAACTTGCCTTTTGCTTGTCCTCAAGCAATCAAAGACAAATAAGAGAGAGAGGTTTGAAAGTGGGAGCTCAAAACTAAAGATGTCAATGGAAGAAGTGAAATCAATGTCCAAGTTACTAGTTCTAAGATGCATAGAGTATGTTCTACTTCAAAAGCTTTAGCATACTCATCTCAAACAAACAATTAACTCAAGCTTAGTTTACACAAGCATTCATATCATCCATCTCTTAAACATTCATTAAGTGAAACTAAGTGAATCATGATCATGCAAATAAAAATGAAACTATTTGGCTAAGGGTCATGGTTTTGAGACAAAGGTGATCTCAATGTGAAGGGCTTTAGTGTTTCAAGGGATAACTCAATGAAAAAGAATCAATCTAAAGCAAAATGCTAAGAGTAAAAACCAATTTATGCATACAAGGATGACTTTCATCTACCCGAATACCTAAATCAACTTTTATCCTAGTATAAACCCAAAGACTGGCTTCCTAAACTACTTTTTCCCAAGGCTTTTAATGCCTTCATAACCTTCACCTCCTTTGTTGATCTGGGGGATCGTTCTTTTCCTTTGTTGAATGGCTTTTCCATGGCTCTCCTTTGTTGTTTTGGTGTCTCCTTGTTTCATCTTCTTTAGATGCTTGCTGGCCTGATTTACTTCTTGTTGTATGGCCTTGTTATGTTGCTAAAGATCACTTTTTTCTTCTGTTTTTAGAGCCTTCTTGCTGCCACCATCTTTTTGTATACTCCCCAAATCAAACTCCATGTATCACCCTTCTCTTCTTTCTTCTTCTTCCCAATGATAGAACGTTTAAGCACAAGAACTCTTCCTAGCCTGCCCTCCAACAAACTTAGCCTAATATTAGCCTCAAATGCAAGCTAGTGTCTACATGAAAGCATCTCCTTCCCAGCCTAAAATCAACAATTCCTGCCTAAAATGTTTCAAAAAAATTCGAAAATAAGCCTCACATTCACACAAGAGAGTGTTTAGGTTTCAAATAAGCCTTAGTTTATGGTGGGGTAAGCTATCTAGACTAGTATGAGTGGTAAGAAAGAAGAATAAAGTTTAAATATGTATATGGTATCCATGAAATCACTTTTTAATGCGTGAACATTGTAATTAAAAATCAAGATTCTGTATCTAATTTATTAGACTTGTATTCAATTCACAGCAAGCTTCAATTTAAGACATGAATATCAATGCAAGAATTTAAAGCATAGTGTAGCTTTAACGTCAAGGTCACTACAATGCATCAAACAACTAACAACCAAAGCATTGAAATCATCTCAAACATGGACATCTTAACAAGTGTTTATCATTTACTCCCAATGCATATGTATGCAAATCTAAATAAAATGCAATTTAGACTCAATTTTAATTATGCAAATGCACCTAAAAAAATCTTTTTGTTTTCAAAAATTCGAAAATTTTCTGATTTTCTCAATGAAATGCTTGAATGTATGCATGAGACTCAAGTATGCAAAAGAGAAAATAAGAAAACAAAACACAATGTCAAAGGATATGCCCTCCCCCACACTTAAATTACACAGTCCCTTGTGTAAAAGAAATCTTATAGAGGGGTTAACGAACTATAAAAGTTGCATTGAAGAAAGGTAGTCCATAATGAGTGAAGAAGGAGGATTTAAGAAGACTTACATTGGTTTTTGTGGCCAATATCGGGGTGCCTGGCCGATACACAGGTCGATATTGGCAATATCGGCTGTCCTTGCCCGATATTCAGGTCGATACTAGCTTTTTTGCTCAGAAATTGGTAACGGTTGCCCGATACACTGCCCGGTATATTTCTTCTCTCCCTTATCAGCCTAGAGTCTGCCTTATAGACAGCCCGGTACACTTGCCATTAAGGCATATTGGGCTGGATTCACCTTAATACGTACCTCAGTACATTCGCCATTAAGGCATATCCGTTTGGCTCTCCCTAGTATGCAGGTCTGTATGGACTCCTCTTTACTATATCAGCCATTCTCTCCCCGGAATGCAAACTGATACAGTTCAAACTGTCCAATACCAGGAAAGACTGCCCGATATGTATCCCGATACTGTCAATTTCGGTCTGGCTAGGCCGATACACATGCCGATATTTTCCTCCTTCGATTTCTCCCTTCTCCCAAACTCAACACCTTCATCCATGGCTCAAACCTTGTATCTAGAAACATCCACAAACACTAAGATAAACATAAAAGACATTAGGTAGAACTAAAATATACAAGGATATCATGGGAATGCCTCCCAAGAGTGCTTGTTTTAAGTCTCTAAGCTTGACTTTTCACACCCTTAAGATCATGGAGGAAGATGGAGTGGAATTGAAGTTCCTTCTCCTTTCTTCTTGAACAATGTGTTGGCTCTATAGTAGAGCTTCTTCTTAGGTTTCCTGACCCTTTTCCTTGTCTCTGGAGGTTCACCTTTGTGCTTCACCTTGACCCCATCAAACAATCCAAGTAGACATTCACCATCATATTCATTATGATCAAGAGGGTCTTCATCTTGTCTCAGCACCTCAACCCTAAGTCCCATAAGCTGTTCCTTGATATCAGGTGGCTTCTCAACAACTCCTTTCACACTATTCGTGATGTTTCCACAAAAGCTTGAAGGTGGAGGCTTTATTACATAACTAACTCCACCGTTCACTTTCTTGAGGGTGACTCTTGCCTTGGTGAAGTCAATATCAGCTCCTGCTGTGTTTAGATATGGACTCTCAAGTATTAAAGGAATCTTATGAGTCTGAACCATCTCCAACAAAACAAAGTCAGTTAGTATCTTGCATGCTCCAATCCTCAAGGGAAAGTCTTCAATGAGATCAATGGGTTGCCTTGAAGATAAGTCCACAAAGGTGATTGTGGATTCATATGGTTTCAGCTTGGTGACTCTTAGTTAATTTACCATGTCAGGAGACATTACATTGATGCTTGAATCTGACTCGCATAGGGCTTCTTCCACAACCAATTCACCAAGCTCACAAGAGACTAGAAAATTTCCTGGGTTACCAAGTTTATGGAGGGTTGTTGGCTCCTCTTACTTCTTTTCCTTGCCTTCTAAGGAGTTCACAATCAGCTTAACCTTCTCTATATTCTCAAGGAGGTCCTTAATGAACCTTAATTGGTCCTTCACTTGCATCATAGTGTGTAGTGCAGGCAAGGGGACACCAGCCTCATCCATCTCTTTTCTGAATCTTGAGAGCACAACCTTTTGAGCTTTCGTAAGAATTCTACTAGGATATGGAAAAGGAGGTATGTACTCAAGCTTGTTCTCAATGTGTGATGCTTCAACTTTTGAGTAAAGGCTCTTGTTTCTTCTTCTTGTGTTAAGCTTGTTTCTTTTGGGGAGCTCACTCTTTTGCAAGCTCCTTTGGAGCATAGTATACTCCAACAAGATCATCATGCTCAGCCAATTCAGCTCCTTGTTTCACCTCCACTTCAGCTTCAACAACCTCAGCTTCAATGGCCTTATCTTTAGCAACACTCCAGAGAAAAGCTTCAATAACCTTGTCTTCTTCATCAGCCTTTTCATCACTACCTGAACTCAAGTGAAAAGCACTTCCCCCGCACTTAGAGTCAATGTCCACATTGATCTTCTTAGTAGAGCTTGTGGTGGAGAACACTTCTTGAGCCCCATAAAGCATTTCTTAAATCTTATTAATGGATGCTTCATCCTCTTTATTTAAGTTAATGTCCTTGTCATGTAAGAAATGACAATACTCTTGGTGTAGGGGCTTACTCTTTCCAAGAAGTTTGTTTTATTGATGTGATTCTAAGGCCTCTTAACTCCAAATTCTTGATTCTCTGACTTAGTGCCTTTGTCTTGCTGTTGAACTCAGAGTATGTCTGCTCCATCTTTTTATTAAAAGCAGTGAACAATTTTGTAGTAGCCATAGCCTCTTTGGCCTTACCTTCAAGGGCCCGTTGTAACATTTGCTGAATACTCAATTCTGGAGTTGTGGAAGGGCTAGCTTGGCCGTGGTCATGATGGAAGAGAGCAGAAGGCTGGTGCATGTATCCATAACTATGGTGATAAGCAGCACCATAAGCTTCATAAGGGAACTTGTGGTTGAAGCCACTTGAAGAGCCTTGGTGGTAAGCTTGGGAGTCATACATTGTACCTACAAGAGAAACAAAATAAAATGAAAATCAGTACTCGAATAAATGCTTTGTCTAAGCATGAACTCAATCTCAATTGCATTAACACAATCCCAAGAGGCAATGGCGCCAATAGATGTTGAAGTTTTTATGTCTTAACGTAATCCTCAAACACACATGTCATCGTAGCACTTAAGGTGTCAATCCACTTGGGAGGCTAATGACACTTGAGATATAGAGAACTTTGCTAAGCTAAGCTAAAAGAGAAAGGTTTTTTTTTCTAACAGCCTAATGACAAACAAGGAAGCAAAAGAAAGCAAACACATAGTAATATGACTGAAGTAAAACAATGATAAGAGCAAACAAACTAAGCAAAAACAGAATATAACTAAGCTTGAAAGATAGAAGGCAAGGCTCAGGACTAAGGCAATGTGACTTTAGGTGGTTCTTAATCATGTTCTAGGTGTGAAGAAACAATCAATACAATATCCCTAGGCAAAGACTACAATCATAGACTAATCCAGTCCCTTGGCACTAATCCCTTTGTTTTTTTTTACATTTCAAACCCATGGTTAGTGGTGTATATATGACAAGCAAGCATTCAATTACAAAGCCCATAAAACCAAAAAGCATGCTAGAGATCTAATCTCTTAGGCTAAGTTTATTAATCTCTTGTGCAATAGATCAAACATTGACTCACATAACCATGCATAATCAACATTTAAAGATAATTTCTCCACCAATGTGGTACTAAGCATTAAGCACATTCAAGAAAGAAATGATAGATGCAAAGACTCATGATTCACTAAATATCATTTTCAAGCAATGAATTCATTCAAGCATTTCATCAAACACATGGAGTGTAAATTAAAGCTAAGATCAACTTCTCCAACAAAAAGGTACTAAGCATTAAACACAATCATTCAAGAAGGGAAATGTAACGATCTAACACCCTAACACCTTAAACAGTTATTAGAACCACCCTAATCTACCTTAATCTCAAACCTAACAGTTATTACTCACTAATCATTGCCAAAACCACAAAACCAATTAGAAAGTATGGTTAAGCATGATTAAGAAGAAGATTAAACAAGGAAATATTAAGAGAAGTGCATAAATTCAATAATCAAGAAAGATTCTACAAAGTTTTCTCAAAAAGAAGGTTTTTAAGCTTAGAACAATAAAAGATAATTTGCCAAAGTTTTTAGGCCTTAACATATTTATAAGAGGAATAAATATCCCTAATCAACCAGAAGTAAACTGAGTTTTGGACTGGTTCAGATGGCAATATCGGACAATGTTACTGGACTCGCTGTATCTTTTGAACCACAAATTGGAATGTTTTCATTCAACCTCCATTAGAAATCTAATTCGCCAATTCAGCTCCTTGTTTCACCTCCACTTCAGCTTCAACAACCTCAGCTTCAATGGCCTTATCTTTAGCAACACTCCAGAGAAAAGCTTCAATAACCTTGTCTTCTTCATCAGCCTTTTCATCACTACCTGAACTCAAGTGAAAAGCACTTCCCCCGCACTTAGAGTCAATGTCCACATTGATCTTCTTAGTAGAGCTTGTGGTGGAGAACACTTCTTGAGCCCCATAAAGCATTTCTTAAATCTTATTAATGGATGCTTCATCCTCTTTATTTAAGTTAATGTCCTTGTCATGTAAGAAATGACAATACTCTTGGTGTAGGGGCTTACTCTTTCCAAGAAGTTTGTTTTATTGATGTGATGCTAAGGCCTCTTAACTCCAAATTCTTGATTCTCTGACTTAGTGCCTTTGTCTTGCTGTTGAACTCAGAGTATGTCTGCTCCATCTTTTTATTAAAAGCAGTGAACAATTTTGTAGTAGCCATAGCCTCTTTGGCCTTACCTTCAAGGGCCCGTTGTAACATTTGCTGAATACTCAATTCTGGAGTTGTGGAAGGGCTAGCTTGGCCGTGGTCATGATGGAAGTGAGCAGAAGGCTGGTGCATGTATCCATAACTATGGTGATAAGCAGCACCATAAGCTTCATAAGGGAACTTGTGGTTGAAGCCACTTGAAGAGCCTTGGTGGTAAGCTTGGGAGTTATACATTGTACCTACAAGAGAAACAAAATAAAATGAAAATCAGTACTCGAATAAATGCTTTGTCTAAGCATGAACTCAATCTCAATTGCATTAACACAATCCCAAGAGGCAATGGCGCCAATTGATGTTGAATTTTTTATGTCTTAACTTAATCCTCAAACACACATGTCATCGTAGCACTTAAGGTGTCAATCCACTTGGGAGGCTAATGACACTTGAGATATAGAGAACTTTGCTAAGCTAAGCTAAAAGAGAAAGGTTTTTTTTTTTCTAACAGCCTAATGACAAACAAGGAAGCAAAAGAAAGCAAACACATAGTAATATGACTGAAGTAAAACAATGATAAGAGCAAACAAACTAAGCAAAAACAGAATATAACTAAGCTTGAAAGATAGAAGGCAAGGCTCAGGACTAAGGCAATGTGACTTTAGGTGGTTCTTAATCATGTTCTAGGTGTGAAGAAACAATCAATACAATATCCCTAGGCAAAGACTACAGTCATAGACTAATCCAGTCCCTTGGCACTAATCCCTTTGTTTTTTTTTACATTTCAAACCCATGGTTAGTGGTGTATATATGACAAGCAAGCATTCAATTACAAAGCCCATAAAACCAAAAAGCATGCTAGAGATCTAATCTCTTAGGCTAAGTTTATTAATCTCTTGTGCAATAGATCAAACATTGACTCACATAACCATGCATAATCAACATTTAAAGATAATTTCTCCACCAATGTGGTACTAAGCATTAAGCACATTCAAGAAAGAAATGATAGATGCAAAGACTCATGATTCACTAAATATAATTTTCAAGCAATGAATTCATTCAAGCATTTCATCAAACACATGGAGTGTAAATTAAAGCTAAGATCAACTTCTCCAACAAAAAGGTACTAAGCATTAAACACAATCATTCAAGAAGGGAAATGTAACGATCTAACACCCTAACACCTTAAACAGTTATTAGAACCACCCTAATCTACCTTAATCTCAAACCTAACAGTTATTACTCACTAATCATTGCCAAAACCACAAAACCAATTAGAAAGTATGGTTAAGCATGATTAAGAAGAAGATTAAACAAGGAAATATTAAGAGAAGTGCAAAAATTCAATAATCAAGAAAGATTCTACAAAGTTTTCTCAAAAAGAAGGTTTTTAAGCTTAGAACAATAAAAGATAATTTGCCAAAGTTTTTAGGCCTTAACATATTTATAAGAGGAATAAATATCCCTAATCAACCAGAAGTAAACTGAGTTTTGGACTGGTTCAGATGGCAATATCGGACAATGTTACTGGACTCGCTGTATCTTTTGAACCACAAATTGGAATGTTTTCATTCAACCTCCATTAGAAATCTAATTCGCCAATTCAGCTCCTTGTTTCACCTCCACTTCAGCTTCAACAACCTCAGCTTCAATGGCCTTATCTTTAGCAACACTCCAGAGAAAAGCTTCAATAACCTTGTCTTCTTCATCAGCCTTTTCATCACTACCTGAACTCAAGTGAAAAGCACTTCCCCCGCACTTAGAGTCAATGTCCACATTGATCTTCTTAGTAGAGCTTGTGGTGGAGAACACTTCTTGAGCCCCATAAAGCATTTCTTAAATCTTATTAATGGATGCTTCATCCTCTTTATTTAAGTTAATGTCCTTGTCATGTAAGAAATGACAATACTCTTGGTGTAGGGGCTTACTCTTTCCAAGAAGTTTGTTTTATTGATGTGATGCTAAGGCCTCTTAACTCCAAATTCTTGATTCTCTGACTTAGTGCCTTTGTCTTGCTGTTGAACTCAGAGTATGTCTGCTCCATCTTTTTATTAAAAGCAGTGAACAATTTTGTAGTAGCTATAGCCTCTTTGGCCTTACCTTCAAGGGCCCGTTGTAACATTTGCTGAATACTCAATTCTGGAGATGTGGAAGGGCTAGCTTGTCCGTGGTCATGATGGAAGTGAGAAGAAGGCTGGTGCATGTATCCATAACTATGGTGATAAGCAGCACCATAAGCTTCATAAGGGAACTTGTGGTTGAAGCCACTTGAAGAGCCTTGGTGGTAAGCTTGGGAGTGATACATTGTACCTACAAGAGAAACAAAATAAAATGAAAATCAGTACTCGAATAAATGCTTTGTCTAAGCATGAACTCAATCTCAATTGCATTAACACAATCCCAAGAGGCAATGGCGCCAATTGATGTTGAATTTTTTATGTCTTAACTTAATCCTCAAACACACATGTCATCGTAGCACTTAAGGTGTCAATCCACTTGGGAGACTAATGACACTTGAGATATAGAGAACTTTGCTAAGCTAAGCTAAAAGAGAAAGGTTTTTTTTTCTAACAGCCTAATGACAAACAAGGAAGCAAAAGAAAGCAAACACATAGTAATATGACTGAAGTAAAACAATGATAAGAGCAAACAAACTAAGCAAAAACAGAATATAACTAAGCTTGAAAGATAGAAGGCAAGGCTCATGACTAAGGCAATGTGACTTTAGGTGGTTCTTAATCATGTTCTAGGTGTGAAGAAACAATCAATACAATATCCCTAGGCAAAGACTACAATCATAGACTAATCCAGTCCCTTGGCACTAATCCCTTTGTTTTTTTTTACATTTCAAACCCATGGTTAGTGGTGTATATATGACAAGCAAGCATTCAATTACAAAGCCCATAAAACCAAAAAGCATGCTAGACATCTAATCTCTTAGGCTAAGTTTACTAATTTCTTGTGCAATAGATCAAACATTGACTCACATAACCATGCATAATCAACATTTAAAGATAAGTTCTCCACCAATGTGGTACTAAGCATTAAGCACATTCAAGAAAGAAATGATAGATGCAAAGACTCATGATTCACTAAATATCATTTTCAAGCAATGAATTCATTCAAGCATTTCATCAAACACATGGAGTGTAAATTAAAGCTAAGATCAACTTCTCCAACAAAAAGGTACTAAGCATTAAACACAATCATTCAAGAAGGGAAATGTAACGATCTAACACCCTAACACCTTAAACAGTTATTAGAACCACCCTAATCTATCTTAATCTCAAACCTAACAGTTATTACTCACTAATCATTGCCAAAACCACAAAACCAATTAGAAAGTATGGTTAAGCATGATTAAGAAGAAGATTAAACAAGGAAATATTAAGAGAAGTGCATAAATTCAATAATCAAGAAAGATTCTACAAAGTTTTCTCAAAAAGAAGGTTTTTAAGCTTAGAACAATAAACGATAATTTGCCAAAGTTTTTAGGCCTTAACATATTTATAAGAGGAATAAATATCCCTAATCAACCAGAAGTAAACTGAGTTTTGGACTGGTTCAGATTGCAATATCGGACAATGTTACTGGACTCGCTGTATCTTTTGAACCACAAATTGGAATGTTTTCATTCAACCTCCATTAGAAATCTAATTCGCCAATTCAGCTCCTTGTTTCACCTCCACTTCAGCTTCAACAACCTCAGCTTCAATGGCCTTATCTTTAGCAACACTCCAGAGAAAAGCTTCAATAACCTTGTCTTCTTCATCAGCCTTTTCATCACTACCTGAACTCAAGTGAAAAGCACTTCCCCCGCACTTAGAGTCAATGTCCACATTGATCTTCTTAGTAGAGCTTGTGGTGGAGAACACTTCTTGAGCCCCATAAAGCATTTCTTAAATCTTATTAATGGATGCTTCATCCTCTTTATTTAAGTTAATGTCCTTGTCATGTAAGAAATGACAATACTCTTGGTGTAGGGGCTTACTCTTTCCAAGAAGTTTGTTTTATTGATGTGATGCTAAGGCCTCTTAACAACAAATTCTTGATTCTCTGACTTAGTGCCTTTGTCTTGCTGTTGAACTCAGAGTATGTCTGCTCCATCTTTTTATTAAAAGCAGTGAACAATTTTGTAGTAGCCATAGCCTCTTTGGCCTTACCTTCAAGGGCCCGTTGTAACATTTGCTGAATACTCAATTCTGGAGTTGTGGAAGGGCTAGCTTGGCCGTGGTCATGATGGAAGTGAGAAGAAGGCTGGTGCATGTATCCATAACTATGGTGATAAGCAGCACCATAAGCTTCATAAGGGAACTTGTGGTTGAAGCCACTTGAAGAGCCTTGGTGGTAAGCTTGGGAGTGATACATTGTACCTACAAGAGAAACAAAATAAAATGAAAATCAGTACTCGAATAAATGCTTTGTCTAAGCATGAACTCAATCTCAATTGCATTAACAAAATCCCAAGAGGCAATGGCGCCAATTGATGTTGAATTTTTTATGTCTTAACTTAATCCTCAAACACACATGTCATCGTAGCACTTAAGGTGTCAATCCACTTGGGAGGCTAATGACACTTGAGATATAGAGAACTTTGCTAAGCTAAGCTAAAAGAGAAAGGTTTTTTTTTCTAACAGCCTAATGACAAACAAGGAAGCAAAAGAAAGCAAACACATAGTAATATGACTGAAGTAAAACAATGATAAGAGCAAACAAACTAAGCAAAAACAGAATATAACTAAGCTTGAAAGATAGAAGGCAAGGCTCATGACTAAGGCAATGTGACTTTAGGTGGTTCTTAATCATGTTCTAGGTGTGAAGAAACAATCAATACAATATCCCTAGGCAAAGACTACAATCATAGACTAATCCAGTCCCTTGGCACTAATCCCTTTGTTTTTTTTTTACATTTCAAACCCATGGTTAGTGGTGTATATATGACAAGCAAGCATTCAATTACAAAGCCCATAAAACCAAAAAGCATGCTAGACATCTAATCTCTTAGGCTAAGTTTACTAATTTCTTGTGCAATAGATCAAACATTGACTCACATAACCATGCATAATCAACATTTAAAGATAATTTCTCCACCAATGTGGTACTAAGCATTAAGCACATTCAAGAAAGAAATGATAGATGCAAAGACTCATGATTCACTAAATATCATTTTCAAGCAATGAATTCATTCAAGCATTTCATCAAACACATGGAGTGTAAATTAAAGCTAAGATCAACTTCTCCAACAAAAAGGTACTAAGCATTAAACACAATCATTCAAGAAGGGAAATGTAACGATCTAACACCCTAACACCTTAAACAGTTATTAGAACCACCCTAATCTATCTTAATCTCAAACCTAACAGTTATTACTCACTAATCATTGCCAAAACCACAAAACCAATTAGAAAGTATGGTTAAGCATGATTAAGAAGAAGATTAAACAAGGAAATATTAAGAGAAGTGCATAAATTCAATAATCAAGAAAGATTCTACAAAGTTTTCTCAAAAAGAAGGTTTTTAAGCTTAAAACAATAAAAGATAATTTGCCAAAGTTTTTAGGCCTTAACATATTTATAAGAGGAATAAATATCCCTAATCAACCAGAAGTAAACTGAGTTTTGGACTGGTTCAGATGGCAATATCGGACAATGTTACTGGACTCGCTGTATCTTTTGACCACAAATTGGAATGTTTTCATTCAACCTCCATTAGAAATCTAATTCGCCAATTCAGCTCCTTGTTTCACCTCCACTTCAGCTTCAACAACCTCAGCTTCAATGGCCTTATCTTTAGCAACACTCCAGAGAAAAGCTTCAATAACCTTGTCTTCTTCATCAGCCTTTTCATCACTACCTGAACTCAAGTGAAAAGCACTTCCCCCGCACTTAGAGTCAATGTCCACATTGATCTTCTTAGTAGAGCTTGTGGTGGAGAACACTTCTTGAGCCCCATAAAGCATTTCTTAAATCTTATTAATGGATGCTTCATCCTCTTTATTTAAGTTAATGTCCTTGTCATGTAAGAAATGACAATACTCTTGGTGTAGGGGCTTACTCTTTCCAAGAAGTTTGTTTTATTGATGTGATGCTAAGGCCTCTTAACTCCAAATTCTTGATTCTCTGACTTAGTGCCTTTGTCTTGCTGTTGAACTCAGAGTATGTCTGCTCCATCTTTTTATTAAAAGCAGTGAACAATTTTGTAGTAGCCATAGCCTCTTTGGCCTTACCTTCAAGGGCCCGTTGTAACATTTGCTGAATACTCAATTCTGGAGTTGTGAAAGGGCTAGCTTGGCCGTGGTCATGATGGAAGTGAGCAGAAGGCTGGTGCATGTATCCATAACTATGGTGATACTAGGTGATAAGCAGCACCATAAGCTTCATAAGGGAACTTGTGGTTGAAGCCACTTGAAGAGCCTTGGTGGTAAGCTTGGGAGTGATACATTGTACCTACAAGAGAAACAAAATAAAATGAAAATCAGTACTCGAATAAATGCTTTGTCTAAGCATGAACTCAATCTCAATTGCATTAACACAATCCCAAGAGGCAATGGCGCCAATTGATGTTGAATTTTTTATGTCTTAACTTAATCCTCAAACACACATGTCATCGTAGCACTTAAGGTGTCAATCCACTTGGGAGGCTAATGACACTTGAGATATAGAGAACTTTGCTAAGCTAAGCTAAAAGAGAACGGTTTTTTTTTTCTAACAGCCTAATGACAAACAAGGAAGCAAAAGAAAGCAAACACATAGTAATATGACTGAAGTAAAACAATGATAAGAGCAAACAAACTAAGCAAAAACAGAATATAACTAAGCTTGAAAGATAGAAGGCAAGGCTCAGGACTAAGGCAATGTGACTTTAGGTGGTTCTTAATCATGTTCTAGGTGTGAAGAAACAATCAATACAATATCCCTAGGCAAAGACTACAATCATAGACTAATCCAGTCCCTTGGCACTAATCCCTTTGTTTTTTTTTACATTTCAAACCCATGGTTAGTGGTGTATATATGACAAGCAAGCAATCAATTACAAAGCCCATAAAACCAAAAAGCATGCTAGACATCTAATCTCTTAGGCTAAGTTTATTAATCTCTTGTGCAATAGATCAAACATTGACTCACATAACCATGAATAATCAACATTTAAAGATAATTTCTCCACCAATGTGGTACTAAGCATTAAGCACATTCAAGAAAGAAATGATAGATGCAAAGACTCATGATTCACTAAATATCATTTTCAAGCAATGAATTCATTCAAGCATTTCATCAAACACATGGAGTGTAAATTAAAGCTAAGATCAACTTCTCCAACAAAAAGGTACTAAGCATTAAACACAATCATTCAAGAAGGGAAATGTAACGATCTAACACCCTAACACCTTAAACAGTTATTAGAACCACCCTAATCTACCTTAATCTCAAACCTAACAGTTATTACTCACTAATCATTGCCAAAACCACAAAACCAATTAGAAAGTATGGTTAAGTATGATTAAGAAGAAGATTAAACAAGGAAATATTAAGAGAAGTGCATAAATTCAATAATCAAGAAAGATTCTACAAAGTTTTCTCAAAAAGAAGGTTTTTAAGCTTAGAACAATAAAAGATAATTTGCCAAAGTTTTTAGGCCTTAACATATTTATAAGAGGAATAAATATCCCTAATCAACCAGAAGTAAACTGAGTTTTGGACTGGTTCAGATGGCAATATCAGACAATGTTACTGGACTCGCTGTATCTTTTGAACCATAAATTGGAAGGTTTTCATTCAACCTCCATTAGAAATCTAATTCGCCAATCCAGCTCCTTGTTTCACCTCCACTTCAGCTTCAACAACCTCAGCTTCAATGGCCTTATCTTTAGCAACACTCCAGAGAAAAGCTTCAATAACCTTGTCTTCTTCATCAGCCTTTTCATCACTACCTGAACTCAAGTGAAAAGCACTTCCCCCGCACTTAGAGTCAATGTCCACATTGATCTTCTTAGTAGAGCTTGTGGTGGAGAATACTTCTTGAGCCCCATAAAGCATTTCTTAAATCTTATTAATGGATGCTTCATCCTCTTTATTTAAGTTAATGTCCTTGTCATGTAAGAAATGACAATACTCTTGGTGTAGGGGCTTACTCTTTCCAAGAAGTTTGTTTTATTGATGTGATGCTAAGGCCTCTTAACTCCAAATTCTTGATTCTCTGACTTAGTGCCTTTGTCTTGCTGTTGAACTCAGAGTATGTCTGCTCCATCTTTTTATTAAAAGCAGTGAACAATTTTGTAGTAGCCAGAGCCTCTTTGGCCTTACCTTCAAGGGCCCGTTGTAACATTTGCTGAATACTCAATTCTGGAGTTGTGGAAGGGCTAGCTTGGCCGTGGTCATGATGGAAGTGAGCAGAAGGCTGGTGCATGTATCCATAACTATGGTGATAAGCAGCACCATAAGCTTCATAAGGGAACTTGTGGTTGAAGCCACTTGAAGAGCCTTGGTGGTAAGCTTGGGAGTTATACATTGTACCTACAAGAGAAACAAAATAAAATGAAAATCAGTACTCGAATAAATGCTTTGTCTAAGCATGAACTCAATCTCAATTGCATTAACACAATCCCAAGAGGCAATGGCGCCAATTGATGTTGAATTTTTTATGTCTTAACTTAATCCTCAAACACACATGTCATCGTAGCACTTAAGGTGTCAATCCACTTGGGAGGCTAATGACACTTGAGATATAGAGAACTTTGCTAAGCTAAGCTAAAAGAGAAAGGTTTTTTTTTTTCTAACAGCCTAATGACAAACAAGGAAGCAAAAGAAAGCAAACACATAGTAATATGACTGAAGTAAAACAATGATAAGAGCAAACAAACTAAGCAAAAACAGAATATAACTAAGCTTCAAAGATAGAAGGCAAGGCTCAGGACTAAGGCAATGTGACTTTAGGTGGTTCTTAATCATGTTCTAGGTGTGAAGAAACAATCAATACAATATCCCTAGGCAAAGACTACAATCATAGACTAATCCAGTCCCTTGGCACTAATCCCTTTGTTTTTTTTTACATTTCAAACCCATGGTTAGTGGTGTATATATGACAAGCAAGCAATCAATTACAAAGCCCATAAAACCAAAAAGCATGCTAGACATCTAATCTCTTAGGCTAAGTTTATTAATCTCTTGTGCAATAGATCAAACATTGACTCACATAACCATGAATAATCAACATTTAAAGATAATTTCTCCACCAATGTGGTACTAAGCATTAAGCACATTCAAGAAAGAAATGATAGATGCAAAGACTCATGATTCACTAAATATCATTTTCAAGCAATGAATTCATTCAAGCATTTCATCAAACACATGGAGTGTAAATAAAAGCTAAGATCAACTTCTCCAACAAAAAGGTACTAAGCATTAAACACAATCATTCAAGAAGGGAAATGTAACGATCTAACACCCTAACACCTTAAACAGTTATTAGAACCACCCTAATCTACCTTAATCTCAAACCTAACAGTTATTACTCACTAATCATTGCCAAAACCACAAAACCAATTAGAAAGTATGGTTAAGCATGATTAAGAAGAAGATTAAACAAGGAAATATTAAGAGAAGTGCATAAATTCAATAATCAAGAAAGATTCTACAAAGTTTTCTCAAAAAGAAGGTTTTTAAGCTTAGAACAATAAAAGATAATTTGCCAAAGTTTTTAGGCCTTAACATATTTATAAGAGGAATAAATATCCCTAATCAACCAGAAGTAAACTGAGTTTTGGACTGGTTCAGATGGCAATATCAGACAATGTTACTGGACTCGCTGTATCTTTTGAACCACAAATTGGAAGGTTTTCATTCAACCTCCATTAGAAATCTAATTCGCCAATTCAGCTCCTTGTTTCACCTCCACTTCAGCTTCAACAACCTCAGCTTCAATGGCCTTATCTTTAGCAACACTCCAGAGAAAAGCTTCAATAACCTTGTCTTCTTCATCAGCCTTTTCATCACTACCTGAACTCAAGTGAAAAGCACTTCCCCCGCACTTAGAGTCAATGTCCACATTGATCTTCTTAGTAGAGCTTGTGGTGGAGAACACTTCTTGAGCCCCATAAAGCATTTCTTAAATCTTATTAATGGATGCTTCATCCTCTTTATTTAAGTTAATGTCCTTGTCATGTAAGAAATGACAATACTCTTGGTGTAGGGGCTTACTCTTTCCAAGAAGTTTGTTTTATTGATGTGATTCTAAGGCCTCTTAACTCCAAATTCTTGATTCTCTGACTTAGTGCCTTTGTCTTGCTGTTGAACTCAGAGTATGTCTGCTCCATCTTTTTATTAAAAGCAGTGAACAATTTTGTAGTAGCCATAGCCTCTTTGGCCTTACCTTCAAGGGCCCGTTGTAACATTTGCTGAATACTCAATTCTGGAGTTGTGGAAGGGCTAGCTTGGCCGTGGTCATGATGGAAGAGAGCAGAAGGCTGGTGCTTGTATCCATAACTATGGTGATAAGCAGCACCATAAGCTTCATAAGGGAACTTGTGGTTGAAGCCACTTGAAGAGCCTTGGTGGTAAGCTTGGGAGTGATACATTGTACCTACAAGAGAAACAAAATAAAATGAAAATCAGTACTCGAATAAATGCTTTGTCTAAGCATGAACTCAATCTCAATTGCATTAACACAATCCCAAGAGGCAATGGCGCCAATTGATGTTGAATTTTTTATGTCTTAACTTAATCCTCAAACACACATGTCATCGTAGCACTTAAGGTGTCAATCCACTTGGGAGGCTAATGACACTTGAGATATAGAGAACTTTGCTAAGCTAAGCTAAAAGAGAAAAGTTTTTTTTTTCTAACAGCCTAATGACAAACAAGGAAGCAAAAGAAAGCAAACACATAGTAATATGACTGAAGTAAAACAATGATAAGAGCAAACAAACTAAGCAAAAACAGAATATAACTAAGCTTCAAAGATAGAAGGCAAGGCTCAGGACTAAGGCAATGTGACTTTAGGTGGTTCTTAATCATGTTCTAGGTGTGAAGAAACAATCAATACAATATCCCTAGGCAAAGACTACAATCATAGACTAATCCAGTCCCTTGGCACTAATCCCTTTGTTTTTTTTTACATTTCAAACCCATGGTTAGTGGTGTATATATGACAAGCAAGCATTCAATTACAAAGCCCATAAAACCAAAAAGCATGCTAGACATCTAATCTCTTAGGCTAAGTTTATTAATCTCTTGTGCAATAGATCAAACATTGACTCACATAACCATACATAATCAACATTTAAAGATAATTTCTCCACCAATGTGGTACTAAGCATTAAGCACATTCAAGAAAGAAATGATAGATGCAAAGACTCATGATTCACTAAATATCATTTTCAAGCAATGAATTCATTCAAGCATTTCATCAAACACATGGAGTGTAATTAAAGCTAAGATCAACTTCTCCAACAAAAAGGTACTAAGCATTAAACACAATCATTCAAGAAGGGAAATGTAACGATCTAACACCCTAACACCTTAAACAGTTATTAGAACCACCCTAATCTACCTTAATCTCAAACCTAACAGTTATTACTCACTAATCATTGCCAAAACCACAAAAACCAATTAGAAAGTATGGTTAAGCATGATTAGGAAGAAGATTAAACAAGGAAATATTAAGAGAAGTGCATAAATTCAATAATCAAGAAAGATTCTACAAAGTTTTCTCAAAAAGAAGGTTTTTAAGCTTAGAACAATAAAAGATAATTTTCCAAAGTTTTTAGGCCTTAACATATTTATAAGAAGAATAAATATCCCTAATCAACCAGAAGTAAACTGAGTTTTGGACTGGTTCAGATGGCAATATCGGACAATGTTACTGGACTCGCTGTATCTTTTGAACCACAAATTGGAATGTTTTCATTCATTAGAAATCTAATTCCCCCCCCCCCCCCTTCAACTTATATGAATGATTATGAGGCTTAATCGCACCGGAAGGCCTTCGCTTGGACCCATACATTCATATTGTCCTGCATACCGGGCAGACTTCTCTTCGGCTTTGGTCGGTAAAATCACCTATTTAAGGTGTATCGAGCATTTAGCCTCGCATGCAGGTTGGTATAAACTCCTGCGGCTTGTATCGGCTTGCCAGTTCACCCCGGTATGATCACTTGTCCCTGTTGCGGTCTCACGGAAACCACGATATCTCTTGAAAAGCAGATCAGAATCACCCAAAACAAACTCCACTCAGAAGCTAACTCACAGAACTAAAATCTTTATCAGGAGTATTGAAGCTGAATCTGAAGGGAAATCGTTCATCCGAGCTGATCTTCATTGATATGTTTTGCAGGACGGTTTGTATCGGCTGGCATGCCCGGTATGCAGCTCGATATGCCTCCATATCGACCAACCTTGTCCTGTATGCAACTCGAGATGGCTCCTAACTCCTTGATTCTTCTTTGCTTTGCCTTGGTTTGACTCTTTGATCTTTCTAAAACTCCTTATAGCCTCCAAACACCTCAAATGTACCTGTTAAATACTCCAAATGCACCAAATATGCAATGCAACTTCTAAACTTACTCTAAGTTCTAAATGGATTCAAATGGGACAAGAACAAGTAAAAGTACATGCTTAAAGACTAAAAACTAGTGCTAAATGTATGCTAAATTGGTATAAATATAGTGTATATCACAGCTCCAACAGTAGCCAAGAAGGGTCTTCCCAATATAAAATGATCTCTTAGTTCCTCATTCATTTCAAGAACTACAAAGTCAGTGGGCACTTCTACACTACCAATTAACCCAACTGGAAGCCTTATCGACCTATCAGCAAGCACCAGGGAGATCTTGCAGTCCTTGTACTTTGTGAAGCCAAAGCATTTTGCTTTGGACAAGGGCATGAGGCTAACACTTGCTCCCAAATCACACAAACCGTTATCAAACACAAGTGGACCCAAGGCGCAAGGTAGTGTGAAACTCCTTGGATCTTGTACCTTCTTTGGTATCACCTTGCTTTGTATGATAACGCTACACTCATGAGTAAGCACAACCATCTCTTGCATCTCTTTAGCCTTTTCTGCAACAGTATCTTTTAAAAACTTCTGGTAATGAGATGGCAAAAGGAAAGCATCAAGGAGTGGCATTGTGATCTCTACTTTCTTCATTTGCTTGTCAAACATGGCTTTTATTTTGCTGCCAGTTGCTTCTTAAACCTTCCTGGAAGTGGCAGAGGGGGTTTGTAAGGTGGAGGTTCAAATGTAGTTGCAACCTTCTTTGGTATATATGTCTCCTTTGGCTTGTTTGCTGCCACACTATTGCATTTTATTACCAGTACTTCAGTTTCAGCACTTGGTTCTTCAGCTCTGGACTCTGAATTTTCAGGGTGTTCCCTCCCATCTTGGTTCTCAATGTCCTTAGTGAGAGTAAGAGGAGGTGTCCTAAGTGGAAGAGCTTTGCCACTTTTTAAAGTGATTGCATAAATGTACTCCTTTGGAGAGTGTGCAATCTCTTTGTTCTTCCCCAACTGATGGAGTTGAGATTTCAGAGTGGCAAATTCACAAGATAGGTGTTGGAGAGAGCTCTCCACCTTGGTGTTGATGTCTGAAAGAGTCTTGTTGACAGCTAAAGTACTTTCATATTGCTCTTGCAGAAGCTTCTGCAACAGAAATATGATATCAGAATCTGAAGGTGGAGGAGTGTAACTTGGTGAGTCAGTAGCAAATGGAAAGAAAGGTCCCTATTGTCCAAGAGAGGGGACGCCTGGAGGGTGTGGTGAACCAGTGTAGCTTTGTGTATATGTGTTAGTAGCTATTGAACTACCTACATGGGTAGCAAAGTGACTAGGCGCCAAGGAGGAAACAAGATGGACGTCCATTTGTTTGTGATGCAAGAGAGTATCCATCCTAGTTTTCAGTTCCTCAATTTCTCTGTTGCTTGCAGCCAATTCAGCAACATGATCTTGGTTTATGATATCTATGTCTTCATGATAACAGGATTTTGCCTAATCAAATCCTAACACACTCATGTCATTGCAGTATGAAAGGTGTCAGTCCATCTGGGTTCATAAGACACTAAGATTGCAGCAGTTCACTTAAGTCAAGCCAAATTCAAGAAAGCAGTTGTGATCAAACTAAACAAGACTAAGCAGCACAGATTTAAAGCAAAGCAGGAAATTCAGATAGATTAAAGTAAGGATTTAAGATGGCGGTTATTGACTAAGAGGGAATTACACTATACTAGTGATGCTTCAAAGCATTCAAACAATATGATCTTCTAGATATAGGATTAACAACTATAACTAGCTTAATTCCTTGATACTAATCACTTTGCTAAACACATATTCAAGACAATTTACATTACTCACACATGAATCAGCAAGCATTTAAACAGAACTCCAAGCCTACAAAGCCAACATGCACCTTAGACTAAGAGAACAAATCCTCTAAAAGACTCATTGCAGCATTTCATCAGACACTTATTAGGCATAAGAGAAAGCCAAGATACTAAACAAGTCTGGCCAAGACTAATCTAGTGTTAAGCACATCTAATAGAGAGATAAGCATAAGACATCACTAATCTAATCCTAAAACCCCTCTCATATATCTCATCTCAAACCCTAAATAAGACTACTCACTAGCCATAGTCAAAACCACAAATTCTAAAGAGAAATAATGGTTAAGCATGATTAGAAAGCAGAATAAGCAAGAATAGATTAAAGGCAAGTGCAGAAATTCACTAAATCAAACTAGTTCTTACAAAGCAAGTCTGAAAAAGAAAAGGTTTTTAATGCTAGAACAGTAGGAAAATAATAAGATATAAGTTCCCTAACCATTATAGGACTTTAGTATTTATAAGGAAGCTTAGAAACCCCTAATAAACCAAGAATAAACCGAATTAAAGCTAACACGGGTGGACCATATCGGCCTCTTACATCGATATAGACATCGATATTGGGTCTTCACGTGGCCGTATCGACATGCTCCTGCTCGATATTGTGATCGATACACAAGGCTTCAAGGGTGTTGGATTGGCTCTCCTGGTGTAGACATCGATACAATCGCCCTTTTCCTAAGGCATATGGAGCAGCTTCATGTCGATATTGCACTTCGATATTGTCCTGTCTCTGGTGTATCGACTTGGGTGGTCGATACACTGATCGGTATGAATCCTCCTTGGCATATCGAGGTCCTCCTTGTCGATATGTTGTCCTTGTACACCATACTCCTTCCGTATCGATGTGGAGTCATCGATATTCACCTCAATATACTTCATATCGATCAGATCACATCGATATCCTGCTCGATATTGGCCCATCCGACCTTGTCCTTCTCCTTGCTCCATTTCCAGTTCATATCCATTGCACCACTTGGTCTACAAACTCCTTCTAGTACCTGAATAAAACTCTAAATGTATGCAAAATCCAATGCAACTCCTAAAACTACACTAACTTCTAAATGTATGCAAATGGGACAAGATGCAGCAAAATATGCATGCTAAGAGACTAAAACTAGTGATGAATGCATGGTAAGATGGTATAAATAATGGAGATATCAACACCCCCACACTTTCCTTTAAGACAAGGAGGATGTGAGGTTTGAAGGTGGGCACTCAAATCCAAAAATGCTAAGGTAAAGAAGTGAAATCAATGTCTAAGTGCCTAAGTGTTGGATGCAAAACACAATCAGTTATACTTTAAAGAACCTAGCCATTCTTATCCAGTTTCAAAAAGATCTCTAGCTCAACTTAGTCAAATGCTCAAATCAATCAATCTCTTTAACATTCAATTAAACCATGTAACCAAGTGAATCATGTTTAAGCAAATCAAGTAGAATTATTTGGCTAAGGGTTAAGGTCATGAGATAAAAATGATCTCATCAAAGTGTGGGTTCCAATGCAAGGGTTTCTCTCAAAAGGAATGAACTTAGGCATAATGCTAAAGGTGAAGCACAACTTATGCATACAAGGACAGATTACTATCTACCCAATCCCTAAGATTGTTAAAAACCCCAAACTCTTAACCCAAACCTAACCCAATCCTAACTACTCTTTTCTCATCGTTGTCACACTCTCCACACTTTACCATTTTTCAGGGAAGCTTCTTCTTTGATCTCACCATGTTGTGGCCTTCTTTTTACTCCTTTGTTGTGGGCGCCTTCTTTTTGTATTGGGGAGTCTTCTTTTCTTCGTCTTTTTAATGTATTAGGCTTTGGTGCCTTCTTTGTTGTTGTTGCTGAGACTCCATCTTCATAATGGCCAACCTTTTTGAGCTTATTTGGTTCCACACATGCTTAGTTTTTGCTTGCTTCCTCTTTCTCATTCCCTTTTCCCTTCACTTTATTTCTTCCCTCACTCCCTTCTTTTAGATCATCATAATACCCAAATCCGCCCAGACCTATAACTACCATCCTAAACCTACGTCTAACTCAAAGTGAAGAGCTAGTTCTACATAGTAACCAATCCTTGTAGTGTCAACCTAACACTTTATGCTTAACTCATTCAAAAATAGGCCTCACACACAAATGATAGAGTTTAGGTTTGAAAGGAAGGTAAGGTTAAGGTGTGGTAACTGTCCCTTAATGATGAGGATCAGCTATTTGGACTAGCAAGAGAGGTAAAAAGGAAGAAAGAAAGTCCAAATATGTATATAGGTAATCCATGAAACCA
This sequence comes from Thlaspi arvense, assembly GCA_911865555.2. Taxonomy (NCBI): domain Eukaryota; kingdom Viridiplantae; phylum Streptophyta; class Magnoliopsida; order Brassicales; family Brassicaceae; genus Thlaspi; species Thlaspi arvense. Next base: position 31,490,799 of record OU466859.2, on the reverse strand, counting down.
CTTTTCATTGCTTAAACATGATAATTAACAATTTAAATTAATGGTTCTAATAAATAGAGATGATTTTCAATGAGCAAATGATTTCAGTATGAGACTAGAGGATCAAATTTAGCATTCAAGAGCATGGTTCAGCCTTAGTTTCTAACTTCTTATGATGCATCAAACATTTAACCACTTAGACATTTAAATCAATCCTAAACACTTAGCATTTTACAAGGAATTATTATCATCATGCCCTATGAAAATGCAATGCAACCAATATGAAAAATACTAGACTTAAATCCTGAATAAATGAATGCAACTATATGCTTTTTTTTTGTTTGCAGAAGATGCAAAATTATCATTTTTCTATTTTTTTTGTTTTAAAATGCACTTAGATGAATGCATGAGACACAAAGATGAATAAAAGGAAAAACTAAGAAAAGAACAAACAAATTCAAACCCTAAATCCCTCCCCCACACTTAAATTACACAATCCTTTGTGTAAAAAAAGAGTGAATGAGAGAAGCAACAGAAACATATAAGAAAAACGCAATGGTATTTACAAGGGAGGAGTTTTTGGTACCTTAGAAGGTGGTGTGGGAGTAGTGGGAGGCACCTGAAATATCCTCCAAGAGGTCAATGTTGTGGCTCCTGGTGGGATTCTCCCTCCTTGTGGGTCTTCTCCTCCTTGGCGCTTCTTGACAAGAGGCTCTTGGTGGCACCCAAGCTCTCACTTCCTCATACCCAGCAAAGGAGCACCTTCTACTAGGAGCTCTAGCCACTCCTTGGCTTTCAGCTTCTTGCTCTTGTGGAGGAGTAGAAGTAGAGGCTCCTCTAGACTTCCTCTTGAGGTCCTTGATTTAAGCTTTCATGCTCTTCATCCCCTTCACCAACTTCTTGATGGTTTTGTCTTGCCATTTGTTCCATCTTTGCAAGAGGTTAATGTGCTCATGGGCGTTCTTCAAAGGACCCCCTTGTTGAGTTAGGTCATGGAGCTGGAAGTGTTACTCCTCATTGTTGAAGCTTGGAGCATCTGATTCTTCTTCTTCTTGAATTCCTTCTCCCATTGGCGTCTTGGTGAGGATAGCATGATGGAGCGCCTTCTTGGCAGAGCAGTGGCTGAGGAATGACAAAGGCAAAGCTGTTGGGGTTGGAGAAGGATGTGAGATGCTGATTGGGGAGTAGAAACTTTGCAGCTGATCCATCTTCTTGGATGAAATTGTAGATGAACTTGTCACCCACATTCTCTCCAAGGAACCTTGCTTTCTCATAGAGCTTTGGCGCCTTCTCAGCATTGGATGACAGCCAATGTTTGATGACCAAAAGTTGCTGCATGAAGATGGTGACCATGCCAGTTGTCCCATCTGTTCCTTTGAGTTCCACTCCTTGCCTTGTGTAGTCATGGATGTTGATCAAACTCTGATCAATAAGCTCTCATTCTCCACCCTCGACAGTCCCACTTTCTTTCCTTACAAAGAGGGTATGCGCTAACGCCTTGTGCATATAACTGATTGCTGGATGTCTGAACAAAGAATTCTTGCTTCTTCCTGGCTTAGAAGCACCCTTAGCCACCTGCTTCCAAAGGCTGTTCATCTCCTCTTTGCCAATTCCCAGATTTTGTCCTTTAGAGCTGTCATATGAGAATCCAAAAGAATCTTCAATGGCTGAGAAGGACATCTTATAGCTGTGGCCGAAAACTCTAAAGGTGATGAAGCCATCACCATTCTCTTCTGGTGTCTCCTCTCTAGGCTCATAGAAGGTGACTTCAAAGGTGGCAAATAATTGAAGCACAAGGTCTTTGTTGGCTGAGAAAGGAGTTCCCACCAACCTTGTGAGCTCCATAGTCTCCAACATGGAAGAGCAATCCTCAAAGATTCCCAGGGCCTTCAGAGTTGGCACATGTGGATATCTTGTTGGTCTCACATCCACATTTTGAGCTGGAGTGGTGCCTTTCTTCTTAGTGACATCCTTCTCACTAGTGCCAGCAAACATCTTCTCTTTTCCTTGAGCCTTAGCACTTGGACTCCCCATCTCTTAATCCTTTCCTTTGGCTTTCTCTTGCTTCTCAACCTCTTTGTGTGCTCCACTTCTTGTTGTTCTTCCCATGGTACCTATAACAAAATTCTCAAAATAGAAATGAGAACCAAGGTATGAACAAAATACAAAGCTTAATGTTGCTAAAATCACAAAAGGAGGAGTTTATTTACTTAGAAGTAAACCTCTATCAGTTGTGAAGTAACTATATAAGCAAAGCATGCAAAGGATTCTTTAAACAAAATTATCTAGAAATTAATAAACATGAATCCTAGCATGGTGAATCTAAAAAATGGTTACTAAATGCTAATGCAAAGTGAATAAATGCATTTGATAAGCAAATAACTATTAATCTAAAGTGCTTCAAAAGTCAAAAAAATTATTCACCATGAAACAAAACTAACTAAGAAGCAACAATCATCAAGCTTGCAACTACTTAACAAAATTTTGTTCTTAAGTGATCAAAACAAAGTTTAAACATGCAAAAAGCTAAGAGACATTACCTGAAGTGGTTTGACTCTCTTGGACACTTAAGAAACTAAAAATTTTGAAATTTGTGGTTGTAAACTAGAAAAATGAAAGTAAGAGAGAGAAGGGTGGGTTAGTTTATATAGAGGGTTGGAGAATCTTTTTGTGGGGAGCAAGGGGACAAGGAGTGCCTAAAAGAGGGCCCACTTGTGCTTGGGAAGGGGAAGGATTCAAATTAAAAATCCTTGATCTAGTTTGACCGAGGAGGGAAAAAATTTAAACTCAAGAAGACTTACCTCCTCTGCAATATCTATCACCCAAGTCGATATGCTGATTGATATTGATCATATCGACTTGGTTTGGTCGATATAAATGCCGATATCGGTGTATCGGCTCTTGTACACGTCGATATTGCCCCTGCATGCTTGATATCGACCCCTAGCATCTCGATACACAGTCTGATATCGATCCCAGCTGTCCAATATTGAGCAAGATAGCTCGATAAGTAGCTCGGTATGATCATGCAACAGTATGATCATGCAACAGTTTGTATCGGACTGGAATTATGCCAAACAACACTTATGCATTTTCTAGTCAAGGTGTATCGGCATAGGACGTCGATACATAGCATCGATATGCCATAACAAGGGCGATTAATCGCCCTTTATCCTCAGTTAAGGCATATCGACATGCTACGTCGATATGTTCCTCGATATGCACCTTTTGGTGTTGTATCGACCTGGCATCCCGATACACATGATCGATATGGATGCCAGTTAAGGCATATCGAAGTATTTGTACCCTGATACATTGCCTGTTAAGGCGTATCGGTTTGCATTTCCCCGGTACACTGATCGATACAACAGCCTCTCATATGTATCGATCAGTATCACCCCGGTACACACGTCGATATTAATCCAGCACACCAGTACCAAGCAAGATATGCTCGATACACTGCTCGATATAAACTGTATCGACGTGCATTGGCCGATATGCTGGTCGATATTGACCCTTCTTCGCCTCCTTCCTTCTTCCAAGCTTGGTTCCTTTTCCCTCAGCTTGAACCTGGTTACTATGGACACTCAAAAACACCCACTTTGCTCAACATATATTCAAGACAATTTCCATTACTCAAACATATGAATCAGCAAACATTTAAACAGAACTCCAATCCTATAAAGTGATAGCTTGCTATTTTAGATCATTTTAGGCTGCATTTCATGCATCTTTTCCTCTATTTTTGCATTATAGTTTCGCATATTAGTATCATTTGCACTTAGAATCAACATGGCATGCATTTAGCTTAGGATTGCATACATTTGCATACATGTGCATGTTTGTGGTGGTTTTCAGGTGTTTTTGGAGTTTCTTAGAGCTGGGAAGGAGATGGAAGCAGCTCATGATCAAAGCAGATGTCAGAAATGGAGCTCTTGCAAAGTCTGGTCCATATCGAGCAAGCATATCGAGCAGAACACCCGTGGAGTATGCTCGATGCAAGCAGCAGGACGAGAGAAAGAGGATCAGCACGAGGGTTCCAAGCCGTTGGTCTGCATCGAGGACCAGCATCGAGGAAGGACGTCGATACGCGCTGCACGGACCATATCGAGGCCGTACATCAAGAAGAACATCCTCCGTACGACCTCGATGCAACTTATCAGCCTTGACCACTTGACTTTGGTTAACCTTATCCTATCTTTTTAGGTTTTTATGCTTTTTTGGCTCCCTACTATAAAACGGAAGCCACAAAACATTATCTTTATGCAAATTTAGCTTTCTACCAAAAACACTCTCTTCTCTAAACCTTAAAGGGCGATTTGCCTTAAGGATCTTAATCTTTAATAAAGTTTGCATTTTTATGGTTTAATCTTATCTCTTAATCTTTGTTCTTGCACTGTGGTAGTTTAGATTTATCATCTTTGCATTTTAACCTCATCTAGTTATGTTTAACTCAAAATCAATGGGATTAAACATGATTACTGAGTAGTTTACTTTAGATTTAGGGTTCTAAGTAGAGAAAGTGGTGATTAAGATGTGATTAAAGGGTGATTAGGCATATTTAAATATTCTTTGTTGTCTCCTTCTCTTGCAAAGTGGATATTGTTCATAAAGCTTGCTTCTTTTGATTGAATATGGTATTGATTGATGCATATGGTTCAATAAATGGCTTGTTATCTCATCTCTAAGTATGGTTTGCTTATTGAGCTTGATAGTTTGGCTTGGTCTATGTTTCCTTTGTTCAGTGACACCAAAGTGATAGTTCACTACTGCTAGATGATTCGCTTAGGGCTAGATAATGCCGGTTTTAAGATTCTTGCTTGATGGTTAGATAGTATGCATCAAAAAATCTTGTCTTCGTTTCATTCCTGTTCATTGCTTAGCATTGTTAAGATGTTACATCTGTGTTCTTTAACCCATGTTCTTGATTGGTTCTTAGCTAACTAGATCCTTATTGGTTCACAAGATTGATAAGTTGATCTGAATTCTTGCTTGGGTGAGAGAATGATTGCTTGATTAGCACATCTCTTAGGCTAGAATGTTCTGATCTTTATGCTCATGGTTGAAGGATACGCCATCACAAGTGGGTCTGACACTTCAATCTTGTTGAATATGAACTGCTTATTGACGCCAAGCTGGTTCCTTTTAGATACCTTGTCTAGGAGTACAACATTGAGAATTGCTTGCCTTTGAATGCTTGATGTTTGCCTATGTTAGAAATCCAAATTTTCACTCTTGAAAACCACTATCCCACAATTGCTTAGAACCTTGAGTCTTGCTTTTAATTAATTGTCTTTAAGATCATCTTTCTTAGTTCTTGCTTTAGTAGTCATTCTTGCTTAATTTTTGTTTAGTCATTGCCTTAAATTCATTGTTTAGTTTTGTTCACTTGCATTTAGTTTATGCTTTCTTTCCATTGCATTATTAGGTTGTTAGACTTGTCATTGTTCAATCAAAACCCCATCATTGCTTAGCTTATGGCATTGTTTGCATCTCATCTTCCACAAATTGGATTGATAGGTGATCCCTATTCTATAACTGATTAAAGGCTAAGGACATTTGAGTTTAGACCTGCAAAAGTCTTGTTTCAAATTGGCGCTGTTGCCATTTGTGGATTGTTTGAGTTTGACATTGTTGTTATACTAAGTTCTTTACTTTAAAAGTTACTAATTTGCTTTGTTTTCTGTGCTCTGTTTTTTTCAGGTACTTGTATGAATTTGAGGTCTAAAGGCTCACCAAATATGACTCCCATAATTGACAACATTCATAGGAGAAGAGCTGTAAGACAGAGAGTTCAAGAGTTAGAAGAACAGAGGATGGCAGAGCAAGAAGCTCTGTTACCACATGTTTGTGTTGTTGGACAAGCACCAACAACAAGCTGCAGCACACATAGATGAAGCACAAGAAGCTTTGAACCAAGCGGCTGGAGTTCAGGGATTGCGAGTACTTGTTCACGCACCAAGAGCTGCAAGACCAATAGGAGCTGGTGATGCGTGTGATATTCACCACAACAGGAATGGCATTCACACTCCAGCTGTACATCAAAACCACTTTGAGATCAAGCTTGGGTTGATCAACATGGTGCAAGGCAACATATTCCATGGCCTGCCCAATGAAGACCCTTTGGATCATCTTTACCAGTTTGATAAGGTGTGTGGTATGACCAAGATTCGAGGAGTCTCTGAAGATGCTTTGAAGCTGCGTTTGTTCCCTTTCAGTTTAAGTGACAAAGCACATCAGTGGAAGAAGACACTTCCACAAGGCTCTATATCTACTTGGGATGAATGTAATACAGCATTCCTCAAAAAAAAATTCAGATCCACCAGAACAGCAAAGCTGAGGAACACCATAAGCAGTTTCTCTCAGTATGGGAATGACACATTCACTGAAGCTTGGGAGCGGTTCAAGTCTTACACTTTACAGTGCCCACACCATGGCTTCACAAATGAAAGCTTGCTGTCTACTTTGTATAGAGGAGTGACGCCAAAGTACATGATGCTCTTGGATACAGCATCAAATGTAAATTTCATGGGCAATACTGTTGTAGATGGTCTAGCTCTTGTGGAGAACTTGGCACTTTCTGATGGAAACTATGGGGAAGAATATTACAGAACATCTAGAGCAGTTGTAAGAGCTGAAGGTGAGAGCACAACAAAGAAGGAGATTAAAGCTTTGAATGACAAGTTCGACAAGCTGCTGTGTATGTCTTTCAAGAATGTCAGTTTTGTTTGTGATAGTGTTGCCACACAAGAAGAAGATGGGACAGTTGTTGAAGAAGAAGCCTTCTACATGAATCAACAAGGAGGCGGTTTTAACAACTACAAGAATCATCCCAATTTCTCTTATAGAAGCACCAATGTGGCTAACCCTCAGGATCAAGTCTATCCATCACAAGCTCCTCAACAAAACCAAGGAACCAAACTTTTGTTCCTTTGAACCAGCAGAACAACTTTGCTCCAAGACCACCATTTCAGGGCGGTTTTCAACAAGCTAACTTTCAGCCAAGACCAGCTTTTGTCCCACCAGGTTTGGGCAATACACAAACCTCTTCTAGCACTCAAGATGTTGATTTGAAGCAGATGATGCAACAGTTGTTGACTGGTCAAGCCAACACCACTATAGAGCTGCACAAGAAGTTTGCTGAAGTGCACAACAAAATAGACGCCACTACTTGTGACCTGAATGGCTAGTTAGATGCTCTGAACCAAACAGTCAAGTCTCTACAAAGCAAAGGAGCTTCATCTTCAAAACCTCAGAATCAGTTACCAGGAAAGAGAGAAGAAAATCCTAAGGAATTCTGCCACTTGCTTGCTGAAGAGGATGAATAGTTTGATGATGAAGATGCTTCATTGGAAGACCTTGGCATTATGCTTCAAAAGATGCAGTTACATGTGGATATGTTAAAGGCTGAGTGTGGGGAAAATGTCATCAACGTCACCATTGATGATCCAGAAGCTGTTAATATTGTAGAGAAGTTCCTCCAAGGGCTAGATGAAAGCTTGAACAGAGAAGAAGAGCAAGAAAGAGCCGCACAAGAAGCTGCTGAGAAAGAAGAAGCTGAGAAAGCCTTAGTTGCTCCAGAAGAAGAAGCCAAACCAGAGCTCAGTGAAGATGATAAAGAGCTTGTAGAGACATACCATGCTTTGATGGTCTTGGCTAGAGAAAGTCCTGGAGACTTCAAGGAGTTGTATGATCGCCAAGTGGGCAGCTCCTCAAGCAGCAATGAGAAGGGTAAAGCTCTTGAAGTTCAAGCTTATAAACCACCAATCCCTTACCCCACGATGCACTTTACATAGGCTCAGATGGCAGTCTATTCAAAGTTCAGGAAAGACATACAAGATGCTGGAATAAAGCTTCCTCATGGCACCACTTTGCTTGAAGTGAAGGATCAAATCAGGTTCCTCAAAGAAGTCTTTGACAAGCTGGAAGTAGTGGAGCCAATTCTAGAGAATGTGGGGGCTAATCTAAAGAGAAACAAGGAGCTGAAAATATTGACAAAGCTTCCCAATCCAGGAAAGTTTCTCATCACTTGTGAGCTTGAGATGCTAGACAATGTTGGAGCTTTGTGTGATTCAGGTTCAACTGTGAATGTCATGTCTTTCCACTTAAGCCAGACCTTAGGAATCAAGGAGTTGAAGCCCTGCAAAGCCTCTATCACTTTTGTGGATAACACCTCATCAAGACCCTTGGGTATGGTAAAGGATTTCCCTTTGAAGATTAGGAATTGCTTGGTGCCAGCAGATTTTGTGATTATGGAGAAGACATATTCAAGAGAGATGTCACCTCTTCTAGGAACACCATTCATGGAAACAGCAGGAGCTCAAGTAGACTTCAAGAGAAGCTCTGTGATTTTGAAGAATGTTGATGAGTTCAAAGTCTACAAGATTGTCTCTCCTTCTATAGCTTTTTGTGGAGCAATTATTGAAGAAGGGAGTGAGCAACAGCAACTTCCAGAGCGTGTGGAGCATGCTATGAGCTTCACAAAGAGTATGTTGATGAGAGACACTCTCCCTCATGAGCCAGAGCATAAAGCTTGAAGATGGTTTGAAAGCGGATGAAGGTTTGATCACCAAAGAAGTGAAGCCTTTAATCACACCATGTGTCAAGAAGAAGAGAAACAGGAAGACAGCTCGTGAGAAGAAGAAACTGATGTCAGTGGGCACTTGGATATACAAGAAGAAAAAGGGAGGAGCACCAGCTCCATCAACCTCTTCCCACTAGTCCTCAAGCCAAAGTCAAGCTTAGTGACTTAAAACAAACACACTTGGGAGGTAATCCCATACTATCCTTGTAAATATATGCTTTCTTTTATTACTAATGCCTTTATTTAGTGTTTCAGAAATCAAAAGACAGCTCCATGGATGTGTAGAATGGTTTAAAGGCCAAGGAAAGAAGACTCTGTTTTCATATCGAGGTACCATATCGAGCAGAACATCTGTCATCGCTGCTCGATACAGCTTATATTGGGGAAGGAGCAGTCCGTACACCAAGAAGATTGCACGATGGAGATCACATCGAGGTGTAGCATCGAGCAGAACACCAAAAACCCTGCTCGATGTGATCGCCCCTGAAGCGCCAGTCCGTACACCGAGGAATGTGGACCGTACATCGACCAAGACGCACAGTGGAGATCACATCGAGGTGTATCATCGAGCAGAACACCAAAAGCTCTGCTCGATGTGATCACCAGTCCGTACATCGAGAAGTTATAGCCCGTTCATCGACCAAGTTGGTCGATGGAGTCACAACAAGAAGTTGCATCGAGCAGAACATCCAAGGTTCTGCTCGATATGGATACTATCAGCTAATTTGATTCAAGATGGTGTCTGGTACACAAATACCGAGGAGAACAGCAACCAAGCACGATACGTTCCACATCGAGGTGTAGCATCGAGCAAAACACCAACATGTTTGCCCGATGCACAATGGCCGAGCCAGAAACGAGCATCCAGACGATGCCATGCACTGCCTACGGGAAAGATCATGCAAGCCGAAGTGTCTCCCTACACCAAGCAACAACATCGAGCAGAATATCTACTGAGGCTCCTCGATGCAAGGTGCCATGAAGGAGAATCTGACCAGAACACGGAACCCCCGAGGCAGAGAAGCATCATCGCCGAGCCACAAGACCCGGCATCCCCGATATGGTACACATCGAGTGTTTTGCTCGATATGATCCGTGTAAGAATTTTTTGAAATTTTTACAAGAGTAAATCGAGTAAAACCTTTTTGTAGGCCTTGATGGCTGGTAAAAAAAAACTTTTCTTTCCCCCTCATATGGATTTTTGAATTTTAAATGAGATTTTCTTGTATTATTCTTAAATATTTTAGATTTCCCTTATCCTTTTGCTTTAAAACTAGCATTTTCATCTATCTCCACACATCCATATCGAGCTAAACACCCATTGCCAAACATCTTTTCTTTCTCTCTTGCATTTTCTGTCCTAGAACTTCATCTTTTGGTTCAAGAATTAAGGTAAACTATGCTAGATTCCTTGTTTCTTGAGTTTAATTGTGGCAAACTGAAGTAGGATGCATTAGAACGATTGATTGAGGTTGTTTTGCATAAATTTGTTTATGGTTTTGATTTGCATGTCATCATTGTTGCTATTCTTTGAAGATTTATTGTTGAAATGTTTGAAAACTGCTGTTTTGTGCTTAGTTTGACATTATCTTTAGATTCTGGCCAAATCTAGGCATTCTATTGTTTTTCCAGCATTTTGACCATTGAAATGTTTCTTATTAGACTAGTAGTAGTGAATCTGATGCATTTTCATAGTTTGGTGGAGAGAGAATGGTGTTTTTGCTACATATGCTTGAATTTTCTCTAATCGCTGCTTGTTACTGTGGGAGTTTTAGTTTTAACTATATCTATCCTTTTGAGCTGAAAATTTTTGCTAAATTCGACTCTATTTGTTGGAAATCAGTCTGAATTTTTTCAGAATTCTCCATTGCCTGCTTAAATTTTAAAAATTAATTTCCTGCACAGTGCTCTCAAAGGATAGTATACTAATTCTTGCTTCAAGCGTTGCATTTTTAGGTACTATGTCGAACACTAAAAGAAATGAGGAGATTTCTAACTCAAAATGCGGCTGCAAGAAACAGAGCTGAAGGAAAAAGGCCAGTTGTTGAAGAAGATATTCATCAGTAGTCTGTTTTCTCCATTTTCGGCTAGTAGACCAGTTTCGTATCTTCATTTGAGATCTTTTCTACGGAATAAAATACAAGTAATAAAGGCTTCTCCTTGTACTATTATGAGTCCTAGATGACTATTTCAAGCCTATTTAATCCATTTTCTTTGTATGATTCATCAAAAGTCCGTTTTCCTCATTTTCGGCTAGTATACCAGTTTCAGATCTTCATTTGGGATCTCTTCTACGGAATGAGATACAAGAAATAGAGGCTTCTCCTTGTACAATTATGTGTCCTAGATGACTATTTCAAGCCTATTTACTCCATTTCTTCTTTGACCATACTTTGCTCGTTTCTGTAGAAGAGTGTGCTGGTGAGGACTCTATGAACGTATCTGATAGCTGGATGGCAGATGCTAGCACTCTTCAGATGACCAGCTCTATAAGCATCATTCACTCTCTCCTCCCATACATGCCTTAGCTCATCATGCTTGAAACGCATGTTTTGTGCTCTTGAGCCTTGATCAAATCTAAAGATTTCTTCAAGCCGAGTGAACCCCATGGTGTAAGATGCTATGTTGGCTCTGAACTTGATGAATCCATTGCCAATGTCTTCTTCTCCTTCATCATATTCTTCATTAAGCTAGTAGAAGTAGACCTTGAAGCTTGCAAGGAACTCACAAGAAAGTTTCTTGTAAGTTGGATAGCCAAGACTAACAAATTTCTACAGTCCAATGTTGCTCAACAGCTCATCCACTTCAGTCTTGAATCCTAGCTCTCCCAACAGACCCGGATCAGCATATCTTGTAGGAGTGAAGTCCACTCTCCTCATCGCTCTCAAGTAGTCATTTAGCTTTGGTGCTGCTTGCTTGTGAATGGCTTGAAGAACATGATGGTTGAAACAAGGCATGGGAAGATCCAAGGAGAGCGCTTAGGAGTTGGTCTTGTGACACTCCTAATGAAAAAATTTCTAGCATGCCAACAATGGGCTTTCAACACTAGAGACAAGAAGCCAAAGATAGCAATTGGAGGCGTGATCACTCCTATCTTCCTTGGTGCTGGAGTTAAGCTTGGCACACCAGATGTTACAATGATCTTCCTAGATGTTCCTTAACTCAGTAAGATTGGATACCTTTCAGAAGCTGTTGAGACAGGATTTGGCTGTCAGTTTGAGCTGGAAAACAAGAAGAGGAAGATCATCTTGCCCAAGCAGTGCTTAACCAACTTCACCTCCTATGAGAACATCTGATTCACGCCAACAGAAGATGAGCTTTATGACCCAAGGACTGACCCACCATTGATGAGGCCAAGCAAAGTGAAGAACATAAGCAACATCAGAGACTCAGATGTGGAAGAAGATTTTGAAGAGCAGCATCAAGAACAAGAGGTTCAGCATCAAGGGATGGAGGAGGATGAACATGAAGACTATAATAGCCGCCCTTATGCATTTGACCCATATGATGTGATCTACACATCTGAAGCTTCAAAGGCTGCACATGAGCACATTAGGCTTCTTCAGAGGTGGAACCACTTCCGGGATAAAGCCATCAGAGGTTTGCTGAAAACAGTCAAATCAAGCAAGAAATCGGTTGACTCATTGAAGAAGAAAGTAAGGAAGCTCAAGAAGAAGTTGGGAGGATCTTCATCAGCCAAAAGAACTGATCAAGCGGTCCAAACAGAGCCACAAGGAGGAGGATCTAATGCTGAGGACATGTCTGAGGACACACCAGAGGCTACAGTCCAAGAGAGATACTCATTTCACATCAGTGAGCGGCCAAGGATACAAGCTTCTCAACCGGCCAGGCATTCATCTAATATAGCTGCTCCAAGGCGAAAAGGAAAGAAGAGAAGGACTAGACAGCAAGCTCCATCAGAGGAGGAACCTTCACCTTCCCATGCCATTGAGAGTTCAGACTCTTACCACTCCTCCACCTAAAATAAGGTACACCACACTAACCATTGCAAATACCACTCTTTTTTTCATGCGATTGTTTGCTTGATGTTTGTGAACACTCTCCTTAGCATTTTTATTACATAGGCACTGTGTAATTTAAGTGTGGGGAAGGGTGTATGATGGACTGATGACTGCATTTTCATTTGCATAATAGAATAGGAATCATGCATCATGATTACATAGCATCTAAGGCATAGAAAAAACCAAAAAAATTAAAAATATTTCAAAAAAATTGCATCACGAAAAGAGTTTGATTTTCATGCATTCTTATAGGATTTAAACTTCATGCATTCATATAGGACTAGCTTGCTTGTTTAAATTGGGAACTATGATAGTACATCTTTCTTAATGCTAGTAATTTACAAAAATGAAGCCCTTGTTTTCAATCCTTTGGTGCATTTGATGTTGAACTAGAAATAAAGCTGAACCACTTTTGGAATTTGCGTTTGTGTGAGCTTTGTTTGAGACTGAAGAATGCTTTGAAATGATTTCAACCTTTGTTTAAGTGGAACCTAATTTGAATTCGCAATTATCATGCCTTATGCTTTTGTGATTGATGTCATGGATAGTTTAAAATATTTGGATCTTCTTATCCTCTTTTGCCACTCTCTAAAAGATCCATTTAGATTTCCTCACCCTTAACTAAACCTTCTTTCAAGCCAAGACATTAATAGTGTGTGATTTGTGAGGCCTCTTCCATCATGGTTGTTGCTTAGCAAAATGTGTTGGGTTGGAACTACAAGGGAAGTATTCCCATTGTAGAACTAGCTTACTCTTTAGTTAGAGGCTAGGATGTTTGGGGAATAGTTTGGGTTTATCTTGGGATTAGTTTTTAAGAAAAGCAAAGAAGAAAAAAAGTTAAGACACAAAAGAAAAAGGAGTGTGACACAAGCAAAAGGGTGGAAATGGCGATTCTAAACTCAATGTTTTTCCAGCATTTTGACCATTGAAATATTTCTTATTAGACTAGTAATGGTTAATCTGATGCATTTTCATAGTTTGGTGGAGAGAGAATGATGTTTTTGCTGCATATGCTTGAATTTGCTCTAATCGCTGCTTGTTACTGTGGGAGTTTTAGTTTTAACTGTTTCTATCCTTTTGAGCAGAAATTTTTTACTAAATTCGACTCTGTTTGTTGGCAATCAGTCTGAAATTTTTTCAGAATTCTCCAGTGCCTCCTTGAATTTTTAAAATTAATTTCCTTCACAGTGCTCTCAAAAGATAGTATACTAATTTTTACTTCAAGCATTGCATTTTCAGATACTATGTCGAACACTAAGGGAAATGAGGAGATTTCAGACGTCAAATGCTGCTGCAAGAAACAGTGCTGAGGGAAAAAAGGCCAGTTGTTGAAGAAGAACCTGTCCAAGATGCAGCACCAAAGCTAAAGGACTACTTGAGAGCGATGAAGAGAAAGGACTTCACTCCTACAAGATATGCTGATCCGGGTCTGTTGGGAGAGCTAGGAATCAAGACTGAAGTGGATGAGCTGTTGAGCAACATTGGACTGGAGAAATTTGCTAGTCTTGGCTATCCAACTTACAAGCAACTTTCTTGTGAGTTTCTTGCAAGCTTCAAGGTCTACTTCTACAAGTTTGATGAAGAATATGATGAAGGAGAAGAAGACTTTGGCAATAGATTCATCAAGTTCAGAGCCAACAAAGCATGGTACACCATGAGGTTCACTCAGCTTGAAGAAATCTTTGGATTTGATCAAGACTCAAGAGCACAAAGCATGCGCTTCAAGCATGATGAGCTAAGGCATGTATGGGAGGAGATAACGAATGATGCTTATAGAGCTGGTCATCTGAAGAGTGCTAGCATCTGCCATCCAGCTATCAGATATGTTCATAGAGTCCTCACTAGCACACTCTTCTACAGAAAAGAGCAAAGTATGGTCAAAGAAGAAGAGATGGGGTTGCTTGTGAATGGCTTGAAGAACATAATGGTTGAAACAAGACATGGGAAAATCCAAGGAGAGCGCTTAGGAGTTGGTCTTGTGACAATCCTAATGAAGCAATTTCTAACTTGCCAACAATGGGCTTTCAACACTAGAGACAAGAAGCCAAATATAGTTATTGGAGGCGTGATCACTCCTATCTTGCTTGGTGCTGGAGTTGAGCTTGGCACACCAGATGCTACAATGATCTTCCTAGATGTTCCTTATCTCAGTAAGATCGATACCTTTCAGGAGATGTTGAGACAGGATTTGGCTATCAGTTTGAGCTGGAAAACAGGAAGAATAAGATCATCTTGCCCAAGCAGCGCTTAACCAACTTCACCTCCTATGAGAACATCTTATTTCATGCCAACAGAAGATGAGCTTTATGATCCAAGGACTGACCCACCATTGATGAGGCCAAACAAAATGAAGAACATGAGCACCATCAAAGACTCAGATGTGAAAGAAGACATTGAATAGCAGCATCAAGAACAAGAGGTTCAGCATCAAGGGATGGAGGAGGATGAACATGAAGACTATGATAGCCGCCCTTATGCATTTGACCCATATGATGTGATATGCACATCTGAAGCTTCAAAGGCTGCACAGGAGCACATTTGGCTTCTTCAGAGGTGGAACCACTTACAGGACGAAGCCATCAGAGGTTTGCTGAAGACAGTCAAATCAAGCAAGAAATCGGTTGACTCATTGAAGAAGAAAGTGAGGAAGCTCAAGAAGAAGTTGGGAGGATCTTCATCAGCCAAAAGAACTGATCAAGCGGTCCAAACAGAGCCACAAGGAGGAAGATCTGATGCTGAGGACATGTCTGAGGACACACCAGAGGCTACAGTCCAAGAGAGACACTCATTTCACATCAGTGAGCGGGCAAGGACACAAGCTTCTCAACCGGCCAGGCATTCATCTCATATAGCTGCTCCAAGGCGAAAAGGGAAGAAGAGAAGGACTAGACAGCAAGCTCCATCAGATGAGGAAGCTTCACCTTCCCATGCCATTGAGAGTTCAGACTCTCACCAGTCCTCCACCTAAAATAAGGTACACCACACTAACCATTGTAAATACCACTCATTTTTTTCATGCGATTGTTTGCTTTATGTTTGTGAACACTCTCTTTAGCATTTTTATTACATAGGCACTGTGTAATTTAAGTGTGGGGGAGGGTGTATGATGGACTGATGCCTGCATTTGCATTTGCATAATAGAATAGGAATTATGCATCATGATTACCTAGCATCTAAGGCATAGAAAAAACCAAAAATATTAAAAAAAATTCAAAAATATTGCATTAAAAAAAGAGTTTGATTTTCATGCATTCTTATAGGATTTAGACTTCATGCATTCATTTAGGACTATCTTGCTTGTTTAAATTGGAAACTATGATAGTACAACTTTGTTAATGCTAGTAATTTATAAAAATGAAGCCCTTGTTTTTAATAATTTGTTGCATTTGATGTTGAACTAGAAATAAAGCTGAACCACTTTTGGAATTTACGTTTGTGTGAGCTTTGTTTGAGACTGAATCATGCTTTAAAATGATTTCAACCTTTGTATAAGTGGAACCTTATTTAAATTCGCACTTATCATGCGTTATGCTTTTGTGATTGATGTCATGGATAGTTTAAAATATTTGGATCTTCTTATCCTCTTTTGCCACTCTCTAAAAGATCCATTTAGATTTCCCCAACCTTAACTAAACCTTCTTTCAAGCCAAGACATTAATAGTGTGTGATTTGTGAGGCCTCTTCCATCAAGTTGTTGCTTAGCAAAAAGTGTTGGGTTGGAACTACAAGGGAAGTAATCCCATTATAGAACTAGCTCACTCTTGAGTTAGATAGGCTAGGATGTCTGGGGAATGGTTTGGGTTTATCTTGAAATTAGTTTTTAAGAGAAGCAAAGAAGAAAAGAAGTGAAGGCACAAAAGAAAAAGGAGTGTGACACAAGCAAAAGGGTGGAAATGTTGATTCTAAACTCAAAGAAAGAAGGCTCATGTTCAAAGAAGAAAACAAGATGCAAGAAGTGCAAAAACAAGAAAGTCAAAAAAACAAAGGCGAATCAAGCACCAGAATCACCAAATAAAGGTGGCAAACTCAAAAGAAGCAAATCGCCACCACTTGAAGTTTAAAAGAAGAAGTGTCCTCCAAAGCGCTTGAAGGAGAAAAGTTTTTGGGTTTTTAAAAGGGTTTAAATTCTTAAAAGGGTAGTATAGGAAGGTTTTACACTGATAGGCTAGAGTTAGGAACACATCTTGTAGATCTTGGGTAGATGGGAGTCTTCCTTTGTATGTGTAAGTTGGTCTTTGACCCTTAGCATTTTGCCAAAGCACAACCATGCTTTTCCTTGAGAGAACCCTTTAAACACCAAAACCAGTTTGTGAAGTGGGATCATTTTTAATCCACTAAGCCTTGTCCCTTAGCCAAATGACACTTTCGCATTTGCAAAAGCATGATTCACGGTTTGAGCATAATTGAATGTTAAAAAGGTTGTTTGATTTGATGAGTATTTGTAGGTTGATAGCTTTGTGATCATTCTTGTTTTGTGATGAAAGTGGCTAAGTATTTAAAGTATTCTTCCATCAAGTACACTCTAGAATTGGGAACATTGACTTTGTTTTGATTTATTGTAGCATTTTCAAAGATATGAGTTCCCATTTAAAACCTCATCACCATGTTAAGTGTTTGTTTGCTTGAGGGCAAGCAAAAGCTAAGTGTGGGGGTGTTGATAGCTTTATATTTTAGATCATTTTAGGCTGCATTTCATGCATCTTTTCCTTTTTTTTTGCATTATAGTTTAGCATATTAGTATCATTTGCACTTAGAATCAACATGGCATGCATTTAGCTTAGGATTGCATACATTTGCATACATGTGCATGTTTGTGGTGGTTTTCAGGTGTTTTTGGAGTTTCTTGGAGCTGGGAAGGAGATGGAAGCAGCTCATGGTCAAAGAAGATGTCAGAAATGGAGCTCTTGCAAAGTCTGGTCTATATCGAGCAAGTATATCGAGCAGAACACCCGTGGAGTACGCTCGATGCAAGCAGCAGGACGAGAGGAAGAGGATAAGCACGATGGTTCCAAGCCGTTGGTCTGCATCGAGGAAAAGCATCAAGGAAAATCATCGAGGAAGGACGTTGATACGCACTGCATGGACCATATCGAGGTCTCATATCGAGCTACGACCTCGATGCAACTTGTCCTCGTTGACCACTTGACTTTTTTTAACCTTATCCTATCTTTTTGGGTTTTTTATGCTTCTTTTGGCTCCCTATTATAAAATAAAACCCACAAAACATTATCTTTATGCAAGTTTAGCTTTCTATCAAAAACTCTCTCTTCTCTAAACCTTAAAGGGCGATTTGTCTTAAGGATCTTAATCTTTAATAAAGTTTGCATTTTTATGGTTTAATCTTGTCTCTTAATCTTTGTTCTTGCACCTTGGTAGTTTTGATTTATCATCTTTGCATTTTAACCTCATCTAGTTATGTTTAACTCCAAATTAATGGGATTAAATATGATTAGTGAGTAGTTTACTTTATATTTAGGGTTCTTAGTAGGGAAAATAGTGATTAAGATGTGATTAAGTGGTGATTAGGCTTATTTATTTATTCCCAGTTGTCTCCTTCTCTTGCAAAGTGGTTATTGTTCATAAAGCTTGCTCATTTTGATTGAATATGGTATTGATTGATGCATATGGTTCACTAAATGGCTTGTTTTCTCATCTCAAAGTATAGTTCACTTATTTGGCTTGATATTTTAACTTGGTCTATGTTTCCTTTGTCCAGTGACACCAAAGTGATAGTTCACCATTGCTAGATGATTCGTTTATGGCTAGATAATGCTGGTTTTGAGATTCTTGCTTGATGGTTAGATACTATGCATCAAAAGATCTTGCATTTGTTTCATTCATGTTCACTGCTTAGCATTGTTAGGTTGTTGCATTTGTGTGCTTAAACTCATGTTCTTGATTGGTGCTTAGCTTACTAGGTTCTTATTGGTTCACAAGATTGATAAGTTGATCTGAATTCTTGCTTGGGTGAGAGAATGATTGCTTGATTAGTACATCTCTTAGGGTAGAATGGTTCTGATCTTTATGCTCATAGTTGAAGGATACGCCATCACAAGTGGGTCTGACACTTCAATCTTGTTGAATGTGAACTGCTTATTGACGCCAAGCTGGTTCCTTTTAGATACCTTGTCTAGGAGTACAACATTGAGAATTTCTTGCCTATGAACGCTTGATGTTTGCCTCTGTTAGAAATCCCTATTTTCACTCTTGAAAACCACTATCCCACAATTGCTAAGAACCTTGAGTCTTGCTCTTAATTAATTGTCTTTAAGATCATCTTGCTTAGTTCTTGGTTTAGTAGTCATTCTTGCTTAATTCTTGTTTAGTCATTGCCTTAAGTTCATTGTTTAGTTTTGTTCACTTGCATTTAGTTTATGCTTTCTTTTCATTGCATTATTAGGTTGTTAGACTTGTCCTTGTTCAATCAAAACCCCATCATTGCTTATCTTATGGCATTGTTTGCATCTCATCTTCCACAAATTGGATTGATACCTGATCCATATTCTACAACTGATTAGAGGCTAAGGCCATTTGAGTTCAGACCTGCAAACGTCTTGTTTCATAAAGCCAAAATATACCTTAGACATCTAATTCTTAGGCTAAGAGAACAAATCCTCTAAAACACTCATTGCATCATTTCATCAAACACTTATCAGGCAAAAGAGAAAGCCAAGATACTAAACAAGTCTAGCCAAGACTAATCTAGTGTTAAGCACTTCAAATAGAGAGAAGACAATCATATTAAGCATAAGACATCACTAATCTAATCCTAAAACCCCTCTAATATATCCCATCTCAAACCCTAAATAAGACTACTCACTAGCCATAGTCAAAACCACAGATTCCAAAGAGAAATAATGGTTAACCATGATTAGAAAGCATAATAAGCAAGAATAGATTAAAAGGCAAGTACAAAAATTTATTAAATCAAACTAGTTCTTACAAAACAAAACTGAAAAAGGAAAGGTTTTTAATGCTGGAACAGTAGCATAATAATAAGATCTAAGTTCCCTAACCATTTTAGGACTTTAGTATTTATAGGAAAGCTTAGAAACCCCTAATAAACCAAGAAAAAAAACAGAATTACAGCTAACTCGGGTGGATCATATCGGCATCTTACATCGATACAGACATCAATATTGGGTCTTCACGTGGCTGTATCGACATGCTCCTGCTCGATATTGTGATCGATACACAAGGCTTCAAGGGTGTATCGGTTTGGCTCTCCTGGTGTAGACATCGATACAATTGCCCTTTTTCTAAGGCATATGGAGCAGCTTAACATCGATATTGCACTTCGATATTGTCCCATCTCTGGTTTATCGACTTGGGTGGTCGATACACTGATCAATATGAATCCTCCTTGGCGTATCGAGGTCCTCCTTGTCAATATGTTGTCCTTGTACATCATGCTCCTTCCGTATCGACGTGGAGTCATCGATATTCACCTCGGTATGCTCCATATCGATCAGATCACATCGATATCCTGCTCGATATTGGCTCAACTGACCTTGTCCTTCTCCTTGCTCCATTCCCCGCTAACAGCCATTGCATCACTTGGTCTCCAAACTCCTTCTAATACCTGAATAAAACTCCAAATGTATGCAAAATGCAATGCAACTCCTAAAACTACACTAACTTCTAAATGTATGCAAATGGGACAAGAAGAAGAAAAAATATGCATGCTAAGAGACAAAAAATAGTGATGAATGCATGCTAAGATGATATAAATAATGGAGATATCACTTCACATTGGCTGCCATCACATGTAGCTAAGTACTCAACCAGCTGCCATCCTTTTTCAATTTATATTCCTAGAAAGTGTCCATTACTAACTATGTCAAGCAACATCCTGAGGTGTGGAGTCACTCCCATGTAAAGAGTGCATAGGAGGGATTGGTCTGAAAAGCCATGGTGAGGACATTGCTTAGTATAATCCTTAAACCTCTCCCAAGCTTCAGATAATTTCTCTGGAGGGTCTTGTGTGTTACAGAATATAGCATTCCTTAGCTTTGATGTTCTAGAGGTTGAGAAGAACTTTGCAAGGAAGACAGCTTTGCACTGAGCCAAAGAAGTAACTGAACCTGCAGGCAATTTCTTTTCCCAACCATGTGCTTTATCACCAAGGAAGAAAGGGAATAACCTGAGCTTGAAGGCATCTTCTGAAACCCTATGCAACTTAGTCAAACTGCAGATTCTGTCAAACTCATCCAAAGGATCCTCTGTTGGTAATACATGGAATCTGTTATTCTGCACTATTGCAATGATTCCACTCTTGATTTGAATGTTGACATCCTCTAGAGGTGGTGGAGTGATGCCAAAACGTGATGTATGAGAGCCTGGTGTATCTCCTGCTCCAATAAACTTTAGAGGAGTATTAGCAGCCATGATTGTACCTGAAACACTGTTCAAGTAAGATAGTCAATAAATGTATCAAAATGTATGCATTGTCTCACAGAAAATTAAAATCTCTATGAGCAAACAATCCCACACGACAATGGTGCCAAATTGATAAGCAGGTTTTCACAGCTTAAACAATTAACCCACTACTAATCAGTTGTAGTATAGTATAAAGTATTTGTCAAATCCAAGTAGGAAAGATGAATCACAGAGAATACATGATATTCTATGAGCTAAGCGAAGCAAAGAAAGATTTCTTTTAACAAGACAATGATCAGAGTGAGACAAAAACATTAACAGTGAATCAACTTAAGTAAAAACACAACTTTCAACTAGTAAAAATAGAGTAAAAGGCAGAGGCAAACATAGCAAATGCAGGAGATATTCGAAATTAGACAAGCAGGGTATTAGGATGGGAATAATCAACATAGAATGATCCTTAGCTTCTAACAAGATGTTTAAACAATCAATGAATGCATGATCCTTTAGTATATAACTCTAATAAGCAAATCAATCCACTCTCATGAAATTGATTCATTTGAATGCAATCTAATCAAGATCTAACTCTCATTAGTGATCAGGAAACAATCAAGCATAGAGAAACAGTCCTATCTAGCCAATATGCTCACTAGTCATCCATTCTCATATGTAAGGATAAACAAATCCACTAAGAGGTTGGTTCAGGGATTTCAACAAACACTTTTGGTGCATAGGAAACCTAAACTCAAAATTCTGATGATCAGAAAGAATCAAGCATTAAGAATACCTAATAGTAAAGGATCAAACATCATCTATTCCTAAACATAATATTTTAAGCTTTGGATTATCCTAAATCTAATCCATCCTTAAACCCATAAAAGGCTACTTACACATCATGGTTGATCTATCAAAAACTAATAAAGGGATGTAGAAAATCATGATCAGAAGCGATAACAAGACAATCAATGACAAGAAACGCAATTTTCTATTAGAAACTAAAATTGTTGCTTACAAAAACAAAAAATCTGGAAAAGGCTCAAGAACAAGAGAGAGAGAGAGAGAGATTATAAATGAGATAAAAGCATAAAACTAAAGATTAATTATTGGATAAGTGATAAGAAGATAAGGTTTTGCTTTTATAGTCAAAAGTCAAAGTTTGGTCAACTTGGTCAAAGCCTAAAAACCTAAGGTTGACCAAAGGCAAAACTGTTTGGGAATGGGGCTTGTATTGGCCAACAGTTCAATATAAGGTGGTCAATACACAAACTCGCCTCCTAATATCGACTGTTAAGCCGATACTGGGGTCTCCAGAGTTTGGTTTCTGCTTGATCTTTTGTATCAGCTTCCTGCCCGATACCCTTGTCCGATACACCCCAACGTCGATCACTTGTCGATACGCCACCTCGATACAAAGGTCAGAA
Organism: Thlaspi arvense; assembly: GCA_911865555.2. Classification (NCBI taxonomy): domain Eukaryota; kingdom Viridiplantae; phylum Streptophyta; class Magnoliopsida; order Brassicales; family Brassicaceae; genus Thlaspi; species Thlaspi arvense. The sequence goes on along the minus strand of OU466859.2, from coordinate 31,468,414 downwards.
ACTTCTCCAGCTTCTTTGAGTGCTTCTCCATGTCCAAGCTTGATCCTCAACTCTCCAGACATCATTCATTGCCTCATAAAGACCTGAAATACACTCCAAATGCAAGAGAATATGCATTCCTAACACTAATGCACCATAAGTCTAATATGAATGCAAATGGGACACTTTAGACTATAAAATGGATGATATGTTATAGATAAAACTATACTAAATAAAGCCTAAAATGATGTAATTATGCTAGCTATCAGATCATAAACTTAATCTCATGGAATCGCACACAAGAGACATAGATTCAAATGTTTACTAAGTGAATAGATCCATCATACTTAAATAAACAAAACAAATCGTAAGCTTTAGAGAAAACTTTCTCTTTAATTTCCAAATATATATATATATATATATATTACACTGAGAACAATTGAGCTTTCATAACTCGTACAAGAGATTTACAATTAAATACAACTAAATAAAATTATTTCCATTTAAGCAAAATGACAAAAATCTGCTAAATCAAATAATAGTCTTCTTGCCACCAATTATACCATGGACATTAAATAAGAATCCTTTGACTTTGTGATGTGATACTAAGAGTTTTGAGCTCTTTCTCAGTCACCTAAACCAGTACTAGCCAATGTAGTATAACATAGGGTTTTTATCAATACAAAGGTCTAAGATAGATACCACTAGGAATGCAATAGAAGTCTTAAGTCAAGCTAAAACAGAGAAGAAGTTGTTTAAACTACTGAACTAATTAACTAAGAGAATCAAAGACTAAGCAAGAATAAGTGAAAGCAATACTTAGCAATGATCAAGCAAGAAAACAGAGCAACAAAAACATAGTACTAAGCAAATTTCGAAATTCAATCATATAAAAGTAAGGCTCCTAGATGTGGTTATTGAGTTTGGGGAATTTAAAGGCAAGATTAGGCTGTTATCAAACTCATTAAAAATGCAAACTACCAAGTAATGCTAATTCCTAGGCATAGAGTTCACAATCAAGCAAGTTAAATCCAATCTCTTGGCAAATAACACTTTGCTAAACATCCTAACAATAACTAACTCTCATTAGTGCTAGAATCAATAGCAAGCAGGTTCAATCAACTCTACTTCTTAGACAGCCAGTCTTTTGAGCTAAGACAAGTATATCCTCTAAAAGACAAGATCAACATTTCATCAAACACTTGGTGGGCATAAGAGAAAGTATAACTCTAGATTCACGTGATCAAGACAAATCTAGCTTAAAACAGACTAATAGAGAGGAATCAATCAATATTAAGCACTAACAGACCCTAATCAAGCCTTAAATTCCTCTAATCTACCACATCTAAGAACCCATAAGATAACTACTCACTAATCATCATGTAAACCATCAAATCACAAGGAGAAAAGATGTTAAACATCATTAAAAAGAGAGATTAAGAAAGATAAATGCAGAATTTCAAATTAAAAAAGGGTGGATCTTGTTCTTGCAAGCCAAAGTGATTAAGAGAGAAAACTGGATAAAAGCAAGAACAAGACTTGCTAAAAACCTTAGGCTAAAGAGTATTTATACTAAATTAAAAAAACCCTGAAGCAATGGCATTCTTGTAAATAACTGAGGCTGGGATTTAGTGGGCATCGAGCTCGCCAGCTCGATGTGAGTGCTTGATGTTGCTCCCTCGGATGCTTGACATCGAGCTAGACAGCTCAATGTGAGTGCTCGATGTTGATATTGGTAGTCTCAGGACAGAGATGTCGTGCGATGTGAATGCACGATATGGGTGTCCTGTGGCTTGACATCGTGCTACCCTGCTAGATGTGATCTCCTGTCTTCTTGGGTGCATTACATCGCGTGATGTGGACTACATCAAGCTCGATGCTGGGCCAAAATTCCACTTCGTTAGCTCCTCTTGACCCTCCTTTGTTGGGGCAACTCCCAGAATCATTCATGTGCTTCCTCCTTGCCTTTGATAGCTCCTTAGATACCTAAAAACATTCTTTATGCAAAGAAAATGCAAACTACAATCTAATTGCAACGTAAGTCTAAGAACAAAGGAAAATGGGACAAAGGAGAAGGAAAACATGCAAAAGGAGACTAATACCTAAACTAAATCCAAGCCTAAATGATGCAAATATGAGAGATATCAACACCCCCACACTTGCCTTTTGCTTGCCCTTAAGCAAACAAACTAAGATAAATGGAAGATGAGGTTTAAAGGTGGCAACTTAAATCCAAAAATGCTAAGGTAAAGAAGTGAAATTAAGGTCCAAGTGCCTAATTGTAGGATGCAAATCACGATCAGCTATTTTTAAAAAACTTAGCCATGTTTATCCTGTTTCAAAATGATCTCAAATCTCAGCCTAGACAAGTATTCAAATCAATCAACTCTTCAACATTCATTAAACATAACCAATGAATCAAGTTTGGGCAAATCAAGTGAAAACATTTGGTCTAAGGGTATAGTTATGAGATGAAAATGATCTCATTCAAGTAAGGGTTCAAAGACTCAAAGGATCACTCAGTGAAATGATTCTATCTTAGGCAAAATGCTAAAAGTAAAAGCACACTTATGCATGCAAGTTAAAGCTCTCTTCTAACCTTTTACCCAAAGATGAACCTAAACTTCTAAACCAAAAGTAAAACTCCTAAGTCTACCCTTTCTCAAAGCACTTGATATCTTTCTTCTTTATGTGTGGGGAAACTCCTTCTTCTTTGCTTGTGTGGTTGATTCTTTTGTTAGAACTTGCTCTTCTTTTGTTGATTAGGCGCCATTCTCATCACCTTTGGTGGATTGCTTTGGTCTGATTTCTCCTTTTGGATGACCCTTGAAAGCATTGCTGTTGTTGGCACCTTCTCTTCTTTAACACTTAGAGCTTTCTTCCTTATATACTTAACAACAAACTTAACTTTTTCCCCCCATACTACCATCCTCATACTTCTTCTTCTTCATAAAATATATAAACAATGAAACTCAAACCACTTAACACTACCCTTTCCCAATCTCCTAACCTAGAGCCAAGCTCAAAATGCAAGCTAGTATCTACAAGAAAGCTTCTTCTTGCCAGCCTTAATCCTAACACTTTTTGCCAACATAAAATTCGAAAATATGCATGCAAGGCTTCACAACTCTCACAAAAGTGTTTGGGTTTAGAAAGGAGGATTGGTTTAGGGTGTGGATTAACTGTCCCATAATGATGAGGATCAACTACTTGGATTAACAAGAGTGGTAAGAAGGAAAGAAGATGATCCAAGTACGTATATAGTAGCCATGAAATCACTTTTCAGTGCACAAACATGATAATTGAGTTTCAAATTAAGGTTCTAATAGGATAGAGTTGATTTTCAATGAACAAATGGTTTCAGCATGAGGTGAAAGAATCGGATTTAGCATTCAAAACATGGTTCAGCCTTAACTTCTAACTTTTCATGATGCATCAAACACCTAACCACTTAGACATTGAAATCATTTCTAAACACTAAGAATTTTACCAGGAAATATCATCATTGTGCCCTATGCAAATGCAATGCAACCTATATGAAAACACTAGACTCAATCCTAAACAGATGAATGCAACTATATGCTTTTCTTTTTGATTTGCAAAGGATGCAAAAAAAAGTTTAATTTTTTTGTTTTTTGTGATTTTCTATGCACTTAGATGTATGCATGTATGCATGAGACTTAAAGATGAATGCAAAGAAAAACTAAGAACAGAAAACACAAAGTCAAACCCCAAATCCATCCACCATACTTAAATTACACAATCCCTTGTGTAATATAAGAGTGAAAGATATAAGCAAACAGAAACATATAAACATAAACTTAAAGAAAAATGCATGGTATATACAAGGTAAGGAATGTGGTACCTTAATTCTGGTGTGAGGTGTGATGGGAGGTGTCAGAGAGATCTTCAGTTTCTCCTTGCTCATAGGATGAACCAGGTTGGAGATACTTGCTTGCTCTCCTCTTGTTTCTTCCCTTCTCTTGTGATGAAGATGATGTTGGTTGAGGTACCCATCCAGTCCAAGGTGCAGTCACATGAGTTGGATTCCATTGAGAGTCTCACTCTTGCCAAGTAGTGCAAGGCTCAGAAGAGGAGTAGAGAGATGCCTCCTATGCAGATAATGGTTGGGTCCTAGGCTCATATGATGAAGCCCTTGAAGGTTCCCATGCTGGACATTGTTCAGGTTGCTGCACTTGAAAGGAGTGTCTTCTTGGGGGCATCCAGTTTGCCTCCTCTTCTTCTTGGTGCTCTTCCTGTTGTGGCTCCTCATACTGTGGCTCAAACTCATGGCCTTGACTTTGGTGAGAAGCTCCTTTGGTTTTGGATTTGTCCTTCTTGAACTTCCCCTTCACCAAATTGGCAAGCTTCTTGATGGTTTTGTCTTGCCAGTTACACTATCTCTGAAGCTTGCTGATATGCTCATGAACATACTTGAGTGAGCTCCCTTAGCTTGGTACCTCATGAGGTTCAAAGTGGAACCTTATAGCATTGTACTCCAGCAGATCATCTTCTAGTTCCTCTTCTTGGGATTCCTCTTCAACTTTAGTGCCAGCATAATCTCCTTCTTCCTCCTCTTCAGTGCTTTCTTCACTCTCCTCCTCCTCAGCTGCAGCAATATTTCCACCATGGTATAACACTCCTTCACTTGGGTTGAAGTCTATATTGCTCCTCATTGAGAAGGAGGTGTGCTACACATTTGAGAGGAGGAACTTTGCTGGTTCTTTTGATTTTGTGAGAATTGATAGACATGTTTGCCTTAGATGGTCTTCTCAATGAATTGAGTTCCCTTCAAGTATCCAAGATCCATCCATTGTACTGGCAAGGCATCTCCGGAATGATCTTCAAGGTTCGCCCCACTAGCCATCATAATAGCTGTCACAATTTCTTCAATGTGCCGCTGAGAATTCTTCTCCCTCTTGCCATTGTTGACAATCCAGCTTTTATAGGTGACGAGCTGCACAAAGAGAAGGGTTACATAGCAAGGAAGCTTCAATGGCTTATGGATCATATGGCCATCTTTGCTGGTCAGCGCTAACATATGCACGCCATGGAAGATGATATCTATTTCCCTAGCAGAGATCTTATGTGTTTCCCTCCTTGCAAACAAAGTGTTACCAAGGGCCTTGTGTGCATATCTCAAAGTTGGGTGCCTGAGGTCTGTGTTCCTTTTTACTCCAAGAGTCAACTCATCAATACCAATCACCTCCCAAAGCTTTGCAAGGTCTTGCATTCCTATCTTGAACTGAGGCTTATGGCTGGGGTAGAAGTCCATCCCAAGGGCTGCAGAGAGTTCTATGAAAGTGGCTGAATACTTGTGCTTGCCAAGCCTGAAAGCAATCCAGCCATCACCATTCTCCAGCTCACTATTTTCATAATTCACCACTTGAAAGGTTGAAAGGGATTGGATGGTAAGGTGCTGGTAAGAGGGAAGGGCTGACTCCATGAACTTCCTTAGCTCTATTGCTGCAAAGATGGCCTTGCAATCTTCATAAATGTATAGCTCCTTCATAGTGGGGACACAAGGATACCTTGTGGCCTTGAAGATGCACTTGCTGAAGAGCTCCACAAGATCTTTCGAGGTTGGTTGCTTGTTGGGGGCTTCTTCAACAACATTCCCCTTCCCTTTGGCTTTGGATTTGGCAGCCTTACTCACCACTATCCTCTTGCCAGCAGCCTTTGAGGACTGACCCTCAGCAACCTTCTTTCCCTTGTCTTTTAATTCTGGTTGTGCAGGAGCCTTCATCCTTGTTCCTTGGCTTTTGTTCACAGCTGGTTCATTGATTTTTTCCATGGTACCTACAACAAGTCTTGAAGATTATTATGTATAAGAACAAATGGGATCAAGAACAATGATTTAATGCTCTTAAAAAATTTCTCAAGTCTACAAGAGGTCTATCTAGTTATCAAACATGTAAACCTCTAAAGAACTAAGAGAATTCAAGAGTAAAAGATTCATAAACATGCTAGAATCTAAACAGATTTTTAACAATTCATAAACATGATCCTAGCTGGTGGCTCTAAACAAAATGAAAAATCATAATGCATAAGGAATATGAAGCAAAGCAAGACAAGAGATTATGAACAATAATAAAACTCTAAGATTCTAACTTGCTTAAAAAATTAATTTCACCATGCAAAATCAAAACAAGGATATCAACTAAACAAAACTAGTTCAAATGGCATATGATTTAAAAATAGCTAACAATTTCTAACCATAAGAACAAGAGGTGTATAGTTTTTGAAGTAAACCTTTGTGGACTCCTTGAGCACTTTGGAATATACAGTAAAAGAGAGAAAAAGCAAGCAATTTCGTGGCTTAGATGAAAAATGAGAGAAATGAGAAGTGTGAGAAGAGAAAAGAGAGCAAGTGTGGTTTATATAGAACAAGGGAGGGGACAAGGAATCTTATGGAGTGGGGGACAAAAGACAAAGTGCTCAGAAGTGGGTCAGAATGGCACGGGAGGAGCCAAAAATTTCAAATTCAAACTCCCTTGGCTCCAAATCAAGAGAGGGAAAAGTTTTGAAATTCAAAAGACTTACCTCGCGGGTAACATCAAGCTGTCTCGATGTGTGGACATCAGCTCGGTTGCTCAATGTGTGGACATCGAGCTCGGTTGCTCGATGTGAGTGCTTGATGCTTGCACCAATACTTCCTGCCCTTTTACATCGCACGATACGGGTGCTCGATGTGAGGATGTCGAGCATGGTTAGCACGATATGGGTGCTCGACATCTTTGGCTCAACTCTCGGGCCTCTTACGTCGCGCGATGTGCATGCTCGATGCTCCATAGTTTTGTTTTCCACATTTTCACATCGCACGATGTTCGTGCTCGATGTTTCTCGAGCTCCTCTCGGGCAAAAGATACCGCACGATGTTCATGCTTGATATCTTGCCCGAGATGCTTTTTCTCCCCACATCGAGCTTGGTAGCTCGATGTGTTTGCCCGACATGCTCTGGATCTACTAACATCGAGCTCCTTAGCTCGATGTGGATCCTTGATGTTTGGACATCAAGCTTGGTAGGCTCGATGTGTGAGCTTGATGTTAACTAGAACATGTTTATTTGGTTCCCAAACCATCCTCTCATCACCTTAGCTTCACACCTGCTTCTAGGGACAATGAAAATGCATAAAAATAAACTAAAACGCGTAAATGTTTACAAGGATACCATGGGACTACCTCTCACGTGTGCTTGTTTAGAGTCACTTAGCTTGACTTTTCTTGGTTCTCCTAGTTGGTGTGAGAAGGAGTTGTGAAGCTCCTTGGTGGAACCTCCTCCTTAGTGGCTGCAGCTGATGACTTGAAGTTCTTTATGCTACCTTTCAGCCTCTTAGTAACACCACCAACCTTCACTTGTGCAAAGGGTTTAGCTTTACCCTTGCAATGTACCTTGTAGCCAACTTCACCATTTGAGACATAGTGCCTAAGAACTACCCCATCTTCACCAGAATCCAATATGATTTCATTACCAATCTTTAAAACCTCCACTTTGAGGACCTCCTCTTCAGTGGCTTCTTTAAACAGCAAGAGAAGACATCACTCATCAAATCTTGCACCAATGTAACCATCAAATGCAGGCTAATGCTCAGCAGCTCCCTTTTTCTTGTTCAGCTCCATAGAGAAAGCATGTTCATTCTCTAACTTGCTACCTTTGGAGTCAAACTTCAGCACTTCTCCTTGGTTAGCCTAAGTTCAATAGTACACTCCCTTGCATCAAACACAACTCCAGCGGAGGCCAAGAAAGGCTTTCCCAAGATGATAGGATTCTTGATCTTCCCTTCTACATCTAAGACTAGAAAGTCAGTTGGGATTGTTACTCCTTCAATCATCATGGGTACATCTTTGAGAGGCTCCTAAAGGTGTCTTAACCAAGTCATCAGCATTTGTTAGAGACACATTGCTCTTCTCAAATGAAGTGTAGCCTAATGCCTTAGCTGTGGAAGAAGGCAACAGATTGATGCTTGCACCTAAGTCACATAGATAACTCTTGAAAGTCTCCCCTTTAAGTTCACAAGAAAGAGTGAAACAGCCAGGATCACCAAGCTTCTTGATGTCCAGCTTCTTGACATCTTATACTTCAGCCTTAGCTAGAGCTTCTTTCAATTAATCATGGACATCAATGCCTCTAAGCTTCATCTGAGCAGTATAAAGAGTGGCATACTTCTCCACTAGCTGTTTCTTGAACCTTCCAGGAAATGGGATATCAGGTTGATAAACTGGAAGAACATTAGATTGATCCTCCTTCTTAGCTTCAGTAACCTTGACAAGGTCTTCCCTCGTACTTTGAGCTTCAATGTCCTCATTGAACAAAGACAAGAACTCCTCTATAACAGCCTCATCCTCAGAAGTACCCAAATCTTCCTTAGAGTCAACAGCTTGGCAATACTATTTGGGATTCATCTCACACTTGCCTGGAAGGTTACCTTGGGGGCGTGGTCCTGCTGCTACTCCTTTGTTATTCGCCAAATTGTTCACTCTTGCAGCTAGACCATCAAATTTTCTAGTGAGCTCTACATGAACTGAGTCTATCTTGTTATGGACATGTACAAATTTCTTGTTCATTTCCAAGGTACCATTAAGCTGAGATTGTAGCACCCTTTTGGATGAGACTCTTGCTTTCAGAATCTTGAGAGCTATAAAAGGCTTGAGCTGGTGCTTGAGCAGTAAAGCCTGGAGGGTTGAATTGAGGTCTAGGCTAGAAGTTGTTGTTCCTTGGAATAAAAGCTGGATTGTTGTTGTTGTAAGGCACAAAGGGCTTTGGTTGGCCAGCTTGTTGTTGCCCTTGTTGAGGTGGGTACACCTGATCATGAGGGCTGGCAACATTATTGCCCTTATAGGACAAGTTTGGATTGTTCCTATAGGAGTAATTGTTGTAACCTCCCTGGTTACCAAGATAGTTCATCTCTTCCACTTTGCAGTCCTTTTGATCTTGAAGCTGAACTAAATCACCAACAAAGTTGACCTCTTTCCTTTCCTTCAACAGCTGATCAATCTTCTCATGAAGAGCCTTGATCTCTTTCTTGTTGTACTCCAGTTCATCCTTAGCACTTCTAGGAGTTCTATCATACCCCTCATTGTAGTTTCCATCAGATTCTGCAAGGTTCTCAACCAATTTCATTCTCTCATCAACATCTTTAGAGATAAAATTACCATTAGAGGCTGTAACATTCTGATCTTTGGGAGAGCGCCCCTGTATAGAGTGGAGATGAGTGAGGCTTGTGAAAACCTATGGTGAGGGCACTGAAGTATGTACCCTTTGAACATCTCTCATGCTTCACCAAAACTCTCGGAGGAGAATTATGCTGCCTTTTTGTATCCGGGGTTATGAACGTTTAAGTGAAATCGAGGCATGTTTTAGGCAACAGACTTCTCTTAGGGTCGATCAACTACTTGTGGCGAGAGCCAGGAAAGGTTTCTCGAGCAGTAGATCATATGAATTCACCTTGATATTTATTCAGGGCGTTTAATTGCTAATTTGATTGAGCTTTGATGTATCTTTGGCTCTAGGCCATCTGATGCAAGATCCTTCCGAGTTTGACTGAATCATCAATTTTGAAACATGAGGTCCACAGAAGGGGAGATTGAACTGGATTGGTAGATCTAGGAGGGTGTTCCTCGCTTTGAAACCATACGGATAGATTTCTCCTTCCAGCGATGTTCCACTTTTTGTTCAATGAGGGTGTCCCCGAACCAGTTGTGGGCGTTTGAGTAACTAAGTTGGCAGTTACTGGTTCAGGTCAAGGCAATATAGCGTTCGAGCCTGCAACTGTGTCATCCGGGTTAGTACTAGAGGTACGTGGAGGGGCAGGTCGGACTGGATCAAGGGATCCATAAGATCGTTCCTTGTTTCTGACCCCTATAGGCGGGTTCACCCTTCCAGCCGCACTTGAACTTTTGTTTGGTGGGATGATTCCGAACAGTTTGTGATAGCTGTAAGAATTGGGCTGGTGATTAGTGGTTCAGTTTGATTTTTCATAGCGTTCGAACTGAAGTCAACATTTTTGTTTAAGGGATTAAATCCCTCAGGGTGACTGGTGCGGTCGATCTGAGTGTGGGCATAGACGAGCAAAAATTTGGGTAGTAAAACCCACATTCAAATATTTGTAGATTGACTGAATAGATTAGAGAAAGGATGGGTAAGAATCTCTATAAAAACCAACAAAATTAAGACTTTAGATGATAAACTGGTTTATATTGATTTGAATGAGTATTTGAGTACAAGAGTATGAGAATAAGAGAGCATGTGGGATACAACTTGCGAATTAGCTAAGAGATAGGATCGCTCAGTGACTCCTGCTCCTTTGAACTCTAACAGCTGCACAAATCTCAGGAGTTCCACTGTACCAAGCTCCCTGATATCTTCGAATCTCGTCTAACTTCCTTGAATTTATTCTTCAAGGATATTCCTCCATTGATGGGATCTCGACAGGTCCTTGGAGATGCAAATGGGCCAGGTACATCATAGGTTATGGGCTTCAAGTGCCTTCTTAATGGGCCTTAGTATGGACCAGATTTGGTGTCGAATTCAGCTCCATGTTTTAATGGGATATTCTTCATTAAGTCTCCTGGTTGTAACCAATTGATCCCACAAATTAATAGCATAGCCATAAAACTCAGTAGCTGCCAGTCTAACTTTTTGGTTTACGAAAAGTTTTAACAATCAAAGACTAGCTCGATCTTTTTTTCCCACTCCAAGTAGGCATCTGGATCATTTTTTCACATGAATGTTGGAATTGTTTGTTTAAGATCACTCAAGTTATTGTTAGGCTGAACCCTTGCTTCTTTAGCATGACTATGTCTCTTGAGATGATTGATCATAACGACTGTAGTAATCAACTTCATCATTACTCCTGGCTTGTCTAGGCCGATCTTTATCTCTTCTACTAGGTTTATAACACGCGCTACGCCCGAATCTGTATTAATAGTTTAGTTTAATTTTTTAAGTTATTATCTTGTAAATTATCAAAACTATAATAGATTTATAAAAAAATTCTTTATATAAGAGAAATTAAAATATAATGTGTAGTTTTCTCCTATTTTTATTTATAAAATTTTAAATTTAATTATGTGAAATAATAACAATAACACCTATCAAATTATCCAACTTTGACATACACATACGTTTGATATAGAGAAATGTTTTTTTACTAAGATCTTGGTATTTTTGTTTTAGTTTTCATAGGATTTCTACAGTTCTTTTTCTTTAAAGTATATGTGTTTAGATATTTATTTTTTTTTATTGAATGTGATGTTGTGTATATATGCATTTATGATCCATGATTCATGTTGCACATTTAGTTTTGTTAGAAAGTTGCTTCCTTCATACAAAGTCATTTCTTCCTTCTTCACGAGGTCATCTTATATCTTTATTCAGTTTTTATTGAGATCTATTTTTTGCAGTTTAATATTTGATAATTTTAGTTTTTATACTTGTAGGAATGGCGGTGTGGAGTCTTCGCATTATTTTTTACTATTTTTATCTTTTGTGTGCAATCTGTATGCTTTGATTTGAATATTTTATCTACAAATACCAATTTGAGTTTGATTCATAACTCTTTCATATTTTATTATTTAAATAGAATTTTAGAATGTGTTCCTCATATGTTATTAATGTTGGTTCAGATATAAGTAGTGGCTATGTATAAAAATCAGATTTAGAACTTGTTAAATTTTGAATGTCAGGTTATTTATGTTGTGTTTTTCTTTGTTAGTTTCTAAAATCTGAAACACCTAGTGTATTAATCATTGTATATTTTACTCTTGTAAACCTATTGCAACTTTAGATTGTTATTTATTGTTAAATCTTGTAAATCTTTGTTAGTTTCTTTGTTAATTTTATTATAATTTTTTTTATATCCTTTACATCTTTTGATAGTAAATTTATATTTTATTATTATTTATATAATTTTTTTGTATGTTTGATATATTAGGACTTATATTTGTTTTTATTAAGTTCTTTTATTGTTTCTAACAAAATAGGTAACATAGACATCAAGTTAATTTTTTTTGTACAAATGTTTTTTTTTTGTTAAATTTATTTTTTATATTAATTTTATTTTAGTTATAATGCTCATTTAACATGTTTAAAATTTTTAATTTAATTTTATGAACTTTTATTAAAATCTTATAGCATCACTTTTTTGGTTAAGTTTTTTATGTTGATTATTAAAAATGTTAACCCAAATATCAAGTTAGTAAATTATAACATAATGAAAGCTAAAAAAAACATAAATATTTATAAAAAAATGTTATGAAAATGTTATAATGTTTATGTTTTTAATAACATTTATAAAATTTATAAAAAAAATTTGAAACTTGAATTTATAATATATTGAAAGCTAAAAAAACTTTTTATAAAAACTTTTTTAATTTTTCATTATATAATAATAGCCTTAAAACAGTTTGGTTAAAATATTTAAAAAATTCACAGCAGATAATTAGAGTATGACAGATATATGTATGAGAGTGTACTTACCATGTCAAATAATCTGTAGTTGCTTCAATATTTTTGTCGAAAAAAACATACACATAATCATAAATATTTATAAATATTATAATTTATGATTCAAAAATTATAAATTTTCTTTCAACATGATACATTATATTTTTATTTTTATATCATTCAAATCTATTTTATCGAACTTGGTATGAAATGATGATATACTTTTTATACAAATATTTATCTGGATAAAATATAAAATTATAACATGAATAAATAATTTGTCATTGTATATTATCAACCGACTTACTATCTAGATAAAATAATATAATTAATATTATCTTCACAATGGTAAACTATTATTAGAAACTTGTAAACCTTATTTAGCGTGTAACTTCTTTATTGTTTCTATAGATTTTGAGCCACCTACTACAATATTCTTCTTCCTCCGTCTCTAGATATTCCCAAGTTATTCTCATGGTCTCTATAGGCTTTCTCTAATTTCAAATTAATTTCATTTTAATTATTCTTTTGATATTTTATATCTTTTGATAGTAATTTTATATTTTATTCCAATTTATATAATTTTTTATATACTTGATATACTTAGGACTTATTTTTATTTTATTAAGCTCTTTTGTTATTGATTTTCAAAACATGTAGCATAGACATCAAGTTAATTTCTTTTATATGAATGATTTTTTTGTTAAATTTATTTTTATATTAATTTTCAAGTTAATTCTTTGTTTTAGATATTAAGTTAATTTGCTTTTACGATATTGGTTTTTGTTTTGTTAGTTTAACTTTTTTGACATTAAATTTCCATTTAAATTTGAAGGATACTATATTTTAGTTTTTTTAACTTAATTTTCTTCTCTATTTGTTACTTAAGCTTTTTTATTATGTTTTTTCCATCTATGACACAAAATTAATATTTTTTTTTTCAGTTAATTTAGAAGTTAGAAATTTTCTTAATCTATATTATAAATTTAATAAAAAACGCTGATATGGACAATCATATTGAGTTTTTTCATCTTAATCATATTTAACAATTTTTTTGATTAATAGAAAACGATGATGTGGACCAATCAGATTGAGTTTCTTCGTCCTATGTAGACGTCCTCAATGTACTATGCCATCAACTTTTATATATTATAGATTATGCAAATTTCGTGGTTGCCTATGTTGTGTCTCTACTCGCACTTCCTCTAACTTCTCATAGAAGTCATTCATCCCAATTCTCATCACATGCTGCATCTCTCCCATTAACGCTTGCATTTGGAGATTTGTAATCATTGGTCATCTTTCTACACGGCTATCACTGTTGTTAGACATGGTTATTCCCTGCAAAGATTAGTAAGCAAATTAAAAGTAAAAGTCTTCACAAATGTTCAACTCGAGTGTTTTCCACACAAAGTGTTTCTCTCAAAATTTTCACTCAGTGAATTCTCTTAGTTCCAATAGAACTAATAATTAAATCGCAGTGCGTGCCTTTGAAGAACTAAACAGTAAACCAAGCAGAAAAAGAGAAAGAAAGATAAATAGTTTAAGAAAACTTAAATAGTCGATTGACTAGCCTGAACCTTTTTTTTTTTTTTGAATTAATCTCTTTTTTTTATCAATTTGTTTTTTTTTGTGTTTTCTTTTCTTTGGATCTTTTTTTTTTATAATATGGCTGGCTCAAATTACAACATATAGAAAGATAAGAAGGTGAAATGTTGAGAAGGTGAAGAGATGAGAAAATGAAGAGTTGTGTCACCAAACTTATGAGTGTTCTTTGATACCACTTGATATGATCCTTAAGATCTTTCATTCAAAGTTGGTTGGAATAATTCTTGACTCCAATAGAATGATGAAACTCCAAAGAAACAAGACATTGAAACCTTAGAAAGATGATGTGAATATCATCGATAGTGATTATATGAACCTAACCACATAATACTAATTTATACCCCCAAATAATTAATCCACTACATATTATTTGAGAAGTAACATTATTGAAAATAGCTGATTTGTCAACACTACAGCCAAAGTTAGTGCTTTTAATTGATGACATGTAAATGTGACATGTCAAACTTCTTAAAATAAACAAAATATTTTGATTGGTTGAATTAAAATTATAAGAGTTGTGGAATTGAAATATAAATAAACTAGATTATATTTATAACACTAAAATTAACAAATTTAAATTAACAGAAAATAAAATTTATTATAATTTCAAATTTTTCATATATTCATAATTTCATAAAATATAATTACTAAATTTGTTCAACAATATATATATATATATATATATTATAATTTCATATAAAAACCAAAAAAATACTAATTATCCAATAGAATAATAAAAATTCTATTATTAATAAGACTTGAAGTATGATATATTTTTATTTCGGAAAGTTGTTAATTTAAAAAAATATATTAATAACATCTAAACAAATTTTAAATAAACAAATTATTAAATAATACAATTTTAAATAAAATACAATCTTGATAAAAATAATTTAAAAAATAAAATGTTAAAAATAATAAAAATAATCAACTTTTATTGAAATTTTTTTCAAAAACGTAATTTTAAATAAATTTTCTTTTCAAACCAATATTTACTAAATGAATAAAGTATATGCTAATTATTATTTCATAATATTAATAGGACCATATATTTTTCTATAACTTTTATCATCTTTTTATTGTTATTTTCTAAAATATACATAACTTATGTTACCATCTCATCTTATCTCTTATCACATTTTAAATAAAAATAAATTTTACGTCATATTCATATATATATATTTATATATATATACATAAATTTAATTTCATTGTATATAAAAATTTTGAGAACATAAATAAAATGAAAAAATAACCAAACGAAAGAATAAATTATAATAAGATGAAACAATATGAATAAGAAATAAAAATAGAAGTATATAAAAATAAATCTCTCGCACTTTTTTTACAAAGCCACTTAAAAACTTTTTAACACGTAAGAGCCATATTTCAATTTTTTTACAAATATGCGTACATACATAAATATTAATTGTACATTAGTTGAAGTCACATGCGAACTTTTTCGTGCATGTTTTTTGTTAAGATTGATTACAGTGTAATTTTTATTTTAATTATTATACAATTTATATTTTTTTAAAAAATATTTATGTATTCTAAGTGTAGTGAAGTGGTTGGTATGTTCGCACATGCGTGCCAACCATCTATCCGCTCTTAAGAATAAGTAAAAATGGTAAAAACTATTTCAGTTTACTTTGCAATAAATAAATAAAATATATATACTTAAAATATATTATATATGTATCTGCAAATTCATATTATGTAAGACGCAAAAAAGCATATTGTAGATTGTGTAAGGAGAAATAAAGCATATTATAGAAATATTCAAAAATATTATAAGAATTTAATAATTATTTAACATAACTTTTATATTTGTGATTATATATTATTACAAGCATTGTAAAAATAAAAAATTTTAAATTCATTGGTTTCAGAAAGAAGTCTGTGAAATATTAAAACAATATATATACAAACATACTAATATTTAAAAAAAAAATCAATATTTAAATATTATAATTAACTATGTATATAAAAAAATTATACCCGCACATATTTGTGGGCAACCACCTAGTAATAATTAAAATAAAAATTAGACTGTAATAAAGTTTAACAAAATACATGCACAAAAAAGTTTATGTGACTTCAACTAATGCACAATTAATATTTATATTTGTATGCGTATTTATAAAAAAGTCAAAATATGGCTCTTACGTGTTGAAAAGTTTTTAAGTGACTTTGTAAAACAAAATGCGAGAGATTTATTTGTATATACTTCTATTTTTATTTCTTATTCATATTATTTTTATTTTATTTCAATTCATTTATTTGATCAGTTATTTTTATTTTATTTATGGTCTCAAATCTTTGATATATAATGAAAATAAATTTATGAATATATATATATGAATATGATATAAAATTTTATTTTTATTTAAAATATGATAAGAGATAAGATGAGATGGTAACATAAGTTATGTAGATTTTAGAAAACAACAATAAAAAGGTGATAAAGGTTATATAAAAATATATGGTCCAATTAACATTATAAAATTATAATTAGTATATACTTTATTCATTTAATAAATATTTGTTTAAAATGAAAAATTATTTTAAATTATGTTTTTAAGAAAATTTCAATAAAAGTTAATTATTTTTTTATAATTTTTAATATTTTATTCTTTAAATTATTTTTATCATGATTGTATTTTATTTAAAATTTTATAATTTAATAATTTATTTATTTAAAACTTGTTTAGATGTTATTACTATATTTAGTAAATTAATAACTTTCCAAAATAAAGATATATCATACTTCAAAAATTAATATATAGAATCTTTACTATTCTATTGGATAATTTTGTATTATTTTTTCGTTTTTATATGAAATTATAATATACATATTGTTGAAAAAATTTCGTAATTATATTTTATGAAATTATAAATATATGTAAAAAATTAAAATCATAATAATTATTATTTTCTGTTAATTTAAATTTGTTAATTTTAGTGTTATAAATACAATCTAGTTTATTTATGTTTTAATTCCACAAGTTGTTTAATTTTAATTCAACCAATCAAAATATTTCGTTTGTTTCAGGAAGTTTGACATGTCACAATTACATGTCATCAATTAAAAGCACTAATTTTGGCTGTAGTGTTGACAAGTCAGCTATTTTCAATAATGTTACTTCTCAAATAATATGTAGTGGATTCTTATTCGAATCATTAGTTTTTCATGTATAAATAGTAGGTGATGCACGCGGGTTGGTGTTTAATTATATATTTTTAAAAAATGTAATGAATATAAATTTTAAGTAACTTATACATTTTTTTGGTTATAAGTATTTTTGAAGATTTTACAATAGAAAAATCATTCATCGATGAATTTAACCCACTAAAATTATGAAATCTCAACGTATAATCATTGTCTATTACATATATTTCAATGTATATTATTATATATTTTTCACCACATATTTTTATACTTATGATACATATGTTATTTTAAAAATTAAATATAGTGGTAATCTAATTTTGAATTTGTTAATTATGTAAATATAAAAATATATAAATATAGTTTCAGTTACTCCATATACAGGCTAGCCTCTTTTTACTAAAATGCTTCCATTAGATAAAATTCGAGAATTTGGTATAAAAAAATAATTGCTTTATATTGCTTTTACCCAACATAAAATATCACCCGGATTTCTTTGATTTTCTATTTTATGATTTTATGTATGTATTTTATTAGAAACTTTCTGTTAATAATGTATACTGTTAATTTTTAATTTATTGGTTGTGAGAATTGAAAGCATTAATAATAAAAAAATCTATTACTATTTGCTAAATGATAGTTGATAAAAATGCTATTACTTAATGTTTGAGATCTCGTTATAATACAAACTAATGGAAATTTTGATGGTGAATCACCTAATTACATTGTTAGTATGTATTTTTTTTTAATAAATATGTGTATATGTTAGTGTGTATATTTTTTTTAAACACAATTTGGTTTTCAGGTTGAATTAGCCAAAGACTTTGTGAATAGTAACTGTCTAACAGAGCATAAATCAAATCTCTAATTGGATTATCACAATCACAGAACCAACCAACTTGGAAAGCTAGAAAAATTAAGTGTAGATAATATACCACCATAGCGTTCTAGTCAATCTCACGGAACGGTGAATTAAGCTCATGCTCAAAGTTCCTCAACAAATGACTCCATATGGTTTTAATCTGATGGTAAAGACTCACGTGCCTGTCTCCACCGAACGAAATGTACGAAAATGCTCATGCGGCTTTGTCCTCTTCTCTCCCAGTTGAGAATCTATATGGGTCGTATGTGTCCAGGTTTTTGAATAAATGCGGCAACCAATTGGAAAATGCAGGCGAGGTCACAACGATGCGACCCTTTGGGATGTTATACGCTTTCCCATCTCGGGCTGTCACGTTGAAATCACTATGCTCTCATGAACATGATCAATGGAGGGTGAAGCCTCAACACTTCTTTTATGTAGCGGAAGAGAACATCCATCTCGGAGACGATATCGTGATCAATTTTGTCTCCATGTTTCTCAATCAGCCTCTTCTTCTCATCCAAAGCAGTTGAGAAGTACTCTTGTTTTTCATCAGATAAGCACTGGTCCATGTGGAAGTGATAGAGCTTGTGTGTTGTCCCGCAAACAGAGCAGCAATGAGCAAGCCAGTGACTTTGGATTTGGTCGTCTGTCTTCCGTCCTTGTACTTTCATTCGATGAAACTCTGTAACATATCATTCTCTGATTTGCCTGAGCGTTTTCTCGACCCTACGATTTTTGCAGGTCACGATGACGGTAAGCTGGAAGGGTGAGGTATGGGAAGAGAACACTGATGGGAAGCATTCCGTTGTCAATGTCATGGAACAAAGCATATACATCATCAAAGAGCTGGTCACGTACTTCTCGACCAAGTAAACATCTATTTGCAGTCAAGATGATGAGACGCTCTAGCTCATCCATTAGATCAACTTTACCACTCTCTCCCCATTTCGAGAAGTAATCCTGTCAAGATCAATGCCTTTACATAGTAAATAAAACTACAGAATGAAACTACAGAAAAAACATACAAACACCTAATCAGTGGAAGATCTTAAGAGAGAATCAAATCCTTCTTTCAACAACGCCTTTAATACGTATCAAGGAAGTAGAAGCATGAAAAGGAAACTCATTTGTGAAAGCAAGCTACAACAAAAATCCGATTTTAATGCCAAATTGTGTTTTACCTCTTTGAAATATTAGAGAATATGAGGAGTAATGATGATATAAAATTGCAAATTTGTTTACGTAAACCAGAGAAGTATAGCTTGCTCATGTATGAGTATATATGTATTATGTATAAGAATTAATATGTAGTTCCATCTTTAGACCCATAAAAGCTTCATACTTTATGAACTTTAACAGTGATTTATGAAAGAGAAAAATATTGCAGAACTTAAACATCCTCTACATATTATTTGAGAAGTAACATTATTGAAAATAGCTGATTTGTCAACACTACATCCAAAATTAGTGTTTTTAATTGATGACATGTAAATGTGACATGTCAAACTTTCTAAAATAAATGAAATATTTTGATTGGTTGAACTAAAATTATAGAAATTATGGAATTAAAACATAAATCAACTAGATTATATTTATAACAAATTTATATTAACAGAAAATAAAGTTATTATAATTTCAATTTTTTACATATATTCATAATTTCATAAAATATAATTACAAATTTTTTTAATAATATATATATATATATTATAATCCACTACATATTATTTGAGAAGTAACATTATTGAAAATAGCTTACTTGTCAACACTACAGCCAAATTTAGTGCTTTTAATTGATGACATGTAAATGTGACATGTCAAACTTCCTAAAATAAACGAAATATTTTGATTGGTTGAATTAAAATTATAGAAATTGTGGAATTAAAACATAAATAAACTAAATTACATTTGTAATACAAAAATTAACAAATTTAAATTAACAGAAAATAAAAGTTATTATAATTTCAATTTTTTACATATATTCATAATTTCATAAAAAACGAAAAAAATTTCAACAATATATATATATTATAATTTCATATATAACAAAAAAATAATACTAAATTATCCAATAGAATAATAAAAATTCTATTTGTTAATAATACTTGAAGTATGATATATTTTTATTTCAGAAATTTATTAATTTACAAAATATATTAATAACATCTAAACAAGTTTTAAATAAACAAATTATTAAATAATACAATTTTAAATAAAATACAATCATGACAAAAATAATTTAAAGAATAAAATGTTAAAAATAATCAATTTTTATTGATTTTTTTTTCAAAACGTGATTTTAAATAATTTTCTTTTCAAACTAATATTTACTAAATGAATAAAATATATACTAATTATTATTTTATAATATTAATAGGACCATATATTTTCTATAACTTTTATCATCTTTTTATTGTTGTTTTCTAAAATGTACATAACTTATGATACCATCTCATCTTATCTCTTATCATATTTTAAATAAAAATAAATTTTATATTATATATATATATATACATAAATTTATTTTCATTGTATATCAAAATTTGAGAACATAAATAAAATGAAAAGTAACCGAACGAAAAAATAAATTATGATAAGATGAAATAATATGAATAAAATATAAAAATAGAAGTATATAAAAATAAATCTCTCGCACTTTGTTTTACAAAGTCACTTAAATTTTTTTTTAACACTTAAGAGCCATATTTCAATTTTTTTTACAAATACGCGTACAGACATAAATATTGATTGTACATTAGTTGAAGTCATATGCGAACTTTCTCGTGCATGTATTTTGTTAAGATTGATTACAGACTAATTTTTATATTAATTATTATACAATTTATATTTTTGTAAAACTATTTATCTATTCTAAGTGTAGTGAAGTGGTTGGTATGTCCGCACATGCGTGCCAACCATCTATCTGCTCTTAAGAATAAGTAAAAATGGTAAAAACTATTTCACTTTAATTTGCAATAAATCAAGAAAAATATATACTTAAAATATATTATATATGTATTTGCAAATTCATGTTATGTAAGATGCAAAAAAGCATATTGTAGATTGTGTAAGGAGAAATAAAGCATATTATAGAAATATTCAAAAAATATTATAAAAATTTAATTATTATTTAACATAACTTTTATATTTGTGATTATATATTATTACAAGAATTATAAAAATAAAGTTTTTAAAATACATTGGTTTCAGAAAGAAGTTTATGAAATATTAAAAAAATATATATACAAACATATCAATGTTTAAAAAAACTAATTAATATTTAAATATTACAATTAACTATGTATATAAAAAAATTTATACCCGCACACAACCACCTAGTTTCATATAAAACGAGAAAATAATACTAAATTATCCAATAGAATAATAAAAATTCTATTTATTAATAATACTTGAAGTGTGATATATTTTTATTTTGGGAAGTTATTAATTTACAAAATATATTAATAACATCTAAACAAGTTTTAAATAAATAAATTATTAAATAATACAATTTTAAATAAAATACAATCATGGTAAAAATAATTTAAAGAATAAAATGTTAAAAATAATAAAAATAATCAACTTTTATTGAATTCTTTTTTTAAAAAAACGTAATTTTAAATAATTTTTCTTTTCAAACCAATATTTACTAAATGAATAAACTATATACTAATTATTATTTTATAATATTAATAGGACCATATATTTTTCTATAACTTTTATCATCTTTTTATTGTTGTTTTCTAAAATGTACATAATATATGTTACCATCTCATCTTATCTCTTATCATATTTTAAATAAAAATAAATTTTATATCATATGTATATATACATAAATTTATTTTCATTGTTTATCAAAATTTTGAGAACATAAATAAAATAAAAAATAACCAAGCGAAAGAATAAATTATAATAAGATGAAACCATATGAATAAGAAATAAAAATAGAAGTATATAAAAATAAATCTCTCGCACTTTGTTTTACAAAGTCACTTAAAAACTTTTAACACCTAAAAGCCATATTTCAATTTTTTTACAAATACACGCACATACATAAATATTAATTGTACATTAGTTGAAGTCACATGCGAACTTTTCCGTGCATGTATTTTGTTAAGATTGATTACAGACTATTTTTTATTTTTATTATTATATAAATTATATTTTTTTAAAAATATTTATCTATTCTAAGTGTAGTGAAGTGTTTGGTATATCCGCACATGCGTGCCAACCATATATCCGCTCTTAAAAATAAGTAAAAATAAGTAAAAATAGTAAAAACTATTTCAGTTTAATTTGCAATAAATCAAGAAAAATATACTTAAAATATATTATATATGTATTTGCAAATTCATATTATGTAAGACGCAAAAAGCATATTGTAGATTGTGTAAAAAAAATAAAGCATATTATAGAAATATTCAAAAATATTATAAGAATTTAATTATTATTTAACATAACTTTTATATTTGTGATTATATATTATTACAAGCATTAGAAAAATAAAGTTTTTAAAATACATTGGTTTCAGAAAGAAGTTTGTGAAATATTAAAACAATATATATACAAACATACTAATGTGTAAAAAACTAATTAACATTTAAATATTACAATTAACAATATATATAAAAAAAATTATATCCGCACATAGTCTTGTAGCAAAACTCTTCTAAAAGCTTCAAAATAAACAATATGGCTTAAATAATATTCATATGACTATACACATCTCTTGTTAAAACCCAGAACTCAAGAGGATTGAGCATAGACAACCTCGGCTCTTTTGTCCCCATAAGAAATATGATCACAAAGCAGCATCTCATTGTGATAGATGAATACGCAATCCAGCGATACTGCAGAGTTAAAGAGTCAAACACGCAATCAATATCGAAACACACTTACTCTCAATATATATACACATAATGGAGAAATCAACACAAAGTATGAAACCTGAGTTTCGGAATTTTCTTTTGACCAAGCCTTGATGACGCCGAAGACTACTAAAGCAATAGTGTCTAGGCCCAGATTAGCAACCTAAAAAGCAAAGCATCTAGTCATTGTTAAATCACATAAAGAAACATATGTGGTACCAAACACAATAGATCAGCGAGTTGAAAATCAGCAAAGATAATTTGGACTTTCACTTTTACTGTTGGTTTCCAGATTTCTCATTTTCTTCTCCATGGAAAGCCTTCTCCTCAGATCCTCTATTTATCTTCGGTGTCTCTTTCATCCTGCTTCCAAATTCCAATCAACATCAAAGAGGTTCGCATGAAGTTTTCAGACATATGGATTGACTGTAGCAAAACCATTCAGATCAGAAGGAAAATAAAAAGGAGAAAGAAGAAGGATCTAACCTCGCCGGCAGGAGCGATGATGTAAGTGAACAGAGGATCATTGTAGCTCTGTGATCGATTCGTCTCTACTTGTCATCTCCTGCTTCATCTCTCTTCATCTCTACTTTAATTTAGCAAGCAGAAGAGAGTCGATTGAGTGATCTGAAAGATTAACTATGGATTTTCGAGATCCATTATTTATGGATTTTTTCGGATTTCAACTAAACAGGATTTTCATGGGAAAGAGAAAGGTAATTAATTTTTAGAGGAGACGCTTCTGCGTAAGTTATTGTTTTGACTGAAATAATTCACAAAAAAATAAAAGATAAGTTGAGTTGACGAAGATTTTTTTTTTAGTTTATTTTTAAAATTGATGTGTAAAGAAGAGATGTGTTGAGGTGTTAAGTTATTGTGAGACTCAACTGAACCTTTATATAATAGATTGCATTTCCTGTATCAACTCTTATAATTACATCAACTCTTATAATTACATCAGTATGTGAAGTCACTGATGTAATTTCATATATCTTATCAGTTGCTTTCTATCTCCAAAATCAACTATCTCCAAAATCATATTTTAGCCAATAATATCTGAATATTTTGGGCTTTCAACCCTAACCCTAAAGTAATATCCCTGCCTAGCCTGGATAAAAAAGAAGACCATAGTCCACATATATAAAAACAATAAGAGGATGATTAGAGAAAGGTTGTATACAAATGAATCTACCACATTGCAAAAATATAATTTATCATCCGATAACCCCAATCTAGACACAAATATACGCTTTCTCTCACTTCAAAATCCCCTCTCTCTCTCTCGTTCTCGCAGCCGACGATCCATCCAAAACTCCGATTACCCGGTGATCGTCTTTCTCCCGCCTCCGTAACTCCTCGCCACCTCTCCGTTCCGCTGGATTACGATCTACCATCACGAGAAAACCGTCTGATACAAACTCCGAATAATTCCAGAAGAACGTTACGAATAGAGAGCCTCTTCTTCCAGTTCCCGTTTGGTCTTGGAGGATTACATTAAATTTTTCCGGTGAGATTCCTAAAAGGCGTGTCTGATTTCCTAAATCACGCCGCTACTTGTTGCCTCGTTGTTATCTGATTTCCCCCCTTCCCCCGAGTTCTCGTCTCCATGTGACTGTGTTGAATAGCTATCTCCTTTTAACTCTTGTTTGCTCCTTCTCTTTCTGGGTTATTGAGAGCGTTTGAATTTCTCTATTCGGATACCAGATTTCTATGGTCCATTTAAGCGTTGATTTGGATTGAGAAATTCGAGAATTAGAAGGGCTTTAGCCTAGGAATCGATTTGGAGCTTATTCGTGCTTTGCGTGGTGGATCTACGTTGGACCCTTGAATTCGTTGCTTTTCATTGATATGAATCTCCTGATTGTTTTAAACATTTATCATCGTTTATGTTTGGTCTCGTGGTTTTGCCCAACTGAGGATCTGTTTTGTTGTGGCGTAGATGATGAAAATGAGAAATCCATTCATGTCACGCTGTCCTGGAATCATGGAATTATCTATACTTCCTTTGAATCTTATCTTCCCTTTCTTTCTCTCTCTGCTGCTCTGGTTTTCTGTCAATGATAACTAATTGTGAAGTGTTGTAGCTAATTCAAAATTCTAGTACCATTTTATGCAGTTTAATAACTCAATTGTCTTTGTTTTTGTTTTTGTTAGCCCTATTCAGAATTTTGAAGATTGTGGTTGTTTGCAACTGCAAGAAATTCAGAGCGGATTTAAATTGTTGGCTTTCATGTGAGAAGATGGCTTTCTTTAGGAATTACTCAAATGATACAGTGTCACATAATAATCTGGATGAAAACGAGGAGCGGCAAAATGCTGCTACTTTGCAGAGTTCACCTTTGAATGAAGATATGGATGGTGCTTATAGTAAAAGAGGCTTTGACATGAACATGGACGTGCAGTATCAAAGTGACGCAGAACCAGGATGTAGTAGGCAGCAAAATCAGATAACAATGGATAATGTAACTGGTCCTGTGGATTCCCATTATCAACCTTCGGGAAGGAGAATGGGTGTATCTGGGAAGTGGGGTTCCACATTTTGGAAAGACTGTCAGCCAATGGGACAGGGAGAGGGCTCTGATTCTGCCAAGGATTCACAATTTGGTTACAAGGACGCAGAACATTCTGAAGACAATACCTCAAATGATCGGAGTGGAAAATTATATTCTGATAATGAAAATGATGAGGATAAAGCAATGAACAAGCGTCAAAGTGCTCAAGCTGATGTTCCAGCAGATGAGATGTTGTCTGATGAATATTACGAACAGGATGAAGATAATCAAAGCGACCACGTGCACTACAAAGGGTATAGCAATGCTATAAATTCTAGATCACTACCGCCAACAGGATCTGCTATCCATAGCAAGTCAAGGGCCTCAAGAGCAATTCACAAAAATATTCACTACGGTGATGGTAATCATGGCCACAATGGTGATGTTGATGTGGACTATGAGGAGGAAGAGGATGGTAAACTCTTATAATTTTACTCCTAGATAGATTGACTTTTTTTTTAACACAAAATAGACTGACTACATTGTTTATTTGTAACGGATGAAGCGTTTATGTTTCTTTCTTACCATGCCAAGTACTTGGTTTGAGCTTCAGTAACATTTTGATTTTATTTCTCATCAGAGGATGATCCTGAAGATGCTGACTTTGAGCCTTATGATGCTGTTCCTGGTGGTGATGCAAGGAAGAAGGTTTGATTTCTTACAATTCTTGTATTTGGATACAGATTTTTTATAATGAAGCTAAAAAAAAGAGATGTAGATAATATCTGAGCCATTTCCTTCACGAAGTTTGCTATTCGAAAGGAGAATTCTTCAATATAGTTATCATGTTGTAGTCTAGCTTGTAACTCGTTTTAATTTTGATGGGATTCTTTCAACTGAGTGGTTGTTTGCTTTTAGCATGACCAAGCTTGGGACGTTTCTGATGGCGATCCTGACAGTGATGATGATATTGATCTTTCCGGTTCCGAGGATGACTATGACACAAAAAAGCCAAAGGTTAGGCAACAAGGTAAAGGTTTTCGGAAATTAAGCTCTGGAATCGAACGGAAATCATTACATGCTTCTAGTCGACAAAAGAGGAAAACATCATATCACGAGGACTACTCAGAGGAGGACTCTGACAATGACAATGATGAGGGTTTTAGAAGCATGCCAAGAAGAGGGGCAACTGTTCGGCAAAACAATGGAAGGTCTACGAATAATATAGGACAAAGTAACGAAGTTCGGAGCTCCACCAGATTAGTTCGTAAAGTTTCTTATGTGGAGAGTGAAGAGAGTGAAGATATAGATGATGGGAGAAATAAAAAAAATCAAAAGGTTTGATGTCTTTTTACATTTCAAGATTATAGATTTTCACTCTACTTGCTTATGTTTGCCTTTGGGAATTTGTACATATGAATAGAAGCTAGAAGTAGTGTCATGAGCCTTTTCCAATATTTTCTAAAAAACCCATTCTTATAGTGTCAATCAGCACGTTTAGGGTATAATTTTTATGTTGGAAACAAGGTAGACTTAACTTATGTCCCTCCTGGTAAGCTACATCTGGAGAACTTATGCTCTTTGTTTTGATTAACTCCAACTGTTTCACCCAGAGCATCCGTTGTTTCCATCTACTTGGCCTAGAGTCCTTTTGAAGCCATGCCCAGCTTTTTAATGGACTCATATTCTGTGTTTTTCCTTTTTGTTTCTGATATATGTTGGTTAGGATGACATTGAAGTGGAGGATTGTGATGCTATTGAAAAAGTGCTTTGGCATCAGCCAAATGGCAGGGGTGAAGATGCGCAGACGAATAAGAAGTCAACAGTTCCTGTTCTAGAAAGCCAACTGTTTGATAGTGAGCCAGATTGGAATGAAATGGAATTCCTAATAAAATGGAAAGGTCAATCACACTTGCACTGTCAGTGGAAAACATTGAGCGATCTCCAAAATGTATGTCCTGATGAGTCCTTTTTATTTTTATGTTTAATCAATCTATGGCATAGATATGCATACACATGTACTCACAACACCCCGTGCCTTTAACAGCTTGGAATCTCTGATCGTGGACTGGTTGAAAATAACTTATTTGTGAAAATACTATTTTCTTTTCTAAATCTTTGATTCGTTTTGTTCTTCCAGCTTAGTGGCTTCAAGAAGGTTCTTAACTACACGAAGAAAGTGACAGAGGAGATTAGGGTTAGGACAGCTCTCTCACGAGAGGAGGTAATGTTTAAATATCTGCAACATTTTTCGACTTTTACTCTCGTTATATCTACAAGAAAGAATCCCAAAAAAATAACACTGAGGGTCCACAGCGTGGTTCTAGTTCTTATTTTTCTGTAAAAACATGTTGACCGTGTTTACCATGTAAGATAATAACATTTTGTTTATATTTAGGCACTATCGTATTAGACATGTTCTGCCACAGTATGTATTAGATTGTGTCAAATAGATTTGTCAGCAACGTTGTTGTAATATATATATCTGAAATTCATCCACTTGATATATATTCTTTTAACCTTTTAGATTGAGGTCAATGATGTGAGCAAAGAAATGGATCTGGACATCATTAAGCAGAACAGTCAGGTCAGTGTTTTCAGTACATCAAATTTGAAATTTCGTGTCTTCTCCTTGGTTTCCTCTATTTTTTGCAGTTTGTGTTGGAGTATTCCTCCTATGTGCTAATTTAGTTTATGTGATCTAGGTAGAAAGAATAATTGCAGATCGAATAAGCAAAGATGGTTTAGGTGACGTGGTGCCAGAGTATCTAGTAAAGTGGCAAGGGCTTTCTTATGCTGAAGCAACTTGGTATAGTTTCTTTCATTTATTTTCTGAAATAACTTTATTCTTCTTTTTGTTTTGTTTTTGTTAATGTTTGACGAGAGGAAGCGGAAATCTGATCGTTTAGTTACTTTTTGGTATTCTTTGCACTTCTATTAACGAGGAAGTACAGATTTTAATAACTGAGGTTTCCCCTCTTTCCAATGTTGGTTCAGTCAACAATTTGGATGGATCTTGTTTCTTTTATCTTTTTCTTTTAATAGCGACAAAGTTTTGTTTCATAAATGGCGAAGCATGAAATGAATAAGCTAAAATTTGTAATTCTGTATCTTTCTATCCCCTCAAGTATTATTCTCTTCCTTTGTTTATATAGGGAGAAGGATGTCGATATAGCATTTGCACAGGTTGCTATTGATGAGTACAAGGTACCTTTTTTCTCTGTTAAAATTATGCTTTAAGTTTGCCATTTGGCTTTTATTTTGCAACTTTTTGTCCAATTTTGTTTCCTTTTTACCTCGCTGTGGTAGTTATAAGGCAATTGGGTTCCAATTACGATATGACAGCTGTTAGTTATTTGGCAGATCCATTTTACATCTTGTTTTATAGCACAAGAAGATTTTACATGGAAACACTCATGCTTATAAAATATTAAGTCACTTTTTAGTCAGTTTTAGGAGTCTTAATGTTTAGCTTATTGAAATATTTCATTATACTTGTCTACCCTTCGTCTAATATATTTGGACTAGCGTATACATATGTCCATTTCTGCAAATCAGATCCATATATAAATCTAGGTTTCTCTAATGCTTAAGGTAATTTCTATCTATGATTCAGGCTCGTGAAGTTTCGATTGCAGTGCAAGGGAAAATGGTGGAACAGCAGCGTACAAAAGGGAAAGGTCTGTTACGTAGATCATAAGTTTTGTAATTTTGTTTTTTTTCCCATTATATAAAAAATACTTTGCATGTGAGAAATTGCCTTTACCTTGTGAACTGGTTCCTGCTAGTTTGGTCTCTTCATTCTTCGCCTCTTGAATCCGAGAAGGATGGTCATGTAAAGCTTGATTAAAAGCTGGCAAGCGTCTTCGTCTTCTTTTCATTCACATAAGAATACTTTTTCATGCTGCTTTCTTCTGTTGTTAACATGCTGGTTTTGCTAATGTCTTCTAACCAACCCATGATTGTGAAGTTTATGGTTTAATAGAAACAATAACAAAATACTTAAGGGAGACATCGCTGCGATTTATATGCTCTGCCACTTTGCTATGTTTATGTTGATTATGGTGGTTTTCTGTTTTCTCTATGGTTGCAAAGTTATACTTACTTTCCCACTTTATTATATCCGAGATTATAGGATAGGAGCATAATCATTTTCAAATGCTTAGTCGTTGTTACTGTTCTGTGTAGCAAGTTTGCGGAAGCTTGAGGAGCAGCCTGAGTGGCTGAGCGGAGGTACACTACGGGATTATCAGCTGCAGGGTTTGAATTTTCTTGTCAATAGGTGTGTTTCTCCCTCACTTCATAATTGCTGATCATGCTTTACTTGTCTGCTTTGTCTAAGGGTTCGTTTCCTTTCGTTTTTCAGCTGGCTTAATGACACTAATGTCATTTTGGCTGACGAAATGGGTCTTGGTAAAACTGTCCAGTCCGTTTCAATGCTTGGGTTCTTACAGGTGATAATTCTTTTCTTTTTAAGTGTTCACTCAAGTTGCTCATTAGTTGAAAATCTTTTTCTCAGCATCCTTCTTTTCATGAGTTAAGATTTTTCGATTTATTTTTCTCTCTCGCAGAATACGCAACAAATTCCAGGTCCATTTCTTGTCGTTGTGCCTCTGTCAACATTAGCTAATTGGGCTAAAGAATTCAGAAAGTGGCTTCCCGATATGAATATAATAGTATATGTTGGCACCCGAGCGAGTCGAGAGGTGAGAAAAAAAAACAAATGATGGTCATGTTATTGCATTTAAAAAGCGTGTTAAGAGTTCCTCTGATATCTCCATTTGTCTAATTCTTTCATTTACTGGCTTATTCAACATTTTCTCTATCCAAACCAGATATGCTGTGGCTTTACCTTTTGAATTTTAAGTGCTTTGCTTTTTTGTCTCCACCAAGTTTCAGTGTGGGGAGTAAAACATTGGTTTTTTTTATTAACATTTTAACTCCTCTCACCCTCTGTTCTTGTCTGTTATAGAATTTTGATTTGTGTAATGTCCTGGCTTCAGGTATGTCAGCAATACGAATTTTACAATGAAAAGAAAGTCGGCCGGCCCATAAAATTCAATGCACTGTTGACTACTTATGAGGTGGTTCTGAAGGATAAAGCTGTTCTCTCCAAGATTAAGTGGATATACTTGATGGTGGATGAAGCACATAGACTGAAAAATAGTGAGGCACAGCTGTACACGGCCCTTTTGGTATGTGACTTATCCAAGAACTTTTTTATAAAGGTTCTTTTTTTTGGTTGTTCAGAATGGGTAGTGTATGTTCGCTGTTTCAGGAATTTAGCACGAAGAATAAATTGCTTATAACTGGTACTCCACTACAGAATAGTGTCGAAGAGCTGTGGTATGCTTTCTTTCCTTATTTAGCCTTTCTTTGGAGATGGTCGTCTTTATTATTTTGGGTCATACCACTCGTGAAAATTGTAACTTAAAGTTCGTTGTTTGTGTAGAATCTCTGACATTGTTGATTTTTGTATTTTAAGTGGTTGATCCACTCTTTTTTAATGCAAGCTATGCTCTTGAGAATTCTGATGACGCGTTTCTATTGTCACTGACAAAGCTAATATTGGATATTTATTTTGGGTGTACTGACACAATGATTCGTTGCTAAGACATTTTACCATCGACCGTGTCCTTGTAGCATGTGCTTCTTTTATACCTTTGTACTCTGCTCTTATGATAACAGACTTAAATCTATATGTTGCAGGGCTCTACTCCACTTCCTTGATCCTGCCAAGTTTAAGAATAAGGATGAGTTTGTGCAAAACTACAAGAACCTTAGCTCATTTAATGAATCTGAGGTAAGCTTTGTCCATTGCATAACCGTATACTGTCTTAATGATATATTGTTTAATTACTATCTAGTCGTCCACTAGCTTATACTTCCTTTGGATTTAGCTCGCCAATCTTCATGTAGAATTGAGACCCCATATTCTACGGCGAGTGATTAAGGATGTTGAGAAGTCTTTGCCCCCCAAAATTGAGCGTATACTAAGAGTTGAGATGTCCCCTCTTCAGAAACAGTAAGCATAACTTCAGCCAATACCTGTTGACTCAAACATTTTATTATTGTAAACAATATTCCCTTGTTCTGTTTTAGGTACTACAAGTGGATACTGGAGCGCAACTTCCATGATTTAAATAAGGGGGTGCGCGGTAATCAGGTGGGCCACTTTATGATGCACCCAGTTTCTCATGTTTATGGTTATGAAATAGTTAATTCCCTTTTCATTCCCACCGTAAATCAGGTGGATCATATGAATTCGCACCCAACTTCTTTAGTTTGCAGGTATTATAAATGTGATGCTAACAAGCTCTTAGTTACAATCAACAGGTTTCACTTTTAAACATTGTGGTGGAGCTGAAGAAGTGCTGCAATCATCCTTTCTTATTTGAAAGTGCAGACCATGGATATGGGGGTGATATTAACGATAACACTAAACTGGATAAGATTATTCTAAGCAGCGGAAAGCTAGTTATCTTAGATAAGCTACTTGTTAGACTCCGTGAGACTAAGCATCGTGTGCTTATCTTTTCACAGGTGCGGTTCAGTGACTTATCTTCTTCCTAGTGGTTTTTATCTGGTTAAAGTGTATGTAGTGATATATCATTTCCACTATTCTCCTGCTCTTCCTTTGTTAGAGTGTGTTAGACTAAGCACTGTGTGATTATCTTCCCGCAGGTACGGTTTAATGATAAGCACTGTGTGATCATAGTAGGTTGTCACTTATGGAAAAGAATATTGTAACATATGAGATTCAATTCCTCTTGTTTTCCTTGTAGATGTATCTGATTTTCTTTCCTTCTGAAATGCATGTTAAGTTGTTAACTATTATGAATATTTTAGATATATCAGATAGTTCAGAATAATATCTAAGGTCCATCATCTGTATATGATTATTACTCTGCGTTTTTTGTGGTTCTGCTACTTTATTTATTGTATGAAAGGCACTTTTACACATAAGTTGCTTTCTAGATAACGTTCTGGCGATCAATATTTGATTATAAAAAACCTGGAGCTCCTTTAACTTATAATCCCTTCAAATTCTTTCATCTTCTCGATAAGCTTTCTCGCAGCGTTAACTCTTACATTATGTTTGGAGCTTTATGAATTAATCATTTTGCCCTGTTTGCTTTACAGATGGTAAGAATGTTAGATATCCTGGCAGAATACCTGTCTCTTAGAGGTTTCCAGTACCAGAGACTGGATGGTAGTACTAAGGCAGAACTGCGTCAGCAGGCAATGGACCATTTTAACGCACCTGCTAGTGACGATTTCTGCTTTCTTCTTTCGACCCGAGCTGGTGGACTGGGTATCAATCTTGCTACTGCTGATACAGTCGTTATATTTGACTCTGACTGGAATCCGCAGAATGACTTGCAGGTTTTGCCTCCAACAATAAAACTTCGTCATTTGGATATAATTACTCGTTATCACTATATACTGATATTGGAATCACAACATTATTATATCAGGCCATGAGCCGAGCGCACAGAATTGGGCAACAAGAAGTCGTGAACATTTATAGATTTGTCACTAACAAAAGTGTTGAGGAAGAGATCCTGGAGCGCGCCAAAAGAAAAATGGTACATTAGTTTTAGAAGGATACACGCTCAGATTTTTTTTGCATGATTTTTTTTAGCAGCGCCAATGACTTTCTTAGTTACGCATCCATATCTTTATAAAAAAATTCCAATTTAGCCCTGTTACCAATTCGTTAGTCGGAATATTTACCTATTAACATAGTCAAGTTTAAAATTCAGCTGCATGCAATTACTGTGATATCTTCTTTTTGTGGTTGTGTTCTAATCTTAGTTTTTTTAATTACTTCATTTGTATTGTCATCTGATCATGTTGCAAGATCCATGTTGGGAAATCAATCGCTTAGGAATGAGAGGGTTAGAACCCAGATTTATATTTGTACATTCTCTTTGTGATATCAGGTAGTAACATTTTTTGGACACCTTTCTTTAGGTTCTTGATCATTTGGTTATTCAAAAACTGAATGCGGAGGGTAGGCTGGAGAAGCGAGAATCAAAAAAGGGAACTAATTTTGACAAGGTACAGTACATCTTTTGAATGATTATCATGGCTGTTTGATTTTCTTTTAAAGTTTGGTATCTGTAAGAACAAACAATTTACTTGTATTTTAGAATGAGCTTTCTGCAATATTGAGATTTGGAGCGGAAGAACTTTTTAAAGAGGATAAAAATGATGAAGAAAGCAAAAAGCGGCTGTTGAGTATGGATATTGACGAAATTCTAGAGCGAGCAGAGCAAGTAGAGGAAAAGGATGCTGGTGAATCAGGACATGAACTGTTGGGTGCTTTTAAGGCAAGTTCAGATGTTTTCCCCCTTTTGTCTTCAGTCTTAGGTGAACCTAATAGATGTAGGAAAGTAAAGCAGACCAAACCTTGCCTCGTCAAAACACCTTCTTGGCATAAGTCTATGAATCTGTTTTTCATTGATTAGATCTGCGAAATGATCGCCACAACTAACTTTTGTGCTAATACAGGTTGCCAACTTTTGTAATGCTGAAGATGATGGATCCTTTTGGAGTCGTTGGATCAAACCTGAATCTGTGGTCACGGCTGAAGTAAAAATTCTCTCTTCAATAAGAATATGGCCTCCTATGTATCTTTTTTTCCTTTCACATTGTCTGTTTAGATTTATCAGTTTCCTAAACTTTATTTTTGTATAGGAAGCTCTTGCACCACGGGCTGCTAGGAGTACGAAGAGTTATGTTGATCCTAGCCATCATGAGAGGAGCCATCCTGACAGGACTAGTAAAAGAAAAAAGAAAGCATCTGAGCCACCAGAGCATACAGATAGAAGTCATAAGCGCAGAAAAACTGAATATTTTGTTCCTTCAACTCCAATACTAGAGGGGACTACAGCTCAAGTGAGAGGCTGGTCTTATGGAAATCTTCCCAAGAGAGATGCGCAACGATTTTATCGAACTGTACGTTGAAACTATTCTTATCTAATGTTCCTTTCTGCATATATCAAATAGTTCACCCGCAAAAAATTTTAGGTTTCCTTGGCTACATTAGTTTCTATGTGAATCTTTGGGTAGTCCCAAGATAGATTAACTGCTTTATCTAGTTTTAGTCTGGACGTTTTTGAACTATTGCTTGTTACATTACTCATTGTATAATTCAGGTCATGAAGTTTGGTAACCATAATCAAATTGCATGTATTGCGGAAGAGGTGGGTGGTGTTGTTGAAGCAGCCCCGGAGGAAGCACAAGTTGAGCTATTTGATGCTTTAATTGACGGTTGTCAGGAATCTGTTGAAACAGGAAATTTTGAATCAAAGGTAAAACGTGAAATAAAACATCTGAATTATAGGGTGAATTTTTTTTTTTTTTTTTTTTTCTAACTGTTCTTGGTTCACTTAGATATTTCCAATCTTCCTGTCTGCAGGGTCCAGTGTTAGATTTCTTTGGTGTGCCAGTAAAAGCAAATGAATTATTAAAACGTGTGCAAGGTCTGCAGCTTCTATCAAAGCGGATTAATCGATATGACGATCCAATTACACAGTTCCGGGTGTTGTCATACCTTAAACCATCGAATTGGTCCAAGGGTTGCGGTTGGAATCAGAGTACGTGCAAGCATATTCTGCAAGCATATTCGATACTATTATACAGCATCTGTCTTATGTTTTCCATTCTAAAATTTTTAATTTTTTTGTGTTCTCAGTCGATGATGCAAGATTGCTTCTGGGAATACTTTATCATGGTTTTGGGAACTGGGAAAAGATAAGATTAGATGAGAGTCTTGGACTTACAAAGAAGATTGCTCCTGTTGAACTTCAACACCATGAGACTTTTCTACCTCGAGCTCCAAACTTAAAGGAGCGTGCTACTGCACTTCTGGAAATGGTGCATATTACTTGCTATTATTTCTTTTGAGCGATTTTTTTCCTTATATTAATTTGTTCAATAACCTTTCTTGGAAAACATATTGACAGTGTGACTAGTACTTTTCACAGGAACTTGCTGCAGCAGGAGGGAAAAACACAAATGCCAAAGCATCCCGTAAAAATTCCAAAAAGGTCAAAGATAATCTTATCAATCAATTTAAAGCACCTACAAGAGACCAAAAAGGGAAGTCTGGTCCTGCCAGTGTAAGTTTAAAAACAGCAAAAGATGGACCTCGGAGAACCCAAAAAGCTGAGCCGTTGGTGAAGGAAGAAGGAGAAATGTCTGATGATGAGGAAGTATACGAGCAGTTCAAGGAGCAGAAATGGATGGAATGGTGTGAAGATGTATTGGGTGATGAAATCAAAACTCTTGGACGTCTACAAAGATTACAAACCACAAGTGCGGATCTGCCAAAGGAAAAGGTTAAATTCATTTCTTTTTTCTCTTCTATCGTTCATAGTGCTGAGCGTACTGTGTATTTAATCTGATATTTTCTCAAAATTCCTTGTCTCCCTAAATAGGTGCTTTTCAAAATCCGGAGATATTTGCAAATCCTTGGGCGGAGAATAGATGAAATTGTATTAGAACACGAAGAGGATTTATACAAGCAAGATAGTAAGTAATACGACCCCCGCTTACATTTCAGCCACATTTCTCTTTTGGTAAAATTCGGAAACAAAAGTTGATGATAGTTGTGGACCAGACCATGCTAGCTTTAAGTCTCAAAACACTTCCTTACTCAGAGAACCATTTTGATCCCATTGTTTGTATCATTGACTGGAAACCAAAAATGCAGGAATGGCAATGAGATTGTGGAACTACGTTTCAACTTTTTCAAATTTGTCGGGGGATCGACTCAATCAGATATACTCCAAACTGAAGCAGGAGAAAGAGGAAGAGGAAGGAGTCGGACCATCACACCTCAATGGGTCATCCGCAAATAGGAACATCCAGAGGCAACGAAGATTCAAAACAGCAGGAAATCCCCAAGGAGGATCGCAGCAGGTTCACAAGGGCATTGACACAGCCAAATTTGAAGCATGGAAAAGGAGAAGAAGAACAGAAAACAACAACGACGTTCAGCCTGAGCGACTACCGACGATAACCAACTCTAACTCACTGGGAATACTCGGCCCTGCACCGTCGGATAGAAGCCATCGGCCTCGTCAGACTGGATTTCCTCCGAGATAAGTTTTACTCTGGTGTAGTAACTATGCAACATGCTGTGTGCTCGTTCGGGTTGAACTCTGGTTTGATCATGGATTCTCAGAAGTTCAGCATCATATAGATACCTGGAAGATTCAATTTTTTTACTTAAGTCGGAAACACAGCAGCGATGTTCTGTTTTGGTTAAGCTCAAATTGGAGATTGGCATGCGGATGCTGATGCTGTTGGAATGATATATACCCGAGAAAGTCGTAAATTTGTTACTGAGCAAAGGGATAAACACTTGCTAGGTGATTTGCTTAGGTAAAATAGATGCGGATGTAGTTGAGCTGCTAAACTCCATTTTTCTTTTAATATATATGTTACAACATTTGGAATAGAGCAAAATCATAATTGTACATTACCAGTTTTGTTAATTTTAGTTTCCTTATTCTGTGTGTTCCCTATACTCTTGCAAAGTTCCTATGGAGAGAGGGCATTTACGCCATCATTTGTATATTGATAGTTTGTGTTTCTCTTTTGCTTTGCCAAGAGACCTAAAGAACCAAAAAGAATTATCAGTTGTTGGGTATATTAAAGAACCATTTAAACAGTTGTTGGATATTTAACCTTGTCATCGGATTCCACTCACCCTATGTTGTTGCATGGAAACGAAAATAGATAGGTGGAAACAGTTTTCCATCCATATATTTCTCTTTACCCATTGGATTGAACGTGATGACAAAAAACTCTTATCATTTTCATCAAACAAAGCCTACTTTGGCTTTATACAGAGATAACTTTTACACAGCGGATGTTTTAAGAGTCTTTATCTAGCGAGATGCTAAGAAGTTCAAGGTACCAAAGATCTAAATCTCCCCAACCTTTACAACAAAGCTTTCTCCAAACCCTCACGATATCTTGTTGTGGCCTCCGCCGAAACCTTCACGATGACAACTCCCACCGGAAGCAACCTGCAGTTCCGACAAGAAGATGAAGATATCATTAATCTCCCCCACGTGAACAATGCAGCTCTGGTTGCTCAGTTCAACTTAAGATTGGTTGGAAGAATGTTTCACCGCAATAGTAGAAAAACGGAAGTGCTCATAGCCTTCATGCCAAGAGCAAACATCTGGGATGTAGAGGGATATGTCCATGGCATAGATCTGGGCATCTCTCGCTTCCAGTTTGACTCTGAGTCTGAAGCAAGCCTCCTGAAGGTCCTCAACAAACGCCCTTGCCACTTTAATAAGTGGTTTTTCTCGTTAAAACGATGGACTCCACATGTTGGAGAAGCCTTCCCAAACACCATGAGCTTCTGGATCAAAGTCATCGGCATTCCCACCCACTTTTGGATGGAGGAAATTTTCACTGAAATAGGAAACTCTCTCGGCGAAGTCAAGGCGGTATCGGCCAGTGCTGCAAAGATCCAAATTTCTCTGAATGCAGATGCCCCTTTGAAATTCAAAAAGCAGGCTAGGCTACCTATTGGTGACATAGTTAACATAGATCTAACCTATGAAAACTATTCAGATGGTGCTTTACCTGTGGCCACATCTCACATGAGGAAAGATCATGCCCTCAACTCTCGAAACAGTAGAGAAGAGACAATCGGGTAGCCAGAGCAGCGACTAGAGAAGGAAATCCCATGATTCCCTCACCACCACCGCAGCAGTCTGAACAAAACCCATCCTCTTCTGCTCTGAGACGCCAAGAGAGAGAGATAATAAATCCAACTTCTGGAACCAGTTCCGAG
Source organism: Thlaspi arvense (assembly GCA_911865555.2). NCBI lineage: Eukaryota > Viridiplantae > Streptophyta > Magnoliopsida > Brassicales > Brassicaceae > Thlaspi > Thlaspi arvense. The sequence goes on along the minus strand of OU466859.2, from coordinate 31,430,156 downwards.
CTCCCACATCAAGCCAAGGCGAAGATAGACCTCCGAGACCAAAACCAGCAACCTCTCATCTCAGGGAGGCTGTCTGGAACCGTCTTGAGCTCAGTCAAAAACCCCGTATCGACTCTCAGAGAGATCCTCATCATGGAACCCGAAAGGAATGACCAAATCAGGACTCTCGCAGAAACACCGGCCATGATCTAACCGTAGGCACGAAGAAAGGCCACATCACTTTGATTTGGTGGACCGTAAAAGGAGATATGATGAATACTTCGCAAGATACAACCGTAAACCCCATATGAGCAAGGAATCTGGATCTTCCTCTAGTAGTGAGCGTGAAAAACACTCTGAGAGAAAGCAGGGACAATCCTCTTCCAGAACTCTATCTCAAACACCTGAGCGTAGGCTCTTCATCCCCATCAGAAAAACACTGGAAGGTTCAGCAGAAGGGAGGAAGCAGACCTGATCCCTGGAAAAAAACACCAAGCAGATTATCAGGAAATGGTTTAGACATCATCAGAAAATCCAACTCATTAAAGCGACATCCCCTGTCACCTCCCCTCAACCGAAGCCGACCTTTTAGGCTATCCCTGCAAAGCAAAACTGGAGACCTTGGGAAAGGAAAAGCCATTTATATAGGCGAATTCTCTGAATCGAGAAGTACAGCTAAGAAGAGCCTCACTTTCGAAGGCTCTATCAGTCCCCTAGACCATCCTGCTACTGCAGAGAAAAGTAAGCAAAAGAATCTCACCATTTCACCAACAAGAACGCAAAAAAGCAGAAAAAGAGTTAGTATGAAATTACCTTGGAAGAGGAGGAGGAAGAAATGCAACAGTCAATTGATGAATCATAACTGGCAGCAGCACAACAAGAACTGGAAGCAGACATTGTGAAGGCTAACTTTACAGGTCACGAAGCAACAACCACAATGCATCAGAAGGACCAAATTGACGCCCTGACATTGTACAACACGTTTGCAGAAGATGAGGAGAAGGAGTCGGAATGGAACCAGGATGACGACAGCCCCTATGATGAAGCTCTCCTTAGGGATGATGATCTTCTGGGGGAAGACCTTTTGCTGGAAGAAGAAGATCTGGCAGAAGCAGAAGCGACGGATCTGGACCCGATCGGAAAATCAAATGGAGACAGCGTCGGGGACGGAGATGACGCGTCGAAAGGGAACGAAACCCTAGACGGGGATGATGATTATATTCTGGCAGAGATGAGCCAAGACAGAGAGGGATTCCTCCTTGAAGATGTCGCTTCCACTCTCGACCATACTCAATTGCCACCGGCATCTCCGCTGAAAATGGGGTCGTCTTCACCGGAAAAGAAGAAGATCCCGGCTAGCCCCGTTATGCTGGGCTTTAGCATCAAAAAACAAATGATGGGCAAGAGCCACTCATCTCCAAAGCCCAAAAAAGGAAAGGCCACTGGGCCTAACCAAAGCCCAAAACAGGCTTCATCAAAAACAAGAGTAAAGGCCCAAATCCCTCCAAATGAGGAGACTTCTACACCAGCTATACCTTCAGATCAATTCGAAACAAGCCATGTGGCCAACGAGTTGCCACCAAAGCCGCAAGGATGAACGTGATTGCTTGGAATTGTCAAGAGGCGGGAGCCGACTTGACAAAGCACCATCTAGACGAACTACACCGATGTTTCTCTCCTAGCTTTTTATTTCTCTCAGAGACAAAAATATCCGCTCTTATTTACAAGATATACAAGTTAATTATGGATATGATAATGTTTTCACTGTTGAGCCATGAGGCAAAAGCGGGGGTTTAGCTCTCTTTTATATGAATGATCCTTCAGTTATTTTCCATTACTCGGATGAGCGCCTTATTGATGTAGAAACCACCTTTGAGGGACACCCATGACATTTGTTTATGGAGATCCGGTAGTCGAATACCGATAAAGGGTCTCGGAAAGGCTTATGAGAATGAGTCTAAATCGGCAGAATGTCTGGCTTATGATTGGAGATTTTAACGAGATTACTGGAAACCATGAAAAGAGAGGTGGGGGAAGAATACCAGAAGCTTTTTTCTTACCATTCTGTAACATGCTGGACAATTGTGGCATGATCGAATTTCCCTTTAAAGGAAATTCTCTCTCTTCGGTGGGAAAGCACCGGACTGGAAAAGTTAAGTGCCGCCTCGACAGAGCAGTCGGGAATGAAGAATAGCATTATTTGTACTCATACTCCCAAATCGAATATTTAAAACTAGGGGGGCCCGGACCATCGGCCAGTCCTGGCTAGTATTAATTCAAGTCCCCATCGCAGGAACCAAAATTTTTGGTTCGATAAAAGATGGGTGGAAAAGCCTGGATTTGAAGAAACAATCAGTGAAGGATGGAGAGAGCCTGACCAACAACCAAATAGGGACTTCCACCATCGTATATTCATTTGTCGAAAAAAGATCTCTGCTTGGAAGAAAACCCTGCCCACCAACACTGCTCGACTGATAGAAGAGCTTAAAGCTAAACTAGATGAAGCCCAAGCAGACGATGGCACCACTCTCGAAGAAATCGAAGAGATTAGGAGGAAAATTTGCTCGGTCTTTAGAGAGGAAGAAAATTTCTCGTTTCAGGAAAGCAGAGAACAGTGGCACAAAGGAGGGGATAAGAATACAAACTACTATCATAGATGTACTAAGCAAAGAAGAGACCGGAACCGTATCATCTGCCTAAAAGATCATAATGGCGAATGGCTGTAAAGCGCAAAAGGGATCGAAAAAATTGCGACCGAGTACTTCCATGACCTCTTCTCCACATCAAACCCAACAGACTTCTCTGACTCGCTCTGGTATATAACTGAGAAAGTATCTGAGGATACTAATCACACCCTAGTGGAACATCCTTCTTTTTTGAAGAGATAAAAGCGGCTGCCTTTGACATTAAGCCGGACAAAGGGCCAGACCCCGATGGTATGACTAGCCGTTTCTATCAGAAATTTGGGCAGATCACGGGCCAAGACATAGCCAAGATGGTCTGCGACTTTTTTGAAAAAGGTGAATTTGATCCAAGACATAACCAGACAAACATTTGCCTTATTCCAAAAAAAGACCGCCCGAGAGCAATGACAGAATTCAGACCAATAAGTTTATGTAACGTGAGCAACAAAATCATATCCAAAATCCTCTGCAAAAAATTAAAGAGAGTATTACCAAACCTTATCTTAGAGAGTCAATCAGCATTCATGGCTAGACGCGTAATTACAGACATCTTACTAGCTCAAGAAAATCTCCGTACAAACCCAAGCTGTAAAGAAGGGTTCATGGCCATCAAGACAGACATGAGCAAAACATATGATAGAGTCGAATGGGGCTTTCTAGAAGCCCTTCTTCTAAAACTTGGTTTCTCTGATAAGTGGGTTAAGCTAATAATGTTTTGCGTATTCTCTGTATCATACCAAGTTTTAATAAACGGAGAGGCGAAAGGAAGGATAAAACCATCTCGAGGACTTCGATAAGGAGACACACTCTCACCAATCCTGTTCATTCTATGCACAGGGGCTCTTATATCTCTTCTTAGAGGAGCAGAAGAAGAAAAACGCCTTATCGGACTACAGATTGCTAGAACAAGCCCTCGGGTGTCTCATCTCCTCTTCGCCGATGACAGTCTTTTTTCTGTAAGGCAGATGTCCTGCAAGGTGCAGACTTTATAAAAATTATCAAATCTTGCAGAAAAGCCTCGGGTCAACAACTGAACGCTACAAAATGCTCGATTCTCTTTGGAAATAAAGATGGACAGCCACCACGTCAAGAGATAGAAAGAACTATCGGCATCATTAAGGAAGGAGTAATGGGAATATACCTTGGTCTCCCCGAACATATATGTGGCTCAAAAAAGAAGATCTTCGCATACATGCAAGACCGGCTGAATAATTGGGTGAACAACTGGTCCGCGCGTGATATAAGATCAAAGGAATGATCTTATATGAACGGTACAATGAGGAATCAGGTAGCTGGCCACACGGTACTCTCTACTTAGATCCGGTACGTGATGAGTGTTAAGGTGGGGTGGTGATCAAGCAACTGGCCAAACAGCTCTCTTTACTTAACCAAATGGATGGGGACGAATGATGGATCGAGTGACACACACACGGCTGATGGTTGAACCGTGATAAAGTCAGTTTGAACTCAAGAACAAGGGGGAAACTACACAATGCTCTAGAACTCGGCGGCGGCTTTCTTTGAGAAGAAAGTGTGTTCTTTATTGATAATAGGTAAAAACGTGAGCTACAATGCTGCATATAGGACTTTATTAATAGTCCTTCAGCCTTGATCTTCTAGGGTCGAAATAAACAAAATGCAAGGACCAAAATACAAAAGTGCATAAAGAAAAGATTACAAAAGTTCATGCTAGAAAATGTAAAAGAAACTAGAAATAAAGTCCTGTAAAACAAAAGGAAAACACAAGATATTATGGAATAATTGACAAGTTTCTTACCGTTGCCTCTTTATTGATTCATGCCCAAGTATGGTAAGTCTTTGTCTCCACGGTTGCTCTTAAACTTGGTTGTTTTGGTGTGGGGTGATGATGAGAAGAGTTGGGCCGGGGCTGTCTCGTAGTAGTGGCCATTCATCCAAGCTGGAGCTGGCCTTGAGCGTGGCTGGGCTATGAACGTCTTGGAAAGATCCCAAGTGTTGGCCCACTTGTTCGTTTAGCCTCTCGGTATGGCTTCCCGTAATGCTCTCGACCATGGTACGGGAAAGGTCCGTAATGCTCTCGTCCCGCTCGGTTATGTCCTCGTCCGTTGTGTTGATAATGAGCTGTTTGAGCAAGCGATTGATGTCCTCCGTCTTCTTAAGGTTGAGAAGGCTCTCTACAGCTTTGTTGAACTCCTCCCTCATGGTCCTTGTACCTAAGCGGGTCCTTGGGGGTTCGTACATGATGGGTACCTGATGCTTGTCCGTGGTGAGGTCCTCATCATTCCCTCCCTCTTGTAGAGGTTCTGACCTCAGAACCGTTTCATCTGCGTCAAAGGGAGCTAAGTCAGTGACATTGAAACTAGAAGAAATGTTCATCTCACCTGGAAGCTCTAAACGGTAGGCATTGTTGTTGATGCGTTCAAGGACTTTGAAGGGTCCATCTCCTCGTGGTGAAAGCTTGCTCTTCCTCTGGTTAGGGAACCTCTCCGGTCTCATGTGTAGTCAAACCCATTTGCCGGGTTCAAATATGACTTCCTTTCTGTTCTTGTCAACGTTCAGCTTCGTTTGTAATGTCTTCTTTTCCAAGTTCTCCTTAACTTTTTGGTGAAGCTTCTTGATCAGCTCGGCTTTGCTCAAAGCATCTTGGCTTGCTCGTTCTGCTGGCGGTAATGGTGCAAGATCTAATGGTGTAGTTGGCTTGAACCCATAAACAATCTCAAAAGGTGAAAGTTTAGTAGCAGAGTGGGTGGCTCGGTTATAAGCAAATTCAACATATGGAATGCAATCAAGCCAACTCCTTAAGTTCTTACCAACCGTGGCTCTTAAAAGAGCTGATAGTGTGCGGTTAACCACCTCGGTTTGACCATCAATTTGGGGATGGCACGTCGTAGAGAACAAAAGCTTGGTGCCTAGCTTCTTCCAAAGTGTTCTCCAGAAGTGGCTCAAGAACTTTGTGTCCCTATCCGACACAATGCTTCTCGGTATACCATGCAGCCTCACTACCTCTTTAAAGAAAAGATCAGCAGTTTGAGTTGCGTCATTGGTCTTACTACATGGTATGAAATGGGCCATTTTTGAGAAGCGATCCACCACCACGAATATTGAATCCTTGCCTCTCATCTTGGGCAATCCTAACACAAAATCCATAGAAAGATCTTCCCAAGAAAGGTTAGGTATAGGCAAGGGCATATATAAACCGTAAGGATGGGACCTTGATTTGGTTCTAAGGCATGTAATGCACTTAGAGCAGAAACGTTCAACGTCTCTCTTGAGGTGTGGCCAAAAGAAATGTTCCACCACCACGCTTAGAGTCTTATCCACGCCAAAGTGTCCCATAAGCCCTCCTCCGTGTGATTCTCTGATCAGTAGCTCTCTCATGGATCCCTGCGGTATACACAAACATTTATCCTGAAAAAGAAATCCATTATGTATATAGAATGGACCTGATGGGGCTTTGTTGCACTCTTGAAAGATTATCCCAAAGTCCGGGTCCTCTTCATAATGCTCTTTGATGTGTTCAAATCCCATAACCCGAGCCTCCATAGTAGTGATGAGAGTGTAACGCCTAGAGAGGGTATCCGCTACAATGTTTTCTTTCCCCTTCTTGTATTTGATAATGTAGGGGAACGTCTCTATTAACTCTAGCCACCTTGCGTGTCTCCTTTTCAACGTTGTTTGGCCTCTAAGGTGTTTGAGTGTCTCATGATCCAAGTGTATAACAAACTCCTTGGAAAGCAAGTAATGCTGCCATGTCTCTAGTGATCTCACCAAAGCGTATAGCTCCTTGTCATACGTGGGGTAATTGAGCGTAGCTCCGCTTAGCTTCTCACTGAAGTAGGCTACTGGCTTGCCACCTTGTGTAAGTACTGCTCCAATGCCTAATCCTGAAGCATCACAATCAACTTCAAACGTTTTATCAAAATCAGGAAGCACTAGTACCGGGGCATTGGTAAGGCTATGTTTGAGCTTGGCGAAGGCTTCTTCTTGCACTGGCCCCCACTTAAAGGCTACATCCTTCTTGATCACGGCAGTGAGAGGGGCGGCTATGGTGCTGAAGTCTTTCACGAACCGCCGGTAGAAGCTAGCCAAACCGTGGAAGCTCCAAACATGCCCTATAGAAGATGGCGTAGGCCAGTCTTGAATAGCTCGTATCTTCTCCTGATCCACCCTTAGACCCTGCGAGCTTACAAAAAAACCTAGAAACACCAACTCATTAGTGCAAAAGATGCACTTCTTGAGGTTTGCAAAGAGTCCTTCTTGACGAAGTGTCTCTAATACTTGCTCAAGGTGCTTTAAGTGATCCTCAAGGCAACGACTATAAATTAAAATGTTATCAAAATAAACCACAACAAACTTACTAATGTATGTCCTTAAGACATGATTCATAAGTCTCATGAATGTACCCGGGGCGTTTGTTAGACCAAATGGCATTACTAGCCACTCGTAAAGACCTTGCTTGGTCTTGAAAGCAGTCTTCCATTCGTCGCCCTCCTTCATACGTACCTGGTGGTAGCCACTTTTCAAATCGACCTTTGAGAAGATGGTAGCACCACTGAGCTCATCTAACATGTCGTCTAGGCGTGGAATGGGGTGGCGGTACTTGATGGTGATGTTGTTAATAGCACGGCAGTCCACGCACATTCGCCATGTACCATCCTTCTTAGGCACCAACAAGACGGGAACAGCACAAGGGCTCAAGCTCTCCCTAATGTAGCCTTTAGACATCAAATCTTGTATTTGCTTTTCAAGCTCCTTAGTCTCCGCGGGGTTCATCTGGTAAGCTGGCCTGTTGGGTAAGGCTGAGCCGGGCACTAAGTCTATCTGGTGTTCTATTCCCCTAATTGGTGGTAGTCCCGAGGGTCTTTTCAGGGAACACGTCTTGGTATGCTTCTAGTAATCCTCTTATCTCCGCGGGTATCTCTTCGTCACTAGCTCCTGAAAGTAACCCTTCTCGAAAGACCATTAGTAGCACCATGTCTTGGCAGTTTAAAGCTCGTGTAACAACTTTAGTAGAAGCAAACAAGTTAGTCTTACTTACCTTGGCATCCTTAGCGAATTTGAGTTGCATTTCATGTACTAGGTTAGGCGTGAGGGGAGCTAAGGTGTACTTACGCTTGTCATGTGTAAAGGTGTATTGGTTGGTACGGCCGTGATGTATAGCCTCCTTATCAAGCAAGAGATGTCCTGCTTGCATTGGTACTACATCGCACGTCACCTTGTCTAAGTACCTTCCCACACTGAAAGTGACAACTACTTGGTCCGCTATCTTAAGCTCCGTGTCATCGTTGAGCCACCTTAGTTTGTAGGGTCTCGGATGCTTGGTGGTCTCCAAACCTAGCTTATCTACCAAGTACTTGCTAGCCACGTTAGTGCAAGAACCACCGTCTATGATCAAACTACATATCTTGGTGTTCACGGTGCACTTGGTATGGAAGATGTTCTCCCTTTGAATCGTCTCTGGCTCAACAAGAAACACTAAAGGCTCGTCGAATCACCAACATCTCTCCTGAGTCCGGGTATTCAATCTCCTCTGCTCCGATCTCCGTGATGTCTTCTTCCATCTCATCTTGAGATTCATATCCTCCATCGGCCGTGAGGATCATGACGCGGTTGTTGGGGCACTCCCTCGCCATATGACCTCTTCCCTGACACTTATAACATGTAATGTCATGCGTTCTTCGAGCAAATGGGGGTTTACCTTGCTCGGGTCGAGTTGTTTTAGAGGGTTCGGCTGTAGGCTTCTTAAACCGGGATTCAACCTCGACTGCCTTGCCTTTATCAAGCGCCTTTGGTGTTGTAGAGGTCCAGTTGGTGTTTGGCTTCCAACGACTTGGAGCTTCCAGCTAGGTGTAATAGCTCGGACATGTCATGGTACGGTTGTCTCTCGACCTTTCTCGCTATACGGTCTTGTAGTCCGTCTATAAACTGAGCCATGAGGGTCTCCTCCGTGTCCTCGAGCTCCAAGCGGTTGCGTAGCTGCTCAAATTCTTCAAAGTACTCCTCTACTGACCGGCTTCCTTGTATCAGCTTACGAAACTTCTTCTGGAGGTCTCGGTGAAAGTGAGGTGGGACGTACCGCTTCCTCATGTTGAACCTCATCTCGGCCCACGTACTGATCTGGTCATGACGATGCTTCCTCCTCTCGGACACATCTCTATCCCACCATGACAAGGCGTGGTCAGTTAGCTGAGCGGCTGCTAGTGACACCTTCTTCTGGTCATTGTAGCCATAGTACTCGAAGATGTACTCCATTCGCCGTTCCCACTCTAGGTAAGCTTCGGGGTTAACCCTTTCAGCGAAGGTTGGGGCATTCAGCTTCATGTCATTGTTGTTGGGTCGGTAAGCTTCCTCTTCTCGGATACGCCCTCGGTGCATGGGATCCCTAGCTCGTCCCGCGGGTTGGTTCTGAACATTTGGTGCTGGTGGCGGGTCATCATCTAAGCCCAGCATGTCCTCATCAGTCTCTCCTTGGTCTACTGGTCCTTGGGGCTGTCTCATCGGCCCTCTCCTTGGTAGAAGTGGGGCTGGCGGCAATCTCTCAATCCTAGTCATCCTCTCGCCAAGGGCTTGAATAGCACCTAGGAGTTGTGCCATGTCAACCGGTGCTCCTTGTTCTCCCATCTATTAACCTGCGTAGACTAACAAACAGATTACAAGCACAAGTGTAGCAAGGTTCTAGCCGAAGCAAATCAAAAGGGACTTAGCTAAAATTTTTTTTTGATTTTTAGGGGTTTTATAAAGCAAATCTAACAACTTAACAAGCGAATTCTTTTGGGTTTTTAATAGTTGAAACAGCCTAAACAAAAGCAACAAATGATTTTTATGGGGTTTTTTTTTTGATTTGTGAAAAACAACAAGGGAAGCAAACAATGAAACCAAAGCAAAGATCTAAAGGGGATAGATAAAACCTGGTGTAGGAGCGTTTAAGCTCTGATACCAAATGATAAAAGATCAAAGGAATGATCCTATATGACCGGTACAATGAGGAATCAGGTAGCTGGCCACACGGCACTCTCTACTTAGATCCGGTACGTGATGAGTGTTAAGGTGGGGTGGTGATCAAGCAACTGGCCAAACGACTCTCTTTACTTAACCAAATGGATGGGGACAAATGATGGATCGAGTGACACACACACGGCTGATGATTGAACCGTGATAAAGTCAGTTTGAACTCAAGAACAAGGGGGGAAACCACACAATGCTCTAGAACTCGGCGGCGGCTTTCTTTGAGAAGAAAGTGTGTTCTTTATTGATAATAGGTAAAAAAGTGAGCTACAATGCTGCATATGGGACTTTATTAATAGTCCTTCAGCCTTGACCTTCTAGGGTCGAAATAAACAAAATGCAAGGACCAAAATACAGAAGTGCATAAAGAAAAGATTACAGAAGTTCATGCTAGAAAATGTAAAAGAAATTAGAAATAAAGTCCTGCAAAACAAAAGGAAAACACAAGATATTATGGAATAATTGACAAGTTTCTTACCGTTGCCTCTTTATTGATTCATGCCCAAGTATGGTAAGTCTTTGTCTCCACGGTTGCTCTTAAACTTGGTTGTTTTGGTGTGGGGCGATGATGAGAAGAGTTGGGCCGGGGCTGTCTCGTAGTAGTGGCCATTCATCCAAGCTGGAGCTGGCCTTGAGCGTGGCTGGGCTTTGAACGTCTTGGAAAGATCCCAAGTGTTGGCCCACTTGTTCGTTTAGCCCCTCGGTACAGCTTCCCGTAATGCTCTCGACCATGGTACGGGAAAGGTCTGTAATGCTCTCGTCCCGCTCGGTTATGTCCTCGTCCATTGTGTTGATAATGAGCTGTTTGAGCAAGCGATTGATGTCCTCCGTCTTCTTAAGGTTGAGAAGGCTCTCTACAGCTTTGTTGAACTCCTCCCTCATGGTCCTTGTACCTGAGCGGGTCCTTGGGGGTTCGTACATGATGGGTACCCGATGCTTGTCCGTGGTGGGGTCCTCATCAGCGCGCCTACTCTCAAAAGGAGGGAAGGAAGTACACATAAAATCAGTTGCACAAGCACTTCCGACTTTTGTTATGTCGTGTTTCTTACTCCCAAAAGGTGTAATAGATAATTTTAGAAGGACAATTGCCAACTTCTGGTGGAGCTCAAAGCAAAATAGTAGAGGCATGCACTGGATTACATGGGATAAACTTTGTGTTACTAAAGAAGAGGGAGGTTTAGGATTCAGAGATTTCCAAGATTTCAACATTTCCCTACTAGCTAAGCAACTATGGCGCCTTATACATTTCCCCTCATCTCTAGTGGCTAGGATACTGCAAGGGAGATACTTTAGATCGTTAAGCCCCCTCAATGTTCACAAATCTTACTCCCCATCGTATGGATGGAGGACTATCTTAGCTGCAAGACCACTACTACTTCAAGTACTCTGGAAGACCATCGGATCCGGATGCAACACTCGAGTCTGGACCGAACCATGGATTCCAGATAGATCAGCATGGCCCGCAAGAGGAATCGCCCCAGCTATAGATAGAAATCCTGACTTTCTGGTCCATGAGCTCATGAGAGGCGATTCAAAAGTTTGGGACATCCAAACTCTCCACGAACTTATCCATCCTGATGATATTAAGCTTATACCCGGGATGAGGCCCAGTCAAACTCTCACCTTGGATGGGTATGCTTGGAATCTCACCAAATCAGGAGTTTACACTATGAAGTGAGGTTATGAACTGGCCCAGCAATTAAAGATGGACACCAAGCCTCTCAAAATGACAGAACCAAGCATCACTAGCCTCCTTAGACATGTCTGGAAGATTTGGGCGCCCCCAAAGCTCCAACACTTTATGTGGCGAGCCCTATCCGGTTGCGTGGACACTTGTCAAATGCTGACATATCGACACTTAGGCACTGATAAGAGCTGCCCCCGCTGTGGAGACCCTCGAAGAAACAATAAACCATATGATCTTTGAATGCCCCCCGGCCCTCCAGGTGTGGGCTCTTTCGGACTACTCGTCCCTTCTGGGCTGCTTCCCGAGTACATCTCTATTTGGAAACTTCAATTTCCTTTTTTGGAGGATTGACAAAAGGATACTCCCTGCTCCCCAAAGAGAAGCATTTCCTTGGGTTATTTGGTTCATCTGGAAGGCCAGAAATGACAAGGTTTTTAAAGAAAAGGTAGTCTCACTCGTGGACACCCTCCAACACGCTTCCGCTGAAGCGGAAAGCTGGCGTTAAGCGAATAAAAAGGAGATGGAAGAGGAGCATGAGGGGAGACAGCTTAGTCGGAAACCTGCCCGGAAGCTGGCGTTAAGCGGAAAGCTGCACCAAAGTCTTGTATCGACCAAAGCTGAGAGAAACCTGCCCGGTATGCAGGTCGATATGAAATGTATGGGTCCGGACGAAGGCCTTCTGGTGCGATTCAGCCTCCGCGTCCTTCATAGAACCTGTAGAGGATCGAACAAGCTTGCCAACGGAGGTAAAATCAAGTCAATCTGGTTAGTCGTTCAAAAGATACGACGGTTTCATCTTCGCTGCCCGCAACCAGAACGCTGTACCGATCAGCATATCGATCAAGACCTCCTTCCTCCACCTCGATATGCATTAACCCGAGAACCAAAGTTGACCATCTTTGATTCTTTTATTTTTGATTTTTAAGGCTATTTTGGTGATGTTTCCTATAAATAGCTAACATTAGATCAAATCTCACTTATCCTTTCTCTTCCCCTAAGCTTTGCTTTGGTTTTTCATAGAACAAGAGCAAATCCCTTCGTGGGATGAGATTGAATCACTTGTATATATTTTTATTTATGTTATCTTTTTCAATCTTGAGTCTATAATCTCTTAGTCTTGCTTTCTTATTTTGCTTTAGTAATTTTGAATTCCTGTTTTTAACTTTTGAGATCCTTGGTTTTTGAAGAACAAAAGTGTTAGAATTTTGGATCTTTGGTTATCTCTTTTTGTGTGACTGTTCTTCATGCTTAGTACCTCTTTTTAGGATAAGTAGATCCTAGGCTTTCTAGTATTGCACTTAGGGTGTTTGCTGAAATGCGTGAATGAAGTTATGGTTGATGTCATGTCTTGCATACCTTGAGCTTAAGTACTTAACACCACTTTGAAGGGAAATTGTTCTTTAGGCATTGATTATGCATAGGAGTGTGAGTTGATGTTAGTTCTATTGTACAAGAGATTAGTAAACCTAGTGATAACAAGATTTTGCAATGCAATGATGTATCAAAGCCCAAATGCAACACTGAGATGTAGTATAGCATGCAGGTGAGTGTCAATCCACACCTAGGAGCTAGAAAATGCAATGAGAATGCAAGGATTATGCAAAGCTAAGCAAATGATGAACGGTTTTGTGAAAATCCTAAAAACTAGATGCAATGGTCAAATGCAAGGCAAAACTATTTTAAAAATACTAGAAACGAGTGAACTACCACGAGGAACAAACAGAATGATTAAAGTGCAAAGCTATGAATTTATAAAAATCGACTAGTGGATCGACCACAGGATCGACCACTAGATCGAGCAATAACGATCGATCTCGTCTAACAGTTCAACACAAATGAATCTAATGAATCTAATGATTAACATAGATGTAAGAATACTAAGAAAGAAGGTCAAGGGTTGAGATTCATGTTCAAGGGTTTCAAAGGTTCAAGCTTGGTTTGAAAACTTTAGATCTACTCACTTTGTGAGATTCTCTAGGCCTTGAAAACAAAACAAGATCCATCCATGGCGTGTGGTATGGATCACTCCTTCATTCTCTCCTCCAGACCCATGGCGTTTGGTGGAAAAAGAGATTGAAGGGCATAAAAATCAGATTTCAAACACACGGCCTAACTAGTCCCCTAAACTACCATGGCATTTGGGAAAGGTAGACTAGCTTCTAGGATGCGATTTTCAGAGACCTCTGGATCCTGTCAAGGTAAGAGGTCCCTCTGATCATAAAGATCTTGGCGTGAAAGTCTCTAAGCTTAGAGAACTCGACATCCTAGATGAGAAAACCATGAAGAACAAGAAAACACCAAGCATTGAAAACCTTTTCGACCCCTTTGAATCCTCTCAACCCCAAAACCCGATGAAACTACTCACTACACATAAAGTAAACCGAGCAAAGCATAAAGGATGAACTCATGGACATGAAAAACGATTACTTAAAGCTTAAATGATTCAATATTCAAGAACATAGCTTCAAAGTCTAATAATGGCGAAATCGCCTCCGAACAGAGAGAAAAACTGTAAAAACATAAAGTGAAAGCGTGTGTGTCAAAGCAAGATCGCCGCCTTCCCGAAAATAGGCCAAACGGCTCGATGGTCCCCCCCCTCGCTAGCGGCCAAAAACGGTTAAAGTGCACTGGGATCGACCTCGAGATCGAGCATCTCGCTCGATCATCTTCAGACATTGTGCCTTCAGCTCGATCTATGCCTCGATCTTCTTCGGTGGATCGAGTGTTTCGTCCGATCTTGGAGTCGATCTTCGGAGGATCGAGTGGTGGACTCGATCCGACTCTCGCTCTGCATGGCGTCATTTACGTCCGTACTCCTTGATCGATCGCTTCACTCGATCTCCGTCTTGATCAGTTCCCTTGGATCGGATGGACTACTCGATCTTCTGGTCGATCTCATCTAGATCGACCGGCCATGCTCGATCTGCTTCTCCATCTCTGGTCCTTAGCAAGCAGTCCTGAATTCTCCAAGCTCCCACAAACCTCCCACGAGCCTCAGCACATCCACAAATCTTACAAGACTCCAAAGTTGCCGAAAACAACCTGAATGCGATGCAAAATGCAAGAAATATGCGTATGCTGGTGCAAGAACACTCTAGGACCTAAAGTGATGCAAACTAGCCTAAAATGCAATATAAATGTATGAGAAACTAACTTATATGTATGCAAAATACATGAAATATGCAGCAATATCAACTCCCCCAAACTTGCCTTTTGCTTGCCCTCAAGCAACAAAATTCAAGAAGGGAGAGAGGTTTTAAAAACAAACGGGGGTTTAAGCTTCTTGCAAAGGTGTCTTTCAAATGAATCAATCTCAACGTCCTAGTTACTAGTTCTAAAATGCAATGCACACACTCATACTCTAAAGAACTTAGCCATACTCATCACACAAAGAATTTCAAATCATGACTCTCCTATCCCAAACAATCAAATAAACTTATCCTTTAACATTCATTAACGACCGAACCATGAATCAAACTTATGCACTTTAAAGTAAAACACATTTGGCTAAAGGTAAAGGCTATGAGCATAAAATGATCTCAATTGAAAAATGGTTTATTTTAAGCAAGGGTTTCTCTCAAAAATGGTAAGAAATTTATGCATAATGCTAAAGGTAAAGGCAATTGATGCATACATGATCAGATTCTCATCTACCCATGCAAGCTAACAATGATCCTAAAACCCCTCTCATTTTCTTTTTTTTTAGCTCACTCACCCTCTAGAATCTACCCTTATCTCCAAAGCAAAAGCTTAGCAAACCCCAAATCAAAACAGAAAACATCTTAACTCTTTTAGGCTAGTAAAAAGGTTTGAAAATACTAAGCTCTTTATTTCTTTCTTATTGATAGCTCTATTATTCTTTTCTTTTTATTTTCTTTTTATTTGGCACTTAGGCTCTTTTCTTTTCTTTTTTTCTTTTTATGTTACTTTAGAGCTATCTTCTGAAATACTTAGAGCTTTTTATCTTTGAAAACAAAACCTTTCACTTAAAACCTTTTAATCATTTCAATTACCAAAACTCTTTGAAACCGCAAGCATATAAACAAGTAAGCAATCCCATCGATCCCCCATACTTATCCTAAGCCCTAAACTAGCTTCAAAATACAAAGCTCGCAATCATATAAGAACCTAATCAAGTCGCCTAAACGTAACACGTTATGCTAAGTTCAAACCAAAAGAGGCCTCACAATGATGTCACACACGAAAACTTGGCTTCAAAGAAAGGTAAGGGTCAAGGTGGGAGTTCTACTTAGGCTCACAAAGAGTGGTAAAAGGAGAAAGAGAGCCTAAATATTTTTAAGATCCATGTGTTCATTTTCAAGTGCATAAGAATGTTATTTAAAAATTCAAATTAGGGTTCTCACTTATTAGGACAAGTTTCAAATCACGAATGTTCAATTCAGGTCACGAAAATCAAAACAAGTGATCCAAGCATGGTAAGGACTTACTTTCTAAGCGTGGGCAAAGCATTAGAGAACTACTAACTAGGATATTGAAACCATTCAGGAGCTTAAAACACCTATTTAAGAAAACTCTAAGCCCTTATGCAAATGTAAACAACCTAAATGCTAAAAAATTCTAGACTCAATCCTAAAATGTTTAACAAGATGAATGCAACTATATGATTTTTTTTTGAAACTTTTTAAAACTTTTACGAATTTTTTCCTTTTCTTTTCTATGCCTTAGATGTATGCAAGACTCAAAGGGTGTAAAGGGAAAATAAGATCAAAATAAACATGTCAAACCACACACATACTCCCCCAAACTTGAATGACACCGTCCCGGTGGCAAACAGGTTCGAGAGAGCTCAAAACACAAAGCAAAATCAAGAAAACATGAACGGTATGTACAATGGAAGGTTGTTGTTACCTCGGGTCTAGCCTCGGCTGGAACTTGAGGATGTTCCAGACGAGCTAGAGATTACGGCTTTGCCTTTGGAGGCTGGCTCTTGGAGAGAGAGACGCGCGGGCTGAATGTTGCTGCCTTGAGTCTCACGGATGACAACTCCACCGGTTGAAAGCCTTATCTTCTCGGGCTGTTGAACCTCCTCACTTGCAGCCTTCTTAGGTGAGCCTCCTTGAAGTGATTTGACCTTCCTGGCAAGTTTCTTGAGTACCTTGCTCTGCCACTTGTATATTTTACTTTGCATCTCCACAACAGAAGCAAGGAACTTCTCCGGCTTAGTCCGCGGCTCAAAATCAATCTTGGGGAGGACAAGGGCTTCAGGCAACTCATCATCCGTGGCAGGAGACTCTGATCTTGGGCGAATAGCTTGTCGGGTGGCGGCTGTGGCTCCTAGAGGGGCGAAACACTCCTCTACACTTGGGAGAAACTCGATGTTCCCAACTCCCAACAGCTTGGTCTTGGCGTTTGGCAAGATACACACCCTCTTCTCATTCTCCGTGTCAATGAACAGGTATTCAAAGAAGCCCTCAGCTGGCGAGCGTCCCAAGCTGTCCATGTTCCTTAGGTATGTCTCATCCATGAAGGCTCTTTCCGGAACAGGGGTGTAGTCTTGGAGCGGTACACCAGCTTGCACGAACAAGGGAGTGAGGAAACCGCAAATGAGCGAAGAGCTTGCCTTGCACCTCAAGGCATACGCCTTGTATTTCACCAATGAAGCTGCTAGGATGCATCCGTAGTTCACGTCGTCTCCCAACTTGTCTTCCAACGAATCATCATTCTTATCCGGGTCACACACGAGATGCTTGATGCCTTGGAACAAGAAACAAAGCTCTGTTCTAGTCACCGTGGGGGCTACTGACCGTCCGCTGAAGGTGTTGGCAATCAGCTTCAACGTGTAACGCAGCACCGGACTTCTCACCCTCTTGATCTTTGCAGTATTCGCCTTGTAGTCATCGTCGGCGATGATGTCCCACAGCTCGTTTGCTTGAGTGAAGGAGGGAAAGTCAACTTTTGTGGCAGCTACATCGAGGCCATAAGCTTGGCAAAGCTCGGGGATTGATAGACTGAAGGCTTGGCGTGTTATCTTGAAGGAGAGGCGTCCTTGAGAAGGAATTGGGACGCTAGGATTCTCGTACGCAAACTTCAAAGTGGCAAGGAAGTCGATTGTCACTTCAGGAAAGGTTGGGCAATCCATCCGTGACAAACACATCAGCCCTATCTTCTGGAGGAGCTGATCAAAATCTCCTAGAATCCCCATCTTGGCCAGTAATTCTCTGTCCGCAAACTTAGTCGCCTCGAACCTCAGCCTTTGAAGCCGTTCCTTGTCTCTTTTCTCCTCTTTACTCCAACGAACCCTCTCCTGAACAGCCACTTCTTGGTTTCCTCCCTCTTGTGCTGTCTCTTCTCTTGTTCTTTTTGGAGCCATTGTGCCTGAAACAAGTTTCTCAAGCAAAGCAATGAGCAAAACGGCGATATGATGAGAGAAAGAGAGAAGCAAAGAAGAAAACCTATAGCTAATACCCTAGAATTTTGGGGGATTTATAAAAATTATAACAAAATAATAGAGAATCATATCTAGAGATAGAGAAAAATCTAGAATTATTCCTATTATTAAGCTATTTTTAAAAATCCAAAACCGCCCTAGCATCTAAAACAATCAAGCGAATAAAAAGAGATATTTTCTTGAAGATTTTCTTAAAGATTCGAAAATACATTTGCAAGGATTGAAAAAGATGCTTGTTAGCCTTTAGAAAACAAAGAACTCACACTCTCTTTTGCTTAACAACTCGAGAAAACAAGAAGGAGAGAGTGTGAAAGTGGTTGATAACATTTAAAGGCTAACAAAAACAAAACCATGGGTAAAAGAAGTGGTTTTCTGACAAAAGCTGTGGTCAAGGCACATCTTTCATGGTCAAAGATGCTTGCCTTGACCACTTTTTGAATTTAGAAACCGGAGGGAAAGAGGAAGAGAGGGAAAACAAAATGTTACCTCGGCACGAGATCGAGTCCATTTGGTCAATCTAGGACTCGATCTCATTCCCATAATGGCCTGGATCGAGAGGGCTTCTCGATTTGGAACTCGATTCAGATTGAATCGAGTCTTGGATCGATTGCACCTCTCGTTCCTTGAGTTTTTGGCACAACGGCTAAGTCCTCGTGATCGAGCCAGGTTCTCGATTCAGGGGTCGATTTAGCTTTGATCGAGTGGAAGATCGTCTAGGTTACTCTATCTAGCCTTGAGAATCGAGTGACTCAGTCGATCCACCTCTCGTTTGCTTTTCAGGCTAAACGTATAGGGTGTTCGTCCTCTCGTGATCGACTGTGTCACACGATCTGTCTACTCGATCTCGTCTAGATCGACTAACTCCTCTCAATTAACTAGCTCGATCTAGAAAAGATCGAGCCAGGATGAGTCGATCTAGCACTCAATCTCTAGCCTATACTCACCCCTTCTTACTCCTTTTGGATCTAAGATCAGGGCCTGCAATCCCTCATACTTGTTCCTACACACTTAGAAGATAAAAACATAAAACTGAAAGAGAAATAAAGCAAAAATATATACAGGATATACATGGGAATGCCTCCCAAGTGCGCTTTCTTTAACGTCTTTAGCTAGACTTTACTTGGTTTAGGCAGATGGTGGGTTCTGGAGAAGCATTGAGGTTCTCTCCTTGTCAAATGCACTCACCATGTATGGCTTAACCCTGTGTCCGTTCACTGTGAATGCATTCCCACTCTTGCCTACCAACGTGACAGCTCCGTAGGGCAATACCTCCTTAATTTCATACGGACCGCTCCATCGTGACTTTAGCTTTCCTGGAAAGAGCTTGAGCCTTGAATTGTAAAGCAGCACCAAACTTCCTTCCTTAAGCTCCTTTGGTACTAACTTCTTGTCGTGAGCAGCCTTAGTACGCTCCTTGTAGATCCTAGTGCTTTCGTAAGCATCCAGCCTTATCTCATCAAGCTCGTGTAGCTGAATTAAGCGCTTCTCCTGAGCCGTCTTTAGATCAAAATTCAGCCGCTTCACAGCCCACAATGCCCTATGTTCCAGCTCAACGGGGAGGTGACATCCTTTGCCGTAGAGAAGAGTGAAAGGAGTAGTACCAATGGGCATTTTGAAAGCAGTCCGGTAAGCCCACAAAGCGTCATCTAACTTCACCGCCCAATCCTTCCGAGTTGTCCCAACTGTTCTCTCAAGTATCGCCTTGATCTGTCGGTTAGAGACCTCCACTTGGCCACTCGTTTGAGGATGGTAAGGTGTAGCTACCCCCTCTAGTTTTCCACAAACAGCCGTAGTGATCGCCATGAGTTGTTCCTCGGGGAGACAATCATCTAAAGGTAGAGACTCGTTGATTCTTAACCGAGAGAAATGGTCAGCAACGCCGTTCTCTATCCATTTCTTGTCTTTGATCTCCATGTCAAACTCCAGAAGAAGAAGAATCCATCTCAAAAACCTCAGCTTAGTGTCCTTCTTAGATTAGATGTACCTTAAAGCCACGTGATCTGTATAGACAATGGCCTTGGAACCCACGAGGTATAACCGGAACTTCTCAAAGGCAAACACTACTGCCAATAGCTCCTTTTCTGTACTAGTGTACCTTGTTTGCGTGTCATCCAAGGTTCTTGAAGCATAGTAAATCACATGTAGCTTCTTATCTTTCCTTTGACCTAGAACGGCTCCCACGGCATAGTCACTAGCATCACACATAATCTCGAACGGTAGAGTCCAGTCTGGTGCTTGCACTATAAGCGCGGATACTAGAGCTTCCTTGATGGTCACGAAAGCTTGCAAACACTCCTCATCAAAGAAGAAATCAGCTACCTTGCACAACAGCCGTGAAAGAGGGTGTGCAATCTTAGAGATATCCTTGATGAAGCGCCTGTAGAAGCCAGCGTGTCCCAAGAAACTCCTCACTCCTTTAACATTAACCAGCGGATCAAGACTCATCATGACCTCAACCTTAGCCTTATCAACCTCAATGTCCTTCTCTGATATCTTATGTCCAAGCACGATCCCTTCCTTCACCATGAAGTGGCATTTCTCCCAGTTAAGCACCAAGTTTGTCTCCTCACAACGCTTTAGTACCTTGCAAAGATTCAACAAACACGCAGAAAAGGATGCACCATAGACCGAGAAGTCATCCATAAACACCTCTACCATCTCTTCTATTAGATCGGAGAAGATCGACATCATACACCGCTGAAACGTAGCCGGTGCGTTACACAACCCGAATGGCATCCTTCGACACGCGAAGGTGCCATAAGGGCATGTAAAAGTCGTCTTCTCCTGATCATTTGGATGGATTGGTATTTGGAAAAATCCACTATATCCATCAAGAAAGCAATAATAGGGGTGATTAGCAAGTCTTTCAAGCATTTGATCAATAAAAGGCAAGGGAAAATGATCCTTTCTAGTAGCAAGATTAAGCTTCCTATAATCAATACACATACGGTGTCCTGTAATAGTTCTAGTAGGTATAAGCTCATCTTTGTCATTCTTAATGACCGTGATCCCTCCCTTCTTAGGCACCACGTGTACGGGAGAAACCCACGTGCTGTCACTTATGGGATAGATCACGTCAGCTTCTAGCAGCTTAAGAATCTCTTTCTTGACAACCTCTTTCAAATTAGGATTCAAACGCCTTTGATGTTCTATAGAAGAGGCGTTCTCATTATCCAAGTGAATCCTATGAGTGCAAAGCATTGGTGAAAGGCCCTTGATGTCACTTAGAGAGTACCCAATGGCCTTCCTATACTTTCTCAACTCAGTTAAGAGCGAGTGCAATTCATCATCACTTAAGTTCTCATTCACAATCACGAGATAGGTTTCGTTAAGCCCTAAGAAAGCATACCTTAGCCCTTTTGGGAGCTCCTTAAGGTCCACCTTTGGGGCTAGCAGCTCGCTCCAATCATCCTCGTGGCTGTTGCAGTTGTTTTTCTCCTTGGAACCCTCCTTAGAACCCGAGACATGACCCTTGAGGCTGCCTTCTTGGACCGCTGTCCCTTCTGAAATCTAGTCATCCAGTCGATCTTGCTCTTGATGTCGTCTAGATCGACTAGTTTCGCTCGATTCACTCACTCGATTTAATGTGGATCGAGTGAGAGATCGAGACGCTGGGTCGATCTCCGGATTATACCCTGAACTGATCGAAAGGCCTCTCTCGATCTCGGACTCGATTAATTTCCTGGATCGATCACCCTCCTCGATCTCACTGTCGATTGTTGCATCGAATCGAGTTGTGTTCTCGATTGTCTTGTCGATTTGACCCCTGGATCGAGTAATGTCATCGATCTCGGAGTCGATCTCTAGGCAAGCGCTTTCATCTTCTAGCACAACCTTCCTTGAATTAAGAAAGTTAACGTATTCCTGAGTCCTCTGATCAAAGTAACCGAACTCTCCTGGCTCCTTAGTCAACGCCATCTTCAAATGATCCTACTGAGCCAACTCTTCTAGCAACTCATCCGCTAAAGCGTCCAACGTTTCAATGTAGAAAGCTTGCCCTTCTATCGTAGGCTTCTTCAAAACCTCATTTATGTCAAAGTCCAGCCATATATCTTTACCCAAGTGCAGAGCTATCTTCCCATTCTTGACGTCTATGATGGCTCTGGCGGTGGCTAAGAACGGTCTACCGAGAATGAGTTGATCCTTAGGTTCTTCATCCATTTCCAACACAATGAAGTCCGTAGGCACGTTTACACCGCTGATTCACACTGGCAAGTCCTCAAGCAAACCCAAGGGTAACCTCACGCTCCTGTCAGCTAGTACCAACTAGATTCTACAATCTTTGAACCTGGTAAAGCCAAGTTTCTTTGCTACGGAATGAGGCATCAGATTTATACTAGCTCCGAGATCACAAAGGCAACTCTTGAACTCCAAAGGACCGAAAGCACAAGGTATAGTGAAGCTTCCAGGATCTCCCAGCTTCTTGGGAACTATCTCCTTATGTATTACATCGCTAAATTCTTCACTAAGTACTAGCACCTCCTTGCTTTCCTTATTCTTCTTTACAAGCGTATATTTGAAGAATTTGGCGCACTTAGGCATCATTGCAAGGCAGTCCACGAGAGGTAGCTTGATCTCTACGTCCTTAAGATGCTTCTCAAACAAGATTTTGTGCTTCTCTATGAGTTGCTTCTTGAAGCGGCCAGGAAAAGGTAGCTTGGGTACATACGATGGAGCCACATAAGCATCCTTCTCCTTGGCAGCTTGCTCCTATTTCTTCTTTACAACCGCTTTCTCACCTCTGCTTGGCCCTTGAATCCAAACATTGTCAAAGTTGATCTCATCATCAGCTGAAAGCTTACCCTCCCCCTCTTGAATCACAACGTCCTCGTTGATCTTGGGAGTAACCGTAGGTGCAAGCTCTTTCCCACTTCTTAGCGTAATGGCATTGGCGTATTCCTTGGGATTCTGCTCACACTTGCCCGGTAAGCTATTCTGCCCACTTGTACTCGCCTTTCCCTTCTCGAGCTGCTTGATCTTGTTGTTCAAGGTTGTAATCTGAGTAGAGAAATCAGTGAGTGAGGAGTCTAAGCGAGTATTCATCTCGGCAAACTTCTGGTTTGTAGAGGCTTGCCCTTGAATCAGTTGTTGAAACATCGCTTGGACAGGATCAACTTGTTGTTGCATCGGTTGTTGTTGAGGAACAAAGCCCGGAGGGTACATTGGCGTATAATCCTTGTTTCCTTGCTGTTGTCCTTGGAAGTTGCTCTGCCCTTGCCCTTGAAAGCCACCACTCGGCTGAAAACCTTTGTTGTATGGGACGAAAGGCTTTGCTTGCTGAGCAGGGTACACTTTAGGGTTCGCGACATTGGTGCTTCTATATGAGAGATTGTTGTTCTGTAGCCTTGTGAATACCCTTGAGGTTTGTAGTTGTTTTGACCCGCCACCCAATTGGCTTCTTCTTGACTCAACTCAAGCTCCTCTAAGGTTTGATCTGCTTCACCAACAAAGTAAACATGCTTCTGATTAACCAACACCAGCTTGTCAATCTTCTCATGCAATGATTTAAGCTCTTTCTTGTGAGACTCTAGCTCAGAACCTCTCGGTGCACGGTCGTAGTCTTCAGCATAGTTGCCGTCACTCAATGCCAAGTTCTCAATCAGCTCCATGCCTTCTTCTACCACTTGACCAAGGAAGTTTCTCTTACTAGCCGTGTCAAGTAGCAAGCGATTCTTAAGTGAAGCTCCGCGGTAGATAGTGCTTAGTAGAGTCTCTTCGCTGAAGCCATGGTGAGGACACTGAATGGTGTAGTCCTTGAACCGCTCCATGGCTTCATTGAACGTCTCATTGTTCCTTTGAGTGAAGCCGCTGATCTCACTTCTCAGCCTTGCTGTTCTGGTGCAAGAGAAGAATTTTGAAAGGAAAGCCTTCTTACACTTAGCCCAAGAGGTAATGGTGCCTTGTGGAAGAGTTTTCTCCCAGTGTCTAGCCTTGTCTCCGAGAGAAAATGGAAAGAGACGCAGCTTGAAAGCATCTTCGGATATGCCATTGATCTTGATCATCCCACATACTTGCTCGAAGTTATCAAGGTGCTCCAAGGGATCTTCCATTGCTAGCCCGTGAAACTTATTGTTTTGCACCATTGAGATGAATCCTGGCTTAATCTCGAAGTTGTTGTTCTGTACAGGAGGAGGAGTGATCCCAAACCTATTGTGATGAGTATTGGGAGCATCTCCCGCTCCTATGATCCGTGGGGGTCTAGCCGCGTGTTGGGGGTTTCCATTACCCCTTCCCACTGCCCCGTGAGCAGGAGGAGGTCCCTCTGGATGTTCGTGCTCAGCCATCGCTTCAAAATCCACTGAACATTGCTGAACAATCTCCTCAAAAGCTCTAGCTTGCTCTCTAACTCTTCTTTGTCTTGAATGTCCGAGTTGATGAATGTTGTCCAAGGGTTGAAGTAGATTGTTGTCTCCCCTTGAACGTAAATTCATGTACCTGAAAGACACAAGTTTGAGAGTAGAGAAGTCAGTAACCAAAAGAAAAAGAAAGGCTTAGTCTTTACTAAACCCCAAATCTCAATGCTTTCTAAACACTCCTAAGATGGCAACGGCGCCATTTGATAACAAGATTTTGCAATGCAATGATGTATCAATGCCCAAATGCAACACTGAGATGTAGTATAGCATGCAAGTGAGTGTCAATCCACACCTAGGAGCTAGAAAGTGCAATGAGAATGCAAGGATTATGCAAAGCTAAGCAAATGATGAACGGTTTTGTGAAAAATCCTAAAAACTAGATGCAATGGTCAAATGCAAGGCAAAACTATTTTAAAAATACTAGAAACGAGTGAACTACCACGAGGAACAAACAGAATGATTAAAGTGCAAAGCTATGAATTTATAAAAATCGACTAGTGGATCGACCACAGGATCGACCACTAGATCGAGCAATAACGATCGATCTCGTCTAACAGTTCAACACAAATGAATCTAACGACCAATGTGCAAACATATAGCAAGCGAATGATTAACAGAGATGTAAGAATACTAAGAAAGAGGGTCCAGGGTTGAGATTCATGTTCAAGGGTTTCAAAGGTTCAAGCTTGGTTTGAAAACATTAGATCTACTCATTTTGTGAGATTCTCTAGGCCTTGAAAACAAAACAAGATCCATCCATGGCATGTGGTATGGATCACTCCTTCATTCTCTCCTCCAGACCCATGGCGTTTGGCGAAAAAAGAGATTGAAGGGCATAAAACTCAGATTTCAAACACACGGCCTAACTAGTCCCCTAAACTACCATGGCGTTTGGGAAAGGTAGACTAGCTTCTAGGATGCGATTTTCAGAGACCTCTGGATCCTGTCAAGGTAAGAGGTCCCTTTGATCATAAATATCTTGGCGTGAGAGTCTTTAAGCTTTGAGAACTCGACATCCTAAAAGAGAAAGCCATGAAGAACAAGAAAACACCAAGCTTTGAAAACCTTTTCGACCCCTTTGAATCCTCTCAACCCCAAAACCCGATAAAACTACTCACTACACATAAAGTAAACCGAGCAAAGCATAAAGGATGAACTCATGGACATGAAAAACGATTACTTAAAGCTTAAACGATTCAATATTCAAGAACAAAGCTTTAAAGTCTAACAATGGCGAAATCGCCTCCGAACAGAGAGAAATACTGTAAAAAGATAAAGTGAAAGCGTGTGTGTCAAAGCAAGATCGCCACCTTCCCAAAAATAGGCCAAACAGCTCGATGGTCCTCCCCTCGCTAGGGGCCAAAAACGGTTAAAGTGCACTGGGATCGACCTCGAGATCGAGCATCTCGCTCGATCATCTTCGGACATCGTGCCTTCAGCTCGATCTTCTTTGGTGGATCGAGTGCTTCGTCCGATCTTGGAGTCGATTTTCGGAGGATCGAGTGGTGGACTCGATCCGACTCTCGCTCTGCATGACGTCATTTACGTCTGTACTCCTTGATCGATCGTTTCACTCGATCTCTGTCTCGATCAGTTCCCTTGGATCGGATGGACTACTCGATCTTCTGGTCGATCTCATCTAGATCGACCGGCCATGCTCGATCTGCTTCTCGATCTCTGGTCCTTAGCAAGCATTCCTGAATTCTCCAAGCTCCCATGAACTTCCTCACGAGCCTCAACACGTCCACGAATCTTCCAAGACTCCAAAGTAGCCGAAAACAACCTGAATGCTATGCAAAATGCAGGAAATATGCATATGCTGGTGCAAGAACACTCTAAGACCTAAAGTGATGCAAACTAGCCTAAAATGCAATGTAAATGTATGAGAAACTAACTTATATGTATGCAAAATACATGAAATATGCAGCAATATCACCTAGTATAGGAAATTAGATGTCTAGCATGCTTTTTGGCTCTATGGACCTTGACCTTCATGGTTGATGATCATGTATTTGAGTAAAGGAATTTATCTTGAGTATTCGATTAGATAAGGGATTAGTGCTGAGGAATTGGGCTAGTCTATATCAGTAGTCCTTGCCTAGAGATTAATGCATTGATTGTTTCTTTCTCCTTGATCTTGATTTAGATTCACATTGTTATTCATTAGTCTTGAATCTCTCTTTTGTTAGTTTTCATTTCTTGTTCACCTTAGGTTGTTAGATTTCATTCCCGTCTTTGATTAGGCCTAGCTTAGCAAGTTTTCTGTATCTTGATTGTTCCTTAGCCTTTGGATTAGATTGACACCTCAAGTACTACAATGACATGTGTGTTTGAGGATTGAGTTAAGGTTAAAAACCTTAACATCAATTGGCACCAGTGCCATTTCATTGTGTTTAAGGCATTTGAGTTTGATTTCATGCTTAGACTACGCTATTTTCTTCATGTTTTTGTGTTTTTGATGATTGGAGAAAGAACACTAGTTCCATTGCACTCTCATGTTTGAGGCTCATTTGCTAAGAGTCAAGCTTAGTGACTATAAACAAGCACACTTGGAAGGTAGTTCCATGATTATTCTTTGTATTTATTTGGTCCTTTTGCTTTTGATTTGTTTTCTTGAGTGTTTCAGATTTCTTAGATGGTTCAAATGGTTCAACAAGAGGTGGAGAACGCCAAGGAGTTGAAACAGCTTAATCATCAAGCTGGTGCACTGAACAAGGCCAGGAAAAATGGTAGGCAAGATGCTGAGTACAAACCAGACATTTCTGCTCAGTCTGATTGCCTGTCTCTGCACCAAGCTACTCTCCCAATGGCGCTTACACAAGGACCAATACCGAGCTGGAGCAATGCTGAGAAGATATCTGAGCCAGGGCCATATGGAGTGCACGCCGTTCTGCGCCCTAACCAAAGTCGAAGCATTAGAAGCCTTGGAGGATGATCAGGAGGCCGAGCTAAGTTGAAACAAAGGTGTATCCCGGAGTTGTCGCTGATATCGAGCTGCATATCGGTCATAGCCTGCCCGATATTGTCCATACCGATGTACGTACCAGCCAGCTTACCTCGATACACACTATATCGGAGAGCACACCGAGCTGGAAGCCGATACACCTTGAAGAAAGGCGACCATACCGATGAGTGTACCGGAACTAGCCGATCGATACAAGAGCCCCAACGATGTATCGACCTCCATATTGAGCAAACAGCTCGATATGCCTTGACGACTTGGGCGATTGTACCGACGTATATATCGAGCATGCAGCTCGATACACCTTGAAGACAAACGGCGACTGGATCGATGTACATATCAAGAATGGACAGATTAATACAACCCCATGGAGCATATATAGCAGTGTACCGTCCAATACGCACACCCATATGGGCGTACCGAGCTATATACCAATCTCTCCACATCGATATAGCCATGCAGCGTAGCATATCAACCAACGTCTCGGGCATGATAAGACGATACAGAAATGAAGAGGACCATACCGATGTATGTATCGATCGATACACGTTGAAGATGGAGCATACCGAGCAACGTATCGAGCTTCACAAGCCGATACACAGTACCTACAGACTGTACCAGTTTGCATATCGACGACTTTGGCCGATATTCCTCCTTGCTCTTGCTCAACATGCTGCAAACTGCTGGTTTTAAGGAAGTGAAGCAGTCCTTCCTCAACATTCACCATTCCAAGCCACTCCTTGCAGCATTTTCACTCCTCCTCCATCAAAAGACCTTAAGGTATACTCTAATACCTTTGCACTTTTCTTATTTTTGAATTGTTGGTTGAATATTGCCTCCTCTTGCATTTTTATTACACAGTGGATTACACAAGGACTGTGTAATTTAAGTGTGGGGGAGGGTGTGTTACTAACAATGCTCTTTCAAATTTTTGCATACATTTCATGCATATCACTGATTTCTTGAAAAATTTGAAATTTTTTAAAAGAAGTATGTGATCATCTAGTTGCATCTTGCATTTTAGGATTGCATCTAGTTGCATTGGCATTGAGGTTTCATCCATTCGAATTTTTGAGCATGATGTTTGCCTTGGAGAGATGTTAATTTTTGATATCACATCATTGCCTAAGTTGTTAGTTATTTGATGTTATGGTTTATTTTGAATTGAAGTTTGAACCACACTTGGAATTCTTTGCTTGATACTCTTTTCTTGATGAAGCTTGCATGATCTGCATTCAGTCTCTAATTACTAGAACCATAATTTGAATATTGAATTATCATGTCTTATGCATTGAAAGTGTTTTCATGGATACCATACACATACTTGGGCTTTCTTTTCCCTTCTTCAATCCCCTCTTGCTATCCCAAGTAGATTTCCCTGCCATTAACCAAACCTTCTTTCAAGCCAAAAAATGATTTGTGAGTGATTGTGAGGCATTTTCTTTAAGGAATGAGCTTAGTAAAAAGTGTTGGGTTAGGACTACAAAGGGACCATTCCATTGTAGAACTAGCTCACCCTCTTGAGCTAGATAGGCTAGGATGTTTTGGTTAATAAGGGATGGTTTTGGGATTTCGGTTTTGGGTTATCAAGTGAAGAAGGAAAAGAAAAAGCAAAGGAAAAGGAGTGCAAAACTTGTTACCTTGGGAAGTTTGGCTAATCATTAAAAGCTCAATGCAAATGAAGAAGGTGTCCAAAGCTAGCAAAGAGAACACCAGCAAAGCAAATAAGAGCAGAAACAACGTTGTTTGGCCTCTAAGGTGTTTGAGTGTCTCATGATCCAAGTGTATAACAAACTCCTTGGAAAGCAAGTAATGCTGCCATGTCTCTAGTGATCTCACCAAAGCGTATAGCTCCTTGTCATACGTGGGGTAATTGAGCGTAGCTCCGCTTAGCTTCTCACTGAAGTAGGCTACTGGCTTGCCACCTTGTGTAAGTACTGCTCCAATGCCTAATCCTGAAGCATCACAATCAACTTCAAACGTTTTATCAAAATCAGGAAGCACTAGTACCGGGGCATTGGTAAGGCTATGTTTGAGCTTGGCGAAGGCTTCTTCTTGCACTGGCCCCCACTTAAAGGCTACATCCTTCTTGATCACGGCAGTGAGAGGGGCGGCTATGGTGCTGAAGTCTTTCACGAACCGCCGGTAGAAGCTAGCCAAACTGTGGAAGCTCCGAACATGCCCTATAGAAGATGGCGTAGGCCAGTCTTGAATAGCTCGTATCTTCTCCTGATCCACCCTTAGACCCTGCGAGCTTACAACAAAACCTAGAAACACCAACTCATTAGTGCAAAAGATGCACTTCTGGAGGTTTGCAAAGAGTCCTTCTTGACGAAGTGTCTCTAATACTTGCTCAAGGTGCTTTAAGTGATCCTCAAGGCAACGACTATAAATTAAAATGTTATCAAAATAAACCACAACAAACTTACTAATGTATGTCCTTAAGACATGATTCATAAGTCTCATGAATGTACCCGGGGCGTTTGTTAGACCAAATGGCATTACTAGCCACTCGTAAGGACCTTGCTTGGTCTTGAAAGCAGTCTTCCATTCGTCGCCCTCCTTCATACGTACCTGGTGGTAGCCACTTTTCAAATCGACCTTTGAGAAGATGGTAGCACCACTGAGCTCATCTAACATGTCGTCTAGGCGTGGAATGGGGTGGCGGTACTTGATGGTGATGTTGTTAATAGCACGGCAGTCCACACACATTCGCCATGTACCATCCTTCTTAGGCACCAACAAGACGGGAACAGCACAAGGGCTCAAGCTCTCCCTAATGTAGCCTTTAGACATCAAATCTTGTATTTGCTTTTCAAGCTCCTTAGTCTCCGCGGGGTTCATCTGGTAAGCTGGCCTGTTGGGTAAGGCTGAGCCGGGCACTAAGTCTATCTGGTGTTCTATTCCCCTAATTGGTGGTAGTCCCGAGGGTCTTTTCAGGGAACACGTCTTGGTATGCTTCTAGTAATCCCCTTATCTCCGCGGGTATCTCTTCGTCACTAGCTCCTGAAAGTAACCCTTCTCGAAAGACCATTAGTAGCACCATGTCTTGGCAGTTTAAAGCTCGTGTAACAACTTTAGTAGAAGCAAACAAGTTAGACTTACTTACCTTGGCATCCTTAGCGAATTTGAGTTGCATTTCATGCACTTGGTTAGGCGTGAGGGGAGCTAAGGTGTACTTACGCTTGTCATGTGTAAAGGTGTATTGGTTGGTACGGCCGTGATGTATAGCCTCCTTATCAAGCAAGAGATGTCCTGCTTGCATTGGTACTACATCGCACGTCACCTTGTCTAAGTACCTTCCCACACTGAAAGTGACAACTACTTGGTCCGCTATCTTAAGCTCTGTGTCATCGTTGAGCCACCTTAGTTTGTAGGGTCTCGGATGCTTGGTGGTCTCCAAACCTAGCTTATCTACCAAGTACTTGCTAGCCACGTTAGTGCAAGAACCACCGTCTATGATCAAACTACATATCTTGGTGTTCACGGTGCACTTGGTATGGAAGATGTTCTCCCTTTGAATCGTCTCTGGCTCAACAAGAAACACTAAAGGCTCGTCGAATCACCAACATCTCTCCTGAGTCCGGGTATTCAATCTCCTCTGCTCCGATCTCCGTGATGTCTTCTTCCATCTCATCTTGAGATTCATATCCTCCATCGGCCGTGAGGATCATGACGCGGTTGTTGGGGCACTCCCTCGCCATATGACCTCTTCCCTGACACTTATAACATGTAATGTCATGCGTTCTTCGAGCAAATGGGGGTTTACCTTGCTCGGGTCGAGTTGTTTTAGAGGGTTCGGCTGTAGGCTTCTTAAACCGGGATTCAACCTCGACTGCCTTGCCTTTATCAAGCGCCTTTGGTGTTGTAGAGGTCCAGTTGGTGTTTGGCTTCCAACGACTTGGAGCTTCCAGCTAGGTGTAATAGCTCGGACATGTCATGGTACGGTTGTCTCTCGACCTTTCTCGCTATACGGTCTTGTAGTCCGTCTATAAACTGAGCCATGAGGGTCTCCTCCGTGTCCTCGAGCTCCAAGCGGTTGCGTAGCTGCTCAAATTCTTCAAAGTACTCCTCTACTGACCGGCTTCCTTGTATCAGCTTACGAAACTTCTTCTGGAGGTCTCGGTGAAAGTGAGGTGGGACGTACCGCTTCCTCATGTTGAACCTCATCTCGGCCCACATACTGATCTGGTCATGACAATGCCTCCTCCTCTCGGACACATCTCTATCCCACCATGACAAGGCGTGGTCAGTTAGCTGAGCGGCTTCTAGTGACACCTTCTTCTGGTCATTGTAGCCATAGTACTCGAAGATGTACTCCATTCGCCGTTCCCACTCTAGGTAAGCTTCGGGGTTAACCCTTTCAGCGAAGGTTGGGGCATTCAGCTTCATGTCATTGTTGTTGGGTCGGTAAGCTTCCTCTTCTCGGATACGCCCTCGGTGCATGGGATCCCTAGCTCGTCCCGCGGGTTGGTTCTGAACATTTGGTGCTGGTGGCGGGTCATCATCTAAGCCCAGCATGTCCTCATCAGTCTCTCCTTGGTCTACTGGTCCTTGGGGCTGTCTCATCGGCCCTCTCCTTGGTAGAAGTGGGGCTGGCGGCAATCTCTCAATCCTAGTCATCCTCTCGCCAAGGGCTTGAATAGCACCTAGGAGTTGTGCCATGTCAACCGGTGCTCCTTGTTCTCCCATCTATTAACCTGCGTAGACTAACAAACAGATTACAAGCACAAGTGTAGCAAGGTTCTAGCCGAAGCAAATCAAAAGGGACTTAGCTAAATTTTTTTTTTGATTTTTGGGGGTTTTATAAAGCAAATCTAACAACTTAACAAGCGAATTCTTTTGGGTTTTTAATAGTTGAAACAGCCTAAACAAAAGCAACAAATGATTTTTATGGGGTTTTTTTTTTGATTTGTGAAAAACAACAAGGGAAGCAAACAATGAAACCAAAGCAAAGATCTAAAGGGGATAGATAAAACCTGGTGTAGGAGCGTTTAAGCTCTGATACCAAATGATAAAAGATCAAAGGAATGATCCTATATGACCGGTACAATGAGGAATCAGGTAGCTGGCCACACGGCACTCTCTACTTAGATCCGGTACGTGATGAGTGTTAAGGTGGGGTGGTGATCAAGCAACTGGCCAAACGACTCTCTTTACTTAACCAAATGGATGGGGACAAATGATGGATCGAGTGACACACACACGGCTGATGATTGAACCGTGATAAAGTCAGTTTGAACTCAAGAACAAGGGGGGAAACCACACAATGCTCTAGAACTCGGCGGCGGCTTTCTTTGAGAAGAAAGTGTGTTCTTTATTGATAATAGGTAAAAAAGTGAGCTACAATGCTGCATATGGGACTTTATTAATAGTCCTTCAGCCTTGACCTTCTAGGGTCGAAATAAACAAAATGCAAGGACCAAAATACAGAAGTGCATAAAGAAAAGATTACAAAAGTTCATGCTAGAAAATGTAAAAGAAATTAGAAATAAAGTCCTGCAAAACAAAAGGAAAACACAAGATATTATGGAATAATTGACAAGTTTCTTACCGTTGCCTCTTTATTGATTCATGCCCAAGTATGGTAAGTCTTTGTCTCCACGGTTGCTCTTAAACTTGGTTGTTTTGGTGTGGGGCGATGATGAGAAGAGTTGGGCCGGGGCTGTCTCGTAGTAGTGGCCATTCATCCAAGCTGGAGCTGGCCTTGAGCGTGGCTGGGCTTTGAACGTCTTCGAAAGATCCCAAGTGTTGGCCCACTTGTTTGTTTAGCCCCTCGGTACAGCTTCCCGTAATGCTCTCGACCATGGTACGGGAAAGGTCTGTAATGCTCTCGTCCCGCTCGGTTATGTCCTCGTCCATTGTGTTGATAATGAGCTGTTTGAGCAAGCGATTGATGTCCTCCATCTTCTTAAGGTTGAGAAGGCTCTCTACAGCTTTGTTGAACTCCTCCCTCATGGTCCTTGTACCTGAGCGGGTCCTTGGGGGTTCGTACATGATGGGTACCCGATGCTTGTCCGTGGTGGGGTCCTCATCAGCGCGCCTACTCTCAAAAGGAGGGAAGGAAGTACACATAAAATCAGTTGCACAAGCACTTCCGACTTTTGTTATGTCATGTTTCTTACTCCCAAAAGGTGTAATAGATAATTTTAGAAGGGCAATTGCCAACTTCTGGTGGAGCTCAAAGCAAAATAGTAGAGGCATGCACTGGATTACATGGGATAAAATTTGTGTTACTAAAGAAGAGGGAGGTTTAGGATTCAGAGATTTCCAAGATTTCAACATTTCCCTACTAGCTAAGCAACTATGGCGCCTTATACATTTCCCCTCATCTCTAGTGGCTAGGATACTGCAAGGGAGATACTTTAGATCGTTAAGCCCCCTCAATGTTCACAAATCTTACTCCCCATCGTATGGATGGAGGACTATCTTAGCTGCAAGACCACTACTACTTCAAGTACTCTGGAAGACCATCGGATCCGGATGCAACACTCGAGTCTGGACCGAACCATGGATTCCAGATAGATCAGCATGCCCCGCAAGAGGAATCGCCCCAGCTATAGATAGAAATCCTGACTTTCTGGTCCATGAGCTCATGAGAGGCGATTCAAAAGTTTGGGACATCCAAACTCTCCACGAACTTATCCATCCTGATGATATTAAGCTTATACCCGGGATGAGGCCCAGTCAAACTCTCACCTTGGATGGGTATGCTTGGAATCTCACCAAATCAGGAGTTTACACTATGAAGTGAGGTTATGAACTGGCCCAGCAATTAAAGATGGACACCAAGCCTCTCAAAATGACAGAACCAAGCATCACTAGCCTCCTTAGACATGTCTGGAAGATTTGGGCGCCCCCAAAGCTCCAACACTTTATGTGGCGAGCCCTATCCGGTTGCGTGGACACTTGTCAAATGCTGACATATCGACACTTAGGCACTGATAAGAGCTGCCCCCGCTGTGGAGACCCTGAAGAAACAATAAACCATATGATCTTTGAATGCCCCCCGGCCCTCCAGGTGTGGGCTCTTTCGGACTACTCGTCCCTTCTGGGCTGCTTCCCGAGTACATCTCTATTTGGAAACTTAAATTTCCTTTTTTGGAGGATTGACAAAAGGATACTCCCTGCTCCCCAAAGAGAAGCATTTCCTTGGGTTATTTGGTTCATCTGGAAGGCCAGAAATGACAAGGTTTTTAATGAAAAGGTAGTCTCACTCGTGGACACCCTCCAACACGCTTCCGCTGAAGCGGAAAGCTGGCGTTAAGCGAATAAAAAGGAGATGGAAGAGGAGCATGAGGGGAGACAGCTTAGTCAGAAACCTGCCCGGAAGCTGGCGTTAAGCGGAAAGCTGCACCAAAGTCTTGTATCGACCAAAGCTGAGAGAAACCTGCCCGGTATGCAGGTCGATATGAAATGTATGGGTCCGGACGAAGGCTTTCTGGTGCGATTCAGCCTCCGCGTCCTTCATAGAAGCTGTAGAGGATCGAACAAGATTGCCAACGGAGGTAAAATCAAGTCAATCTGGTTAGTCGTTCAAAAGATACGACGGTTTCATCTTCGCTGCCCGCAACCAGAACGCTGTACCGATCAGCATATCGATCAAGACCTCCTTCCTCCACCTCGATATGCATTAACCCGAGAACCAAAGTTGACCATCTTTGATTCTTTTATTTTTGATTTCTAAGGCTATTTTGGTGATGTTCCCTATAAATAGCTAACATTAGATCAAATCTCACTTATCGTTTCTCTTCCCCTAAGCTTTGCTTTGGTTTTTCATAGAACAAGAGCAAATCCCTTCGTGGGATGAGATTGAATCACTTGTATATATTTTTATTTATGTTATCTTTTTCAATCTTGAGTCTATAATCTCTTAGTCTTGCTTTCTTATTTTGCTTTAGTAATTTTGAATTCCTGTTTTTAACTTTTGAGATCCTTGGTTTTTGAAGAACAAAAGTGTTAGAATTTTGGATCTTTGGTTATCTCTTCTTGTGTGACTGTTCTTCATGCTTAGTACCTCTTTTTAGGATAAGTAGATCCTAGGCTTTCTAGTATTGCACTTAGGGTGTTTGCTGAAATACGTGAATGAAGTTATGGTTGATGTCATGTCTTGCATACCTTGAGCTTAAGTACTTAACACCACTTTGAAGGGAAATTGTTCTTTAGGCATTGATTATGCATAGGAGTGTGAGTTGATGTTAGTTCTATTGTACAAGAGATTAGTAAACCTAGTGATAACAAGATTTTGCAATGCAATGATGTATCAAAGCCCTAATGCAACACTGAGATGTAGTATAGCATGCAGGTGAGTGTCAATCCACACCTAGGAGCTAGAAAGTGCAATGAGAATGCAAGGATTATGCAAAGCTAAGCAAATGATGAACGGTTTTGTGAAAATCCTAAAAACTAGATGCAATGGTCAAATGCAAGGCAAAACTATTTTAAAAATACTAGAAACGAGTGAACTACCACGAGGAACAAACAGAATGATTAAAGTGCAAAGCTATGAATTTATAAAAATCGACTAGTGGATCGACCACAGGATCGACCACTAGATCGAGCAATAACGATCGATCTCGTCTAACAGTTCAACACAAATGAATCTAATGAATCTAATGATTAACATAGATGTAAGAATACTAAGAAAGAAGGTCAAGAGTTGAGATTCATGTTCAAGGGTTTCAAAGGTTCAAGCTTGGTTTGAAAACTTTAGATCTACTCACTTTGTGAGATTCTCTAGGCCTTGAAAACAAAACAAGATCCATCCATGGCGTGTGGTATGGATCACTCCTTCATTCTCTCCTCCAGACCCATGGCGTTTGGCGGAAAAAGAGATTGAAGGGCATAAAAATCAGATTTCAAACACACGGCCTAACTAGTCCCCTAAACTACCATGGCATTTGGGAAAGGTAGACTAGCTTCTAGGATGCGATTTTCAGAGACCTCTGGATCCTGTCAAGGTAAGAGGTCCCTCTGATCATAAAGATCTTGGCGTGAAAGTCTCTAAGCTTAGAGAACTCGACATCCTAGATGAGAAAGCCATGAAGAACAAGAAAACACCAAGCATTGAAAACCTTTTCGACCCCTTTGAATCCTCTCAACCCCAAAACCCGATGAAACTACTCACTACACATAAAGTAAACCGAGCAAAGCATAAAGGATGAACTCATGGACATGAAAAACGATTACTTAAAGCTTAAATGATTCAATATTCAAGAACATAGCTTCAAAGTCTAATAATGGCGAAATCGCCTCCGAACAGAGAGAAAAACTGTAAAAACATAAAGTGAAAGCGTGTGTGTCAAAGCAAGATCGCCGCCTTCCCGAAAATAGGCCAAACGGCTCGATGGTCCCCCCCTCGCTAGCGGCCAAAAACGGTTAAAGTGCACTGGGATCGACCTCGAGATCGAGCATCTCGCTCGATCATCTTCAGACATTGTGCCTTCAGCTCGATCTATGCCTCGATCTTCTTCGGTGGATCGAATGTTTCGTCCGATCTTGGAGTCGATCTTCGGAGGATCGAGTGGTGGACTCGATCCGACTCTCGCTCTGCATGGCGTCATTTACGTCC
Organism: Thlaspi arvense; assembly: GCA_911865555.2. Lineage (NCBI taxonomy): Eukaryota > Viridiplantae > Streptophyta > Magnoliopsida > Brassicales > Brassicaceae > Thlaspi > Thlaspi arvense. Next base: position 31,393,524 of record OU466859.2, on the reverse strand, counting down.
GTACTCCTTGATCGATCGCTTCACTCGATCTCCGTCTTGATCAGTTCCCTTGGATCGGATGGACTACTCGATCTTCTGGTCGATCTCATCTAGATCGACCGGCCATGCTCGATCTGCTTCTCCATCTCTGGTCCTTAGCAAGCAGTCCTGAATTCTCCAAGCTCCCACAAACCTCCCACGAGCCTCAGCACGTCCAAAAATCTTACAAGACTCCAAAGTTGCCGAAAACAACCTGAATGCGATGCAAAATGCAAGAAATATACGTATGCTGGTGCAAGAACACTCTAGGACCTAAAGTGATGCAAACTAGCCTAAAATGCAATATAAATGTATGAGAAACTAACTTATATGTATGCAAAATACATGAAATATGCAGCAATATCAACTCCCCCAAACTTGCCTTTTGCTTGCCCTCAAGCAAACAAAATTCAAGAAGGGAGAGAGGTTTTTAAAACAAATGGGGGTTTAAGCTTCTTGCAAAGGTGTCTTTCAAATGAATCAATCTCAACGTCCTAGTTACTAGTTCTAAAATGCAATGCACACACTCATACTCTAAAGAACTTAGCCATACTCATCACACAAAGAATTTCAAATCATGACTCTCCTATCCCAAACAATCAAATAAACTTATCCTTTAACATTCATTAACGACCGAACCATGAATCAAACTTATGCACTTTAAAGTAAAGGTAAAGGCTATGAGCATAAAATGATCTCAATTGAAAAAGGGTTTATTTTAAGCAAGGGTTTCTCTCAAAAATGGTAAGAAATTTATGCATAATGCTAAAGGTAAAGGCAATTGATGCATACATGATCAGATTCTCATCTACCCATGCAAGCTAACAATGATCCTAAAACCCCTCTCATTTTCTTTTTTTTTAGCTCACTCACCCTCTAGAATCTACCCTTATCTCCAAAGCAAAAGCTTAGCAAACCCCAAATCAAAACAGAAAACATCTTAACTCTTTTAGGCTAGTAAAAAGGTTTGAAAATACTAAGCTCTTTATTTTTTTCTTATTGATAGCTCTATTATTCTTTTCTTTTTATTTTCTTTTTATTTGGCATTTAGGCTCTTTTCTTTTCTTTTTTTCTTTTTATGTTACTTTAGAGCTATCTTCTGAAATACTTACAGCTTTTTATCTTTGAAAACAAAACCTTTCACTTAAAACCTTTTAATCATTTCAATTACCAAAACTCTTTGAAACCGCAAGCATATAAACAAGTAAGCAATCCCATCGATCCCCCATACTTATCCTAAGCCCTAAACTAGCTTCAAAATACAAAGCTCGCAATCATATAAGAACCTAATCAAGTCGCCTAAACGTAACACGTTATGCTAAGTTCAAACCAAAAGAGGCCTCACAATGATGTCACACACGAAAACTTGGCTTCAAAGAAAGGTAAGGGTCAAGGTGGGAGTTCTACTTAGGCTCACAAAGAGTGGTAAAAGGAGAAAGAGAGCCTAAATATTTTTAAGATCCATGTGTTCATTTTCAAGTGCATAAGAATGTTATTTAAAAATTCAAATTAGGGTTCTCACTTATTAGGACAAGTTTCAAATCACGAATGTTCAATTCAGGTCACGAAAATCAAAACAAGTGATCCAAGCATGGTAAGGACTTACTTTCTAAGCGTGGGCAAAGCATTAGAGAACTACTAACTAGGATATTGAAACCATTCAGGAGCTTAAAACACCTATTTAAGAAAACTCTAAGCCCTTATGCAAATGTAAACAACCTAAATGCTAAAAAATTCTAGACTCAATCCTAAAATGTTTAACAAGATGAATGCAACTATATGATTTTTTTTTGAAACTTTTTAAAACTTTTACGAATTTTTTCCTTTTCTTTTCTATGCCTTAGATGTATGCAAGACTCAAAGGGTGTAAAGGGAAAATAAGATCAAAATAAACATGTCAAACCACACACATACTCCCCCAAACTTGAATGACACCATCTCGGTGGCAAACAGGTTCGAGAGAGCTCAAAACACAAAGCAAAATCAAGAAAACATGAACGGTATGTACAATGGAAGGTTGTTGTTACCTCGGGTCTAGCCTCGGCTGGAACTTGAGGATGTTCCAGACGAGCTAGAGATTACGGCTTTGCCTTTGGAGGCTGGCTCTTGGAGAGAGAGACGCGCGGGCTGAATGTTGCTGCCTTGAGTCTCACGGATGACAACTCCACCGGTTGAAAGCCTTATCTTCTCGGGCTGTTGAACCTCCTCACTTGCAGCCTTCTTAGGTGAGCCTCCTTGAAGTGATTTGACCTTCCTGGCAAGTTTCTTGAGTACCTTGCTCTGCCACTTGTATATTTTACTTTGCATCTCCACAACAGAAGCAAGGAACTTCTCCGGCTTAGTCCGCGGCTCAAAATCAATCTTGGGGAGGACAAGGGCTTCAGGCAACTCATCATCCGTGGCAGGAGACTCTGATCTTGGGCGAATAGCTTGTCGGGTGGCGGCTGTGGCTCCTAGAGGGGCGAAACACTCCTCTACACTTGGGAGAAACTCGATGTTCCCAACTCCCAACAGCTTGGTCTTGGCGTTTGGCAAGATACACACCCTCTTCTCATTCTACGTGTCAATGAACAGGTATTCAAAGAAGCCCTCAGCTGGCGAGCGTCCCAAGCTGTCCATGTTCCTTAGGTATGTCTCATCCATGAAGGCTCTTTCCGGAACAGGGGTGTAGTCTTGGAGCGGTACACCAGCTTGCACGAACAAGGGAGTGAGGAAACCGCCAATGAGCGAAGAGCTTGCCTTGCACCTCAAGGCATACGCCTTGTATTTCACCAATGAAGCTGCTAGGATGCATCCATAGTTCACGTCGTCTCCCAACTTGTCTTCCAACGGATCATCATTCTTATCCGGGTCACACACGAGATGCTTGATGCCTTGGAACAAGAAACAAAGCTCTGTTCTAGTCACCGTGGGGGCTACTGACCGTCCGCTGAAGGTGTTGGCAATCAGCTTCAACGTGTAACGCAGCACCGGACTTCTCACCCTCTTGATCTTTGCAGTATTCGCCTTGTAGTCATCGTCGGCGATGATGTCCCACAGCTCGTTTGCTTGAGTGAAGGAGGGAAAGTCAACTTTTGTGGCAGCTACATCGAGGCCATAAGCTTGGCAAAGCTCGGAGATTGAGAGACTGAAGGCTTGGCGTGTTATCTTGAAGGAGAGGCGTCCTTGAGAAGGAATTGGGACGCTAGGATTCTCGTACGCAAACTTCAAAGTGGCAAGGAAGTCGATTGTCACTTCGGGAAAGGTTGGGCAATCCATCCGTGACAAACACATCAGCCCTATCTTCTGGAGGAGCTGATCAAAATCTCCTAGAATCCCCATCTTGGCCAGTAATTCTCTGTCCGCAAACTTAGTCGCCTCGAACCTCAGCCTTTGAAGCCGTTCCTTGTCTCTTTTCTCCTCTTTGCTCCAACGAACCCTCTCCTGAACAGCCACTTCTTGGTTTCCTCCCTCTTGTGCTGTCTCTTCTCTTGTTCTTTTTGGAGCCATTGTGCCTGAAACAAGTTTCTCAAGCAAAGCAATGAGCAAAACGGCGATATGATGAGAGAAAGAGAGAAGCAAAGAAGAAAACCTATAGCTAATACCCTAGAATTTTGGGGGATTTATAAAAATTATAACAAAATAATAGAGAATCATATCTAGAGATAGAGAGAAATCTAGAATTATTCCTATTATTAAGCTATTTTTAAAAATCCAAAACCGCCCTAGCATCTAAAACAATCAAGCGAATAAAAAGAGATATTTTCTTGAAGATTTTCTTAAAGATTCGAAAATACATTTGCAAGGATTGAAAAAGATGCTTGTTAGCCTTTAGAAAACAAAGAACTCACACTCTCTTTTGCTTAACAACTCGAGAAAACAAGAAGGAGAGAGTGTGAAAGTGGTTGATAACATTTAAAGGCTAACAAAAACAAAACCATGGGTAAAAGAAGTGGTTCTGACAAAAGCTGTGGTCAAGGCACATCTTTCATGGTCAAAGATGCTTGCCTTGACCACTTTTTGAATTTAGAAACCGGAGGGAAAGAGGAAGAGAGGGAAAACAAAATGTTACCTCGGCACGAGATCGAGTCCATTTGGTCAATCTAGGACTCGATCTCATTCCCATAATGGCCTGGATCGAGAGGGCTTCTCGATTTGGAACTCGATTCAGATTGAATCGAGTCTTGGATCGATTGCACCTCTCGTTCCTTGAGTTTTTGGCACAACGGCTAAGTCCTCGTGATCGAGCCAGGTTCTCGATTCAGGGGTCGATTTAGCTTTGATCGAGTGGAAGATCGTCTAGGTTACTCTATCTAGCCTTGAGAATCGAGTGACTCAGTCGATCCACCTCTCGTTTGCTTTTCAGGCTAAACGTATAGGGTGTTCGTCCTCTCGTGATCGACTGTGTCACACGATCTGTCTACTCGATCTCGTCTAGATCGACTAAATCCTCTCGATTAACTAGCTCGATCTAGAAAAGATCGAGCCAGGATGAGTCGATCTAGCACTCAATCTCTAGCCTATACTCACCCCTTCTTACTCCTTTTGGATCTAAGATCAGGGCCTGCAATCCCTCATACTTGTTCCTACACACTTAGAAGATAAAAACATAAAACTGAAAGAGAAATAAAGCAAAAATATATACAGGATATACATGGGAATGCCTCCCAAGTGCGCTTTCTTTAACGTCTTTAGCTAGACTTTACTTGGTTTAGGCAGATGGTGGGTTCTGGAGAAGCATTGAGGTTCTCTCCTTGTCAAATGCACTCACCATGTATGGCTTAACCCTGTGTCCGTTCACTGTGAATGCATTCCCACTCTTGCCTACCAACGTGACAGCTCCGTAGGGCAATACCTCCTTAATTTCATACGGACCGCTCCATCGTGACTTTAGCTTTCCTGGAAAGAGCTTGAGCCTTGAATTGTAAAGCAGCACCAAACTTCCTTCCTTAAGCTCCTTTGGTACTAACTTCTTGTCGTGAGCAGCCTTAGTACGCTCCTTGTAGATCCTAGTGCTTTCGTAAGCATCCAGCCTTATCTCATCAAGCTCGTGTAGCTGAATTAAGCGCTTCTCCTGAGCCGTCTTTAGATCAAAATTCAGCCCCTTCACAGCCCACAATGCCCTATGTTCCAGCTCAACGGGGAGGTGACATCCTTTGCCGTAGAGAAGAGTGAAAGGAGTAGTACCAATGGGCATTTTGAAAGCAGTCCGGTAAGCCCACAAAGCGTCATCTAACTTCACCGCCCAATCCTTCCGAGTTGTCCCAACTGTTCTCTCAAGTATCGCCTTGATCTGTCGGTTAGAGACCTCCACTTGGCCACTCGTTTGAGGATGGTAAGGTGTAGCTACCTTGTGCTTCACGCCATACCTCCTTAGAAGGTTTTCAAACAACTTGTTGATGAAATGGCTTCCTCCGTCGCTTATCACCACCTTGGGTACTCCAAACCTTGGGAAAATGATGCTCATAAAGAGCTTGATCACCACCTTAGAGTCGTTTGTAGGGGAAGCAATCACCTCAACCCATTTATAAACGTAGTAAACAGCTATTAGGATGAACTTGTTGCCGTAGGATGAGGGAAACAGCGCCATGAAGTCTATGGCCCACACTTCAAGACGTCTACCTCAAAGTTGGGAACTTGAGGCATCTCGTTCCGCTTAGTAATGTTCCCTGCTCGTTGACAAGCTTCGTAACTCATCACGAACTCAAGGGTATCTTTGAAGATGGACGGCCACCAGAAACCGGCTTGCAAGACCTAAGTGGCGGTTTTGAATGAAGCAAAGTCCCCGCCATACGAAGAGCCATGGCAGTGAAAGATGATATCTCTTGCTTCCTCCTTTGTCACGCATCTTCTATATAGGCTGTCAACACCTCTCTTGTTTAAATAGGGTTCATCCCAAAAGTATTGGGTCACATCCCTCATGAACATCTTCCTGTGATAGTTGTCAAGATGCGAAGGCTCTTCCCCACATGCCAAGTAGTTCACAATGTCTGCGTACCAAGGAAGATCCTCCTCTTTGAAGCTCAGAACCTCCTCAAACTGCCCCTCTAGTTTTCCACAAACAGCCGTAGTGATCGCCATGAGTTGTTCCTCGGGGAGAGAATCATCTAAAGGTAGAGACTCGTTGATTCTTAACCGAGAGAAATGGTCAGCAACGCCGTTCTCTATCCATTTCTTGTCTTTGATCTCCATGTCAAACTCCAGAAGAAGAAGAATCCATCTCAAAAACCTCAGCTTAGTGTCCTTCTTAGATTAGATGTACCTTAAAGCCACGTGATCTGTATAGACAATGGCCTTGGAACCCACGAGGTATAACCGGAACTTCTCAAAGGCAAACACTACTGCCAATAGCTCCTTTTCTGTACTAGTGTACCTTGTTTGCGTGTCATCCAAGGTTCTTGAAGCATAGTAAATCACATGTAGCTTCTTATCTTTCCTTTGACCTAGAACGGCTCCCACGGCATAGTCACTAGCATCACACATAATCTCGAACGGTAGAGTCCAGTCTGGTGCTTGCACTATAAGCGCGGATACTAGAGCTTCCTTGATGGTCACGAAAGCTTGCAAACACTCCTCATCAAAGAAGAAATCAGCTACCTTGCACAACAGCGTTGAAAGAGGGTGTGCAATCTTAGAGAAATCCTTGATGAAGCGCCTGTAGAAGCCAGCGTGTCCCAAGAAACTCCTCACTCCTTTAACATTAACCAGCGGATCAAGACTCATCATGACCTCAACCTTAGCCTTATCAACCTCAATGTCCTTCTCTGATATCTTATGTCCAAGCACGATCCCTTCCTTCACCATGAAGTGGCATTTCTCCCAGTTAAGCACCAAGTTTGTCTCCTCACAACGCTTTAGTACCTTGCAAAGATTCAACAAATACGCAGAAAAGGATGCACCATAGACCGAGAAGTCATCCATAAACACCTCTACCATCTCTTCTATTAGATCGGAGAAGATCGACATCATACACCGCTGAAACGTAGCCGGTGCGTTACACAACCCGAATGGCATCCTTCGATACGCGAAGGTGCCATAAGGGCATGTAAAAGTCGTCTTCTCCTGATCATTTGGATGGATTGGTATTTGGAAAAATCCACTATATCCATCAAGAAAGCAATAATAGGGGTGATTAGCAAGTCTTTCAAGCATTTGATCAATAAAAGCCAAGGGAAAATGATCCTTTCTAGTAGCAAGATTAAGCTTCCTATAATCAATACACATACGGTGTCCTGTAATAGTTCTAGTAGGTATAAGCTCATCTTTGTCATTCTTAATGACCGTGATCCCTCCCTTCTTAGGCACCACGTGTACGGGAGAAACCCACGTGCTGTCACTTATGGGATAGATCACGTCAGCTTCTAGCAGCTTAAGAATCTCTTTCTTGACAACCTCTTTCAAATTAGGATTCAAACGCCTTTGATGTTCTATAGAAGAGGCGTTCTCATTATCCAAGTGAATCCTATGAGTGCAAAGCATTGGTGAAAGGCCCTTGATGTCACTTAGAGAGTACCCAATGGCCTTCCTATACTTTCTCAACTCAGTTAAGAGCGAGTGCAACTCATCATCACTTAAGTTCTCATTCACAATCACGGGATAGGTTTCGTTAAGCCCTAAGAAAGCATACCTTAGCCCTTTTGGGAGCTCCTTAAGGTCCATTTTTGGGGCTAGCAGCTCGCTCCAATCATCCTCGTGGCTGTTGCAGTTGTTTTTCTCCTTGGAACCCTCCTTAGAACCCGAGACATGACCCTTGAGGCTGCCTTCTTGGACCGCTGTCCCTTCTGAAATCTAGTCATCCAGTCGATCTTGCTCTTGATGTCGTCTAGATCGACTAGTTTCGCTCGATTCACTCACTCGATTTAATGTGGATCGAGTGAGAGATCGAGACGCTGGGTCGATCTCCGGATTATACCCTGAACTGATCGAAAGGCCTCTCTCAATCTCGGACTCGATTAATTTCCTGGATCGATCACCCTCCTCGATCTCACTGTCGATTGTTGCATCGAATCGAGTTGTGTTCTCGATTGTCTTGTCGATTTGACCCCTGGATCGAGTAATGTCATCGATCTCAGAGTCGATCTCTAGGCAAGCGCTTTCATCTTCTAGCACAACCTTCCTTGAATTAAGAAAGTTAACGTATTCCTGAGTCCTCTGATCAAAGTAACCGAACTCTCCTGGCTCCTTAGTCAACGCCATCTTCAAATGATCCTACTGAGCCAACTCTTCTAGCAACTCATCCGCTAAAGCGTCCAACATTTCAATGTAGAAAGCTTGCCCTTCTATCGTAGGCTTCTTCAAAACCTCATTTATGTCAAAGTCCAGCCATATATCTTTACCCAAGTGCAGAGCTATCTTCCCATTCTTGACGTCTATGATGGCTCTGGCGGTGGCTAAGAACGATCTACCGAGAATGAGTGGATCCTTAGGTTCTTCATCCATTTCCAGCACAATGAAGTCCGTAGGCACGTTTACACCGCTGATTCACACTGGCAAGTCCTCAAGCAAACCCAAGGGTAACCTCACGCTCCTGTCAGCTAGTACCAACTAGATTCTACAATCTTTGAACCTGGTAAAGCCAAGTTTCTTTGCTACGGAATGAGGCATCAGATTTATACTAGCTCCGAGATCACAAAGGCAACTCTTGAACTCCAAAGGACCGAAAGCGCAAGGTATAGTGAAGCTTCCAGGATCTCCCAGCTTCTTGGGAACTATCTCCTTATGTATTACATCGCTAAATTCTTCACTAAGTACTAGCACCTCCTTGCTTTCCTTATTCTTCTTTACAAGCGTATATTTGAAGAATTTGGCGCACTTAAGCATCATTGCAAGGCAGTCCACGAGAGGTAGCTTGATCTCTACGTCCTTAAGATGCTTCTCAAACAAGATTTTGTGCTTCTCTATGAGTTGCTTCTTGAAGCGGCCAGGAAAAGGTAGCTTGGGTACATACGATGGAGGCACATAAGCATCCTTCTCCTTGGCAGCTTGCTCCTATTTCTTCTTTACAACCGCTTTCTCACCTCTGCTTGGCCCTTGAATCCAAACATTGTCAAAGTTGATCTCATCATCAGCTGAAAGCTTACCCTCCCCCTCTTGAATCACAACGTCCTCGTTGATCTTGGGAGTAACCGTAGGTGCAAGCTCTTTCCCACTTCTTAGCGTAATGGCATTGGCGTATTCCTTGGGATTCTGCTCACACTTGCCCGGTAAGCTATTCTGACCACTTGTACTCGCCTTTTCCTTCTCGAGCTGCTTGATCTTGTTGTTCAAGGTTGTAATCTGAGTAGAGAAATCAGTGAGTGAGGAGTCTAAGCGAGTATTCATCTCGGCAAACTTCTGGTTTGTAGAGGCTTGCCCTTGAATCAGTTGTTGAAACATCGCTTGGACAGGATCAACTTGTTGTTGCATCGGTTGTTGTTGAGGAACAAAGCCCGGAGGGTACATTGGCGTATAATCCTTGTTTCCTTGCTGTTGTCCTTGGAAGTTGCTCTGCCCTTGCCCTTGAAAGCCACCACTCGGCTGAAAACCTTTGTTGTATGGGACGAAAAGCTTTGCTTGCTGAGCAGGGTACACTTTAGGGTTCGCGACATTGGTGCTTCTATATGAGAGATTGTTGTTCTGGTTGTAGCCTTGTGAATACCCTTGAGGTTTGTAGTTGTTTTGACCCGCCACCCAATTGGCTTCTTCTTGACTCAACTCAAGCTCCTCTAAGGTTTCATCTGCTTCACCAACAAAGTAAACATGCTTCTGATTAACCAACACCAGCTTGTCAATCTTCTCATGCAATGATTTAAGCTCTTTCTTGTGAGACTCTAGCTCAGAACCTCTCGGTGCACGGTCGTAGTCTTCAGCATAGTTGCCGTCACTCAATGCCAAGTTCTCAATCAGCTCCATGCCTTCTTCTACCACTTGACCAAGGAAGTTTCTCTTACTAGCCGTGTCAAGTAGCAAGCGATTCTTAAGTGAAGCTCCGCGGTAGATAGTGCTTAGTAGAGTCTCTTCGCTGAAGCCATGGTGAGGACACTGAATGGTGTAGTCCTTGAACCGCTCCATGGCTTCATTGAACGTCTCATTGTTCCTTTGAGTGAAGCCGCTGATCTCACTTCTCAGCCTTGCTGTTCTGGTGCAAGAGAAGAAATTTGAAAGGAAAGCCTTCTTACACTTAGCCCAAGAGGTAATGGTGCCTTGTGGAAGAGTTTTCTCCCAGTGTCTAGCCTTGTCTCCGAGAGAAAATGGAAAGAGACGCAGCTTGAAAGCATCTTCGGATATGCCATTGATCTTGATCATCCCACATACTTGCTCGAAGTTATCAAGGTGCTCCAAGGGATCTTCCATTGCTAGCCCGTGAAACTTATTGTTTTGCACCATTGAGATGAATCCTGGCTTAATCTCGAAGTTGTTGTTCTGTACAGGAGGAGGAGTGATCCCAAACCTATTGTGATGAGTATTGGGAGCATCTCCCGCTCCTATGATCCGTGGGGGTCTAGCCGCGTGTTGGGGGTTTCCATTACCCCTTCCCACTGCCCCGTGAGCAGGAGGAGGTCCCTCTGGATGTTCGTGCTCAGTCATCGCTTCAAAATTCACTGAACATTGCTGAACAATCTCCTCAAAAGCTCTAGCTTGCTCTCTAACTCTTCTTTGTCTTGAATGTCCGAGTTGATGAATGTTGTCCAAGGGTTGAAGTAGATTGTTGTCTCCCCTTGAACGTAAATTCATGTACCTGAAAGACACAAGTTTGAGAGTAGAGAAGTCAGTAACCAAAAGAAAAAGAAAGGCTTAGTCTTTACTAAACCCCAAATCTCAATGCTTTCTAAACACTCCTAAGATGGCAACGACGCCATTTGATAACAAGATTTTGCAATGCAATGATGTATCAATGCCCAAATGCAACACTGAGATGTAGTATAGCATGCAAGTGAGTGTCAATCCACACCTAGGAGCTAGAAAGTGCAATGAGAATGCAAGGATTATGCAAAGCTAAGCAAATGATGAACGGTTTTGTGAAAATCCTAAAAACTAGATGCAATGGTCAAATGCAAGGCAAAACTATTTTAAAAATACTAGAAACGAGTGAACTACCACGAGGAACAAACAGAATGATTAAAGTGCAAAGCTATGAATTTATAAAAATCGACTAGTGGATCGACCACAGGATCGACCACTAGATCGAGCAATAACGATCGATCTCGTCTAACAGTTCAACACAAATGAATCTAACGACCAATGTGCGAACATATAGCAAGCGAATGATTAACAGAGATGTAAGAATACTAAGAAAGAGGGTCCAGGGTTGAGATTCATGTTCAAGGGTTTCAAAGGTTCAAGCTTGGTTTGAAAACATTAGATCTACTCATTTTGTGAGATTCTCTAGGCCTTGAAAACAAAACAAGATCCATCCATGGCGTGTGGTATGGATCACTCCTTCATTCTCTCCTCCAGACCCATGGCGTTTGGCGAAAAAAGAGATTGAAGGGCATAAAACTCAGATTTCAAACACACGGCCTAACTAGTCCCCTAAACTACCATGGCGTTTGGGAAAGGTAGACTAGCTTCTAGGATGCGATTTTCAGAGACCTCTGGATCCTGTCAAGGTAAGAGGTTCCTTTGATCATAAATATCTTGGCGTGAGAGTCTTTAAGCTTTGAGAACTCGACATCCTAAAAGAGAAAGCCATGAAGAACAAGAAAACACCAAGCTTTGAAAACCTTTTCGACCCCTTTGAATCCTCTCAACCCCAAAACCCGATGAAACTACTCACTACACATAAAGTAAACCGAGCAAAGCATAAAGGATGAACTCATGGACATGAAAAACGATTACTTAAAGCTTAAACGATTCAATATTCAAGAACAAAGCTTCAATGTCTAACAATGGCGAAATCGCCTCCGAACAGAGAGAAATACTGTAAAAAGATAAAGTGAAAGCGTGTGTGTCAAAGCAAGATCGCCACCTTCCCAAAAATAGGCCAAACAGCTCGATGGTCCCCCCCTCGCTAGGGGCCAAAAACGGTTAAAGTGCACTGGGATCGACCTCGAGATCGAGCATCTCGCTCGATCATCTTCGGACATCGTGCCTTCAGCTCGATCTATGCCTCGATCTTCTTTGGTGGATCGAGTGCTTCGTCCGATCTTGGAGTCGATCTTCGGAGGATCGAGTGGTGGACTCGATCCGACTCTCGCTCTGCATGACGTCATTTACGTCTGTACTCCTTGATCGATCGCTTCACTCGATCTCTGTCTCGATCAGTTCCCTTGGATCGGATGGACTACTCGATCTTCTGGTCGATCTCATCTAGATCGACTGGCCATGCTCGATCTGCTTCTCGATCTCTGGTCCTTAGCAAGCATTCCTGAATTCTCCAAGCTCCCATGAACTTCCTCACGAGCCTCAACACGTCCACGAATCTTCCAAGACTCCAAAGTAGCCGAAAACAACCTGAATGCGATGCAAAATGCAGGAAATATGCATATGCTGGTGCAAGAACACTCTAAGACCTAAAGTGATGCAAACTAGCCTAAAATGCAATGTAAATGTATGAGAAACTAACTTATATGTATGCAAAATACATGAAATATGCAGCAATATCACCTAGTATAAGAAATTAGATGTCTAGCATGCTTTTTGGCTCTATGGACCTTGACCTTCATGGTTGATGATCATGTATTTGAGTAAAGGAATTTATCTTGAGTATTCGATTAGATAAGGGATTAGTGCTGAGGAATTGGGCTAGTCTATATCAGTAGTCCTTGCCTAGAGATTAATGCATTGATTGTTTCTTTCTCCTTGATCTTGATTTAGATTCACATTGTTATTCATTAGTCTTGAATCTCTCTTTTGTTAGTTTTCATTTCTTGTTCACCTTAGGTTGTTAGATTTCATTCCCGTCTTTGATTAGGCCTAGCTTAGCAAGTTTTCTGTATCTTGATTGTTCCTTAGCCTTTGGATTAGATTGACACCTCAAGTACTACAATGACATGTGTGTTTGAGGATTGAGTTAAGGTTAAAAACTTTAACATCAATTGGCACCGGTGCCATTTCATTGTGTTTAAGGCATTTGAGTTTGATTTCATGCTTAGACTACGCTATTTTCTTCATGTTTTTGTGTTTTTGATGATTGGAGAAGGAACACTAGTTCCATTGCACTCTCATGTTTGAGGCTCATTTGCTAAGAGTCAAGCTTAGTGACTATAAACAAGCACACTTGGAAGGTAGTTCCATGATTATTCTTTGTATATATTTGGTCCTTTTGCTTTTGATTTGTTTTCTTGAGTGTTTCAGATTTCTTAGATGGTTCAAATGGTTCAACAAGAGGTGGAGAACGCCAAGGAGTTGAAACAGCTTAATCATCAAGCTGGTGCACTGAACAAGGCCAGGAAAAATGGTAGGCAAGATGCTGAGTACAAACCAGACATTTCTGCTCAGTCTGATTGCCTGTCTCTGCACCAAGCTACTCTCCCAATGGCGCTTACACAAGGACCAATACCGAGCTGGAGCAATGCTGAGAAGATATCTGAGCCAGGGCCATATGGAGTGCACGCCGTTCTGCGCCCTAACCAAAGTCGAAGCATTAGAAGCCTTGGAGGATGATCAGGAGGCCGAGCCAAGTTGAAACAAAGGTGTATCCCGGAGTTGTCGCTGATATCGAGCTGCATATCGGTCATAGCCTGCCCGATATTGCCCATACCGATGTACGTACCAGCCAGCTTACCTCGATACACACTATATCGGAGAGCACACCGAGCTGGAAGCCGATACACCTTGAAGAAAGGCGACCATACCGATGAGTGTACCGGAACTAGCCGATCGATACAAGAGCCCCAACGATGTATCGACCTCCATATTGAGCAAACAGCTCGATATGCCTTGACGACTTGGGCGATTGTACCGACGTATATATCGAGCATGCAGCTCGATACACCTTGAAGACAAACGGCGACTGGATCGATGTACATATCGAGAATGGACAGATCAATACAACCCGATGGAGCATATATAGCAGTGTACCGTCCAATACGCACACCCATATGGGCGTACCGAGCTATATACCAGCCTCTCCACATCGATATAGCCATGCAGCGTAGCATATCAACCAACGTCTCGGGCATGATAAGACGATACAGAAATGAAGAGGACCATACCGATGTATGTATCGATCGATACACGTTGAAGATGGAGCATACCGAGCAACATATCGAGCTTCACAAGCCGATACACAGTACCTGCAGACTGTACCAGTTTGCATATCGACGACTTTGGCCTATATTCCTCCTTGCTCCTGCTCAACATGCTGCAAACTGCTGGTTTTAAGGAAGTGAAGCAGTCCTTCCTCAACATTCACCATTCCAAGCCACTCCTTGCAGCATTTTCACTCCTCCTCCATCAAAAGACCTTAAGGTATACTCTAATACCTTTGCACTTTTCTTATTTTTGAATTGTTGGTTGAATATTGCCTCCTCTTGCATTTTTATTACACAGTGGATTACACAAGGACTGTGTAATTTAAGTGTGGGGGAGGGTGTGTTACTAACAATGCTCTTTCAAATTTTTGCATACATTTCATGCATATCACTGATTTCTTGAAAAATTTGAAAATTTTTAAAAGAAGTATGTGGTCATCTAGTTGCATCTTGCATTTTAGGATTGCATCTAGTTGCATTGGCATTGAGGTTTCATCCATTCGAATTTTTGAGCATGATGTTGGCCTTGGAGAGATGTTAATTTTTGATATCACATCATTGCCTAAGTTGTTAGTTATTTGATGTTATGGTTTATTTTGAATTGAAGTTTGAACCACACTTGGAATTCTTTGCTTGATACTCTTTTCTTGATGAAGCTTGCATGATCTGCATTCAGTCTCTAATTACTAGAACCATAATTTGAATATTGAATTATCATGTCTTATGCATTGAAAGTGTTTTCATGGATACCATACACATACTTGGGCTTTCTTTTCCCTTCTTCAATCCCCTCTTGCTATCCCAAGTAGATTTCCCTGCCATTAACCAAACCTTCTTTCAAGCCAAAAAATGATTTGTGAGTGATTGTGAGGCATTTTCTTTAAGGAATGAGCTTAGTAAAAAGTGTTGGGTTAGGACTACAAAGGGACCATTCCATTGTAGAACTAGCTCACCCTCTTGAGCTAGATAGGCTAGGATGTTTTGGTTAATAAGGGATGGTTTTGGGATTTCGGTTTTGGGTTATCAAGTGAAGAAGGAAAAGAAAAAGCAAAGGAAAAGGAGTGCAAAACTTGTTACCTTGGGAAGTTTGGCTAATCATTAAAAGCTCAATGCAAATGAAGAAGGTGTCCAAAGCTAGCAAAGAGAACACCAGCAAAGCAAATAAGAGCAGAAACAAAGAAGAAATGGCCAAACCACCAAGAAGAATCAAAGATAAAGATGCACTATCAAAGAAGCTCCAAAGGAGAAAGAAGAGTGGGATCAAAGAAGTAAAAAGGCTTCAAGAAAAAAGGTAGAATTGGATTATGTTTTGGGGAAGAAGCAAAGGAGTTTAGATCACTTATGCGTTTTTGGGTAGATGGGAGTTTACCTTTGTATGCATAAGTTGTTCTTTACCCTTAGCATTTTACCAAGGCTCATTACATTTTCTTGAGAGAACCCTTGCACTTAAACTTAACCAGTTCGAAATTGTTTGAGATCATCTTTACCTCATAAGCCTTATCCTTAGCCAAATGAAAACACAAGATTTGCATAAGCATGATCCACTTGGTTGATGAGTTAATTGAATGTTAAAGAGATTGGATGTTGTGATTGCTTGTGTAAGATAAGCTTGAGTTTTCATGTATATGCTTGTGATGAGTGTGGCTATATTTTCAGTAAGAACAAACATCATTTGCATCTTAGAATCATTAACTTGGAAAATGACTTGATTTTTATTATTGGCACTTTCAAATCAAATAGCTCTAATTTCAAACTTCTCTTCCACCAAGTTGATCCTCATCATTATGAGTAGATAACCACACCCTAAACCAATCCCTCTTTCTGAACCTAAACACTATTGTGAGAGTTGTGAGGCCTTGCATTGTATCATTTTTGATTTTACCTTGGCAAAAAGTGTTAGGAGTAAGGCTGGCAAGGAGAGACTCTCTTGTAGACACCAGCTTGCATTTTGAGCTTGGTATTAGGTTAGGAGATTGGGAAAGGGTAGTGTAAGTGGTTTGAGCTTTAACTGTTTACATCTTTTGAGAAGAAGAAGAAGTATGGGGTTGGTAGTATGGGGGAACAATTATTTTGTGGTTATGATAATTAGGAAGAAAGCTCTAAGTGTTAAAGAAGAAAGGTGCCAACAACAACAAGCTTAGAAAAGGTCATCCAAAATGAGAAATCAGACCAAGCAATCCACCAAAGATGGTGAAAATGACACCAATCATACAACAAAGAAGAGCAAGTTCCAAGAAGAAATCAACCACACAAGTGATTTACTCTTATATTTCGCATATTTAGCATGCATTTAGAGTAGTTTTCATGCATACATCTTTCATAATAGGCTAGTTTTCACCATTTGTCTCATTTTAGGTCCTAAGTGCACTTCGAATTAGCATTTGCATGTTTCTTGCATTCTTGCATCATATTCAGGTTGCTTTGGCTACACTGGGGTTGTGGAGGTTGCGTGGACATGCTAAGGATCGAAAGGGAGCTAGGCAGGTCGACCTAGACGAGATCGACCACAAGATCGAGACACTCGGTTCGTTTCAAAAAAGAGGATCGAGACCAAGATCGACCGAGGTGATCGAACGTGAGTACAGACACGAGCCTAAGCCTGGGAAGAACGAAAGCCAGATCGAGGTCACGACTCGATCATCCAAGGATCGACTAGAAGATCGATGGAAACACTCAATCCACCCAACCGCATTGACCCAAAGATCGAGCAAAGGAAAACGATCCACGAAGAAGATCGAGTTTGAGATCGATCACTCAGCTCGATCTCAGAACCTTATTAGACAGCTCACTTTTGGATTCTAATGAGGGGACCATTTCTCTTGTTGGCCTATTTTGGGCGTAAAATCTCATCCTTTCATTTCATCTCCTGCTAGTTTTAGCTTTTCTTATACACTAAGGCTGAAAAATCGCCATTGTTCTAGTTTTTAGCTTTTCTTAGTTTTGTAAACTCTTAATCTTGTTTTAATCGAAGTATTTCTCTTAATCGCTCTCCTTGCTTAGTAGTTTAATCATGTTAAGCTTTTCTTTCTTTACATTTTCATCTGTTTTAAGCATGTGTAGTGAGTAGTCTTTCATGGGTTTAAGGTTGAGGTGATTAAAAGGGTTTAAGGGGTTTAAGCTTGGGACTTTTCTTGTTCTTAACTCATTCACTTCTTGAAATCGGGGGTTTTAATGTCTAGAGAGTCTTGAGAAAGTTCTCTTTGATTTCAGGGATTTCCTTACCTTGACAGGATTCAGGAATCCCCTAAAACCAAATCCAAGAGACTAGCTCATCCTTTCCCAAACGCCATGGATGCTTAGAGAGCTAGTTAGGCCATTATTTGAGATCTATGCTTAATGCTCTTCGACCCATCTTTCCACCACACGCCATGGGTTAGGAGGAAGGGTTGAGGAAAGGGTTTATACCAAACGTCATGGGTAAACCTCTTTTAGCTTCTCAAGGCCTAGAGATAGCACAAAATGTGTAGATCTATGTTTTCAAAACACAAGCTTGAATCTTTAACCTTCTAAAACATGATCCTCAACCTTGAATCCTCTTTTAGCATTTAAAAACTCAAAGTTATCATTTCCTAGTCATAAAGTTTGCAATTTCAGTCTTGAGAATCATTGTTCTAAGTTGTTAGAAATTTCTCTGTTTATCTGCCTTTAGCTTTCGATTTTTATAAACTAGTAGTTTTGTATTTTAAATCATTAGAAGTCATCTAGTAGTTGTCTAACCCTTCAGTAGGGATTTTAAAATAGTTTTCGTGGTCATTTAGTTGTTGCATTTAGTTTTCATAGATTTTCTCCTTTATTTTTTCGATTTCACTTAGATTTACCAAGTTCTTGCATTCCTAGTGTTCTTTCATCAACCTGAGCTGGATTGGCACCTCTTGCACCTATACTACAGCTATACAGTGCTTTAGGATTTGATTTCAAACAGCTTAGAAATAATCCGTTTATCAAATGGCGCCGTTGCCAACTTGGGTTTGAGTTGAAAGTATTAGGATTTGGAGCTTAGTAGAGACTAAGTTCTTTTTTTTACTTTGGTTACTAATCTATCTACCTTCACACTTGTCTTCTCAGGTACATGAATCTGAGGTCTAGTGGTGACAACAACTTACTACAACCTCTAGACAACATTCATCAACTTGGTAGTGCAAGAGAAAGAAGGGCAAGAGAACAAGAACAACACTTTGAAGAGATATTGCAACCAGATATTCTTCATTTTGAGGTCATGGCTGAGCAAGACCAAGCTGAGGCTCCACCTCACCGCACTGCTGCTGGAAGGGGTAATGGAAACTGCAACCACGCCCCAAGGCAACCAAGGATCATTGGTGCGGGTGATGCACCAAACACTCATCATAACCGTTTTGGCATCACTACACCACCGGTGCAAAACAACAACTTCGAGATCAAGCCAGGATTTGTCTCAATGGTGCAGAACAACAAGTTCCATGGACTTGCAATGGAGAATCCTTTGGAGCATCTAGACAACTTTGAGCAAGTGTGTGGAATGATCAAGATCAATGGGATCTCGGAGGACAGTTTCAAGCTTAGGCTTTTCCCTTTTTCACTAGGGGATAAAGCAAGGCATTGGAAGAAGACCTTACCTCAGGGGACTATAACCTCATGGGCTGATTGCAAGAAGGCGTTTCTATCAAAGTTCTTCTCAAGTACAAGAACAGCTCGGCTAAGGAGTGAGATAAGCGGTTTTACACAAAGGCAGAATGAGACCTTTAGTGAAGCAATGGAGCGGTTCAAGGACTACACCATTGCATGTCCTCATCATGACTTCAATGAGGAGACACTCTTGAGCACCATCTATAGAGGAGCCCTTCCGAAGATTCGAATGCTCCTAGACACGGCGAGTAAAGGCAACTTTCTTGGTCAAAATGTAGAAGAGGGAATGGAGCTCATTGAGAATCTTGCTTTGAGTGATGGGAACTATGCTGAAGATTATGATAGAGCACCAAGAGGATCTGACCTTGAGGCAAACAAGAAGGAGCTGAAGTCTCTTCATGAAAAGCTTGACAAGTTGGTACATGCAAACCAAAAGCATGTACACTTTGTGGGAGAAGCTACGGATATTATTGATGAGCTAGAGGAGAGCCAAGAGGAAGCGAATTGGGTTGGAGGCCAAGCTTATACTAAGCCACAAGGCTATGTTCAAGGGTACCAAGGCAACACCAATCTCTCTTACCGAAACATTCAAGCTTCTATGCTAAGGCCAGTCAGGTTAAAAAGTCTCTTCTCTCTAATCAATCTATGGTTTTATTCATTTATAAAGAATCACTAACAAGTATGACTAACATCACACTGGTGCTACCGAGTGAAATGAATCAACTTTTGCAAGATTATTGTGATGTTTTTCCAGAAGATTCGCCAAAGGAATTGCCACCCATCCGAGGTATAGAACATCAAATAGGTTTTGATCCCGGTGCATCTCTACCAAATGTCCTGCGTATAGGACTAATCCGGTAGAAAAAAAGGAGCTACAGCAACAAGTCAATGATCTAATGGCTAAGGGACATATTCGTGAGAGTATGAGTCCTTGTGCTGTTCCTGTTTTGCTGGTACCAAAGAAAGATGGGTGCTGGCGCATGTGCGTGGACTGCCGAGCCATCAATAACATCACTGTAAAGTATCGCCATCCCATTCCTAGGCTAGATGATATGTTAGACGAGTTATACGGTTCTAACATTCTCTCTAAGGTCGGTTTAAAAAGCGGTTATCATCAGATTAGGATGGAAGAATGGGATGAGTGGAAAACGGCCTTTTAAAAAAAACATGGGCTGTATGAGTTGCTTGTAATGCTATTTGGGTTAATAATGCTCCTAATACGTTTATGAGACTTATGAATCATGTTCTTAGGGCTTATATAGAAGAGTTTGTGGTAGTATACTTTGATGACATTCTCATATACTCTAAGAACTTAGAAGAGCATGTTAAGCATATTAGGCTTGTCCTAGAAGTGCTTAGGCAAGAAAAGTTTTATGCTAATTTTAAGAAGTGTACTTTTTGTACGGATAACATTGTGTTCTTAGGTTTTGTTGTGAGTACAGAAGGTGTTAAAGTGGATGAGGAAAAGGTTAAGGCGATTAAAGAGTGGCCAAGCCCTAAAACTATTGGAGATGTCCGAAGCTTTCACGGTCTAGCTTGATTTTACCGACGCTTTGTGAAAGATTTCAGTACTATAGCCGCGCCTTTAACCGAAGTGATCAAGAAAAGTGTGGGGTTCAAGTGGGAACAAGCTCAAGAAGAAGCGTTTCAATGCCTTAAAGAGAAGCTTATTCACGCTCCAGTTTTAGCTTTACCTGCTTTTATTAAGACTTTTGAAATTGAGTGTGACGCTTCTGGTGTAGGTATTGGAGCTGTTCTTATGCAAGACAAGAGGCCAATCGCATACTTCAGTGAAAAGCTTGGAGGAGCTACTTTGAATTACCCTACGTACGATAAAGAGTTGTATGCACTTGTTCGGGCATTACAAACTTGGCAACATTATTTGTGGCCAAAGGAGTTTGTTATACACACGGATCATGAATCTCTCAAACATCTCAAGGGATAACAAAAACATAACAAGAGACACGCGAGGTAGATCGAGTTCATTGAAACCTTTCCCTATGTCATCAAATATAAGAAAGGTAAGGATAATGTTGTAGCCGACGCATTATCTCGGAGGTACGTTCTCCTTTCTACTCTTCCTGCCAAGCTTTTAGGGTTTGAACAAATCAAAGAGATGTATGCTACTGACCCTGATTTTCAAGAAGTTTTTAAAGCTTGTGAGAAATTCGCTTCTAGATATTATTATCTACAAGACGGATATCTCTTCTATGAGAACCGTTTGTGTGTTCCTAACTGCTCTCTTCGAGATTTATTTGTCAGGGAAGCACACTAAGGTGGGCTTATGGGGCATTTCGGAATAGCAAAGACGTTAGAAGTCATGAAGGATCACTTCCATTGGCCTCACATGAAAAGAGACGTTGAGCGTATATGTGGCCGTTGCCCTACATGTAAAAAAGCTAAGTCTAAAGTACAACCGGATGGTTTGTATACCCCTTTCCCTATTCCTATGTATCCTTGAAATGACATTTCATTGGATTCTGTTATGGGTTTGCCTAGGTTTAGAACAGGTAAGGATTCTATCTTTGTCGTAGTTGATAGATTCTCGAAAATTGCTCATTTCATTGCTTGTATCAAAACATGTAGCTAATCTGTTTTTCAAAGAAGTTGTATGTTTGCATGGCATGCCTATGTCTATAGTTTCTGATAGAGATACGAGGTTTCTTAGTTTCTTTTAGAAAGCACTTTGGTCTAAATTAGGTACTAAGCTTTTGTTCTCTACTACTTGTCATCCACAAACTAATGGTCAGACTGAGATAGTTAATAGAACATTAGGAACCTTGCTGCGTGCCTTGATTAAGAAGAATTTAAAGAGCTGGGAGGATTGTTTACCTCACATAGAATTTGCTTACAATCATTCTGTTCACTCTGCATCTACGTACTCGCTCTTTCAAATCGTGTATGGTTTTAATCCTATTTCTCCATTGGACCTAATGCCCTTACCATTGAGTGATAGATCAAGTATTGATGGAAAGAAAAAGGCGGAGTTAGTACAACAGATTCATGAAAGTGCTCGGAAGAATATAGAAGAGAAGACTAAGTTATATGTCAAACACGCCAACAAAGGAAGGAAACAAGTTGTTTTTCAGGTTGGAGATCAAGTTTGGTTACATCTGAGGAAGGAAAGGCTCTTAATGAAAGAAAATCAAAGCTAATGCCAAGAATAGATGGACCATTCAAAATCGTCAAACGGATCAGTGACAATGCATACCAGCTGGATTTACAAGGTAAGTATAATGTTAGTTTTAGTTTTAATGTTGCTGATCTTGTCCCTTTTATTTCAGATGAAGCAGATTTGAGGTCAAATCTTTCTCAAGTGGGAGGGGATGATATGATTATGGACCATGACGAAGACATAGAGCTGGTAGCCGAAGTGAAACAACTCAATGCCGAGGTGAAGAAGCACGGCAGCGACGAAGTACAACTTGAAGCCGAGCCGAAACAACATGAAGCGGAGGTGAATTAAGAAGATATGGACCGTTCCCAAGGACCCATGACACGTTCAAGAGCTAAGGCACTACAAGAGGTAGTACATTCGTTACTTAGCCGCTCGGAGAATCAAGAAAATTATAAACATACTTATAAAGCCACCCTGGTTTTGATTCAATCCCACGACTAGTAAATCGGGAATGGGTTATACTTGTGCTCTTTTTCCCTCATCTTGTTTTTGTCTCATTGGGTTTTGCAAGAGAGGTTTTTAATGAGGCAAGTATACCCCATCGTTGGCCTATTTACTAGTCCACGGATGAGTTCTAGCAACAACCGTTATACCTAAGTAGTTTAAGAGTTCTTTCTATGTTTTTCAAAATAGACGCTCCCCTTATTCATTTCTTTGCTTCGTTTCGAGATGTTCTTGGTGCTTGTACCGAGTTCCATCTCTTTATATGTTGTCTTTGAAGTTGCATTTTAATCTATCTATCCTTTTATTCTCAAACTTAGTAAAGATAGATCAGGTAAATCAAAGGCTCCTTCATAACCTTTGTGCGACCATTCAATCCACGGTGAATCTAAGGAACATCCGCAGCCTTAGTGTGACCATACGCTCCATCATACAATCCCATCTCATCCGTGTTAAGTCCTCTCACTCGTCCATTTCCATTAGAATTTCAATCATCATCTGCATCATTGTTCACTCGTTTATCATTTCTTTCACTTCTGTAGATATCATTGCTCATTTGTTAACATTTCACATCCATATTGTTTCATATCGCTTGATCGGTTTATTCCCGAGTTCATCTTGTGTTATTCAAGCTTTCAAAGTGACGATTCATAAGGGGGTTCATATTACAATTAGTGAGTACTTTGCTTAGGGTTCTTAAATGTGGTAGATTAAGGAGATTTAGGGATTGATTAAGGTTTGTTTAGTGTTTAATAACATGGGTTCCTCTCTATTGATCTGTTTTTAAGCTAGATTTTTCTTGATCACACTTATCTAGGATTTGAGCTTTCTCTTATGCCCACCAAGTGTTTGATGAAATGCTGATCATGTTTGATAGAGGATTTTCTGGCCTTGGCTCAAGAGATTGACTGTTTGAGGAGCATTTTGATTGTTATTGCTTGCTTAATATTTTAGCACTAATGAGAGTTAGTTCTTGTTAAGGTGTTTAGCAAACGGCTATTTTACAAGAGTTTGGACTTAGCTTGCTTATTTGTGAACTATATGTCTAGGAACCACCATTGCTAGCTTGTTTGTTTGATCAATGCTGTTTGAAACAACCTTAGTTAGTCTCTGAATTCCCCAAAGTCAATAACCACATCTAGGAACTTGCTTTCTCTTTTATTGCATTTCGAATTTGCTTAGTACTCTGTTTATTTGCTCTATTTTACTTCTTTGATCATTGCTAAACTGTCTCTTTTGAGTTCTCTTTGGTGATTGATCACATCAGGTTGCTAGTTTAGTTGCTTAGGCAACAAAAACCTTCTTTGCTTGCTTGACTTAAGGACTTCTGCTTGCAACTCTTTTGCTTTCAACAAAACCCTTTTGGATTGACATAAAACCTTACTCTATACTACAACTGATTCATATACATGGGTGACTGAGAAATAGTCAAAACCTCTACTATCAATGTTGACCTAATCCAAAATTCTTTTAATTACAACTTTCCCATTGCTTTAGGGCTTTTGTCATTTACTATAAATAGGTTTGGACTTATGGTTTTTAGCCATGTCTTGTTCTTGCTTTGTTTCTTAAGAGTTTTTCAGTCTTTGTAAGAACAAGATTATCCTTTTAGTTAAAGCTTTGTATTTGCATCATTAAATCTTCTCTAATCTCCCTCCTAATCATGTTTAACATCATTTGCTCTAGTGATTTGGTGTTTTTTATGAACATGAGTGAGTAGACATTTTAGGATTCTTAGATGTGGTAGATTAGGCAAATTTAGAGGCTTAATTAGGGTGTGTTACTACTTAATTAGTTTGATTCCTCTCTATTAATCTGTGTTTAGGCTAGATTTATCTTGATCACATGAATCTAGATTTAGGCTTCATCTTATGCCCACCAAGTGTTGATGAAATGTTGATCTTGTTTGATAGAGGATTTACTGGTCTTAGCTCAAGAGATTGAATGTCTGAGAAGTATTTTAGCTTGAATAGAGTTGGTTTTGCATTTTTGTTGATTTTTCTAGCACTAATGAGAGTTAGTTCTTGTTAGGATGATTAGGAAAGGGTTATTTGTCAAGAGATTGAACTTAACTTGCTTGATTGTGAACTCTATGCCTAGGAATTAGCATTGCTTGCTTATTTGCAGTGTCAATGATGTTCGAAACAGCCTTGTATTGCCTTTGAATTCCCCAAAATCAATAACCACATCTAGGAGCTTATTTTCTCTAATTGAATTTCGAATTTGCTTTAAGTGCTCTGTTTTGCTTTGAATCATTGCTTGGTGTTGCTTTAACTAGTTGTGCTTGGTTCGTGATTCACTTAGGTTGTTAGTTTGGTTGCTAAGCAACACTCTCTTCTTTGATTCACTTGACTAAAGGTTCTCTACTCATAATTCTATTGGCATCTATTCATAACTCCTTTGGATTGAGAAAAACCCTATGTTATACTACAACTGATTAGTACAAGCTGGGTGATTGAGAAAGAAACTCAAAAACTCTTGTATCAAACCTTAATCTTAACTTGAATTATCATGTTTGTACATTGAAAATTGAATTCATGGCTACCTTATACATGTTTGGATTATCTTCTTCCTTTCTTACCACTCTTGTTGATCCAAGTAGGTGATCCTCATAATTATGGAACAGTTAATCCACACTCATAACCAATCGTCCTTTCTGAGCCTAAACACCATTTGTGAGAGTTGTGAGGCCTTGCATACATAATTTAGAATATTATCTTGGCGAAAACTGTTAGGATTAAGGCTGGCAAGGAGAAGCTCTCTTGTAGATATCAGCTTGCATTTTGAGCTTGATTCTAAGTTTGTGGTTAAGTATAAAGGGAAAACAAAGTGTTTACAGTAAGAAGGCGCCAACAACAGCTATGCTTTCAAAGATCATATAAGAAGAAATCAGACCAAAGCAATCCACCAAAGGTAATGAAGAATGGAGCCTATTTAACAAAAGAAGAGCAAGTCCCAACAAAAAGAATCAACCACACAAGCATGAAGAAGAAGTTTCCCCACACATGAAGAATAAGAGGATCAATTTCTTTGGGATAGGGTAGACTTAGGGGTTCACTTTGGGTTTAGAAGTTCTTAGGATTCATCTTTGGGTAAAAAGGTAGAAGAGAGCTTTAACTTGCATGCATAAGTGTGTGTTTACCTTTAGCATTTTGCTTAAGATAGAATCATTTTTATTGAGTAGTCCCTTGAGTTTATTAGCCCTTACTTGAATGAGATCATTTTCATCTCAAGACCATACCCTTAGACTAAATATTTTCACTTGATTTGCACAAACTTGATTCATGGTTACAAGTTTAATGAATGTTAAAGTGTTGATTCATTTGAACACTTGTCTAGGCTGAGATTTGAGATCATTTGAAACAGGATAAGCATGGCTAAGTTCTTTAAAGTATATATGATAATGATTTGCATCCTATAATTAGGCACTTGGACATTGGTTCATTTCTTCACCTTTGCATTTTAGGATTTGAGTGCCCACTTTTAAACCTCATCTCCCATTTGTCTTAGTTTATTTGCTTGAGGATAAGCAAAAGACAAGTGTGGGGGTGTTGATATCTCTTTTATTTACATCATTTAGGCTTGCATTTAGTTCATATTTTGGTCTCCTTTTGCACGTTTTTCTTCTCTTTAGTCCCATTTTCCTTTGCTTTAAGACTTAGGTTGCATTTACGTTATAGTTTGCATTCTCTTTGCATGAAGCATGGGGATGATTCAAGGAGTTGCCCAAGCTAAGGAAGGAGAAAACTGATACAACATCGATCACTACAGAGTCCACATAGTACAATGTAAAGCAGTTGAGAGCAGTGGAGTCCACATCGATCACATGTGATCGATGTCAAGCCACATGACATCCACATCGACCACTAGCATCATGCGGTGTAAATGGACCGAAGCTTCAAGTTTTCACATCGATCAACCACATCGATCATCATTTGATCGATGTCAACCACTAGACCACTCACATCTATCATCCACATAGAGCATGTGTGCTCGATTGATACAAGAGTTTTTGAGTCTCTTTCTCAATCACCCAGCTTGTACTAATCAGTTGTAGTATATAGCATAGGGCTTTTATGAATCCAAAGGAGTTTTGAATATATGCCACTAGAATTGTGAGCAGAAAGCTTTAAGTCAAGTGAATCAAGCAAGATTGCTGTTTACACACCTAAAACTACCAACCTAAGTGATCAAGCACCAAACAGAACTAAAAAAAGAACAACTTAGCAATGATCAAAAGCAAAACAGAGCAATAAAACAGAACACTTAAAGCAAAATTCAAAATTTTATAAGAGAAAACAAGCTCCTAGATATGGTTATTGACTTTGGAAAATTCAAAGGCAAGACTTAGGCTGTTTCAAACATCATTGACAATGCAAATAAGCAATCAATGCTAGTTCCTAGACATATAGTTCACAATCAAGCAAGTTAAGTCCAATCCCTTGACAAATAACCATTTGCTAATCATCCTAACAAGAACTAACTCTCATTAGTGCTAGAACAATCAACACGCATGAAAAACCAACTCTATTCAAGTCAAAATACTCCTCAAACAGTCAATCTCTTGAGCTTAGGCCAGTAAATCCTCTAATAAACAAGATCATCATTTCATCAAACACTTGGTGGGCATAAGATAAAGCCTAAATCTAGATTCATGTGATCAATACAAATCTATCTTAAGAACAGATTAATAGAGAGGAATCAACCTAATTAAGCACTAAGAAATCCTAATCAAGCCTCTAAATTCTCCCAATCTACCACACCTAAGAACTCTAAAAGGACTACTCACTCATCCTCATAGAAAACACTAAATCACAAGAGTAAATGATCCTAAACATGATTAAGAGGGAGATTAGAGAAGAAATTAAAAGGCAAATACAAAACTTTAATTAAAATGATGAACCTGTTCTTACAAAGATTGAAAAACTCATAAGAAACTAAGCAAGAACAAGACTTGGCTAAAAACCATTAGTCCAAGCCTATTTATTGCAAAACACAAAATCCCTAAAGCAATGGCAAATATGTAAATAAAAAGAAGTTCAGATTGCATCACATCGGTCATAAGTGACCGATATGGATGACCGATGCTCTCTTCTGGTGCTTGACATCGGTCAGCTGATGACCAATGTTGTTAACCGATGTGAATCTTCGGACTCTCGGCTCGGTTACATCAGTCAGCCTTGACCGATGCTCTTAACCGATGTGGGTGTCCTGTCTCTTTGCATCGGTCACAAGTGACCGATGTGTATGACCGATGTGATTCACCATCTTCTCGGTTGCTTTACATCGGTCAGCATGGACCGATGTGCTCTGCTCCTTGTCCGATATTGCACCAAAAATTGCCTTCTGTGGATTCTTTTGCTCTTTCTCAGATTGGCCAACTTCTTGAACCATTCCCACAATTCCTCCTTGCTCCATAAAGCCTCATAAGTACCTAAAAACATCATTAATTCATAGAGAATGCAAGCTACAACCTAAATGCAACCTAAGTCAAAAAGAAAAGGAAAATGGAACTAAAGAGAAAGAAAACATGCACAAGGAGACCAAAATATGAACTAAACGCAAGCCTAAATGATGTGAATATATGAGATATAACCACCCCCACACTTGTCTTTTGCTTGTCCTCAAGCAAACAAACTAAGGCAAATGGAGGATGAGGTTTAAATGTGGGCACTCAAATCCAAAAATGCTAAGGTAAAGAAATGAAGTCAATGTCTAAGTGCCTAAGTGTAGGATGCAAAACACAATCAGTTATACTTTAAAGAAATTAGACATGCTCATCATGTTTTAAAATGATCTCAAATCTCAACCTAGACAAATGCCAAATCAATCAACTCTTTAACATTCATTAAGCTTGTGACCATGAATCATGTTTGTGCAAATCAAGTGAAGACATTTGGTTCTAAGGGTAAGGTTCTGAGATTAAACTGATCTCATTCAAGCAAATGGTTCATATATATAAGGGATCACTCAATGAAAATGATTCTATCTTAGGCAAAATGCTAATGGTAAAAGCACACTTATGCATGCAAATCAAAGCTCTCTTCTACCCTTTTAGCCAAAGATGAATCCTAAGAACTTCTAAACCCCAAAGTGAACCCCCAAATCTACCATTTTCCTAAACTCTAAACCTTCTCCTTCTTCATGGTTGAAGAAACTTCTTCTTTTTGCTTGTGTGGTTGCTTCTTTTTGTTGGGGCTTGCTCCTTTCTTGTTGATTAGGCGCCATTTTTCACCTTTGGTGGATTGCCTTGGGTCTGATTTCTTCCTTTGATTGACCTTTCAAAGCTTTGCTGGTTTTTGGCGGCTCCTTATCTTAAACACTTAGAGCTTTTTCTTCTCTTTACTTAACCACAATTTAAACTTATTTCCCCATACTATCATACCATACTTTTTTCTTCTTTTAAAGCATATAATCATGAAACTCAAATCAGTTAACACTACCCTTTTATCCCAAACTCCCAACCTAGAATCAAGCTCAAAATGCAAGCTGATATCTACAAGGGAGCTTTTTCTTGCCAGCCTTAATCCTAACACTTTTGCCCAAGATAGAATTTGAAAATTATATGCAAGGCCTCACAACTCTCAAGATAGTGTTTAAGCTCAAAAGAGGTTTGGTTAAAGGTGTTGATTAACTGTCCCATAAGTATGAAGATCAGCTATTTGGATCAACAAGAGTGGTAAGAAGGAAAATGATGATCCAAATATGTATATGGTAGCCATGAAATTACTTTTCAATGCACAAACATGATAATTAAAAATTCCGATTAAGGTTCAAATAGATAGAGTGTATTTTCAATAAACAAATAGTTTCAGTATGAGAATGAGAGAATCAAATTTAGCAATTCAAACGTTGTTCAACCTCAACTTCTAACTTTCTCATGATGCATCAAACAATTAACCACTTAGACATTTAAATAAAACCTAAACACTTAGCATTTTACAAGGAGAATTCATCATCATGCCTCATGCAAATGCAATGCAGCCTATATGCAAACACTATACTCAAGCTTATGCAAATGAAATGCAACTACATGTTCTCTTTTTGGTTTACAAAACATGCAAAGTTTTTCAATTTTTATGATTTTTTTGTTTTTTAATGCACTTACATGTATGGATGAATGCATGAGACTCAAAGATGAAAGAAATGAAAAACTAAGAAAGAACAAACAATCTCATACCCCAAATCCCTCTTCCACACTTAAATTACACAGTCTCGTGTGTAATAAAAGGAGTGAGTGAGAGAAGCAACAGCAAAATAAAAACAGAAACTAAAAAAAATGCAATGGTATTTACAATAAAAATGATGTTGTACCTTAGTTATGGTGAGAGGAGAGGTGGGATGTGAAAGAGAGTTCCTCAGTCTCTCCTGGATCTTGGAATGATCCTGATATTGCTGGTTTAGGAGACTGACTCGTCCTCCTCTTGTTTCTCCTCCTCTTGCCTTCTGAAGAAGTTGCTAGTTGTTGTGGAGGATTCAAACTTGGCCAATGGGCTTGTACTTGAGTTGATTTGCCTTGAGAGTCCCACTATTGCCATGTTGTATAAACCTCAGAAGGTTTTCAAGCTGGCACCTCCCATGCTGATGGTGGTTGGTACCTAGGCTCATAGGATGAAGCCTTTGAAGGTTCTCAAGCTGCCCATTGATCAATTTATTGCACTTGGAAGGAATGTCTCCCTTGGGGCATCCAGATTGCTTCTTCTTCTTTATTAGGTACTTCCTGCTGCACTTACTCTTCATAGTGTGAAGTATACTCATGGCCATGGCTCTGTTGGGAAGGTCTTTTTGATGTAGACTTGTCTTTCTTGAACATTCCTTTGACCAGATTCACTAGCTTCTTTATGGTCTTATCTTGCTATTTACACCACCTTTGGACTTTGCTGATGTGCTTATGGGCATATTTCAGAGAGCTTCCTTGGCTTAGAACCTCATGGGGCTTGAAGTGAAACCTCTTGGTGTTGTATTCAAGCAAACGTTGCACACTTATATATATATATACTCTATACATACACACACAATCATTTCAAGAACCAAAACGAGGCAACACAAGAAAAAAAACCTGCTTGTTTGATTGGAATGCTCGGTATAGAATCGCACTCGGTGCAGCAGAGGGTCTGTGTTACCTCCATCATGATTGCAGACCTCAGATAGTTCACCGCGACATTAAATCGAACAACATTCTTCTTGATGAGCTCTTCCAAGCTCATGTGGGAGATTTTGGTCTGGCTAAGTTGATTGATCTCTCTTACTCAAAGTCCATGTCAGCTGTTGCTGGCTCTTACGGCTACATCGCTCCAGGTGAGTTAAAAAAACATCAAAAACGGCTAACACAGCTAAGATATTGTTCGCGTACATCCGTGACCCGCACAGGCCACATGAACTTATTTATAAAGTTTTCTTTGCTTAAACAATTGACAGAAATATATATATATATATATATTTATTCAGATATAACAAATAAATTTATATGCTTTTTCTACAGTTTTTGAATATAATTGAATTAATTCTTAAATCAGTTATAAAAATCACTTTAATAATTAAAAAATCAGACAACAAAATAGCTTTATTTTTCGCACTAAATGCCAATCACGTAGGATAATCTATTTCTTTCTTTTTGGGTTAAATGTGATAATCTATTTTTATTTGTTACTCCGCGTTGGGCAAATTGTAAACGTATGGTACTATGGTGTTTGTGGGACAAACAATTGTGGCAGATGCTTCCAATGCACTGTCTAGGGCAGTTTGCATAGCTACAAGGTACAGCGCAGTGCAGAGGCAGTTTGGCGCACGAAATGGTGGCAGTGAGACACAAGTACTCCATTCAAACTCATTTCATAATCAAGTTTACTCTCATTAACGTTTGGTGACTATTATGTTACGAGAAAAGGGAATGTAATTTCCTTCATGTTGTTATCACAGGTGATTGATCATAAAACCCAGCAAAACAGGCTATTTCCTCTGCTTGCATCTGCATATGCATTTCGATTTGTTGGGGAGTGGCTAAAATGGCTGTACACGGATGTCACTGAACACAGCTAAGATATTGTTCAGGCCATAAACCTCTTGGTGATTGAGAAAGAGTGCAAAACCTCGAGTATCAATTTGACGCCGTTGCCAATTGGGTTTTCTGTTTGAATCATTAGAGTTTGTAGAGTCTTTAAGATCAAGTTTCTTTAGTTTTTGGTTACTAATCTCCTTTGACTCTCATTGCTGTCTTTCAGGTATATGAACTTGAGATCCAGAGGTTCAAGCAAACTTGTAGACTTCATAGACAACATCAAACAGTTGGACAGAGGTCAGAGAGCACGAAGACAGCAAGAAAGGCAGCAACACTTGCTGAGACATGGGATGAACAATCAGGAACCTGTTATGGATGACATCAGATTTCAGGGTCCTCAAGGAGCTGCTGGCGCTCAGGGTATACAAGGACAGCAAGGTGTTCATGGCTTACAAGGTAAGCAAGGACCAAGAGGCGCTGCACAAGCCCCAAGAGCAGCAAGATCCATAGGCGTTGGTGATGCACCAAATGCGTACAATAACAGAACTGGCATCATTCCACCAGCAGTGCAAAACAACAACTTTGAAATCTCTCCGGATTGATTTCAATGGTTCAGGGCATAAAGTTCCATGGTTTGCCACTTGAAGATCCTCTAGATCATTTGGATAATTTTGATAGACTACGCTCACTGACAAACATCAATGGAGTGAGTGAAGATGGCTTCAAGTTGTGGTTGTTTCCTTTTTCCCTTGGAGACAAAGCACATCAATTGGAGAAGAACTTGCCCCAAGGAAGCATAACTAGTTGGGAAGAGTGCAAGAGAGCCTTCTTAGCAAAGTTCTTCTCAACTTCAAGAACTGCAAGAATCAGGAATGAGATTCCAGGGTTTGCACAAAGGAACAATGAAAGCTTTGTTGAAGCTTGGGAAAGATTGAAGGGCTACACACTGCAATGCCCTCACCATGGCTTCTCACAGGCTTCTCTACTCTCTACTCTCTACAGAGGGGCTTTGCCAAAGATAAGAATGCTTCTGGACACTGCATCAAATGAGAACTTCTTGTCAAAAGATGTAGATGAAGGATTGGAGCTTGTTGAGAATCTAGCTCAGTCTGATGGAAACTATAATGAGGAATATAACAGAGCTCCAAGAAGTGCAAAAGATGAACTGGAGTCTAATAAGAAAGAGATCAAGGCCTTACATGAGAAGCTGGATATGCTGCTAAGGGAGAAGAAAGAAGTTCACTTTGTTGGTGATATGGTTCAGCTTGATGATCAAGAGACATGCCAAGTGGAAGAGATGAACTACTTGGGCAATCAAGGTGGATACAATGGATATGGGAACTACAGACCTAATCCCAACTTGTCATACAGAAGCAACAATGTTGCAAATCCACTAGATCAAGTGTACCCACCACAACAACAACAGCAAGCTGCTTCAAGACTTTTTGTTCCCTACAACAATCAAGGTTTTCAGCAGAGAAACAACAACTTCCTGCCAAGAGCGCCTTATCATTCTCCAGGATTCAGTGCACAAGCTCCAGCACAAGCTTCTTCCAGCTCTCAAGATCCTGAGCTCAAGACAATGGTTCAGCAGTTGCTTCAGAATCAGACTACCAACAACTTGGAATTAAACCAGAGGTTTACTGAGGTTTATAACAAGATAGACTCAGTACATGTTGAACTAACCAACAAGTTTGAAGGGTTGGCTATAAGAGTCAAAACATTGGAGAACAACAAAGGCATAGCTGGTCCAAAACCTCATGGACACTTTCCTGGAAAACCAGAAGCTAACCCAAATGAGTTCCGCAATGCCATTGTCACTGAAGAAGATAGCTTCTCAGCTGAAGAGGAAGCTATCATTGAAGAGTTTCTCTCTCTCTTCACTGAGGACACTGAACTTCAGAGTGGGGGGATGAGTTTTTGGAAGTTGATGCTAACCATGGAGTTGCACAAGAAGAATCTCTGGAAGAAGAAGAGTGGTGGGCGCCACATGAAGTTGTTGATGCAACAAGGGAAGACTTTGTTGAAGTCTCTCATGTCAAGATGAAAACTCAAGCTGCTGTTCTCCCTATCTATCAGCCCACTATCCCTTTTCCAGGAAGATTCAAAGAGTAGCTAGTACAGAAGTATGAGACCCTCTATGCTTCTCAAATGGAAATGAGAGGTCTGAATGGTCAAGAGGAGCTTGAGAAGCTAAGAGTTAAAGATGGAGCATCTGAGGTTAAGAAGCTTAACATTAAGAAGCTTGGAGATCCAAGTTGTTTCACTCTACCATGTGAGCTTAAAGGGAAGACCTTCAAGAGCTGTCTTTGTGATCTTAGAGCAAGTATCAACCTTCTCCTATCCTCTACTGCTAAGGCTCTTGGCTACACTCAACTTCAAGAGAGTAATGTGTTCCTTACCATAGCTGATGGGACAGTAAAGACACCACTTGTGACTCTCAAAGATGTGCCAATGATGGTAGAAGGAGTAGTCATACCAACAGATTTCTTGGTCCTAGATGGTGAAGGAAAGATCAAAAACGCCATCATTCTAGGGAGGCCTTTCTTAGCTTCAGCTGGAGCAGTGTTTGATGCCATGGATTGCACAATAGAGCTGTGACTGACCAAAGAGAAGGTTCAGAGGTTTGACTACAAAGGGAATAAGCTATAAAATGAGCAAGCTTTCTCAATGGAGATCAAGAAGTTGAAGAAACTTGGGAAGCATTGGCCAAAGTTTGAAGGCTATGTTGGTGCAATTTTAGATGGCTGCTGCTTAACCAAGTTGTTTGCAATTTTAGATGGCTGCTGCTTAACCAAGTTGTTTGCTGATACCACTGAAGAGAAGGTCCTCAAAGTGGGTGTTTCTGATTGCATGAATGAAATTCTGTTGGGTAACAAAGAACATGAGGTAGTCTTGAAGCCCTTTATTTCTAAGAATGGTGAGGTCCACTACAAATTGAAAGGGGGAGGTAAACCAAAGCCCTTTGCTGTGTCGAAGATTGATGGAGTCACCAGAAACATCAAAGTGGACACTGCAACACCAAGGAGTTCCAAGACTCCTCATCACCTCCACTAGTGAGGTAAGCAAAGTCAAGCTTAGTGACTTTCAACAAGCACACTTGGGAGGTAGTCCTATGGTATCCTTTGTATATATTATGCTTTTTAGTTTATTTTTATGCTTAGTTAATGTGTATAGAAGCAGGAATTCGGTTTGGGGATTGAAAAAAGTGTCTAAGGGACAATGAACAGGTGTATTTTGGCTACTATCGATTACAGTATCGGTCAAGACAAGACCCATACAGACCCTATTGGTCATGCTATCGGTCTGCTTGTGATCGATTGTGGTAGAGCCAGAATGCACCGGTCAACCTATCGATCACTTGTGATCGATAGGGTAAGGAGTCTGCTAAATGTGGATTCTATCGGTCTAGCTATCGATCAGATGCTGACCGATGGAAATGCATCAGTTGTATTTCGGTCACTCTATTGGTCTAAAGAGTGACTGATACAAATCAATCGGAAGTACTTCGGTCATTGTATCAATAAGCTAGAGACCGATAGGATTTTAAAGGAAGCTATCGATCAGTGCTGTGATCGATAGGCACCCTATCAGTCAATCCTATTGGTCACAATGTGACCGATAGCCCCGCGAGATAAGTGCTCCATTTTTCAGAACATTTTCTCTCCTTTGGCTTGGAGCCAAGGAGGTTTAAATTCAAGTTTTGGCTCCTTCCTGACATTTTGCAGAGCTCCTGAGCACTTTTATTCTTGTCCCCCACCCACTTTTGATTTCTTTGGTTCCCCACTCTCCTCTTTATGAACCAACAATCCCTTCTCTTCTCTTCACACTTCATTTTACTACTTCCCTCACCAAAGTCCAAATTTTTTAGCTCTCTCTCTCTTTTATTTATCTTTTCTAAGTGTTCAGAAGCTTCATTAAGGTTTGTTTTCTCAACTATTCATTTCTTGTTCTTACACTTTGCATGTGCTTAAAATTGTTAAAACTATGGTTTTAAGAACAGAATTTGTTTAGTTTAAGATGTTGTGCTCTGGTTTTGTATGGTGGTTATGTTTAAGATGAGCAAGTTAACTGTTAAAGCATTGTTTACTGTTCTTAATTCTCAGTTCTTGCTTGTTTAATATCCCTTTGTATAATCATTTTCTCTTTTTCTTAGAGCCACCATGCTAGGTTCACATGCATGATTGTTTTATTTTTATTCTTGAACTCTAGCATGTTTAAACTGTTAGCTTGTGAATTCCTTTTGCTTTTTGGAAGTTTAATCTTGTTTAGTGACTAGTTAAACTTCTTTTAGCTTAGAGAAATTCCTTCTAAAGCTTTCAGTTATGTGTTTCTCAAACTTTTGTTCTTGTACTTATAGTATCTTCAAGCTTTGTTTTTGTAGGTACCATGGGTAAATCAAGAACTGCAGCTGGAAGCAAAGGAAAGGCACCACAAGAGGAAGCGCCCACTTCTCCCAGAGTTAGAAGAGATAAGGGCAAGGGTGCTGCTTCTGAGCAATCATCAAAAGCTGCTGGGAAGAGACCAGTTGGAGATAAAGGCGCCAAGCAGAAAGGAAAGGACGGAGCTGCTTAAGAAGAGATCCCATACAAGAAGCCTAGTGCTAGAGAGTTCATGGAACTCTTTAACCAATGTGTTTTCAAGCCCACAAGATATTCCTGCACCTCCACAATGAAGGCGCTTGGGATCTACATGGACTGCAATGCCATATTTGAGCACGTGGGACTTGGAGACTTCATGGAAAAACCGCTCCCCTTCTACCAACAGCTCACTTACCAGTTCCTCTCCACACTCAAGGTGGTTTGGTATGAAGAGAATGAGCTTTCTAATGGAGATGGGTGGATCTCTTTTAAGATTGGCAAGCAGAAGTTCACCCCAACCTTCCTGACCATCGCTGATGCTCTTGGTCTAAGGTCATATGCCCACAAGTGGAACAGGTTCAATATCTCCCTGAAGCAACACGCCATGCTATGGTACGAGATTGGAGCTGGGCCATTCATTGCTGGAACCACAAGGAATCAGCACCTGAGGCATCCTGCTGTGAGATATGCTCACAAGGCACTTGCAAACACACTATATGCAAGAAAGGAAACAACATACCTCACAGGAAAGGAGAGAAACTTGATATACCAAGGGGTGTATGAACTTGTGGGTACCAGCGAAGATGGAAGACCTCTACAGCCACCGAGCGGATACCCATGTTATGTGACCATACTGATGGAGCAGCTCTATTCCTACAAAAGCTGGGTTTTAAGTAAAGGGAAGAAGGAGAAGAACCCACAGATCCACACTGGAGGGGTTGTGACTGCTATTCTCATGGCCAGTGGTGTAGACCTTGAGGGACATGAAGATGATGCTTTGGAGCCATGATGGATTGATATAGACTATCTTAGGAAGAGCCACTTCCTTGAGAAGAGCATCAATGGCAAGCACGTCTACAACTTCATCAAGGACTTCAGAGCACAAGCGAGAATTCTCCTCCCATATCCACAGCAAACATCCTTCATCATCAGGGGCAACATAGGTTTCAACAAGGATGCGAGTCAGCTTTACTATGGAGGCCTTGTTCCAGAAGATAGAGAAGAAGCTAGTGAGGAAGCAGAACCAGAAGAGGTTGAAGAAGAAGTTAGAGAAGAAAATGCAGAAGAAGCTACAGAAGAAGTCCATGAAGATGCTACTACTGGAGATGAAAGCCAAGGAGAGACCTAAGAAGAAGATCTTGATGAGGATGAGGTGCTGAACTACAGCTCAAAGCAGTTCCACTTCGTGCGTTATAAAGGCCCAAGCCAAGAGAGCTCTATGAAGTCTGATCATGGGCATATCAACACCCTTTAGAAATGGTGTAAGTGGCAAGACAAAGCCATTAAGAAGCTAGTGAAGATGGTTAAAGGGAAGTTCAAGAATAACAAAGCTACATCAAGAGAAGCTTCGCATCAGAGCCACACTCATGAGTATACCTCTCACCATGAAGAGCCAATGCCACAAGCGGATCCAACTAAAGAAGAGGA
Source organism: Thlaspi arvense (assembly GCA_911865555.2). Taxonomy (NCBI): domain Eukaryota; kingdom Viridiplantae; phylum Streptophyta; class Magnoliopsida; order Brassicales; family Brassicaceae; genus Thlaspi; species Thlaspi arvense. The sequence goes on along the minus strand of OU466859.2, from coordinate 31,356,126 downwards.
AGCTGTTTGGAACTCCCATGGAAGACATTCCTTTCATGCACAGCCAAGTGATCAATGGGGAACATGGGCACAACCAAGGGCTTCATCATATGAGCCAAGAACCTATATCCCATCAGCACAGGAAGCGCCAATTCCCATCCCTTATGAGGTTCAACAAACATGGCAATGGGGCAATCAAGGTGCTTCTGCTCAAGCTGAGCAGATATAGTCAAGCTGGGTTCCCCCACCACAAGAAGCAGCGCCATCTTCAAGGACTTATGAAATGAGGAACAAGAGGAGAGCTAGCAAGTCTCCTAAGACATCTGGATCCTCCCACCACTCCACCTACTAAATAAAAGGTACCACATCCTATTCATTATCTATACCATTGCATCCTTTTGATTTTGTATAATATTTTGTTGCTTCTCTCTCTCTTTGCTTTCATTACACAAGTGACTGTGTAATTTAAGTGTGGGGGAGAGATTTGGGGTTTGACATTGTGTTCTCTTTTCTTAGCTTTTCATTTTATTTCATCTTGAGTCACATGCATATCATGCATTCATTTAAGGCATAGAAAAACACAAAAAAAATCAAAAAATTTGAAACATTTTGCATATTTTCGCAAACCAAAAAGAAAGCATATAGTTGCATTTCATGCTCTTAGTATTGAGTCTAGTGTTGACATATAAGTTGCATTTCATTTGCATAGGGACTAATGATGAATCTTCCTTGTAAAGTGCTTAGAGTTTAGAGATGATTTTAGTGTTTAAGTGATTAGTTGTTTGATGCATCATAAGAAAGCTAGAAGTTAAGACTGAACCATGTTTTGATTGCTAATTTGATCATCTCATCTCATACTGAAAGCATTTGTTCTCTGAAAATCAACTCTATCAACTTGAACTTTAATTTGGACTTTTAATTATCATGTCTTATGCATTGAAAAGTGAATTCATGGCTACCATATACATATTAGGATCATCTTTTTCTTTTTTACCACTCTTGTTGATCCAAATAGCTGATCGTCATACTTATGGGACAGTTAATCCACTCCCTTAACCAAAACCTCTTTTTGAGCTTAAACTCTATCTTGAGAGCTGTGAGGCCTTTGCATATCATTTTAGATTTTGTCTTGGTAAAAAGTTTTAGGAAGAAGGCTGGCAAGATTAAGCACTCTTGTATACATCCGCTTGCATCTTGAGCTGATTCTAGGATAGGAGTTTTGGATTAAAAGGGTAGAGCTAAGTGGTTTTGAACTTCATGTTTATATGTCTTGAAAGAAAAAGGAAAAAGTTTGAAATGGTAGAAAAGGGGAAACAGTTTAGCATTGTAGTTAAGTAAAGGGAAATAAAAGCTCTAAGTGTTGGCGCCAGCAACTCAATTGTTTTGAAGGGTCATTCCAAAGAAGAAATCAGACCCAAAGCAATCCACCAAAGGTGAAGAGGGTGCCAAAGGAACAAAGAAGAGCAAGTCCCAACCAAAAAGAAGCAGCCACACAAGCAAAAAGAAAAAGTTTCCCCAGCCATGAAGAAGAGTAAAGGGTAGAGTTTAGGAAAAGGGTAGACATAGGGGTTCACTTTGGGGTTTAGAAGTGTTTAAGATTCATCTTTGGGTAGAAGGGAGCTTTGAATTGCATGCATAAGTGTGCTTTTACCTTTAGCATTTTTCCTAAGATATAATCATTTCATTGAGTGATCCCTTATGTTTGTGCACCCTTTGTTTGAAAGAGATCATTTTTATCTTATAACCTTACCCTTTGAACCATGATTCATGGTTCTGAGCTTCATTGAATGTTAAAGAGTTGATTGATTTGAGCATTTGCCTAAGTTGAGATTTGAGATCATTTTGAAACATGATGAGCATGGCTAGGTTCTTTAAAGTATAGCTGATTATGTTTGCATCCCAAAACTAGGCACTTAGGCATTGATACCATCTCTTTACCATTGCACTTTTGGATTTGAATGCCCACCTTCAAACCTCACTCTCTCATTTGTTCTTATTTGCTTGAGGACAAGCAAAAGGCAAGTGTGGAGGTGTTGATATCTCTTGTATTTACACCATTTAGGCTTGTATTTAGTACACGGTTTGGTTCTCTTTTGCATGTTTTCCTTATCTTTTGTCCCATTTTCTTCTCCTTTTATACTTAGGTTGCATTTAGGATATAGTTTGCATTTTCTATGCATTATGGATGTTTTTAGGTACCTATGGAGCTATAAAGAGCATGGAGAAGCTTTGGGGATGATCCAGGAAGCTAGCTAGGCCAAGAGGAGCAAAAGGAACCAAGGCAGACGATCTCTGCAGAGCCTATCGATCAAGCACTAGGCCTATCGGTCAAGGAGTGACCGATAGAAGGACTATCGACCAGACCTATCGGTCAGAGAAGTGGCCGATAAAAGTACACCGTATGTATTTCAGTCACCCTATCGGTCATCTTCTAAACCGATAGGATCCCTATCGATCACCCTATCGGTCACAACTGACCGATAGGAACCAAGTCCGGAATTATTTTAGGGCTTCCTTCGGTCACAACTGCCTTTTATTACACTTTTGCCATTACTTTAGGGCTTCCTTCTTTTATGTATAAGTACCCATTTTTCTGAGATTTTTGACAAGTCATGTCATAACACTGTTCTTAAGTTATTTTTCTGAGTTTGTAAGACAATTTTCTTGTTTTATTTAATATAAGTTTGTATTTGCCATTAATCTTTCTCCAATCTCTCTTTTAATCATGATTAGCATCTTTTCCTCTTGTGATTTGGCTATTAGTGAGTAGTTTGCTTAGGGTTCTTAATTGTGGTAGATTAAGGGGATTTAGGGATTGATTAAGGTTTTTTTAGTGTTTAATCTCTACTGATCTGTTTTTAAGCTAGATTTTTCTTGATCACACTTACCTAGGATTTGAGCTTTCTCTTATGCCCACCAAGTGTTTGATGAAATGCTGATCATGTTTGGTAGAGGATTTGCTGGCCTTGGCTCAAGAGATTGACTGTTTGAGGAGCATTTTAGCATGAATAGAGTTGATTGTTATTGCTTGCTTAATGTTTTAGCATTAATGAGAGTTAGTTCTTGTTAAGGTGTTTAACAAAGGGCTATTTTACAAGAGATTGGACTTAGCTTGCTTGTTTGTGAACTCTATGTCTAGGAACCACCATTGCTAGCTTGTTTGTTTGATTAGTGCTGTTTGAAACAACCTTAGTTAGTCTCTGAATTCTCCAAAGTCAATAATGACATCTATGAACTTGCTTTCTCTTTTATTGAATTTCGAATTTGCTTAGTACTCTGTTTATTTGCTCTGTTTTACTTCTTTGATCATTGCTAAACTGTCTCTTTTGAGTTCTCTTTGGTGATTGATCACTTTAGGTTGCTAGTTTAGTTGCTTAGGCAACAAAAACCTTCTTTTCTTGCTTGACTTAAGGACTTCTGCTTGCAACTCTTTTTCTTTAATAAAAACCCTTTTGGATTGACATAAAACCATATGCTATACTACAACTGATTCATATATAGAGGTGATTGGGAAAGAGTCAAAACCTCTATTATCAATGTTGACCTAATCCAAAATTCTTTGAATTACAACTTTGCCATTGCATTAGGGTTTTTGTCATTTACTATAAATAGGTTTGGACTAATGGTATTTAGCGAAGTCTTGTTCTTGCTTAGTTTCTTACGAGTTTTTCAGTCTTTGTAAGAACAAGATTATCCTTTTTATTAAAATTTTGTATTTGCATCATTAAATCTTCTCTAATCTCCCTCATAATCATGTTTAACATCATTTACTCTGTTGATTTGGTGTCTTCCATGGGAGTAGACTCTTTAGGATTCTTAGATGTGGTAGATTAGGCGAATTTAAAGGCTTGATTAGGGTGTGTTACTACATAATTAGTTTGATTCCTCTCTATTAATCTGTGTTTAGGCAAGATTTATCTTGATCACATGAATCTAGATTTAGGCTTCATCTTATGCCCACCAAGTGTTTCATGAAATGCTGATCTTGTTTGATAGAGGATTTACTGGTCTTAGCTCAAGAGATTGACAGTCTGAGAAGTATTTTGTCTTGAATAGAGTTGGTTTTGCATGCTTGTTGATTGTTCTAACACTAATGAGAGTTAGTTCTTGTTAGGATGATTAGGAAAAGGTTATTTGTCAAGAGATTGAACTTAACTTGCTTGATTGTGAACTCTATGCCTAGGAATTAGCATTGCTTGCGTATTTGCAGTGTCAATGATGTTTGAAACATCCTTGTCTTGCCTTTGAATTCCCCAAAATCAGTAACCACATCTAGGAGCTTGTTTTCTCTTATTGAATTTCGAATTTGCTTTAAGTGCTCTGTTTTTATTGCTCTGTTTTGCTTTGAATCATTGCTTGGTGTTGCTTTATCTAGTTGTGATTGGTTCTTGATTCACTTAGGTTGTTAGTTTGGTTGCTAAACAACACTCTCTTCTTTGATTCACTTGACTTAAGGTTCTCTACTCAAAATTCTATTGGCATCTATTCATAATTCCTTTGGATTGAGAAAAACCCTATGATATACTACAACTGATTAGTACAAGCTAGGTGATTGAGATAGAAACTCAAAAACTCTTGTATCAAACCTTAATCTGAATTTTAATTATCATGTTTGTGTATTGAAAATTGAATTCATGGCTACCTTATACATATTTGGATTATCTTCTTCCTTTCTTACCACTCTTGTTGATCCATGTAGCTGATCCTCATAATTTTGGGACAGTTAATCCACACCCATAACCAATCCTCCTTTCTGAGCCTAATCACCATTTGTGAGAGTTGTGAGGCCTTGCATACATAATTTCGAATATTATCTTGGCGAAAACTGTTAGGATTAAGGCTGGCAAGGAGAAGCTCTCTTGTAGATATCAGCTTGCATTTTGAGCTTGATTCTATGTTTGTGGTTAAGTATAAAGGGAAAAAAGCTCTAAGTGTTTACAGTAAGAAAGCGCCAACAACAGCTATGCTTTCAAAGATCATCCAAAAAGAAATCAGACCAACGCAATCCACCAAAGATAATGAAGAATGGCGCCTATTTAACAAAAGAAGAGCAAGTCCCAACAAAAAGAATCAACCACACAAGCAAGAAGAAGAAGTTTTCTCACACATGAAGAAGAAGAGGATCAATTTCTTTGGGAAAGGGTAGACTTAGGGGTTCACTTTGGGTTTAGATGTTCTTACGATTCATCTTTGGGTAAAAAGGTAGAAGAGAGCTTTAACTTGCATGCATAAGTTTGTGTTTACCTTTAGCATTTTGCTTAAGATAGAATCATTTTCATTGAGTGGTCCCTTGTGTTTATTAGCCCTTACTTGAATGAGATCATTTTCATCTCATGACCATACCCATAGACCAAATATTTTCACTTGATTTGCACAAACTTGATTTATGGTTACAAGTTTAATGAATGTTAAAGAGTTGATTCATTTGAACACATGTCTAGGCTGAGATTTGAGGTTATTTTGAAACAGGATAAGTATGGCTAAGTTCTTTAAAGTATATATGATCATGATTTGCATCCTATAATTAGGCACTTGGACATTGATTCATTTCTTTACCTTTGCATTTTTGGATTTGAGTGCCCACTTTTAAACCTCATCTCTGTCTAAGTTTGTTTGCTTGAGGATAATTATAAGGCAAGTGTGAGGGTGTTGATATCTCTTTTATTTACATCATTTAGGCTTGCATTTAGTTCATATTTTGGTCTCCTTTTGCACGTTTTTCTTCTCTTTAGTCCCATTTTGCTTTGCATTTAGACTTAGGTTGCATTTACGTTATAGTTTCCATTCTCTTTGCATGAAGCATGGGGATGATTCAAGGAGTTGCCCAAGCTAAGGAAGGAGAAAACTGATGCAACATCGATCACTACAGAGTCCACATCGTACAATGTAAAACAGCCAAGAGCAGTGGAGTCCACATCGATCATTCACATCGAACATGTGATCGATGTCAAGCCACATGACATCCACATCGACCACTAGCATCTTGCAGTGTAAATGGACCGAAGCTTCAAGTTTTTACATCGATCAACCACATCGATCATCATTTGATCAATGTCAACCACTAGAAAACTCACATCTATCATCCACATCGAGCATGTGTGCTTGATTGATACAAGAGTTTTTGAGTTTATTTCTGAATCACCCAGCTTGTACTAATCAGTTGTAGTATATAGCATATGGTTTTTATCAATCCAAAAGAGTTTTGAATAGATGCCACTAGAATTGTGAGCAGAAAGCTTTAAGCAAGTGAATCAAGTAAGATTGCTGTTTACATAACAAAAACTATCAACCTAAGTGATCAAACACCAAACAGAACTCAAAAGAGAACAACTTAGCAATGATCAAAAGCAAAACAGAGCAATAAAACAGAACACTTAAAGCAAAATTCAAAATTTTATAAGGGAAAACAAGCTCCTAGATATGGTTATTGACTTTGGAGAATTCAAAGGAAAGACTTAGGCCGTTTCAAACATCATTGAAAATGCAAATAAGCAATCAATGCTAATTCATAGACAAAGATTTCACAATCAAGCAAGTTAGGTCCATTCTCTTGACAAATAACCATTTGCTAATCATCCTAACAAGAACTAACTCTCATTAGTGCTAGAACAATCAACACGCATGGAAAACCAACTCTATTCAAGACAAAATACGCCTCAAACAGTCAATCTCTTGAGCTAAGGCCAGTAAATCCAATATTAAACAAGATCCCCGTTTCATCAAACACTTGGTGGGCATAAGATGAAGCCTAAATATAGATTCATGTGATCAAGACAAATCTTTCTTAAGAACAGATTAATAGAGAGGAATCAACTTAATTAAGCACTAAGAAACCCTAATCAAGCCTCTAAATTCTCCTAATCTACTACATCTAAGAACCCTAAAAGGACTACTCACTCATCATCATAGAAAACACCAAATCACAAGAGTAAATGATACTAAACAAGATTAAGAGGGAGATTAGAGAAGAAATTAAAAGGCGAATACAAAACTTTAATTAAAATGATGAACTTGTTCTTACAAAGATTGAAAAATTCTTAAGAAACAAAGCAAGAACAAGACTTCGCTAAAAACCATTAGTCCAAGCCTATTTAGAGTAGAACACAAAATCCCTAAAGCAATGGCAAATATGTAAATAAAAGGAAGTTTGGATTGGATCAGATCGGTCATAAGTGACTGATATGGATGACCGATGCTCTCCTCTGGTGCTTGACATCGGTCAGCTGATGACAGATGTTGTCAATCAATGTGAATCTTCGGACTCTCAACTCGGTTACATCAGTCAGCCTTGACCGATGCTCTTGACCGATGTGGGTGTCCTGTCTCTTTGCATCGGTCACAAGTGACCGATGTGTTTGACCGATGTGATTCACCATCTTCTCGGTTGCTTTACATCGGTCACCATGGACCGATGTGCTCTGCTCCTTGACCGATATTGCACAAGAAATCGCCTTCCTTGGTTCCTTTTGCTCTTTCTCAGCTTGGCCAACTCCTTGAACCATTCCCACACTTCCTCCTTGCTCCATAGAGCCTCTTAAGTAACTAAAAACATCCTTAATGCATAGAGAATGCAAACTACAACCTAAATGCAACCTAAGTCAAAAAGGAAAGGAAAATAGGACTAAAGAGAAAGAAAACATGCACAAGGAGACCAACATATGAACTAATCGCAAGCCTAAATGATGTGAATATATGAGATATCAACACCTCCACACTTGTCTTTTGGTTATCCTCAAGCAAACAAACTAAGACAAATGGAGGATGAGGTTTAAAAGTGGGCACTCAAATCCAAAAATGCTATGGTAAAGAAATAAAGTCAATGTCTAAGTTCCTAAGTGTAGGATGCAAAACACAATCAGTTATACTTTAAAGAACTTACACATGTTCATCATGTTTCAAAATGACCTCAAATCTCAACCTAGACAAATGCCAAATCAATCAACTCTTTAACATTCATTAAGCTTGTGACCATGAATCATGTTTGTGCAAATCAAGTGAAGACATTTGGTTTTAAGGGTAAGGTTATGAGATTAAACTGATCTCATTCAAGCAAATGGTTCATACACATAAGGGATCACTCAATGAAAATGATTCTATCTTAGGCAAAATGCTAATGGTAAAAGCACACTTATGCATGCAAATCAATGCTCTCTTCTATCCTTTTACCCCAAAGTGAACCCCTTAAATATACCTTTTTCCTAAACTCTAAACCTTCTCCTTCTTCATGGTTGGGAAAACTTCTTCTTTTTGCTTGTGTGGTTGCTTCTTTTTGTCGGGGCTTGCTCCTTTCTTGTTGATTAGGCGGCATTTTTCACCTTTGGTGGACTGCCTTGGGTCTGATTTCTTCTTTTGATTGACCTTTCAAAGCTTTGCTGGTTTTTGCCGCCTCCTTATCTTAAACACCTAGAGCTGTTTCTTCCCTTTACTTAACCATAATTTAAACTTATTTCCCCATACTATCATACCATACTTTTTTCTTCTTTTAAAGCATATAATCATGAAACTCAAATCACTAAACACTACCCTTTTATCCCAAACTACTAACCTAGAATCAAGCTCAAAATGCAAGCTGATATCTACAAGAGAGCTTTTCCTTGCCAGCCTTAATCCTAACACTTTTGCCCAAGATAGAATTCGAAAATTATATGCAAGGCCTCACAACTCTCAAGAAAGTGTTTAAGCTCAAAAAGAGGTTTGGTTAAGGGTGTGGATTAACTGTCCTATAAGTATGAGGATCAGCTATTTGGATCAACAAGAGCGGTAAGAAGGAAAATGATGATCCAAATATGTATATGGTAACCGTGAAATCACTTTTCAATGCACAAACATGATAATTAAAAATTCCGATTAAGGTTCAAATAGATAAAGTGTATTTTAAATCAACAAATGGTTTCGGTATAAGAATGAGAGAATCAAATTTAACAATTCAAGCATGGTTCAGCCTTAACTTCTAACTTTCTCATGATGCATCAAACCATTAACCACTTAGACATTTAAATAAAACATAAACACTTAGCATTTTACAAGGAGAATTCATTATCATGCCTCATGCAAATGCAATGCAGCCTATATGCAAACACTAGACTCAATCTTAAGCAAATGAAATGCAACTACATGTTCTCTTTTTGGTTTGCAAAACATGCAAAGTTTTTCAAATTTTTCAATTTTTTTGTTTTAATACACTTACATGTATGGATGAATGCATGGGACTCAAAGATGAAAGAAATGAAAAACAAAGAAAAGAACAAACAATGTCAAACCCAAAATCCCTCCCCCACCCTTAAATTACACAGTCTCTTTTGAAATAAAAGGAGTGAGTGAGAGAAGCAACAGCAAAATAAAAACAGAAACTAATAAAAATGCAATGGTATTTACAAGGAAAAGGATGTGGTACTTTAGTTGTGGTGAGAGGAGAGGTGGGATGTGAAAGAGAGTTCCTCAGTCTCTCCTGGATCTTGGAATGATCCTGATATGGCTGGTTTTGGAGACTGACTCGCCCTCCTCTTGTTTCTCCTCCTCTTGCCTTCTGAAGAAGTTGCTGGTTGTTGTGGAGGAACCAAACTTGGCCAATGAGCTTGTACTTGAGTTGGATTGCCTTGAAAGTCCCATTATTGCCATGTTGTATAAACCTCAGAAGGTTTTCAAGCTGGCGCCTCCCATGCTGATGGTGGTTGGGACCTAGGCTCATAGGATAAAGCTCTTGAAGGTTCTCAAGCTGCCCATTGATCAATTTAATGCACTTTTTAGGAATGTCTCCCTTAGGGCATCCAGATTGCTTCCTCTTCTTCATTAGGTTCTTCCTGCTGCACTTACTCCTCATAGTGTGAAGTATACTCATGGCCATGGCTCTGTTGGGAAGCTCCTTTTGATGTAGACTTGTCTTTCTTGAACATTCATTTGACCAGATTCACTAGCTTCTTTATGGTCTTATCTTGCCATTTACACCACCTTTGGACTTTGCTGATATGGTCATGGGCATACTTCAGAGAGCTTCCTTGGCTTGGAACCTCATGGGGCTTGAAGTGAAACCTCTTGGTGTTGTATTCCAGCAACTCATCCTCATCTTGCTCTTCCTCTTCGGAATCCTCTTGATTTTCAGCGCCAGCATCATCTTCTTTATGTGCTTCCTCTTCACTGCTCTCTTCAGCTTCCTCTTCTTCATTACTCTCCTTTATTTCTTCAGTAATGGCTCCACCATAATACAATGCTCTCTTTTCAAGACAAAAGTCTATGTTGCTCCTCATAGTGATGGAAGTATGTGGTGGGTTTAGAAGAAGAAACATAGCTTGTTCCTTTGATGGCTTGAGGAACTGGTAGATGTGCTTCCCTTGGATAGTCTTTCCTAGGAAATGACTCCTCCTCAAGTAATTAAGATCCATCCATAGGGGTGGCAAAGCATCTGCTTCATGCTCATGAAGCTTTACTCCACTAGCCATGATGATTGCTGTCACAATGTCCCCTATGTGCAGCTGAGGGTTCCTCTCCCTTTTGACTTTGTTTAAGATCCAGCTACTATATAAGTAGAGCTGCCCAAAGAGGAGAGTAACATAACAAGAGAGATCTTCTGGCCTGTTAAGAACCGTTCCATCTGTGCTGGAGTTCACTAGTGGCTGCATTCAATTGTATATAATGTCCATCTCCTTTGATGTGATGTTAGGGGTCTCCTTTCTTGAAAAAAGGGTATTTGCAAGGGCTTTATGGGCATATTTCACAGCTAGATGCTTTAGACTCTGGTTCTTGGTGACTACTGGAGTATATATACCAACCTCAATCACTTGCAATAGCAATGCATGCGCTCTCCTACTGATCTTGAATCAGGGTTTCTTATCAGCATTGAAATCAACTCCAATGGCGCGGTAGAGGTCTTCAAAAGTTGCTGTGAACTTCTGCTTGCCAAGTCTGAAGGATATACAGCCATCTCCATTATCAAGCTGACTCTCTTCATAACTCACCACTTTAAAAGTGGAGAGAAACTGGATGGTGAGGTGATGGTAGGAAAGTAGCGCCAATTCCATGAACTTGCCAAGCCCCATCTCTTCAAAGATTGTTTTGCAATCTTCATGAATCCCAAGTGCCTTCATTGTGGGGATGCAAGGGTACCTTGTAGCCTTGAAGGTACACTTATTGAAGTGCTCCACAAACTCCCTAGCTCTTGGTTGTTTGTTTGGAGCTTCTTCCACAACCTTCCCCTTCCTTTATTTTTGGACTTGGCAGCTTTGCTTTCCATCATTCTTTTCCCAGCAGCTTTAGTTGATTGCCATTCAGCAACACCTTTGCCCTTGTCTTTGATTGAAGGTGCAGTAAAGGGCGCCTTTTTATTAGGTGCTTGAATTTTGTTTCCAGCAGCTTCTTTGGTTCTCCCCATAGTACCTACAAGAACAAAGATTGCTGATATAATAAGTGAAAGAACAAAAGTTGAAAACCAATGATTCAAAACTCTTCCACAACCTTCCCCTTTCCTTTGTCTTTGGACTTGGCAGCCTTGCTTTCCAACATTCTTTTCCCAGCAGCTTTAGTTGATTGCCGTTCAGCAACACATTTGCCCTTGTCTTTGATTGAAGGTGCAGTAAGGGGCGCCTTTTTCTTAGGTGCTTGAATTTTGTTTCCAGCAGCTTCTTTGGTTCTCCCCATAGTACCTACAAGAACAAAGATTGCTGATCTAATAAGTGAAAGAACAAAAGTTGAAAACCAATGATTGAAAACTCTTTAAAAAATTTCTCAAATCTAAGAGAGGTTTAACTAGCATTTAAACAAGGAAAACCTCTAAAGAACTAAGAGAATTTAAGAGCAAAAATCATAAACATGCTAGAGTTCTAAACAAATTTCAAGTACTTATGCACATGAACCTAGCATGTTGGCCCTTAAACAAAATGAAGCATGATTATGCAAAGTGAAATTTAAAACAAGCAAGCAATTAGATTTATGAACAGCAATAAGAATTGAACATTATACTTTCAAAAAATTAAGAAACCCCACCGTGCAAAATAAAAACCAGCACTTTGAACTAGTCAATGCTAGTTCTTAATGCAAAAGATTCAAAAACTTTTAATAAACTCAAAGCATAAAAACAAGTGATGAAGAGTTTAAGAAAGCAAACCTCTTTAGATTTCTGAGCACTTTGAAAAGACAAATAGAAGAGGGAAATAGCTAAGAAATTTTCGTGGTTTATGTGAGAGAAGAGAGAATGTGAAGTGTGAAGAGTGAAGAGGGGTTAGAAGGTTTATATAGAGCCAACGAGGGAACATAAGGATTCTAAAGAGTGGGGGACAAAACCAAAACTGCTCAGAAGTGGCTCAGAATGGCAGGAAGGAGCCAAAAAGATTTACCCTTGGCTCCAAGCCAAGAGAGGGAAATTTTTTGAAAATATGAAGTTCATACCTCGCTGACCACATCAGTCACTTTTGACTGATGCAAGTGACCGATGTGGTTGGCATCAGTCTGTTTTGACTGATTCTGCTGACCGATGCTGCTTCCCGATTCTCCTGCCCATTGACATCGCTCACTCCTTGACCGATGCGAGTGACCAATGTAGGCCTTCAAACTCTCGGTCAGTTTACATTGGTCACTCCAGACCGAAGTTCCTCACTGATGCGAGTTTGTCTGACTCTCAAGTTCATTGCATCGGTCACTCTTGTTTGATACAAGTGAGCGATGTGATCCACCCAAGATACTTCTATTCCCACATCAGTCATAAGTGACCCATGTGGTCGCCTGGTGCTATTCTGGTTCTACAACATCGATCATTTTTTACTGATGTATATGACCGATGGAACCAACATTGGTCTGGCATGACCGATGCTGATGATCGATGATAACCAGAAGGCACCTATTTTGGTTCCCCATACATCTTCTCATTCCCCAATCCAAACTATTGATTCTAAGAACACTAGAAATGCATAAACTTAAACTAAAAAGCATAATATATATAAAGGATACCATGGGAGTACCTCCCAAGTGTGCTTGTTTGAAGTCACTTAGCTTGACTTTGATTACCTATCATGTTGAGGTAAGGAGAAGGAGTCTTGTAACTCCTTGGTGGTGCCTTGCTCCTCTTGATCCTTGTGGTTACCCCAGCAATCTACATCTCAGCAAAGGGCTTAGACTTGCATCCTTGCTTCAGCTTGTAACATATCTCGCCATCATTAGAGCAAAAGGGCTTCAAGATCACGCATTCTTATTAAGTAATCATCTTGAGTTCATTCATCTTCTTGGAACTAATCACTTAAAGGACCTCCTTTTCAGTGGTGTCTTCAAACAACATTGACAAGCTGCAGCCATCAAACTCTCTCCAGTATAGCCTTCAAACTCAGGCCAGTTCTTATCAACCTCATTCATCTTGTTCAGCTCCATGGAGAAAGAATGTTCATGCTCCAGTTTGTTACCCTTGCTATCAAACTTTAAGACCTTCTCCTTGGTAAACCTCAGGTCTGTTGTGCATTCTCTAGCATCAAAGACAGCGCCAGCTGAAGCTAAGAATGGTCTTCCAAGTATGATTGCATTCTTGATCTGCCCTTCAACATCCAACACTAAGAAATCAGTTGGGATAGTCACTCCCTCTATCTGGATAGGGACGTCCTTGAGAGCTCATAATGGCAACTTCACAATCCCATCAGCAATGGTTAGAGACACATTGCTTTACTGGAACTTGGTGTAACCCAACTCCTTTGCTTTAGAGGATGGAAACAAATTGATGCTAGCACCTAAATCACACAAACAGCTCTTAAAGGTTCTTCCCTTGAGTTCAAATGGGAGAGTAAAGCAACCAGGATCTCCAAGCTTCTTGGTGTCTAGCTCCTTGACTTCTGGTTCCACAACCTTGGCTAGAACTTTCCCAAGCTCTTCTTCAGCATCTAAACCTCTCATTTCTATTTCAGCAGCATATAGAGTTGCATACTTCTTGACTAGTTACTCCTCGAATCTCCTTGGATTTGGAATGTCAGGTTGGTAAACTGGAAACAAATCAGCTTAAGCCTCCTTCTTAGCATCAGAAACTTGAACAAGGTCTTCCCCCTCACTTTCCTCATCAATGTCCTCATTGATCAGTGACAAGAACTAATTTATAATTGCATCTTCCTAAATTGTGCAAGCATCATGAGATTCAACAGCTTGGCAATTCGCTTTAGGATTCATCTCACACTTTCCAGGGAGGTTACCTTGAGGGCGTGGTGCATTAGCTACTCCTTTTTTGTTCTCTAGAGTCTTTACTCTTGCAATTAGACCATCAAACTTGTTTGTCAGCTCCACATGAACATAGTCTATCTTGTTGTGGACCTCAGCAAACTTTTTGTTCATTTCCAAGGTAGTGCTGATCTGATTCTGAAGCACTTGTTGCATGATACTTTTGAGTTCAGGATCTTAGGAGCTTGAGGAAGCTTGAGCTGGAGCTTGAGCATTGAATCTAGGAGGGTTGTAGGGCGCTCTAGTCTGGAAGCTGTTGTTCCTTTGTTGAAAGCCTTGATTGTTGTTGCTGTAAGGCACAAAGGGTCTTGGACCAGCTTGTTGTTGCTGTTGAGGTGGATAGACTTGATCTTGAGGATTGGCAACATTGCTGCTTCTGTAGGATGGATTTGGGTTAGGTCTGTAGTTCTCATATCCATTGTAGCCTCCTTGATTAGCAAGATAGTTCATCTCCTAAACTTGGCAGCCTTCTTGATCTTAAACCTGAACCAAGTCACCAACAAAACTAACTTCCTTCCTTTCCCTTAGCAATAGAACAATCTTCTCATGTAAAGCCTTGATCTCCTTCTTGTTAGACTCCAGTTCTTCCTTAGCACTCCTAGGGGTTCTATCAAACTCCTCATTATAATTCCCATCAGATTGTGCTAGATTCTCCACAAGTTCCAATCCTTCATCAAAATCTTTAGATAAGAAGTTACCATTAGATGCAGTATCCAAGAGCATTCTGATCTTTGGGAGGGTGCATCTGTATAGAGTGGAGAGGAGTGAAGCTTGTGTATACCCATGGTGTGGGCACTGAAGTGTGTAGCCCTTAAACCTTTCCCATGCTTCACCAAAGCTCTCATTGTTCCTTTGAGCAAATCTAGAGATTTCATTCTTGATCCTAGCATTCCTTGAAGTGGAGAATAATTTCGCTAGAAAGGCTCTCTTGCACTCATCCCAACTAGTGATGCTTCCTTGAGGAAAGTTCTTTTCCCATTGGTGAGCTTTATCCCCTAAGGAGAATGGAAAGAGTCTCAGTTGGAAGCCATCTTCGCTGACACCATTAATCTTGGTGAGTGAGCAGAGTCTATCAAAATTGTCCATGTGATCTAAAGGGTCTTTTAGAGGTAACCCATGGAACTTGCTGCCTTGGACCCTTGAGATCAGACCAGATTTGATCTCAAAGTTATTATTCTGAACTTCTGGAGGCAGGATTCTTGTTCTGTTATTGTAGGCATTGGGTACATCACTGCGCTTATTGGTCTTACTGGTCTTGGAATTTGAGCTGCTCCTCAAGGGCCTTGCCCTCCTTGCAGTCCCCGAACTCCTTGCTGGCCCTGTTGGCCTTGAGCACCATCTGCTCTATGAGGTCCTTGGAACCTCATATCATCTACATCATGTTGCTCCTCAACACTCATCCCCAGCCTTTCCAAGTGTTGCTGTCTTTCCTGTTTCCTTCTTGCCCTTTGACCTCTGTCCAACAGATTGATGTTGTCAATGAAGTCCACCAAGTTGCTAGAGCCTCTTAATCCAAGGTTCATATACCTGAAAACAGCAATAAGTGTCAAGGATGATTAGTAACCAAATACAAATAAACCCTGATCTTACAGTTACCACAAACTCTGATGATCCAAACAATAACCGCAACGGCAACAGCGTTAAATTGATACAAGAGTTTTTGAGTCTCTTTCTCAATCACCTAGTTTGTACGAATCAGTTGTCGTATAGCATAGATTTTTTATTAATCCAAAGGAGTTATGAATAGAGGCCACTAGAATTGTGAGCAGAAAGCTTTAAGTCAAGTGAATCAAGGAAGATTGTTGTTTACACAACTAAAGCTATCAACCTAAGTGATCAAGCACCAAACAGAACTCAAAAGAAAACAACTTAGCAATGATCAGAAGCAAAACAAAGCAACAAATCAGAACAATTAAAGCAAAATTCGAAATTCAATAAGAGAAAACATGCTCCTAGATGTGGTTATTGACTTTGGGGAATTCAAAGGCAAGACTTAGGCTGTTTCAAACATAACTGACAATGCAAATAAGCAGTCAATGCTAATTCCTATACATAGAGTTCACAATCAAGAAAGTTAAGTCCAATCTCGTGACAAATAACCCTTTGCTAATCATCCTAACAAGAAATAATTCTCATTGGTGCTAGAACAATCAACAAGCATGAAAAACCAACACTATTAAAGTCAAAATACTCCTCAATCAGTCAATCTCTTGAGCTAGGGACAGTAAATCCTCTATTAAACAAGATCAGCATTTCATTAAACAATTGGTAGGCATAAGATGAAGCCTAAATCTAGATTCATGTGATTAAGACAAATCTAGCTTAAGAACAGTTTAATAGAGCCTCTAAGTTCCCATAATCTACCACATCTACGAACCCTAAAAGGACTACTCACTCATCATCATAGAAAACACCAAATCACAAGAGTAAATGATGCTAAACATGATTAGAGGGAGATTGGAGAAGTAATTAAAAGGCAGATACAAAACTTTAATTAAAATGATAAACTTGTTTTTACAAATATTGAAAAACTCTTAAGAAACTAAGCAAGAACAAGACTTGGCTAAAAACCATTAGTCCAAGCCTATTTATAATAAAAGACAAAATCCCTAGAGCAATGGTAAAGATGTAAATAGAAAGAAGTTCGGACTGATCACATCGGTTATAGATGACCGATGCTCTCCTCTGGTGCTTTACATCGGTCAGCTTATGACCGGTGCTGTTGATCGATGTGAATCTTCTGACTCTCGGCTCGGTTACATCGGTCAGTCTTGACCGATGCTCTTGATCGATGTGGGTGTCCTGTCTCCTTGCATCGGAAGTGACCTATGTGGATGACCGATGTGATTCACCATCTTCTCGGTTGATTTACATCGGTGAACATTGACCGATGTGCTCTGCTCCTTGACCAATGTTGCACCACAAATCGCCTTCCTTGGTTCCTTTTGCTCTTACTCAGCTTTGCCAACTCCTTGAACCATTCCCACACTTCCTCCTGGCTCATAGAGCCTCTTAAGTACCTGAAAACATCCTTAATGCATAGAGAATGCAAACTACAACCTAAAGGTAACCTGAGTCTAAAAGGAAAGGAAAATGGGACTAAAGAGAAAGAAAACATGCAAAAGGAGACCAAAACATGAAGTAAAAGCAAGCCTAAATGATGTAAATATATGAGATATCATCGATGTTGGCCTTATCCGAGATGTTTTTATTTACAAGGTTGCCACGCTTTTAGGGTTTTTGGCATTTAGTATAAATAGGCTTGAGCTAATGGTTTTTAGCCAGGTCTTGTTCTTGCTTAGTTTCTTAAGTGCTTTTGTGTTTCTGTAAGAATAAGTTCTTCCTTTAATTTAAGTTTTTGCATTTGCCTTATTTTATCTTCTCTAATTTTCCTCCTAATCATGTTTAACATCTTTTCCTTTTTTGATTTGGTATTTTCATGATGATGAGTGAGTAGTCACTTTTAGGGTTTTAGATGTGGTAGATTAGGGGAATTTAGAAGCTTCATTAGGGTTTGTTAGTCCTTAATTTGATTAATTCCTCTCTATCAATCTGTGTTTAGGCTAGATTTATCTTGATCATATGGATCTAGATTAAGGCTTTCTCTTATGCCCTTCAAGTGATTGATGAAATGCTAATAATGTTTAATAGAGGATTTGCTTGTCTTAGCTCAAGAGATTGACTGTCTAAGAAGTATTTTGGCTTGAATAGAGTTGTTTTTGCTTGCTTGTTAATGATTTTAGCACTAATGAGAGTTAGGTCTTGTTAGGATGTTTAGCAATGGGTTATTTATCAAGAGATTGGACTTAACTTGCTTGATTGTGAACTCTATGCCTAGGAATTAGCATTGCTTGCTTGTTTGAATTGTCAATGAGTTTGATAACAGCCTTGTCTTGCCTTTGAATTTCCCAAAGTCAATAACCACATCTATGATTTTTGCTTTCAATCTTTGAATTTCGAATTTGCTTAGTGTTCTGTTTTGTTTTCTCTATTTTGCACTTGATCATTGCTAAGTATTGCTTTCTTGAATTTTGCTTGGTTCATGGTTCACTTAGGTTGATAGTTTTGTACTTTAAACAAACTCTTTCTCTGATTTTGCTTCACTTAAAGCATTCTGCTATCATCCTAGTGCAATCTAACTAACCCCATTGGATTGATAAAAAGCCTATGCTATACTACTACTGATTAGTACAAGCTTGGGCGATTGAGCTAAAGGACTTAAAAATCCTATATCACTAAGATGCATTTAGGCTTTATAGGATTGAGTTTTTGTTTGAATGCTTGTTAGTCATCTATTTCAGTAATGAAAGTTATCTAATTATGTGCTTAGCAAAGTGATTAGTATCAAGGAATTTAGCTGGTTATAATTGTTAATCCTATGCCAAGAAGATAGCATTGATTGAATGGTTTTAAAGCATCACTAGTTTGGTTCTAATCACCTTTAGTCAATAACCCCAACTTAAATCCCTGCTTTAATATGTTTGAATTTCCTGCTTTGAATTTGTGCTGCTTGGTTTTGTTTAGTTTGATCACACCTTTTTTCTTGAATTTGGCTTAAATTAAGTGAACTTCTGCATTCTTAATTACTTACATGTCCAAATGGATTGTCACCTTTCATACTGCAATGACATAAGTGTGTTAGGATTCGAATAGAACAAACACACAAAAAGCTGTTATCACTAGGATGCTTGGGTCTTCATTAATTTCTGATATTGTATCACCCCCTTAAGAAGACGTTTCCCGAGTTATTTAAAAGTTAAAGGAAGATTTGCAACTCTTGCTCTTTGGTGGATTGCCTTGGGTCTGATTTCTTCTTTTGATTGACCATACAAAGCTTTGCTGGTTTTTGGCGCCTCCTTATCTTAAACACTTAGAGCTTTTTCTTCCTTTTACTTAACTACAATTTAAACTTATTTCCCCATACTATCATTCCATACTTTTCCTTCTTCTTTTAAAGTATATAATCATGAAACTCAAATCACTTAACACTACCTTTTTATCCCAAACTCCTAACCTAGAATCAAGCTCAAAATGCAAGCTGATATCTACAAGGGAGCTTTTCCTTGCCAGCCTTAATCCTAACACTTTTTCCCAAGATAGAATTCAAAAATTATATGCAAGGCCTCACAACTCTCAAGATAGTGTTTAAACTCAAAAAGAGGTTTGGTTAAGGGTGTGGATTAATTGTCCCATAAGTATGAGGATCAGCTATTTGGATCAACAAGAGTGGTAAGAAGGAAAATGATGATCCAAATATGTATATGGTAGCTGTGAAATTACTTTTCAATGCACAAACATGATAATTAAAAATTCCGATTAAGGTTCAAATAGATAGAGTGTATTTTCAATCAACAAATGGTTTCAGTATGAGAATGAGAGAATCAAATTAAGCAATTCAAGCATTGTTCAGCCTGAACTTCTAACTTTCTCATGATGCATCAAACTATTAACCACTTAGACATTTAAATAAAACCTAAACACTTAGCATTTTACAAGGAGAATTCATCATCATGCCTCATGTAAATGCAATGCAGCCTATATGCAAACACTAGACTCAAGCTTATGCAAATGAAATGCAACTACATGTTCTCTTTTTAGTTTGCAAAACATGCAAAGTGTTTCAATTTTTTCGATTGTTTTGTTTTTTAATGCACTTACATGTATGGATGAATGCATGAGACTCAAAGATGAAAGAAATGAAAAACTAAGAAAAGAACAAACAATGTCAAACCCCAAATCCCTCCCCCACACTTAAATTACACAGTCTCGTGTGTAATAAAAGGAGTGAGTGAGAGAAGCAACAGCAAAATAAAAACAGAAACTAAAAAAAAATGCAATGGTATTTACAATGAAAAGGATGTGGTACCTTAGTTGTGGTAAGAGGAGAGGTGGGATGTGAAAGAGAGTTCCTCAGTATCTCCTGGATCTTGGAATGATCCTGATATTGCTGGTTTTGGAGACTGACTCGGCCTCCTTTTGTTTCTCCTCCTCTTGCCTTCTGAAAAAGGCTGGTTGTTGTGGAGGACCAAACTTGGCCAATGAGCTTGTACTTGAGTTGGAATGCCTTGAGAGTCCCACCATTGCCATGTTGTATAAACCTCAGAAGGATTTCAAGCTGGTGCCTCCCATGCTGATGGTGGTTGGGACCTAGGTTCATAGGATGAAGCCCTTGAAGGTTCTCAAGCTGCCCATTGTTCAATTTAATGCACTTGGAAGGAATGTCTCCCTTGGGGCATCCAGATTGCTTCCTCTTCTTCATTAGGTTCTTCCTGCTGCACTTACTCTTCATAGTGTGAAGTATACTCATGGCCATGGCTCTGTTGGGAAGCTCCTTTTGATGTAGACTTGTCTTTCTTGAACATTCCTTTGACCAGATTCACTAGCTTCTTTATGGTCTTATCTTGCCATTTACACCACCTTTGGACTTTGTTGATGTGGTCATGCGCATACTTCAGAGAGCTTCCTTGGCTTGGAACCTCATGGGGCTTGAAGTGAAACCTCTTGGTGTTGTATTCCAGCAAGTCATCCTCATCTTGCTCTTCCTCTTCGGAATCCTCTTGATTTTCAGCGCCAACATCATCTTCTTCATGTGCTTCCTCTTCACTGCTCTCTTCAGCTTCTTCTTCTTTATTACTCTCCTCTGTTTCATCAGTAAAGGCTCCACCATAATACAATGCTATTTTTTTAGGACAAAAGTCTATGCTGCTCCTCATAGTGATGGAAATATGCTGTGGGTTTAGAAGGAGAAACATAGCTTGTTCCTTTGATGGCTTGAGAAACTGGTAGATGTGCTTCCCTTGGATACTCTTTCCTAGGAAATGACTCCTCCTCAAGTAATTAAGATCCATCCATAGGGGTGGAAAACCATCTGCTTCATGCTCATCAAGCTTTACTCCACTAGCCATGAAGATTGCTGTCACAATGCCCCCTATGTGTAGCTGAGGGTTCCTCTCCCTCTTGCCTTTTTTCAAGATCCAGCTACTATATGAGTAGAGCTGCTCAAAGAGGAGAGTAACATAACAAGAGAGCTCTTCTGGCCTGTTAAGAACCGTTCCATCCTTGCTGGAGTTCACTAACGGCTGCATTCAATTGTATATAATGTCCATCTCCTTTGATGTGATGTTAGGTGTCTCCTTTCTTGCAAAAAGGGTGTTTGCAAGGGCTTTATGGGCATATTTCACAGCTAGATGCTTTAGACTCTGGTTCTTGGTGACTTCTGGTGTATATATTACCAACCCCAATCACTTCCCATAGCAATGCATGCGCTCTCCTACTGATCTTGAATCAGGGTTTCTTATTAGCATAGAAATCAACTTCAGTGGCGCGGTTGATATTGCTGCATATTTCATGTATTTTGCATGCATATAAGTTAGTTTCTCATGCATTTAGATAGCACTTTAGGCTAGTTTGCATCACTTTAGATCCTAGAGCACTCTTGCACCAGCATATGCATGTTTCTTGCATTTTGCATCGCATTCAGGTTGTTTTCGGCTACTTTGGAGTCTTGGAAGATTCGTGGACGTGCTAAGGCTTGTGAGGAGGCTGGTGGACACTTGGAGAATTCAGGAATGCTTGCTAAGGATCAGAGATCGAGAAGCGGATCGAGCATGGCCGGTCGATCTAGATGAGATCGACCAGAAGATTGAGTAGTCCATCCGATCCAAGGGAACTGATCGAGACCAAGATCGAGTGAAGAGATCGATCAAGGAGTACTGACGTAAATGATGCCATGCAGAGCGAGACTCGGATTGATTCAACCACTCGATTCTCCATAGATCGACTCCAAGATCGAATGAAGCACCCGACCCATCAAAGAAGATCGATACACAGATCGAGCTAAAGTCACGATGCCCGACGATG
Organism: Thlaspi arvense; assembly: GCA_911865555.2. NCBI lineage: Eukaryota > Viridiplantae > Streptophyta > Magnoliopsida > Brassicales > Brassicaceae > Thlaspi > Thlaspi arvense. Next base: position 31,334,109 of record OU466859.2, on the reverse strand, counting down.
ATCGAGTGAGATGCTCAATCTCGAGGTTGATCCCAGTGCACTTTAACCGTTTTTGGCATCTAGCGAGGGGGGGACCATCGAGCTGTTTGGCTTATTTTGGGAAAGCGGCAGTCCTGCTTTTCCACTCACGTTTTCACTTTATCTTTTTAGAGTTTTTCTCTCTGTTCGAAGGCGATTTCGCCATTGTTAGACCTTGAAGCTTTTTCTTGCTTTGTTCTTGAATATTGAATCGTTTAAGTTTAAACAAATCGTTTTTCATGTTTACTAGTTCATCTTCTATGCTTTGTTTGGTTTATTTTATGTGTAGCGAGTAGTTTCATCGGGTTTTGGGGTTGAGAGGATTCAAAGGGGTTGAAAAGGTTTCTTATTCTTCATGGCTTTCTCTTCTAGGAGTTCTTAAGGCTTAGAAACTCTCACGTCAAGATCATTATGATCCAAAGGGCCTCTTACCTTGACAGGATCCAGAGGTCCTTGAAAATCAAATTCTAGAGGCTAATCTACCTTTCACAAACGCCATGGTAGTTTAGGGGACTAGTTAGGCCGTGTGTTTGAAATTTAAGTATTATGCCCTTCAATCTCTTTTTCCGCCAAACGCCATGGGTCTAGAGAAGAGAATGAAGGAGTGATCCATACCACACGCCATGGATGGATTTTGTTTTGTTTTCAAGGCCTAGAGAATCTCACAAAGTGAGTAGATCTAAAGTTTTCAAACCAAGCTTAAACCATTGAAACTCTTGAACATGAATCTCAACCCTGGACCCTCTTTCTTAATACTTTCTCATCTCTGTTAATCATTTGCTTGCTAGTTATTCACATCTAATCATTAAGCACAATCATATAAGAAAGGGAATGAGAAGATCTAAGCCCTAATCAACCTAAACAATCACTAAAATCACCCCATCTGCCCTAATCTCAAACATAAAGCAAACTACTCACTAAACATGGTGAAAACCATCAAATCTATGAAGAAAAGATAGTTAATCATGATTAGAGAGACAAAAGATTAAGGGAAATGCAAACTATTATTGAAATAAGCAAAGGTTCAAGTTACAAAATCAAAAAGCTAAAACAAAGAAGTAGAGACTGCTGGATAAAGAGATGTCTTCCCAGAAATTAGGGATTTAAAGTATTTATAGGAGTCTAAGCAAAAATGGCAAAATTGTAAATAAATGGTCATCAGTTTGGGTTTACATCTGTCAGTTACATCGGTCACTTGTGATCGATGTAAATCCCATCAGTCTGCTTCTGCTGGTCGATGCAGGTTGAGCGGTTTCACGAATATTGTGATATCAGTTGAACGGCATATGAGAATGACCTGAAACCAAGTCCTCCTGAAAGTTAACTCACGTGGCTACAACTTTCATGCAGAGTTAAGATGCTGAATAGAGACGGAGGCTATACGTCCGAGCTGATCTTCAAGTCGGTCAAGATCAACGCAAAAACTCCAGATGGACATGTGCTCACTTTATTCGCCGTAACTCTTCAACCACTAATGGGAATGACTCGAAACCAAGACCAAACGAAAGCTAACGCAAGTGGATACAAAGTTGATGAAGGACGCCGAAGCCAAATCGGAATGAAAACACCTCATCTGAGCTGATCTTCAGTCGATATGAATCACATCGGCCAGGAGAGTGATCGATGCTGGTGACCGAAATTCATCTGCTGGGTTTATGTCGATCACTTCTGATCGATGCTGGTGACCGAAAATCTGGTATCGGTCACTCCTTGACCGATAGCCTTCGTGCACAGACCGATAGGGGTTGAGCGGTTTTACGAAACCTTCTGTAACTTTCAAACCTCTGATGGAAATGACCTGAACCCAACTCCAGCCGCAATCTAACTCACGGGGCTACAACATTGGTGAAGACTGTTGAAGCTGAATCGTGTTGGAGATGCTTTGGCCGAGCCAGTTTTGTCAGGTGAAGTTTCTGGCCGCTTCAACAAGGTGCACCTTCTTCTTGGCTCTTTTCATGTCTTGTGCTGCACCCACCATCATCTCCCATGCTCCTTGGAGCTCAATGAGTACCTGTAAACATTTTTTATGCAAAAAAATGCATAGTACACCCTAAATGCAACATAAGTCTAAAAAGAGAAGAAAATGGGACAAAGGATAAGGAAAACATGCTAAAGAGAACCAAAACATGCACTAAATGCAGGCCTAAATGATGTATATACAAGAGATATAAATTCCCTTTTATAGTAGGGAGCTAAAAGAAACATAAAAACCTAAAAATAAGATAAGGTCAACAAAATTCAAATGGTCAATGCGCGGATGAATCACATCGGGGTGGTACGGATGGGGTTCTGCTCGATATGTGACATCGATATGGTTCGTGCAGCGTGCATCGGATTGCTTGCTTGATGCTGGACCTCGATGCAGACCAGCGGCTTAGACTCCTCTTGCTGATCCCCATCCTCTCGTCCTGCTGCTTACATCGAGCATACTCTATGGGTGTTCTGCTCGATATGCTTGCTCGATATCGACCGGTCTTTGCAAATGCTCCATTTCTGACATCTTCTTCGATCATGAGCAGCTTCCATCTCCTTCCCAACTCTAAAACTCTCCAAATTCACCTGAAAACCACCACAAACATGCACATGTATGCAAATGTATGCAATCCTAAACTAAATGCATGCCATGTTGATTATAAGTGCAAATGACACTAAAATGCTAAACTATAATGCAAAAACAGAGGAAAAGATGCATGAAATGCAGCCTAAAATGGTATAAAATAGCAAGCTATCACTCGACAGCAGAATCGTGTGGTAGAAAGGAAAAACCGTAGATTGCAAGAAATGGCAAGAGCAATGCTCCATGGAAACAATGTGTCTGAAAGGTTTTGGGCTGAAGCTATCAACACTCTACATCATAAATATAGTATATGTCAAGCCTGGTACAAACAAGATGCCATATGAGATATGGAAAGGTTAAACTCCTAATCTGGGCTATTTTCATATCTTTGGGTGCACTGAATGACAAAGATCAACTTGGGAACTTTGATTCAAAGAGTTATGTGGGGATCTTCTTGGGATACTCTACTAACAATACTGCATTTCGTGTTTACAATCATCGCACCAAGCTGATTCATGATTCAGTTAATGTGGTATTTGATGATAGAAGCAGCTATCAATTGGAATAAGTCACTGCTAACACCTATGAATCTGAAAACTAATCACGAGGTTTAGACAGTTCAGGGAATGTATCAAAGATTGAAAGACATTTGTCATGTGGCAAACAAGATAAAACAGAGGAGCACAGGACACGATAAGTGATTGTTCCCAAGAATCATTCACTGGATCATGTCATAGGAGGAGTCCTTGATGGAAGACAAACCAGAGGAAAGGAGATTGACTTCAAGCAGATGGTCAAGCTAGCATGTTTCTTGACTGAGATAGTTAAGCTAAACTGCTTCATCTCTTTCATAGAGCCCATAAACATTTTAGAAGCCTTGAACCATTATGGAGACTACCAATCTGGGAGTTAGTACCTGCACCAAAGGATGTAAACGTGGTCGGCACCAAATGGGTTTACAAACAAATTTGACAACGAGGGAAATGTTGTCAGGAACAAAGCTCGGTTAGTGGTTCAAGGTTATTCACAAATCAAGGGCATTGATTTTGATCAGAATTTTGCTTTAGTAGCAAGACTTGAGTTTATAAGGCTTCTGTTTGATATTGCAGGCATTCTGAACATAAAATTGTTCCAAATGGATGTTAAGAGTGCTTTTCTGAATGGGTTGTTACAAGAAGAAGTCTTTTTGGCACAACCTAAGGGATTTGAAGATCCAAATAATCCTGAACATCTTTACAAACTCAAGAGGGCATTATACATATTGAAGCAAGCTCCTAGAGCTTGGTATGAAAGGTTGACCCAGTTCCTGCTCACGTCCAACTTTGTACGTGGCAGTGTAGACAAGACTCTCTTCATTCAACACATAGACAAGGACATTCTCATTGTTCAAGTTTATGTTGATGACATTATATTTGGTAGCACAAGTGACAGACTTGTTAAACTGTTTGTATCAACCATGACCAAGGAATTTGAGATGAGTATGGTTGGTGAGCTAAATTACTTCTTAGGGCTCCAAGTGAAGTAGACAAGAGAGGGTATCTTTGTGTCTCAGTCAACGTATGTCAGGAATCTAGTGAAGCGCTTTGATATGAAAACTTGTAGGACTGCCACAAGTAGATGAAAAGATCTACAGGGCAATTATCGGCAGTCTCCTTTATCTCACAGCAAGAAGACCAGACCTTTGTCTCAGCGTAGGACTATGTGCACGATATCAAGCTTCACCTCACGTATCTCATCTGAATGCTGTTAAAAGGATTATCAAATATGTGAAAGGTACATTAGATTTTGGAATATACTTTACCAAAGAGACTAATGAGAATCTTGCAGGTTTTTGTGATGCAGATTGGACAGGGTGTCTTGATGATCGGAAAAGTACCTCGGGAGGATGTTTCTTCCTTGGAAATAATATGATTTCTTGGCACAGCAAGAAACAGAACTGCGTGTCACTGTATACAACTGAAGCAGAATACAGTGCCCTTGGAAGTTGTTGTACTCAATTGCTCTGGATGAAACATATACTTGCAGACTACAATATGCATTATGCTTCTATGCTTGTTCAGTGTGACAACAAAAGTACAATAGATATATCTAAAAATCCCGTTCAACACTCTCGTACAAACTATGTTGATATCCGACATCACTTTGTTAGAGAATTAGTAGAGAAAAAACTTGTCATTATCAAATATGTTTCCTCTGAACAACAGCTTGCAGACATATTCACCAAACCTCTTGATCCCAATACCTTTCTATTTCTTAGGAAGGCCATGGGTGTTTGTGAAAACTAAAGTCTAGTGTGAGTCGCAGGGGGAGGGTTTCTTAGTCTTACAACTCTTGGAAACACACTACTTAAAACCATCTTATAGGCAAATCAGTCTTTGGTGGTCACAGTCATGTATCCAAGGATCACAAGTGAATGTCTCAATGGAAAAATACTCAAGTCGAAGCGGGATGCAACCACATTCCGTGTTTGACCTTGATCACTGTTCGGATGAGACTTTGGAGGACTAGAGATCAGCTAAGTTTCAAAAATCTAAAAATTTTAATTGAGATGATTCACCCACATTTCGGATTTGGTTTCTGCCATAATCAACTTCTGACTTTGTCTCGTGTCATGATCAAATAACTCAAATACATTGAGTCTGATGGATAACCTGTGATAGCTTAGTCAAAGTAAATCTCCCTATCTGAAAGTAACTCAGCTGAGTGTTGCTGCATAAAAAAAATGTGGTATCAGATGGTGATTTTTGGATGACTCAGTGCTTAAATAATCTAAATTACTCAATGTTGATATTTTGCTCTTCTCCTTCTGTAGTCATGTTGTGTATCTTAGGAGAACTTACTGTTGAGAACCTTGATTGGTCAAGTGTATCAAAGCATCTCAGCTGAGAGTTAGCTGCACATTTGATCCTGTTAGTTGCTTTACTAAAACTCTGTTTGTGTGCTATCTGAGTATGTTAAGAGACAAACTGATTTCTTGAGTATTGAGCTGTCAAGGTTGTTTGTAGAGTGTTTACAGTTTGATAAATGATATAGGGTCCTATATGTTTTTTTCTCTCTCTCAATTGTGTTTGAATCAACTTAAGGCCCCTGTGTAACACATATTAATTTGGGCTAATTGTTCTGATTCATAATATGTTGTTTATTTGTTGTTCTTCGCATCGGCCGGATCACGAACAAATTTGACTGCCAATTGGGCCATCATGCTACTGGGCTTAATTATTTTCTATGATTTTTTTTTTGGGTTGCCGCTCTTTAGCTATTTATGTTTTATAGACGGCTCTCCCTCTGTGTCAGCTAAGAAAAGAAGACCTTAAGCTCCGTGCCTCTTGCTCTTCCTCTTTTGCTGTGTGTTCTCATACTCGCTCTCAGTCTCGTAAGGCCTTAATCGAAGCTGTCTGTGTTCATCGGTTGGTTCCAGATGACTCAGAAACTCTCGCTGAAGCCCTTTTTCGTCTGCGAAACCCTCACGCCAATCGTCAATCTGGAAAAGCTCCAGTCGTGATTCACGATCTCAAAGATGACCGCCTTCAACTTCAATGGAACCCACTACCTTCAGACACTCTCTTTGGCTCGGATCAGCACTCTATCAATGCTTCACATGTAACCTCATCTGCATCTTCCGATGCCATGGATGACGAACACATCGAGCACCAAGATACTCGTGAACCGGGCGATGATGGCTTCTTGGAGACAGAGCCTCGCTATGCAGCAAATGGGAAAGCTTTTAGAGACTGGCTCAAACAGACAAAATTTGTGGAGTGTCCTATTCAACCCCCTTTTGGTGATTTTTCTTTTGAAGCTGCTGCCTTGAGGTATGAATTGTTCGATATGCGCACATTTCACAATGCCGTGTACTTTCCCCTCACCGATCCAAAGCTTGAGTTAGTCAAGCAAGTGATTACTAAGGCGGGAATGATGTACACTGTCCTGGATCTTGAACCATACAGTCCTAAGGTTGTTCGCAAGTTCTATGCCAATCTGTGTGATTTAGAGTCCCGTCACAGATCTAAGTTCGTGTATGTTCGAGGTCTTATGTTTGAGTTTTCTCCAGCGATCATCAACGAGATGTTTTGGTTGCCTGAAGATGGATCAGGTGGTATGGATCTCTGCCAACTTGCACAAAATGATTGGTGCACTCACGGAGACACATTGATTCCACAGGGAAGGTTTCCAATTATGCCATCTCTCCAAACGTTGTGGGGTTCTGTACCGGTTGTGCTGTCGTAACTGGATGCCTACAACTAACAAATCCACTATGGTAAAGGATAGGCTGCGGTACGTATGTGCACTGCTCATGAGAAATAAGTGTAACTTCGGGAAATTGGTATATGACCAGACTCTTGCCATTGCCAAGCATCTGGCACCTGTTGATTGTGTTCTACCTTTTCCCAATCTGATTTACCAGTTGCTCACCTTCCAAAGAGTTGTACCAAGTCATCGCGGTGATGGTCCTCTGATTGGATATCCTATCAAGATCACCATGGATCCTAAAGCTGGTCGCGGTTCTGGCCATCTTGAACCAGTTTGGGTACCGTCGCTTGCTAGTGATCTGTCTGAATTGTCCAATCTTATCCGCATCATTCAGCAGCGTGTGAAAGGTAAGTAGGATCTGTTCTTCTTACTCTCACTTAGTTATAGGCTTAACACTTGTTTGTCTCTCGAATGTGCACTCAAGCAGGGGAAGACTATTGTTTCAGTCCTAACTTGGCAGCATCGAGAAGTGTGCCAGCCGATTCGGATGACGAAGACGGCCAGGAGGAGAACATTTAAGATCAAGGAGATGACGAGGAACCGAATTATGGATTTGGTGGAAAGCACGACTATTAAGCTGATGATTGATCTTTAGATTTGCTTTCCTTTTGTGTTTTGGCTGTGATGTGTTCTTTTGATTTGCTTTCCTTTTGTGTTTAGCTGTGATAAGCCTTATGCTTTTATCATGAACCTTCCTAGAACTTTCCGTTTCTCTTTTACTTTTCTTTTGACTCTTATCATGAACCTTTTATGGATTTCTCTTGCACAAATATCTGTTGGATGGGTTTTTATTTGAACTAAAATTGCAGGGAGCTTGAGATGTTACATTCAGATACAAATGGGGAGATTGTAAGATCAAGATTCGTGGAACAGCTGGAAACTCTGTTACACACACGTGGCGCGAAGATTGGAGCAGTTTTGGGTGCAGACCAAGCAACATATTGGATTTCCATATATGGTGTCACAAGATGATATGGACTTTAAGGAGCCTTATTATAGAAAGAAAGAGTTGTAACATATATAAGAAGTTAGAGAGTTGAGGCTAGGGTTAGCTGAAACACTGGTGAGCGAAACTGCATTTGAGAGTTAGGTTATAGCTTTTGAGTTATCGCAGCCGTTGCTGTGTTTGGGTAGATTAGGAATTGGTCATTATCAAAGTTGCAGTTGCAACGGTTATGTAATTCTGATTAAACAAGTCTGAAAAGATTGTTTAAGTGATTCTTAATAAGAACAGTTTTGTATTTCTGTTAAGCAAAGTGTTCTTGGTGTTCAATTAATATCCTTCTTAGTTTACTGGTTCTACAGCTAAGTATGGCTTGACTCTATGTCCATTGACTGTGAAATCGCCTCCTTCATTATCTACCAATGTGATTGCTCCATAAGGAAGAACTTCTTTAATTCTAAATGGTCCATTCCACCTTAACTCGAGATTGCCAGGAAAGAGCTTCAATCTTGAGTTGTAAAGAAGTACCAAATCTCCTGATCTGTATACTTTGTGGACTATCTTCTTGTCATGAAAGGCTTTGGTCCTCTCCTTGTAAATCTTTGAACTTTCATAAGACTCTAACCTGATTTCTTCAAGCTCATGAAGCTGCATAGGTCTTCTCTCTTGTTCGCACTTAATGTCAAAGTTCAGCAGTTTTATTATTATATTGCCCATTGAGCCTTGTATTCAAGCTCCACTAGAAGGTGACAAGCTTTTCCATACAACAAGCTGAAAGGAGATCTTCCTATTGGTATCTTGAATGCAGTCCTATAGGCCCAAAGTGCATCATTAAGCTTTGCTGACCAGTCCTTTCTTGTGATCCTACTGTCTTCTTCAATATAGCCTTGATCTCTTGGTTTGAAACCTCAACTTGACCATTTGTTTGTGGGTGATAAGGTGCTGCAACTTTATGCTTAACTCCATGCTTCTTAAGAGGCTGTCAAATACTTTGTTAATGAAATGACTTCCACCATCGCTTATCACCACTTTAGGGACGCCAAATCTTGGGAAGATCACAGTCTTGAAGAGCTTCACAACAACAGAAGAGTCATTTATGGGACTTGCAACAGCCTCAACCCACTTGGATACATAGTCAACTGCCACTAGGATAATTTGTTTCCATTTGAAGAAGGAAATGGTCCCATGAAATCAATGCCCCATACATCAAAGATTTCAGTTTCAAGGATTGGGTTTTGAGGCATCTCATCCCTCTTACTTATGTTCCCTTTCCTTTGACATGCTTCACACCTCTTGATGAACTCATAAGTATCCTTAAAGATGCTAGGCCACCAAAATCCTATTTGGAGTATCTTAGTAGCAGTCTTGAATGTTGCAAAATGGCCTCCATAAGCTGAACCATGGTAATGGAAGATGATTCCCTTGGCTTCTTCTTTTGCCACACAGCGTCTAAACAGCCTATCTGATCCTTTCTTGTATAAGTAAGGGTCATCCCAATACAACTGAGACAAGTCTTTGGAGAACTTAGTCTTGTGGTAAGGCTTTTGGAAGATGGGAAGATGGTCTGGAACCAAGTAGTTACCGAAATTTGAGTACCAAGGCAGGTTCTTATCTTGCAATGTGTTTGCTTCTTCCTAGCTTTTCTTAGTAGCAACTCCTTTCTCCAAAATTTTTATAACCATAAGATGTTCTTCAAGTAGAAAGTCATCTATAGGGATAAGGTCTTCAATCTTCATCCTGGAGAGGTGATCAGCTACACCGTTCTCTATCCCTTTCTTGTCAAATATCTCAAGATCGAAATCCTGAAGCAAGAGTATCCATCTGAGCAACCGTGGTTTGGTATCCTTCTTGGTATAGATATAGCGGAGTGCTGCATGATCTTTGAAGACTATGACCTTAGAACCTACTAGATAGCTTATAAACTTCTCAAAGGCGAAAACTACTGCTAGAAGCTCCTTCTCTGTTGTAGCATACAATGTGTGAGTGTCATCTAGTGTGCGGCTTGCATAGTAGATGGCATGTAACTTCTTGTCTACTCTTTGACCAAGTACAGCTCCAAATGCATAATCACTAGCATCGCACATTATCTCAAATGGTAGACTCCAATCAGGTGCTTGAACAATGGGAGCACTCACAAGCGCCTCTTTGATGATTAGGAAAGCCTACATGCATTCATCATCAAAGATAAATTTTGTTTCTTTACACAAGAGCCTAGTAGAGGCCTTGATATCTTGGAGAAATCCTTGATGGTTCTTCTATAGAAGCCTTCATGTCCCAAGAAACTTCTGATCCCTCTCATTGAGGTAGGTGGAGCTAGATGCATCATAACTTCAATCTTGGCTTTGTCTACTTCTATCCCTTTCTCAGAAATCTGGTGTCCCAAAACTATGCTTTCCTTGACCATGAAATGGTATTTCTCCCAATTCAACACTAAAACAGTGTCTTCACATCTCTTTAAAACCTGACAAATATTAGACAAGCAAACGCCAAAGAAAGAACCATAGATAGAATAGTCGTCCATGAATACTTCCACAATTTCTTCAATTAAATCAGAGAATATAGAAGTAACACATCTTTGAAATGCTGGAGCATTACATAATCCAAATGACATTTTTCTATAAGAAAAAGTACCATAAGGACATGTGAAAGTGGTTTTCTCTTGATCCTTAGGATGAATAAGAATTTGAAAGAAACCACTATAGCCATCTAAAAAGCAATAATAAGGATGATTAGCTAATCTCTCAAGCATTTGATCAATAAATGGCGAAGGATAGTTGTCTTTTCTAGAAGCTGAAATCAATCTCCTATAATCAATGCACATTCTATGTCATGTGATAGTTCTTGATGAGATGAGCTCATCTTTATCATTCTTTACAACCATGATTCCTCCCTTCTTAGGCACTACATAGACTGGTGAGACCCATGTACTGTATGGATGGGGTATATCACGCCAGCATCAAGCAGTTTTAAAATCTATTTCTTCACTACTTCTTTAAGGTTTGGGTTCAATCTTCTTTGGGGTTCAATGGAAGTTTTTGTCTCATCCTCTAGATGAATCATGTGAGTACAAAGATTACGAGATATGCCTTTGATGTCATCTAGTGAATATCCAATGGCTCTCCTAAACTTTCTTAACTCCTTAACAAGAGCAGAGACTTCATCATCATTGAGGTTTTCATTGACAATGACAGGATAAGTATCATTTAGTCTAAGAAACACATACCTTAGCCCTTTGGGAAGTGGCGTGAGGTCTAGCTTAGGAGTCTTAGGCTCGCTCCAATCATCATCATCATCGTCCTGTTCTGACTTAGCATCCATGGTCTTACTAGTCTCTTGATCTACTGAGCTGACCACTTCGGTTCTTAGTTGAATGAAAGGCTCATTGTGCGTGTCCAACTTGTGTTCTTTGAAGAGCTGGGCATACTCTGTAGTGTCTTCATGCAAGTACACATAGTCTCCTGGTTCCATAGTTAACACCACACTCAAATGATCCTTTGTGTTCAGCTCCTCAAAAAGTTCATGATTCAGCTCATCTATAGCATCAACTTTGAACATTTGTCCTTCTATTGTTGGCTTCTTCATGACTTCATGGATGTCATACTTGAGAACCTGATACAAGAGTTTTGAGTCTCTTTCTCAATCACCCAAGCTTGTACTAATCAATTGTTGTATAACATAATTTTTTTTTATCAATCCAAAGGAGTTATAAATATATGCCAATAGAATTAAGAGCATAAAGCTTTAAGTCAAGTGAATTCATAGAAAGAGTGTTGCTTAGCAACTAAACTATCAACCTAAGTGAATCAAGAACCAAGCAGAATCTAAAAGAGAATAACTTAACAATGATTTAAAGCAAAACTGAGCACTAAAGCAAATTCAAAATTAAGATAATAAAAGACAAGCTCCTAGCTGTGGTTATTGACTTTGGGGAATTCAAAGGCAAGACAAAGGCTGTTTCAAACATCATTAACAATGCAAAAAACCAAGCAATGCTAATTCCTAGGCATAGAGTTCACAATCAAGCAAGTTAAGTTCAATCTCTTGACAAATAATCCTTTGTTAATCATCCTAACAAGAACTAACTCTTATTAGTGCTAGAACAATCAACAAGCAAGCAAAACCAACTTTATTCAAGCCAAAATACTTCTCAGACAGTCAATCTCTTGAGCTAAGACCACTAAATCCTCTATTAAACAAGATCAGCATTTTATTAAACACTTGGTGGGTATAAGATGAAGCCTAAATCTATATTCATGTGATCAAGTTAAATCTAGCCTAATCACAGATTAATAGAGAGGATTCAACCTAATTAAACACTAACAAATCCTAATCAAGCCTCTAAATTCTCCTAATCTACCACATCTAAGAACCCTAAAAGAACTACTCACTCATCATCATGGAAAACACCAAATCACAAGAGGAAAATATGTTAAACATGATTAAAAAGGAGATTAGAGAAGATTTAATGATGCAAATACAAAACTTTAGATTGAAAAGAAGATCTTGTCTTACAAAGATACGAGAACATTTAAGAAACTAAGCAAGATCAAGACTTGGCTAAAAACCATTAGTCCAAGCCTATTTATACTAAATGCCAAAAACCCTAAAGCAATGGCAAAGTTGTAAAAAAAAATTCTTCGATTATGCCAAAAACCCTGATGCAAGTGATCGATGTGGATTATCGATGCTGGTCTTCTGGTGCTTGACATCGATCAGTCTTTGGTCGATGTGTTTGATCGATGCAAATTTCAAAGCTCTCGGGTCAAATACATTGATCAGTCTTGGTCGATGTGAGTGTCCGATGTGGTTTTCCTGAGTCTTGACATCGATCACTTGTGATCGATGTGGACCTCACAACTCTCAGATGATTTACATCGAACTATGTAGACTCCAGGCTTGATCGATGTGATTCACATCGTGTGATGTTGATCTGGCCATGATCGATGTTGCACCAAAAGTCATCTTCCTTAGCTCCTTTTGCTCCTCCTTAGCTTGGGAAAATCCTTGAATCATCACCATGCTTCCTCCTTGCTTCATATAGATCCATTGGTACCTAAAAAAATCCTTAATCCAAAGAGAATGCAAACTACAACCTAAATGCAACCTAAGTCTAAAAGGAAAGATAAATGGGACTAAAGAGAAGGAAAACATGCAAAAGAAAACCAAAACATGAACTAAATGCAAGGCTAAATGATGTAAATGCAAGAGATATCAACACCCCCACACTTGCCCTTTGCTTGCCCTTAAGCAATCAAACTAAGACAAATGGAGGATGAGGTTTAAAGGTGGGCACTCAAATCCAAAAATGCTAAGGTAAAGAAGTGAAGTCAATGTGTCAGTGCTTTAGTGTAGGATGCAAAACACAATCAATCATACTTTAAAGAACTTAGCCATGCTCATCATGTTTCAAAATGATCTCAAATCTTAACCTAGACAAGTGCTCAAATCAATCAACTCTTTAACATTCATTAAGCTTGTAACCATGAATCAAGTTGTGCAAATCAAGTGAAAAAATTTGTTCTTAGGTTATGGTCATGAGATGAAAATGATCTCTTTCAAGTAAGGGCTAGTAAACTCAAGGGATCACTCAATGAAAATGATTCTATCTTAGGCAAAATGCTAAAGATAAAAGCACACTTATGCATGCAAGTTAAAACTCTCTTCTATCCTTAACACAAAGATGAATCCTAACGACTTCCAAATCCAAAGTGAACTCCTAAGTCTACCCTTTCTCAAAGAACTTGATCTTCTTCTTCTTCAATTGTGGGGAAACTCCTTCTTTGCTTGTGTGGTTGATCTTTGTTGTTGGGACTTGCTCTTCTTTAGCTGATTAGGCGCCATTTGCATCACCTTTGGTGGATTTCCTTGGTCTGATTTCTTCTTTTGCATTACCTTTCAAAGCTTTGTTATTGGCGCCTCTTTACTTTGAACACTTAGAGATTTTCTTCCCTTTATACTTAACCACAAACTTAACTTATTTCCCACACTACCATCCCATACTTCTTCTCCTTCATAAAAGATAAAAACCATGAAGTTCAAACCACTAAACACTACCCTTTCACCCAAATTCCTAACCTAGAATCAGGCTCAAAATGCAAGCTGATATGTACAAGAGAGCTTCTCCTTGCCAACCTTAATCCTAACACTTTTTGCCAAGATAAAATTCGAAAATTATGAATGCAAGGCCTCACAACTCTCACAAATGGTGTTTAGGCTCAAAAAGGAGGTTTGGTTAAGGGTGTGGATTAACTGTCCCATAAGTATGGGGACCAGCTATTTGGATCAACAAGAGTGGTAATAAGGGAAGAAGATGATCCAACTATGTATATGGTAGCCATGAATTCATATTTCAATGCACAAACATGATAATTAAAAATCAGATTAAGGTTCAAATATATATAGTTGATTTTCAATGAACAAATGGCTTCAGTATGAGATGAGAGAATCAAATTTAGTAATTGATAGGGATCAGGTTTTACCTAAATAAAACTACTGCAAGTGCACAACAAAGCAGTTATAGTATAAGGGGTTATCGAATCCAAATGGAGTAAGTAAACTACACTAGCAATTATAGATTCGGAGTAGGCTAAGCAGTAGATAATAAATATAATGCGAAATAACTAAAACAACGAAAGCAAGCAATTATTGATTGATCTAGGATTCAGAAAACTAAAAGCGCTAAGTCAGGTCAATTTGCAGGTTGAATCCGAGAATGTAGAATGCATGCAAGCACGAATGATTTAAACCGTCTTGAATTCAAAACTCAATATATAACTAATCAATTCTCATCGCAAAAGTTATCTATGCCCAATTGATATCTCTTGTATTAACACCATTTAGGCTTGCATTTAGTACATGTTTTGGTTCTCTTTTGCATGTTTTCCTTGTCTTTTGTCCCATTTTCTTCTCATTTTAGACTTAGGTTGCATTTAGGATATAGTTTGCATTTTCTATGCATTATGGATGTTTTTAGGTATCTATGGAGCCATAAGGAGCATGAAGAAGCTTTGAGGCTGATCTAGGAAGCTAGCTGGACCAAGAGGAGAAAAAGGGACCAAGGAAGACGATCTCTGCAGAGCCTATCGATCAAAGCACAAGACCTATCGGTCAGGCCTATCGGTCAGTGAAGTGACCGATAGCAGTGCACCGACTATATTTCGGTCACCTTATCGGTCATCTTCCAGACCGATAGGATCCCTATCGATCATTCCTATCAGTTACAACTGACCGATAGGAATCCAGTCCGAGCCTGTTTTTATTTACATATTTGCCATTACTTTAGGGCTTCCTTATCTTTTGTATAAATACCCTTTTTCTGGGATTTTTGACAAGTCACTTTATAACATTGTTATTGAGTTTATTTTCTGGGTTTGTAAACAATTTTCTTGCTTTATCTAATTCAAGTTTGTTTTTGCCATTAATCTTTCTCTAATCTCTCTTCTAATCATGATTAACATCTTTTCATCTTGTGATTTGGTGTAAAATATGAGTATTAGTGAGTACTTTGCTTAGTGTTCTTAGATGTGGTAGATTAAGGGGATTTAGGGATTGATTAAAGTTTGTTTAGTGTTTAATATCATGGGTTCCTATCTATTAGTCTGTTTATAAGCTAGATTTATCTTGATCACACTTATCTAGAATTTAGTCTTTCTCTTATGTCCACCAAGGGTTTGATGAAATGCTGATCTTGTTTGATAGAGGATTTGCTGGCCTTGGCTCAAGAGATTGACTATTTGAGGAGCATTTTGACATGAATAGAGTTGGTTGCTATTGCTTGCTAGATGTTTTAGTACTAATGAGAGTTATATCTTGTTAAGGTGGTTAGTAAAGGGATATTTTACAAGAGATTGGACTTAGCTTGCTTGTTTGTGAACTCTATGTCTAGGAACCACCATTGCTAGCTTGTTTACTTGATCAATGCTGTTTGAAACAACCTTAGTTAGTCTCTAGATTCCCCAAAATCAATAACCACATCTAGGAACTTGCTTTCTCTTTATTGAATTTCGAATTTGTTAAGTGCTCTGTTTATTTTGCTCTGTTTTCCTTCTTGATCATTGCTAAACTGTCTTCTTTTGAATTCGATTTGGTGATTGATCATTCTAGGTTGTTAGATAAGTTGCTTAGACAACAAAAACTCTTCTTTGCTTTGCTTGACTTATAGATCTCTGCTCACAACTCTTCTGCTTTCAACAAACCCATTTGGATTGACATAAAAACCCTATGCTATACTACAACTGACTAGTACAAGGCTTAGGTGATTGACAACAAGAACCTCAATAATTCTTGTATCAATTTGGCGCCGTTGCCAATTGGGTTTTCTGTTTGAATCATTAGAGTTTGTAGAATCTTTAAGATCAAGTTTTTAGTTTTCTTTGGTTACTAATCTCCTTTGACTCTCATTGCTGTCTTTCAGGTATATGAACTTGAGATCCAGAGGTTCAAGCAATCTTGTGGATTTAATAGACAACATCAATCTGTTAGACAGAGGCCAGAGAGCAAGAAGACAGCACGAAAGGCAGGAACATTTGCAGAGACTTGGGATGAACAATCCTGAACAAGTTATGGATGATATCAGATTTCAGGGTCCTCAAGGAGCTGTTGGTGCTCATGGTATACAAGGACATCAAGGTGTTCAGGGCTTACAAGGTGAGCAAGGACCAAGAGGTGCTGCACAAGCTCCAAGAGTAGCTAGACCCATTAGCGCTGGTGATGCACCAAATTCCTACAACAACAGAACTGGCATCATTCCACCAGCAGTCCAATACAACAACTTTGAAATCAAGTCTGGATTGATTTCAATGGTTCAGAGCAGTAAGTTTCATGGGTTGCCACTTGAAGATCCTCTAGATCATCTGGATAATTTTGATAGACTATGCTCACTAACAAAGATCAATGGAGTGAGTGAAGAAGGCTTCCAGCTCAGGTTGTTTCCCTTCTCTCTTGGAGACAAAGCACACCAATGGGAGAAGAACTTTCTCCAAGGAAGCATCACTAGTTGGGATGAGTGCAAGAGATCCTTCTTAGCAAAGTTCTTTTCAACTTCAAGAACTGCAAGAATCAGAAATAAAATTTCAGGGTTTGCAGAGAGGAACAATGAAAGCTTTAATGAAGCTTGGTGGGAAAGATTCAAGGGCTACACATTGCAATGCCCCCACCATGGCTTCTCACAAGCTTCTCTGCTCTCTACTCTCTACAGAGGAGCTTTGCCAAAGATCAGAATGCTTCTAGACACTGCATCAAATGGGAACTTCTTGTCAAAGGATGTAGATGAAGGATTGGAACTTGTTGAGAATATAGCTCAGTTTGATGGAAATTACAATGAGGAATATGACAAAGCTCGAAGAAGTGCTAAAGATGAACTGGAGTCTAGTGGGAAAGAGATCAAGGCCTTACATGAGAAGCTGGATATGCTGCTAAGGGAGAAGAAAGAGGTTCACTTTGTAGGTGATATGGTTCAGCTTGATGATCAAGAGACATGCCAAGTGGAAGAGATGAACTACTTGGGTAAGGTGGATACAATGGATATGGGAACTACAGACCCAATCCCAACTTGTCATACATAAGCAACAATGTTGCCAATCCACATGATCAAGTGTACCCACCACAACAACAATAACAAGCTGCTCCAAGACCTTATGTTCCCTACAACAGCCAAGGTTTTCAGCAGAGAAACAACAACTTCCAGCCAAGAGCACCTTACCATCCTCCAGGATTCAGTGCACAAGCTCCAGCTCAAGCTTCTTCCAGCTCTCAAGATCCTGAGCTCATTACAATGGTTCAGCAGTTGCTTCACAATCAAACTACCAACAACTTGGAATTAAACAAGAGGTTTGCTGAGGTTCATAACAAAATAGACTCAGGACATGTTGAACTAACCAACAAGGTTGATGGGTTGGCTGCAAGAGTGCAAATACTGGAGAATAACAATGGTATAGCTGGTCCAAAACCTCAAAGACACTTTCCTGGAAAAGCAGAGGCTAACCCAAAGGAGTTCTGCAATGCCATGGTAACTGAAGAAGAAAGCTTCTCAGCTGAACAGCAAGCTATCATTGAAGAGTTTCTCTCTCTATCCACTGAGGACACTGAACTTCAGAGCGGGGGGGGGGGGGGGGGGGGGGGGAAGATTTTTTGAATGTTGATGCTAACCATGGAGTTGCACAAGAAGAATCTCTGGAAGAGGAAGAGTGGTGGGCGTCACATGAGGTTGTTGATGCTACAGGGGAAGACTTTGTTGAAGCCTCTGATGCAAAGAAGGTAACTCAAGCTGCCGATCTCCCTATCTATCAGCCCACTATCCCTTTTCCAGGAAGATTTAAAGAGCAGCTAGTGCAGAAGTATGAGACTCTCTATGCTTCTCAAATGGAAATGAGAGGTCTGAATGGTCAAGAGGAGCTTGAAAAACTAAGAGCTAAAGCTGGAGCATCTGAGGTTAAGGAGCTTAACATCAAAAAGCTTGAAGATCCAGGTTGTTTCACTCTACCATGTGAGCTTAAAGGGCAGACTTTCAAGAACTGTCTTTATGATCTTGGAGCAAGTATCAACCTTCTCCCATCCTCTACTGCTAAGGCTCTTGGATACACTCAACTTCAGGAGAGTAATGTGTCTCTCACCATAGCTGATGGGACTGTCAAGACACCACTAGGGACCTTTAAGGATGTGCCAATGATGATTGAAGGAGTCACCATCCCTACTCATTTTTTGGTGCTTGATGCGGAAGGACAGATAAGGAATGCTATCATTCTAGGGAGACCATTTCTAGCTTCAGCTGGCGTTGTATTTGATGCTAGAGAGTGCACAACAGAGCTGAGGCTTTCAAAGAACAAGGTCTTGAAGTTTGACAGCAAAGGTAACAAGCTAGAGCATGATCATGCTTTCTCTATTTACCTTAACAAGATGAAAAAGATTGATAAGAACTGGCCAGAGTTTGAGGGCTACCAAGGAGAGAGTTTTGATGGATGCTACTTGACCAAGTTGTTTGCTGAAACCACTGAAGAGGAGGTCCTCAAAGTGGGTGTTTCTGATTGCATGAATGAGATTATGTTGGGTAACAAAGAAGATGGGGTTGTCTTGAAGCCCTTTGTGTCCAAGAATGGTGAAGTCCACTTCAAGATGGAAATGGGGAGGCAAGCCAAAACCCTTTGCTGTGTTGAAGATTGATGGAGTCACCAAGAAGATCAAAGTGGACACTGCAACACCAAGGAGTTCCAAGACTCCTTCTCACCACCTCCACTAGAGAGGTAAACAAAGTCAAGCTTAGTGACTTTAAACAAGCACACTTGGGAGGTAGTCCCATGGTATCCTTCTGTATATATTATGCTTTCTAGTTTATTTTTATCCTTAGTTAATGTGTATAGAAGCAGGAGTTCGAATTGAGGGTTGAGAAAGTCTCTAAGGGACAAGGAACATGTGCATTCTGGCTGCTATCGATCACAATGTCGGTCAAAACAAGACCGATACAGACCCTATCGGTCATGCTAACGGTCATGATGTGATCGATAGCAGTAGAGCCAGATTGCACCAGTCAACCTATCGGTCACTTGTGATCTATAGGGAAAGGAGTTTGCAAGAGAGTGTCCTATCGGTCATACCTATCGATCAGACACTGACCGATAGAAATCCATCGGATATATTTCGGTCAAGTGTATCGATCAGATGGAGACCGATAGGATTCACAGGAAGCTATCGGTCATTGCTATCGATCACTTGTGATTGATACACACCCTATCGGTCATTCTTATCGGTCACATTATGACCGATAGCCCCGTGAGTTTAGTGCTTCAATTTTCAAAAAAATTTCCCTCCATTGGTTTGGAGTGATAGGGTCAGGTTTTACTCAAATAAAACTACTACAAGTGTACAGCAAAAGCAGTTGTAGTACAACGGGTATCGAATCCCGAAGGAGTAATGCAGACTACACTATCAAATGTAGATTCAGATTAAGCTAAGCAGAATATAATGTATGTAATGCGAATGAATAAATAAAAGTAAGCAAACGATTTTTGTAAGATGATCTAAGTTTCAGAAGACTAAAAGCGCTAAGTCAGGACAGTTCGTAGGCTGAATCCAAAAAGCTAGAATGCATGAAATCAGGAATGATTAAGAACCGTTTTGAACATGAATAGGAAATATATAACTAATCAATTCTCATTGCAGAAGTTAACTATGGCTAGATCACAGAGTTTCAAATCTCTTTGCAAACCCTAACAACCTAAACATGCAATATGATCAAATTCAATTGTTCACGAAACTTCTAAGCCAAATCTCTTTGCACTAAGTTGTTTTACTCATCAAATACTAGTTCAGGTTATCAATAATGCTCTCACATATATTTAACAACCTATGATTTTCGGATTCCTAGATGATGTGTCTTAGAAATTTGATTTTAAAGCAAGTAGAGATGAAAAACCAAAAGATATTCCTAACAGGTAGCAATTCTACAAACTCTTCATCAACCTTTGAAAAAGCCCTAACTTAACTAGCAGACTACTCAGACATGATTATGGAATCAAAAAACATAACTGAATAAAATTGCATTAAGAGAAAGAGTAAAAGAATAAGGGAGTTCGAAATCTTCTCAAAAGAGTACAGGATTTGTCTCCCCAAAACGGTCTGAATAGATCTCTCTCTAAGCTCTCTGAATTCTCAAAAACTAAGATAAAAACCAACAATGGCTGAAAAACCTAATAAATAGAGGTTAACATGATATGAGATCTTCTTGTAAGTAATAGAACTTCTGGGCCAATTCTGCAAATAGTCTTCATATTTTTAATAGATCAGGCCACGATCCTTCCTTGATGGGTGACGAGCGTCACCAAGGGTGGTGACGAGCGTCACCATATAGCATATTTTCTGCTTCGAGCTGGGTACTTCGTGGCTTCAACTCGAAATGGTCCAAAAGGTTCCAATATCTCCAATTATGCTCCAGACATGCTATAACCTGCAAAGACTCTTCTAGGACTCTAAAAAGACCAAAAATACTCAATAAAAAGAACTTATATCATGGTCAAAAACCATAAAAACCATATTATATCAACTCCCCCAGACTTAGCTTTTGTTCTCCCTCAAGCAAACATCAGACAAAGAACAGGGTCGGGGTTTGAAAAGAAGAAACAGGCAGTCAGACATCAGGAACACCACATTAGTTAGAACTTTCGAACCCACATACCACAGAGTCAACACAAGATCAAATTTCAGTCTAATCATCACAAGCTTAGCAAATCTCTCAAGTTCAGTCCAAATCCCTTCAAGAAATCCGAAATTTCTACTGCTAACTCCTTATTTTTTATCTAAGTGTGAAGTCTCATCAAGGGTTTAGCATCTCAATCACTTACAGATTCTTTTCCCTTCCTAAATAACTGAACAAACCAATCTCAACACAGCTCTCCTATTTTCTCTTCCCTTGATCTTTTCCTTTAGATATTTTCGATTTTTCACTTGTTTTTCTCAACTTTTACAGTCTAAGATTTGGTGCTACTCAATACTTGTGTTCCTTGTGAGGAGACAAGTTCTTGAATGTGTTCACTACTGTTGTTCCTTGTGAGGAAATAGGGTCATGAAAGAGAGACTGTATCTTAACCTTATTGTCAGTGCTGAAAGAGAGAATCAAGATCAATAAGAATCAATCACCAAGATGAGAAGTTTAAAGTTCATTAAGGTGGAGCTAACAGCAAATTTTCCAGATTCTCTAAGAACCTAAACCTTCATTGCTAGACTGATCTACCTATGACTTTCAACTTAGTAAGACTTGTAATCAACTACTGTGGCAATGGTTCTTATAAGCAAAGACGTCATATGGTTAGTTCCAAGAAAAACTGACAGTTTCAAAATTTTGACTCTATAAAAACAGGTTTTGGACTCAACTTTAAGACTATTAAAATGACACAAAGCACACAACGTCAGTAACCACCTCCCCCAGACTTAAAGAACATTGTCCCCAGTGTTATTGAGCCAAGAGTTGGTCAAAAAGATGAAAGAGAAGTCGAAGAACCAAGGCGAAAAAATGTTACCTCGCAGGGGGTCGGGTGACGAGCATCACCACGACTGAGACTTCAGAATTGCTTTGTTGGATGTTGTAATGTAATGACATCATGTGTGCTTCGAAGTCAGACTGTTAGAACACTCAAAACACACATCAAAACCATCCGAAGAGAGCACAACCCATGGTCCAACAAGTTCATAAGACATCATCAAAGCAAACTGACAAACTGACTCTCTTTTTTTTTCTTTTTCGATTTTTCTCATGTTTTTGGGTTTTTATAGCTATGTAATAGAAAACTAAATTAAGTATATGAAAAAGAAAACTTACCAGTGGATTGCCTCCCACTTAGCGCTTGTTTAAAGTCATTAGCTCGACTTTGATTGCTGCTCAGACAGCTGGTGGAACAGAAGGTGGCATTGAATGCCTTGGAGAAGAATGTCTCCTCATCCATGGTGGTTTATAAGCAGTGGATGCATGAACTCTTCCAAGAAAGTGAAAAACATCATCAGGGCGGGTTTTGACTGGGGGTGGTACACTTCGTTTTCCTGCAAAACCATCAAAAGAAACACCAAGCATTCTACAAGGATCTCGTTGCTTGCATAAGTGTGAAGCGTCTTTTGCACCTTTTAAGTTCTTATTGATGAGATTAGGAGGTTTGGAATTGGTTCCAGGAAGTGCATACCTTTGCTTAGTTGCAGGTTTCTGGGTTGTGGAATGTTGAATTTTCGGTTTTGCAACATAAGATGGACTTGTAGAGTAAATATCACGTCTCTCCTTTGTGTCCAGGTTGGTGACGAGCGTCACCAGGTCAGTGACGCTCGTCACTGACTCTGCAGTTCGAGTTGCTGCAGTTTTCCTGCAATTCAGCTCTACAAGTCTTGCCTCCATCACAAACACGTCTTCCTCCAGCAACTTGGCATTGATGGGAACCTCTTCTTCAAGCCTAGTCATGAAGATATGATCCTCACTGCAATCCTCAAACCCAACAGCTTTGGCAGAAGTTTCAGATATTGCCTCTTCAACAGCCATCTTTGTTACTTGCCCACTTGTATCAGATTCACTGACATATCCAGCAGTAGTGTCTTCTGAATGCTCCATGACAGGCTCTTCATCTTTAGAAGTCCTTATAGAAAAGGTCTGACCATCAATGGTAGAAATCTTTCTTAACTTATCCATGTCAAACTTCATGACATCATCACCAAGATCAAGCTCAATGTTCCCCCTTCTAACATCAATGATGGCTCCAGCAGTAGCCAAGAATGATCTTCCCAGAATAAGAGGATCTGTAGGTTCTTCGGCATATTTCAGAACCACAAAATCTGTAGGAATCATGCAGCCTTCAATATTAACAGGAACATCCTCTAAGATGCCTTCTGGGGTTCCTATATGTCGATCTTTTAGGATGAGAGAGATCCTAGCTGGCTTGAACTCGTCATTCCATGTCTAGCAGAAACAGAGAAAGGCATCTAGTTAATACCTGACCCTAGATCACATAGAGAGTGTGGAAAACGTCCTTCAGAGAGTGAGCAATCAAGTACAAAGGTCCCTGGAGCAGATAGCTTCTTTGGAACTCTGCTTTGAGGGATGGTATTGACTTGTTCAGAAACAGTCACCTTCTTCTTCTTCTTTGGAACTATGCCTAAGAGAATTGCACTGATGTCTCTGGTAAGCAATGCACTTTCCTCAGGACTTACACCATTCATCACCATCCTCTTTACATACCTCCTTAGTGCAAGTGAAAGTGTGACTGCATCAACAAGAGGAATCTCAACCATCAGCTTCTCTATCATAGCCTTGCATCAGGCTTCTTCTAGCTCCTGTCTAGACCTCCTAGGATGCTTGGGGAATGGTATCTTGGGTTTATACGCTTGTTCCTTGCTGTTATCTGCAGTTACAGTCGAAAATTTTTCGTTCTGGGGTGGGTGACGACCGTCACCCAACTGGTGACGCTCGCCACTGACTTTTGACAAGTCGTGTTTTTCTGCCCGAAGTGGGTGACGACCGGCACCCAACTGGTGATGGTCGTCACTAATCTCTGAGACAACGAAAATTTCATCTTCAAACCCCATCTGCTGCACGATTTGCTCTGCATTCAGCCTCTTCTCCTGCACTGTTTCAAGCTCCTTTTCACTCCTGACTGTGATGGCATTAACCTGGTGCTTGGGATTGATATCAATCCTTCCAGGAAGGAATCCCTCTTGCCTTTGAACAGCTCCTGCAGTTTGAGAAACCTGCACATCAAGCTTTTTCACGTGAGAGTTCACTCTCAATTTTTCCATTCAGGTCTTGATACAGTGAATCCAGCTTGCCATTGAAGTTTACTGTTATCTTCTGCTGTCCTTCAAGTTACTGCTCCAGCATAGCTTCCATCTTATTGTCTTGTGGAGGTGCAGTTTGGTAGGAAGAAGAACCAAAATTCCTGCTGTTTTGGTAAGGTTTCTCAACTTCAGTCTTCTGGAACTGTGGCTTGGGCGTGTGTCCAGGCGAATTCTGGTTTCCTGTGAAGATACTCTGCTGATTATTGCTGTCGTACCCTCTGTTCCATTGCTGATTTTCAAACCTTTGGCTCTGAAAACCCCCTCCATTGATGAAATTAACATCTTTCTGCTCAAATTCTTCAGGATTTTCGAAACTTTCCACTTCTGCAGCAAACTGGACTGATTTCTTTCCCACCAAGAGGCTGTGCATACTGTCCAGCTTAGCGTTAACATCAGCAATCTGATTTCCATCATCCACACCAGCTTGTTTCATCCTCTGAAAATCTGCATTCTTAGTGCTGTTGCTGCATACCAAGTTCTCAATCAACCTGATCGCCTCTTCTGGTCTGTTGGTGTTGAAGTTTCCTGCACTTACTGCATCCAACGCCATCAGGTATTTCCAGTCAATGCCTCAGAAGAAGATCCCAACTAGTTGCACCTGACTGAAGCCATGATGAGGACAGTCCCTTTGATAAGACTTGAATCTGATCCAAGAAGCCTCAAAAGCTTCAATAGGTCCTTGTGTAAAGGATGCAATTTTCGTCCTCATGTCTTCTGATCTTGCATCATCATAGAAGTTATTCAGAAAGGCATTCTTAGTGTCTTCCCAAGTGGTCAATAAAGCAGGTTCCAGTTGCTTCAGCCAATATGCAGCTTCTCCTTCAAGAGAGTAGGGGAAAAGCTTGCAGAACAGAAAGTCATTGCTTACACCATTAGCCTTGACACTTGAAGCCAAGTCCTCAAACCTCTCAATGTGATCCATAGGATGCTCATGAGGTAGGCCATGGAATGGATGCTGGCCAACCAGCTGATAGTAACAGGTTTAACCTCAAAATCGTTCCTCTAGAAGGCAAGATGTCGGATTGCAGCTCTGTTGGCATAGAACTGATCTGGTCTGTTGTAGTCACCTAGAGTCCTCTGAACAAAATGCCCAATATCGTTATTTGCAGCAACAGGGACTCCAACGTTCTCATCTACTTGCTGAACCTGCTGTTCAACAATGACATTCCCCTCTTGATCAATTCTCTGCCCTTCTTCGTTCCTCCTGTTTCCTTCTCTGTCAACCAAGTGACCTTCTGCATCTTCAACCAAGATAAGTGGAGCGACCATTGTAGATTGGTTCTTAGCTTTTCTGTTAGTTCTCTCCAACCTAGCTAGTTCGTTGATGCTCAATGTCACAAGCTCCATCTCTTTGTTGCTTCTGGTACTGCGATTAGGTATACACCTGAAACAGAAACATAGAAAAGTAGCAAAAATTTAGTAAACAAATTAAAACTTAGACAAAATACTAATACTAGAAATCGATAGGCAGCTATTACTCCTCGGCAACGGCGCCAAAAACTTGATAGGGTCAGGTTTTACCCAAATAAAACTACTGCAAGTGTACAGCAAAAGCAGTTGTAGTACAAGGGGTATCGAATTCCAAAGGAGTAATGCAGACTACACTATCAAATGTAGATTCGGATTAAGCTAAGCAGAATATAATGTATGTAATGCGAATGAATAAATAAAAGTAAGCTAACGATTTTTGTAAGATGATCTAAGTTTCAGAAGACTAAAAGCGCTAAGTCAGGACAGTTCGTAGGCTGAATCCAAGAATGTAGAATACATGAAATCAGGAATGATTAAGAACCATTTTGAACATGAATAGCAAATATATAACTAATCAATTCTCATTGCAGAAGTTAACTATAGCTAGATCACAGAGTTTCAAATCTCTTTGCAAACCCTAACAACCTAAACATGCAATATGATCAAATTCAATTGTTTTGCTCATCAAAACTTCTAAGCCAAATCTCTTTGCACTAAGTTGTTTTGCTCATCAAATACTAGTTCAGGTTATTAATAATGCTCTCACATATATTTAACAACCTATGATTTTTGGATTCCTAGATGATGTGTCTCAAAAATTCGATTTTAAAGCTGGCAGAGATGAAAAACCAAAAGATATTTCTTACAGGTAGCAATTCTACAAACTCTTCATCAACCTTTGAAAAAACCCTAACTTAACTAGCAGATTACTCAGACATGATTATGGAATCACAAAACATAACTGAATAAATTGCATTAAGAAAAAGAGTAAAAGAATAAGGGGGTTCAAAATCTTTTCAAAAGAGTACAGGATTTGTCTTCCCAAAAAGGTCTGAATAGATCTCTCTCTAAGCTCTCTGAATTCTCAAAAACTAAGATAAAAACCAACAATGGCTGAAAAACCTAATAAATAGAGGCTAAACACGATCTGAGGTCTTCTTATAAATAATTGAACTTCTGGGTCAATTCTGCAAATAGTCTTCATACTTTTAATAGACTAGGCCACGATCCATCCTTGATGGGTGACGAGCGTCACCAAGGGTGGTGACGAGCGTCACCATATAGCATACTTTCTGCTTCGAGCTAGGTACTTCGTGGCTTCAACTCGAAATGCTCCAAAAGGTTCCAATATCTCCAATTATGCTCCAGACATGCTATAACTTGCAAAGACTCTTCTAAAAATCTAAAAAGACCAAAAAGACTCAATAAAAAGGACTTATATCATTGTTAAAAACTATAAAAACCATGATATATCATGGAGCCAAGGAGGTTTAAATTCAAACTTTGGATCCTTCGTGCCACTTTGCAGAGCTCCTGAGCACTTTTGTTCTTGTCCCCCACTCTTTAGATTCCTTTGGTTCCCTCACTAACTTTTGATTCTTTTGGTTCCCCCTTTCGACTCTATATAAACAACAATCTTCTCCTCTTCTCTTCACACTTCTTTTCACTACTTCTCTCACTTATAGCACGAAAATTTTAGCTCTTTCTCTCTTTTATTTATCTTCTCTAAGTGCTCATAAGCTTCATTAAGGTTTGCTTCCTCAACTATTCATCTTTTGTTCTTAATCAATGAATGTACTTATGATTGCTTAATCTATGGTTTTAAGAGCAAGTTTTGTTTAGTTTAAGATGTTGTGCTTTGGTTTTGCATGGTGGATATTTTTAAATTGAGCAAGTTTACTGTTAAAGAATTGTTTACTGTTATTTAATCTCAGTTCTTGCTAGTTTGATATCCCTTTACATTATCATTTTCGTTTTTGCTTAGAGCCACCATGCTAGGTTCACATGCATGAATGTCTTATCTTTATGAACTCTAGCATGTTTAAACTGTTAGCTTGAGAATTCTTCTTGGTTTTTGGGAGTTTAATCGTGCCTATTGACTAGTCAAACTTCTTTTAGCTTAGAGAATTTCATTCTAAAGCTTTCAGTTAATAGTTTCTCAAACTTTTACTCTTTTGCTTATAGTACCTCCAAGCTCTGTTTTTGTAGTTACCATGGGTAAAACAAGAGCAACAGCGGCAAGCAAAGGGAAAGCATCAGCATAGGAAGCACCCTATTCTCCTAGAGCAAGAATAGATAAGGGAAAGAGTGCTGCAGCTGAGAAATCATCAAAGGCTTCTGGAAAGAGACCAGTTGGGGATAAAAGAGCCAAGCAGAAAAAGAAGAGCAAAATTGTGGAGGAAGAAGTCCTATACCATGAGCCAAGCGCTAGGGAACTCATGGAGGCTTTCAACCAGTGCACTTTCAAGCCAACAAGGTACCCTTGTGCTACCACAATGAAGGCACTTGGGATCTACATTGACTGCAAGGCAGTATTTGAGCACATGGGACTTGAATACCTCTTAGCAAAACCGCTATCCTACCAACAACTCACTTACCAGTTTCTCTCCACTCTCAATATGGTCTGGTATGAAGAAAGTGAGCTCTCTAATGGAGATGGGTGGATCTCTTTCAGGATTGGCAAGCAGAAGTTCACCCCAACCTTCCTAACTATCGCTGAAGCTCTTGGTCTAAGGTCCTACACCCACAAGTGGAACAGGTTCAACATTTCCTTGAAATAACACGCCATGCTGTGGTGCGAAATTGGAGCTGGGCAATACATTTCTGGAACAATAAGGAATCAGCACCTGAGGCATCCTGCTGTGAGATATGCTCACAAGGCACTTGCAAACACACTTTTTGCAAGGAAGGAGACAACATATCTCACAGGAAAGGAAAGAGACCTGATATACCAAGGGGTATATGATCTTGTGGGCAGCAGCGCAGATGGGAGACCTCTCCAGCCGCCAAAGGGATATCCTTGCTATGTGTATATGCTGATAGAGCAGATTTACTCCTACAAGAGCTGGGTTTTGAGTATGGGGAAAAAGGAGAAAAGCCCACAGATCCACATTGGAGGAGTTGTAACTGCAATTCTCATGGCCAGTGGTGTAGACCTTGAGGGACATGCAGATGATGCTTTGGAGCCACTATGGATTGATATAGACTATCTTAGGAAAAGTCACTTCCTTGAGAAGAGCATCAATGGAAAACATGTCTACAACTTCATCAAGGACTTCAGAACACCAGCACAGGTCCTCCTCCCCAACCCAAGGCTCACATCCATCACCATGAAGAGCAACATCAGTTTCAATCAAAGTGATGATCAGCTCTACCAAGCCGGCCCTGTCCCTGAAGAAAGAGAAGAAGCTAGTGATGAAGAAGAACAAGAAGAGGTTGAAGAAGAAGTAAGAGAAGAGAGAAGACAAGAAGGTGAAAAAGAAGTCCATGAAGATGCTACTACTAGTGCTGAAAGCCAAGGGGAAACACAAAAAGAAGGAGATGAGCTTGATGAGGAAGAAGTGTTGAACTACAGCTCAAGGCAGTTCCACTTCAAACCTCATGGAGGCCCAAGCAAAGAGAGCTCTATGAAGTCTGCTCATGAACACATCAACACCCTCCAAAAATGGTGTAAGTGGCAAGACAAAGCCATTAGGAGTTTGGTGAAAATGGTTAAAGGGAACTTGAGGAAGAACAAAGCTACATCAGCAGGAGCTTCCCATAAGAGCCACACTCATGAGCACACTTCTCATCAAGAAGAGCATGTGCCACAAGCTGACCCAACTGAAGAAGAGGAGGCTGTTTGGAACCCCCATGGAAGACATTCCTTTCATGCACAGCCAAGTGATCAATGGGGGACATGGGCACAACCAAGAGCTTCATCATATGAGCCAAGATCCCATATTCCATCAGCATGGGAACCAACTCCCATCCCTTCTGAGGTTCAACAAACATGGCAATGGGGTCACCAAGGTACTTCTTCTCAAGCTGAGCAGTTATGTTCAAGCTGAGCAGTTATGGTCAAGCTGGGATCCCCCAACACAAGAAGCAGCGCCATCTTCAAAGACTTATGAGAGGAGGAACAAGAGGAGAGCTAGCAAGTCTCCTCAGACATCTGGATCCTCCCACCACTCCACTTATTAAACAAGGTACCACATCCTATCCATTGTCTATATCATTGCATTTTTTTTTCAGTTCTGTATTATATTTTGTCCCTTCTCTCTCTCATTGCTTTCATTACACAAGGGACTGTGTAATTTAAGTGTGGGAGAGAGATTTGGGGTTTGACTTTGTGTTTTGTTTTTTTAGTTTTCACTTTCTTTCACTTTGAGTCACATGCATATCATGCATTCATCTAAGGCATAGAAAAACACAAAAATTAAAAAAATTTGCATTTTTGCAAACTAAAAAGAAGGCATATAGTTGCATTGTATTCTTTTAGGATTGAGTCTAGTGTTGACATATAGGTTGCATTGCATTTGCAGAAGGTATAATGATGAAATTTTCTTGTAAAGTGCTTAGATTTTAGAGATGATTTCAGTGTTGAAGTGATTAGTTGTTTGATGCATCATAAGAGAGCTAAAAGTTAAAACTGAACCATGCTTGGAATGCTAATCTTGATCATCTCATCTCATACTGAAAGCATTTGTTCTATGAAAATCAACTCTATCAACTTGAACTTTAATTTGGACTTTTAATTATCATGTCTTGTGATTGAAAAGTGTATTCATGGCTACTATATACATATTTGGATCATCTTTTTCCTTTCTATCACTCTTGTTGATCCAAGTAGCTGATCCTCATACTTATGGGACAGTTAATCCACACCCTTAACCAAAACCTCCTTTTGAGCCTAAACACTATCTTGAGAGCTGTGAGGCCTTTGCATATCATTTTTGATTTTGTCTTGGCAAAAGGTGCTAGGAATAAGGCTGGCAATAATAAGCTCTCTTGTAGATATCAACTTGCATCTTGAGCTTGATTCTAGGATAGGAGTTTTGGGTTAAAAGGGTAGTGTTAAGTGGTTTGAACTTCATGTATATATGTTTTGAAAGAAAAGGAAAAGGATTGAAATGGTAGAAAAGGGAAACAGTCTAGAGTTGTGGTTAAGTAAAGGGAAGTAAAAGCTCTAAGTGTAAAGAAGAAAGACGCCAGAAACAAAGCTTAGAAAGGTCAAAAGAAGAAAAATCAGACCAAGAGAAATCCACCAAAGGTGATGAAGGTGCCAATAAAACAAAGAAGAGCAAGTCCCAATCAAAAGGAAGCAACCACGCAAGCAAAAAGAAGAAGTTTCCCCAGCCATGAAGAAGGGTAAAGGGTAGACTTAGGGGTTCACTTTTGGGTTTAGAAGTATTTAGGATTCACTTTTGGGTAGAAGGGAGCTTTGAATTGCATGCATAAGTGTGCTTTTACCTTTTGCATTTTGCCTAAGATGGAATCTTTTTCATTGAGTGATCCCTTGTGTTTGAAAACCCTTTTGCTAAAATGAGATCATTTTTATCTCATAACCTTACCCTTTGAACCAAATGTCTTCACTTGATTTGCATAAGCATGATTCATGTTAAAGAGTTGGTTGATTTGAGGTCATTTTGAAACATGATGAGCATGGCTAGGTTTTTTAAAGTATAGCGGATTATGTTTGCATCCTACAACTAGGCACTTAAGCATTGATACCATATTTTTACCTTTGCACTTTTGGATTTGAATGCCCACCTTCAAACCTCACTTTATCATTTGTTCTTATTTGCTTGAGGACAAGCAAAAGGCAAGTATGAGGGTGTTGATATCTCTTATATTTACACCATTTAGGCTTGCATTTAGTACATGTTTTGGTTCTCTTTTGCATGTTTTCCTTGTCTTTTGTCCCATTTTCTTCTCCTTTTAGACTTAGGTTGCATTTAGGACATAGTTTGTATTTTCTATGCATTATGGGTGTTTTTAGGTACATATGGAGCCATAAGGAGCATGGAGAAGCTTTGAGGATGATCCAGGAAGCTAGCTGGACCAAGAGGAGCAAAAGGGACCAAGGCAGACGATCTCTGCAGAGCCTATGGATCAAAGCACAAGAACTATCGGTCAAGGAGTCCTATCGGTCAGGCCTATCGGCCAGTGAAGTGACCGATAGCAGTGCACCGGTTATATTTTGGTCACCCTATCGGTCATCTTCCAGACCGATAGGATCCCTATCGATCATTCCTATCGGTCACAACTGACCGATATGAACCCAGTCCGAGCCTGTTTTTATTTACATCTTTGCCATTACTTTAAGGCTTCCTTATCTTTTGTATAGATACCCTTTTTCTGGGATTTTCGACAAGTCACTTCATAACACTGTTCTTGAGTTTATTTTCTGGGTTTGTAAACAATTTTCTTGCTTTATTTAATTCAAGTTTGTTTTTGCCATTAATCTTCTCTAATTTCTCTTCTAATCATGATTAACATTTTTTCATCTTGTGATTTAATGTTAAACATGAGTATTAGTAAGTAGTTTGCGTATGGTTCTTAGATGTGGTAGATTAAGGGGATTTAGGGATTGATTAAGGTTTATTTAGTGTTTAATTTCATGGGTTCCTCTCTATTAATCCGTTTATAAGCTAGATTTTTTTTGATCACACTTATCTAGAATTTAGGCTTTCTCTTATGCCCACCAAGTGTTTGATGAAATGCTGATCTTGTTTGATAGAGGATTTGCTAGCCTTAGCCCAAGAGATTGACTGTTTGAGGAGCATTTTGACATGAATATAGTTGGTTGCTATTGCTTGCTAGTTGTTTTAGCACTAATGAGAGTTAGATCTTGCTAAGGTGTTTAGTAAAAGGCTACTTTACAAGAGATTGGACTTAGCTTGCTTGTTTGTGAACTCTATACCTAGGAACCACCATTGCTAGCTTGTTTGCTTGATCAATGCTGTTTGAAACAACCTTAGTTAGTGTCTAGATTCCTTAAAATCAATAACCACATCTAGGAACTTGCTTTCTCTTTATTGAATTTCGAATTTGTTAAGTGCACTGTTTATTTTGCTCTGTTTTCGTTCTTGATCATTGCTAAACTGTCTTCTTTTAAATTCTCTTTGGTGATTGATCATTCTAGGTTGTTAGATAAGTTGCTTAGGCAACAAAAACTCTTATTTGCTTTGCTTGACCTATAGATCTCTGCTCACTACCCTTCTGCTTTCAACAAACACATTTGGATTGACATAAAATCCCTATGCTATACTACAACTGACTAGTACAAGGCTTGGGGGATTGACAACAAGAACCTCAAAAACTCTTGTATCACTATTCACAGAATTCCAAATCTCTTTGCAAATTCTAACAAGTTAAGCAACCATTAAAGACCCTTGTTCACAAAACTCCTAAGTCAAATCCTTTTGCAAATAGGCGTTTTTCTCATCTAATATTATTTTAAGTGATCTACAATGTTCTCACATCTATTAAACAACATAGGGTATTTCGAATTTCCAGATGACTAGTAAAAGAAATCGGTTTGAATGCAAGCACATATGAAGAACCAAAAGATATTCCTAACAGTTTAGCGATTCTACAAACTCTTCATCAACCCTTGAAAAGCCCTAACTTAACTAGCAGATTACTCAGACATGATCATGGAAAAATAACTGAATAAAACTGCATTAAATGAGATAGAGTAAAAGTAGAAGGGTTCGAAATCTTCTTAAAAAGAGTACAGGATCTGTCTCCCCAAAAAGCTCTGAAAAAATCTCTCTCTAAAGGTCTCTGAATTCTAAAATCTAAGATAAAAGCCAACAATGGCTGAAAACCAAATATAGACAAGCTAAAACATGAGCTGGAACACTTTTGTAATTAGTGAAACTTCTGGGGCAAAAGTGCAAATATTCCTCCATCTTTTAAAACCAGTCGCGACTCCTCTCAAGATATAGGTGACGAGTATCACCCTTGAGTGGTGACGATCGTCACCAAAGCCAACTGATGCCTCCGAGTTGCTAACTTCATGGTTGGTTCTTGCAATGCTCCAAAAAGCTCCAAAACCTCCAATTATGCTCCATACATGCTATAATCTGCAAAGACTCTACTATGACTCTAAAAAGACCAAAAAGACTCAATAAAAAGGACTTATACCAAGGTTAAAGACTGTAAAAACCATATATATCAGCAATGCAAACATGGTTCAGCCTTAACTTATAACTTTCTCATGATGCATCAAACAATTAACCACTTAGACATTTAAATCAATCCTAAACACTTAGCATTTTTCAAGGAAGATTCATCATTGCGCCCTATGCAAATGCAATGCAGCCTATATGCAAACACTAGACTCTATTCTAAACAAATGAAATGCAACTATATGCTCTCTTTTTGGTTTGCAAAACATGCAAAAAATTTCAAATTTTTCGTTTTTTTGTATTTTTCTATGCACTTACATATGCATGAGATGTATGAGACTCAAAGATGAAAGAAATAAAAAACTAAGAAAAGAACAAGCAATATCAAACCTCAAACCCCTCCCCCATACTTAAATTAGACAATCCCTTGTGTATTAAAAGAGTGAAGGAGAGAAGCAACATAAATATATTAAAAGAACTAAAAAAAATACATTGGTATTTACAATGGAAAGGATGTGGTACCTTAGTTGTGGTGGGAGGAATGGTGGGATGAGTTAGAGAGTTCATCAGTCTCTCCTGGATCTATGAAGGATCCTGATGTTGCTGATCGATGTAACTTCCAAAACCTTATGCCCATTTACATCGGTCGATGTTGGTGACCGATGTAGGCACATCGAGCAAGCCTTGATCGATGCTGGTGCTTGATGTAAATCCCCAAAATCTCGGTCAGTTTACATCGATCGATGTTGGTGATCGATGTTGCTGACCGATGTAGTTTGCATGACTCTCGGGTTGGTTACATCGATCATTCCTGATCAAAGTGAGTGATCGATGTGATCTACCCGAGATACTTCTTTTCCCACATCGATCACATTTCTTGTTCCACAACATCGAGCATTGTTGATCGATGTTCATGACCCATCACCCAACATAGATCTGGCATTATCGATGTTGATGCTCAATGTTAACCAGAATGCACCTTCTTTGGTACCCCAAACATCTGCTCATCCCCTTAACCAAACTCCTGCTTCTACGAACTCTTAAAATGCATAAAACATAAACTAAAAGCATTACTATGTACAAAGGGTACCATGGGACTACCTCCCAAGTGTGCTTGTTTAAAGTCACTAAGCTTGACTTTTATTACCTCTTTAGTGGAGGTAAGGAGAAGGAGTCCTGGAACTCCTTAGTGGCACCTTTCTCCCCTTGACTCTCTTGGTGACACCATCCATCTTGAGCACAGCAAAAGGCTTAGACTTCCCCTCTTGCTTCATCTTATAGCAGACCTCACCATTCCTTGAGCCAAATGGTTGCAAAACCACTTCTCCTTCTTCAGTAACCAGCACAATTTCATTCATCTTCTTGGAACTAACCACTTGGAGGACCTCATATTCAGTGGTGTCTTCAAACAACCTTGACAAGCAGCAGCCATCAAAGCTCTCTCCAGTGTAGACTTCAAACTCAGGCCAGTTCTTGTCAACTCATTTCATCTTGTTCAGCTCCATGGAGAAAGAATGTTCATGCTCTGGCTTGTTACCCTTGCTATCAAACTTCAAGACCTTCTCCTTTGTGAGCCTAAGCTCAGTAGTGCATTCCCTGACATCAAAGACAGCACCAACTGAAGCTAAGAAGGGTCTTCCTAGTATGATTGCATTCTTGATCTGGCCCTCAACATCCAAGACTAGGAAGTCTATTGGGATTATTACTCCTTCAATCATCATGGGCACATCTTTGAGGGCTCCCAATGGTGTCTTCGCTGTGCCATCAGCAATGGTTAGAGACACATTTCTTTGCTGAAACTACTCCTTAGCTGTAGTTGATGGAAACATATTGATGCTAGCACCCAAGTCACACAAACAGCTCTTGAAGGTTCTTCCTTTGAGTTCACATGGGAGTGTAAAACAGCCAGGATCTCCAAGCTTCTTGATGTCCAGCTCCTTGACCTCTGATTCCACAGCCTTGGATAGTATTTTCCCAAGCTCTTCTTCAGCATCTAGACCTCTCATTTCCATTTGAGCAGCATAGAGAGTTGAATACTTCTTGATTAGCTCCTGCTTGAATCTTCCTGGAAATAGAATGTCAGATTGGTAAACTGGAAGTCCATTAGCTTGAACCTCCTTCTTAACATCAGAGACTTGGACAAGGTCTTCCCCCTCACTTTGGTCATCCATGTTCTTATTGAGCAGTGACAAGAACTCTTCAATAATAGCTTCTTCGTCTGTGGTGAAAGCATCTTTAGAATCAATAATTTAGCAATACTATTTGGGATTAATCTCACAGTTTCATGGAAGGTTACCTTGAGGGCGTGGTGCACTAGCTACTCCTTTTTTGTTCTCCAAAGCTTTCACTCTTGCAGCTATACCATCAGAAATTGTTTGTGAGTTCCACATGAACATAGTCTATCTTGCTCTGGACCTCAATAAACATTTTGTTCATCTCCAAGGTAGTGTTGATCTGAGTTTGAAGCACTTGTTGGATGAGACTCTTGATTTCACAGTCTAGAGTGCTGGAAGAGGCTTGAGCAGGTGCTTGAGTATTGAATTTGATTACCTCTTTAGAGAGAAAGGTACTATTAGATGCAGTATCCAAGGGTATTCTGATCTTTGGGAGGGCGCTTGTGTATAAAGTGGAGAGGAGTAAAGCTTGTGAAAACTCATGGTGTGGGGACTGAATTGTGTACCGTTTAAACATTTCCCATGCTTCACCAAAACTCTCATTGTTTCTTTGAGCAAACCAGAGATTTCATTCCTGATTCTAGCTATCCTTCAAGTAGAGAAGAACTTGGCCAGATATGCTCTTTTGCACTCATCCCAACTTTTGATGCTCCCCTGAGGTTAATTCTTCTCCCATTGATGAGCTTTGTCTCCTAGAGAGAATGAGAAAAGCCTCAACTTAAAACCATCTTCATTGACTACATTAATCTTGGTGAGTAAACAGAGCCTATCAAAGTTTTCTAGATGGTACAAGGGGTCTTCTAAAAGTAAGCCATGAAACTTGCTTCCTTGTACCATGGAGATCAGACAAGACTTGATCTCAAAATTGTTGTTCTGAACAGCTGGAGGCAGGATTCCTGTTCTGTTGTTGTAAGCATTGGGCGCATCTCCTGCTCATATAGGTCTGATAGGTCTTGGAGCTTGAACTGCTCCTCTGGGACCTTGATCTCCTTGCAGTCCTTGAACTCCTTGTTGGCCTTGTTGGCCTTGAACACCAGCTGCTCCTTGATCTCCTTGAGGTCCTTGAAACCTTGATCTTGGATGTTCATCCCCAATATCTCAAAGTGCTGCTGTTTTTTCCTTAGTCTCCTTGCCCTTTGACCTCTGTCTAGCAAGTTAATTTCGTCTATGAAATCCACTAAGTTGCTAGAGCCTCTTGATCTAAGGTTCATACACCTGAAAACAGCAATGAGAGGTAAAGACTATCACTAACCAAATACAAATAAAACCTGATCTTAAAGATTCCACAAATTCTAAGATCCAAACAATAACTCCAATGGCAACGGCGCCAAATTGATACAAGAGATTTTATCTCTTTCTCAAACACCCAAGCTTATACTAATAAGTTGTAGTAACATAGGGTTTTTATCAATCCAAAGGAGTTATGAATAGATGCCAATATAATTATAAGCAGAAAGCTTTAAGTCAAGTGAATTCAGAGAAAGAGTGTTGCTTAGCAACTAAACTATCAACCTAAGTGAATCAAGAACCAAGCAGACTCTAAAAAGAGAACAACTTAGCAATCATTCAAAGCAAAACAGAGCAACAAAAACAGAGCACTAAAGAAAATTCGAAATTTAGATAATAAAAGACAAGCTCCTAGAGGTGGTTATTGACTTTGGAGAATATAAAGGCAAGACAAAGGCTGTTTCAAACATCATTGAAAATGCAAACAAGCAAGCCATGCTAATTTCTAGGCATAGAGTTCAAAATCAAGCAAGTTAAGTTCAATCTCTTGACAAATAACTGATACAAGAGTTTTGAGTCTCTCTCTCAATCACTCTGCTTATACTAATTAGTTGTAGTATATCATAGGGTTTTTATCAATCCAAATGAATTATGAATATATGCCAATAGAATTATGAGCAGAAAAACATAAGTGAAGTGAATTCAGAGAAGATTTTTTGTCTAACATAACTAAACTATCAACTTAAGTGATCAAGCACCATACAGAACTTAAAAGAGAACAACTTAGCAATGATCAAGAGCAAAACAGAGTAAATAAAACAGAGCAATGAGGAAAATTCGAAATTTAAATAAGAGAAAACAAGTTCCTAGATGTTGTTATTGACTTTGGGGAATTCAAAGGCAAGACTTAGGCTGTTTCAAACATCATTGACAATGCCAATAAGCAATCAATGCTAATTTATAGACATAGAGTTAACAATCAAGCAAGTTAAGTCCAATTTCTTGATAAAAAACCCTTTGCTAATCATCCTGACAAGAACTAACTCTCATCAGTGCTAGAACAATCAACAAACATGCAAAACCAACTCTATTCAAGTCAAAATACTCCTCAAACAGTCAATCTCTTGAGCTAAGGCCAGTAAATCCTCTATTAAACAAGATCAGCATTTCATCAAACACTTGGTGGGCATAAGATGAAGCCTAAATCTAGATTCATGTGATCAAGACAAATCTAGCTTAAGAACAGATTAATAAAGAGGAATCAACCTAATTAAGCACTAACAAAACCTAATCAAGCCTCTAAATTCCCCTAATCTACCACATCTAAGAACCCTAAAAGTCTACTCACTCATCATCATAGAAAACACCAAATCACAAGAGTAAATGATGCTAAACATGATTAAAAAGGAGATTAGAGAAGAATTAATGATGCAAATACAAAACTTTAGTTAAAGGTTGATCTTGTTCTTACAAAGACTGAAAAACTCTTAAGAAAACTAAGCAAGAACAAGACTTCGCTTAAGACCATTAGTCCAAGCATATTTATAGTAAAAGACAAAAGCCCTAAAGCACTGGAAAAGTTGTAAATAAAAAGAAGTTCGGATTGGCTCACATCGGTCACACACATCGGTCATCAGCGGACCGATTTCAAGCACCAGAGAGGAGCATCGGTCATCCACATCGGTCACTTGTGAATCTTCAAACTCTCGGGTGGATAACATCGGTCAGTCTTCACCGATGCTGTTGATCGATGTGGATGTCCTGTCTCTTCACATCGGTCACAAGTGACCGATGTGATTCACCAGCTTTTCTGTTGCTTTACGTCGGTCACCATTGATGGATGTGCTCTGTGCCTTGACCGATGATGCCCTAGTAATCATCTTCCTTGGTTCCTTTTGGTCCTTCTCAGTTTGGCCAACTCCTTGAACCATTCCCACACTTCCTCCTTGCTTCATAGAGCCTCTTAAGTACCTAAAAACATCCTTAAGGCATAGAACATGCAAACTACAACCTAATGCAACCTAAATCTAAAAGGAAAGGAAAATGGGACTAAAGAGAAAGAAAACATGCAAAAGGGAACCAAAAGATGAGCTAAATGCAAGCCTAAATGATGTGAATATATGAGATATCAACACCCCCATCTTGCCTTTTGCTTGCCTTCAAGCAATCAAACTAAGACAAATGGAGGATGAGGTTTAAAGGTGGGCGCTCAAATCCAAAAATGCGTATGTAAAAAAATGAAGTCAATGTCTAAGTGCCTAAGTGTTCAGAACACAATCAGTTATACTTTAAAGAACTTAGTCATGTTAATCATGTTTCAAAATAATCTCAAATCTTAACCTAGGCAAATGTCAAATCAATCAACTCTTTAACATTCATTAAGCTTGTAACCATGAATCATGTTTGTGCAAATCAAGTGAGAACATTTGGTTCTAAAGGTAAGATTGTGAGATTAAAATGATCTCATTCACGCAAAAGGTTCATAAACATAAGGGATCACTCAATTAAATTGATTATATCTTAGGCAAAATGCTAAAGGTAAAAGCACACTTATGCCTGCAAATCAAAGCTCTCTTCTACCCTTTTACCCAAAGATGAATCCTAAGAACTTCTAAACCCTAAAGTGAACCCCTAAATGTACACTTTTCCTAAACTTTAAGCCTTCTCCTTCTTCATGGTAGGGGAAACTTCTTCTTCTTGCTTGTGTGGTTGTCCTTTGTTGTTGGGACTTGCTCCTTTCTTGTTGATTAGGCGCCATTTTTAACCTTTAGTGGATTGCCTTGGGTCTGATTTCTTCTTTTGATTGACCTTTCAAAGCCTTGCTGATTTTTGGCGCCTCTTTATCTTAAACACTTCGAGCTTTTTCTTGCCTTTACACTTAACAACAATTCTAACTTGTTTCCCCATACTACCATTCCATACTTTTTCTTCTTTTAAAGCATATAATAGTGATACTCAAACCACTTAACACTACCCTTTTATCCCAAACTCGTAACATAGAATCAAGCTCAAAATGCAAGCTGATATCTGCAAGAGAGATTTTCCTTTCCAGCCTTAATCCTAACATTTTTTGCCAAGATAGAACTCGAAAATGATGTATGCAAGGCCTCACAACTCTCAAGATAGTGTTTTAGCTCAAAAGGAGGTTTGGTTAAGAGTGTGGATTAACTATCCCATAAGTATGAAGATCAGCTACCTGGATCATTAACAGTGGTAAAAAGTAAAAAGATGATCCAAATATGTATATGGTAACCATGAAATCACTTTTTAATGCACAAACATGATAATTAAAAATTCAGATTAAAGTTCAAATATATAGAGTTAATTTTTAATGAACAAATGGTTTTAGTATGAGAATGAGAGAATCAAATTTAGCAATTTAAGCATGGTTCAGCCTTAACTTCTAACTTTCTCATGATGCATCAAACAATTAACCACTTAGACATTTAAATAAAAACTAAACACTTAGCATTTTACAAGGAAAATTTATCATCATGCCCTATGAAAATGCAACACAGCCTATATGAAAACACTAGACTCAATCTTAAGAAAATGAAATGCAACTACATACTCTCTTTTTGGTTTGCAAAACATGCAAAAAAAATAAATTTTACGATTTTTTGTGTTTTTCTATGCCTTATATGATATGCATGAGATGCATGTGACTCAAAGGTGAAAGAAATGAAAAACTAAGAAAAGAACAAACAATGTCAAACCCCAAATCTCTCCCCTACACTTAAATTACACAGTCTCTTGTGTAATAAAAGGAGTAAGAGACAGAAGCAACAGCAAAATAAAAAACAGAAACTTAAAAAATGCAATGGTATATACAATGGAAAGAATGTGGTATCTTAGTTGTGGTGGAAGGAGTGGTGGGATGTGTAAGAGAGTTCCTCAGTCTCTCCTGGATCTTGGAATGATCCTGATGTTGCTGGCTGTGGAGAATGACTCGCTCTCCTCTTGTTTCTCCTCTTCTTACCTTCTGAAGAAGTTGCTAGTTGTTGTGGAGGAACCCAACTTGGCCAATGAGCTTGTACTTGAGTTGGGTTGCCTAGAGAATCCCACTCTTGCCAAGTTGTATAAACCATAGAAGGAGAGTAAGCTCGCCTCCCATGCTGATGGTTGTTGGGACATATGCTCATAGGATGAAGCCCTTGAAGGTTTTCAAGCTGCCCATTGATCAGTTTGTTGCACTTGGAAGGAATGTCTCCCTAGGGGCATCCAGATTGCTTCCTCTTCTTCATTAGGTTTTTCCTGCTGCACTTGCTCTTCATAATGTGAAGAATATTCATGGCAATGGCTCTGTTGGGAAACCCCTGCTGCACCAGCTTCTGCATCCCATGGACGATGATGTCCATCTCCCTTGATGTGATGTTAGATGTCTCTTTTCTTGCAAAGAAGGTGTTTGCAAGTGCTTTGTGAGCATATCTCACAGCTGGATGCTTTAGACTCTGGTTCTTGGTGACTCCTGGAGTATATTTTCCAATCCCAATCACTTCCCACAGCAAGGCATGCTCCCTCTTACTGATCT
This sequence comes from Thlaspi arvense, assembly GCA_911865555.2. Classification (NCBI taxonomy): domain Eukaryota; kingdom Viridiplantae; phylum Streptophyta; class Magnoliopsida; order Brassicales; family Brassicaceae; genus Thlaspi; species Thlaspi arvense. The sequence continues at coordinate 31,292,744 of OU466859.2, read as the reverse complement.
TGAAGTGAGATTTCTTATGAGGATAAAACTCCATGCCAAGGTGAGTTGAAAGCTCTCTAAAGGTTGCTGTGAACTTCTGTTTGCCAAGCTTAAAGGATATCCAGCCATCTTCATCATCTCTTTCAGTCTCTCCATAGCCCACCACTTGGAAGGTGGAGAGGAAATGAATGGTGAGACGTTGGTAGGCGGGAAGCGCCAACTCCATGAAGCTGCTAAGTCCCGTTGCTTCAAATATTTTCTTGCAGTCTTCATAGAGGCCAAACGCCTTCATGGTAGAGGCACAAGGGAATCTTGTAGCCTTGAATTTGCATTGGTTGAAGAGCTCCACAATTTCTCTTACAATTGGTTCCCTACTTGGGGTTTCTTCCACAGCCTTGCGTTTTCCTTTGTCCTTGGACTTGGCAGCCTTGCTCTCCGCACCTCTTTTTCCAGCAGCTTATGATGACTGCCCATCAGCAACACCCTTGCCTTTGTCTCTGATTGTAAGTGCAGCAAGAGGTGCCTTCTTCTTAGGTACTTGGCTTTTGTTTCCAGCAGCTTCTTTGGTTCCCCCCATAGTACCTACAAGAAAAATCTTGAAGATCTAATGAGTAGAAGAACAAAAGTTGAAAAGCAATGATTTAAAGCTCTTAAAAAAACAATTTCTCAAATCTACAAGAGGCTTAACTAGTATTCAAACAAACCAAACCTCTAAAGAACTAAAAGAATTCAAGAGCAAAAATCATAAACATGCTAGAGTTCTAAGCAAATTTTAACTCATTATGCATATGAACATAACACGGTGGTCTTTAAACAAAACGAAGCATGATTATGCAAAGTGAATTTAAAGCAAACAAGCTATTAGATTTATGAAGAGTAATCAGCTCTAAACATTCTACTTGCTTAAACTAACAAATCCCACCATGCAAAAATCAAAACAAGCATTTTAAACTAATCAATACTAGTTCTTAATGCAGAATATTCAAAAACTTCAAATAAGCTGAAAGCATAACCACAAGTGATGAAGATCTTAAGAAAGCAAACCTCTTTGGACTTCTGAACACTTTGAAAAGACAAATAAAAGAGAGAAATAGCTAAGAAATTTTGTGGTTTGTGTGATAGAAGAGAAAATTTGAAGTGTGAAGAGTGAAGAGGAGTTAGATGGTTTATATAGAATCTAAGAGGGAACATAAGGAATCTAAGGAGTGTGGGACGAAACCAAAAGTGCTCAGAAGTGGGTCAAAATGGCAGGGAGGAGCCAAAAATTTCAAATTCAAATTCTTTTGGCTCCAAGACAAGAGAGGGAAATTTGTTTTGAAAATTGAAGTTCATACCTCGCTGACCACATCGGTCACTCATGACCAATGCAAGTGCCCGATGTGGTTGGCATCGGTCAGTCTTGACCGATGCTGCTGATCGATGATGACTCCCAAACCTCCTGTCCATTTACATCGGTCACTCCTTGACCGATGCGAGTGACCGATGTAGGCACATCGAGCGAGCTTTGACCGATGCTCTTGCTCGATGAAATCCTTCAAACTCTCGGTCAGTTTACATCGGTCACTCCAAACCGATGTAAGTGATCGATATGATCCAAATCGATCACTATGACCAATGTTCCTAACCGATGTGAGTTTCTCTGCCTCTCGGGTTGATTACATCGATCACTCCTTGACCGATGCAAGTGAACGATGTGATCTACCTGAGACACTTCTTTTCCCATATCGATCACAAGTGATCGATGTGGTTGCCCGATGCTCTTCTGGTTCTACAACATCGATAATTTTTGATCAATGGACATGACCGATGGAACCAACATCGGTCTGGCATGACCGATGTTGATGATCGATGTTAACTAGAACGCACCTATTTTGGTTACCTAAACATCTTCTCATCCCCCAATCCAAACTGCTGCTTCTAAGAACACTAGAAATACATAAACATAAACTAAAAAGCATAATGTATACAAAGGATACCATGGGACGACCTCCCAGGTGTGCTTGTTTAAAGTCACTTAGCTTGACTTTGGTTACCTCTTTAGTGGAGGCAAGGAGAAGGAGTCATGGAACTCTTTTGTGGTGTCTTGCTCCTCTTAATCCTTGTGGTGACCCCATCAATCTTCATCTCAGAAAAGGGCTTAGACTTGCCTCCTTGCTTCAGCTTGTAGCAGATCTCACCACCATTAGAGCATAAGGGCTTCAAGATCACCCCATATTCTTTAGCACCCAACATGATATCATTCATCATCTTCAAACTAACCACTTGGAGGACCTTCTCTTCAATGGGTTCATCAAACAGTCTTGACAAACAACAACCATCAAAACTCTCTCCTTGGTAACCTTCAAACTCTGGCCAGTTCTTGTCAACTCCTTTCATCTTGTTCAGCTCCATGGAGAAAGCATGTTCATGTTCCAGCTTATTACCTTGCTATCAAACTTCAAGACCTTTTCCTTGGTAAGTCTCAGCTCTGTTGTGCATTTTCTAGCAGCAAAGACAATGCCAGCGAAAGCTAAGAAGGGTCTTCCAAGTATGAAGGCATTTTTGATCTGCCCTTTAACATTCAACACCAAGAAATCAGTTGGGATAGTCACTCCCTCAATCTTCATAGGCACATCTTTGAGGGCTCCTAATGGCATCTTCACTGTCCCATCAGCAATGGTTAAGGACACATTGCTTTGCTGAACTTGGTGTAGCCCAACTCTTTAGCTGTAGTTGATGGCAACAGATTGATGCTTGCACCCAAATCACACAAACAGCTCTTGAAGGCTCTTCCTTTGTGTTCACATAGGAGAATAAAGAAACCAGGATCTCCCCAGCTTCTTTATGTTCAGCTCCTTAACTTCTGGTTCCACAACCTTGGCTAGAACTTTCCCAAGCTCTTCTTAAGCATCTAGACCTCTCATTTCCATTTGAGCCGCATAAAGAGTAGCATACTTCTTGACTAGTTGCTCCTTGAATCTTCCTGGAAATGGAATGTCAGGTTAGTAAACTGGAAGCATATCAGCTTGAGCCTCCTTCTTAGCAGCAGACACTTGAACAAGGTCTTCCCCCTCACTTTGCTCATCAATGTCCTCATTAATCATTGACAAAAACTCATCTATAATAGCATCTTCCTCAGTGGTGAAAGCATCTAGAGAATCAACAGCTTGGTAATACTCTTTGGGATTCATCTCACACTTTCCAGGGAGGTTACCTTGAGGGTGTGGTGCATTAGCTACTCCTTTGTTGTTCTCTAAAGTCTTCACTCTTGCAGCTAGACCATCAAACTTGTTTTTCAGCTCCACATGAACAGAGTCTATCTTGTTATGGACCTCAGCAAACTTTTTGTTCCTCTCCAAGGTGGTGTTGATCTGATTTTGAAGCACCTGTTGGATGAGAGTCTTGATTACACCATCTGACGTGCTGGAAGAGTCTTGAGCTGGTGCTTGAGCATTTAATCCTCGAGGGTTGTAGGGCGCTCTAGGCTGGAAGTTATTGTTCCTTTGTTGAAAGTCTTGATTGTTGTTGTTGTAAGGCGCAAAAGGTCTTTGACCAGCTTGCTGTTGCTGTTGAGGTGGATACACTTGGTCTTGAGGATTGGCAACATTGTTGCTTCTGTAGGATAGATTTGTGTTAGGTCTGTAGTTCCCATACCCATTTAGTCTCCTTTATTACCAAGATAGTTCCCTCAACTTGGCAGCCTTCTTGATCTTCAACCTGAACCAAGTCACCAACAAAACTAACTTCCTTCCTTTCACTTAGCAACAGATCAATCTTCTCATGTATATCCTTGATGTCCTTCTTGTTAGACTCCAGGTCTTCTTTAGCACTCCTAGGAGTTCTATCAACCTCCTCTAATTCCATCTGATTGTGCTAGATTCTCCAAAAGTTCCAATCCCTCATCAACATCTTTAGATAAGAAGTTATCATTATATGCAGTATCCAGAAGCATTATGATCTTTGGGTGGGCGCCTCTGTTTAGAGTGGAGATGAGTGAAGCTTGTGTAAACCCATCGTGTGGGCACTGAAGTGTGTAGCCTTTAAGCCTTTCCTATGCTTCACCAAAGCTCTCATTGTTCTTTTGAGCAAATCCAGAAATTTCATTCCTGATCCTACCAGTCCTTGAAGTAGAGAACAATTTGGCCGGAAAGGCTCTCTTGCACTCATCCCAACTTATGATGCTTCCCTGAGGCAAGTTATTTTCCCATTGGTGAGCTTTATCCCCTAGGGAGAATGGAAAGAGTCTCAGTTTGAAGCCATCTTCGCTGACCCCATTAATATTGGTGAGTGAGCAGAGTCTATCGAAGTTGTCCAAGTGATCCAAAGGGTCTTCTAGAGGTAACCCATGGAACTTGCTTCCTTGGACCTTTGAACCAGACCAGATTTGATCTCAAAGTTATTGTTCTGAACAGCTAGAGGCAGGATTCCCGTTCTGTTGTTGTAGGCATTAGGTGCATCACCTACGCCAATTGGTCTGATTGGTCTTGGAACTTGAGCTGCTCCTCTAGGACCTTGCTCTCCTTGTAGACCCTGAACTCCTTGCTGGCCCTGTTGGCCTTGAGCACCAGCTGCTCCTTGAGGTCCTTGGAACCTCATATCATCCACACCTTGATCTTGGATGTTCGTCCCCAATCTCTGAAAGTGCTGCTGTCTTTCCCTAAGTCTTCTTGCCTTTTGACCTTTGTCCAGCAAATTAATGTTATCTATGAAGTCCACTAAGTTGCTAGAGCCTCTTGATCTAAGGTTCATACACCTGAAAACAGCAATGAGAGCTGAAGACTATTAGTAACCAAATACAAATAAAACCTGATCTTAAAGATTCCATAAATTCTAATGATCCAAACAATAACCCCAATGGCAACAGCGCCAAATTGATACAAGAGTTTTGAGTCTCTTGTACTAATCAGTTAGAGTATAACATAGGGTATTTATCAATCCAAAGGAGTTATGAATAGATGGCAATAGAATTATGAGCAGAAAACCTTAAGTCAAGTGAATTCAGAGAAGATTTGTTTTTTAACACAACTAAACTATCAACCTAAGTGATCAAGCACCAAACATAACTCAAAAGTGAACAACTTAGCAATGATCAAGAGCAAAACAGAGTAAATAAAACAGAGCAATGAGGCAAATTCGAAATTCAAACAAGATAAAACAAGTTACTAGATGTGGTTATTGAATTTGGGCAATTCAAAGGTAAGACTTAGGCTGTTTCAAACATAATTGACAATGCAAATAAGCAATCAATGCTAATTTCTAGACATAGAGTTCACAATCAAGCAAGTTAAGTCCAATCTCTTAACAAATAACATTTTGCTAATCATCCTAACAAGAACTAACTCTCATTAGTTCTAGAACAATCAACAAGCATGCAAAACCAACTCTATTCAAGTCAAAATACTCCTCAAACAGTCAATCTCTTGAGCTAAGGTCAGTAAATCATGTATCAAACAAGATCAGCATTTCATCAAACAATTGGTGGGCATCAAATGAAGCCTAAATCTAGATTCATGTGATCAAGACAAATCTAGCTTAAGAACAGAATAATAGAGAGGAATCAACCTAATTAAGCACTAACAAATCCTAATCAACCCTCTAAATTCCCCTAATCTACCACATCTAAGAACCCTAAAAGTCTACTCACTCATCATCATAGAAAACACCAAATCACAAGAGTAAATGATGCTAAACATGATTAAGAGGGAGATTAGAGAAGATTTAATGATGCAAATACAAACTTTAATTAAAAGGATGATCTTTTTCTCAAAAAGACTGAAAAACTCTTAAGAAAACTAAGCAAGAACAAGACTTGGCTAAAAACCATTAGTCCAAGCATATTTATAGTAAAAGACAAAAGCCCAAAAACAATGGAAAAGTTGTAAATATAAAGAAGTTTTGATTGGCTCACATCGGTCACAAGACTTGTGGCTGACCGATGCTCCTCTCTGGTGCTTGACATCGGTCAGCTGATGACCGATGTGCATGACCGATGTGAATCTTCAAACTCCCTGGTGGATCACATCGGCTAGTCTTGGCCGATGTTGTTGATCGATGTGGATGTCCTATCTCTTCACATCGGTCACAAGTTACCGATGTGGATGACCGATGTGATTCATTAGCTTCTCTGTTGCTTTACATCGGTCACCATTGATCGATGTGCACTATGGCTTGACTGATGTTGCACCAGAAATCATCTTCCTTGGTTCTTTTTGGTCCTTCTCAGTTTGGCAAAGTCCTTGAACCATTCCCACACTTCCTCCTTGCTTCATAGAGCCTCTTAAGTATCTAAAAACATCAGTAATGCATAGAGAATGTAAACTACAACCTAAATGCAACATAATTCTAAAAGAAAAGGAAAATGGGACTAAAGAGAAAGAAAACATACAAAAGGGAACAAAAACTTTTGCTAAATGCAAGCATAAATGATGTAAATATATGAGATATCAATAACCCTTTGCTAATTATCCTAACAAGAACTAACTCTCACTAGTGCTAGAACAATCAACAAGCAAGCAAAACCAACTTTATTCATGCCAAAATACTTCTCAGACAGTCAATCTCTTGAGCTAAGACCAGTAAATCCTCTATCAAACATGATCAGCATTTCATCAAACACGTGGTGGGCATAAGATGAAGCCTAAATCTAGATTCATGTGATCAAGATAAATCTAGCCTAAACATAGATTAATAGCGAGGAATCTGTAGAATACGATGTGACAAGGGAACTTTGCTTGTAACAGGAAAGTACTTCAAATCAATAAACGCACTTTATTAAGAATCACTTAAGAAATCCAGCAGGACTTGTTTAATCAGTTTTACACAACCTTACACAACCTCTCAAGAGTCTGTAATTTGTCACTGACCAATTCCTAATTCTACCCACACAGCAATAGCTGTGTTTGCTCAAAGGAGCTCCTAAACTCTTCTTCCAAATCAAGAGTGCTCTAATCCCCCCGTGTCTGCTAACTAAACCTAGTTCCTAGGTTCACCCTTATATATGCCCCTAGTCACACAACACTTGCCATGTCTTCAATGCTCCGCATATTCATCAAGGCCAAATAAGGTAATATCAATATTTTCCTTGATTTGCACGTATCCGCTTGCAGCAGTAATCCTTTCTTCGCGCCTTATGTGTTTGACACACTTTCCAGGTGTTCCATGATTTTCCATCTTACAATCTCCCCCTTTTTGTCTGAATGTGGCGTCTCACGCTACCTGTCAAAAGAAACTCAAGGGCAGAGCAAACAATACTATATGATAGTTCAAATCATCCAAGGAAAATGATAGATAAATAGTTAAACATGATTTTAGTGCATAACACCTCTATTGTTCAAGCACCCATAAAAGCCAAAAGCACACAATGAGGATCAAGTGTAGTTCGTAAGAACAAACACTCACAAAATAAAAAAAAGGTTCAACCACTAGGAGCAGCAATCACAAAAAAACACACAAGCCACTATGTTTATCAATCATCAGCTTCATACTCGTGTCTTCCTCCAACTCCATCATCTGGCTCCCCCTCACTCTCAGCATCAGAGTCGTATGGTACTCCAGCATTCCTGGATACGACTAACTTAGGATCAAAAGTCATATTCTCCCCCTGCGTAAGCGCACATTCACACAAAAACAAAGATGTTTAAATTGGGCGTCTTAATTATCTAGAGAGAGGAGAGAGCACTTACCTTTAACACGCTGCTGGATTTTTTGGATGAACTTGGAGAGTTCCGACAGATCTGCTGCTAAATTGGAAGCCCATACAGGTTCTGGGTGACCTGATCCTCTCCCCGCCTTCGGGTCCATGGTGATCTTGGACGGATGACCAATGAGTGGACCATCACCACGATGCCCCGGGACAACTCGCTGAAAGTTGAGCAACTGATAAATGAGATTGAGAAAGGGAAGCACACGGTCCACGGGAGCAGGATGCTTAGCAATTGCAAGGATTTGATCATACACCATCTTGCCGAAGTTGAAATCCTTATTAATCACAAGAGTGTAGACAAAACGAAGTCTGTCTTTGACCATGGTTGTCTTGTTGGTAGTCGGCATCCAGTTTTTGTGCACAGCCAATTCAGAACACCACATCGCTTCGACAAATGACATGATCGGAGGCCTTCCCACCCAAAGCGATTGTTGTCAGTAAGAACACCAATAAATTCTGACAGATCAGCACTGACCCAATCTCCTTCAGAGCAGTACTCAGGCATCAGGAACATACGGTTGATGATTGCAGGTGAGAACTCAAACATAAGCCCTCGAACATAGACATACCGAAGAACATTGCGCACTTCTAGGTCATCAAGATTGGAGTAGAATTCTTTGACGACTTCAGGACAGTAGGGCTCCACATCCATGACGGTATACATCATACCTGTTTGTTCCAGCACTTGCTTCACTTCGTTGAGCTTAGGATCATTGAGTTGAAAGTAAACACCACCATGGAACGAGCGTAGGTCAAAAGGACCTGAAACGGCGCTTTGCGGCTTCGGATGAGAAATCACCATAAGGAGTTTTGCGAGGCCGATCTGAGAACTTGGTCCGTCTGCGCCAGTTGAGAAGAGGAGCTCGGTGTCGAGCGTAGCGACCCTCGGCTTCAAGATATTCGCTGCCTACGAGCAAGCTAGAGTCCACCTCTTCGTCTTCCTCCATAGCGTCAGAGGGTTGAGTTGGGGTTGCATACGAGGCGGTGACGGATGGTTGCCGTAAGGTTGATCCAGTGGACATGGCTTTCTAATGAAGCTCGAGTTGATCCTCCTCAAGATCACGGATAATCAGGAGAGCCTTGTCAGAACGATGATTAGTGTTTCAGAGTTTGAGGAGAGCGTCGGCGAGAGTTTCGTTGTCATTAAGAATGGATCTGCTGATCCGTGCAGATTCCACTAGGGCCTTGCGGGCTTGAGATCGAGTGTGGCGAGTGGGAAGCATGATGATTCGATGCAGGGAGTCAAAAGCACAGTTTCAGAGATTTGCTTAGCTGAGACAGAGAGACGTCTTGTGGCACATGAAACATCAGCATATAACAAGGAGCGGCAACCCTAACTTCCACTTAAAAGAAAAAACTCGGCCCACATTAGTTCACGACTCAAATGGGCCATACTGGCCCACAGCAAAGAATAACAAAAGCAAGGAAATGAAACCATACCCGAGCCCTTTATACTCTAGACACAGCATGATTGACTTGGAGACATACACTTGAACTAGGACCCACGACATTATGTACACACACAGAAATTTGAGCAGCAACCAAGCTTAGAGCCTCACTTAGCCAACGATCTGTAAAGTGAAACTCTATTGTACAGGCCAGAGACAGGTGACTCGTGTATAACACACAAAAGGGAAATGTTAGAAAATTAACTTGCAGGCTCAAGAATGTAGCTAACTCTCAGCTGAGATGCTGTGACAAACTTGATTGATCTCTGTTCTTCGCACTTGACTTCGCATGGGTGATCAGATCAGTGAACGAAGCAGGTATGAGTGAATCAAGCTAGGTGACACTAAATTTTAAGTGATTGTTTATAGTGTACAAAAACTTCAGAGATAGTTTTGCATATGCAGCACCACTCAGCCGAGCTGCTTTCACATAAATTTGGATAACATAACGAATAATGAACATTAACCATCCCTTAAGCTTGGCACAAAACTAAAAGGTTCTGATCATGACGGCTAACAATGCTGAATCATGATTGTGACAGCAATCAGCTCCAGATTGAGTATCAATCATTTCAGACAGGTGACTTTTAGATATACTTCTTGTATTAGATAGCTATTTTATCCACTCATACCAGTATCCCATCCAAACAGTGATCAACACAGATTCAATATGTGGTAGCATCCTGATCCGTATTGAGTGTTTTTCTCACAGGACATTCACTTTTCTGTCTACCATGGAAGTTAGCTGTTTCGGGCTTTATTCAAGTTGCCTGCAAGAGGTTTTGTTTAGGAAAAGCAAGTAATAAATCATACACGAGTAATTCTGCCTGCTCTCCCAACCTGCACCCAACTCAGAGTTCACACAGACCCAACGACTTTCTAAGATATATAAAGCTATTAAGATCTAGTGGTTTAGTGAAGATATAAGCTAGTTGATGTTCGGATGCTACATGTTTAACAATGACGAGTTTCTCTTCGACAAGTTCCCTAACGAAGTGATGTCTAATATCAACATGCTTGGTACGAGAGTGTTGAACTGGATTTTTGGATATGTCAATAGCACTTTTGCTGTCACAGTGAACTGTCATGGGATCAGAATACATACCGTAATCTTCCAGCATCTGCTTCATCCATAGGAGTTGCGTGTAGCAGCTACCCAGCGCCACATATTCTGCTTCAGCTGTTGACAGTGAGACACAATTATGTTTCTTGCTATGCCATGAGATCATATTATTGCCAAGAAAGAAACATCCTCCAGATGTGCTCTTACTATCATCCAAGCATCCAGCCCAATCTGCATCACAAAAACCAGCAAGATTCTCGTTAGTCTCATTTGTGTACTATATACCAAGATCTGATGTCCCTTTGACATATTTTATGATGCGTTTAACTGCATTCATATGAGACACTCGCGGGGATGCTTGATATCTTGCACACAGTCCCACACATAGACACTAGTCAGGTCTGCTGGCCGTAAGATAGAGCAAACTTCCGATCATAGCTCTATAGAGTTTCTCATCAACCTTCTCTCCATCTGTATCCTTAAATAGCTTGATAGAGGTACTCATAGGAGTTGTTGCCACTTTGCTCATTTGAATGTCGAATCTTTTGACCAGATTTTTAGCATATGTGGACTGAGACACAAAGATCCCTCCAGCAACTTGTTTCACCTGAAGTCCCAAGAAGTATTTTAGTTCCCCGACCATACTCATTTCAAATTCTCTAGTCATGGTTGTCACAAACTGCTTCACAAGTCTCTTACTCGTGCTACCAAAGATGATATCATCGACATATACTTGAACAATGAGAATGTCCTTATCTATGTATTGGATAAACAGAGTCTTATCCACATTGCCACGTACAAAGTTAGCTCCCAACAGGAACTGAGTGAGTCATTCGTACCACGCTCTGGGGGCTTGTTTGAGACCATACAGGGCTCTCTTCTGTTTGTAGACATGATCAGGAAACCTCGGGTCTTCAAAACCTCTAGGTTGAGCTACATACACTTCTTCTTGTAGCAAGCCATTCAAAAAGGCACTCTTAACGTCCATTTGAAACAACTTGATATTCAGAAGGCAGGCTATCCCAAACAGCAGACGAATGGATTCAAGACGTGCCACAGGCGCAAACGTCTCATCAAAGTTAACTCCGTCAATTTGAGAGTAACCTTGAGCTACTAACCTTGCTTTGTTTCTCACCACATTCCCTTCTTCATCAATTTTGTTCTTGTATATCCATTTGGTTCCTACTACATTGACATTCTTAGGAACAGGTACGAACTCCCAAACATCTAATCTCCAGAATTGTTCCAGTTATTCATGCATTGCAGAGACCCAGAACTCGTCATTTAATGCTTCAGTGATGTTTCTAGGCTCAATGAAGGATATGAAGCAATTATGCTTGACCATCTCCATTAGAAAACAAGTCAGTCTGACCATTTGCTTAAAATCTATCTCTTTTCCTCGAGTTTGTCGTTTATCAAGAACTCCACCAATCACGTGATATAGTAAGTGGTTCTTTAGTACTTTTACTTGTTTGGATGGGTTAGAGTTAGGCACTTCTTGTGAGGCTTCTGAGTTGTCTGAGACTCTGTCTTTGACAGCCAAGTCATGTTCTGGAAGAGTAGTCACAGTACTGGTGTCTCCAGATGTTTCTGCATTTCCGGGGTCGACTTCTTCCAGCTGATAGTAGCTCTTGTCATCAAAGACTACATTAACGGATTCATGAATCATCTTCGTTCTTTGGTTGTACACCCTGAAGGCCATACTGTGCGTTGAGTAACCAAGGAAAATTCCCTCATCACTCCTGGAATCAAACTTGCCAAGTTGATCTTTCTCATTTAGTATGTAACACACACATCCAAAAATATAAAAATAACTCAGGTTTGGAGTTTTCCTTTCCAAATCTCATACGGTGTGGTGTTAGTCCCTGGTTTGACATAGACTCTGTTGATAATGTAACAAGCTGTATTGATAACTTCTGTCCAAATTCTTGTAGCTACCTTGTTCCCATGAAGCATGGCTCTAGCCATTTGTTGAAGTGTACGGTTTTTCCTCTCAACGACACCATTCTGTTGAGGTGTTCGTGGTGCAGAATATTGATGTCTGATTCCTTGACTATTACAGAATTGATCAAATGCTGCACTTTGAAGTCAACCTCCATGATCACTCCGGATTTGGATGATATCCCCTTTTTCAGTCTTGAGTTGTAATGCCAAGATCTTGAAGCTTTCCGCTGCTTCCGATTTTTCTCTCAAGAACCTAACCCATGTGAATCTGGAAAAGTCATCAACTAGCACAAATATGTACTTCTTACCAGCTATGCTTTCTGTCTGAATTGGCCCCATCAGATCCATATGTAGCAGTTCAAGCACTTTCTTAGTTCGGATCTCACTCAGAGCTTTGTGTTGAATTTTCACTTGTTTGCCTTTGCTGCAAGCTTCACATACTGTGTCAGACAGTGGTTCGAGCTTTGGTATGCCTCTGACAATGTCAGCTTTGACTATCTTGCTCAGTTTGTGTACATTCATGTGTCCAAGTCGTCTGTGCCATAGATCAAGTTGTGACTCTCTCACTGTTAGACACTGACTTGATGTACTCCACATGTAACAATTATTGTCCAATCTTATACCCCTCAGAACAACGTTCCCTTTATCACCCAAGGCATGGCATTCAGTACGAGTAAAGATGACCTTGAGTCCTTCATCACACAGTTGGCTTATACTAATTAAATTCGCCATTAACCCTTCAACGTAATAGACATTGATTAGCCGAGGTTTGTTCTCTCCATTCATGTTTCCGACTCCTTTCATTCTACCTTGACCACCATCACCAAAGGTGACCTTTCCACCTTTAACAGAGTCGAACGAATCAAGTACCCCTTGGTTAGCCGTTATATGCCTCGAGCATCCACTATCGAAATACCAAGGATTCAAAACTTCTGCATCTGTTGACATATATGCTACGTTGCTCTCTAGAGATTGGACTGCGATTAACTCTTGAGTTGTTCTGGAATGTCGAAACCGGGAGAGATGGCACACGAGATTGACAGCCGGTCTATCCTCCTTCCGTGCATTATTGTTTAAGTCACGTTTAGCCACCCAGAATTTTCCGAGACACGTAGGTTCCAGATAGCACTGACTTCTTTTCCAAGCCTTAATCACACTGCTACGCAGTTTAAACTGACGACATTCATTTTTTAAGTGACCTTGGTGCTTGCAGAAGTAGCATCTTTTGTCGACTAACTTTTCTTTTACTAGCAGTGTAGGCTTTACGGTTATTTTTCGGACAGGCTTCACCTCATTCAGACATTTCTTAGAACTTGATTCTTCATTTGAAGTTGAAACCAGCACAAAATCCGACAGTTTAGAGTGAGACACATGTGTTACTCTTGCTGTCCCAGTGTAACCAAGACCCCAATTCACTTTTGGGGGTTGTCCCACGGACGGAATCTCATCCAAGTTTGTTGTGCCTGTATTGAGCATGCGTATTTTCTTGTGATTGTCATTTAGTTCCTGAAGCATAGTCTTAGCTTTTTCTTCTTCCTTTGTACATGCTGCCATGATACGCTCAATATTGACTTCAAGTATTCTGTTTCTTTCCTTTTCACTCTGAAGTTCTCTCTTGAGTGTTTCTGTTTCAGCATCCATCACGACTTATATGTTGTCTTCATTCTCTTGAGACTTCTTCTCATATGTCCTAACAACTGCATCTTTTTTGCATTCAAGGATGTTCAGTTGAGCCTTCATCATTGCCACCTCTCTGATGAGCTGCAGATTCTCATTACTCAAAACCACATTCTTGTTGTACAGATCACTGTATTTACAAGTGAGGTCAAAGTCTTCCTCGCCATCAGTTTCAGAGTCGTGATCTTCTTCAGAGGTGTCATCACTTGCTTTTTCTTGCGATGTGAAGGCTACAAAGTTTAGCATCAGTTCCTGGTTTGATCCATCACTCTCGTCTGAATCACTTTCACTGAAGACTACTAGAGATTTTTCTCTGTTTTTTGAGCTACTTGGATATTCAGTTTTTGTATGACCAAAACCTCGACATTCAACACACTTCAGCTTCTTTCTCTTTGTAAGTGGGCATTCGTTTTTGAAGTGTCCAAAATCTTCACACTCATGGCATTGTAAGTCTTTCTTTCTTCCTGGTCGTTCAGATTCATACTTACGTCCAGTGTCTGACTCAAATCTTCGATCCTTTCTGAAACTTCTATTTTGACCTTTCTCAACTCGCTTCAACATTTTGTTGAAATTTCGGGCCATAAGACTTATATTCTCTTCAATCTGTTTCACTCTGGTATCATCCTTCTCAGCTGCAAAGGCTATCCCCTTCTGATGTTCTGGTTCCTCGGATGCAGCTTCCATCTCTTCAGCTTTTAGCATCCCACATAATTTGTCGAACTTCATATCATCAGTATTCATAGAGTACTTCAGAACCGCCTTATGAGCAGCATACTTAGGAGGAAGACATCGAAGAAGCTTCTTTACCAACTTCTTCTCTTTGTATTTCTTTCCTAAGACTGAGGCCTCATTGGCAATTGTGCTAATCTTTCCCGTGAAGCTCGCTATAAACTCATCCTTTGACATTTTGAGGTTTTCAAATTGGGAAGCTAGATGATCGATTCGAGTCCTTCTAACACTTGTGTCTCCTTCAAAGTGATTGACAAGTGTATCCCAGGCCTCTTTGGCAGACTCGCATCCTTGTATGATCTTAAACTGATCTAGATCAACTGCACCGAAGATGGTTGACATTGCTTTGGAGTTGAATTTTGATGCATTGTTGTCAGCTTATGTCCATCAGTCCTTTGGTTTGAGCTTCACGATGGTCTTTGAGGGAATTGTCTTGTCTTCAGACTTTTCTTCAACCAGTATAGTAGGGGGTTCCCAACCTTCAACCACAGCTGTCCAAGCATCTTCATCTATTCCGCAGATAATGTGACGCATCCTAGCATTCCAATGTCCAAAGTTGCCAGCGTCGAGCATGATAGGTTTCTGAACAGCAATAAGTTCCTTCATCGTTTCCATGAGTTCCACAGGATCTCAACCTGTAGGGTAGATTTTCTAATCCCCGAGGTGACCCGCTCTGATACCAAATAAAGAATACGATGTGACAAGGGAACTTTGCTTGTAACAGAAAAGTACTTCAAATCAATAAACGCACTTTATTAAGAATCACTTAAACAATCCAACATGACTTGTTTAATCAGTTTTACACAACCTTACACAACCTCTCAAGAGTCTGTAATTTGTCACTGACCAATTCCTAATTCTACCCACACAGGAACAGCTGTGTTTGCTCAAAGGAGCTCCTAAACTCTTCTTCCAAATCAAGAGTTCTCTAATCCCCCCGTTTCTGCTAACTAAACCTAGTTCCTAGGGTCACCTTTATATATGCCCCTAGTCACACAGCACTTGGCATGTCTTTAATGCTCTGCATATTCATCAAGGCCAAGGAAGGTAATATCAATATTTTCCTTGATTTGCACGTATCCGCTTGCAGCAGTAATCCTTTCTCCGCGCATAAGGGATCACTCAATGAAAATGATTCCATCTTAGGCAAAATGCTAAAGATAAAAGCACACTTATGCATGCAATTCAAATCTCCTTTCTACCCAAAGATGAATCATAAACATTTCTAAACCCAAAAGTGAACCCCTAAGTCTACCCTTTTCCTAAACTCAACCCTTTACTCTTCTTCATGGCTGGGGAAACTTCTTCTTTTTGCTTGTGTGGTTGCTTCTTTTTGGTTGGGACTTGCTCTTCTTTGTTGTTTTGGCACCTTCTTCACCTTTGGTGGATTGCTTTGGGTCTGATTTCTTCTTTGTGTTGACCCTTCAAAACCTTTAAGTTGCTGGCACCATTCTTTCTAAATACTTAGAGCTTTTACTTCCTTTTACTTAACCACAATGCTAAACTGTTTCCCCTTTTTTACCATTTCAAACTTTTCCCTTTCTTTTCAAAGCATAAAAACATGAAGTTCAAACCACTTTACACTACCCTTTTAACCCGAAACTCCTAACCTAGAATCAAGCTCAAGATGCAAGTTTATATCTATAAGAGAGCTTATTGTTGCCAGCCTTATTCCTAACACTTTTTGCCAAGACAAATTCGAAAATGATATGCAAAGGCCTCACAACTCTCAAGATAGTGTTTAAGCTCAAAAGGAGGTTTTGGTTAAGGGAGTGGATTAACTGTCCCATAAGTATGAGGACCAGCTATTTGGATAAACAAGAGTGGTACAAAAGAAAAAGATAATCCAAATATGTATATGGTAGCCATGGATTCACTTTTCAATGCATAAGACATGATAATTAAAAGTCCAAATTAAAGTTCAAGTTGATAGAGTTGATTTTCAGAGAACAAATGCTTTCAGTATGAAATGAGATGATCAAAATTAGCAATCCAAGCATGGTTCAGTCTTAACTTCTAGCTTTCTTATGATGCATCAAACAACTAACCACTTAAACACTGAAATCATCTCTAAACTCTAAGCACTTTACAAGGAAAACTCATCATTATGCCCTATGCAAATGCAATACGACCTATATGTCAACACTAGACTCAATCCTAAGAGAATGAAGTGCAACTACATGCTTTCTTTTTGGTTTGCAAAAACATGCAAAATTTTTTAAATTTTTCTGATTTTTTTTGTGTTTTTCTATGCCTTATATGAATGCAAGATATGCATGTGACTCAAGATGAAAGAAAAGGAAAAACTAAGAAAACAGAACACAAAGTCAAACCCCAAATCTCTCCTCCCATACTTAAATTACACAGTCCCTTGTGTAATGAAATCAATGAGAGAGAGAAGCAACAAAATATAATACAGAATTAAAAAATATGCAATGGTATAGAAAATGAATAGGATGTGGTACCTGTTTTAGTAAGTGGAGTGGTGGGAGGATCCAGATGTCTGAGGAGACTTGCTAGCTCTCCTCCTGTGATAAACGTTTTTTCTCAAGCAGGATTTATGATGCAGAGAGGTTATCAAAACTCTAATGCATGCAATGTTGTAGTAAGGCAAGCAGGAGAGTGTTAATCCACTTCTAGGAGGCAGAGAATGCACAAATAATGCAAGGTCCTAAGCAAATCTAAGCAAAATGAGACAGTTTATGAGAAATTAACTAAAAACTAGATGCAGCAACCTAAACAGAGTGAAACCTATTTTAAAAATACTAGAAAGGAAGAAACTACCACGAGAAACAAACAGATTGATTAGAGGAAAGAGCTTCGAATTGTTAAAATTCGACTAGTGGATCGACCACAAGATCGACCACTAGATCGAGCAGTAACGATCGATCTCGTCTAAAACCGTAAGAACAACAAATCTAATGACCAGGATGCTATCAGGTAACAAGCGAAAGATGAAATAAGACTTAAAAATTCTAAAAGAAAGGGCCTAGGGTTGAGATTCATGTAAAGGGTTTCAAAGGATCGATCTTGGGTTTGAAACTTTAGATCGACTCACTTGGTGAGGATCTCTAAGCCTTGAAAACAAAACAAGATCTATCCGTGGCTTTCGGTATAGATCACTCTTTCATCCTCTCCTCCAAACCCATGGCTTTTGGTGGAAAGAGAGGTCGAAAGGCAAGGAAAACAGATTTCAAGTAGATGGCTTAACTAGTCCCCCAAACTTCCATGGCTTTTGGGAAGGGGTAACTAGCCTCTAAGGTGTGATCTTCCGAGGTTCCTGGATCCTGTCAAGGTTAGGAACCTCTCGGATCATGAAGCTCTTGAAGGGGTAACTAGCCTCTAAGGTGTGATCTTCAAGCGTTAAGCTTTCAACACCTTAGAAGAGAGAACCTTAAAAATGTTTAGAAAACAAACCAAGATCGAACCATTTCTACCCCTTAATCCTCTCAACCCCGAACCCAAAGGAAACTACTCGCTACACATAGAGTAAATCAAGCAAAGCAGAAGAAACGAGACGATAAACATGAAAGAAAAACTGGATTAAACGATAAAGATTCGAATACAAAAGCTTAAGAGAAAAACTGGTTCAACAATGGTGTTCTTCGTTAAACGAGAGAGAAAACATGAAAGAAAAAGATAAGAATCTAAAAGTAATTCAAAAAGTATCTCGCCGCCTTGCCTAAAATGCCCAAACAAGCCAATGGTCCCCCCTTCGCTAACAGCCAAAAATGGTTGAAAGGACAGAAATCGACCACTGGATCGAGTGGTTCTCTCGATCACATCCGGGCATCGTGTCTTCGGCTCGATCCGGGTCTCGATCTTCTTCGGCTAATCGAATGTTGCATCCGATCTCGGTATCGATCTTCGGGTGGATCGAGTGGTGTACTCGATCTGGCTCTCGCTCTGCATGGCGTCATTTACGTCCGTACCGATTGATCGATTGCTTCACTCAATCTCCATCTCGATCATTCTCCTTGGATCGCCTAGTTGGCTCGATCTTCTGGTCGATCAACTCCTGGATCGACCGGCCATGCTCGATCTGCTGCTTGATCACTGGTCCTTAGCATATTTCCGAGCTCCCACGAACTGCTACATCAGCCTCCACACGCCCACGAACCTCCATGACTCCAAAGCAGCCAGAAACAACCCGAATGTGATGCAAAATGCAAGGAAAATGCATATGCTGATGCAAGAATGCTCTAGGACCCTAAGTGATGCAATCTAACCTAAAACATGATACAAATGCATGAAAAACTAACTAATGAGTATGCAAAATGTATGTAATATGCAATAACATCAACTCCCCCAAACTTACTTCTTGCTTGCCCTCAAGCAACAAAAAACAAGTAAGGAAGAGAGGTTTTTTGAAAAATCAAAGGGGTTTTAAACTTTTTGCAAAGGTGCCTTTCGAATGGATCATCTCAATGTCCTAGTTAACAATTCTAAAATGCTAAGCTTACACTCATACTCCAAAGAACTTAGCCATACTCATCACACAAAGAAATTCAAATCATGACTCTCCTATTCCTAACAATCAAAGAAACTCATCCTTTAACATTCATTAACATTCGAACCATGAATCAAACTTATGCACTTTAAAGCAAAACACATTTGGCTAAGGGTTATGGTTATGAGCATAGAATGATCTCATTTGAAAAGGGTTTATAATCATAACAAGGGTTTCTCTCAAAAATGGTTTGAACTTATGCATAATGCTAAAGGTAAAGACAATTTATGCATACATGATTAGATTCTCATCTACCCATGTAAACTATCAAATGATCCTATACCCCTCTCATTTAAGAAATTTAATCCTCACTCACCACTTAAGAGTCTACCCTTTTTCTCACACTTAGCAATCCCCAATTCAAAATAAAGACATTTTTAAACTTTTTAGGCTAGTGAAAAGATTTTAAAAATATTTTGGGTTTTTTTGTTCAATAACCATAATCGAAAAACAATCGAGGAATATAGCTATGATATTTGAAAAATTGGTAAACTAACTATGGCCCACAATCAATTATCGAAAATAACCTTGTACTATATGATACTATATACTATACTATATATAATTTTATGGAATAGTCCAATTTGAAATAGTATATACAAAAAAAAAGAGGAAGGAAAGGAAAAACACGAAAGAGAAGGGGAGGAGAGGAAAGCGGAGGCAAAGAGAGGGGGAGGGAAAGATGAGAGATGAGATGAGCCGATGTGAGCAGAGGAAAGGAAATGAAAAAGGATGAGAAGAGAAGAGAAGATCGTAAAGGAAAGAAATTAAACAAAAAACAAAAAGGGTAATTTTGTATATATTGTAGAATATATGAAGAATACTATAGCACCTACTTTGCTATGGTTAATTTATGAATTTAGCTTGGAAATATGGTCATATGACCCAATTTCCCAAATATTTTGCTCTTAGAAATTTCTTATTAGTAGCTCTCTTATTATTATTATCTTTTTTCTTTTCATTTTTTTTCTTTATTTGGCACTTAGGCTCTTTTTATTTCTTTTTCTTTTCTTTTCTCTTCTTTTTTTATTTTTTATTTTTACTTATTGTGAGAGAGCTACTTTCTGAAATTAGAGCATACTTAGTTTTTAAAAGCAAACCTTTCACTTAAAACCTCATTTCTTTCCCTAAAACACAAACTCTTTGAAACCGAAACAAATAGACAAGAAAGCAACCCCAATGATCCCCCAAACTTATCCTAAGCCAATACCTAGCTTCAAAATGCAAAGCTAGCAATCAATATGAAAACCAAATCATGTCGCCTAAATCTAACACTTTATGCCAAGTTCAAACCGAAAGTAAGGCCTCACAAAGATGTCACACAAGAGCATTTGGCTTCAAAGGAGGGTAAGGTTCAAGGAGGGAGTTCTACTTAGGCTCACAAAGATTGGTAAAAAGGAAGAAGAGAGCCTAAATATTTTAAAGCCATGTGTTCATTTTCAAATGCATAAGAATGATAATTAGAGTTTCAAATTAAGGTCTTCACTTATTAGAATGAGTTTCAAATCATGAGAGTTTAATTCAAGCCACGAAAATCCTAACTAGTGATCCAAGCATGGTTAGAACTTACTTTCAAAGCATAAACAAAGCATTAGAGAACTACCAACTAGGGCATTGAAATGATTCATAAGTAAAAACACCTTTTTAAGAAATTCTAACCCCTTATGCAAAATGCAAACAACCTAGGTGATATGAGAAACTCTAGACTCAATCCTAACATGTTTTTTAAAAAGATGAATGCAACTACATGAATCTTTGAAAAAAAAATTTAAAAATTTTAGCAATTTTTGATGACCTAAGACTCAAGGATGCAAAAAGGAAAATAAGATCAAAGAACACAAGATTAAATCACACAAGTACTCCCCCAAACTTGCTTGACACCGTCCCGGTGGCAAACTCATCCGAAGGAGCATCAAAACACAATGCAAGAAACAAATATGAGCGGTTATATACAATGGAAGAAGGTTGTTACCTCTGGTCTAGGCTCGGCTGAAACTTGAGGATGTTCCAGAGGAGCTAGAGATCGTTGCTTTGCCTTTGTCAGCTGGTTCTTGGAGAGAATGGCGTGCCGGCTGAATGTTGTCTCCTTGGGTCTCGCGGATCACAACTCCTCCGGTTGAGAGCCTTCTCTTCTCGGGTTGTTGCATCTCTTTGCTTGCAGGTGGCTTAGGCTGGCCTCCCTGAAGTGCTTTAACTTTCTTCCCAAGCTTCTTCAGCATCTTCCCTTGCCACTTGTTAATCTTCCTTTGCATCTCTACCACCGATGCTAGGAACTTCTCGGTTTTTGTCCTCGGTTCAAAGTCCAGCTTGGGAAGTGTGTAAGCCTCGGGCATCTCGTCTTCCGTGCCTGGAGACTCTGACCTTTGACGTGGGGCAATGGCTGAAGCAGGCGGTCCTCCTAAAGGGGCAAAGCATTCTTCCTCCGTGGGTAAGAACTCGATGTTCCCAACACCAAGCAGCTCGGTTTCATCTTTGTTGGGGAGGATGCACACTCTCTTCTTGTCTTCGTTATCTATGAAGAGGTAGGCATAGAACCCTTCTGCTGGCGTGCGTCCCAAGCTATCAGTATTCCTCATGTATGGTTCATCCATGAAAGCTCTGTTTGGAACGTGAGCAAAGTCATGGATGGGCACACCGGCTTGCACGAATAAAGGAGTAAGGAAACCGCCAATGTAGGAGGAGGTTGCCTTGCACCGTAAGGCATAAGCCTTGTACTTCACCAAGGAAGCCGCGAGCACACAGCCGTAGTTCACCTCATCGCCGAGTTCATCTTCTATGGGCTCTTCATTCGCATCCGGATCAGACACCAAGTGCTTCACACCTTGGAACAGGAAGCACAGCTCTGTCTTCGTGACAGTAGGAGCAACAGCCCTTCCACTGAATGTATTGGCAATCAGCTTCAGAGTATACCTCAGCACCGGACTCCTAACTCGCTTGATCTTGGCGGTGTTGGCTTTGTAGTCTTCATTGCTGATCAGATCCCAAAACTCGTCGGCTTTCTTGAAGGCTGGGAACTCGACCTTGTGTGCATCAGCGTTGAGACCGTAGGCTTGGCATAGCTCAGGGATGGAGAGTGTGTAAGCTTGACGGCCAACTTTGAAGTAGAGGCGGCCTTGTCCTTCTCCTTCTTGTGCTTGCTCTTCTCTGGTTCTCTTTGGTGCCATTGTTCCTGAAACAAGATTCTAAGGATATTGATAAGTAAGAGGCGATTTGATGAGAATGAGAGAAGAGAAGGAGAGAATTTATAATAACTACCCTTGAATTTTGGGGAATAAATAAAAATCATAGCTAAATAAAAGGAAATCAAATCTTTAGATTCTGAAAAATCTGGAATTATTCCATTTACTTAGCTAGTTTTAAAAATTCAAAATCAATCCTATATTCTAAAACAAGATCTTGCAGATTTAAAAGAGATTTTCTTAAAATAAAATCATTAAATTTGAAAATACCTTTGCAAGAAGTTTAGAATATCTTTTGCTAGCTCTTAAAAAGTAAAACTCTCACTCTCTTTGTTTAAAAATCTCGAGCAAAACAGGAATGAGAGGGTGAGAGGATGTTTGAAA
This sequence comes from Thlaspi arvense, assembly GCA_911865555.2. Classification (NCBI taxonomy): domain Eukaryota; kingdom Viridiplantae; phylum Streptophyta; class Magnoliopsida; order Brassicales; family Brassicaceae; genus Thlaspi; species Thlaspi arvense. The sequence goes on along the minus strand of OU466859.2, from coordinate 31,270,150 downwards.
CATTTAAAGACTTAGCAAAACCAAAACAATGGGTGGTCAAAGTGGTTTCTGACAAAGTCTTGGTCAAGGCACATCTTTCATGGTCAAAGATGCTTGCCTTGACCAAGTTTTGAATTTAAAAATTGCAGGGAAAGGAGTAAAGGAGGGAAAGAAAATTGTTACCTCGGTATGAGATCGAGTCCATTTGGTCGATCTAGGACTCGATCTCATGCCCAAAATGGCTTAGATCGAGAGGGTTACTCGATTTGAGACTCGATTCATAGTGAATCGAATCCTGGATCGATTGGCTCTCTCGATCATTGAGATGTTGGCTCCTCGGCTAAGTCCTAATGATCGAGCTATGTCCTCGATTTAGGGGTCGATTTGGCATAGATCGAGTGATGGATCGAGTCGAGTGATCGATCAGTTTTCAACAGATTTTCCCGAGAGAAATTAGATCGGTCGATCCGATTTGGATCGATCGATCCTTTTTCATCAAGGTTGATCTTGTCATTCGATCTCGTCTAGATCGACTGGCTCCTCTAGATTCACTGACTCGATCTAGCAAAGATCGAGCCAGAATCAGTCGATCTAGCACTCGATCTCTAGCCTTATTCTAACTCCTATTGCCTCTTTAAGACCTCAAAGTCAAGGTTTAGACTCCTTATACCTGTTCCTACACACTTGCAAAATAAAAGCATAAAACTGAAAGGGAAATAAAGCAGAAGTATGTACAAGATAAACATGGGAATGCCTCCCAAGTGCGCTTTCTTTAACGTATTTAGCTAGACCTTACTTGGTCTAAGCGGATGGTGGGTCTTGGAGAAGCACCGAGGTACTCTCCTTGTCAAAGCTGTCTGCCAAGTAGGGCTTGACTCTGTGTCCGTTGACGGTGAAGGCACTGCCACTTTTTCCCATCAGAGTAACAGCTCCATACGGCAAGACTTCTTGAATCACGAACGGTCCGCACCACCTTGATTTCAGCTTCCCCGGGAAGTGCTTGAGCCTCGAGTTGTACAGCAACACCAGTCCTCCTTCCTTAAGCTCCTTGGCAACCAACTTCTTATCATGAGCCTCCTTAGTCCGCTCCTTGTATATCTGGGAGCTCTCGTAAGCATTCAGCCTGAACTCGTCCAGTTCGTGTAGCTGAATAAGGCACCTCTCCTGAGCCGTCTTGAGATCAAAGTTCAGCCTCTTTACAGCCCACAATGCACGGTGTTCCAGCTCAACCGGGAGGTGACAGCCCTTGCCATAGAGTAAGGTGAAAGGAGTTGTACCAATCGGCATCTTGAAAGCGCGTCATCCAGCTTCACTGACCAGTCTTTCCTTGTTGCTCCGACGGTCTTCTCTAGGATAGCCTTGATTTGCCTATTGGAGACCTCCACTTGACCGCTTGTTTGAGGATGATACGGTGTAGCCACCTTGTGCTTAACCCCATACTTTCTCAAGAGGTTCTCAAAGACCTTGTTTATAAAGTGGCTTCCTCCATCACTTATAACAACCTTGGGTACCCCAAACCTTTGGAAGATGATACTCCTGAACAGCTTGATCACAACCTTAGAGTCATTTGTAGGGGAAGCAACAGCCTCAACCCATTTAGAGACATAATCCACAGCTACTAAGATGTATTTGTTGCCGTATGAAGAGGGAAAAGGCCCCATGAAGTCAATCCCCCACACATCGAACACGTCAACCTCGAAGATAGGAACTTGAGGCATTTCGTTCCTCTTGGTTATATTCCCTGCTCGCTGACATGCCTCACATCTGTTCACAAACTCGTGTGCATCTTTAAAAATGGAGGGCCACCAGAAACTGGCTTGCAACACCTTCGTGGCAGTCTTGAATGAGGCGAAGTGTCCTCCGTAGGAAGAGCCATGGCAATGATAGAGGATGTCCCTGGCTTCTTCCTTTGTAACACATCTCCGGTACAAGCTGTCTACTCCTCTTTTGTATAGGTAAGGCTCGTCCCAAAAGTAGTCACTAGCCTCCCTCAAAAATCTCTTCTTGTGATAGCTGTTGAGATGTGTTGGCTCCTCACCACACGCTAGGTAGTTCACCACGTCAGCATACCACGGTACATCCTCCTCTTTAAAACTCAACACTTCCTCAAACCTCCCTTCTAGCTTCCCACAAACAGCAGTAGTAATCGCCATAAGCTGCTCTTCTGGAAGAGAGTCATCTAAAGGGAGAGATTCGTTGATCCTTAACCTTGAGAGGTGGTCAGCGACTCCATTTTCTATCCCTTTCTTGTCTTTAATCTCCATGTCAAACTCCTGGAGTAACAGAATCCATCTTAAGAGCCGAGGCTTAGTGTCTTTCTTCGAGTAGATGTATCATAGGGCAGCGTGATCCGTGTATACAATAGCCTTGGAACCAACGAGATATGATCTGAACTTCTCAAAGGCGAAGACTACTGCAAGCAGCTCCTTCTCCGTAGTGGTGTATCGTGATTGCATGTCATCCAAGGTCCTTGAAGCGTAGTAGATCACATGCAGCTTCTTGTCTTTCTTCTGACCAAGGACGGCTCCTACGGCGTAGTCACTAGCATCACACATGATCTTAAAGGGAAGAGACCAGTCTGGTGCTTGGACTATAGGGGCTGATGTAAGGGCTTCTTTGATGGTCACGAAAGCCTTCAAACACTCCTCATCGAATACAAACTCAGCTTCCTTGCACAACAGCCGTGTAAGAGGGCGTGCAATCTTGGAGAAATCCTTGATGAAACGCCTGTAGGACCCTGCGTGCCCCAAGAAGCTTCTGATCCCTTTCACATTAACCGGCGGCTCTAGACCCATTATGACCTCCACCTTAGCCTGATCAACCTCAATACCCTTCTCTGAAATCTTGTGACCGAGCACTATCCCTTCCTTAACCATGAAGTGGCATTTCTCCCAGTTCAGCACCAGGTTTGTCTCTTCACAACGTTTAAGTACCCTACAAAGATTCAACAAACAAGCAGGAAAGGACGCACCATACACAGAGAAATCATCCATGAATATCTCTACCATCTCCTCTATAAGATCAGAGAAGATAGACATCATACACCGCTGAAAAGTAGCCGGTGCATTACATAATCCAAACGGCATCCTTCGATATGCAAAGGTACCGTAGGGACATGTGAAAGTCGTCTTCTCCTGATCGTTTGGGTGGATAGGAATTTGAAAGAAACCACTATACCCATCGAGAAAACAGTAGTAAGGGTGATTTGCAAGCTTCTCAAGCATTTGATCAATAAAAGGCAAGGGGAAATGGTCTTTTCTAGTCGCAAGGTTAAGTTTTCTATAGTCAATACACATTCTATGACCAGTAATGGTCCTAGTTGGGATAAGTTCATCCTTTTCATTTCTTATGACCGTGATCCCTCCCTTCTTAGGCACCACGTGTACAGGGGAAACCCACGTGCTGTCACTTATGGGATAGATCACGTCAGCCTCTAAAAGCTTAAGGATTTCCTTCTTAACAACCTCTTTCAAGTTAGGATTCAAACGCCTTTGATGTTCTACAGAAGTGGCGTTCTCATTATCCAAGTGAATCCTATAAGTGCATAGCATTGGTGAAAGGCCCTTGATGTCACTTAAAGAGTACCCAATGGCCTTCCTATACTTTCTCAGCTCAGTTAGGAGCGAGTGCAACTCATCATCACTAAGGTTTTCGTTCACTATCACGGGATAGGTGTCATTAGGCCCTAAGAAAGCATACCTTAGCCCTTTTGGGAGCTCCTTTAGGTCCACCTTTGGGGCTAACAGCTCACTCCAGTCATCCTCGTGGCTGTTGTTGTTGCTTTCCTCCTTGGAACTCTCCCTTGAACTCGAGGCATGGCCCTTCAGACTGCTTTCCTCCATCGCTATCCCTTCTGAGATCGAGTCCTCCGGTCGATTCTCATCTCGATGTCGTCTAGATCGAGCCATTTCACTCGATTCACTTACTCGATTTGATATGGATCGAGTAAGGGATCGAGACGCTGAGTCGATCTCTTGATTGGACTCCAAAATGATCGGGAGGTCTCTCTCGATCGTCGACTCGATTGTTTTTCCTGATCGAGCATTGGTCTCGATCTGTCCATCGATTGTTGCGCCGGATCGAGTTGTGCTCTCTATTGACTTGTCGATCTGTCCCCTAGATCGAGTGATAGCGTCGATCTCGGGGTCGATCTCTAGGCAGCAACCTTCTTCATTCTTAAAAATCCTCCTCGAATCCAGCAGGTTCACGTACTCTTGGGTTCTCTGATCCACATAGCCAAACTCCCCTGGCTCCTTAGTGAGTGCTAGCTTCAGATGGTCTTCTAGAGCTAGCTCTTCCAGCAACTCATCCGCCAAGGCATCCATCGTTTCGATATAGAAAGCTTGTCCTTCAATGGTTGGCTTCTTTAGAACCTTGTTGATGTCAAATTCTAGCCTGATCTCCTTCCCCAAATGCAAGGCAATCTTCCCATTCTTCACATCTATTATAGCCCCGGCGGTTGCAAGGAACGGTCTCCCTAAGATAAGTGGGTCTTTAGGCTCCTCGTCCATCTCCAATACTACAAAGCCTGTAGGTACGTTTACACCACTGATCTGTACCGGTAAGTCTTCAAGAAGCCCCACTGGTAACCTCACGCTTCTATCAGCCAGCACCAATGAGATCCGACAGTTTTTAAACCGAGTGAAACCAAGCTTCTTAGCCACGGAGTGAGGCATCAAGTTTATGCTAGCCCCGAGATCACATAAGCAACTCTTGAACTCTAGAGGACCCAAAGCACAGGGTATAGTGAAGCTTCCAGGGTCTCCCAGCTTCTTAGGCACTATCTCCTTATGAATAACCGCACTACACTCTTCACTTAGTACAAGTACCTCCTTGCTTTCTTTGTTCTTCTTCACAAGGGTGTCCTTGAAAAACTTGGCGCACTTGGGCATCATAGCGAGACAGTCTACAAGAGGCAGCTTGATTTCCACGTCTTTTAGGTGCTTCTCAAACAAGATCTGGTGCTTCTCTATAAGCTGCTTTTTGAAACGACCGGGAAATGGCAACTTCGGTACGTAAGGTGGGGGCACGTAGTCATTCTTCTCCTTGGTGGTTAGCTCAGCTTTCTTCTCGGCTACCGCCTTATCTCCTCTCCTTGGCCCTTGGATCCAAACGTTGTCAAAGTTTATCTCATCACCATCAGCCGCAGGTTTACCCTCCCCCTCTTGAATTACAACGTCCTCGTTGTTCTTGGTAGAGACCGGAGGTTCGAGCTCTTTGCCGCGTCTCAACGTTATACCATTGACATACTCCTTGGGATTTTGTTCACACTTTCCCAGAAGACTGTTCTGACCACTCGTGCTTGCTTTTCCCTTCTCCAGCTGCTTGATCTTGTTGTTTAGGTTGGTGATTTGAGTGGAGAAGTCAGTTAGAGATGAATCTAGCCGAGTGTTCATTTCAGCAAACTTTTGGTTGGTTGAAGCTTGCCCTTGTATTAGCTGTTGAAACATTGCTTGAACCGGATCAACTTGTTGTTGCATCGGTTGTTGTTGCTGAGGTGTAAAGCCCGGAGGCTAGTTAGGAGTATAACCCTTGTTGTGTTGTTGTTGCCCTTGAAAGTTGCCTTGTCCTTGACCTTGGAATCCACTACTCGGTTGAAACCTTTGTTGTAAGGGATGAAAGGTTTAGCTTGTTGAGCAGGGTACACTTGATCTTTAGGGTTGGCTACATTGGTGCTTCGGTAAGAGAGGTTGTTGTTCTGGTAGCCTTGGTTGTAGCCTTGAGACTTGTAGTTGTTCTGTCCGGCTACCCAATTTGCTTCTTCTTGGCTTAGCTCTAACTCCTCTTGGTTCTCCTCAGCTTCACCAATAAAGTGAACATGCTTCTGATTTGCTAACACCAGCTTGTCAATCTTTTCATGCAACGATTTGAGCTCCTTCTTGTGAGACTCTAACTCTGATCCTCTCGGTACTCGGTCATAATCTTCAGCATAGTTTCCATCACTCAACGCCAGGTTTTCTATCAGCTCCATACCCTCTTCTACCTCTTGACCGAGGAAGTTCCCTTTGCTAGCTGTATCAAGCAACAACCGGATCTTTGGTGAAGCTCCACGGTATATGGTACTGAGTAGTGTCTCCTCGCTGAACCCGTGATGAGGACATTGGATCGTGTAATCTTTGAAACGCTCCATTGCCTCGTTGAATGTCTCGTTGTTCCTTTGAGTGAAACCACTGATTTTGCTTCTCAACCGAGCTGTCCTGGTGCTTGAGAAGAACTTTGAGAGAAATGCCTTCTTACACTCAGCCCATGATGTGATGGTGCCTTGTGGGAGGGTCTTCTCCCAATGTCTAGCTTTGTCTCCGAGTGAAAAGGGTAAGAGATGCAGCTTGAAAGCATCTTCGGATATGCCATTGATCTTGATCATCCCACATACTTGCTCGAAATTGTCCAAGTGCTCCAAGGGGTCTTCCATTGCTAAGCCGTGCAACTTGTTGTTTTGCATTGGAGATGAAACCTGGCTTGATCTCGAAGTTATTGTTTTGTACCGGAGGAGGAGTGATCCCAAACCTATTGTGGTGGGTATTGGGAGCATCTCGGCTCCAATGATCCTCGGGGGTCTAGCCAGATGTTGGGGGTTTCCATTGCCCCGTCCTGCTGGAGGAGGTCCTTCTGGATGCTCGTGTTCAGCCATAGCTTCAAAGTCAACCAAACCGTGCTGAACAATCTCCTCAAAGGCTCTTGTTTGCTCTCTGACTCTCCTTTGCCGTGAGTGACCAAGTTGATGAATGTTGTCTAAGGGTTGTAGAAGATTGTTGTCTCCCCTTGAACGAAGATTCATGTACCTGAAAACACACGTTTGAGAGTAGATGTATTAGTAACTTGAAAAAGGTAATGACTTCGTCTTTGCTAAAACCCAAATCTCTATGTTCTCTAAACACTCCTAGAATGGCAACGGCGCCATTTGATAAACGTTTTTTCTCAAACAGGTTTTATGATGCAGAGAGGTTATCAAAACTCTAATGCATGCAATGTTGTAGTAAGGCAAGCAGGAGAGTGTCAATCCACTTCTAGGAGGCAGAGAATGCACAAAGAATGCAAGGTCCTAAGCAAATCTAAGTAAAATGAGACAGTTTATGAGAAATTAACTAAAAACTAGATGCAGCAACCTAAACAGAGTGAAACCTATTTTAAAAATACTAGAAAGGAAGAAACTACCACGAGAAACAAACAGATTGATTAAAGGAAAGAGCTTCGAATTATTAAAATTCGACTAGTGGATCGACCACAAGATCGACCACTAGATCGAGCAGTAACGATCGATCTCGTCTAAAACCGTAAGAACAACAAATCTAATGACCAGGATGCTATCAGGTAACAAGCGAAAGATGAAATAAGACTTAAAGATTCTAAAAGAAAGGGCCTACGGTTGAGATTCATGTAAAGGGTTTCAAAGGATTGGTCTTGGGTTTGAAACTTTAGATCGACTCACTTGGTGAGGATCTCTAAGCCTTGAAAACAAAACAAGATCTATCCGTAGCTTTCGGTATAGATCACTCTTTCATCCTCTCCTCCAAACCCATGGCTTTTGGTGGAAAGAGAGGTCGAAAGGCAAGGAAAACAGATTTCAAGTAGATGGCTTAACTAGTCCCCAAAACTTCCATGGCTTTTGGGAAGGGGTAACTAGCCTCTAAGGTGTGATCTTCCAAGGCTCCTGGATCCTGTCAAGGTAAGGAACCTCTCGGATCATGAAGCTCTTGGCGTGAGAGTCTTCAAGCATTAAGCTTTCAACACCTTAGAAGAGATAGCCTTAAAAACGTTTAGAAAACAAACCAAGATCGAACCCTTTCTACCCTTTAATCCTCTCAACCCCGAACCCAAAGGAAACTACTCGCTACACATAGAGTAAATCAAGCAAAGCAGAAGAAACGAGACGATAAACATGAAAGAAAAACTGGATTAAACGATAAAGATTCGAATACAAAAGCTTAAGAGAAAAACTGGTTCAACAATGGTGTTCTTCGTTAAACGAGAGAGAAAACATGAAAGAAAAAGATAAGAATCTAAAAGTTATTCAAAAAGCATCTCGCCGCCTTGCCTAAAATGCCCAAACAAGCCAATGGTCCCCCCTTCGCTTACAGCCAAAAACGGTTGAAAGGACAGAAATCGACCACTGGATTGAGTGGTTCTCTCGATCACATCCGGGCATCGTGTCTTCGGCTCGATCCGGGTCTCGATCTTCTTCGGCGAATCGAGTGTTGCATCCGATCTCGGTATCGATCTTCGGGTGGATCGAGTGGTGTACTCGATCTGGCTCTCGCTCTGCATGGCGTCATTTACGTCCGTACAGATTGATCGATTGCTTCACTCGATCTCCGTCTCGATCATTCTCATTGGATCGCCTAGTTGGCTCGATCTTCTGGTCGATCAACTCCTGGATCAACCGGCCATGCTCGATCTGCTGCTCGATCACTGGTCCTTAGCATATTTCCGAGCTCCCACGAACTGCTACATCAGCCTCCACACGCCCACGAACCTCCATGACTCCAAAACAGCCAGAAACAACCTGAATGTGATGCAAAATGCAAGGAAAATGCATATGCTGATGCAAGAATGCTCTAGGACCCTAAGTGATGCAATCTAACCTAAAACATGATACAAATGCATGAAAAACTAACTAATGAGTATGCAAAATGTATGCAATATGCAATAACATCATCCTGTGCCTCCTCTTATAAGTCCTTAGAGATGGCGTTGCTTCTTGTGGTGGGGCAACCCAGCTTGACCATAATTGCTCAGCTTGAGAAGATGTACCTTGATTACCCCATTGCCATGGTTGTTGACCCTCAGAAGGGATGGGAATTGGCGCTTCCCATGCTGATGGAATATAGGTCCTTGGCTCATATGATGAAGCCCTTGGTTGTGCCCATGTTCCCCATTAATCACTTGGCTATGCATGAAAGGAATGTCTTCCATGGGGGTTCCAAACAGCTTCCTCTTCTTCAGTTGGGTCAGCTTGTGGCATTGGCTCTTCTTGATGAGAAGTGTGCTCATGAGTGTGGCTCTGATGGGAAGCTCCTCCTAATTTAGCTTTGTTCTTCTTGAACTTCCCTTTAACCATTTTCCCCAACTTCTTAATGGCTTTGTCTTGCCACTTACACCATTTTTGAAGGGTGTTGATGTGCTCATGAGCAGACTTCATAGAGCTCTCTTGGCTTTGGCCTCCATAAGGTTTAAAGTGGAACTGCTTTGATCTGTAGTTCAACACTTCTTCTTCATCTTGGGTTTCCCCTTGGCTTTCAGCGCCAGCAGTAGCATCTTCATGGACTTCTTCTTCACCTTCTTCTCTTCTCTCTTCTCTAACTTCTTCTTCAACATCTTCTTGTTCTTCTTCCTCACTAGCTTCTTCTCTAACTTCAGGAACAGGGCCGCCTTTGTAGAGCTGATCTTCACTTGGGTTGAAACTGATGTTGCTCTTCATGGTGATGGATGTGAGCCTTGGATTAGGGAGGAAGACTCTTGCTGGATCCTTTAAGTCATTGAGGAACTTGTAGACATGCTTGTCTTGGATGCTCTTCTAAATGAAATGGCTTCCCTTAAGATAGTCCATATCTATCCACAATGGTTCCAGAGCATCTTTCTCAGGTTCCTCAAGGTCTACTCCACTAGCCATAAGAACAGTTGTCACAACTCCTCCAATGTGGAGCTGTGGGTTCTTCGCCCTTTTCCCTTTGTGCATGATCAAGCTCTTGTAGGTTAAGAGCTGCTCCATCAGCATGATGACAAAGCATGAGAGCTTGGTTGGTGGCTCTAGTGTTGTTCCATTTATGCTGGTGCCTACGAGCTCATACATCCCAAAGTACAGGAAGTCTCTCTCCTTTCCAGTGAGGTTTGTTGTTTCTTTTCTTGCAAAGAATGTAAGCTTTCAACACCTTAGAAGAGATAACCTTAAAAATGTTTAGAAAACAAACCAAGATCGAACCCTTTCTACCCCTTAATCCTCTCAACCCCGAACCCAAAGGAAACTACTCGCTACACATAGAGTAAATCAAGCAAAGCAGAAGAAACGAGACGATAAACATGAAAGAAAAACTGGATTAAACGATAAAGATTCGAATACAAAAGCTTAAGAGAAAAACTGGTTCAACAATGGTGTTCTTCGTTAAACGAGAGAGAAAACATGAAAGAAAAAGATAAGAATCTAAAAGTAATTCAAAAAGTATCTCGCCGCCTTGCCTAAAATGCCCAAACAAGCCAATGGTCCCCCCTTCGCTAACAGCCAAAAATGGTTGAAAGGACAGAAATCGACCACTGGATCGAGTGGTTCTCTCGATCACATCCGGGCATCGTGTCTTCAGCTCGATCCGGGTCTCGATCTTCTTCGGCTAATCGAATGTTGCATCCGATCTCGGTATCGATCTTCGGGTGGATCGAGTGGTGTACTCGATCTGGCTCTCGCTCTGCATGGCGTCATTTACGTCCGTACCGATTGATCGATTGCTTCACTCAATCTCCATCTCGATCATTCTCCTTGGATCGCCTAGTTAGCTCGATCTTCTGGTCGATCAACTCCTGGATCGACCGGTCATGCTCGATCTGCTGCTTGATCACTGGTCCTTAGCATATTTCCGAGCTCCCACGAACTGCTACATCAGCCTCCACACGCCCACGAACCTCCATGACTCCAAAGCAGCCAGAAACAACCTGAATGTGATGCAAAATGCAAAGAAAATGCATATGCTGATGCAAGAATGCTCTAGGACCCTAAGTGATGCAATCTAACCTAAAACATGATACAAATGCATGAAAAACTAACTAATGAGTATGCAAAATGTATGTAATATGCAATAACATCAACTCCCCCAAACTTACTTCTTGCTTGCCCTCAAGCAACAAAAAACAAGTAAGGAAGAGAGGTTTTTTGAAAAATCAAAAGGGTTTTAAACTTTTTGCAAAGGTGCCTTTCGAATGGATCATCTCAATGTCCTAGTTAACAATTCTAAAATGCTAAGCTTACACTCATACTCCAAAGAACTTAGCCATACTCATCACACAAAGAAATTCAAATCATGACTCTCCTATTCCTAACAATCAAAGAAACTCATCCTTTAACATTCATTAACATTCGAACCATGAATCAAACTTATGCACTTTAAAGCAAAACACATTTGGCTAAGGGTTATGGTTATGAGCATAGAATGATCTCATTTGAAAAGGGTTTATAGTCATAACAAGGGTTTCTCTCAAAAATGGTTTGAACTTATGCATAATGCTAAAGGTAAAGACAATTTATGCATACATGATTAGATTCTCATCTACCCATGTAAACTATCAAATGATCCTATACCCCTCTCATTTAAGAAATTTAATCCTCACTCACCACTTAAGAGTCTACCCTTTTTCTCACACTTAGCAATCCCCAATTCAAAATAAAGACATTTTTAAACTTTTTAGGCTAGTGAAAAGGTTTTGAAAAATATTTTGGGTTTTTTTGTTCAATAACCATAATCGAAAAACAATCGAGGAATATAGCTATGATATTTGAAAAATTGGTAAACTAACTATGGCCCACAATCAATTATCGAAAATAACCTTGTACTATATGATATTATATACTATACTATATATAATTTTATGGAATAGTACAATTTGAAATAGTATATACAAAAAAAAAGAGGAAGGAAAGGAAAAACACAAAAGAGAAGGGGAGGAGAGGAAAGCGGAGGCAAAGAGAGGGGGAAGGAAAGATGAGAGATGAGATGAGCTGATGTGAGCAGAGGAAAGGAAATGAAAAAGGATGAGAAGAGAAAAGAAGATCGTAAAGGAAAGAAATTAAACAAAAAACAAAAAAGGGTAATTTTGTATATATTGTAGAATATATGAAGAATACTATAGCACCTACTTTGCTATGGTTAATTTATGAATTTAGCTTGGAAATATGGTCATATGACCCAATTTCCCAAATATTTTGCTCTTAGAAATTTTTTATTAGTAGCTCTCTTATTATTATTATCTTTTTTCTTTTCATTTTTTTTCTTTATTTGGCACTTAGGCTCTTTTTATTTATTTTTCTTTTCTTTTCTCTTCTTTTTTTTTTTTTATTTTTACTTATTATGAGAGAGCTACTTTCTGAAATTAGAGCATACTTAGTTTTTAAAAGCAAACTTTTCACTTAAAACCTCATTTCTTTCCTTAAAACACAAACTCTTTGAAACCGAAACAAATAGACAAGAAAGCAACCCCAATGATCCCCCAAACTTATCCTAAGCCAATACCTAGCTTCAAAATGCAAAGCTAGCAATCAATATGAAAACCAAATCATGTCGCCTAAACCTAACACTTTATGCCAAGTTCAAACCAAAAGTAAGGCCTTACAAAGATGTCACACAAGAACATTTGGCTTCAAAAGAGGGTAAGGTTCAAGGAGGGAGTTCTACTTAGACTCACAAAGAGTGGTAAAAAGGAAGAAGAGAGCCTAAATATTTTAAAACCATGTGTTCATTTTCAAATGCATAAGAATGATAATTAGAGTTTCAAATTAAGGTTTTCACTTATTAGAATGAGTTTCAAATCATGAGAGTTTAATTCAAGCCACGAAAATCCTAACTAGTGATCCAAGCATGGTTAGAACTTACTTTCAAAGCATAAACAAAGCATTAGAGAACTACCAACTAGGGCATTGAAATGATTCATAAGTAAAAACACCTTTTTAAGAAATTCTAACCCCTTATGCAAAATGCAAACAACCTAGGTGATATGAGAAACTCTAGACTCAATCCTAACATGTTTTTTAAAAAGATGAATGCAACTACATGAATCTTTGAAAAAAAAATTTAAAAATTTTACTAATTTTTGATGACCTAAGACTCAAGGATGCAAAAAGGAAAATAAGATCAAAGAACACAAGATTAAATCACACAAGTACTCCCCCAAACTTGCTTGACACCGTCCTGGTGGCAAACTCATCCGAAGGAGCATCAAAACACAATGCAAGAAACAAATATGAGCGGTTATATACAATGGAAGAAGGTTGTTACCTCTGGTCTAGGCTCGGCTGAAACTTGAGGATGTTCCAGAGGAGCTAGAGATCGTTGCTTTGCCTTTGTCAGCTGGTTCTTGGAGAGAATGGCGTGCCGGCTGAATGTTGTCTCCTTGGGTCTCGCGGATCACAACTCCTCCGGTTGAGAGCCTTCTCTTCTCAGGTTGTTGCATCTCTTTGCTTGCAGGTGGCTTAGGCTGGCCTCCCTGAAGTGCTTTAACTTTCTTCCCAAGCTTCTTCAGCATCTTCCCTTGCCACTTGTTAATCTTCCTTTGCATCTCTACCACCGATGCTAGGAACTTCTCGGTTTTTGTCCTCGGTTCAAAGTCCAGCTTGGGAAGTGTGTAAGCCTCGGGCATCTCGTCTTCCGTGCCTGGAGACTCTGACCTTTGACGTGGGGCAATGGCTGAAGCAGGCGGTCCTCCTAAAGGGGCAAAGCATTCTTCCTCCGTGGGTAAGAACTCGATGTTCCCAACACCAAGCAGCTCGGTTTCATCTTTGTTGGGGAGGATGCACACTCTCTTCTTGTCTTCGTTATCTATGAAGAGGTAGGCATAGAACCCTTCTGCTGGCGTGCGTCCCAAGCTATCAGTATTCCTCATGTATGGTTCATCCATGAAAGCTCTGTTTGGAACGTGAGCAAAGTCATGGATGGGCACACCGGCTTGCACGAATAAAGGAGTAAGGAAACCGCCAATGTAGGAGGAGGTTGCCTTGCACCGTAAGGCATAAGCCTTGTACTTCACCAAGGAAGCCGCGAGCACACAGCCGTAGTTCACCTCATCGCCGAGTTCATCTTCTATGGGCTCTTCATTCGCATCCGGATCAGACACCAAGTGCTTCACACCTTGGAACAGGAAGCACAGCTCTGTCTTCGTGACAGTAGGAGCAACAGACCTTCCACTGAATGTATTGGCAATCAGCTTCAGAGTATACCTCAGCACCGGACTCCTAACTCGCTTGATCTTGGCGGTGTTGGCTTTGTAGTCTTCATTGCTGATCAGATCCCAAAACTCGTCGGCTTTCTTGAAGGCTGGGAACTCGACCTTGTGTGCATCAGCGTTGAGACCGTAGGCTTGGCATAGCTCAGGGATGGAGAGTGTGTAAGCTTGACGGCCAACTTTGAAGTAGAGGCGGCCTTGTCCTTCTCCTTCTTGTGCTTGCTCTTCTCTGGTTCTCTTTGGTGCCATTGTTCCTGAAACAAGATTCTAAGGATATTGATAAGTAAGAGGCGATTTGATGAGAATGAGAGAAGAGAAGGAGAGAATTTATAATAACTACCCTTGAATTTTGGGGAATAAATAAAAATCATAGCTAAATAAAAGGAAATCAAATCTTTAGATTCTGAAAAATCTGGAATTATTCCATTTACTTAGCTAGTTTTAAAAATTCAAAACCAATCCTATATTCTAAAACAAGATCTTGCGGATTTAAAGGAGATTTTCTTAAAATAAAATCATTAAATTTGAAAATACCTTTGCAAGAAGTTTAGAATATCTTTTGCTAGCTCTTAAAAAGTAAAACTCTCACTCTCTTTGTTTAAAAATCTCGAGCAAAACAGGAATGAGAGGGTGAGAGGATGTTTGAAACATTTAAAGACTTAGCAAAACCAAAACAATGGGTGGTCAAAGTGGTTTCTGACAAAGTCTTGGTCAAGGCACATCTTTCATGGTCAAAGATGCTTGCCTTGACCAAGTTTTGAATTTAAAAATTGCAGGGAAAGGAGTAAAGGAGGGAAAGAAAATTGTTACCTCGGTATGAGATCGAGTCCATTTGGTCGATCTAGGACTCGATCTCATGCCCAAAATGGCTTAGATCGAGAGGGTTACTCGATTTGAGACTCGATTCATAGTGAATCGAGTCCTGGATCGATTGGCTCTCTCGATCATTGAGATGTTGGCTCCTCAGCTAAGTCCTAATGATCGAGCTATGTCCTCGATTTAGGGGTCGATTTGGCATAGATCGAGTGATGGATCGAGTCGAGTGATCGATCAGTTTTCAACAGATTTTCCCGAGAGAAATTAGATCGGTCGATCCGATTTGGATCGATCGATCCTTTTTCATCAAGGTCGATCTTGTCATTCGATCTCGTCTAGATCGACTGGCTCCTCTAGATTCACTGACTCGATCTAGCAAAGATCGAGCCAGAATCAGTCGATCTAGCACTCGATCTCTAGCCTCATTCTAACTCCTATTGCCTCTTTAAGACCTCAATGTCAAGGTTTAGACTCCTTATACCTGTTCCTACACACTTGCAAAATAAAAGCATAAAACTGAAAGGGAAATAAAGCAGAAGTATGTACAAGATAAACATGGGAATGCCTCCCAAGTGCGCTTTCTTTAACGTATTTAGCTAGACCTTACTTGGTCTAAGCGGATGGTGGGTCTTGTAGAAGCACCGAGGTACTCTCCTTGTCAAAGCTGTCAGCCAAGTAGGGCTTGACTCTGTGTCCATTGACGGTGAAGGCACTGCCACTTTTTCCCATCAGAGTAACAGCTCCATACGGCAAGACTTCTTGAATCACGAACGGTCCGCTCCACCTTGATTTCAGCTTCCCCGGGAAGTGCTTGAGCCTCGAGTTGTACAGCAACACCAGTCCTCCTTCCTTAAGCTCCTTGGCAACTAAATTCTTATCATGAGCCTCCTTAGTCCGCTCCTTGTATATCCGGGAGCTCTCGTAAGCATTCAGCCTCAACTCGTCCAGTTCGTGTAGCTGAATAAGGCACCTCTCCTGAGCCGTCTTGAGATCAAAGTTCAGCCTCTTTACAGCCCACAATGCACGGTGTTCCAGCTCAACCGGGAGGTGACAGCCCTTGCCATAGAGTAAGGTGAAAGGAGTTGTACCAATCGGCGTCTTGAAAGCGGTACGGTAGGCCCAAAGAGCGTCATCCAGCTTCACTGACCAGTCTTTCCTTGTTGCTCCGACGGTCTTCTCTAGGATAGCCTTGATTTGCCTATTGGAGACCTCCACTTGACCGCTTGTTTGAGGATGATACGGTGTAGCCACCTTGTGCTTAACCCCATACTTTCTCAAGAGGTTCTCAAAGACCTTGTTTATAAAGTGGCTTCATCCATCACTTATAACAACCTTGGGTACCCCAAACCTTGGGAAGATGATACTCCTGAACAGCTTGATCACAACCTTAGAGTCATTTGTAGGGGAAGCAACAGCCTCAACCCATTTAGAGACATAATCCACAGCTACTAAGATGTATTTGTTGCCGTATGAAGAGGGAAAAGGCCCCATGAAGTCAATCCCCCACACATCGAACACGTCAACCTCGAAGATAGGAACTTGAGGCATTTCGTTCCTCTTGGTTATATTCCCTGCTCGCTGACATGCCTCACATCTGTTCACAAACTCGTGTGCATCTTTAAAAATGGAGGGCCACCAGAAACTGGCTTGCAACACCTTCGTGGCAGTCTTGAATGAGGCGAAGTGTCCTCCGTAGGAAGAGCCATGGCAATGATAGAGGATGTCCCTGGCTTCTTCCTTTGTAACACATCTCCGGTACAAGCTGTCTACTCCTCTTTTGTATAGGTAAGGCTCGTCCCAAAAGTAGTCACTAGCCTCCCTCAAAAATCTCTTCTTGTGATAGCTGTTGCGATGTGTTGGCTCCTCACCACACGCTAGGTAGTTCACCACGTCAGCATACCACGGTACATCCTCCTCTTTAAAACTCAACACTTCCTCAAACCTCCCTTCTAGCTTCCCACAAACAGCAGTAGTAATCGCCATAAGCTGCTCTTCTGGAAGAGAGTCATCTAAAGGGAGAGATTCGTTGATCCTTAACCTTGAGAGGTGGTCAGCGACTCCATTTTCTATCCCTTTCTTGTCTTTAATCTCCATGTCAAACTCCTGGAGTAACAGAATCCATCTTAAGAGCCGAGGCTTAGTGTCTTTCTTCGAGTAGATGTATCATAGGGCAGCGTGATCCGTGTATACAATAGCCTTGGAACCAACGAGATATGATCTGAACTTCTCAAAGGCGAAGACTACTGCAAGCAGCTCCTTCTCCGTAGTGGTGTATCGTGATTGCATGTCATCCAAGGTCCTTGAAGCGTAGTAGATCACATGCAGCTTCTTGTCTTTCTTCTGACCAAGGACGGCTCCTACGGCGTAGTCACTAGCATCACACATGATCTCAAAGGGAAGAGACCAGTCTGGTGCTTGGACTATAGAGGCTGATGTAAGGGCTTCTTTGATGGTCACGAAAGCCTTCAAACACTCCTCATCGAATACAAACTCAGCTTCCTTGCACAACAGCCGTGTAAGAGGGCGTGCAATCTTGGAGAAATCCTTGATGAAACGCCTGTAGGACCCTGCGTGCCCCAAGAAGCTTCTGATCCCTTTCACATTAACCGGCGGCTCTAGACCCATCATGACCTCCACCTTAGCCTGATCAACCTCAATACCCTTCTCTGAAATCTTGTGACCGAGCACTATCCCTTCCTTAACCATGAAGTGGCATTTCTCCCAGTTCAGCACCAGGTTTGTCTCTTCACAACGTTTAAGTACCCTACAAAGATTCAACAAACAAGCAGGAAAGGACGCACCATACACAGAGAAATCATCCATGAATACCTCTACCATCTCCTCTATAAGATCAGAGAAGATAGACATCATACACCGCTGAAAAGTAGCCGGTGCATTACATAATCCAAACGGCATCCTTCGATATGCAAAGGTACCATAGGGACATGTGAAAGTCGTCTTCTCCTGATCGTTTGGGTGGATAGGAATTTGAAAGAAACCACTATACCCATCGAGAAAACAGTAGTAAGGGTGATTTGCAAGCTTCTCAAGCATTTGATCAATAAAAGGCAAGGGGAAATGGTCTTTTCTAGTCGCAAGGTTAAGTTTTCTATAGTCAATACACATTCTATGACCAGTAATGGTCCTAGTTGGGATAAGTTCATCCTTTTCATTTCTTATGACCGTGATCCCTCCCTTCTTAGGCACCACATGTACAGGGGAAACCCACGTGCTGTCACTTATGGGATAGATCACGTCAGCCTCTAAAAGCTTAAGGATTTCCTTCTTAACAACCTCTTTCAAGTTAGGATTCAAACGCCTTTGATGTTCTACAGAAGTGGCGTTCTCATTATCCAAGTGAATCCTATAAGTGCATAGCATTGGTGAAAGGCCCTTGATGTCACTTAAAGAGTACCCAATGGCCTTCCTATACTTTCTCAGCTCAGTTAGGAGCGAGTGCAACTCATCATCACTAAGGTTTTCGTTCACTATCACGGGATAGGTGTCATTAGGCCCTAAGAAAGCATACCTTAGCCCTTTTGGGAGCTCCTTTAGGTCCACCTTTGGGGCTAACAGCTCACTCCAGTCATCCTCGTGGCTGTTGTTGTTGCTTTCCTCCTTGGAACTCTCCCTTGAACTCGAGGCATGGCCCTTCAGACTGCTTTCCTCCATCGCTATCCCTTCTGAGATCGAGTCCTCCGGTCGATTCTCCTCTCGATGTCGTCTAGATCGAGCCATTTCACTCGATTCACTTACTCGATTTGATATGGATCGAGTAAGGGATCGAGACGCTGAGTCGATCTCTTGATTGGACTCCAAAATGATCGGGAGGTCTCTCTCGATCGTCGACTCGATTGTTTTTCCTGATCGAGCATTGGTCTCGATCTGTCCATCGATTGTTGTGCCGGATCGAGTTGTGCTCTCTATTGACTTGTCGATCTGTCCCCTAGATCGAGTGATAGCGTCGATCTCGGGGTCGATCTCTAGGCAGCAACCTTCTTCATTCTTAAAAATCCTCCTCGAATCCAGCAGGTTCACGTACTCTTGGGTTCTCTGATCCACATAGCCAAACTCCCCTGGCTCCTTAGTGAGTGCTAGCTTCAGATGGTCTTCTAGAGCTAGCTCTTCCAGCAACTCATCCGCCAAGGCATCCATCGTTTCGATATAGAAAGCTTGTCCTTCAATGGTTGGCTTCTTTAGAACCTTGTTGATGTCAAATTCTAGCCTGATCTCCTTCCCCAAATGCAAGGCAATCTTCCCATTCTTCACATCTATTATAGCCCCGGCGGTTGCAAGGAACGGTCTCCCCCTAAGATAAGTGGGTCTTTAGGCTCCTCGTCCATCTCCAATACTACAAAGCCTGTAAGTACGTTTACACCACTGATCTGTACCGGTAAGTCTTCAAGAAGCCCCACTGGTAACCTCACGCTTCTATCAGCCAGCACCAATGAGATCCGACAGTTTTTAAACCGAGTGAAACCAAGCTTCTTAGCCACGGAGTGAGGCATCAAGTTTATGCTAGCCCCGAGATCACATAAGCAACTCTTGAACTCTAGAGGACCCAAAGCACAGGGTATAGTGAAGCTTCCAGGGTCTCCCAGCTTCTTAGGCACTATCTCCTTATGAATAACCGCACTACACTCTTCACTTAGTACAAGTACCTCCTTGCTTTCTTTGTTCTTCTTCACAAGGGTGTCCTTGAAAAACTTGGCGCACTTGGGCATCATAGCGAGACAGTCTACAAGAGGCAGCTTGATTTCCACGTCTTTTAGGTGCTTCTCAAACAAGATCTGGTGCTTCTCTATAAGCTGCTTTTTGAAACGACCGGGAAATGGCAACTTCGGTACGTAAGGTGGGGGCACGTAGTCATTCTTCTCCTTGGTGGTTAGCTCAGCTTTCTTCTCGGCTACCGCCTTATCTCCTCTCCTTGGCCCTTGGATCCAAACGTTGTCAAAGTTTATCTCATCACCATCAGCCGCAGGTTTACCCTCCCCCTCTTGAATTACAACGTCCTCGTTGTTCTTGGTAGAGACCGGAGGTTCGAGCTCTTTGCCGCGTCTCAACGTTATAGCATTGGCATACTCCTTGGGATTTTGTTCACACTTTCCCGGAAGACTGTTCTGACCACTCGTGCTTGCTTTTCCCTTCTCCAGCTGCTTGATCTTGTTGTTTAGGTTGGTGATTTGAGTGGAGAAGTCAGTTAGAGATGAATCTAGCCGAGTGTTCATTTCAGCGAACTTTTGGTTGGTTGAAGCTTGCCCTTGTATTAGCTGTTGAAACATTGCTTGAACCGGATCAACTTGTTGTTGCATCGGTTGTTGTTGCTGAGGTGTAAAGCCCGGAGGCTAGTTAGGAGTATAACCCTTGTTGTGTTGTTGTTGCCCTTGAAAGTTGCCTTGTCCTTGACCTTGGAATCCACTACTCGGTTGAAACCTTTCTTGTAAGGGATGAAAGGTTTAGCTTGTTGAGCAGGGTACACTTGATCTTTAGGGTTGGCTACATTGGTGCTTCGGTAAGAGAGGTTGTTGTTCTGGTAGCCTTGGTTGTAGCCTTGAGACTTGTAGTTGATCTGTCCGGCTACCCAATTTGCTTCTTCTTGGCTTAGCTCCAACTCCTCTTGGTTCTCATCAGCTTCACCAATAAAGTGAACATGCTTCTGATTTGCTAACACCAGCTTGTCAATCTTTTCATGCAACGATTTGAGCTCCTTCTTGTGAGACTCTAACTCTGATCCTCTCGGTACTCGGTCATAATCTTCAGCATAGTTTCCATCACTCAACGCCAGGTTTTCTATCAGCTCCATACCCTCTTCTACCTCTTGACCGAGGAAGTTCCCTTTGCTAGCTGTATCAAGCAACAACCGGATCTTTGGTGAAGCTCCACGGTATATGGTACTGAGTAGTGTCTCCTCGCTGAACCCGTGATGAGGACATTGGATCGTGTAATCTTTGAAACGCTCCATTGCCTCGTTGAATGTCTCGTTGTTCCTTTGAGTGAAACCACTGATTTTGCTTCTCAACCGAGCTGTCCTGGTGCTTGAGAAGAACTTTGAGAGAAATGCCTTCTTACACTCAGCCCATGATGTGATGGTGCCTTGTGGGAGGGTCTTCTCCCAATGTCTAGCTTTGTCTCCGAGTGAAAAGGGGAAGAGATGCAGCTTGAAAGCATCTTCGGATATGCCATTGATCTTGATCATCCCACATACTTGCTCGAAATTGTCCAAGTGCTCCAAGGGGTCTTCCATTGCTAAGCCGTGGAACTTGTTGTTTTGCATTGGAGATGAAACCTGGCTTGATCTCGAAGTTATTGTTTTGTACCGGAGGAGGAGTGATCCCAAACCTATTGTGGTGGGTATTGGGAGCATCTCCGGCTCCAATGATCCTCGGGGGTCTAGCCACATGTTGGGGGTTTCCATTGCCTCGTCCTGCTGGAGGAGGTCCTTCTGGATGCTCGTGTTCAGCCATAGCTTCAAAGTCAACCAAACCGTGCTGAACAATCTCCTCAAAGGCTCTTGTTTTCTCTCTGACTCTCCTTTGCCGTGAGTGACCAAGTTGATGAATGTTGTCTAAGGGTTGTAGAAGATTGTTGTCTCCCCTTGAACGAAGATTCATGTACCTGAAAACACACGTTTGAGAGTAGATGTATTAGTAACTTGAAAAAGGTAAAGACTTAGTCTTTGCTAAGACCCAAATCTCTATGTTCTCTAAACACTCCTAGAATGGCAACGGCGCCATTTGATAAACGTTTTTTCTCAAGCAGGTTTTATGATGCAGAGAGGTTATCAAAACTCTAATGCATGCAATGTTGTAGTAAGGCAAGCAGGAGAGTGTCAATCCACTTCTAGGACGCAGAGAATGCACAAAGAATGCAAGGTCCTAAGCAAATCTAAGTAAAATGAGACAGTTTATGAGAAATTAACTAAAAACTAGATGCAGCAACCTAAACAGAGTGAAACCTATTTTAAAAATACTAGAAAGGAAGAAACTACCACGAGAAACAAACAGATTGATTAGAGGAAAGAGCTTCGAATTGTTAAAATTCGACTAGTGCATCGACCACAAGATCGACCACTAGATCGAGCAGTAACGATCGATCTCGTCTAAAACCGTAAGAACAACAAATCTAATGACCAGGATTCTATCAGGTAACAAGCGAAAGATGAAATAAGACTTAAAGATTCTAAAAGAAAGGGCCTATGATTGAGATTCATGTAAAGGGTTTCAAAGGATTGGTCTTGGGTTTGAAACTTTAGATCGACTCACTTGGTGAGGATCTCTAAGCCTTGAAAACAAAACAAGATCTATCCGTAGCTTTCGGTATAGATCACTCTTTCATCCTCTCCTCCAAACCCATGGCTTTTGGTGGAAAGAGAGGTCGAAAGGCAAGGAAAACAGATTTCAAGTAGATGGCTTAACTAGTCCCCAAAACTTCCATGGCTTTTGGGAAGGGGTAACTAGCCTCTAAGGTGTGATCTTCCAAGGCTCCTGGATCCTGTCAAGGTAAGGAACCTCTCGGATCATGAAGCTCTTGGCGTGAGAGTCTTCAAGCATTAAGCTTTCAACACCTTAGAAGAGATAGCCTTAAAAACGTTTAGAAAACAAACCAAGATCAAACCCTTTCTACCCTTTAATCCTCTCAACCCCAAACCCAAAGGAAACTACTCGCTACACATAGATTAAATCAAGCAAAGCAGAAGAAACAAGACGATAAACATGAAAGAAAAACTGGATTAAACGATAAAGATTCGAATACAAAAGCTTAAGAGAAAAACTGGTTCAACAATGGTGTTCTTCGTTAAACGAGAGAGAAAACATGAAAGAAAAAGATAAGAATCTAAAAGTTATTCAAAAAGCAT
Source organism: Thlaspi arvense (assembly GCA_911865555.2). Lineage (NCBI taxonomy): Eukaryota > Viridiplantae > Streptophyta > Magnoliopsida > Brassicales > Brassicaceae > Thlaspi > Thlaspi arvense. Next base: position 31,247,583 of record OU466859.2, on the reverse strand, counting down.
CTCGCCGCCTTGCCTAAAATGCCCAAACAAGCCAATGGTCCCCCCTTCGCTTACAGCCAAAAACGGTTGAAAGGACAGAAATCGACCACTGGATTGAGTGGTTCTCTCGATCACATCCGGGCATCGTGTCTTCGGCTCGATCCGGGTCTCGATCTTCTTCGGCGAATCGAGTGTTGCATCCGATCTCGGTATCGATCTTCGGGTGGATCGAGTGGTGTACTCGATCTGGCTCTCGCTCTGCATGGCGTCATTTACGTCCGTACAGATTGATCGATTGCTTCACTCGATCTCCGTCTCGATCATTCTCATTGGATCGCCTAGTTGGCTCGATCTTCTGGTCGATCAACTCCTGGATCAACCGGCCATGCTCGATCTGCTGCTCGATCACTGGTCCTTAGCATATTTCCGAGCTCCCACGAACTGCTACATCAGCCTCCACACGCCCACGAACCTCCATGACTCCAAAACAGCTAGAAACAACCTGAATGTGATGCAAAATGCAAGGAAAATACATATGCTGATGCAAGAATGCTCTAGGACCCTAAGTGATGCAATCTAACCTAAAACATGATACAAATGCATGAAAAACTAACTAATGAGTATGCAAAATGTATGCAATATGCAATAACATCATCCTGTTCCTCCTCTTATAAGTCCTTAGAGATGGCGCTGCTTCTTGTGGTGGGGGAACCCAGCTTGACCATAACTGCTCAGCTTGAGAAGATGTACCTTGATTACCCCATTGCCATGGTTGTTGACCCTCAGAAGGGATGGGAATTGGCGCTTCCCATGCTGATGGAATATAGGTCCTTGGCTCATATGATGAAGCCCTTGGTTGTGCCCATGTTCCCCATTAATCACTTGGCTGTGCATGAAAGGAATGTCTTCCATGGGGGTTCCAAACAGCTTCCTCTTCTTCAGTTGGGTCAGCTTGTGGCATTGGCTCTTCTTGATGAGAAGTGTGCTCATGAGTGTGGCTCTGATGGGATGCTCCTCCTAATTTAGCTTTGTTCTTCTTGAACTTCCCTTTAACCATTTTCACCAACTTCTTAATGGCTTTGTCTTGCCACTTACACCATTTTTGAAGGGTGTTGATGTGCTCATGAGCAGACTTCATAGAGCTCTCTTGGCTTTGGCCTCCATAAGGTTTGAAGTGGAACTGCTTTGATCTGTAGTTCAACACTTCTTCTTCATCTTGGGTTTCCCCTTGGCTTTCAGCGCCAGCAGTAGCATCTTCATGGACTTCTTCTTCACCTTCTTCTCTTCTCTCTTCTCTAACTTCTTCTTCAACATCTTCTTGTTCTTCTTCCTCACTAGCTTCTTCTCTAACTTCAGGAACAGGGCCGCCTTTGTAGAGCTGATCTTCACTTGGGTTGAAACTGATGTTGCTCTTCATGGTGATGGATGTGAGCCTTGGATTAGGGAGGAAGACTCTTGCTGGATCCTTTAAGTCATTGAGGAACTTGTAGACATGCTTGTCTTGGATGCTCTTCTCAATGAAATGGCTTCCCTTAAGATAGTCCATATCTATCCACAATGGTTCCAGAGCATCTTTCTCAGGTTCCTCAAGGTCTACTCCACTAGCCATAAGAACAGTTGTCACAACTCCTCCAATGTGGAGCTGTGGGTTCTTCTCCCTTTTCCCTTTGTGCATGATCAAGCTCTTGTAGGTTAAGAGCTGCTCCATCAGCATGGTGACAAAGCATGAGAGCTTGGTTGGTGGCTCTAGTGTTGTTCCATTTATGCTGGTGCCTACGAGCTCATACATCCCAAAGTACAGGAAGTCTCTCTCCTTTCCAGTGAGGTTTGTTGTTTCTTTTCTTGCAAAGAATGTATTTGCAAGCACCTTATGAGCATACCTCAATGCAGGATTCTTCAGGTGTTGGTTCCTTGTGGCTCCAGCTGTGAAGTTTCCAACCCCAATCATTCCCATAGCATCATGTGCTCCTTTTGGCCAATGAAGAACATGTTCATTTTGTGAGCATAATTCATCAGTCCAAGTGCTTGGGAGATGTCAAGGAATGGTGTTGTAAATCTTTGCTTTCCAAGTTTGAAGGAGATCCATCCATCTTTGTTGGACAGCTAACTTTCATCATATCCAACCACCTTGAGAGTAGAGAGGAATTGATAAGTGAGCTGCTGGTAGGAGGGAAGTGGCATGGCCATGAACTCACCAAGCCCCATGTGATCAAAGATACCCTTGCAATCATGATAGATCCCAGGTGATCTCATTGTGTTAGCACAAGGGTATCTTGTGGGCTTTAAAGTGCACTGGTTGAAAGCCTCCATGAGCTCTCTAGCACTTGGCTCATGGTATGGGACTTCTTCCTCCACAGTTTTGCCCTTTCCTTTCTGCTTGGCGCCCTTGTCTCCAACTGGTCTTTTCCTAGTAGCCTTAGATGATTGCTCAGCTGCAGCACCTTTGCCTTTATCTCTGCTAACTCTAGGAGAAGTGGGCGCTTTCTTTTGTGTTGCTTTTCCATTGCTTGCAGCAGCTGTTCTTGACTTACCCATGGTACCTACAAAAAGCAAAACTTGAAGATACTATAAGTAAAATAACAAAAGTTTGAGAAACCAATAACTGAAAGCTTTAGAATTAATTTTTCTAAGCTAAAAGAAGTTTATCTAGTCACTAAACAAGACTAATCTCTTAAAAATGCAAGAAGAATTCACAAGCTAACAGTTTAAACATGCTAGAGTTCATAAATAAAAAATCAAACATTTATGCATGTGAACCTAGCATGGTGGCTCTAAGCAAAAGAGAAGATGATTATGCAATGGGATATTAAGCAAGCAAGAACTGAGAATTAAGAACAGTAAACAATGCTCTAACAGTTAACTTGCCCATTTCAAACATATCCACCATGCAAAACCAAAGCACATCATCTTGAAATAAACAAATTCTGTTCTTAAAACCATAGAAATGATAACTTTAAACACATGCATTTATTAAGAACAAAAGATGAACAGTTGAGAAAGAAAACCTTAGTGAAGCTTCTGAGCACTTAGAAAAGATAAATAAAAGAGAGAGAGAGCTAAAAATTTCGGGACTTTGGTGAGAGAAGTAGTAAAATGAAGTGTGAAGAGAAGAGAAGAGATTGTTGGTTCTTAAAGAGGGGAGTGGGGAACCAAAAGTGGGTGGGGGACAAGAATAAAGTGCTCAGGAGCTCTGCAAAGTGTCAAGAAGGAGCCAAAATTTGAATTTAGACCTCCTTGGCTACAAGCCAGAGGAGGAAAAAGTTTTGAAAAATGAAGCACTTACCTCGCGGGGCTATCGGTCACAATGTGACTGACAGGAATGACCGATAGGGTGCCCTATCGATCACTTGTGATCGATAGCACTGACTAATAGCTTCCTGTAAGTCCTATCGGTCTCTAGCTTGATCGATACACTAACCGAAATATACCCGATTGCTTTGTATCGGTCACTCTCTAGACCGATAGAGTGACCGAAAAACAACTGATACATTTCCATCGGTCAGTATCTGATCGATAGCTTGACTGATAGGATTCTCACTTAGCAGACTCCTTTCCCTATCGATCACAAGTGATCGATAGGTTGACTGGTACATTCTGGCTCTACTACTATCTATCACAAGCTGGCCGATAGCATGACCGATAGGGTCTGTATCGGTCTTGTCTTTACCGATACTGTGATCAATAGTAGCAAGAATGTACTTGTTCTTTGTCCCTTAGACACTTTTTCAATCCCCAAACCGAACTCCTACTTCTATACACATTAACTAAGCATAAAAATAAACTAGAAAGCTTAATATATACAAAGGATACCATGGGACTACCTCCCAAGTGTGCTTGTTTAAAGTCACTAAGCTTGACTTTGCTTACCTCACTAGTAGGAAGAGGTTGATGGAGCTGGTGCTCCTACCTCTTTCTTCTGGTAGACCCAAGTGCCCACTGACATCAGCTTCTTTTTCTCACTAGCTGACTTACTGTTCCTCTTCTTTTTGACACTTGGTGTGATTGAAGGTTTCACTCCCTTGGTGATCAAGCTCTCATCCTCATTCAAACCATCTTCAAGTTTCAAACCAGTGTCCAGCTTCTGATCTGGCTTCTTAGGGAAGTGTCACTCATCAACATACTCATTATGAAGCTCATAGCATGCTTCACATGCTCTGGACGTTGTTGCTGCTCACTCTTCTCCTTAATGATCATCTCACAAAAGACTATGGAAGGACAGACAATCTTGTAGACCTCTATTGATATCCATTTGAGCTCATGTTGTTGCCAATAATGGTGTTCCTAGAAGAAGTGGCACCTCTCTTGAATATGTCTTCTCCATAACCAAAAAGTCTGTTGGCACTAAGCAATTCCCAATCTTCAAAGGGAAATCCTTCACCATGCCCAAAGGTCTTGTTGAGGTGTTATCAACAAAGGTGATAGAGGCTCTGCAGGGCTTCAGTTTTTTGATTCCAAAAGTCTGGCTCAAGTGGAGAGACATGACATTCACTGTTGATCCTGAATCACACAAGGCCCCAACATTGTCTAGCATCTCTAGTTCACAAGTAATGAGGAAATTTCCTGGATTGGGAAGCTTTGTCAATGTCTTCAGCTCCTTGCTTCTAGTCAGATCAGCCCCCACATTCTCCAGAATTGGTTCCACTACTTCCAGCTTGTCAAGGACTTCTTTGAGAAACCTGATCTGATCCTTCACTTCAAGTAGAGTGGTTCCATGGGGAAGCTTTATTCCAGCATCTTGTATGTCTTTCCTGAATTTTGTGTAGACTCCCATCCTAGCCTTTGTAAAGTGCATTGTGGGGTAAGTGACTGGTGGTTTGTAAGCTTGAACTTCAGGAGCTTTACCCTTCTCATTTCTGCATGAGGAGCTGCCCACTTGGCGATTATATAGCTCCCTGCAGTCTTCAGGAATTTCACTAGCCATGACCATCAAAGCATGGTGTTCTTCTACAAGTTCTTTGTCAGCTCCACTGAGCTCTGGTTTGGCTTCTTCTTCTGGAGCAACTAAGGCTTTATCAGCCTCTTCCTTCTCAGCAGCTTCTTGTGCTGCTCTTTCTTGCTCTTCTTCTCTATTTAAGCTGTCATCTAGTCCTTTGAGGAACTTTTCTACAGTATCTGTAGCTTCTTGCTCCCCCCCCCCCCCCCATACTCAGCCCTTAACATGTCCACATGTAACATCAACTCTTGATGCATAATGCCAAGCTCTTCTAATGAAGCATCTTCATCAGTAAATTATGCATCCTCTTCAGCAAGCAAGTGGCAGAATTCCTGAGGATTATGCTTACATGCTTCGGGGAGAGTACCTTGGGAACATGGTGTTATTTCAACTCATATATTGTCTTCTGAGATCTGTATCCTTGAATCCCAATCATCAAGCTTTGTAAGCTCATCATGAACAGAGTTTAATTTTTTTTGCAACTCAGCAAATCCCTGGTTCATCTCCAGTGTTTCAAGGAGTTGTAAGTTGAGTAATTGAGTGAGCATGCTCTTGGTATCATCTGCACTAGAGGTTGAGGCATTGTATTGACCTTGAGGGAGAGCAGGAGTGGGTGCAAATTGTGGGTGGGTATTGTAGCTGTCTGCAAAGTAGTTCATAGGCAGAAGCTCTTGGTGGAAGTTGTTGCACCTGGAAATTTCAAAACAGGGCATCTTCTCTGCTTGTAGAAATGTACCTCAAATGAAAATTCTTGAAAAGGAGTGAGTAATCAAATAAAACTAAAAAATTGATCTTAAAGACTCAACAAAATCTATTAACTCAAACAGGAAACCCAATTGGCAACGGCGCCAAATTGATACAGAGTTTTTTAGGCTCTTGTTGTCAATCACCCAAGCATGTACTAGTCAGTTGTAGCATAGCATAGGGGTTTATGTCAATTCAAATGGGTTTTGTTGAAAGCAAAAGAATTTTGAGTAGGAATCCTTAAGTCAAGCAAGCAAAGAGGGTTTTTTGTTGCCTAAGCAACTAAACTAGCAACCTAGAATGATCAATCACCAAAGAGAATTGAAAAGAAGACAGTTTAGCTATGATGAAGGAAGTAAAACAGAGCAAAATGAACAGAGTACTAAGCAAATTCAAAATTCAATAAAAGAGAAAGCAAGTTCCTAGATGTGGTTATTGACTTTGGGGAATCTATAGACTAACTAAGGTTGTTTCAAATAGCATTGATCAAGCAAACAAGCTAGCAATGGTGGTTCCTAGACATAGAGTTCACAAACAAGCAAGCTTGTTTGCTTGATCAATGCTATTTGAAAAGTTTTTCAAACAAACAAGCAAGCTTATCCTAGACATAGAGTTCTTGAACTGAGAACACCTCCTTTGTTGTGTATTCCATATTCTCAAATGGCTCCTTTTCTTTTATTACCTTGTGAGAGTCTAGCTTCCGCTTATAACCCAAGCTTTCCTTATCCAAGTAACCATCTTGTCCATGCTCCTTTGTCAAAGCCACTTGGAGTTTATCTTCACAACACAACTCCTCTTGAAGCTCATCATGCAGCCTTTCTTATATCTCGATCTGAAAAACTTGACCTTCAATAGTAGGCTGCTGCATAATCTGCTTGATGTCAAATTTTCGAGACATGTCCTTACCCAATTGTAGCTCAATCTTTCCTTTCCTAACATCAATGAATTCTCCTATTGTGGCTAGGAAAGGTCTCCCAAGGTTGAGGGGATCCCTAGGTTCCTCATCCATATCTGATACCACATAATCAATAGGTATCTCTACACTCACAATCCTAAGTGGTACACCTTCAAGCAGGCCTTTGGAGAGTCTCACTGATCTATCTGCCAACACCAAAGAGATTCTACAGTCCTTGAACTTAGTGAAGCCTAGGCGCTGTGCTACAGAGTACGGCGTCAAGCTGACACTAGCTCCTAGATCACACAAACATTTCTCAAACAGAATTGGACCTATAGAGCAGGGCAAGGTAAAACTTCCTGGACCACCTAGCTTGTTGGGAGCCACTCTCTTCTGTTGAATAACGGTGCTTCACTCATGTGTTAGTACCACCATCCCTTGTAAGTCCTTTGTTCTTTCAGCAACAGCATCTTTCAAAAACTTCTGATAAGGTGGGACTAAGACAAAAGCATCTAGCAGTGGCATAGTGAGCTGAATCTTCTTCATTTGCTCATCAAAGAGACCTTTGTACTTGGCAATGAGTTGCTTCTTAAACCTTCATGGAAATGGTATTGTGGGCTGATCTGGTGGAGGAATGTATCTTGGCTCATTGACTAACTCCTTAGGTGGTTCCCTTGGTTTCTCCTTAACCACCTCTTTGGTATTAGTGTTTTTTTAACCCTTTTCAGTTTCAACCACTTCATCCTCTTTATCTCCTTCAGCATCTTTGACCACCACCCCCTCTTCTTGTTCCTCAATGTTCAAATTGGGTGTATAAGGCGCCACTCTTGGAGGGAGTTGCTTCCCACCTCTTAAGCTGACAGCTTTGACACACTCTTGAGCGAGTGAAGAGGTAGATGGTGGAGCCATGCTCTCTAGTTTGCTGATCTGCATAGTCAAAGATCCTAGTTGGGATTGCAGACTGGAGTCAATGCCTTTTTGCATTTCAACAGCCATGCTCTTTTGAATGTCAGTCATACTCTTTTGAATCTCAACAGCCATGCTTTTCTAGAGTTCTGCAGTTTGAAGTTGTTGAAATTGAAGGAACATCTCCTTAAGGTCCAAGTCATGTGAAATCTGAGGGTTGTTGGCGCCAATTGTTTGAGAAGAAGAACCCTGATGTTGTTGAATGTAAGTGTCTTCATTGAACTGTTGGTGACAAGCATTATAGCCTTGCTTCATTGTTGGCGCCATTTAAACAGCTTTGACTTGATATTCTTTGTAGTGGTTGGGTAGAGCAACATCAGGAAGTGGTTTAATTGTGCCATTAAGCAGCAAAACCACTTTTTCTGCAAGACCTTTATCTCATACATTGCTATCCCTAGATTCTCTTCAGTGGCCTCTGAATGTTGCTCTTTATCATAAACATAGTCCCAATTACTGAGTGTCATGTTCTCCACTAGTAGCCATCCTTCATCAACATCTTTACCAAGGAAGTATCCATTGCTTGCTTTATCTAAGAGAATTCTGATTTTTGGATGAACACCTCTATAGAGAGTGGATAGAAGCATTTCCCTTGTGAAGCCATGATGAGGGCATTGATAAGTGAAGCCCATAAACCTTTCCCAAGTGTCTCCAAAGCTCTTACTAGACCACTGCTTGAAATTTGTGATCTCATTCCTGAATTTTGCTGTTCTTTAGGGAGAGAAGAACTTGGTTAAGAAAGCACCTTTGCATTGATCCCAAGCTTTGTCAAAGCAAAAATCCTCTCAAAGTTATCCAAGTGCTCTAAGGGGTCTTGGTTTAGGCAAGCCAAAGAACTTCTTTTCTTGAATCATAGTAATGAGGCTGCTCTTGATCTGATAGTGATGAGTCTCCATAGGTGGAAGAATACCTTGTCTTGAAGCATAACTTGAAGGTATATCAGCAGCACCAATAGGCCTTAATGGTCGTTGAACTCTCATGCCTCAAGCTCCTTGTAAACCAGCTTGACCTTGTTCACCTTGCAAGCCATGAATCCCTTGAAGCCCTTGTAGACCTTGATGACCTTGCAAACCAAAGCCAGCAGCATACTGATGTTCTTCCATGCTTCAACAGCTGACTTCTTATACTGTAAACCCAAAATCCTTGATCTTAAACCTCACTTGTAGTGGTAGACACATAAGGTCAAGTGTTGTGGTACCTACAAAAGAAATTCTAGACCAAAAGAGAAATCAGTAACCAAAAACGAAAATAACAAAGCTTCATCTCAAGATCTCTACATATCCTACTGAACAAAGCTTTCCCCTAATGGCAACGACGCCAAATTGATACAAGAGTTTTGACTCTCTTGGTCAATTACCATTTGTACTAATCATTGTAGTAAGGGTTTTATCAATCCAAAAAGGGAAGATTCAAACAGCAGGAATGAAATAGAGCTCTTATTTAAAGAATATAGATAAGATTGAAGTGTCTAACAACCTAATGATCAAACAGAAGTGAAGAGAACATCAAACAAAGAGTGAACAGCAAGAAAAACAATTAAAACAAGAGCAAATTCGAATTCAACTAAAAACAGAGAAAAGATGGGACTTGAGATGAGATCATTGGTGCTAGGGAACTCTTAACTCAACCTATGATGCCTAGAAACTCACACAATGCTGTTCCTTATGCATATAAGAGTAAATCAATCTCTTGGCACTAATCTCTTTGCTAATTACCAAGTCAACAACTAATTCTCATTAATGAAATGATAAACAGCAAGCATTAAGACAATCTATCACTCCTATATTGACAAATCACTCTCTAGATAGTCAATCTCTTGAGCTAGGATAAGCAATTCTCTGGCAAAACAGTTCAGACATTTCATCTAACACTTGATGAGCATAAAATACATCAATCAAGAAAGGAAATAGAAGAATTAACACTAAGACATCATAGATTAAGCCTAAAGTTCCATAAACCTAATCCATCTCAATTCCCTAAAAAGATTACTCACTAATCACCATCAAAACCATCAATTTAAAGACAAAAAGATAGTTAATCATTATTAAAGAGATTAAGCAAGAAGATAAATGCAAACTTATATTGAAATAAACCAAGGATTCAAGCTACAAGTCAAAGCAAAAACAAAAGAGGAAAGAACTGTTGGATAAAGAGATGATCCCCAAAAATTAAGGATTTTTCGTATTTATAGGAGTCTAAGCGAAAATGGCAAAATTGTAAATATGTGGAAGTTCGAGCTGGTCCGTATCAATCTAGACTGATAGATGGCCATGATCGATGGTCACCTATTGATCAAATCTGATTGATACACTTGATCGGTACTCCATCCAATGGTTTCTCATCGATCACTCCATGATCGATACACTTGATCGATGGATGCCTATCGGCCAGTCTTGACCGATACACTTGGTCGATGGAGCATCCGATGGTTTCCATCGATCACTCCTTGATCGATGGGTTTGATCGATGAGCTTCTGTTGACTTGTATCGATCATGTCAGATCGATATGCTTCAGGTCTTGATCGATGGAACACCAGAAATCGCCCTCCTTAGCTCCTTTTGCTCCTTCTCAGCTTGGCTAACTTCTTGAACCATTCCAACACTTTCTCCTTGCTCCATTCAGCTTCTTAAGTACCTAAATATATCCTTGATGCACAGAAAATGCAAACTACAACCTAAACGCAACCTAAGTCTAAAAGGAGAAGAAAATGGGACTAAAGAGAAGGAGAACATGCAAAGGAGAAACAAAACATGAACTAAATGCAAGCCTAAATGATGTAAATGTATGAGATATCATTCACATAAACCACCATGAGAAGCAACATGGACTTCTATCCAAGCAGAGACATGTCTACAATGGTGGGTCTGTTACATCCAATGAAGAGGAAGAGGATCAAGAGAGCAATGAGGAGGAAGAAGAGGCTGAAGAGGGTGCTGAAATTCAGGAGGAGTTCTGTAGCATCCATATCCGATGAAATTAGAGATGGTCGAGGCGGACAGGGCATTGTCCGAGGGATGATCGAGCCAAGGGTCGGATATTGGCTGGGAACTGGGAGGTTCAGACTATGGTCGGGTGATGACTGGGAAATAGTCGATGGATGGCTGGGATAGCCGAGCCGGACGGACCATATCCGAGAGAAAATGGTCCAGTCAGAGAGAAAATTGGGTTAGTCCGAGTGAGAGTGGACTGTGTCCGGAGAAAAGGAAAGTCTTCAAGAGAAAAATGGAAATTAGCCGAGGTAGTGTGAGTTATCCGGACGAAAAATGGAAAATGATCGGACAGAAGGGAAATAATTCGGATAAAGGTGGTTTATTCAAGAGAAAAGGAAATAGTCGAGGGAAGCTGGGCTGGGCTGGGCCGTGGGCCAAGTGAGAATAGGTCGGCTAAAACGCAGTTTATCAGGTGGATGGTAGAGCTGGTATGGGTTATAGCCAAGATAATCTACTCGGATGAAGATAAATCCTACTGGAACCGGGAAACGTTGGTTTAGTCCGAGTTACTAAAGGTTTTGCGAGTATATAAGGGGTTTTTGAGACTTAGCTCTGGAAGTTTCATTTATTGAGACTAATAAAGCAATAAAGAGAGAGCAGTCGAGAGAAAATCCTAGGAAAGTCAATTTATCCCGAGGATAGCCGAGAGAGATTGAAGGTTCGCCATGCAGATCTGACCATCGCCGAGATAAACTGGTAAGCGATCAGATATCTCCCTTTGTGTCGAGATTCCATCAGAAACTCGAGCTAATAGGTGTGTTTGGTGGGGTTTCTGAGGAAATACAGAGTTTCACTAGAAGAAAGGTGAATGGATCGAGAGATAGCCGAGGATAAGGAGATCGGATCGTAGCTGTAGCCGAGAGATTTTTAGGGTGATCGGATATCTTCGTTTCAACGCGAGTTTCATCGGATTTCTTCTGACCAATCTGTTTCTAACCTTGTCTAAGGTGAGTGTGTGACTGTGGTTAGTATGTAGGATCGCTAGATTGCTAGGGTTTGATGTTTTGCATGTTTGATTGTGTGATTTGCATGTTTTGTGTTACCGTGTGTTAAACGATTCTATACTATGATATCGTGAGGTGTTTACCGTGGCATAGATGATGTCTAGCTAACCTCAGGGTAATCCGGATCATGTACTAGCTTCGGGGATGTGGGATTCTCGTTGAAAAAAACATGGGTCTTAAAAAGGGATTGAACTTGGGCTGTTAGGGTAGATGATCATGGCCATTTGATATATGTTGTGTTTATTGCGAATTGATTGTGTGGGATGTTGAGTCAGATAGTATGAATGCGTGAATGGTATTGGCCAAGGTGTTACGGGATGACCGTACTCACTAAGTATTTATGACAATACTTATGTCTCTCTTGTTTGAGTGTGCATGATTTAAGCAGTAAGTGGAGCGAGACCGGCGGCAGTGATGAACATGAATTGATCGGGGATTGGGTGTTTTTATATTTAAGACTTGGGTTTGGTCTTATGGCTTCGGTGTTTGACCGCTTTAGGTTGCTAGATGATATGATGTATTCATTAGCGAACCGTTGTGTTTTGTTTATGAGAACCATGAATCTTGTTTAAGTGTTTTTATGCAAGTTATAATGAAATGAAGTTGTTCTTTATTCCGCTGTGTATTGTTTAATTGCAAAGAAAAAGTTAAAAATTTGGCTGAGTATATAACCGAATTGTTAGGATGTAGTGAAGGCACGACTGCGGTTTAGTTATCCGGGTCGGGCTTCCACAAGTTCCATGAGGAAGAGCAAGAGGTTGACTTGGGAGATTAGAAAGCTGATGAGTTCCATTTTGAACCTTATGAAGTGCCAAGCCAAGGAAGCTTTTTGAAGCATGCTCATTACCACATCAACAAGCTGCAAAATTAGTGTAAATGGCAAGACAAGACAATTAAATAGCTTGTTAACTTGGTGAAGGGGAAAGTCTAAGAACCAAGAAGCCCATCATCAAGGATATGAACATGATCATGAACATGAGGAAGAGTCCAAGAAGAGGAGCAAGAGAAGAGTTGGAGAGCACTAATCAGAAGCTACTCTTACCATGAGCAGATTACCACACCTTGGCAGCCATAGAAATCTTCAAGGGCTTCATCTTATGAGCTTAGGACCCAACCTTGGTCAGCATGGGAGGCGCCTGTAGATCCCTCTTATGAGCATGATAACACATCTTGGCAAGTGTGGGATGCTCAAGGAACCTCTTCTCATGTATATGCCAATGCACAATGGACAAGCTGGGAACCTCCAAGGTCATCCTCAAATGAGCAAGGAAGAGGCAAGAGGAAGGCAAGCAAGTCTCCACCACCTGCTACCTGAAGTGGAAAAGGAGACACTGAGGAGATCTCTTATTCCTCCCACCACAACTAAGGTACCAACATTCCATCCATTGCATAAACCATTGCATTTTATTTTTGTGTGTTTTTGCATCTTTCTCTCAATCTTTTATTACATGAGAGACTGTGTAATTTAAGTTTGGGGAAGGGTTTGTGTATTTGACATTGTGTTTTGTTTTCTTAGTTTTTCTTTTAATTCATCTTTTGAGTCCCATGCATCCATGCATTCATCTATGTGCATAGAAAAACACAAAAAAATCAGAAATTTTGAAAACTTTTGCATTTCCGCAAGCCAAAATCAAATCATTTAGTTGCATTTTCATTAGGATTCAGTCTAGATTTTGAAGCATATAGGATGCATAGGTGAAAAGGTCAGGTTTTACCCAAATAAAACTACTCCAAGTGCACAGCAAAAGCAGTTGTAGTACAAGGGGTCATCGAATCCCAAGGGAGTAAGTAAACTACACTATCAAATGTAGATTCAGATTAAGCTAAGCAATAAGTAATGAATGTAATGCGAAATAACTAATGTAATAAAAGCAAGTGGGCGTTTTTGAGACTGTTCTGAAAGTTCAGAAAGCTAAAGGCGGTAAGTCAGGACAATTCGCATGTTGAATCCGAGAGTGTAGAATGCATGCAATCAGGAATGAATTAAAACCGTCTTGAACATGAATCGCAAAGATATAACTAATAAATTCTCATTGCAGAAGTTAACTATGTCTAAATCACAGAGTTTCAAATCTCTTTGCAAACCCTAACAACCTAAACATGCAGTAATGATCAGGTTCAGTTGTTCACAAAACCCCTAAGCCAAATCTCTTTGCACTAAGGCGTTTTGCTCATCTAATACTAGTTCAGGTGATTAATAATGCTCTCACATCTATCAAAACCTAGGGTTTCGAAATCCAGATGATGTGTCTAAGAAATCAATTTTTAATGCAAGCACAGATGAAGAACCAATGGATTTCCTATAGTTTTAGCAATTCTACAAACTCTTCTTGAAAAGCCCTAACTTAACTAACAAACTACTCAGACATGGTGATTTGAGAAAACATCATGAAAAGAATAGCTTGCATAAAAGAAATAAGAAGTAGAAATAAAGGAGTTCAAAATCTGCTCTAAAGGAGTCTGATTTGTCTCTCCAAAAGCTCTGCTACAAATCTCTCTCTAAAGCTCTAAAAAATAATAAGATACAAGATATCTGCCAAAAGAATGGCTGAAAAACCTAATATACAAGCTAAAACACGATCTGGGGCCTTTTTACAAATACTGGAACTTCTAGGCAAAAACTGCAATTTCTTCCCAATCTTTTAAAAACAGGCCACGACCCTTTCCTTTCTGGGTGACGAGCGTCACCAGATTGGTGACGAGCGTCACCCATATGCATACTTTTCTTCCCGAGCTAGGCACTTCGTGGCTTCAACTCAAAATGCTCCAAAAGGCTCCAATATCTCCAATTATGCTCCAGACATGCTATAACCTGCAAAGACTCTTCTAGGACTCTAAAAAGACCAAAAAGACTCAAAATAAAGGAATTATATCATGGTTAAAAACAATAAAAACCATGATATATCAACTCCCCCAGACTTAGCTTTTGCTTGCCCTCAAGCAAACATCAGACACCGAATAAGGTCGAGGTTTGAAAACAAGAAACAGTCAGTCAGTCATCAGGAACACCACACTAGTTTGAACTTTCGAATCCACATACCACATAGTCAACACAAGGTCAAATTTCAGTCTAATCATCACAAGCTTAGCAAATCTCTCAAGTCCAGTTCAAATCCCTTCAAGAAATCCGAAAGTTCTACTGTTAACTCCTTATTTTTTTATCTAAGTGTGAAATCTCATCAATGGTTCTATCATCTCAATCACTTTACAGATTCTTTTCCCTTCCTAACAACTGAACAAATCAATCTCAACACAGCTCTCCTATTTTCTCTTCCCTTGATCTTTTCCTTTGGATATTTTCGATTTTTCACTTCTTTTTCTCAACTTTTACAGTCTAAGATATTGTGATACTCAATACTTGTGTTCCTTGTGAGGAGACAGGTTCTTGAATGTGTTCACTACTGTTGTTCCTTGTGAGGAGACAGGGTCATGAATGCACCATTCTTTGGACTTAAACTTAAAAAAAAAAACTACATCAGGGAAGATCAAAGAGAGACTGTATTTTAACCTTATTGTCAGTGTTGAAAGAGAGAATCAAGATCAATAAGAATCAATCACCAAGACAAGAAGTTTAAAGTTCATTAAGGTGGAGCTAACAGCAAATTTTCCAGACTCTCTAAGAACCCTAACCTTTATTGCTAGACTGATCTACGTATGACTTTCAACTTAGTAAGACTTGTAATCAACTATTGTGGCAATGGTTCTTGTCAGCAAAAACGTCCTATGGTTAGTTACAAGAAAAACTGACAATTTCAAAATTTTGACTCTAGAAAAACAGGTTTTTGACTCAACTTTAAGACTCTATAACACAAAGCACACAATGTCAGTAACCACCTCCCCCAGACTTAAACAACACTTTCCCCAGTGTTATTAAGCCAAGAGTCGGTCAAAATGAAGCATGAGAAGTTGTAGAACCAAGGTGGAAAAGTGGTACCTCGCGAGGGACTTGGTGACGAGCGTCACTCAGCTGTGGTGATGATCGTCACCACTCTGAAACTTCAGAAAACGTCATGTTGGATGTTTAAATGTTATGCCATCATGTGTACTCCAAAGTAAAACTGTAAGAGCACTCAAAACACACATCAAAACATCCAAACAAAGCATAATCCATGGTCTAACAAGTTTACAAAACATCATCAAAGCAAACTGACAAACTGACTTTTTTTTTTTTTGATTTTTCTCATGTTTTTGGGTTTTTTTTTAGCTATGTAATAGAAAACTAAACTAATATATGAAAAAGAAAACTTACCAGTGGGTTGCCTCCCACTAAGCGCTTGTTAAAAGTCATTAGCTCGACTATGAATGCTGCTCAGACAGCTGGTGGAACAGAAGGTGGCAGTGAATGCCTTGGAGGAGAATGTCTCCTCATCCATGGTGGTTTATAAGCAGTAGATGCATGAATTCTTCCAAGGAAGTGAGGAACATCAGCAGGGTGGGTCGTGACTGTGGGTGGGTTACTTCTTTTTCCTGCAGAATCATCAAAAGAAACACCAAGCATTTTACGAGAATCTCGTTGCTTGCATAAGTGTGAAGCAGCTTTTTCACCTTTTAAATTCTTATTGATGAGATTAGGAGGTTTGAAACTGGTTCCAGGAAGTGCATACCTTTGCTTAGTAGCAGGTTTCTGGGTTGTGGAATGGTGAATTTTCGGATTGGCAACATATGATGGACTTGTAGCTGTAAAATCACGTTGCTGCTTTGTGTTCAGGTTGGTGACGAGCGTCACCAGGTCAGTGACGGTCGTCACTGACCCTGCAGTTCGAGTTGCTGCAGTTTTCCAGCAATTCAGCTCTGCAAGTCTTGCCTCCATCACAAACACGTCTTCCTCCAACAACTTGGGATTCATTGGAACCTCTTTTTCAAGCCTAATGTCGAAAATATCATCTTCACTCCAATCCTCAAACCCAACAGATTCTGCAGAAGTTTCGGATATTAGCTCTTCAACAGCCATCTTGTTCACTTGCCCACTTGTATCAGATTCAGTGACATGCCCAGCAATAGTGTCTTCTGAATGTTCCATGGCATTCACTTCATCTCTAGAAGTCCTTACAGAAAAGGTTTGACCATCAATGGTAGAACTCCCTCTTAACTTATCCATGTCAAAGTTCATGACAGCATCACCAAGATCAAGCTCAATGTTCCCCCTTCTAATATCAATGATGGCTCCAGCAGTAGCCAAGAATGGTCTTCCCAGAATAAGAGGATCTTTAGGTTCTTCAGCATATTTCAGAACCACAAAATCTGTAGGAATTATGCAGCCTTTAATGTTAACAGGAACATCCTCTAACATGCCTTCTGGGGTTCTTATAGATCGATCTGCCAGGATGACAGAGATCCTAGCTGGCTTGAAATCTGTCATTCCAAGTCTAGCAGCAACAGAGAAAGGCATCAAGTTAATACTTGACCCTAGATCACATAGAGAGTGTGGAAAACGTCCTGCAGATATTGAGCAATCAAGCACAAAGGTCCCTGGATCAGATAGCTTCTCTGGAACTCTGCTTTGAGTGATGGTATTGACTTGTTCAGAAACAGTCACCTTCTTCTTCTTCTTTGGAACTGTACCTAAGAGAATTGCACTGATGTCTCTGGTAAGCAATGCTCCTTCCTCAGGACTTACACCATTCACAACCATTCTCTTTACATACCTTCTTAGAGCTGGTGAAAGCTTGACTGCATCAACAAGAGGGATCTCAAGCATCAGCTTGTCTATCATAGCTTTGCATCTGGCTTCTTCTATCTCATGTTTAGACTTCCTAGGATGCTTGGGGAATGGTGTTTTGGGTTTATAGACACGATCCTGGTCATAATTTGCAGTTACAGGCGAAGCAGCTTCGTTCTAGGGTGGGTGACGACCGTCACCAGGGGGTGACGCTCGTCACTCACTTGTGACAACCCCCGATATCCTTGTAAGTTGGTGACGAGCGTCACTCCTCCTTGGTGACGCTCGTCACTCACCTCTGAGACTGCAAAATTTTCATCTTGAGACTCCATCAGTTGCACGATCTGCTCTGTACTCAACCTCTTTTTCTGCACTGTTTTAAGCTCCTTTTCATTCCTGACTGTGATGGCATTAACCTAATGCTTAGGATTGATATCAGTCCTTCCAGGAAGGAATACCTCTTCCCTTTGAACAGCTCCTGCAGTTTGAGCAACCTGCACATCAAGCTTCTTCATGTGAGAGTTCAGACTCTCAATTTTTCCATTCAGGTCTTGATACAGCGAATCTAGTTTGCCATTGAAGTTCACTGTCATCTTCTGCTGTCCTTCAAGTATCTGCTCCAGTATAGCTTCCCTTTTATTGTCTTGTGGAGGTGCAGTTTGGTAGGAAGAAGAACCATAATTCCTGCTGTTTTGGTAAGGTTTCTCAACTTCAGTCTTTTGGAACTGTGGTGTTGGAGTATAACCAGTTGCATTCTGGTTTCCTGGGAAGGTGTTCTTCTGATTATTGCTGTTGTAGCCTCTGTTCCACTGCTGATTTCCAAACCTTTGGTTCTGAAAACCTCCATTGATGAAATTAACATCTTTCTGCTCAATGTCTTCAGGATTTTCGAAACTCTCCACTTCTGCAGCAAATTGAACTGACTTCTTTCCCACCAGAAGGCTGTGCATACTGTCTAACTTAGCCTTAACCTCAGCTATTTGGTTTCCTTCATTCAAACCACCCTTTTTTATTCTCTGAAAATCTGCATTCTTGGTGCTATTGCTGTAGACAAAGTTCTCAATCAACCTGATTGCTTCTTCTGGTCTGTTGGTGTTGAAGTTTCCTGCACTTGCTGCATCCAGCGCCATCTGGTACTTCCAGTCAATGCCTCTGAAGAAGATCCCAAGTAATTGCACCTGACTTAAGCCATGATGAGGACAGTCCATTTGATAAGATTTAAACCTGATCCAAGAAGCCTTAAAAGCTTCAGTAGGGCCTTGTGTAAAGGAAGCAATTTTCGTCCTCATGTCCTCTGACCTTGCATCATCATAGAAGTTATTCAGAAAGGCGTTCTTGGTGTCTTCCCAAGTGGTCAATGAAGCAGGTTCCAGTTGCTTCAGCCAATATGCAGCTTCTCCTTCAAGAGAGTAAGGAAAAAGCTTGCAGAACAGAAAGTCATTGCTAACCCCATTAGCTTTGACACTGGAAGCCAAGTCCTCAAATCTCTCTATGTGATCCATAGGATGCTCATGAGGTAAACCATGGAATGGATGCTGGCCAACCAGCTGATAGTAGACTAGTTTAACCTCAAAGTCGCTCCTCTGAAAGGCAGGAGGTCGGATTGCAGCTCTGTTGGCATAGAACTGATCAGGTCTGTTGTAGTCACCTAGAGTCCTCTGAACAAAACGCCCAGCAGCGTTATTGACAGCAGCAGGGACCCCCACGTTCTCAGCCACTTGTTGAACCTGCGGTTCAACAATGACATTTCCCTCTTGATCAATTCTCTGCCCCTCTTCGTTTCTCCTGTTTCCTTCCCTGTCAACCAAGTGACCTTCTGCATCTTCAACCAAGATAAGTGGAGCGACCATTTTAGATTGCTTCTTAGCTTTCCTGTTAGTTCTCTCCAACCTAGCAAGCTCGTCGATGCTCAAAGTCACAAGCTCCTTCTCTTTGTTATTTCTGGTTCTGCGATTAGGCATACACCTGAAACAGGAACAAAGAAAAGCAGCAAAAAGTCAGTAAAAAAATTAAAACTTAGACAAATCCTAATACTAGAAGTCGATAGGCAGCTATTACTCCCCGGCAACGGCGCCAAAAACTTGATAGGGTCAGGTTTTACCCAAATAAAACTACTCCAAGTGCACAGCAAAAGCAGTTGTAGTACAAGGGGTCATCGAATCCCAAGGGAGTAAGTAAACTACACTATCGAATGTAGATTCAGATTAAGCTAAGCAATAAGTAATGAATGTAATGCGAAATAACTAATGTAATAAAAGCAAGTGGGCATTTTTGAGACTGTTCTTAAAGTTCAGAAAGCTAAAGGCGCTAAGTCAGGACAATTCGCAGGTTGAATCCGAGAGTGTAAAATGCATGCAATCAGGAATGAATTAAAACCGTCTTGAACATGAATCGCAAAGATATAACTAATAAATTCTCATTGCAGAAGTTAACTATGTCTAAATCACAGAGTTTCAAATCTCTTTGCAAACCCTAACAACCTAAACATGCAGTAATGATCAGGTTCAGTTGTTCACAAAACTCCTACGCCAAATCTCTTTGCACTAAGGCGTTTTGCTCATCTAATACTAGTTCAGGTGATTAATAATGCTCTCACATCTATCAAAAACCTAGGGTTTCGAAATCCAGATGATGTGTCTAAGAAATCGATTTTTAATGCAAGCACAGATGAAGAACCAATGGATTTCCTATAGTTTTAGCAATTCTACAAACTCTTCTTCAACCTTTGAAAAGCCCTAACTTAACTAACAAACTACTCAGACATGGTGATTTGAGAAAACATCATGAAAAGAATAGATTGCATAAAAGAAATAAAAAGTAGAAATAAAGGAGTTCAAAATCTGCTCTGAAGGAGTCTGATTTGTCTCTCCAAAAGCTCTGCTACAAATCTCTCTCTAAAGCTCTCAAAAATAATAAGATACAAGATATCTGCCAAAAGAATGGCTGAAAAACCTTATATACAAGCTAAAACACGATCTGGGGTCTTTTTACAAATAAAGGAATTTCTGGGCAAAAACTGCAATTTCTTCCCAATCTTTTAAAAATAGGCCACGACCCCTTCCTTTCTGTGTGACGAGCGTCACCAGATTGGTGACGAGCGTCACCCATATGCATACTTTTCTTCCCGAGCTAGGCACTTCGTGGCTTCAACTCAAAATGCTCCAAAAGGCTCCAATATCTCCAATTATGCTCCAGACATGCTATAACCTGCAAAGACTCTTCTAGGACTCTAAAAAGACCAAAAAGACTCAATAAAAAGGAATTATATCATGGTTAAAAACCATAAAAACCATGATATATCAATAGGGTGTATTGATAGATGTTCCTTGTAAAATGCTTGAAATTTTGAGATGAACCCAATTTCCTTGTTGACAATTGTTTGATGCATCTTTAAATGATTTGGAAATTAATGCTGAACCATGCTTGGAATTTTGAAATTTGTAATCTATTTCTTGTGACTTGAGCTTGTGTGAATTGATAATAACCTCTATTTATTAGAACCATAATCTTGACTTGAGAATTATCATGTTTTTGAAATGAAAAGTGTTTTCACAGATTAGCTTATACATATTTGCACTTTCTTTATTCTTTTTTACCACTCTTGCTAGTCCATATAGCTGATCCTCATCATTAAGGAACAGTTTACCACACCTTAACCTTAACCTCCTTTTGAAGCCTAAACACTATCTTGTGATTGTGAGATCTCTTCTTAATGAACTAAGCATAAATTGTTAGGTTTAGCACTACAAGGATTGATTTCTATGTAGAACTATCTCTTCTATTTGAGTTAGACATAGGTTAGGATGGTAGTTATAGGTGTGGGTGGACTTGGATTTTATGTTGATCATAGGAAGAGTGTTGAAAGAAGAAAGAACGATACAAGGGAAGAAGAAGGAGGAAACAAGCAAAAAGCTCAACATGTGTGGACCTAAATAAGCTCAAAAAGGGTGGCCATTACGAAGATGGAGTCTCAGAAACAACAAACAAAGAAGTCACTAAATCCTATTGCATCAATGAGATGAAGCAAAGGAGACTTTCCGCTACAAAAAGAAGGCGCTAACAACAAAGGAGCAAAAAGAAGGCCAGAACATGCTGAAACAAAAAGAAGAAGTTTTCCGAAGGAGATGGTCAAATGTGAAAAGTGAAGGAAGAGTTCTGAGAAAAGGGTAGCTAGGGATTGGGTTTGGTTTGGGTTAAAGGTTGGGTGTTACAACAGCTTAGGTATTGGCTTTATAGTAATCAATCCTTGTATGCATGAGTTGTGCTTTACCTTTAGCATTACGCCTAAGTTTATTCCTTTCTTGAGAGAAACTCTTGCATTTGAACCCACATTTTGATGAGATTATCTTCATCTCATAGCCTTGTCCCTTAGCCAAATGATTTCACTTGATTTGCACAAACATAATTCATTTGTTACAAAGCTTAATTGAATGTTAAGGAGTTGGTTGATTGTATCACTTGTTCAAGCATAAGTATGGTGTCATTTTGAGATTGTGATGTGCATGGGTAGGTGTTTGATAGTACATTGATTTTGAATGATGCATCCTAGAATTGATAACAAGGATATTGGTTTGATCTTTCTCTTTTAAGCATTTTTGGATTTGAGCACCCACTTTCAAACCTTTCTCCCTTTTTATCTTGGATTGTTTGCTAGAGGACAAGCAAAAGGCAAGTTTGGGGGAGTTGATGTATCTTATATTTGCACCATTTAGGGCTGCATTTAGTACATGTTTTGGTATCTTCTTGCATGTTTCCCTTATCATTTGTCCCATTTTCCTTTTCTTGTAGACATAGGTTGTATTTAGGATGTAGTTTGCATTTTTCTTGCATATGGAATGTTTTTAGGTACCAAAGGTGTTGTTGGAGGCATTATGGAAGAGTGGGAGTGATCCAAGTAGATTTCCCAGCCAAGGACAACCAAGGAGAGCCAAAGGAGTACACTTCCGGAGCTGATGTCGGCGGCACATCGGGCATTATGGCCGATATCCACCAGCAGCATAGGACAGAGTTCACATCGGGCATTACATCGGGCAACCATGCCCGATAACCGCAAGATAGGACAAGCATATAGAGCTACACATCGGGCAATACATGCCTGATGTAACCTTGCAGGGACAACCAAAGCTCCCCATCGAGCATGATATCGGGCAAGGCGTGCCCGACGTACACCAGCAGGAAGAGTCTTGGTCTCCATATCGAGCATGGTGTCTGACACCCGAACCAGAGGAAGCTCCACATCGAGCATTATGTCAACCACTGAGCCCGATAAGTGCTCGCCCAGATGTCCAAATATTTACATATTGCCACTCTTTTAGGGTTCTTTGTCTCTTTGTATAAATACTTGAAGACCTAAAAAATTAGGCATTCTTTGTTCTTGCTTTCAAACCTAATTCTTCTTTGCGTTTGTGATTTGTAAGAACAAAGTTTCATCTTTAAATCTAAGTTTCTGCACTTCTATACTTAATCTTTCTTAATCTCTCTCCATAATCATATTTAACCATTCTTTCTTCATATATTTGATGGTTTTCACCATGATTAGTGAGTAGTCTCTTAAAGGCTCATAGGTGGGGTAGATTAGGGGGATTCTAAAGTTTGATTACTGTTTTTTGTGCTTATTATCATTGTTTCCTCTCTATTAGATTGTTTAGATGCTAGGTTTCTCTTGATCCCTTTAACCTAGATTTTAGCTTTCTCTTGTGCCCACCGAGTGTTTGATGAAATGCTGATCTTGTATTTTAGAGGATTTATCTATCTTAGCTCAAGGGATTGACTGTCTAAGGAATATTTTGGCTTGCTATAATTGATTGAACATGCTTGCTAATGAGTCTAGCACTAATGGGAATTAGTTCTTGCTAGGTTGTATTAGTAAAAGGATGATCACCAAGGGATTGGGTTTATCTTGCTTGATTGTTGAATTCTATGCCTAGGAATTAGCATTACTTGCCATGTTGCATTGTTAATGAGATTGTAAGCATCATATTCTAGTGTTTGAATCCCCCTAACTCCATAACCTCATCTAGGATCCTTGCTTTTTTATTTGAATTTCGAATTTACTTAAGTACTCGTCTTGTTTACTTTGATCATTGCCTAATCATTGCTCTTACTATTTTTTTCTGGTTGATGATTCATTAGGTTGATAGTTTAAACAATCTTTCTATTTCTTCTTGAATTAGAGTATCTATTGCATTCTTGGTGTTTTCACATTAGCCTTTGGATTGATAAGAGCTCAATACTAAAATTACTAGTGTAGGTTGAGTAGTTGAAGTAGCTAAACAGCATACATCCCTTTTTCAGATCAAGTGTGATGCAAGTGACTTTGCAGTTGTCACAGTGTTGGGTCAGAGGATAGACAAGAAGCTGTATGTTATATACTATGCTAGTAGGACTCTTGATGATGCTCAGACCAAGTATGCCACAACAGAGAATGAGCTTCTAGCAGTAGTCTTTGACTTTGAGAACATCAGGATTTATCTGGTTGGGTCCAAGGTGATTGTCTATACTGATCATGCTGCACTGAAGTACATTTATGCTAACAAAGACACCAAGCCTAGACTGCTGAGATGCATCTTGCTGCTTCAAGAATTTGACATGGAAATTGTTGTCAAGAGAGGGGTTGAGAATCGGATTGATGATCATATTTCAAGACTAACGAGAGATGATCTAATCCCCAATAATTATTCTTTACCTGAAGGACAGCTCATGTCCTTGCACACTACAAGAATAAGAGAAGCTTATATCCTAAAAGAGAAGCTTCCATGTTATGCAAATTTCACCAACTAGAGGGATCTCAAGCATCATCTTGACTGCATCAACAAGAGGGATCTCAAGCATCAGCTTGTCTATCATAGCTTTGCATCTGGCTTCTTCTATCTCATGTTTAGACTTCCTAGGATGCTTGGGGAATGGTGTTTTGGGTTTATAGACACGATCCTGGTCATAATTTGCAGTTACAGGCGAAGCAGCTTCGTTCTAGGGTGGGTGACGACCGTCACCAGGGGGTGACGCTCGTCACTCACTTGTGACAACCCCCGATATCCTTGTAAGTTGGTGACGAGCGTCACTCCTCCTTGGTGACGCTCGTCACTCACCTCTGAGACTGCAAAATTTTCATCTTGAGAGTCCATCAGTTGCACGATCTGCTCTGTACTCAACCTCTTTTTCTGCACTAATTTAAGCTCCTTTTCATTCCTGACTGTGATGGCATTAACCTAATGCTTAGGATTGATATCAGTCCTTCCAGGAAGGAATACCTCTTGCCTTTGAACAGCTCCTGCAGTTTGAGCAACCTGCACATCAAGCTTCTTCATGTGAGAGTTCAGACTCTCAATTTTTCCATTCAGGTCTTGATACAGCGAATCTAGTTTGCCATTGAAGTTTACTGTCATCTTCTTCTATCCTTCAAGTATCTGCTCCAGTATATCTTCCCTTTTATTGTCTTGTGGAGGTGCAGTTTGGTAGAAAGAAGAACCATAATTCCTGCTGTTTTGGTAAGGTTTCTCAACTTCAGTCTTCTGGAACTGTGGTGTTAGAGTATAACCAGTTGCATTCTGGTTTCCTGGGAAGGTGTTCTTCTGATTATTGCTGTTGTAGCCTCTGTTCCACTGCTGATTTCCAAACCTTTGGTTCTGAAAACCTCCATTGATGAAATTAACATCTTTCTGCTCAATGTCTTCAGGATTTTCGAAACTCTCCACTTCTGCAGCAAATTGAACTGACTTCTTTCCCACCAGAAGGCTGTGCATACTGTCTAACTTAGCCTTAACCTCAGCTATTTGGTTTCCTTCATTCAAACCACCCTGTTTCATTCTCTGAAAATCTGCATTCTTGGTGCTATTGCTGTAGACAAAGTTCTCAATCAACCTGATTGCTTCTTCTGGTCTGTTGGTGTTGAAGTTTCCTGCACTTGCTGCATCCAGCGCCATCTGGTACTTCCAGTCAATGCCTCTGAAGAAGATCCCAAGTAATTGCACCTGACTGAAGCCATGATGAGGACAGTCCCTTTGATAAGATTTAAACCTGATCCAAGAAGCCTTAAAAGCTTCAGTAGGGCCTTGTGTAAAGGAAGCAATTTTCGTCCTCATGTCCTCTGACCTTGCATCATCATAGAAGTTATTTAGAAAGGCGTTCTTGGTGTCTTCCCAAGTGGTCAATGAAGCAGGTTCCAGTTGCTTCAGCCAATATGCAGCTTCTCCTTCAAGAGAGTAAGGAAAAAGCTTGTAGAACAGAAAGTCATTGCTAACCCCATTAGCTTTGACACTGGAAGCCAAGTCCTCAAATCTCTCTATGTGATCCATAGGATGCTCATGAGGTAAACCATGGAATGGATGCTGGCCAACCAGCTGATAGTAGACTGGTTTAACCTCAAAGTCGTTCCTCTGAAAGGCAGGAGGTCGGATTGCAGCTCTGTTGGCATAGAACTGATCAGGTCTGTTGTAGTCACCTAGAGTCTTCTGAACAAAACGCCCAGCAGCGTTATTGACAGCAGCAGGGACCCCCACGTTCTCAGTCACTTGTTGAACCTGCGGTTCAACAATGACATTTCCCTCTTGATCAATTCTCTGCCCCTCTTCGTTTCTCCTGTTTCCTTCCCTGTCAACCAAGTGACCTTCTGCATCTTCAACCAAGATAAGTGGAGCGACCATTGTAGATTGCTTCTTAGCTTTCCTGTTAGTTCTCTCCAACCTAGCAAGCTCGTCGATGCTCAAAGTCACAAGCTCCTTCTCTTTGTTGCTTCTGGTTCTGCGATTAGGCATACACCTGAAACAGGAACAAAGAAAAGCAGCAAAAAGTCAGTAAACAAATTAAAACTTAGACAAAATCCTAATACTAGAAGTCGATAGGCAGCTATTACTCCCCGGCAACGGTGCCAAAAACTTGATAGGGTCAGGTTTTACCCAAATAAAACTACTGCAAGTGCACAGCAAAAGCAGTTGTAGTACAAGGGGTCATCGAATCCCAAGGGAGTAAGTAAACTACACTATCGAATGTAGATTCAGATTAAGCTAAGCAATAAGTAATGAATGTAATGCGAAATAACTAATGTAATAAAAGCAAGTGGGCATTTTTGAGACTGTTCTTAAAGTTCAGAAAGCTAAAGGCGCTAAGTCAGGACAATTCGCAGGTTGAATCCGAGAGTGTAGAATGCATGCAATCAGGAATGAATTAAAACCGTCTTGAACATGAATCGCAAAGATATAACTAATAAATTCTCATTGCAGAAGTTAACTATGTCTAAATCACAGAGTTTCAAATCTCTTTGCAAACCCTAACAACCTAAACATGCAGTAATGATCAGGTTCAGTTGTTCACAAAACTCCTACGCCAAATCTCTCTGCACTAAGGCGTTTTGCTCATCTAATACTAGTTCAGGTGATTAATAATGCTCTCACATCTATCAAAAACCTAGGGTTTCGAAATCCAGATGATGTGTCTAAGAAATCGATTTTTAATGCAAGCACAGATGAAGAACCAATGGATTTCCTATAGTTTTAGCAATTCTACAAACTCTTCTTCAACCTTTGAAAAGCCCTAACTTAACTAACAAACTACTCAGACATGGTGATTTGAGAAAACATCATGAAAAGAATAGATTGCTTAAAAGAAATAAAAAGTAGAAATAAAGGAGTTCAAAATCTGCTCTGAAGGAGTCTGATTTGTCTCTCCAAAAGCTCTGCTACAAATCTCTCTCTAAAGCTCTCAAAAATAATAAGATACAAGATATCTGCCAAAACAATGGCTGAAAAACCTAATATACAAGCTAAAACACGATCTGGGGCCTTTTTGCAAATAAAGGAATTTCTAGGCAAAAACTGCAATTTCTTCCCAATCTTTTAAAAACAGGCCACGACCCCTTCCTTTCTGGGTGACGAGCGTCACCAGATTGGTGACGAGCGTCACCCATATGCATACTTTTCTTCCCGAGCTAGGCACTTCGTGGCTTCAACTCAAAATGCTCCAAAAGGCTCCAATATCTCCAATTATGCTCCAGACATGCTATAACCTGCAAAGACTCTTCTAGGACTCTAAAAAGACCAAAACGACTCAATAAAAAGGAATTATATCATGGTTAAAAACCATAAAAACCATGATATATCAATAGGGTGTATTGATAGATGTTCCTTGTAAAATGCTTGAAATTTTGAGATGAACCCAATTTCCTTGTTGACAATTGTTTGATGCATCTTTAAATGATTTGGAAATTAATGCTGAACCATGCTTGGAATTTTGAAGTTTGTAATCTATTTCTTGTGACTTGAGCTTGTGTGAATTGATAATCAACTCTATTTATTAGAACCATAATCTTGACTTGAGAATTATCATGTTTTTGAAATGAAAAGTGTTTTCACAGATTAGCTTATACATATTTGGACTTTCTTTATTCTTTTTTACCACTCTTGCTAGTCCATATAGCTGATCCTCATCATTAAGGAACAGTTTACCACACCTTAACCTTAATCTCCTTTTGAAGCCTAAACACTATCTTGTGATTGTGAGATCTCTTCTTAATGAACTAAGCATAAATTGTTAGGTTTGGCACTACAAGGATTGATTTCTATGTAGAACTATCTCTTCTATTTGAGTTAGACATAGGTTAGGATGGTAGTTATAGGTGTGGGTGGACTTGGATTTTATGTTGATCATAGGAAGAGTGTTGAAAGAAGAAAGAACGATACAAGGGAAGAAGAAGGAGGAAACAAGCAAAAAGCTCAACATGTGTGGACCTAAATAAGCTCAAAAAGGGTGGCCATTACGAAGATGGAGTCTCAGAAACAACAAACAAAGAAGTCACTAAATCCTATTGCATCAATGAGATGAAGCAAAGGAGACTTTCCGCTACAAAAAGAAGGCGCTAACAACAAAGGAGCAAAAAGAAGGCCAGAACATGTTGAAACAAAAAGAAGAAGTTTTCCGAAGGAGATGGTCAAATGTGAAAAGTGAAGGAAGAGTTCTGAGAAAAGGGTAGCTAGGATTGGGTTTGGTTTGGGTTAAAGGTTGGGGGTTACAACAGCTTACGTATTGGCTTTATAGTAATCAATCCTTGTATGCATGAGTTGTGCTTTACCTTTAGCATTACGCCTAAGTTTATTCCTTTCTTGAGAGAAACCCTTGCATTTGAACCCACATTTTGATGAGATTATCTTCATCTCATAGCCTTGTCCCTTAGCCAAATGATTTCACTTGATTTGCACAAACATAATTCATTTGTTACAAAGCTTAATTGAATGTTAAGGAGTTGGTTGATTGTATCACTTGTTCAAGCATAAGTATGGTGTCATTTTGAGATTGTGATGTGCATGGGTAGGTGTTTGATAGTACATTGATTTTGAATGATGCATCCTAGAATTGATAACAAGGATATTGGTTTGATCTTTCTCTTTTAAGCATTTTTGGATTTGAGCACCCACTTTCAAACCTTTCTCCCTTTTTATCTTGGATTGTTTGCTAGAGGACAAGCAAAAGGCAAGTTTGGGGGAGTTGATGTATCTTATATTTGCACCATTTAGGGCTGCATTTAGTACATGTTTTGGTATCTTCTTGCATGTTTCCCTTATCATTTGTCCCATTTTCCTTTTCTTGTAGACATAGGTTGTATTTAGGATGTAGTTTGCATTTTTCTTGCATATGGAATGTTTTTAGGTACCAAAGGTGTTGTTGGAGGCATTATGGAAGAGTGGGAGTGATCCAAGTAGATTTCCCAGCCAAGGACAACCAAGGAGAGCCAAAGGAGTACACTTCCGGAGCTGATGTCGGCGGCACATCGGGCATTATGGCCGATATCCACCAGCAGCATAGGACAGAGTTCACATCGGGCATTATATCGGGCAACCATGCCCGATAACCGCAAGATAGGACAAGCATATAGAGCTACACATCGGGCAATACATGCCTGATGTAACCTTGCAGGGACAACCAAAGCTCCCCATCGAGCATGATATCGGGCAAGGCGTGCCCGACGTACACCAGCAGGAAGAGTCTTGGTCTCCATATCGAGCATGGTGTCCGACACCCGAACCAGAAGAAGCTCCACATCGAGCATGATGTCAACCACTGAGCCCGATAAGTGCTCGCCCAGATGTCCAAATATTTACATATTGCCACTCTTTTAGGGTTCTTTGTCTCTTTGTATAAATACTTGAAGACCTAAAAAATTAGGCATTCTTTGTTCTTGCTTTCAAACATAATTCTTCTTTGTGTTTGTGATTTGTAAGAACAAAGTTTCATCTTTAAATCTAAGTTTCTGCACTTCTATACTTAATCTTTCTTAATCTCTCTCCATAATCATATTTAACCATTCTTTCTTCATATATTTGATGGTTTTCACCATGATTAGTGAATAGTCTCTTAAAGGCTCATAGGTCGGGTAGATTAGGGGGATTCTAAAGTTTGATTACTGTTTTTGTGCTTATTATCATTGTTTCCCCTATATTATATTGTTTAGATGCTAGGTTTCTCTTGATCCCTTAAACCTAGATTTTAGCTTTCTCTTGTGCCCACCGAGTGTTTGATGAAATGCTGATCTTGTATTTTAGAGGATTTATCTATCTTAGCTCAAGGGATTGACTGTCTAAGGAATATTTTGGCTTGCTATAATTGATTGAACATGCTTGCTAATGAGTCTAGCACTAATGGGAATTAGTTCTTGCTAGGTTGTATTAGTAAAAGGATGATAACCAAGGGATTGGGTTTATCTTGCTTGATTGTTGAATTCTATGCCTAGGAATTAGCATTACTTGCCATGTTGCATTGTTAATGAGATTGTAAGCATCATATTCTAGTGTTTGAATCCCCCTAACTCCATAACCTCATCTAGGATCCTTGCTTTTTGTTATTTGAATTTCGAATTTACTTAAGTACTCGTCTTGTTTACTTTGATCATTGCCTAATCATTGCTCTTACTATTTTTTTCTAGTTGATGATTCATTAGGTTGATAGTTTAAACAATCTTTCTATTTCTGCTTGAATTAGAGTATCTATTGCATTCTTGGTGTTTTCACATTAGCCTTTGGATTGATAAGAGCTCAATACTAAAATTACTAGTGTAGGTTGAGTAGTTGAAGTAGCTAAACAGCATACATCCCTTTTTGAGATCAAGTGTGATGCAAGTGACTTTGCAGTTGTCACAGTGTTGGGTCAGAGGATAGACAAGAAGTTGTATGTTATATACTATGCTCGTAGGACTCTTGATGATGCTCAGACCAAGTATGCCACAACAGGGAATGAGCTTCTAGCAGTAGTCTTTGACTCTGAGAACTTCAGGAGTTATCTGGTTGGGTCCAAGGTGATTGTCTATACTGATCATGCTGCACTGAAGTACATTTATGCTAAGAAAGACACCAAGCCTAGACTGCTGAGATGGATCTTGCTGCTTCAAGAATTTGACATGGAAATTGTTGACAAGAGAGGGGTTGAGAATGGGATTGATGACCATATTTCAAGACTAACGAGAGATGATCTAATCCCCAATAATGATTCTTTACCTGAAGGACAGCTCATGTCCTTGCACACTACAAGAATAAGAGAAGCTTATATCCTAAAAGAGAAGCTTCCATGTTATGCAGATTTCACCAACTACTTAGCATGTGAAGATGTCCCAACCAACCTTCATTCCAATCACAAGAAGAAGTTCTTCAAGGATCTTTCTCTCTACTATTGGAATGAGCCCTATCTCTACAAGAAAGGAACTGATGGGCTGTTTAAAAGGTGCATAGCAGAAGAAGAAGTCAAGGGCGTCATCCATCACTAACTGTCATGGGTTAGCGTATGGTGGCCACTTTGCCACTTTCAAGACAGCATAAATGGTGCTGCAAGCTGGGCTATGGTGGCCAAGTTTGTTCAAGGATGCTCAAACGTACATTGCATCTTGTGAAGATTGCCAAAGGAAAGGAGGAATAAGCAAGAGAGATGAGATGCCTCTCAACCCAATACTTGAAGTTGATGTGTTTGATGTTTAGGGAAGAGACTTCATTGGACCATTTCCCTCTTCTTATGGGAACAAGTATATCCTTGTGACTGTAGACTATGTCTCAAACTGGGTTGAAGCAATAGATAGTCCCACAAATGATGCCAAAGTTGTGCTTAAGCTCTTCAAGTCAATCATCTTCCCAAGGTTTGGTGTCCCAGGGTGTGTTATAAGTGATGGAGGGAATCATTTTATCAACAAGGTCTTTGAGAGCTTGCTCAAGAAGAATGGTGTCAAGCCAGTGGTCAAGTGGAGGTGTCTAACAGGAAAATCAAGGCTATCTTGGAGAAGACTGTGGGCATAATAAGGAAATACTGGTCTCACAAGTTAGATGATGTTCTTTGGGCATATAGAACAGCCTTCACTTCTATATGGTAAATCCTACCACCTTCCTGTGGAACTTGACTACAAGCCTTTATGGGCAACAAGGCTGTTGAACTTTGATATCAAAACTGCCCAAGAGAAGAGGCGTATCAACCTCCATGAACTGGAAGAAAATTCAAGCTTAGTGACTCTATATGATGGTTTTTAACCATGATATAAGTCCTTTTTATTGAGTTTTTTTGGTCTTTTCAATTCCTAGTAGAGTCTTTGCAGGTTATAGCATGAGTGGAGAATAATTGGAGGTTTTGGAGCTTTTTGGAGTATTGCAAAAAGCAACCATGAAGTTAGCAACTCCGAAGCATTACACAGGCATTGGTGACTATCTTCACCACTCAAGGATGACGCTCGTCACCAACAATTGAAGACAGTTGCGACTTCTATTTAAAAGATGGAGAAAAAGTTGCATCTTTGGCCCAGAAGTTCTATTATTTACAAAAGTGCCTAGCACGTGTTTTAGCTTGTATATATTAGGTTTTCAGCCATTGTTGGTTTTTATCTTAGATTCTAGAATTCAGAGAGCTTTAGAGAGAGATTTATTCAGAGCCTTTGGGGAGATTGATCCTGTACTCTTTTACAGAAGATTTCAAACCCCTTTATCTTTTACTCTATTTTTTTAATGCAGTTTTATTGAGTTATGTCTTGTGTCTTTATGATCATGTCTGAGTAATATGTTAGTTAAGTTAGGGCATTTCAAAGGTTGATGAAGAGTTTGTAGAATTGCTAAATTGTTAGGAAATCCATTTGTTCTTCATATATACTTGCATTTATATCGATTTCTGAGACTAATCATCTAGATTTCGAAACCCTAGGTTGTCCAATAGATGTGAGAATATTTTTAATCACCTGAACTAGTATTAGATGAGCAAAACGCCTATTTGCAAAGAGATTTGACTTAGGAGTTTAGTGAACAATTGAAACCTGATCTTTAATGCTTGCTTAACGTGTTAGAATTTGCAAAGAGATTTGGAATTCTGTGAATTAGGCGTAGATAACTTTTGCAATGAGAATTGATTAGTTATATCATTGAGTTTTGAGTTCAAGACGGTTTTAAATCATTCCTGCTATCATGCATTCTACATTCTAGGATTCAACCTGCGAATTGTCCTGACTTAGCGCCTTTAGCTTTCTGAACTTAGATCAATCAACAAAAAATCGCCTGCATTCATTACTATAGTTATTTCGCATTACATTCACTCATTAATGCTTAGCTTAATCCAAATCTATAATCGCTAGTGTAGTAAGCTCACTCCCTTGGGATTCGATAACTTTTTTATGTTATAACTGATTTACTGTGCACTTGCAGTAGTTAATTAATTGGGTAAAACCTGAGCCCTCTCAAGTTTTTGGCGTTGTTGCCGGGGAGTAATAGCTGCCTATCGATTTTTAGTATTAGGATTTCGTTTAATGTTTTATTTGTTTACTAACCTTCTGCTACCTTTCTTTGTGCTGGTTTCAGGTGTATGCCTAATCGCAGTACCAGAAGCAACAAAGGGAAGGAGCTTGTGACTTTAGGCATTGACGAACTAGCTAAGTTGGAAAGGACCATCAGAAAAGCTAAGAAACAGCCTACAATGGTTTCTCCACTTGTCTTGGTCGAAGATGCAGTGGGTCACTTGGTTGACAGAGATGGAAACAGGCGGAATGCAGAAGGGCAGAGGCTGGATCAAAATGGGATCGTCATAGCTGAACAGGTGGTTCAGCAAGTACCAGATGAAGCTGTAAACGTGGCTGGGCGTTTTGTGCAACGGACTCTAGGAGATTACAACAGATCTTATTAGTTTTACGCCAACAGAGAATCAATCCGCCCTCTTGCTTTTCAGAGGAATGATTTTGAGCTCAAGCCTGCTTATTATCAGCTGGTGGGTCAGCATCCTTTCCATGGCTTACCACATGAGCATCCCATGGATCACATTGAGAGGTTAGAGGATTTGGCTTCAAGTGTTAAAGCCAATGGAGTTAGCAATGACTTCCTGTTCTACAAGTTGTTCCCTTACTCACTTGGCGGAGATGCTGCTTATTGGCTGAAGCAACTGGAGCCGGGATCTCTGACCACTTGGGAAGACACCAAAAATGCCTTTCTGAACAACTTCTATGATAATGCTAGATCACAAGAGCTGAGAACGAAAATCTCTTCATTCTCCCAAGGTCCTACTGAAGCTTTTAAAGCTTCTTGACTGAGATTTAGGTCCTATGAGAGAGTCAATCAGGTGCGGCTGCTTGGAATTTTTTTCAGAGGAGTAGACTGGAAATATCAGATGGCGTTGGATGCTTTTAGCAGTGGCAACTTCAACAAAAACCTTCCAGAAGATGCAATCAGACTGATTGAAAACTTGGCCTGCAGTAACAGCACCAAGAATGCTGATTTTCAGAGGATGAAACAGGCTGGTTTGAATGAGGGGAACCAAATTGCTGAAGTTAATGCTAAGCTGGACAGTATGTACAGCCTTCTGGTGGAAAAAAAATCAGTCCAGTTTGCTGCAGAAGTGGAGACTTTTGAAAATCTTTAGGAGATTGAGTAGGAGGATGCTAACTTCATCAATGCTGGAGGATTTCAGGGTTAAAGGCTTGGAAATCAGCAGTGGAACAGAGGTTACAACAGAAACAATTAGAAAAGCACCTTAACATAAAACCAAATCCTTCTGGTTACACGCCAAAGCCTCAGTTTTCAGAAGACAGAGTTTCAGAAGCCTTACCAGAACAGCAGCAACTTCAACAGGAAAAATGGTTCTTCTTCCTACCAAACTGCACCTCCACAAGACAACAAGATGGAAGCTATGCTGGAGTAGATCTTAGAAGGACAGCAGAAGATGACAGTGGACTTCAATGGTAAGATAGATTCGCTGTATTAAGACATGAATGGAAAAATTGAGAGTCTGAACTCTCACATGAAGAAGCTGGATGTTCAGTTTGCTTAAACTGCAGGAGTTGTTCAGAAGCAAGAAGGATTCCTTTCTGGAAGGACTTATGTTAATCCCAAGCACCATGTGAACCCCATCACATTAAGGAGTTGAAGGAACCTGCAGCCAGTGTTGCAGAAGGGTTTGAGTTCAGAGGAATTTGTTGGACTTGAAGAGTTTGAAGATGATGAAATTCCTGGTGAAAAAGAGCAAGTGATGATCGTCGCCCCTAAAGGGTGTCGCTCGTCACCCATTGTACAAAGGCCTAACACGACTTCGTCCCCGATGAGCAACGATGGCCACCAGGAGGGTGACGCTCGTCACCAATCACGATTCACAGCTGCTTCGCCTGAGACTTCAAACAATGCTAAGAAAACGGTGTATTAGCATAAGGTACCCTATCCTAAGCATCCTAAGAAGTCTAAACAAGAGCTTGGAGATGGTAGATGCAAATCTATCATGGACAAACTGGTCATTGAGATTCCCTTGATTGATGCTGTGACGATAACTCCTGTTATAAGGAGATATGTGAAGAGGATGGTGGCCAACAACTTTAGCCTGGAGACAGGAGCAATGATGATCAATGAGCAGGTTACTGCAGTGATTCAGAACAGAGTACCTGAGAAGCTTTCAGTCCCTAGAAGCTTTGTGTTGGACTGCACCATATTTTCAGACAGATATGAGAGATCATTGTGTGATCTTTGTTCTAGTGTGAACCTGATGCCTCATTATGTTGCCAAAAGCTTAGGGATGACTGATTTTAAAGCTACCAGGCTATCTATTATCCTAGCTGATAGGTCAGTCAGAGTTCCTGAAGGTGTGATAGAGGATGTTCTTATAAAAGTAGGAGATTGCATGATTCCTACTGATTTTGTGGTTCTGGAGTATGGAGAAGAACCCAAAGATCCTCTGATTCTTGGCAGACCTTTCCTGGCTACTGCAGGAGCTATTATAAATGTCAGGAAGGGAAGAATCAAGCTGAATGTTGGTGACTTGGTGATGCAGTTCGAAATGGACAAGCTGATGAAGAGGTCAACCATAGATGGACAGACATTCTATGTGGATGTTCTTACCAACCTTACTGAGCAGATCTGCCAAGAGATGAGTCCAAAAGATTCCTTACAGTGGGCGTTGACCACTTCTACAGCAGAGGTTGAGCATTTAGATGCAGCTGCTACTGGTTATGCAAAGATGATGGATGCTACTGCACATGTCATGCAATTGGTTGCACAGGAAGAACTAGTCGGCACATCTGTGAAAGCTGCTGCAATGGGCGATGGGAGTGCAGCAAAAGCACCAAAAGTTAAGCTTAAACAGCTCCCTGCAGGGCTAAGGTACGCTTTCCTTGGAGAAAACTCCACTTATCCTGTCATTGTTAATGCTTCATTGAATAATGCCGAGCTCACTCTTTGGCTAAGCAAGCTGCACAGATTTCGCAAAGCTCTTGGCTATTCCCTTGATGATATTTCAGGTATTTCTCCAGACTTATGCATGCATAGGATACATCTGGAGGATGAATCGAAATCATCAGTGGAGCATCAGAGGAGGCTGAATCCGAACCTGAAGGATGTTGTTAAGAAGGAGATCATGAAGCTGCTGAAAGCTGGGATCATCTATCTATATCAGACAGCGCCTGGGTCAGTCCTGTTCATGTGGTTCCTAAGAAAAGAGGCGTCAGAATAGTGAAGAACGTCAAGGATGAGCTGATTCCTACAAGGACAGTGACTGGACACAGGATGTGTAAACTCAAATGTCCTTAGCCTCTAATCAGTTATAGAATAGGGATCAGGTATCAATTCATTTGTGAAAGATGAGATGCAAACAATGTTATAAGGTAAGCAATGATGTGGTTTTGATTGAACAAGAACAAGTCTAACAACCTAACAATGCAATGGAAAGAAAGCATAAACTAAATGCAAGTGAACGCTAAACAATAAACTTGCATCGAGCAGTCTCTGTAGATGTTCTGCTCGATGTTGTTGCTCGTTGTAGGGAGACACTTCGGCTTACATGATCCTTCCCGTGGGCAGTGCATGGCATCGTCTAGATGCTTGTTCTTGGCTCAGCCATTCTGCATCGAGCAAACATGTTGGTCTTTTTCTCGATGCTACACCTCGATGTGGAATGTCTCGTACTCGGTTGCTGTTCTCCTCGGTGGTTATCGTACCGGACATCGTCTTGCATCGAATTGGCTGATAGCACCCATATCGAGCAGAACCTTGGATGTTCTACTCTATGCTACTTCTCGGTGTGATTCCATCAAGCAATCTGATCGATGTACGGGTTATAGCTTCTCGATGTACGGGTTATAGCTTCTCGATGTACGGACTGGTGATCATATCGAGCAAAGCTTTTGGTGTTTTGCTCGATGCTACACCTTGATGTGATCTCCACCGTGCGTCTTGGTCGATGTAGGGTCAACGCTCCTCGATGTACGGACTGGAGCTTAAAGAGCAATCACATCGAGCAGGGCTTTTGGTGTTTTGCTCGATGCTACACCTCGATGTGATCTCCATCGTGCAATCTGTTTGATTTAGGGACTGCTCCTTCCCCGAGATAAGTTGTATCGAGCAGCAATGACAGATGTTCTGCTCGATATGGTACCTCGATATGAAAACAGAGTTTTCTTTCCTTGGCCTTTAAGCCTTTTTGACTTCTGAAACACTAAATAAAGACATTAATAATAAAAGAAAGCATATATTTACAAGGATAGTCATGGGATTACCTCCCAAGTGTGCTTGTTTTAAGTCATTAAGCTTGACTTTGATGGTTTGAGGACTAGTGATAAGAGGTTGATGAAGCTGGAGCTCCTTCCTCTTTTTCTGGTAAACCCAAGTACAGCGCCTGGGTCAGTCCTTTGATAACATCAGTTTCTTCTTGTCACGAGCTGTCTTCCTGTTTCTCCTCTTCTTGACACTTGGTGTTATCAAAGGCTTTACTTCTTTGGTGATCAAGCCTTCATCCTCTTTCAAACCATCTTCAAGCTTCAACTCAGTGTCAAGCTTCTGGTCTGGCTCATCAGGGAGAGTGTCTCTCATCAGCATGTACACGTTCTTGAAGTTGCTGATGCTCATTCTCTTCTTTAATAATTGTTCCGCAAAAAGCTATGGAAGGAGAGACAATCTTGTAGACTTTGAACTCATCAACATTCTTCAAAATCACATAGCCTCTCTTGAAGTCTACTTGAGCTCCTGCTGTAGCCAAAAATGGTGCTCCTAGAAGAAGTGGCACCTCTCTTGAATATGTCTTCTCTATAACCATAAAATATGTTGGCACCAAGCAATTCCCAATATTCAAAGCGAAATCATTTACCATGCCCAAGGGTCTTATTGAGGTGTTATCCACAAAAGTGATATAGGCTTTACAGGGCTTCAACTCCTTGATTCCTAAGGTTTGGCTTAAGTGGAGAGACATGACATTCACAGTTGAACCTGAATCACACAAAGCACCAACATTTTCTAGCATCTCAAGCTCACAAGTGATGAGAAACTTTCCTGGATTGCGAAGCTTTGTCAATGTCTTCAGCTCCTTGTTTCTCCTTAGATTAGCCCCCACATTCTCTAGAATTGGCTCCACTACTTCCAGCTTGTCAAAGTCTTCTTTGAGGAACCTTCACTTCAAGCAAAGTGGTGCCATGAGGAAGCTTTATTCCAGCGTCCTGTATGTCCTTCCTGGACTTTGAATAGACTGCCTTCTGAGCCTTTGTAAAGTGCATCGTGGGGGTAAGGGATTGGTGGTTATAAGCTTGAACTTCAGGAGCTTTACCCTTCTCATTGCTGCTTGACGAGCCGCCCACTTGGCGATCATACAATTCCTTGAAGTCTTCAGGACTTTCTCTAGCCAAGACCATCAAAGTGTGGTATGTCTCTACGAGCTCTTTATCAGCTTCACTAAGCTCTGGTTTGGCTTCTTCTTCTGGAGCAACTAATGCTTTCTCAGCCTCTTCCTTCTCAGCAGCCTCTTTTGCGGCTCTTTCTTGCTCTTCTTCTCTGTTCAAGCTTTCATCTAGCCCTTGGAGGAACTTCTCTACAATATCAACAGCTTATGGATCATCACTGGTGACATTAATGACATTCCCCCCACACTCAGCCTTTAACATGTCCACATGTAACATCATCTCTTGAAGCATAATACCAAGGTCTTCCAATGAAGCATCTTCATCATCGAACTCTTCGTCCTCTTCAGCAAGCAAGTGGCAGAATTCCTTATGATTCGCTTCACTCTTCCCTGGTAACTGATTCTGAGGTTTTGAAGATGAAGCTTTTTTGCTCTCTAGAGACTTGACTCTTTGGTTCAGAGCATCTAACTTGCCATTCAGGTCATAGGTAGTGGTGTCTATCTTGTTGTGCACTTCAGCAAAATTCTTGTGCAGCTCTCTAGTGGTGTTGGCTTGACCAGTTAACAACTGTTGCATCATATGCTTCAAATCAACATCTTGAGTGCTAGAAGAGGTTTGTGTATTGCCAAAACCTGGTGGGACAAAAGCTAGTCTAGGCTGAAAGTTAGCTTGTTGAAAACCGCCCTGGAAATGGTGGTCTTGGAGCAAAGTTGTTTTGCTGGTTGAAAAGAACAAAAGGTTTGGTTCCTTGGTTTTGTTGAGCAGCTTGTGATGGATAAACTTTATCCTGAGGGTTAGCCACGTTGGTGCTTCTATAAGAGAAGTTGGTATGGTTCCTGTAGTTGTTAAAACCGCCTCCTTGTTGATTCATGTAGAAGGCTTCTTCTTCTACAACTGTCCCATCTTTTTCTGGTGTAGCAAGACTATCACCAAGAAAACTGACATTCTTGAAAGACACACTCAGCAGCTTGTCTAACTTGTCACTCAAAGCTTTAATCTCCTTCTTGGTTGTGCTCTCACCTTCAGCGCTTACAACATCTCTAGATGTTCTGTCATTTTCTTCACCATAGTTTCCATCAGAAATTGTCAAGTTCTCCTCAAGAGATAAACGATCAACAATAGTATTTCCCATGAAATTTCCATTTGATGCTGTATCCAAGAGTATTCTGTACTTTGGCGTCACTCCTCAGCAAGCTTTCATTTGTGAAGCCATGATGTGGGCACTGCAAAGTGTAAGACTTGAACCGCTCCCAACCTTCAGCGAATGTCTCATTCTCAGGCTGAGTGAAACTGTTTATGGTGTTCCTCAACTTTGCTGTTCTGGTGGAGCTGAAAAATTTGTTTAGGAAAGCTGTCTTACATTCATCCCAAGTAGATATAGAGCCTTGTGGAAGTGTCTTCTCCTACTGATGTGCTTTGTCAACTAAACTGAAAGGGAACAAGCACAGCTTCAAAGCATCTTCAGAGACTCCTTGAATCTTGGTCATACCACACACCTTATCAAACTGGTCCAGATGATCCAAAGGTTCTTCATTGGGCAGGCCATGAATTATGTTGCCTTGCACCATGTTGATCAACCCAAGCTTGATCTCAAAGTGGTTTTGATGCACAGCTGGAGTGTGAATGCCATTCCTGTTGTGGTGAGTATCAGGCGCATCACCAGCTCCTATTGGTCTTGGAGCTCCAGGTGCTTGTCCAACAACACCAACATGTGGTAATTGAGCTTCTTGCTCTGCCATCATCTGTCCTTCTATCTCTTAAACTTTCTGTCTTATAGCTCTTCTCCTATGAATGTTGTCAATGAAAGGAGTCAGATTTGATGAGCCTTTAGACTTCAAATTCATACAAGTACCTGAAAAACAGAGCACAGAAAACAGAGAAAATGAGTAACTTTTAAAGTAAAGAACTTAGTCTAACAGCAATATTAAACTCAAACTATCTACAAATGGCAATGGCGCCAATTTGAAACAAGACTTTTTGGGTCTAAACTCAAATGTCCTTAGCCTCGAATTAGTTGTAGAATAGGGATCAGGTATCAATGCATTTGTGGAAGATGAGATGCAAACAATGCTATAAGCTAGGCAATGATGTGGTTTTGAATGAACAACGACAAGTCTAACAACCTAACAATGCAATGGAAAGAAAGCATAAACTAAATGCAAGTGAACAGAACTAAACAATAAACTTAAAGCAATGACTAAGGAATAATTAAGCAAGATGACTACTAAAGCAAGAACTAAGCAAGATGATCTTAAAGACAATTAGTTAAAAGCAAGACTCAAGGTTCTAAGAAACTGTGGGATAATGGCTTTCAAGAGTGAAAATGAGGATTTCTAACAAAGGCAAGCTTCAAGCATTCAAAAGCAAGCAATTATCAATGTTATACTCCTAGACAAGGTATCCAAAAGGAAATAACTTGGCGTCAATAAGCAGTTCATATTCAATAAGATTGAAGTGTCAGACAAACTTGTGATGACGTATCCTTCAACAATGACCATAAAGATCAGAACCATTCTAGCTGATATAATCATTACTTACACCATATTAGCATACATTCTGCATTGTTTTATAGTCTTTAAACATTCATTTTTGCTTGTTTTTGTCCCATTTGCATTCAGTTAGGACTTAGTGTAGATTTAGGGTGAGCATTGCATGTTTTGTGCATTTGAGGGGTTTGGCAGGTATGTTTGGAGAGTTTTGAGACTACAAGGAGCATGGGAGATTATGGTGGGTGCAGCACAAGACATCAAAAGAGCCAAGAAGAATGTGCACCTTGTTGAAGCGGCCAGAAACTTCACCTGATAAAACTGGC
The DNA here is from genome assembly GCA_911865555.2 of Thlaspi arvense. Lineage (NCBI taxonomy): Eukaryota > Viridiplantae > Streptophyta > Magnoliopsida > Brassicales > Brassicaceae > Thlaspi > Thlaspi arvense. Next base: position 31,206,524 of record OU466859.2, on the reverse strand, counting down.
TCGGACAAAGCATCTCCAACCCGATCCAGCTTCAACAATCTTCATCAATGTTGTAGCCCCGTGAGTTAGCTTGCGTCTGCAGTTTTCGTGAAACCGCTCAACCCCTATTGATCAGGCTATCAGTCAAAGAAGTGACGGATAGAAGTATACCGTGAGTATTCCGGTCACCGAATCGGCCACCTTCTAGACCGATAGGAACCCTATCGATCACCCTATCGGTCACATTCAGACCGATAGGATCCCAGTCCGAAGCTGCTTTTATTTACACTTTTGCCATTACTTTTAGGGTTTCCCTCTTTATGTATATATACTCTTTTTCTGGGGATTTTCGAGCAGTCATGTCATTCTACTGTTCTTTAGTTATTTCTTTGAGTTTGTAAGACAAATTTCTTACTTTATTTAATATAAGTTTGTATTTGCCTTTAATCCTTTCTTAATCTCTCTTTTAATCATGATTAGCATCTTTTCCTCTTGTGATTTGGTGTTAAACATGGCTATTAGTGAGTAGTTTGCTTAGGGTTCTTAGATGTGGTAGATTAGAGGAATTTAGGGATTGATTAAGGTTTGTTTAGTGCTTAATAACATGGGTTCCTCTCTATTGATCTGTTCTTAAGCTAGATTTGTCTTGATCATACTTATCTAGGATTTAGGCTTTCTCTTATTGATATTACTGCATATTTCATGTATTTTGCATTCATATAAGTCAGTCTCTCATGCATTTACCTTGCACTTTAGGCCAGTTTGCATCACTTTAGGTCCTAGAGTACTTTTGCATCAGCATTTGCATGTTACTTGCATTTTGCATTGCATTTAGGTTGTTTTCGGCTACTTTGGAGCTTTGGAGGATTCATGGACGTGCTAAGGCTAGCGAGAAGGTTCGTGGACACTTGGAGAATTCAGGAATGCTTGCTAAGGATCAGAGATCGAGAAGCAGATCGAGCACGGCAGGTCGATCTAGACAAGATCGACCAGAAGATCGAGCGACCCATCCGATCCAAGGAAACTGATCGAGACGAAGATCGAGTGAAGAGATCGATCAAGGAGTACGGACATAAATGACGCCATGCAGAGCGAGAGCCGGATCGAGTCCACCACTCGATCCTCTATAGGTCGACTCCAAGATCGAACGCTACTCGATTCACCGAAGAAGATCGAGACATAGATCGAGCTGAGGCCGCGATTTCTGAAGACGATCGAGCGAGATGCTCGATCTCGAGGTTGATCCCAGTGCACTTTAACCGTTTTTGGCTTCTAGCGAGGGGGGGACCATCTAGCTGTTTGGCCTATTTCGGGAAGGCGGCGACTCCACTTTTCAGAACTTTTGATTCTGCGATTTTTTTATCTTTTTTTCTCTGGAGATTTTCCACCATTGAGCTTTATCTTGTTTTCTTTAATATTGAATCTTTGAAGTTTATTGCAATCGTTTCCTTTAAGTTTAGTCTTCCTTTAATCGTTTATGCTTGAATTTCAATCATGTGTAGTGAGTAGTAACTTTTGGTTTTGGGGTTGAGAGGATTCAAATGGGTCGAAAAGGTTTTCAAAGCTTGGTGTTTTCTTGTTCTTCATGGCTTTTTCTTCTAGGATATCGAGTTCTTAAGTCTTAGAGACTCTCACACCAAGATCTTTATGATCCAAAGGGCCTCTTACCTTGACAGGTTCCAGAAGACCTTGAAAATCGAATCCTAGAGGCTAGTCTACCTTTCCCAAACGCCATGGTAGTTTAGGGGACTAGTTAGGCCGTGTGTTTGAAATCTATGTTTTATGCCCTTCAATCTCTTTTTCCGCCAAACGCCATGGGTCTGGAGAAGAGAATGAAGGAATGATCCATACCACACGCCAAGGATGGATCTTGTTTTGTTTTCAAGGCCTAGAGAATCTCACAAAGTGAGTAGATCTAAAGTTTTCAAACCAAGCTTGAACCTTTGAGACCCTTGAACATGAATCTCAACCCTGAACCCTCTTTCTTAGTGTTTTCTCATCTCTGTTAATCATTCGCTTGTTATCTGTTCGCATCCTGGTCATTAGATTTATTTCTGTCGAACTTTTAGACGAGATCGATCGTTGTTGCTCGATCTAGTGGTCAATCCAGTGGTCGATCCAGTGGTCGATCCACTAGTCGATTTTTAATAATTCATAGCTTTGCATTTTAATCATTCTGTTTGTTCCTCGTGGTAGTTCACTCGTTTCTAGTACTTTTAAAATAGTTTTGCTTTGCATTCGACAGTTGCATCTAGTTTTTAGGATTTTTACAAAACCGTTCATCATTTGCTTAGCTTTGCATGATCCTTGCATTCTCATTGCACTTTCTAGCTCCTAGGTTGGATTGATTCCTCTTGCACTGTACTACGACTGTGTGCTGCTTGAGTTTTGATAACCTCCTGCATGCATTGCTTGCTTCTATAGACCATAAAAAGTTTGTTATCACTTATGCCCACCAAGTGTTTGATGAAATGCTAATCCTGTTTGATAGAGGATTTGCTGGCCTTGGCTCAAGAGGTTGACTGTTTGAGGAGAAATTTGACTTGAATATTGTTGATTATTAATGTTTGTTGAATGTTTAGCACTAATGAGAGTTAGTTCTTGTTAAAGTGTTTAGCAAAGGCTATTTATCAAGAGATTGGACTTAGCTTGCTTGTTTGTGAACTCTATGTCTAGGAACCAGCATTGCTAGCTTGTTTGCTTGATCAATGATGCTTGAAATAACCTTAGTTAGTCTTTGAATTTCCCAAAATCAATAACCACATCTAGGAACTTGTCTTCTCTTTGTTAAATTTCGAATTAGGTCATTGCTCTGCTTATTTACTCTGTTTTGCTTCTTTGATCATTGCTAAACTGTCTCTTTTTGAGTTCTCTTTGGTTATTGATCACTTTAGGTTGTTAGTTCAGTTGCTTAGGCAACAAAAACGTCTCTGCTTGCTTCACTAAAGAGCTTTATTGCACTCTTACTGCTTCATTCTCCCCTTTTGGATTGATAAAACCCTATGATATACTACAACTGATTAGTTCAAGCTTGGGTGATTGAATCAAGTCCTAAAAAGTCTTGTATCAGTTTGGCGCCGTTGCCATTAGGGGAATGCTTTGTTCAGTAGGATTTGTAGAGATCTTGAGATCAAGCTTTGTTATTTTCGTTTTTGGTTACTGATTTCTCTTTTGGTCTAGAATTTCTTTTGTAGGTACAACAACACTTTCTCTTAAGTGTCTACAACTAAAACTGAGGTTCAAGGTCAAATATTTGGGTTTGTAGAATCAGAATTCAGCGGTTGAAGCATCGAAGAACATCAATATGCTGCTGGTTTTAGTTTACAAGGTCCACAAGGTCTTCAAGGGATCCAAGGCTTACAAGGACAGCAAGGTCCACATGGTTTACAAGGAGCTTTGGTTCAAAGACCATTGAGACCTATAAGTGCTGCAGATATACCATCAAGCTATGCTTCAAGGCAAGGTATTCTTCCACCTATGGAGACTAACCACTATGAGATAAGGAGCAGCATGATTGATTTGATTCAAGAAAATAAGTTCTTTGGATTGCCCAACCAAGATCCTCTTGAGCACTTGGATCACTTTGAGAGGATATATGCTTTGACAAAGCTTAGTGGAGTTTCAGATGATGGTTTAAAGCTCAGATTATTTCCATTCTCTCTTGGTGGTAGAGCTCAAATGTGGGAAAAGTCTTTAGCACAAGGCAGCATCAACACTTGGGAACAATGCAAAGGTGCTTTCTTAACCAAGTTCTTCTCTCCTTCAAGAACTGCAAAATTCAGGAATGAGATCACAAACTTCAAACAGTGGTCTAATGAGAGCTTTGGAGACACTTGGGAAAGGTTTAGAGGCTTCACTCATCAATGCCCTCACCATGGCTTCACCAAAGAAATGCTACTATCCACACTCTATAGAGGTGTTCTCCCAAAGATAAGAATCCTTCTAGATATAGCTAGTAATGGTTATTTTCTTGGGAAAGATGTTGATGAAGGTTGGATATTAGTGGAGAACATGACATTAAGTAATTGGGACTATGTTGATGAGTTTGAGAAGAATGCAAAAACAGCTGAAGAGAAGTTGGAAACAACAAGGCAAGAGATAAAAGCTATCCAAACAAAGGTCGATATGTTGTTAAATGAATGCCCTTACATTCAACACCATCACAGCTCTTCTTCACAACCACTGGGCGCCTATAACCAACATCAAGGGAACATGATACTCCCTACTAGTCCTATTCAGCCTGCCTTGGCGCCTCAACAACAACCGAGCCCTCAGCCTTTACAAGATATGGATATCAAGCAACTTCTACTTCAAATGCAACAAGTCCAAACTGCTGAATTTCAATGAAGTATGGCTGAAATTTAAAGAAGTATTGCTGAAAGTCTAAGTAGTATGGCTGCTAAATTTCAAAGAAGCATTGACTCCAGCAACAACAACTTCCAATCCCAAATAGACTCCTTGACTATGCAGCTGAGTAAACAAGAGAACAATGCTCAGCCACTCACCTTCAAGAGGCCCTTACAGTATTGTTATGGTATCTCCTCCACTTTCCCAACTGCTTTTTGATATACTCATATATTTCGCATATTCAGCATGCGTTTAGAGTAGTTTTTCATTCATTCATCTTACATTTTAGGCTAGCTTGCACCATTTCTCTCATTTTAGGTCCTAAGTGCATTTTGCATTAGCATTTGAATATTTCTTGCATTCTTGCATCATATTCAGGTTGTTTTGGAATCTCTGGAGCTATGGAGGTTGCATGGACATGCTAAGTATCGAGAGGGAGCTTGTGGACACTTGAGAGAACTCAGCCATTCAGCAAAGGGACCGAGATCGAGAGAAGGATCGAGCTAGGCAGGTCGATCTAGATGAGATCGACCAGAAGATCGACTAAGCCCAGGTCGTTTCAAGGAAGGGATCGAGGTCAAGATCGACCAAGGGGATCGATCGTGAGTACGGACGTGGACTAAGCCATGCAGAACGAGAACCAGATCGAGTTCACGACTCGATCATCCGAGGATCAACCAGAAGATCGATAGAAGCACTCGATCCATCCAACAAATCGACCCAACGATCAAGCAAAAGAAGACGTTATAGCTGGGAGATCGAGTGATCAGATCGACTACTCAGCTCGATCTCAGAACCTTATTCGGCCAGCTCACTTTTGGACTTTAGTGAGGGGGGGACCATTTTCTTTGTTTGGCTATTTTGGGCAAAAAATCCTATCACTTTCATTATCAACACTTCGTCTCCAAGTTTTCGAATTTCTCTTTAGGCGATTAGCCATTGTTGAAGTTTTTAAGCTTTTCAAGTTTTGTAAACATTTTAATCTTGCTTAATCTAAGTACTTTTCTTAATCGCTCTTGCTTAATCATGTTTAGCTTTCTTTCCTTTGCATTTTCGTGTGTTTTAGCATGTGTAGTGAGTAGATTTCCTTGGGTTTAAGGTTGGGGTGATTTAAGCTTTGGCCTTTTTCTTGTTCTTAATCTTTTCTCTTCTTGGATTTGGGGTCTTAATGCTTAGAGAGTCTTGGGAAAGATCTCTATGATCCCAGGGCTTTTCTTACCTTGACCGGATTCAGAAATCCCTTAAAGCCAAATCCAAGAGACTAGCTCATCCTTTCCCAAACGCCATGGATGCTTAGGGAGCTAGTTAGGCCAATATTTGAGATCTTTGCTTAATTTTCCTTGACCCATCTTTCCACTACACGCCATAGGTTAGGAGGAAGGGTTGAGTAAAGGATCTATACCACACGCCATGGAAAGATCTCTTTTAGCTTCTCAAGGCTTAGAGATAGCTCATCAAATGAGTAGATCTATGTTTTCAAACTGAAAGCTTGAATCTTGAACCATCTTAAACATCACCCTCAATCTTGAATCCTCTTTTAGCATTTAAAAACTCAAGTTTATCATTTCTTAGTCATAAAGTTTGCATCTTTAGTCTTAAAAGTCATTGCTCTAAGTTGCTAGAAATTCTCTTTTTATCAGCCTTTAGAGTTCAATTTTGTTAAATTAGTAGTCTTGCGTTTTAAATTCCTAGGAGTCATCTAGTAGTTGTTAACCCTTAAGAGGGGATTTTAAAATAGGTTTCTTGCTCATTGGTCGTTGCATTTAGTTTTCATAGAATTTCTCATCCATTTACCCGAATCTGCTTAGCTTTGCATCGCTCTTGCATTCTTAGTGACTTTCATCAACCTAGGCTGGATTTACACCCTTACCACTATACTACATCATAAGATGTGGTTTGGGCTTTGATTTAAACCCTGAGAAAAACCTGTTTATCACATGGCGCCAACTTGGGTTTGATTAGAAAGCATTAGGATTTGGAACTTAGTAAAGACTAAGTCCTTTATTTTACTTTGTTTACTCATTTCTCTACCTTACTGCTTGTCTTCTCAGGTACATGAATTTAAGGTCTACAGGTGACAACAATCTACTACAACCTCTAGACAACATTCATCAACTTGGAAGTGCAAGGCTAAGAAGAGAGAGACAACAAGCACAAGACTTTGAGGAGCTACCAGGTTTTGTTGAGTGTGTGGGTATGGCTGAGCAAGACCAAGTTGAGGGTCAACATCACCACGCGGCTGTTGGTAGGGGTAATGGAAACCCCAACCACGCCCCAAGACCACCAAGGATCATCGGTGCTGGTGATGCACCTAACACACATCACAACCGATTTGGCATCACTCCTCCACCGGTGCAAAACAACAACTTCGAGATCAAGCCAGGCTTCATCTCGATGGTGCAGAACAACAAGTTCCATGGACTTGCAATGGAGGACCCTTTGGAGCATCTTGACAACTTTGAGCAAGTTTGCGGAATGATAAAGATCATTGGGATCCCGGAGGACAACTTCAAGCTTAGGCTTTTTCCTTTTTTCACTTGAGGATAAAGCAAGGCATTGGGAGAAGACCTTACCTCAGGGGACTATCACCTCATGGGCTGAATGCAAGAAGGCCTTTCTCTCAAAGTTCTTCTCCAGTACAAGAACAGCTCGGCTAAGAAGTGAAATCAGCGGTTTTACACAAAGGCAGAATGAGACCTTTAGTGAAGCAATAGAGCGGTTCAAAGACTACACTATAGCTTGTCCTCATCACGGCTTCAGTGAGGAGACACTCTTGAGCACCATCTACAGAGGAGCTCTTCCCAAGATTCGCATGCTCCTAGACACGGCAAGCAAAGGCAACTTTCTTGGTCAAAATGTAGAAGAAGGAATGGAGCTCATTGAGAATCTTGCCCTGAGTGATGGGAACTATGCTGAGGATTATGATAGAGCACCAAGAGGATCTGAACTCGAAGCAAATAAGAAGGAGCTGAAGTCTCTTCATGGGAAGATTGACAAGCTAGTACTTGCGAATCAAAAGCATGTACACTTTGTATGAGAAGCTGAAGATGTCCTAGATGAGTTAGAGCTGAACTAAGAAGAAGCGAATTGGGTTGGAGGTCAGAACTACAATAAGCCACAGGGCTATGCTCAAGTCTATCAGAGCAACAACAACCTCTCCTACCGAAGCACCAATGTGGAGAACCCTAAAGATCAAGTGTACCCTCTACAACAAGGCAAACCTTTTGTTCCTTACAACAAAGGGTTGACACAAAATAGTGGGTACCAAGGGCAGAGACAAGGCAACTTCCAAGGTTAGCTACAGCAAGGAAACAAGAGTTACTCTCCTGTGTTTCCTCCTGGTTTCATGCCTCAACAGCAACAAGCTCAACCGCCACCTCAAGATCCGGTTCAAGCTATGTTTCAACAATTGCTTCAAGGACAAGCAACTACAAATCAGAAGTTTGTTAATATGAACAATAGGCTGGACTCTTCTCCTACTGAGGTGTCTACTCACATCACCAACCTGAACAACAAGATCAAACAATTAAAGAAAGGCAAAGCCAGTTCAAGAGGTCAAGGCAGCTTACCCAGGAAGTGTGAGCAAAACCCCAAGGAGTATGCAAACGCTATTACTTTGAGAAGTGGGAAAGAGCTACCACCGAGGTCTGTACCTCAAGACAATGAGGACATTGTTGTTCAAGAGGGGGAGGGTAAGCTTTCGAATGATCAAGGGATCACCTTCGACAATGTGTGGATTGAAAGGCCAAGGAAAAGCAAAGAAGCAGTTTTAGAGAAGAAAGTGGAGGAGGTTAGCAAGGATAAAGAAGCTTTTGTACCTCCACCCTAAAAACCGAAGCTTCCCTTCCCTGGACGGTTCAAGAAGCAGCTGCTTGAGAAGCATAGAGCAGTGTTTGAGAAGCACTTGAAGGATGTTGAGATCAAACTGCCTTTAGTTGATTGTTTGGCCATGATGCCAAAATGCGCCAAGTTCTTCAAGGATACCTTTACTAAGAAAAGCAAAGAGAGTGAAGAGGTCTTGGTGTTGAGTGAAGAATGCAGTGCAATCATTCACAAGGAGATAGTTCCAAAGAAGCTAAGAGATCCAGGATCATTCATTATCCCTTGTACACTTGGACCTTTGAAGTTTGAAAGTTGCTTGTGTGATTTAGGAGCAAGCATTAATCTTATGCCTCACTCCATTGCCAAAAATCTAGGTTTCACCAAGTTTAAGGAGTGTAGAATCTCTCTCGTGCTGGCTGATAGAAGTATAAGGCTCCCTGTAGGCATGCCTGAAGACTTACCCGTGAGGATCAGTGGTGTGAATGTGCCAACAGACTTTGTAGTTCTAGAGATGGATGAAGAGCCAAAGGACCCTCTTATCCATGGTAGACCGTTTCTAGCAACTGCTGGAGCCATCATTGACGTGAAGAATGTCAAGATTTCTCTACACTTGGGCAAAGACATCAAGCTAGACTTTGACATCAATGAAGTCTTGAAGAAGCCAACGATTGGTGGACAAGCTTTCTACATTGAAACTTTGGATGAGTTAGCTGATGAGTTGCTTGAGGAGTTGGCACAAGAAGATCATTTGCAGCTAGCTTTGACAAAGGAGTGTGGGGAGTATGGTTACTTGCATGAACAGACCCAGGATTATGTACACATCCTTGATTCTCGCAAGGTTGTGAAAGAAGATGAAGGCGGATGCCTAGAGATCGACCAGGAAATCGACGAGATCACTCGATCCAGGACAACAATCGATAAGAAAATCGAGAAGGTTGGTCGATCCAGAAATGAAATCGATGAGAAGATCGAGAGGGATAACTCGATCAGTTCAGAGAACGACTCAGCAACTCGATCTCCTGCTCAATCCATATCAAATCGAGTAAGTGAATCGAGAGAGTGCAATCGATCCGGAGCAGAACGAGGGGAAGATCGACTGGATGGCTCGATCTCTGAGGAAGGAACGGTTCAAGATAGCAGCCTGAAAGCTCATGACTCGGGTTCAAAAGAGGCTGATGAGGATGGCAACGTCAACACAAGCCACGAGGAGGACTGGAGCGAGCTGCTAGCCCCAAAGGTGGACCTAAAGAAGCTCCCAAATGGGCTAAGGTACGCTTTCTTAGGACCTAATGAAACCTATCATGTTATTGTGAATGAAAAACTAAGTGATGATGAGTTAGACTCACTCCTTAATGAGTTGAGAAAGTATAGAAGGGCCATTGGATACTCTCTAAGTGACATCAATGGCCTTTCACCAATACTTTGTACTCAAAGGATTAACGTAGACAATGAAAACACATCTTCTATTGAACATCAAAGACGTTTGAACCCCAACTTGAAAGAAGTAGTGAAGAAAGAGATCTTAAAACTGTTAGAGGCTGACGTGATATACCCTATCAGTGATAGCACATGGGTCTCTTCGGTCCATGTGGTACCAAATAAAGGGGGTATCACGGTTATAAAGAATGAGAAAGATGAGTTAATTCCTACAAGAACAATAACTGGACATAGAATGTGCATTGATTATAGGAAACTTAACTCAGCAACTAGAAAAGATCATTTTCCTCTTCCTTTTATTGATCAAATGCTTGAGAGATTAGCTAATCATCCATATTACTGTTTTCTTGATGGCTATAGTGGTTTCTTTCAAATACCCATTCATCCTAATGATCAAGAGAAGACAACTTTCACATGCCCTTATGGTACCTTCGGATATCGAAGGATGCCTTTTGGGCTATGTAATGCACCAGCAACCTTTCAAAGGTGTATGATGTCTATCTTCTCTGATCTTATAGAGGAAATGGTAGAAGTCCTCATGGATGATTTTTCTGTGTATGGTGCTTCTTTTTCTGCTTGTTTGTCAAATCTTTGCAAGGTACTCAAGAGATGTGAGGAGACAAACTTGGTGCTGAATTGGGAAAAGTGTCACTTTATGGTGAAGGAAGGCATTGTACTTGGGCACAAGATCTCTGAGCAAGGGATTGAGGTTGACAAAGCAAAGATAGAGGTCATGATGAGCTTAGAGCCGCCGGCTAATGTGAAAGGGATAAGGAGCTTCTTAGGGCACGCTGGCTTCTACAGAGGGTTTATCAAGGATTTCTCCAAGATTGCTCGTCCTCTTACAAGGTTACTATGCAAGAAAGCTGACTTTATCTTTGATGAGGAGTGTCTTCACGCTTTCAAGACGATCAAGGAAGCTCTTGTTACCGCACCTATAGTGCAAGCACCATACTAGAGCCTACCCTTCAAGATCATGTGCGACGCGAGTGACTACGCCGTAGGAGCTGTGTTGGGCCAAAGAAAGGATAAGAGGCTGCCCGTTATCTACTATGCCAGCCGCACCTTGGATGACATGTAAGTGAGGTATGCTACCACCGAGAAGGAGCTACTAGCTGTGGTATTCGCCTTTGAGAAGTTCAGATCATATTTGGTGGGCTGAAAGGTCGTTGTGTACACTGATCACGCTGCCTTGAGGTATATTTACTCCAAGAAAGACACCAAGCCGAGACTCCTAAGGTGGATCCTTCTTCTACAAGAGTTTGATATGGAGATCAAGGATAAGAAGGGCATAGAGAATGTTGTTGCTGATCACCTTTCAAGAATGAGGGTGAATGAAGTCTTACCTTTGGATGACTCAATTCCTGAGGAGCAGCTCATGATTATCAACACAGCGGTATGTGCAAGACTAGAGGATAAGGTTGAAGAAGTCTTAAGTTTCAAGGAAGAAGACCTACCTTGGTATGCGGACATTGTGAACTACTTGGCTTGTGGAGAGGAGCCTACTCACTTAGACCACTACCACAAGAAGAAGTTCATGAGAGACATCTCTCATTACTTTTGGGACGAGCCTTACCTGTACAAGAGGGGTGTAGACAGCCTATACAGAAGGTGTGTAACAAGAGAAGAGGCAAGGGACATCCTTCTCCATTGCCACGGTTTATCTTATGGAGAGCACTTTACATAGTTCAAGGCGGCTACAAAGGTTCTACAAGCCGGGTTTTGGTGGCCAACACTTTTCAGGGACGCTCATGAGTTTGTAAAGGCGTGTGAGGCTTGCCAAAGAGCTGGAAACATCACCAAGAGAAAGGAGATGCTTCAGGTACCAATCTTTGAGGTTAATGTGTTTGATGCTTGGGGAATAGATTTCATGGGACCGTTTCCATCTTCATACGGCAACAAATACATTCTTGTAGCTGTAGACTATGTGTCTAAGTGGGTGGAAGCTATAGCATCACCCACCAATGACTCAAAGGTGGTGGTTAAACTTTTCAAGACTATCATCTTCCCACGGTTTGGAGTTCCAAAGATAGTGATCAGTGATGGGGGCAGTCACTTCATCAACAAGGTCTTTGAGGGTCTCTTGAAGAAGTATGGGGTTAAACACAAGGTAGCTACACCTTATCACCCTCAAACTAGTTGCCAAGTGGAGGTCTCGAATAGGCAGATCAAGGCTATTTTATAGAGGACTGTAGAGTAACTCGGAAGGATTGGGCAAGCAAGCTGGATGATGCCCTTTGGGCGTATAGAACCTCCTTCAAGACTCCTATACGTACCACTCCTTTCACTCTCCTCTACGGCAAGGCATGTCACCTCCCTGTGGAGCTGGAGCATAGAGCACTTTGGACCGTGAAGCAAATGAACTTCAGTCTCAAGACGGCACAGGAGAGAAGGTTGATTCAACTCCACGAGCTTGATGAGTTAAGGCTAGAAGCTTATGAGAGTGCCAAAATCTACAAGGAAAGGACCAAGGCGGTTCAAGACAAGAAGCTGGTACTCAAGGAGCTTAAGGAGGGAAATCTGGTCTTGCTTTACAACTCACGCTTGAAGTTGTTCCCAGGGAAGCTAAAGTCAAGGTGGTGCGGACCTTTTGAGATTAAGGAAGTTCTACCGTATGGAGCGGTTACTTTGGTTAGCAAGAGTGGAAAGGCTTTCACGGTGAATGGGCATAGAGTCAAGCCCTACCTGGCGAGTGATTGCAGCAAGGATATCACCACGTTGCTTCTCCAAGATGCCCCTCTAGCCTAAACCAAGTAAAGTCAAGCTAGTGACGTAAAACAAGCACACTTGGGAGGCATTCCCATGTCTATCTTTGTACATATTTTTGCTTTATTTTGTTTCAATTTTATGCTTTTTAGTTTCAGTGTGTAGGTGAAAGGATATGGGAACCGGAGATCATGATCTTGGAGTCAAAAAGGGCAAGGAAAGGAGAAGTAGAGGTAAGAGATCGAGTGATAGATCGACCTACCCTGGCTCGATCTTTACTAGATCGAGCTAGTGAATCGAGTGAAGTCACTCGATCTAGATGAGATCGAGTAGACAATCGAGTGAGTCAGTCGATTGCGAGAGGATGACCCACCCATACGTTTAGCTCAAAATGCAAACGGGGTGTTGATGTCATTGCATTTTGCATACTCATTAGATAGTTTTTCATGCATTTGTATCATGTTTTAGGTTAGATTTGCATCACTTAGAGTCCTAGAGCATTCTTGCATCAGCATTTGCATTTTCTCTGCATTTTGCATCCATTCCAGGTTGTTTATGGTTGCTTTGGAGACACGGAGGTTCGTGGAGGTGTGGAGACCAATGTAGCGGTTCATGGAAGCTCGGGAAAATGCTAAGGACCAGTGATCGAGGAGCAGATCGAGCATGGCCGGTCGATCTAGGAGTTGATCGACCAGAAGATCGAGCCAACTAGGCGATCCAAGGATAAAGATCGAGACGGAGATCGAGTGAAGCAGTCGATGCATCGGTACGGACGTAAATGACGCCATGCAGAGCGAGAGCCGGATCGAGTACACCACTCGATCCTCCCGGAGATCGATACCGAGATCGGACGCAACACTCGATTCACCACAGAAGGTCGAGACCCGGATCGAGCCGAAGACACGATGGCTGGATATGATCGAGAGACCAACTCGATCCAATGGTCGATCTCTGTCCTTTCAACCGTTTTTGGCTGTTAGCGACGGGGGGGACCATTGGACTGTTTTGGCAGTTTTGGCAAAGGCGGCGACTACTTTTCGATAACTTTTGAGATTTTTACCTTCTCTCGAAGTTTTAGTTTTTCTCTCTGGTTTTTCGGAAGAACACCATTGTAGAACAGTTTCAAGCTTTTGTATTTTCGAATCTTTATCGTTTTTAATCCAGTTTATCTTTCATGTTTATCGTTTCTTCTCTTCGTCCTTGCCTGATTTCCTTTATGTGTAGTGAGTAGTTCATTCAGGGTTAAGGGTTGAGAGGATTAAGGGGTAGAAAAGGTTCGATCTTGGTTTGTTTTCTAAACGTTTTAAATCTATCTCTTCTAAGGTGATGAAAGCTTAATGCTTGAAGACTCTCACGCCAGGAGCTTCACGATCCGAGAGGTCCCTTACTTTGACAGGATCCAGGGACCTCGGAAGATCTCACCTTAGTGATTAGTTACCCCTTCCCAAAAGCCATGGTAGTTTGGGGGACTAGTTAAGCCATTGTTCGAAATCTGTCTTCCTTGCCTTTCAACCTCTTTTTCCACCAAAAGCCATGGGTTTGGAGGAGAGGATGAAAGAGTGATCTATACCGAAAGCCACGGATAGATCTTGTTTTGTTTTCGAGGCTTAGAGACCCTCACCAAGTGAGTCGATCTAAAGTTTCAAACCCAAGATCAACCTTTGAAACCCCTTATATGAATCTCGACCCTGAAACCCTTCTCTTTAGCTTATTTGCGTCGCATATCACCTTTTGCTTGTTGTTTGATAGCTTCCTAGTCTTTAGATTCCTTGTTCTTACGATTTTAGACGAGATCGATCGTTTCTGCTCGATCTAGTGGTCGATCTTGTGGTCGATCCACTAGTCGAATTTTAACAATTCGAAGCTCTTCCCTTTAATTTATCTGTTTGTTCCTCGTGGTAACTGCTTGCTTTCTAGTATTTTTAAAATAGGTTTCACTCTGTTTAGGTTGCTGCAATTAGTTTTCAAGATTTTCTCAACAAACTGTCTCATTTCACTTAGATTTGTCCTAGATCTTGCATTCTCTGTGGATTCTCTATCACCTAGAACTGGATTGACACTCTCTGCTTGCCTTACTACAACGTTGCATGCATTAGAGTTTTGATAAGTTCTCTGCTGCATTAGACCGTAAAGAAAAAAAAAACCATTATCAAATGGCGCCGTTGCCGTTCTAGGTTGCTTAGAGAACATAGAGATTTGGGTCTTAGCAAAGACTAAGTCTTTACCTTTTTTCAAGTTACTAATACTATTCTAAACCGTGTACTTTCAGGTACATGAATTTACGTTCACGTGGAGATAACAACCTTCTTCAACCGCTTGACAACATACATCAACTCGGACACTCACGTCAAAGGAGAGTCAGAGATCAAACAAGAGCATTTGAAGAGATAGTTCAGAACGGTCAGGTCAACTTTGAAGACATGGCTGAGAATGAGCATCCTGAAGGTCCTCCTCTAGCAGGACGGGGCAATGGTATCCCCCAACACGCGGCTAGACCTCCGAGGATCATAGGAGCCGGAGATGCTCCCAATACCCACCACAATAGGTTTGGGATCACTCCTCCTCCGGTATAAAACAACAACTTTGAGATCAAGCCGGGCTTCATATCTATGGTGCAAAACACCAAGTTCCACGGCTTAGCAATGGAAGACCCGTTGGAACACTTGGACAATTTTGAGCAAGTGTGTGGAATGATCAAGATCAACGGTATATCAGAAGATGCTTTCAAGCTGCGTCTCTTCCCCTTTTCCCTCGGAGACAAAGCTAGACATTGGGAGAAGACCCTACCACAAGGCACCATCACATCATGGGCTGAGTGTAAGAAGGCTTTCCTCTCCAAGTTCTTCTCAAGCACCAGGACTGCTCGGTTGAGAAGCGAAATCAGCGGTTTCACTCAAAGGAACAATGAGACTTTCAACGAGGCTATGGAGCGTTTCAAAGACTACACGATCCAATGTCCTCATCACGGGTTCAGTGAGGAGACTCTACTCAGCATAATCTACCGTGGAGCTTCACCAAAGATCCGGTTGTTGCTTGATACAGCTAGCAAAGGCAACTTCCTCGGTCAAGAAGTAGAAGAGGGTATGGAGCTAATAGAGAACCTTGCGTTGAGTGATGGAAACTATGCCGAGGATTATGACCGAGCACCAAGGGGATCAGAACTAGAGTCTCACAAGAAGGAGCTCAAATCGTTGCATGAGAAGATTGACAAGTTGGTCTTAGCTAATCAGAAGCATGTTCACTTCGTTGGTGAAGCTGAGGACAACCAAGAAGAGTTAGAGCTAAGCCAAGAAGAAGCAAATTGGGTAGCCGGTCAGAACAACTACAAGTCTCAAGGCTACAACCAAGGCTACCAGAACAACAACCTCTCTTACCGAAGCACCAATGTAGCCAACCCTAAAGATCAAGTGTACCCTGCTCAACAAGCTAAGCCTTTCATCCCTTACAACAAAGGCTTTCAACCAAGCAGTGGATTCCAAGGTCAAGGGCAAGGCAACTTCCAAGGGCAAGGCAACTTCCAAGGGCAACAACAACAAAACAAGGGTTATACTTCTAACTACCCTCCGGGCTTTGCACCTCAACAACAACAACAACCGATGCAACAACAAGTTGATCCGGTTCAAGCAATGTTCCAACAGCTAATACAAGGGCAAGCTAATCAAAAGTTCGCTGAAATGAACACTCGGCTGGATTCATCCTTAACCGACTTCTCTACTCAAATAACAAACCTCAACAACAAGATCAAGCAGCTAGAGAAGGGCAAAGCAAGCACGAGTGGACAGAACAGCCTTCCGGGAAAGTGTGAACAAAATCCAAAGGAGTATGCCAATGCTATTACGTTGAGAAGCGGCAAAGAGCTTGATCCTCCGGTTTCTACAAAGACCAACGAGGACGTTGTAATTCAAGAGGGGGAGGGTAAACTTTCAGCTGATAATGAGGAGATAAACTTTGACAACGTATGGATCCAAGGACCGAGGAGAGGTGACAAGGCATTTGTTGAGAAGAAAGCTGAGAAAACCACCAAGGAGAAGGATGAATACGTGCCCCCACCTTACGTACCAAAGTTGCCATTCCCGGGTCGGTTCAAAAAGCAGTTAATAGAGAAGCACCGAATCCTATTTGAGAAGCACTTGAGAGACGTGGAGATAAAGCTGCCTCTTGTAGACTGTCTCGCCATGATGCCCAAGTGCGCCAAGTTTTTCAAGGACACCCTTGCCAAGAAGAACAAAGAAAGCAAAGAAGTGCTTGTACTAAGCGAAGAGTGTAGCGCGGTTATTCATAAGGAGATAGTGCCTAAGAAGCTGGGAGATCCTGGAAGCTTCACCATACCGTGTGCTTTGGGTCCCCTTGAGTTCAAGAGCTGCTTGTGTGATCTCGGAGCCAGCATAAACTTAATGCCTCACTCTGTGGCTAAGAAGCTTGGTTTCACTCGGTTTAAGGAATGTCGGATCTCATTGGTATTGGCTGATAGGAGCGTGAGACTACCAGTGGGGTTGCTTGAAGACTTGCCGGTGCGAATCAGCAGAGTAAACGTACCTACAGATTTTGTAGTGCTGGAGATGGACGAGGAGCCGAAAGACCCACTCATCTTAGGGAGACCATTCCTAGCAACCGCCGGAGCCATAATAGACGTGAAGAATGGGAAGATTGCCTTGCATTTGGGGAAAGAAATCAGGCTAGACTTTGACATCAACAAGGTTCTAAAGAAGCCAACCATTGAAGGACAAGCTTTCTATATCGAAACGATGGATGGCTTGGCGGATGAGTTGCTGGAAGAGCTAGCTATAGAAGACCATTTGAAGCTAACACTCACTAAGGAGCCAGGAGAGTTTGGCTATGTAGACCAGAGAACTCAAGAGTACGTAAACCTGCTAGATTCGAGGAGGATCATCAAGAATGAAGAAGGATGTTGCCTAGAAATCGACCCCGAGATCGACGCCATCACTCGATCCAGGAGTCAGATCGACAAGCCAATCGAGCACTCAACTCGATCCGGTCCAACAATCGACCAACAGATCGAGAAGGCCGCTCGATCAGGAGAAATAATCGAGTTGACGATCGAGAAAGACCTTCTGATCATTTTAGAGTCCAATCAAGAGATCGACTCAACGCCTCGATCCCTTACTCGATCCATATCAAATCGAGTAAGTGAATCGAGTGAAATGGCTCGATCTAGACGACATCGAGAGGAGAATCGACCGGAAGACTCGATCACAGGAGGGATAGCGATAGAGGAAAGCAGTCTGAAGGGCCATGCCTCGAGTTCAAAGGAGAGTTCCAAGGAGGAGAACAACAACAACAGCCACGAGGATGACTGGAGTGAGCTGTTAGCCCCAAAGGTGGACCTTAAGGAGCTCCCAAAAGGGCTAAGGTATGCTTTCTTAGGACCTAATGACACCTATCCCGTGATAGTAAACGAGAACCTTAGTGATGATGAGTTGCACTCGCTCTTAACTGAGCTGAGAAAGTATAGGAAGGCCATTGGGTACTCTTTAAGTGACATCAAAGGCCTTTCCCCAATGCTATGCACTCATAGGATTCATTTGGATAATGAAAACGCCACTTCTGTAGAACACCAAAGGCGTTTGAATCCTAACTTGAAAGAGGTTGTTAAGAAAGAAATCCTTAAGCTTTTAGAGGCTGACGTGATCTATCCCATAAGTGACAGCACGTGGGTTTCACCTGTACATGTGCTGCCTAAGAAGGGAGGGATCACGGTCATAAGAAATGAAAAGGATGAACTTATCCCTACTAGGACCATTACTGGTCATAGAATGTGTATTGACTATAGAAAGCTTAACCTTGCGACAAGAAAAGACCATTTCCCTTTGCCTTTTATTGATCAGATGCTTGAGAGACTTGCAAATCACCCTTACTACTGTTTACTCGATGGGTATAGCGGTTTCTTTCAAATACCTATTCACCCAAACGATCAGGAGAAAACGAATTTTACATGTCCCTACGGTACCTTTGCATATCGAAGGATGCCGTTTGGATTGTGTAATGCACCGGCTACCTTTCAGCGGTGTATGATGTCGATCTTCTCCGATCTTATAGAGGAGATGGTAGAGGTGTTTATGGATGACTTCTCTGTGTATGGTGCGTCCTTTCCTGCGTGTTTGTTGAATCTTTGCAGGGTACTTAAACGTTGTGAAGAAACAAAACAAACCTGGTGCTGAATTGGGAGAAATGCCACTTCATGGTCAAGGAAGGGATAGTACTCGGTCACAAGATTTCAGAGAAGGGTATTGAGGTTGATCAGGCTAAGGTTGAGGTTATGATGGGTTTGGAGCCGCCGGTTAATGTTAAAGGGATCAGAAGCTTCTTGGGACACGCGGGGTTCTATAGGCGCTTCATCAAAGACTTCTCCAAGATTGCACGCCCCCTTACACGGCTGTTGTGCAAAGAAGCTGAGTTTGTATTCGATGAGGAGTGTTTGAAGGCTTTCGTGACCATCAAGGAAGCACTCACGTCAGCCCCTATAGTCCAAGCACCAGACTGGTCTCTCCCTTTTGAGATCATGTGTGATGCTAGTGACTACGCTGTAGGAGCAGTCCTTGGTTAGAAGAAGGACAAGAAGCTGCATGTGATCTACTATGCTTCAAGGACCTTGGATGACACGCAATCACGATACACCACTACGGAGAAGGAGCTGCTTGCAGTAGTCTTCGCCTTTGAGAAGTTCAGATCATATCTCGTTGGCTCCAAGGCTATTGTATACACGGATCATGCTGCTCTACGGTACATCTACTCAAAGAAAGATACCAAACCTCGGCTCTTAAGATGGATTCTTTTGCTTCAGGAGTTTGACATGGAGATTAAAGACAAGAAGGGGATAGAAAATGGAGTCGCTGACCACCTCTCAAGGCTAAGGATCAACGAGTCTCTCCCTTTAGACGACTCTCTTCCAGAAGAACAACTTATGGCAATTACTACCGCGGTTTGTGGGAAGCTAGAAGGAAGGTTTGAGGAAGTGTTGAGTTTCAAAGAGGAGGATCTACTATGGTATGCTGATGTGGTGAACTACCTAGCATGTGGTGAGGAGCCAACACATCTCAACGGCTATCACAAGAAAACGTTTTTGAGGGAGGCTAGTGACTACTTTTGGGATGAGCCCTACTTATACAAAAGAGGAGTAGACAGCTTGTACCGGAGATGTGTTACAAAGGAAGAAGCCAAGGATATTATCTATCATTTCCACGGCTCTTCCTACGGAGGACATTTCGCTTCGTTCAAAACAGCCACGAAGGTGTTGCAAGCGGGTTTCTGGTGGCCGTCTATATTCAGAGATGCACACGAGTTTGTGAAGAGCTGTGAGGCATGTCAGCGAGCAGGGAACATTACCAAAAGGAATGAAATGCCCCAAGTTCCTATCTTCGAGGTTGACGTGTTCGATGCGTGGGGTATTGACTTCATGGGGCCTTTCCCTTCTTCGTACGGCAACAAATACATCTTGGTAGCTGTGGATTATGTCTCCAAATGGGTTGAGGCTGTTGCTTCCCCTACAAACGACTCTAAGGTTGTGATCAAGTTGTTCAAGAGTATCATCTTTCCAAGGTTTGGGGTACCCAAGGTTGTTATAAGTGATGGAGGAAGCCATTTTGTAAACAAGGTTTTTGAGAGCCTCTTAAGAAAGTATGGGGTTAAGCATAAGGTGGCTACACCGTATCATCCTCAAACGAGCGGTCAGGTGGAAGTCTCTAACAGGCAGATCAAAGCTATCCTGGAGAAGACCGTTGGTGCAACAAGGAAGGACTGGTCAGTAAAGCTAGACGATGCTCTTTGGGCTTATCGTACCGCTTTCAAAACGCCGATTGGTACAACTCCTTTCACTCTACTATCTGGAAAGAGTTGTCACCTCCCGGTTGAGCTAGAACACCGTGCATTATGGGCTGTGAAGAGGCTGAATTTTGATCTCAAGACGGCTCAGGAAAAGCGTCTCATTCAGCTACATGAACTGGACGAGTTGAGGTTGAATGCTTACGAGAGTTCCAAGATCTACAAGGAGCGAACTAAGGAGGCTCATGACAAGAAACTGGTTGCCAAGGAGCTTAAGGAAGGAGGACTGGTGTTGTTGTACAACTCGAGGCTGAAGCTCTTCCCGGGCAAGCTAAAATCAAGGTGGAGCGGACCGTTCGTGATTCAAGAGGTCTTGCCTTACGGAGCTGTTACTCTTATGGGAAGAAGCGGTAGTGCATTCACCGTCAACGGGCATAGAGTCAAACCCTACCTAGCAGACGGCTTCAACAAGGAGAGTACCTCGGTGCTTCTCCAAGACCCACCATCCGCCTAGCCAAGTAAGGTCTAGCTAAAGACGTTAAAGAAAGCGCACTTGGGAGGCATTCCCATGTCTATCTTGTACATATTTTTGCTTTCATTTCTCTTCTAGTTTTATGCTTTTATGTTTTTAGTGTGTAGGAGCAGGTCTAAGGAATCTAAACCTTGTCTTTGAGGTCCAAACGGAGCAATAGGGGCTACGATAAGGCTAGAGATCGAGTGCTAGATCGACTGAACCTGACTCGATCTTTGCTAGATCGAGTCAGTAAATTGAGAGGAGTCAGTCGATCTAGACGAGAACGAGTGACAAGATCGACCTTGACGAAAAAGGATCGATCGATTCAAACCAGATCGACCGATCTAATTTCTCTCGGGAAAATCTGTGGGAACTTGATCGATCACTCGACTCGATCAACCACTCGATCCAAGCCAAATCGACCCCTAAATCGAGGACTTAGCTCGATCAGAGGGACTTAGCCGAGGAGCCAATATTTCATTGATCGAGGGAGCCAATCGATCCAGGACTCGATTCACTTTGAATTGAGTCCCAAATCGAGTAACCCTCTCGATCTAAGCCATTTTAGGCATGAGATCGAGTCCTAGATCGACCAAAAGGACTCGATCTCATGCCGAGGTAACAAATTTCTTTCCCTTTTTATTGCTTTGCCCTCCAGTTTTTAAATTCAAACTTGGTCAAGGCAAGCATCTTTGACTATGAAAGATGCGCCTTGACCAAGACTTTTGTCAGAAAACCGCTTTGACCACCCATTGTTTTGGTTTTGTTAAACTCTTTAAATGTTTTAACTTGCTTCTCACTCTCTCACTTCTGTTTGCTCGAGTTTTCCTACAAAGAGAGTGAGAATTTTTAAAAGCTTTAAGGTTTAACAAAGTATCCTTCACACTTGCAAAAGGTATTTTCGGATTTTAATGATTTTATTTCAAGAAAATCTCCTTAAAAATCGCAAGTTCTTGTTTTAGGATATAGGATCAGATTTGAATTTTTAAAATTAGCTAAGTATGAGGAAAAATTCTGGATTTTCAGTATCTCAAAGATTTGATTTCCTTTTATTTAGCTAATATTTTTGCTTGATCCCCAAAATTCTAGGGTAGTCTATATAAATCTTCTTCTCTTATCCTCTTATTCTCATCAAATCGCCCTTTGCTAAACATTCTCTAGAAATTTTTTTTCAGGAGCAATGGCACCAAAGAGAACAAGAGAGGAGCAAGCACAAGAAGGAGAAACTCAAGAGGTGGTTGCTCAAGAGAGGGTCCGGTGGAGCAAAGAAGAGAAGAGGGATAAGAAGAGGTTGGAGAGGCTCCGGTTTGAACCCACGAAGTTTGCTGATCGAGGGCTTCTATCCAGGCTCGGGCTTCTTGGAGACTTCGATCAACTCCTCAACAACATCGGTCTGAGGTGTTTGTCGCGGATGGACTGCCCTACTATCCCCGAGGTGACAATTGATTTCCTTGCAACCTTGGAGTTCCGGTACGAGAATCCGAGTGCTCCTGTTCCTTCTCAAAGCCATCTCTACTTCAAGGTTGGCCGCCAAGCTTACACGCTATCCATCCCCGAGCTATGCCAAGCCTACGGTCTCAAGGCTGATGCACACAAGGTGGAGTTCCCTGCCTTCAAGAAAGCCGACGAGTTGTGGGACCACATCAGCAAGGAGGATTACAAAGCCAACACCGCCAAGATCAAGAGAGTCAGGAATCCAGTGCTGAGGTATACCTTGAAGCTGATTGCTAATACATTCAGTGGAAGGTCAGTTGCTCCTACTGTCACGAAGACGGAGCTGTGCTTCCTTTTCCAAGGTTTGAAGCATTTGGTGTCCGATCCGGATGAGAATGAAGATCCCATTGAAGATGAACTCGGCGATGAAGTGAACTACGGCTGTGTACTCGCGGCTTCTCTGGTGAAGTACAAGGCTTATGCCTTACGGTGCAAGGCAACATCATCCTACATTGGCGGCTTCCTTACTCCCTTGTTCGTGCAAGCCGGTGTGCCCATCCATGACTTTGCTCACGTCCCAAACCGAGCCTTCATGGATGAAGCATACATGAGAAACACCGATAGCTTGGGACGCACACCAGCTGAGGGGTTCTATGCTTACCTCTTCATTGATGATGAGGACAAGAAGCGAGTGTGCATTCTTCCCAACAAGGATGAAACGGAGCTACTTGGTGTTGGGAACATCGAGTTCTTACCGACGGAGGAGGAGTGTTTTGCTCCTTTAGGAGAACCGCCAGCTGCAGCCATTGAACCGCGCCAAAGGTCAGAATCTCCAGGGACAGAGGATGAGATACCCGAGGCTTACACATTGCCAAAGGTGGATTTTGAGCCGAGGACCAAAACCGAGAAGTTCTTAGCCTCGGTGGTGGAGATGCAGCGGAAGATCAACAAGTGGCAAGGGAAGATGCTTAAGAAGCTGGGGAAGAAGGTCAAACAACTCCAAGGAAGCCAGCCTAAGCCAGCTGCAAGCCAGGAAATACAACAACCCGAGAAGAGGAGACTCTCAACCGGAGGAGTTGTGATCCGCGAGACCCAAGGAGAAAACATTCAACCAGCTCGCCACTCCCTCCAAGAACCAGGCAACAAAGGAAAGGCAACAATCTCTAGCTCCTCTGGAACATCCTCAAGTTCCAGCCGAGCCTAGACAAGAGGTAACAACCTTCCTCCATTGTATATAACCGCACATCTCTTATTTCTTGCATTGTGTTTGATTGCTCCTTCGGATGAGTTTGCCACCGGGACGGTGTCAAGCAAGTTTGGGGGAGTACTTGTGTGATTTAATCTTGTGTTCTTTGATCTTATCTTTCTTTTGCATCCTTGAGTCTTAGTCATGAAAAATTGGTAAAAGTTTGAAAAAAAAATTTCAAAATTCATGTAGTTGCATTCATTTCTTTAGAAACATGTAGGATTGAGTCTAGAATTTCTCATATCACTTAGGTTGATTGCATTTGCATAAGGGGTTAGGATTTCTTAAAAAGGTGTTTTACTTATGAATCATTTCAATGCCCTAGTTAGTAGTTCTCTAATGCTTTGTTTATACTTTGAAAGTAAGTTCTAACCATGCTTGGATCACTAGTTAGGATTTTCGTGACTTGAATTGAACTCTCATGATTTGAAACTCATCCTACTAAGTGAAAACCTTAATTTGAAAATCTAATTATCATTCTTATGCATTTGAAAACGAACACATGGTTTTAAAATATTTAGGCTCTCTTCTTCCTTTTTACCACTCTTTGTGAGCCTAAGTAGAACTCCCTCCTTAAACCTTACCCTCCTTTGAAGCCAAATGTTCTTGTGTGACATCTTTGTGAGGCCTTATTTTCGGTTTGAACTTGACATAAAGTGTTAGGTTTAGGCGACATGATTTGGTTTTCATAATTGATTGCTAGCTTTACATTTTGAAGCTAGGGATAGGCTTAGGATAAGTTTGGGGGATCATTGGGGTTGCTTTCTTGTGTATTTGTTCTCGGTTTCAAAGAACTTTGTGTTTTAAAGAAAGAAATGGGTTTTAAGTGAAAGGTCGTGTTCTAAAAATTAAGTATGCTCTAATAAATTTCAGGAGGTAGCTCTCCCATAATAAAAAAAAGAAGAGAAAAAGAAAAGAAAAATAAATAAAAGAGCCTAAGTGCCAAATAAAAATAAAAAGAAAAAAAAAAATAAGAGAGCTACCAATAAGAAATATCTAAAGAGCAAAAATTATTTTCAAAATTTTTTCACTAGCCTAAAAAGTTTAAAAATGTTCTTGTTTTGAATTGGGGATTGCTGAGTTGAGAAGAAAGGGATAGACTTTTAAGTGGTGAGTGAGGATTAAATTTCTTAAATGAGAGGGGTATAGGACTGTTTGATAGTTTACATGGGTAGATGAGAATCTAATCATGTATGCATAAATTGTCTTTACCTTTAGCATTATGCATTAGTTCAAACCATTTTTGAGAGAAACCCTTGTCTAATTATAAACCCTTTTCAAATGAGATCATTCTATGCTCATAACCATAACCCTTAGCCAAATGTGTTTTGCTTTAAAGTGCATAAGTTTGATTCATGGTTCGAATTTTAATGAATGTTAAAGGATGAATTTCTGTGATTGTTAGGAATAAGAGAGTCATGATTTGAATTTCTTTGTGTGATGAGTATGGCTAAGTCCTTTGGAGTATGAGTGTAAGCTTAGCATTTTAGAATTGTTAACTAGGACACTGAGATGATCTATTCGAAAGGCACCTTTGCAAAAAGTTTAAAACCCCTTTGATTTTTCTGAAAACCTCTCTTCCTTACTTATTTTTTGTTGCTTGAGGGCAAGCAAGGAGTAAGTTTGGGGGAGTTGATGTCATTGCATTTTGCATACATTTTGCATACTCATTAGATAGTTTTTCATGCATTTGTATCATGTTTTAGGTTAGATTTGCATCACTTAGAGTCCTAGAGCATTCTTGCATCAGCATTTGCATTTTCTCTGCATTTTGCATCCATTCCAGGTTGTTTATGGTTGCTTTGGAGACACGGAGGTCCGTGGAGGTGTGGAGACCAATGTAGCGGTTCATGGAAGATCGGGAAAATGCTAAGGACCAGTGATCGAGGAGCAGATCAAGCATGGCCGGTCGATCTAGGAGTTGATCGACCAGAAGATCGAGCCAACTAGGTGATCCAAGGATAATGATCGAGACGGAGATCGAGTGAAGCAGTCGATGCATCGGTACGGACGTAAATGACGCCATGCAGAGCGAGAGCCGGATCGAGTACACCACTCGATCCTCCCGGAGATCGATACCGAGATCGGATGCAACACTCGATTCACCACAGAAGATCGAGACCCGGATCGAGCCGAAGACACGATGGCTGGATATGATCGAGAGACCAACTCGATCCAATGGTCGATCTCTGTCCTTTCAACCGTTTTTGGCTGTTAGCGACGGGGGGGGACCATTGGACTGTTTTGGCAGTTTTGGCAAAGGCGGCGACTACTTTTCGATAACTTTTGAGATTTTTACCTTCTCTCGAAGTTTTAGTTTTTCTCTCTGGTTTTTCGGAAGAACACCATTGTAGAACAGTTTCAAGCTTTTGTATTTTCGAATCTTTATCATTTTTAATCCAGTTTATCTTTCATGTTTATCGTTTCTTCTCTTCGTCCTTGCCTGATTTCCTTTATGTGTAGTGAGTAATTCATTCAGGATTAAGGGTTGAGAGGATTAAGGGGTAGAAAAGGTTCGATCTTGGTTTGTTTTCTAAACGTTTTAAATCTATCTCTTCTAAGGTGATGAAAGCTTAATGCTTGAAGACTCTCACGCCAAGAGCTTCACGATCCGAGAGGTCCCTTACTTTGACAGGATCCAGGGACCTTGGAAGATCTCACCTTAGTGATTAGTTACCCCTTCCCAAAAGCCATGGTAGTTTGGGGGACTAGTTAAGCCATTGTTCGAAATCTGTCTTCCTTGCCTTTTAACCTCTTTTTCCACCAAAAGCCATGGGTTTGGAGGAGAGGATGAAAGAGTGATCTATACTGAAAGCCACGGATAGATCTTGTTTTGTTTTCGAGGCTTAGAGACCCTCACCAAGTGAGTCGATCTAAAGTTTCAAACCCAAGATCAACCTTTGAAACCCCTTATATGAATCTCGACCCTGAAACCCTTCTCTTTAGCTTATTTGCGTCGCATATCACCTTTTGCTTGTTGTTTGATAGCTTCCTTGTCTTTAGATTCCTTGTTCTTACGATTTTAGACGAGATCGATCGTTTCTGCTCGATCTAGTGGTCGATCTTGTGGTCGATCCACTAGTCGAATTTTAACAATTCGAAGCTCTTCCCTTTAATTTATCTGTTTGTTCCTCGTGGTAACTGCTTGCTTTCTAGTATTTTTAAAATAGGTTTCACTCTGTTTAGGTTGCTGCAATTAGTTTTCAAGATTTTCTCAACAAACTGTCTCATTTCACTTAGATTTGTCCTAGATCTTGCATTCTCTGTGGATTCTCTATCACCTAAAACTGGATTGACACTCTCTGCTTGCCTTACTACAACGTTGCATGCATTAGAGTTTTGATAAGTTCTCTGCTGCATTAGACCGTAAAGAAAAAAAAAACCATTATCAGGTGTGGATCGACTGGTCTCACTCTATCCTCGAATTAGATCGATCAGTTCACTCAATCAGTCACTCGATCCTTGCCAAATCGACCTCAAAATCGATCAAGGAGCTCGATCCAAGGATGCATAGCCACAACCACGTGGAGTCTTGAAACGAGTAGGAGACTCGATCTAAGGCTTGATTCTAATCAAATCGAGCCCCCAATCGATCAACCCTCTCGATCCTAGGCAACATGGGCATGAGATCGAGGTCAAGATCGACCAAATTGACTCGATCTCATGCCGAGGTAAGTTCAAGTTTTCCCCCCTCTTTTCTTTTTCCCTCCTATTTTAAATTTGAATTGTGGTCAAGGCAAGCATCTTTGACCATGAAAGATGTGCCTTGACCACACTTTGTCAGAAACCACTTGCATTTGCCCATAGTTTTCTTGGTCTTTATAATCACATGCATCCACACTCTCTCTCATTTGTGTTTCGAAACTGTTTTCTAAAGTAAAGAGAGAGTGTGAGTCTGGTTTTAAGGCTAAGAGCATCTTGCATTCTTCTTTTTCAAAGGTATTTTCGAGTTTATTGATTGCTTGTTTAAATTTTTAGAAAATTTCCTTTTATTGGCTTAGGATGAATGTTAGTTGCAAAGAGATTAGGATAATTTTTTTTTAGTATCTAAATATTAGGGAAAATTACTTGATTTGATCTTATCTAAAGATATTTTCCTCTAATAATTAGTGATAATTTCTAGAAAATCCCTAAAATTTTAGGATTTATGCTAGGAATTTTTCTCTCTTGCCTTGTCTCTTTCTTTTAAATCGCCGCCTAGACTCATCCCTCTTTGAGAATTTAAATTTCAGGTGCTATGGCACCCAAAAGAAGCAGAGATGTGACAACACAAGGAGAAGAAACTCAAGAAGTGGTTCAGGAGAGGGTTAGATGGACTAAAGAGAAGAAGAAGGCTAAGAAGAGGCTAGAGAGGCTCCAGTTTGAACCCACTAAGTTTGCAAGCCGGGACCTCTTGGGGAAGATGGGATTGCTAGAGGATTTTGATGTGCTTCTCAAGGACATGGGGCTTGCGTGCCTTTCAAGAATGGACTGCCTTACATATCCCGAAGTCACGCTTGACTTCCTCTCAACCTTGGAATTCTCCTATGAAGATCCAAGCCTTCCAGCTTCCTCCAAAGGTCACCTCACGTTCAAGATCAGGAAGCAGGCTTATCACCTCTCCATCACCGAGCTGTGTCAAGCCTACGGTCTTAATGATGCGGCCAAGCAAGTGGAATTCCCTCGGTTTGCATCAGCCAATGATCAATGGGACCTGATTTGCAATGACAACTACAAAAGCAACACGACCAAGATCAAGAAGGTTCGCAACCCTGTACTGAGATACGCCCTCAAGCTCTTAGCTAACACCTTCAGTGGGAGATCCGTGGCTCCAACGGTCACCAAGAACGAGCTGTGTTTCCTCTTCCAAGGGATTAAGAAGGTCCTTTGCGATGCCAAGGAGAATGATGAGCCGATGGAGGATGAACTAGGCAATGACATCAACTATGATTGTATCTTGGCCTCCTCTTTGGTCAAGTACAAAGCGTGGGCATTAAGGTGTAATGCGAGCTCAGCACTCATTGGAGGCTTCCTCACACCGCTGTTCACACAAGCCGGAGTACCTCTTCAAGAGTTTGAGCCTTGCGCGGAGAGAGCCTACATGGATGAGACTTACATGCGCAACACCGACTCCTTGGGTCCTACGCTAGCTCCAGGGTTCTATGCCTACTTGTTCACCAACACTGATAATGAGAAGAAGGTTTGCATCCTACCAAATCCTGATGAGACACACCTAGAGAGCATCGGCACGATTGAGTTCCTACCGAGCGATGGAGACTGCTTTGCACCCCTTGGACCAGCAGCAGCTCCCACTCAAATCCCTCGTGCACCTTCAGAGTCGCCACCTTCAGATGCCGTGATGCCAGCGAGCTTCGATCTCCCAAAGCTTGATTATGAGCCGAGAACAAAAGCCGGGAAGTTTCTTGCATCGGTCGTTGAGGTTCAGAGCAAGATCAACAACTGGCAGAGCAAGATGATCAAAAAGCTTGCTAAGAAGATCAAGGACCTACAAGGAAGCTCATCTGATGCGTCTTCAAGCGAGGAGGTCGAGCAACCGGAGAAGAGAAGGAAATCCACCGGAGGTATAGAGATCCATGAGTCTTAAGGAAGCAACCAAGCTGCACGCCCCTCTCTACACGAAGGAGCAAGCAAGGAGAAGGGCAAGGCGATCACCCACGACACTCCTAGAAAGAGCAGGAAGTCAGGTGCATCCTCAAGCTCCAGCAGTGCCTTGCTCCGAGGTACCACACACAACCTTGTAAATAACATGCATTTTCCTCTTAATTTTTGCTTTGTGTTTTGTCTCCTCTTGAATTTGTTTGCCACCGAGACGGTGTCATTCAAGTTTGGGGGAGAGTGTGTGTTATTTGACATGTTTTATTTGGATCTTATTTTGAGTTATCATACTTGAGTCATCATGCATCATCTAAAGCATAGAAAAATACAAAAAAAATCATAAAAATTTTAAAAATTTTAAAAATTTTCAAAAACAAATTTCATGTAGCTTGCATCTGCATTGTTAAACATTTTAGGATTGAGTCTAGAATTTTGATCATTTAGGTTGTTTGAATTTGCATAAGGGGCAAAAGTTTTTCTTGAAAAGTGTTTTAAGCTCATGAATTGTTTTAAAGCCCTAGTTAGTAGTTCTTTGATGCATTGTACATACTTTGAAAGTAAGCTCTAACCATATATGGATCATTTGTTTTGATTTTCGTGGCTTAAGTTGAACATTCATGAATTGAATCCTTTCCTACCAAGTGAGAACCTTAAATTGAATTTTTAATTATCATACTTATGCATTTGAAAAAGGATACATAGATCACATATACATATTTAGGCTTTCTTCTCCATTTCACCACTCTCTTGTAAGCCTGAATAGAACTCCTCACCTTGACCCCTACCCTCCTTTCAAGCCAATTTTCTTGTGTAACATCTTTGTGAGGCCTTATTTCAGCTTTGCATTTTGAAGCTAGTTTTAGGCTAAGTTTGGGGGCGGGGATTCATGGGAGTTGTTTTGTTTTTGTTTGTGGTTTGAAAAGAGTTTGATGTTTGGGTTTTGAACTAAGGGAATATATGGTTTTAAGTGGTAGGCCTTGTTTTAAAATGAAAGCTCATGTTTGAAAAGAAGATAGCTCTCAAAAGGAAAAGAAAAAGAAAAAAAAATAGATTAATAAAAGAGCCAAAAGGCCAAGTAAAAAAAAAAAAAAAAATTAAGAAGAGAGCTATAAAAGTATTGAAAAGAGCTAAGTATGTTTACGGCCTTACCACTAGCAAAAAGGGTTTTAAAATGATGTGTTTATTTGGGTAATGCTTGGCGTCTTGCCTTGTTCTTTTTGGGTAGTCTTTAGGAGGGTGAGTGAGCTTAAAGAGAAAGAAAAAAATGAGAGAGGGGTTTAGGATCATTGTTAGTGTATATGGGTAGATGAGAGTCTAGTCATGTATGCATCAATTGCCTTTACCTTTAGCATTATGCATAAGTTCATTCCTTTTTGAGATAACCCATTGCTTGATATACCCACTTAAATGAGATCATTTTTGTCTCATAACCTTTGTCCATAAGCCAAATGTATTCGGTTTTAAAATGCATAAGTATGATTCACGGTTTGATCTTAATGAATGTTAAAGGTTAGGATTCTTGGATTGTTTGGAATAGGAGAGTCATGATTTGAGATTCAACATGTGATGAATATGGCTAAGTTCTTTGGAGTATGAGTTTGTGCATTGCATCATAGAATTAAGGACTAGGACCATTGAATTGATTCATTTGAAAAACACTTTTGCAAGGAATTTGAGCCCTCATTTTTAAACCTTCTCTTCCTTTCTTGAATTTTGTTTGCTTGAGGGCAAGCAAAAGGCAAGTTTGGGGGAGTTGATATACTCATATATTTCGCATATTCAGCATGCATTTAGAGTAGTTTTTCATGCATACAACTTACATTTTAGGCTAGTTTGCACCATTTGTCTTATTTTAGGTCATAAATGCATTTTGCATTAGCATTTGCATATTTCTTGCATTCTTGCATCATATTCAGGTTGTTTTCGAATCTCTGGAGCTATGGAGGTTGCGTGGACATGCTAAGGATTGAGAGGGAGCTTGTGGACACTTGGGAGAACTCAGCCATTCAGCAAAGGGACCGAGATCGAGAGAAGGATCGAGCTAGGCAGGTCGATCTAGATGAGATAGACCAGAAGATCGACTAAGCTTGGATCGTTTCAAGGAAGGGATTGAGGTCAAGATCGACCAAGGGGATCGATCGTGAGTACGGACGTGGACTAAGCCATGCGGAACGAGAACCAGATCGAGTTCACGACTCGATCATCCGAGGATCGACCAGAAGATCGATAGAAGCACTCGATCTATCCGACGAATCGACCCAACGATCGAGCAAAAGAAGACGTTCTAGCCAGGAGATCAAGTGATCAAATCGACTACTCAGCTCGATCTCAGAACCTTATCCGGCCAGCTCACTTTTGGACTTTAGTGGGGGGACCATTTTCTTTGTTTGGCTATTTTGGGCGAAAAATCCCATCACTTTCATTATCAACCCTTTGTCTCCAAGTTTTCGAGTTTCTCTTTAGGCTATTATCCATTGTTGAAGTTTTTAAGCTTTTCTAGTTTTGTAATCATTTTAATCTTGCTTAATCTAAGTACTTTTATTAATCGCTCTTGCTTAATCATGTTTAGATTTCTTTCCTTTGCATTTTCGTGTGTTTTAGCAATGTGTAGTGAGTAGATTTCCTTGGGTTTAAGGTTGGGGCGATTTAAGGGGTTTAAGGGTTTAAGCTTTGATCTTTTTCTTGTTCTTAATCTTTTCTCTTCTTGATTTTGGAGTGTTAATGCTTAGAGAATCTTGAGAAAGATCTCTATGATCCTAGGGATTTTTTTACCTTGACCGGATTCAGAAATCCCTTAAAGCCAAATCCAAGAGACTAGCTCATCCTTTCCCAAACGCCATGGATGCTTAGGGAGCTAGTTAGGCCAATATTTGAGATCTTTGCTTAATGTTCCTTGACCCATCTTTCCACTACACGCTATAGGTTAGGAGGAAAGGTTGAGAAAAGGATCTATACCACACGCCATGGATAGATCTCTTTTAGCTTCTCAAGGCTTAGAGACAGCTCATCAAATGAGTAGATCTATGTTTTCAAACCCAAAGCTTGAATCTTGAACCCTCTTAAACATGACCCTCAACCTTGAATCCTCTTTTAGCATTTAAAAACTCAAGTTTATCATTTCTTAGTCATAAAGTTTGCATCTTTAGTCTTAAAAGTCATTGCTCTAAGTTGCTATAAATTCTCTGTTTATCAGCCTTTAGAGTTCAATTTTATTAAATTAGTAGTTTTGCATTTTAAATTCCTAGGAGTCGTCTAGTAGTTGTTAACCCTTAAGAAGGGATTTTAAAATAGTTTTCTTGCTCATTGGTCGTTGCATTTAGTTTTCATAGAATTTCCCATCCATTTACCTAAATCTGCTTAGCTTTGCGTCACTCTTGCATTTTTAGTGACTTTCATCAACCTAGGCTGGATTGACACCCTTACCACTATACTACATCATAAACTGTGGTTTGGGCTTTGATTTAAACCCTGAAAATAACCTGTTTATCAAATGACGCCATTGTCAACTTGGGTTTGATTAGAAAGCATTAGGATTTGGAGCTTAGTAAAGACTAAGTCCTTTATTTTACTTTGGTTACTCATTTCTCTACCTTACTGCTTGTCTTCTCAGGTACATGAATTTAAGGTCTACAGGTGACAACAATCTACTACAACCTCTGGACAACATTCATCAACTTGGAAGTGCAAGGCTAAGAAGAGAGAGACAACAAGCACAAGACTTTGAGGAGCTACCAGGTTTTGTTGAGTGTGTGGGTATGGCTGAGCAAGACCAAGCTGAGGGTCAACATCACCACGCGGCTGTTGGTAGGGGTAATGGAAACCCCAACCATGCCCCAAGACCACCAAGGATCATCGGTGCTAGTGATGCACCTAACACACATCACAACCGATTTGGCATCACTCCTCCACCGGTGCAAAACAACAACTTCGAGATCAAGCCAGGCTTCATCTCGATGGTGCAGAACAACAAGTTCCATGGACTTGCAATGGAGGACCCTTTGGAGCATCTTGACAACTTTGAGCAAGTTTGTGGAATGATAAACTTGGGGATAAAGCAAGGCATTGGGAGAAGACCTTACCTCAGGGGACTATCACCTCATGGGCTGAATGCAAGAAGGCGTTTCTCTCAAAGTTCTTCTCCAGTACAAGAACAGCTCGACTAAGAAGTGAAATCAGCAGTTTTACACAAAAGGCAGAATGAGACCTTTAGTGTAGCAATGGAGCGGTTCAAAGACTACACTATAGCTTGTCCTCATCACGGCTTCAGTGAGGAGACACTCTTGAGCACCATCTACAGAGGAGCTCTTCTCAAGATTCGCATGCTCCTAGACACGGCAAGCAAAGGCAACTTTCTTGGTCAAAATGTAGAAGAAGGAATGGAGCTCATTGAGAATCTTGCCCTGAGTGATGGGAACTATGCTGAGGATTATGATAGAGCACCAAGAGGATCTGAACTTGAAGCAAACAAGAAGGAGCTAAAATCTCTTCATGAGAAGATTGACAAGCTAGTACTTGCGAATCAAAAGCATGTACACTTTGTAGGAGAAGCTGAAGATGTCCTAGATGAGTTAGAGCTGAGCCAAGAAGAATCGAATTGGGTTGGAGGTCAGAACTACAATAAGCCACAGGGCTATGCTCAAAGCTATCAAGGCAACAACAACCTCTCCTACCGAAGCACCAATGTGGAGAACCCTAAAGATCAAGTGTACCCTCCACAACAAGGCAAACCTTTTGTTCCTTACAACAAAGGGTTTACACAAAATAGTGGGTACCAAGGGCAGAGACAAGGCAACTTCCAAGGTCAGCAACAACAAGGAAACAAGAGTTACTCTCCTGTGTTTCCTCCTGGTTTCATGCCTCAACAACAACAAGCTCAACCGCCACCTCAAGATCCGGTTCAAGCTATGTTTCAACAATTGCTTCTGGACAATGAGAAAATTGAAACTGTAGGTGTGGGGGAGGAATTTGAAAAATCAGTAAGAGCAATAGGAGAGAAAGAGAAGGAAGCTGTCTATGTGGCTGCCTCAAGGGAAGACAAAGTTATCTCCAAGAAAGAGACAGTAGTAGAAGATGATGAAGTGGTTGAGGTTGGTGAAAGCTTAAGGAATAGCAAAGCCAAAGAAGTGGTTCAAGAGAAGCCTAAAGAGGTACCCAAGGAGACAACCAAGGAACCAAGATACATTCCTCCTACTTATCAGCCTACAATACCATTTTTTGGAAGGTTCAAGAAGCAGTTAGTTGCCAAGTATAAGGGTCTCTATGATGAGCAAATGGCAAAAATTGAAGAGATCCTTAGATTAGATGAAGCAACAAAGAAGCTGTCTCCACCTCTAAAGCAAAAGTATCTTGCAATGTTGAAAGCAAAGGAGGTTGGGGAAGGTAGAGCTGCTAAAGAAGAGGTTCCCACTAAAGATGAAGAAACTCAAGTTACCAAGCTTGAAGATCCTGGTTTTTTTACACTACCATGTGAATTGGGAACACTCTCTTTCAAGAGTTGCTTGTGTGATCTTGGGTCCAGCATCAATCTTATGCCACTCTCTACTGCTAAGACCTTAGGCCACATTAACTTCAAGGAAAGTGATGTCTCTCTCACCCTAGCTTAATGAACAATAACCACTTTGCAAGAGAAGGAGACAACAGAGAATAGTTAAATAAACCTAATCACCCCTTAATCACATCCTAATCACCACTTTCCCTACTTAGAACCCTAAATCTTAAGAAGACTACTCACTAATCATGTTTAATTCTATTGGTTTGGAGTTAAACATAACAAGATGAGATTAAAATGAAAAGATGATAAATCTAAACCACCAAGGTGAAAAAAACAAAGATTAAAAGACAAGATTAAACCATAAAAATGTAAACTTTATTAAAAATTAAAATTCTTAAGGCAAATCGCCCTTTAAGGTTTAGAGAAGAGAGAGTTTTTTTTACAAAAGCTAAACTTGGATAAAGATAATGTTTTCTGCTTCCGTTTTATAGTAGGGAGCCAAAAGAAGCATGAAAAACCTAAAAATGGGATAAGGTCAAAGAAAATAAAGTGGGCAATGCGCGGATGACTTGCAACGAGGCCGTACAGACGATGTTTTGCTCGATATGCGACCTCGATATGATCCATGCAGCATGCATCGGCCTCCTTCTTCGATGCTGGTCCTCGATGCAGACCAACGGCTTGGACTCCTCATGATGATCATCTTCCTCTCGTCCTGCTGCTTACATCGAGCATACTCTACGGGTGTTCTGCTCGATATGGTTGCTCGATATGGACCAGAATTTGCAAGAGCTCCATTTTTGACATCTTCTTTGATCATGAACTGCTTCCATCTCCTTTCCAACTCCAAGAAACTCCAAAAACACCTGAAAACCACCACAAACATGCACATGTATGAAAATGTATGCAATCCTAAGCTAAATGCATGCAATGTTGATTCTAAGTGCAAATGATACTAAAATGCTAAACTATAATACAAAAACAGAGGAAAAGATGCATGAAATGCAGTCTAAAATGGTCTAAAATAGCAAGCTATCAGATATTCAGGCTTTTTTCAGATCATCATCCATCCAGATGATTAGGAGAAGACCACCTTTACCTGTCCTTATGGCACATTTGCATATCACATAATGCCTTTTGGACTGTGTAATGCTCTGCAATCTTCCAGAGATGTATGATGTTGATTTTTACTGACATAGATTGAGAGGTTTATGGAGGTTTTCATGGATGACTTCTCAGTCTATGGGTCTTCCTTCAAGATCTGTCTGGACAACTTGTATGCAGTTCTGCAGAAATGTGAAGAGAAGCACTTGGTTCTGAATTGGGAGAAGTGTCATTTTATGGTACAAGATGACATTGTTCTTGGTCACAGAGTCTCTGGAGATGGCATAGAAGTGGATAGGGCGAAAATTGAAATGATGACAAGTCTGCAGGCGCCTGATTCTGTCAAAGCAATGAAAAATTTTCTGGGTCATGCTGGGTTCTACAGAAGATTTTATCAAATACTTCAGCAAGATTGCAAGACTTCTTACTGCTCTTCTCTGCAAGGATGTGAAATTTGAATTCTCTACAGAATATCACTACAAGATAGCACTTTATGATAGCACGGTTTCACTAAATGCTATTATAGACTAGTTATTAGATTAGTTATTATATTTGGTTATTATCCTTGTTAAAAAACGGGGCCACCGCGGCCGTCTCGGCGGAGGAAAGGTGTTCGGCGGCTGGGAACCGCCGCGATTCTGTTATAATCAGATTAAATATCGGAATTTTTGAAAAAACCATCTTTTTGTTCATTATACTTTAAAATTTCGAGAATAAAGTAGTAGATCTATCAATTTTTGATACAAATATAAAGAAAAACAGAAGAAAAAGTTGACAGAATGCCTAAAAACTGACGGCGGCCATGGAAATAGGGTTAGAGATCGCACATATGAACAAGAAGACGTGGGTATTCCGGTCTTTTTATGTTCATTAATGTCAAAAAATCAAAAAATAACAGGAATCCGAACCGCAGGGTTATATAAGGCAATGACAGCAACTATACCAAAGCAAGTTACTATGTTAGATACGCAATTTTAAGTATATATATATATTAATATAATTAAATAATTAAAAAAATTTTGATTACTCCCTGATTTATATTGATATATCATATTTTTTATGGTTTTTAACCATGATATAAGTTCTTTTTATTGAGTCTTTTTGGTCTTTTTAGAGTCCTAGAAGAGTCTTTGCAGGTTAAAGCATGTCTGGAGCATAATTGGAGATATTGGAACCTTTTGGAGCATTCTGAGTTGAAGCCACGAAGTACCCAGCTCGAAGCAGAAAAGTATCCCATATGGTGACGATCGTCACCCCATTGGTGACGCTCGTCACCCAGATAGGAAGGAGCGTGGCTATTTGTTAAAAGTATCAAGAAGAATTGCAGAACTTACCCAGAAGTTTCTTTTATTTATATGAAGACCCCAGATCGTGTTTAGCCCCTATTTATTAGGTTTTTCAGCCATTGTTGGCGAGAATCTTAGTTTTTGAGAATTCAGAGAGTTAGAGAGAGATTTTATTCAGAGCTTTTTGGGGAGACAAATCCTGTACTCTTTAGAGAAGATTTCGAACCCCCTTTGTTTTCTACTCTTTCTCTTAATGCAATTTTATTCAGTTATGTTTTGTGATCTCATAATCATGTCTGAGTAATCTGCTAGTTAAGTTAGGGTTTTTCAAAGGTTGATGAAAAGAGTGTAGAATCGCTATCTGTTAGGAATATCTCAAGGTTTTTCATCTCTACTTGCTTTAAAATCGAATTTCTGAGAAACATCATCTAGGAATCCGAAAATCATAGGTTGTTAAATATATGTGAGAGCATTATTCATAACCTGAACTAGTATTTGATGAGCAAAACAACTTAGTACAAAAAGATTTGGCTTAGGAGTTTTGTAAACAATTGAACCTGATCATTACTGCATGCATAGGTTGTTAGGATTTGCAAAGAGATTTGAAACTTTGTGATCTAGGTATAGATAACTTCTGCAATGAGAATTGATTAGTTATGCATTAGAGATTCATGTTTAAAAACGGTTCTTAATCATTCCTGATTCCCTGCATTCTACATTCTTGGATTCATACCTGCAAATTACCCTAGCTTAGCGCTTTTAGTCTTCCTTAACTTAGAACATATCATATCATCGTTTGCTTATTTCTAATTATTCATTCGCATTACATACATCATATTTTGCTTAGCCTAGTCCAAATCTATAATTGATAGTGTAGTTAGCATTACTCTCTTGGGATTTCGATACCCCTTATACTACATCTGCTTTTGCTGTGCACTTGCAGTAGTTTTATTTGGGTAAAACCTGACCCTATCAAGTTTTTGGCGCCGTTGCCGGGGAGTAATAGCTGCCTATCGATTTTTAGTATTAGGATTTTGTCTAAGTTTTTATTTCTTTACTGATTTTCAGCTACTTTTCTTTGTTCCTGTTTCAGGTGTATGCCTAATCGCAGAACCAGAAGCAACAAAGAGAAGGAGCTTGTGACTTTGAGCATCGACGAGCTTGCTAGGTTGGAGAGAACTAACAGGAAAGCTAAGAAGCAATCTGCAATGGTCGCTCCACTGATCTTGGTTGAAGATGCAGAAGGTCACTTGGTTGACAGGGAAGGAAACAGGAGGAACGAAGAGGGGCAGAGAATTGATCAAGAGGGGAATGTCATTGTTCAACAGCAGGTTCAGCAAGTGGCTGAGAACGTGGGAGTCCCTGCTGCTGTCAATAACGCTGCTGGGCGTTTTGTTCAGAGGACTCTAGGTGATTACAACAGACCTGATCAGTTCTATGCCAACAGAGCTGCAATCCGACCTCCTGCCTTCCAGAGGAACGATTTTGAGGTTAAACCTGTCTACTATCAGCTGGTTGGACAGCATCCCTTCCATGGTTTACCTCATGAGCATCCTATGGACCACATAGAGAGGTTTGAGGACTTGGCTTCCAGTGTCAAAGCTAATGGGGTTAGCAATGACTTTCTGTTCTGCAAGCTTTTTCCTTACTCTCTTGGAGGAGAAGCTGCATATTGGCTGAAGCAACTGGAACCTGCTTCACTAACTACTTGGGAGGACACCAAGAATGCTTTTCTGAACAATTTCTATGATGATGCCAGATCAGAAGACATGAGAACGAAAATTGCATCATTTACACAAGGCCCTACTGAAGCTTTCAAGGCTTCTTGGATCAGGTTCAAGTCTTATCAAAGGGATTGTCCTCATCATGGCTTCAGTCAGGTGCAACTACTTGGGATTTTCTTCAGAGGCATTGACTGGAAATATCAGATGGCGCTGGATGCTTCAAGCAGTGGAAACTTCAATACCAACAGACCAGAGGAGGCGGTGAGACTGATTGAGAACTTGGTCTGCAGCAACAGCACTAAAAATGCAGACTTCCAGAGAATGAAACAAGCTGGTGCAGCTGATGGAAATCAGATTGCTGAAGTTAAGGCTAAGTTGGATGATATGCACAGCCTTTTGGTAGGGAAGAAGTCAGTTACTTTGCTGCAGAAGTAGAGACTTTCGAAGCTCCAGAGGAAGTTGAGCAGGAGGATGTAAATTTCATCAACTCTGGCGGATTTCAGGGACAAAGGTATGGGAATCAGCAGTGGAACAGAGGATACAGCAACAACAATCAGAAAAACGCCCCTACAGGAGGACAGAACACGCCTGGTTTCACCCTTAGACCCCCTTTTCAGAAAACAGAGTATCAGAAGCCATACCAGAGCAGTGGAAATTACAGAAACTATGGTTCTACTTCCTATCAACCAGCACCTCCACAAGAGAACAAAATGGAAGCAATGTTAGAACAGATTCTGGAAGGACAACATAAGGTTACTGTAGACTTCAATGGCAAGATAGATTCGCTCTATCAGGACCTGAATGGGAAAATTGAGAGTCTGAACTCTCATATGAAGAAGCTTGATGTTCAAGTTGCTCAAACTGCAGGAGCTGTTCAGAGGCAAGAAGGATTTCTTCCAGGAAGAACTGATGCTAATCCCAAACACCACGTGAATGCCATCACATTGAGGAGTGGAAGGAACCTGCAACCAGTGTTGCAGAAGGATATAACCTCAAGAAATTTCGTGGGTGTAGAAGAGTATGAAGATGAAGAAAATTTTGCTGCAGAACCATTGGTGACGATCGTCACCAATAATGGGTGTCGCTCGTCACCCAATGAGGACAACCCCGAGCCTGATTCTTCACTTATTGGTGACGACCGTCACCAAGGGGGTGACGCTCGTCACCCAAATCCAGTACTCGACCCCGACTTGTCCAAAGTGAGTGACGCTCGTCACCAGTCCAGTGACGCTCGTCACCAGACACCACATATTGCTGTTTCGCCTAAGACTTCAGATAATGCTAAGGAGATCGTGTATAAACCCAAGATACCCTATCCAAAGCATCCTAAGAAGTCTAAGCAGGAGCTTGAGGATGCCAGATGCAAGGCTATCATGGACAAGTTGGTGATAGAGATCCCATTGATTGATGCTGTAAGGATCACTCCTGTTATTAGGAGGTATGTGAAGAGAATGGTGACCAACAACTTGAGCCTTGAGGTTGGAGCTATGATGATCAACGAGCAGGTCAGTGTAGTGATTCAGAACAGAGTTCCAGAGAAGCTTTTAGACCCAGGAAGCTTTGTTTTAGACTGCACCATCTTCAATGACAAGTTTGAGAGGTCATTGTGTGATCTTGGTTCTAGTGTGAACCTCATGCCCCACTCTGTTGCAAAGAGTTTAGGGATGACCGATTTTAAAGCTACAAGAATATCTCTTGTCCTAGCTGATAGATCAGTTAGAGTTCCTGAAGGGGTGATAGAGGATGTTCCTATCAAAGTAGGAGATTGTATGATCCCTACTGATTTTGTGGTTTTAGAGTATGGAGAAGAGCCCAAAGACCCCTTGATTCTTGGCAGACCCTTCCTGGCCACTGCAGGAGCTATTATTGACGTCAGGAAGGGTAGAATAGAGCCGAATGTTGGCGATTTAGTGATGAAATTTGAAATGGACAAGCTGATGAAGAGGCCAACCATAGATGGACAGACTTTTTATGTTGATGTTCTCACAAACATTGCTGATCAGATCTTCCATGAGATGAGTTCAGATGACCCCTTGGAAAGGGCGTTGACCACTTCTACAGCTGAGTATGAGCATTTAGATGCTGCTGCAACAGGCTACACAAAGATGATGGATGCTACTGCACAAGTTATACAACTGGTTGCACAGGATGAACTTGTCTCCACATCTGCAAAAGCCGCCACAATGGGTGACTGGTCAGCAGCAAAAGCACCAAAAGTTGAGCTTAAACAGCTCCCTGCAGGGCTAAGGTACGCATTCCTAGGAGAAAACTCCACTTATCCTGTTATTGTTAATGCTTCATTGAACAATGCAGAGCTCACCCTATTGCTAAGCAAGCTGCGAAAATTTCGCAAAGCTCTTGGCTATTCTCTTGATGACATTTCAGGTATCTCTCCAGACTTGTGCATGCATAGAATACACCTAGAAGATGAGTCGAAATCATCAGTTGAGCATCAGAGGAGGCTAAATCCGAATTTGCAAGATGTGGTCAAGAAAGAGATCATGAAGTTGTTGCAGGCTGGTATCATCTATCCTATTTCAGACAGTGCTTGGGTTAGTCCAGTGCACGTGGTGCCTAAGAAAGGAGGTGTCACCGTGGTAAAGAATGACAAGGATGAGCTGATTCCAACCAGGACTGTGACAGGACACAGGATGTGTATAGACTACAGGAAACTGAATGCAGCAACAAGGAAGGACCATTTTCCTCTACCTTTCATCGATCAGATGCTAGAGAGGCTGGCGAATCACAAGTATTACTGCTTCCTTGATGGGTATTCAGGCTTCTTTCAGATCCCCATCCATCCAGATGATCAGGAGAAGACCACTTTTACCTGTCCCTATGGCACTTTTGCCTATTGCAGAATGCCCTTTGGTCTGTGTAATGCTCCTGCAACCTTCCAGAGATGCATGATGTCGATTTTCACAGACATGATAGAGAAGTTTATGGAGGTGTTTCATGGATGACTTCTCTGTTTATGGATCTTCTTTCAAGAGCTGTTTGGATAACCTGTGTGCAGTTCTGCAGAGATGCGAAGAGAAACACTTGGTTTTAAATTGGGAGAAGTGCCATTTTATGGTACAGGATGGTATTGTACTTGGTCACAGAGTCTCAGGAGACGGTATAGAGGTGGATAGGGCGAAAATTGAGGTGATGACAAGTCTGCAAGCACCTGATTCGGTCAAAGCAGTGAGGAGTTTTCTGGGACATGCAGGCTTCTACAGAAGGTTCATCAAAGATTTTAGCAAGATAGCACGTCCACTTACTGCTCTCCTCTGCAAGGATGTGAAGTTTGAGTTCACAGAAGAGTGCAAATCTGCTTTTGAACAGATTAAACAGGCGTTGGTTACAGCCCCTGTTGTGCAGCCTCCAGATTGGGACTTACCTTTTGAGGTAATGTGTGATGCCAGCGATTTTGCAGTTGGAGCAGTGCTGGGACAGAGGAAAGACAAGAAACTCCACGCCATCTACTATGCAAGTAGGACTTTGGATGATGCTCAGAAGAATTATGCAACAACTGAGAAGGAATTGTTAGCTGTTGTGTTTGCTTTTGAGAAGTTCAGGCAGTATCTTGTTGGCTCCAAGGTCGTGGTTCATACTGACCATTCAGCACTGAAGTACTTAATGCAGAAGAAGGATGCAAAACCAAGGCTGTTGAGATGGATCTTGCTTCTTCAGGAATTTGATATTGAAGTAAAGGACAAGAAAGGGGTTGAGAATGGAGTTGCTGACCATTTATCCCGGATTCAGGTCGAAGACAGGGTCCCCATCAATGATTTCTTGCCAGAAGAGAATGTTTACTTAGTGGAAACCAGAGAACAGGAGGAAAGTGTCGAAAACCTGCAGTTTTCACGAAACTACAGGGGAGTGACGAGCGACACCAGGGGGGTGACGCTCGTCACCAACCAAGACCATTCGCGACAAAAGTATACGAGCGAGGTGACGCTCGTCACCAACATTGGTGATGCTCGTCACCGATCTCCACACTTATCTGCGATTTGTGCAAGCTTGGAGAAAGCTTTTGAAGAGCCTGTTTATGCTTTACATGATCCAAAGAGACCCTGGTATGCTGATATTGCAAACTATCTTGCTGCAGAGGATGAACCACATGATTTTAAAGGATATGCTAAGAAGAAGTTCTTGAGAGAACTTAGGAGATTTTATTGGGATGAGCCATACCTTTACAAGCATTGTGCTGATGGTATTTACAGAAGATGCTTAGCAGAAGAAGAAGTTCAGGACGTGCTCTTTCACTGTCATGGATCAGACTATGCTGGACACTTTGCTACATTCAAGACTGTCTCTAAGGTTTTGCAGGCTGGATTTTGGTGGCCTACCATGTTCAGGGACGCCCAAGCCTTCATCACAAGCTGTGATACTTGTCAGAGAAGAGGAAAAATCAGCAGGAGACATGAGATGCCACAGAACTTCATTCTGGAAGTTGAAGTTTTCGATTGTTGGGGTATTGACTTCATGGGACCTTTTCCCTCATCTTATGGGAATAGATACATTCTGGTTGCTGTTGATTATGTATCCAAGTGGGTAGAGGCGTTGGCTATTCCTAATAATGATGCTGCAGTGGTTTTGAAGCTGTTTAAGACCATTATCTTTCCCAGATTTGGTGTCCCACAGATTGTCATAAGTGATGGGGGTTCTCACTTTGTCAACAAGATTTTTGACAAGCTGTTGAAGAAGTATGGTGTACAGCACAGAGTGGCCACGCCCTATCACCCCCAAACAAGTGGACAAGTCGAGGTTTCCAACAGACAGATCAAGCAAATTCTGGAAAAGACAGTTGGGAAGACAAGGAAAGATTGGTCTGCAAAGCTGGATGATGCATTATGGGCCTACAGGACTGCCTACAAAACGCCACTTGGGACTACTCCTTTCCACCTTCTCTATGGCAAGGCGTGCCATCTACCAGTAGAGTTGGAGTTCAGAGCAGAATGGGCAATCAAGAAGCTGAATTTCGATCTGAAACTTGCTGCAGAAAGGCGCTTGATTCAGCTCAATGAACTGGATGAGATTCGATATCTAGCCTATGAAAACTCCAAGTTATACAAGGAGAGGACAAAGGCATATCATGATAAGAAGATCATCTCCAGGCATTTCGAGCCCAATGACCAGGTATTACTCTATAACCCTCGTTTACAGCTTCTTCCTGGTAAACTGCGTTCTAGATGGTCAGGTCCTTTCACTGTCAAAGAGGCTCGCCCACATGGTGCAATTGTCCTGATTAACTCCAAAGGAGAGGAGTTTATTGTCAATGGACAAAGGGTGAAGCATTACTGGGCACAAGCAGAGATTCCAGCAGGACACATTGTGTCTCTGGATCAGGCACCAGCTGTCTAAACAGCCAACCAAAGTCAAGCTAATGACTTTAAAAGATCGCTTAGTGGGAGGCAACCCACTGGTAAGTTGTAGATATAATACTTAGGAATTATTTTCGTGCTTAGAACTAGTAATTAGAATTTTATTCAGTTAAAACAAAAAAAAAAAAAAAAAAAAAAACCGGTGACGATCGTCACCCTTATGGTGACGCTCGTCACCCATAAGAATCGAACACGGGTTTTAACTTCTTCTTCTTCTTCCTCGAGCCAAAACCTGCAAAATAACCGAACACTTAGAGAGAAATAGGAATTTCATAACTTTTGATTTTCTTAACCAAATTGAGTGATTCAAGAGTCTAATCTGTGTGGATTTTACTCCTCTTTCTGCATATCAACTTAGTTTTTACGATCCGCAAGATGCCTCGTCAAGAGAAAAGACCAAGAAAGCTCGTCTTCCAGCACTGCAACAGGGTCTACAGATTCATTCAGTCAGCACCCGGTTTGCAGGCCCCCATGGCCCAAACGAGAGGATCGGAAAATAGCCTCAGGAGTGGCTTGGGCAGGGACTCCAAAGCAAGAAGTGGCTCGGGATACCTGTGTATTCCGTGATATTCAGGAGGAGTGGCATGAGTATGACACGCTGTTCTACAATGCGTGGTTGGGAGTTAAGATTATCCCCACGACTCGCGGATCCTGCTGTTCTGCAGAAGATGGGGATCTTTGAGGAGGTTTATGAGATTCTGGAGCGCATTGGCATGGGGACTATGCCATTCCAGCAGTACGATCTGTACCCAGACTTGGTCCGCCAGTTCCTCTCTACAGTTCGAGTCTACTACGCTAATGAGCTGGCGAAGCGTGCTCAGGAAGGCACTATGACATTTCTGATCCGAGGGATTCGATACCGGATCAGACTGATGGAGCTTTGTGGGATTTATGGCTTCTCTGACCATCCCACAGGCGTTCTCTTTCCCTCTCAGTGGACCCATATGAGGACATTCTGGTCCAAGTTCGGGAATGGAGTCTATGATAGCAAGACCAGCACGCAGACAGAGGTTAGACATCCGGTTTTGAGGTACCTTCTGCGCCTCTTTGGTCATACTATTCTGTGCAAGT
Organism: Thlaspi arvense; assembly: GCA_911865555.2. Taxonomy (NCBI): domain Eukaryota; kingdom Viridiplantae; phylum Streptophyta; class Magnoliopsida; order Brassicales; family Brassicaceae; genus Thlaspi; species Thlaspi arvense. Next base: position 31,161,620 of record OU466859.2, on the reverse strand, counting down.
CTGCGCCCAGCAAGACTCGAGTTAGCGAGCTGATTCTCCTTTACTACGGACTTTATGAGATGCTGGATGATTCGATACCAGTTGATAGTATGGTTCGCGCCAACTTAGGTGCTGTTTTCGCTGAGCATTTGGTCTCTTTGAAGACCAAGCCATTCACCAGTCCAGGGGAGAAGACTGAGAGTGTGGGCAGCTTGTTGACACCGATCTTCCATCATTTCCAGATCGATGTTACCCCTTGCAGTCTGCGCAGTGATAGATCGCTTATGGATGAGCAGTATCTGCGCCATGTCACTTGGATGAAGACTGGAGTTGTCTGGACTTTCACTACTACTTTTGGAGAGTATGTTGGCATTAAGTTGCCACAGAGAGCACTCACTACTATCCAGACAGACCCACGCCAGCTATTCTTCATGCCAACACAGACTCTTCTGCGCCCCTTGACTCTGCGCCCCGCTAGAGCTGCTACAGCTGGTCCCTCTGGTTCTACTGCTGCTGCTACTGATGCTGGACCTTCTACACGCCAGAGTGGCTCTTCTGCTGCCTTCAGGCGTCCTCCACGACCACAGACACCCATGGATATGACTGCTTTTCAGGAGTATATCATCGATAGCTTTGAGGGACTTTGGGATGCTGTTGCTACACTTAGCAACTGTGGTTGTGTCCGCCCCCACTACACTACTGAGCCTTGTGAGGATGAGGATTGAGGCTTCATTATCTGGTTACTTGTTCCTTTTTCCCTTTTTATTTTTCTTTCTCTTGAGTCATTTTTATGTTTCTTTTGAGTCAGTTGTCAGTTTCTTTGATGATGTTTTGTGAGATTGTTGAACCAGGTTATTATTGCTATGTTTGGATGTGTTAATTATGTGTTTGAATGCTCAAAAAGTCTAACTTTCGAGTACACATGCAAACACTTCGTTAATTAACATCTAACATAAGATTTATGCAATACAGGTCGTGGTGATGCTCGTCACCAGATTGGTGACGCTCGTCACCCGACCCCACGCGAGGTAACACTTTTCTGATTTGGTTTTTCGACTTCTCATTCATTTTTATGACCAACTCTTGGCTTAATAACACTGAGGACAGTGTTGTTTAAGTCTGGGGGAGGTGGTTACTGACGTTGTGTGCTTTGTGTCATGTTTATAGAGTCTTAAAGTTGAGTCAAAAACCTGTTTTATAGAGTCAAAATTTTTGAAACTGTTAGTTTTTCTTGGAACTAGCCATAGGACGTTTTTGCTGATAAGAACCATTGCCACAGTAGTTGATTACAAGTCTTACTAAGTTGAAAGTCATAGGTAGATCAGTCTAGCAATGAAGGTTTAGGTTCTTAGAGAATCTGGAAAATTTGCTGTTAGCTCCACCTTAATGAACTTTAAATTTCTTGTCTTGGTGATTGATTCTTATTGATCTTGATTCTCTCTTTAAGCACTGACAGTAAGGTTAAAATACAGTCTCTCTTTGATCTTCCCTGATGTAGTTTTTAAAAGATTAAGTCCAAAGAATGGTGCATTCATGACCCTGTCTCCTCACAAGGAACAACAGTAGTGAACACACTCAAGAACCTGTCTCCTCACAAGGAACACAAGTATTGAGTAGCACCATATCTTAGTCTGTAAAAGTTGAGAAAAAGAAGTGAAAAATCGAAAATATCCTAAGGAAAAAGATTAAGGGAAGAGAAAATAGGAGAGCTGTGTTGAGATTGATTTGTTCAGTTGTTAGGAAGGGAAAAGAATCTGTAAAGTGATTAAGATGATAGAGCTTTGATGAGACTTCACACTTAGATAAAAATAAGGAGTTAGCAGTAGAAATTTCGGGTTTCTTGAAGGGATTTGGATTGGACTTGAGAGATTTGCTAAGCTTGTGATGATTAGGCTGAAATTTGATCTTGTGTTAACTCTGTGGTATGTGGATTCGAAAGCTTTAACTAGTATGGTGTTTCTGATGACTAACTGACTGTTTCTTGTTTTCAAACCTCGACCCTGTACTCTGATGTTTGCTTGAGGGCAAGCAAAAGCTAAGTCTGGGGGAGTTGATATATCATGTTTTTTATGGTTTTTAACCATGATATAAGTCCTTTTTATTGAGTCTTTTTGGTCTTTTTAGAGTCCTAGAAGAGTCTTTGCAGGTTAAAGCATGTCTGGAGCATAATTGGAGATATTGGAACCTTTTGGAGCATTCTGAGTTGAAGCCACGAAGTACCCAGCTCGAAGCAGAAAAGTATCCCATATGGTGACAATCGTCACCCCATTGGTGACACTCGTCACCCAGATAGGAAGGAGCATGGCTATTTGTTAAAAGTATCAAGAAGAATTGCAGAACTTACCCAGAAGTTTCCTTTATTTATATGAAGACCCCAGATCGTGTTTAGCCCCTATTTATTAGGTTTTTCAGCCATTGTTGGCGAGAATCTTAGTTTTTGAGAATTCAGAGAGTTAGAGAGAGATTTTATTCAGAGCTTTTTGGGGAGACAAATCCTGTACTCTTTAGAGAAGATTTCGAACCCCCTTTGTTTTCTACTCTTTCTCTTAATGCAATTTTATTCAGTTATGTTTTGTGATCTCATAATCATGTCTGAGTAATCTGCTAGTTAAGTTAGGGTTTTTCAAAGGTTGATGAAAAGAGTGTAGAATCGCTATCTGTTAGGAATATCTCAAGGTTTTTCATCTCTACTTGCTTTAAAATCGAATTTCTGAGAAACATCATCTAGAATCCGAAAATCATAGGTTGTTAAATATATGTGAGAGCATTATTCATAACCTGAACTAGTATTTGATGAGCAAAACAACTTAGTACAAAGAGATTTGGCTTAGGAGTTTTGTAAACAATTGAACATGATCATTACTGCATGCTTAGGTTGTTAGGGTTTGCAAAGAGATTTGAAACTTTGTGATCTAGGTATAGATAACTTCTGCAATGAGAATTGATTAGTTATGCATTAGAGATTCATGTTTAAAAACGGTTCTTAATCATTCCTGATTTCCTGCATTCTACATTCTTGGATTCATACCTGCAAATTACCCTAGCTTAGCGCTTTTAGTCTTCCTGAACTTAGAACATATCATATCATCGTTTGCTTATTTCTAATTATTCATTCGCATTACATACATCATATTTTGCTTAGCCTAGTCCAAATCTATAATTGATAGTGTAGTTAGCATTACTCTCTTGGGATTTCGATACCCCTTATACTACATCTGCTTTTGCTGTGCACTTGCAGTAGTTTTATTTGGGTAAAACCTGACCCTATCATATATCCGATTATTAACTAACTCGCTGGGCGTAGCCCGATGCATGCCTTGCGCGTTCCCGAACAGAGGTTATTATATAACAGCATTTTATAAATGCTAAGCAGATGAATAACTAAGCGGGAAGCTAAAAATGTGTCTGCGAGCCAATTTTTTTTCATTTACCACCATTACATACGATAAAGTTTGGTTTTGGCAGAATATGTCTCAAAATTTTAGGTTTTAACAAATAATAAAAAAAAAAATTCCCTGAGTTTCTTTTGAGGCATGATCTCATATGCCCCACTCTCTCAATTTATAATCTTCTATATCCCTCAATAATCTACATACCACTCTTATCACTGAATTACTGATTTTACCCTTATAAAAAATCCCTCTCTCTCCTTCACCCATAACCCACGACCCTCACTCTCCTCTCCCCTCCTCCATTGTTGTCGTTGCCATCGCCGTCGCTGTCGCCGATCTGGTTCTTCCGAGCTCGTTTCTCCGTCGTCGCCATTCTGGAGCCGTCAGAAGCTGTAGTGAATGCTCAAATGCTTTTTAAATTGAGGTAAACTATATGTTTAAAGATTTAAAAATCAAATGCTCAAATGCTTCTTTGGATATAGTGTGTTTTAGCATGATTTATAGGTTGATTATGACTATAAATTGATAATAAATAGATTGTATGAGTTGAATTAAGTTGAATCGTATTCAACTGTAGATTCCAATGAATTGAACATGAAATCTAATATGAGTTCATGCGAAGAACTACTGGGTAGAAGTGGGTAATACTGATAAATGTATAACTATGGATAACTAGTCACTAGTATCACTGATTAATAAAGTATAACTTGGTATATCTGGGTATTACTGAGTGTATAACTGTGGATAACTAATCACTACTATCATTGATTAGTAATGTATAACTTGGTACAACTGGATATTATTGACTGTATAATTATGGATAACTAGTCACTGGTATCACTTATTAGGAAAGTATAACTTGGTACAACTGAGTATTACTTATTGTATAACTGTGGATAACTAGTATTACTATCACTGATTAATAAAGTATAACTTAGTACAACTAGGTATTACTTATTGTATAACTGTGGATAACTAGTATTACTGATTGAGTTTTTGTATTGTTTTGGCAGGATACAATGAGTAACAACAGCATCATACATTTTAAATGCAAACGTCGGCAATATAGTATATTACTGAAGACACCAACAACGGAGGTAACTTTGGTGTTGATAGAAACTAGAATATGCAAAAAGATTGATTTAGATGAAAGTATGGTGAAGTTGAAATTGAGTTACACTCCACTGCTGGTGGGACATGAGGAAGAGTGGATTATTTCTGATGATGAGGATCTTTGTGTTTATCTGGCCTCCATTGATAATGAGAATCGTAGATGTTTTCTGCATGTGGAGGTCATCACTATTTCAGAAGAACTGCCAGATAAGCTTTCGAAAGCGAGGGATAAAATTTTTGGTGGTATGAACTATGAGGAGTTGCATTCGAAGGATGATGAAGATGTAGATAATGCAACGATTGTGTACAACCAACAAGCAGAACAACAACATGAGGCGATAGACAAGGATGATGGGACTAGAGAGGGTGATGAATATGTGGATATGTGCAATGAATATGGTGAGTTGCGACCTGTTGTAGAAGCTACTCAGTTTATGGAGGCATGGGAAGACGGTTTGGGTCTATATTTACATCAAGAATTTCCAAATAAGAAGGCAGTGCTGGATTTGGTGGATAAAGGCTCATTTGTGAATTTTTTTGATTTTGCTATAGAGAAGTCAGATAAAGTCCGATTAGTGTTGAAATGCCGTCAAGGAAGCTGTAGTTGGGGTTTACGATTAAAGGTACAGATTTTTTCTCGATTAGAACGTATTGTAAGATGCATACATGCTCTCGGGCTACTCAGAGTTCAAGCAACCAGAGGAGGAAAGGCACACCATGATTAGTTGCATCTCTTTTGCATGATGATTATCCAGGCTAAATGGACACTCCGGCTCCTAAAAGTATCATGCATCTTGTTCAGGCAAAAATTGGCGTGAGAGTATCATACTCCACTGCGTTGCGAGGGAAAAACCAAGCTGTTTCTGATTTGCGTGGTAATCCAAGACAGCTACAAGATGTTGTATTGTTATTTGTACATGCTGGAAAACGCCAATCCAGGTACAATAACAAAGGTGACATTGGATGAAAATGGAAAATTCAAGTATCTATTCATTGCTTTGGGAGCTAGCATAGAAGGGTTTAAATGCATGAGGAAAGTGATAATTGTAGATGCAACTTTTCTGAAGAACGGGTATGGTGGTGTACTAGTTTTTGCTTCAGCTCAGGATCCTAATCGACATAATTACCCTATAGTCTTTGCTGTACTTGATGGTGAGAATAATGCTAGTTGGACTTGGTTTTTTCGAGATGCTGAAATCTGTTGTGGCGGACACTTCCGAATTGGTACAACTATGAGTAAAACATTTTGGCGCCAATACCCAAAATTCCCCATTTTTTGGCGACAATAAACAAAATTTCCCATTTTTTTGGTGCCAATACACAGAATTACTCTCTCTTCCACTCCACAATCTCATATTTTCCTCACCCTCTTTCTCTCTCCTCTCAATCACGATTTCTTATCCTCTCCTCACCTCTCTCTCAGTTCTGATTTCTTATCTCTCTTCTCGAGCTCTTAACTATGGACCCGAGCTATAGTGACGCCAAGAGGAACAAGTGGCTACGTGACAGGCTCTTCTACGTCACTGATTGTCACTATGGCATTGCGAAAAAATGTCCATGTGGTGGAAAAATTATAGAGGAGACCTCTCAAAATGCAGCCGACCTAGGAACGAGATACTTGACCTGCAGTGAGTTTGAGGTATTGACTCTATAATTTATGCTTTCAAAGTTCCTTTTTGTTTCAATTAATTGGTTTCTTGATCCTATATTTGTCTTGATCTGTAGAATGATGGTTACCACATTAGGCAAAGATGGGTTCAGGCTATCGAAGATGAAATTTCTAGCTTAAAGGACAAGGTTGCTGACCATGAAGTTCAAAACAGACAAATGCGTTATGAGCTAAAAAAAAATGTTGAAGAGATTGCAAAGCTGAAGGAGTTATTGACGAGTGTTGTAGGTCGTGATGTTTAACTTATCTTTGTCCTTTGTTGTTTCTCTTGTTTGTCTCTAAGACTTATCTATGTTTGAACTCATGAATGATCTATGCTTTGTTTTCTAAGACTTTTTTTAGTTTTCTAAGATTTATGTCTCACTAGTAATACCAATAGTACGAAAACAAATAACACAGTTATACGTAGTAGTACCAGTAGTACAAATTCTAAAACAAATAACACAGTTGTACGTAGTAGTACCAGTAGTATGAATTCGAAACAAACAACACAGTTGTGCCTAGTAATACCAGTAGTACAAATTCTAAAACAAATAACACAGTTGTACGTAGTAATACCAGTAGTACGAATTCAAAAACAAACAATACAGTTGTACGTAGTAATACCAGTAGTACGAATTCGAAAACAAACAACAACACAATTCAACATAGTAATACGTAGTAATACCTAGTAATACGAGTTTAGATCCGAATTAAAACAAGTAACATAGCTCAAATTCAAAAATAACAACAAAGTTCTACGTAGTAATACCAGTACTACGAGTAAAAAACCATAAAAATAAGTCTTATACTTTCTGCTTCTTCGACTTGTCCTCACCCCCACACTCGACCTTCGTTTCCAAGCACTTTTTTTAGTCTTAGACGTCTCTCCTCCATGCTCCTGCACAAAAGCTTCTAGAGGTGCGAGTCTTCCCACCAACCCATCAACCTTGTTTTCAAGTTGAGTCATCCGTTCTCCAAAGTCATTTTCATTACCATCTCAACCAGATCATTTAAAGGCGTGTTTACCAGTCCGTCATTGGTGGCTATGACTCCGCTCACCGGATTCTCAGGTTCCTCTTGCAATCTGGAAGCCACATCTTCCTTGTACATCTCCTCAAAGTGTATGGCATATCATTTTTTAAGATGACTCATCCAGCTCTCAACAACAACATCATGCTTATCATCATCGTCGTCTTGTTCGAGGATTTCAGCCAGAAGAGGGTTTTCTTCATCTGTAGCGATCAGGATACTATCAATATCCTGTAAAAATATAACAATCCAACATAAATGAAATTAAAGATTAAAAACATAACAATCCAAAATCATTATAATGCAAAGTATGAGATGAATAACTAACCTTAATTCCACCAAGGTGTTGATTTATACTCTTAAGAGGAAACCTTTTCATTTCGCTTTTCTTGAACCTTGTCTTGCACATCTTAGGGCAACTCATCAGTGCGCTTGGAATAGCTTCTCGGAATCTACTCCCCAAATCTGGAATTGCCTCAAATGCTAAAAGCTTCACAACACACATATGGTTAAAGGAGTTAGAGTATGCTTCAATTATAACAAGTAGTCAATAACTAATACCCCAATTATAACAGGAAGTACCTTACCTCCATAGAAATACAGAAACCTGGAATCAGCCATAATACACCTTCTTTGACGCTTCCTCCAAAATGAGTCATCGTGTGCGAGATCTCGCCTAGCATGTGATCGAAGTACAATCTGCCCCAAGGAAATGTCTTACACAACTCGAGATCAGACACTGCTCTCTGAAAGAATTCCAACACGGGCGTAGCATCTCCTCTATTCTTTGTCTGCCCTATAACAATGATGGATAAGAAGTAGAGGACAGCCATCTTTAACCTATCTCGACCAGAATCCATTTCCTCTAGCTTTTCCTTCACGTCTTGATGTCTGATTGTTGATCGCTCAAAATGCCTCTTGACAAAGTCCATACTGCCCTCTCGCATATAATTGAGTGGATATTTGCGGCAGTCTAATCCTGACATCAAGGCGTGTTCCCTCAGCCCATAACGGATAGGAACGCCACTGACGACAAACCAAGCTTCCTTCTCTTTCTCGATGCATGTTGTTCGAAGAAGTAGCATCCACATGCCCATAACCTTGTGATATTTGTCCCTTGGCAAGTGGAAAATGTGCTTGAATTGCGGATGGGTCTCAAACCATGACCTCTCTATAGGTGAGAGCGGAGGCTTCAAATTGTCCAGCATCGTCAAAGCTTCGTAGATGTAACACCTTGTCGATATTTTAATCTTCTTCTTATACTCTGTCGGTGGGAAGTACATTTTCATAGGTTGTAGTGCTGTCAATTGCTCCTCGGAATCCTACAAAAATATTCAGTTGTACCAAGTTATTCCAGTATTACAAATAAAATTCGACTAGTTGTATCTAGTTATACTAGAATTACAAATAAAATCCGATTAGTTGTACCAAGTAATTCCTAGTATTACAAATAAAATCCGATTAGTATTATCTAGTTATACTAGTATTACTTAAACAACCACAAATCCTAGTACTAGTTAAACTAGTATTACATGTAACAATCGAGTAGTTTTATTCAGTTATACTAGTATTACCTAGTTATACTAGTATCATGTAGTTATACTAGTATTATTTAAACAACCACAAATCCTAGTATTATCTAGTTATACTAGTATTACATGTAACAACCGAGTAGTTTTATATAGTTATACTACTATTACTTAATAACTACAAATCCTAGTATTACCTAGTTATACTAGTACTACATGTAACAAGGACTTGTTTTACCTAGTTATACTAGTTTTTCCTAGTTCTACCTAACAAAAACAATTTAGTTTCCCCTAGTTCTACCTAACTACGAATCCAATCCAATGGAATCGAAATACTTACAAGACTTTCATCTTCCCCGTCCGCCGAGTTTTGTTCGGAGGCCTCTCCGTCTTCTTCTTCATTGTCTCCTTCTTCTTCATTATCTTCTTCTTCATTGGAGTTTTCTTCTTCATTATCTTCTTCTTCTTCTTGATTGTCACTCTCTCCTTTCGCTCTGTCTTCTTCTTCATTGTCTCCTTCTTCTTCAGTCTCTTCGTCATCATTCTCTTCATTATCTTCTCCATGTCTCTCGCCAATGGGAACCGTAGTTCCTTCAACCTCTTCTTCAATGGCATCAATCGGCGGATTCGCATCCTCAACAGTCTTCTTCTTCTTCCTCCTTGTTGTCCATCTTGTCTTGACCATTGAATCCGATTGAAAGTGCAGATATAAAGACGATTGAGTTCAAGAGAGAGGAGATGGAAGCAGTTTGAAATTGAGTGAATTAGGAATGAAGGAGTTAGGAGTTAGAGTTTTATGGAGATGAAGGGTTCCAACGACGACAGTTTTGGGGGTGAAGAGGAGGAGGCGTCGTTTTGGATTAATTTTTTTTGGGTTAGGGATTTTAGTTTTCGGGTTAGAAATCAGATCCGATTTTAGTTGGGTGGGCGGGTAGAATCCATGTATAATTGTAAATCTGATTAATTGAGTAGGTTTTTAGGTAATTTTAATAGTTTTCTGAATTAAAATTAATTCAAAATGAAAAAGAAATAGAAGGGGGGTATTTGATATTTTGGTTTGAGTGAGAGGGGCATCTCAGATTAAAACTCTTCTTTGATACATAAACAAAATATCTCACCAACGACACTCAGAGCTCCACGACACTCTCTCGTTGTCGCTCTTTTATCTCCCTCTCTCATCGCTGATCCCTTCGTCTGATCAAAATCTGATATGACCTTCCGTACAGGAAGTCAAATGAAAAATAACCCTTACCAATCTCTCATAACCTTCCTAATATGAATTCTCTATTTTACCCTTAATGAATCATTTCATTAATTAAAAAAAAATTCACCCCAGCCAGCATTTTCTGAATCCCCCCGCGAATAAAGTATAACTAGTACGACTGATACATCTAGTATAATCGGATAACTAGTATAACTGGTACAACTTGTATAAGTTGTATAAGTGGTATAACAGGTACAACTTCTATAAATACGTGTACGTAAATGGTCAGACTGGTACAACTATTGCGTGTTGATGTCGTTTATTGTTCTTTTACAGAGGATAACAGATTGTTTCGTAATACATTTTGATCACGGCGGATATTATTCAGATCATGGCGATGATGTACAATGGAATAGGAAAGAACGTGGTTTTTCTACTCTAGTTATTAGGGGAAAGTTAGAGAAGATAACTTATTGTCGGTTAGTTAATAGGATAAGGAGTAAGATTATGGTAGATGAGGCGACGACAAAGCTTGTGCTGAGTTACCTTCCACTGATAGTCGAACCTATAAGGCCTTCCAATTATCTTGAATGATAATAGTACAACTAAATTTTAGTTTAATTGGTACAACTAGTGTAACTTTTAATTACATTTATGAAAATGTTTATATATACATATTCTCATGTTAAATAGGCTATCAAAACATTGCAAACATATTTCCACAACTAAATTAATGAACTAAATACAAATTTCATAATTTGATTTGATGAAGATGTTATCTTTCCATAATCTACCTTACACTTCTAAGGTTACTTTCACAATCTTAATGACACAAACATGGAAAACAAACTAGCAAAATATATGTACACATTTAATTATATATTAATATGTGGAATGTAGTTTATATACTTAATTTCGTAAGTACAACTAAAAAAAATTTATTTAGAGAATGGTACCACCAATTACAAGTTTTAGGGCCAAAGTACAACTCTTTACAATTAAAATACAACTGGTTCCTTGGTACAACTCAGTGCTAAAGATTCAATTTTTTTAAGCACGTTTTTAATGTTTTACACGATGTCTGTGCACGTTTTTTTCATTTAAATTTTCTTGCGATGATTTTAAATATTTTACATGGTAGTTGGATGTAGTAATACTAGTTGTACTTGCGATATTAAGTATATATAAACATATTAAGTCTGAAAATACTTAAATTTATAATAAGTCTAAATTTATTAGAAGTCTAAAAATACATAAAACCAAGAAATAAGTTATCATTTTGGAATATAAGGAGACTGCAACACATGTGAAGGTTTTAGATTTCTCTTATGCTATGGAGTTTTGGAGTTCTTGGAAATCTTGACTTCATACACTTTTTGATCAACCTCTTAGTTGTAAGGACTTTCACACTAGACTTGTAGACTTTTCTCTCTGCAAAAAAAAATCAATGAAAATCAGACTAATAACTATAATCAAATTCTTAGTTAGATAATTAAAAGAGTAAAAAGGTGTAAAAAGCGAACCATTTCTCACCATAAGCAGGCTCGACTGCGACAACACTGTCCTCTTAGCGCCAGTAACTACAACACTATCCTCTTGAGTCTCTACAACTTGAGTCTCCGCAGCTGCATTACCAAAAATAACATCTGCAATCGCCTTCTCTGCAGCAATAGCCTCCTCTTCAGCAATGTCCTTCTCTGCAATTAGTTTTACTAATTGTTCTAGTTGAACTACGTATACTAGTCGGACTACTTGAACTAGTTGAACTACTCATGCTAGTTTGACTAGTTGGACCTAGTTATACTAGCCATGGTTCCACAAAATTTAGGGTTTACCGATGCTGGTTGTGATAATGAAGGTTGCGACGGTAAAGCCGGTTTAAACTCGACGGTGGCGGTGGAGGATCTGGCGAGGATGTGGGCGTTCTCAACCGAACTTTCCATCTTTTTGTACGAGGTGCCATGAGATCGGATCGGAAAATCAGAAACGGAACTGGTCAAAAATTGGTGGTTTTTGGTGTCAATTGGATCGTCGATAGAAAAAAAAAAAGTTTGAATTAAGGTTTGAAGAATGTTTAAATGAAAAAGAGAAAGATGGAAAAATGTTATCGATTTCAGAGATTTGGAAAAGAAAAAAAAAATGACAATATAATAATTTTATTATTTTTATTTATTAAAAAAATTAAAATAAAATTATAATATAAAGAGGTTATCTGAGCAATTTACCCTTTTATGGGAGGTCATTCCAGATTTTGATCCTCCCTTCGTCTTCTGTCGAAAAGTTGCCTCCCCTCTCCATCTCCTCCGACGTCTCCTCTAACATAGCTCACCCAAACCCTAACTCCATCTCCGCCGACGTCTAGCACGGTTAAACCCTAACCTACTCCTCCTCTCCGTCGTTTACAAAAACGTAATCGGCGTTCGTCGTACCTCATGATGTCGTCAAGCATACCCTCCCCGCTTACAAAGCCGCTCAGGTATTCTATCTTCTGTCTCAGATCTGAAATTTTGAATATAGGATTGGACTTGATTGTGGGATCTATTGATTTAGTTTCTAGGTCAAATCGGCGCCATGAATGAGAGTATGTTTGAGAGATTTTTAAAATTTCTTTCTATCTCTTTATAAATGTTAAATGTTGAATAATTAATCCTTTGGAAATGTTAAGCAGATTTAGAGAAACTAAAGAAAGAAAAGTACATTCTAATCGGTGATGGTGAGGAAGACTTTTCTGTAAGCCCCTTTCTTGATTTGGCTGTGGAATCGGATGAATCTCGTAAGTGTTTAATGCCCTTTTCCACTCACTCGTTGTTTTGTTTCCTTTATTGTCGATTTTGGATCGATTGTATTTTCGCTAAAAGCAGATCCCTTGTAGGGGTCTATGTTAATTCGTTGTTTCATTTACTCTTTTGTCTTGGATCATCTTAATTTGGAGTATCGTGGAATGTAGCTTTCTCCTGAATTTTGTCTTTCTCAGATTTTCAGTATGATACATCTTCGTGGATCTGTTTTTTTAGGACATTGCTAACTTCGAATTGGCTCCAACCCACACGATGGATCCGTCTGGGTCTGGCTTTGAACTTCTCTGTCTTTTACTACTAGATTCTCCACTCTCCAGACCATGCTTGCAATCTCGTTGAGAAGGTGATGAAAACATTCCTTTCTCGACACATATTGGGTTTGAGTCTTTAACATTATGTTGGTATTTATGTGAATTTGTCAAGCTACCACACATACCCATCCTAAGATGAAGATCTGCATGTTTTGGAGATGCCCGGCATGTCATAGAGGTGATTAATCTTTTCACTTCTCTACTAATTTGATTTTAAAGAATCGCCTTTTGGCTATAAATGCAAATGTTCTTGTGGAATCAAGTCATTTGTCTGCTCTGTTTCATGTATAAGAAAATGTGTGCTTCCTTTTTTTCTTTTTATGTATAATGAAATTTCTTTAGTCTGCCTTAAAATTCACTACATTTTGGCAGTGATTTGAATATTGTTAGTATATGGGTCTTTGTTGAAGCAATTTACTGTTTCTGGGTCTTTTGTATATGTTTCCACTCTGTTACCAATTAACTCAAATTCGAATTGGGGATTCTGAGTACTGGAAATATGTGACGTCAGCTAGGATTAGAGATTGAATTACTTCTGTTGTTTTCTTCTTCTCAGCGATTGCAGATAGCAGGAAGTTGAGGGGCTTCGCAAGGAAAGAAACAACCTTGCGATTTGCGAAGAAGATGAAATTGAAGCTTGAACCATCAGAACGCGAGAGACTCGTAGTCGTAGAGGAAGGTAAAGCGTCGAATCCATTTTTGTTTGTCAGTCTATGTTCTTTATTAAGATAAAAGAGTGTTTCACCTTCAGGTAAAAACCTTAAGGAAAGTCTTGTAACTCTGGAAGAAGACCTTGTGAAGCTTAAAGATGAACTCCAACATGTTATTAATTATGTCTCACCCTGATGTTTCTGTTGGTTGAGAGGATACATCGGCAATAAGAATGAAGGTAGTTAGTTTGTTCATATCTCCCTGAACTACTTTCCTTGACTATGCCATTTTGCTGCATAATTGTGAAAGGATTTTTCTATAAAATGTTCATTACTTTCTTTTGTAGGTTGGTAGTCAATCGTGAGTTTAGTTTTCCAATCAAGGATCATCTTCGGCTTGGGAAGGATCTCGATCTCATTGATTTCGACTCTGCTTCAGAGGTCTACACTTTATCTATTTAAAATGTGTCAAGTTGTCAGATTAGCGTTCTAACTTTAGCTTTGTCTATCCATTCTTGAATATTTAGTGTGTATTTAGTGTGTATGATAGTATAAGACTTGTATGATATTATGTAAGACTTTTTTTTTAAATATCAATATAATATTTTGTTATTATGTTTTGGTTGATTTGTAAAATATAAAATTATATTTTGATCTAATAAGTTAATTATTACAAAAGAGGATTCAAATTAAATAAAATAATATAAAATTACAGAATTTTTTGATTAGAGCATATAATACAATATTTTATTTGTGTTATTATAAAGTATAGGAAACAAACCTGTGCGTTAATGCACAGACATTTAAAATCTTTACTAAAATATATAATTGTATAATTAAAATTAGAATTTTTTAAAAATATTATAAGAAATAATTTTAAAGTTGTTATTTATTGTATATTGTGATTACATTTAATTAATCTGACAATTATAAATTAGAATAATAAAATATAAAATTAAATTAAATTATTTATTATGAATATAAATCATTAGTGACATAATACTATTAAAAATGTATAACTAAAATTATATAAACAATATGTATAATTTAACTTTTACATATTATATTAAAAACTGATAAAATTATCATCAATTATCTTCTTTCTTTTTCTTTGTGCTTTTTTTGGTATTATTGTCTTTATTCTCCATGAGCAAAGTTGTCGTATTTTTTTGTATCTACGTTTTTGTTTTTAATTACTCTTTTTTGTCTTTACTTGTATTGTTAGAGCAGAATTATTTTTGCACTTTGAATTTTCAATTTTATTTTTTTTCTTCCTTTAGTTGCTTCAATGCAATATAATCTTCTTTTATATCTTCTTGATATAAAATATTTTTTGTTGTTAAAAATTGTTGTAATAAATTATTATTAAAATTTATTCTTATATCTAATATTATATTAGTTACAATTGTTAGATTTAATTTACTTTTTTATATTTATGATATCAACAGAGACACCAGTTATTGTTAATCCAGTTGAAGTCGATTTGAAATTAAATGATGTAATTTTCAAATTAAATTGAATTTTTTTCCAATAAGTTTTTCTGATATAAATGAAATAATTGCTTCATCTGATGTGTCATTGTACATTTTTTCCTGCAATTTTTATTGCAATTTTTATTACAATTTTTATTTCAAATTATTGTATTTATTGAATAATTATTTGAGTATTAATAATACAAATATCATATTTACATAATAATTAACCAAATCTGTTGCTGATATGTTTAACATCTTTGTTACATCTTTATTGAAAGTTGTCAATAAAGCTGTTCCATATCATCTTATTTGTTAGCCTCATGTCATTCTTCATCTCCTTCAAGTATGAGCAACACATGATTCTTGAAATCTTTTATATTTTTTTCACAGTTAACATATCTTTAAAATTTGTAGGTCTTTTTAGGTGATTAATTAGAATTCTAAGATAATATAGTTCACCAGACGAATGATGAACATTATACAATCTTCCAATTGATTGACCTTTTTTCTTTTTGTCCACGTGTGATCTGATTTATTCCAAACGTACCTTGACGGAAATTGAACATATGATAACTTTCTGGCATCAGGATCTGATTTGTTCATCTCTAAATAAGCCATAAACATATCTGCTTTCATAATTAGTAGCAACACTATTTAAATCACTTGAATTATTAAAAAGCACAAGTTGCTGACCATGAAGATGTATGCTTAGTCTCTGGACTGGAGGATATTGATGATGTATCTCAAATTTAAAAATTAGCCACATCGATTCATAAGCGGATACATATCAGAAATCAAGATAATTTTCAATCTCATTTATATCGTACTTAACTACATCAGAATTAGTTGTACTGTTATTGACATTGTTCTCCAGTACAATTGTATCCTTATCAACGCCTTTTGTAATATACTTGAATAATTATTTA
Source organism: Thlaspi arvense (assembly GCA_911865555.2). Taxonomy (NCBI): domain Eukaryota; kingdom Viridiplantae; phylum Streptophyta; class Magnoliopsida; order Brassicales; family Brassicaceae; genus Thlaspi; species Thlaspi arvense. Next base: position 31,145,563 of record OU466859.2, on the reverse strand, counting down.
ATTGCACTTGTTTTATTGCAAAATTCAACATTAATATATGCTCAAAAAGCCTTAATAGCTCTAAATTATGGGGAACAACATATTGATTATCTATTTTGATATCACTTTTCATAACATAGCTAGATATTATATCTCTACGCCTATATATAATGTATCCTTTTTCATCAATACATGATGAAAGACAAAATGGCCGGGAATATTTTTTAGTGCAAACACCATTCTCCATACCAGAGTTATTTGATCTATTAAGTCCACATTCCATGCATCATATGTTGTTCTACTAATTCTTAACCTTCGGGATCAATTACTCTATCAGGCAATTCAACAGTAACATATTTATCAATATCAATTGAGGAAGCAATATCACCTCCACATTAACCATATAAGAATATGTGCATGGGGGAGACCCCTTTTTTGAAACTCAATTGTATAAACTACTGCAGAAAAAAAAATCAGCATATAAATAATTAGATTTTATCTAAATAATTTTAAAACCCAAACATAAATATATATACCTCCATTTATTGGTCAAAAAAATTCACTCTTTTTAATTAAAATCATTAACTCATCTAATTTTAAATGAAAAACTCGTGATTCAATATCAGGTATGTCATTGGCCGATGTATCACCAGTAATTTTTAAATATTCAGTTATTTCATTCTATTTAGGATTAGCATGGTAATAATTAAATCAGGATTTCCAAAACAACGACAAAACGCCATTGCATCTTGATATTTTCTACCATATATCTTGGACTTTCAGTAATTGATGATGGGAATATAATTCTTTTACCAAGACTACGTGGATCATGATCTCCCTTTGATATGGCGTCCTTTACATTATTATATACATCAGCTCTTATTGCCTTTTGATTAAGTTTAATAAATGTGAGGCGGCTTGCCTCAATAGACGTAAACGCATCTACAACATATTGAAGAAATAATCTACCACTTTTTAGAATAGTGGATGCTTCGATGTTTCTGTTCTGTATACTATACATATACTGTAATATTCTATCATTTAACATAGCCATTATTGTGATCGGATGATGACCTTTGAACATATGATATTCCTTCGAAAAACCCAACTTCCCCATAAGGAAATAATAATAGATATTGCAAAGCCATATAAAGAGGATGAGTTGCCAATATTCTTTAAAAATTTCCTGATTTATGTTGAAGAAGAACATCTCGTTCGCCAATAGTTTTAGAAAAATCACTGATTATTAAACCTGCTATCTCATTAGCTGATGGCAGATTATATTGTCTCTTCCTTTTATCATATCCTATCATATGAATTTTTATTTCACAAATATAATCACTTTCATATCTATCTCTAGCTTTTCTAAAACATTTAGATAAAGTTATTGTATTTATGTTTAGCATCATTTACTCTTGTGATTTGGTGTTTTCTATGATGATGAGTGAGTAGACCTTTTGGGGTTCTTAAATGTGGCAGATTAGAGGAATATGAAGGCTTGATTAGGGTTTGTTAGTGCTTAATTAGGTTGATTCCTCTCTATTAATCTGTTCTTAAGCTAGATTTGTCTTGATCATATGAACCTAGATTAAGGCTTCATCTTTTGCCCACCAATTGTTTGATGAAATGCTGATCTTGTTTAATAGAGGATTTACTGGCCTTAGCTCAAGAGATTGACTGTTTGAGGAGTATTTTGACTTGAATAGAGTTGGTTATTCATGCTTGATGATTGTTCAAGCACTAATGAGAGTTAGTTCTTGTTAGGTTGATTAGCAAAGGGTTATTTGTCAAGAGATTGGACTTAACTTGCTTGATTGTGAACTCTATGTCTAGAAATTAGCATTGATTGCTTGTTTGCATGGTGAATGATGTTTTAAGCAGCCTAAGTCTTGCCTTTGAATTCTCCAAAGTCAATAACCACATCTAGAAACTTGCTTTCTCTTATTTGAATTTCGGATTTTGCTTTAAATGCTCTGTTTTGCTTCTGATCATTGCTAAGTTGTTCTCTTTTGAGTTCTGTTTGCTGCTTGATCACTTAGGTTGATAGCTTTAGTTGTGTAAACAACAAACTTTCCTGATTCCACTTGACTTAAAGCTTTCTGCTCACAATTCTATTGGCATCCATTCATAACTCCTTTGGATTGATAAAAACCTTTAATACAATGACTAGTACAAAGGGTGATAGAGAAAGAAACTCAAAACTCTTGTATCAGTTGCTTGGGCAGGGACCCCAAAACAGGAGATAGCAAAGGATGTCTGCATTTTCCGCGACATACAGGAAGACTGGGATGAGTATGATACGCTGTTCAACAATGCGTGGCATGAAGTGCAGATCCTTCCTACCAGATTCGCGGACATCACAGCGCTGTACAAGATGGGCATTCAGGATGAGGTTCTCCAGGTTCTCAAGAGGATCGGGATGGGCACGACGACACAGCAGTACGATCTGTACCCCGATCTGGTTCGCCAATTCCTCTTTACCGTTCGCGTGTATTAGGAGAACGAGCTGGCCAAGACAGCGCAACAGGGCACACTCACTTTCCTGATCAGAGGCATTTGCTATAGGCTCAGTCTCTTTGAGCTTTGTGGTATCTATGGTTTCGATGACCATCCTTCAGAAGTGCTCACACCTTCGCAGTGGACTCACATGCAGACTTTCTGGTCCAAGTTCGGGAATGGTGTCTATTAAAGCAAGACGAGCACGCAGACTGATGTCAGGCATCCCGTGATGAGGTACATTCTGCGCCTTCTAGGCAACACCATTTCGGCAAGTCTGCGCCGAGCAAGATGCGTGTCACCGAGCTCGTTCTGCTCTATTACGACTTCGCTAGTATGCTGGATGACGAGAACCCTATGGAGAGCATGGTCTGCGCCAAATTGGGCGCCATTTTTGCAAAGCACTTGGTCTCTCTGAAGACCATGCCATTCACGAGCTCTGGGGACAAGACAAAGAGCATTGACAGTCTTCTCACGCCTATCTTCCAGCACTTTCAGATTGATACAGAGCCCTGCAGCTTTATCACTGAGCGAGCTCTTATGGATGAGACACATTTGCGCCATGCTACTTGGCTCAAGCACAGATTGGTCTGGACTTTCACTACTTCTGCTAGGGAGTATGCTGGCGTGTAATTGCCTAACCGGGCGCTCAATACGATCCAAAGGGATACACTTCAGCTGCGTTTTCAGCCGGACCCGGTTTTGCTGTGTTTTCTTCCTGCTCCGCGACGTCACAGAGGAGCCACTGCTGGTGTTTCCTCTTCCGCTGCTGCTGCACAGGCTGGGCCATCCAGACGCCATACCACACCCACTCCCGGGATTGCTGCTATCAGACGTCCTCCTAGACCTCAGACGCCCATGGATATGACAGTCTTTCAGGACTATGTCATTGACAACTTCGAGGGTTTGTGGGACGCTGTGGCTACACTCAGCAATTGTGGTTGTATCCACCCTCACTCTGCTACTGAGGCCTATGAGGACTAGTGCCTCTGTTATCCTGGTTACTTGTTTCTGTTTCCCTTTTCTTTTCTTTCTCTTGATTCATTTTTATGTTTTTCTTTTGAGTCAATGTGTCAGTTGCTTTGATGTTGTTTTGTGAACTTACTGAACCATGAGTTATGCTATTTTTGGATGTTATTAAATGTGTGTTTGAGTGCTCTAACAGTCTGACTTTAGAGTACAAATGTTAACATAACGTTTAACACATCTAAAGCTGATTACTGTTCGGAAATCTAATTGCTTGCTTGCTTTAAATTCACTTTGCATAATCTTGTTTCATTTTGTTTAAAGGCCACCATGCTACGTTCATATGCATAATAGTTTAAATCTGTTTAGAACTCTAGCATGTTTATGATTTTTGCTCTTAATTTCTTTTAGTTCTTTAGAGGTTTGCTTTGTTTAAATGCTAGTTAAACCTCTCTTAGATTTGAGAATTTTTTTTTAGAGCTTTAAGTCATTGCTTTTCAACTTATGTTCTTATAATTATTGGATCTTCAAGCTTTGTTCTTGTAGGGACCATGGGGAGAACCAAAGAAGCTGCTGGAAACAAAAGTCAAGCACCTAAGAAGAAGGCGCCAACTGCTGCACTTACCATCAGAGACAAGGGCAAAGGTGTTGCTGATGGGCAATCCTCAAAGGCTGCTGGAAAGAGAGCTGTTGAAAGCAAGGCTGCCAAGTCCAAGGACAAGGAAAGGGAAAGGCTGTGGAAGAAGTCTCAACCAAACAGCTAAGTGCAACGGAACTCATGGAGCTCTTCAACCAGTGTACCTTCAAAGCTACAAGTGATGTTACTGCATATTGCATACATTTTGCATACACATTAGTTAGCTTTTCATGCATTTACATCACATTTTAGACTAGATTGCATCACTTAGGGTCCTAGAGCATTCTCGCACCAGCATACGCATGTTCCTTGCATTTTGCATCACATTCAGGTTGTTTCTGGCTACTTTGGAGTCGTGGAGGTTCGTGGACGTGCTGAAGCTGTTGTGGCGGTTCGTGGAAGGTCGGATGTTTGCTAAGGACCAGAGATCGGGGAACAGATCGAGCATGGCAGGTCGATCTAGATGAGATCGACCAGAAGATCGAGAAGACCAGGCGATCCAAGGAAAATGATCGAGATGCAGATCGAGTGAAGCAATCGATCAAACGGTACAGACGTAAATGACGCCATGTAGAGCGAGAGCCGGATCGAGTCCACCACTCGATCCAACTAAAGATCGATACCAAGATCGGATGCAACACTCAATCCACCGAAGATGATCGAGACCCAGATCGAGTTGAAGACACGATGTTCGAAGATGATCGAGAGAGCCGCTCGATCCCGAAGTCGATCTCTGTCCTTTCAACCGCTTTTGGCCGCTAGCGAGGGGGGGACCATCGAGTTGTTTTCGCCGTTTTGGCAAGGCGGCGACATCCTTTTCACGGATAACTTTTTCAGTCTTATCTTTTTATGCTTTTCTCTCTGGTTTTGGAGATTATCCACCATTGTCGAACTTGAAGTTTTTCTTGCTTTTGTAATCGAATCGTTTGAGTTTAATCGAGTTCTTTTCCATGTTCATCGTCTCTTTCTTCATGCTTTGCTTGATTTATCTTATGTGTAGTGAGTAGTTCATTTGGGTTCGGGGTTGAGAGGATTCAAGGGGTCAAAAAGGTTTTCGATCTTGGGGTTTTCTAGTGCTTAATGGCTATCTCTTCTAGGGTGTCGAGTTCCTAAAGCTTAAAGACTCTCACGCCAAGAGCTTTATGATCCGAGAGGTCTCTTACCTTGACAGGATTCAGGGACCTCTGAAGATCACACCCTAGAGACTAGTTACCCCTGCCCAAAAGCCATGGAAGTTTGGGGGATTAGTTAAGCCATTCGTTTGAAATCTGTTTTTCCTGCCCTTCGACCTCTCTTTCCACCAAAAGCCATGGGTTTTGAGGAGAGGATGAAGGAGTGATCTATACCGAAAGCCACAGATAGATCTTATTTCGTTTTCAAGGCTTAGAGATTCTCACAAAGTGAGTCGATTTAAAGTTTTCTACCCAAGTTCGGACCTTTGAAACCCCTGACCATGAATCTCAACCCTAAACCCTCTTTCTTAGCATTTTACATCTTCTCTCGTCTTTCGTTTGATCGTTGATAGCATCCTGGTCGTTAGTTTTGCTGTTCTTACATTTTTAGACGAGATCGATCGTTGTTGCTCGATCTAGTGGTCGATCACATGGTCGATCCACTAGTCAAATTTTAGTAATTCGTAGCTTCGTCCTTTAATTACTCTGTTTGTTCCTCATGGTAGTTTGATCATTCCTGGTAATATTAAAATAGTTTTGCATTCCATTTAGTTGCTGCATCTTGTTTTTAGGGATTTTCTCAAAATCAATCTTGTTTCGCTTAGATTTGCAAAGCCCTTGCATTCTCTTTGCTTTTTCTATCATCCTAGGTGTGGATTGACTCTCTCTTGCATACTGTGTGCTACAACATGTCTTGCATTTGAGTTTTGATAGCCTCATTGCATACTCACCCTTGCAAAGAAAATAGTTATCAAATGGCGCCATTGCCATCCTAGGATTGTTTAGAGAACATAGAGATTTGGGACTTAGTAAAGACTAAGCCTTTACCTTGTTTTAGTTACTAATCATTCTACTCTCAAACGTGTGTCTCTCAGGTATATGAATCTTCGTTTAAGGGGAGATAACAATCTACTTCAACCCTTGGACAACATTCATCAGCTTGGTCATTCACGGCAAAGAAGAGTACGAGAACAAGCCAGAGCCTTTGAGGAGATTGTTCAGCACGGTTTGGTTGACTTTGAAGCTATGGCTGAACACGAGCATCCAGAGGGACCTCCTCCAGCTCACGGGGCAGTGGGAAGGGGCAATGGAAACCCCCAACACGCGGCTAGACCCCCAAGGATCATAGGAGCCGAAGATGCTCCCAATACTCATCACAATAGGTTTGGGATCACTCCTCCTCCTGTACAAAACAACAACTTCAAGATTAAGCCAGGTTTCATCTCCATGGTGCAAAACAACAAGTTCCACGGCTTAGCAACGGAAGATCCCTTGGAGCACCTTGACAATTTCGAGCAAGTATGTGGGATGATCAAGATCAATGGCATATCCGAAGATGCTTTTAAGCTGCGTCTCTTTCCCTTTTCACTCGGAGACAAGGCTAGGCATTGGGAGAAGACCCTCCCACAAGGCACCATCACCTCATGGGCCGAGTGTAAGAAGGCCTTTCTCTCAAAATTCTTCTCTAGCACCAGGACAGCACGGTTGAGAAGCGAAATCAGCGGCTTCACTCAACGAAACAACTAGACATTCAACGAGGCAATGGAACGTTTCAAAGACTACACGATCCAATGTCCTCATCACGGTTTCAGCGAGGAGACCCTACTCAGCACCATCTACCGCGGAGCTTCACCAAAGATCAGGTTGTTGCTTGACACAGCTAGTTAAAGGAACTTCCTTGGTCAGGAGGTAGAAGAGGGCATGGAGCTGATAGAAAACTTAACATTGAGTGATGGCAACTACGCTGAGGATTATGACCGTGCACCGAGAGGATCAGAGCTAGAGTCTCACAAAAAGGAGCTGAAATCTTTGCATGAGAAGATAGATAAGCTGGTGTTAGCCAACCAGAAGCATGTTCACTTTGTTGGTGAAGCAGATGAGAATCAAGAGGAGCTTGAGTTGAGCCAGGAAGAAGCCAATTGGGTGGCGGGACAGAACAATTACAAACCTCAAGGCTACAACCAAGGCTACAACCAGAACAACAATCTCTCCTACCGTAGTACCAACGTTGCCAACCCTAAAGACCAAGTGTACCCTGCTCAGCAAGCAAAACCTTTCATCCCTTACAACAAAGGTTTTCAGCCGAGTGGTGGTTTCCAAGGTCAAGGGCAGAACAACTTCCAAGGGCAACATCAAGGTAACAAGGGTTATACGCCAAACTACCCTCCGGGCTTTGCACCTCAGCAGCAACAGCCGATGCAACAACAGGTTGATCCGGTTCAGGCCATGTTCCAGCAGCTGATACAAGGGCAAGCCTCTACAAACCAGAAGTTTGCCGAGAAGAACACTCGTCTAGACTTGTCTCTCACTGACTTCTCCACTCAGATCACCAACTTAAACAACAAGATCAAGCAGCTAGAGAAGGGGAAAGCGAGTACAAGTGGTCAGAATAGCCTACCGGGCAAGTATGAGCAGAATCCTAAGGAATATGCCAACGCCATCACGTTAAGAAGCGGCAAAGAGATAGCACCTCCGGTTACTCCTAAGAACAACGAGGACGTTGTAATTCAAGAGGGGGAGGGTAAGCCTTCAGCTGATGATGAGATTAACTTTGACAATGTCTGGATCCAAGGGCCAAGAAGAGGAGACAAAGCAGTTGCTGAGAAGAAAGCGGAGCAAACTACTAAGGAGACGAATGCTTATGTACCTCCGCCGTATGTACCTAAGCTGCCTTTTCCTGGCCGTTTCAAGAAACAACTCATAGAGAAGCATAGAATCCTCTTTGAAAAGCATCTTAAGGACGTGGAGATCAAGCTGCCTCTCATTGACTGCCTTGCAATGATGCCTAAATGCGCCAAATTCTTCAAAGACACTCTCGTGAAGAAGAATAAGGAAAGCAAGGAGGTGCATGTTCTAAGTGAAGAGTGTAGTGCTGTGTTACATAAGGAGATAGTCCCTAAGAAGTTGGGAGACCCTGGAAGCTTCACTATACCCTGCGCTTTAGGTCCTCTGGAGTTCAAGAGTTGCCTTTGTGATCTCGGAGCTAGCATAAACCTGATGCCTCATTCCGTGGCGAAGAAGCTTGGCTTTACTCATTTCAAAGACTGTAGGATCTCGTTGGTACTGGCTGATAGGAGTGTGAGGCTACCAGTAGAGCTGCTTGAAGATCTACCGGTGCGAATCAGCGGTGTGAACGTGCCTACGGACTTCGTCGTTCCCCAACCCTCTATATAAATGAACCTCACCCTTCTCTCTCTCTCACTTTCATTTTTCTAGTTTACAACCACAAAATTTCGAAATTTTTAGTTTCTTATGTGTCTGAGAGAGCTAAACCACTTCATGTAATGTCTCTTAGCTTTTTGCAAGTTTAAACTTTTTTTAAATCACTTAAGAACTGAATTTTGTTAAGTAGTTGCAAGCTTGATTAATGATTGTTGCTTCTTAGTTAGTTTGTTTCTTTTGCATGGTGAATAATTGTTTTTAACTGTCGAAGCACTAAAAATTAATAGTTATTTGCTTGTCAAACACATTTTTTTATCTTTGCATTAGTATTTAGTAATCATTTGTTTAGCTTCACCATGCTAGGATTCATGTTTTTCAATTTCTATATAATTTTGTTTAAAAAATACTTTGCATGCTTTGCTTATATAGTTGCTTCACAATTGATAGAGGTTTACTTCTAAGTAAATAAACTCCTCCTTTTGTGATTTTAGCAACATTAAATTTTATCTTTTGTTCATTCCTTGGTTCTCATTTCTATTTTGAAAATTTCGTTTTAGGTACCATGGGAAGAACAAAAATGAGTGGAGCACACAAAGAGGTTGAGAAGCAAGAGAAATTCAAAGGAAAGGCTTAGGATATGAGGAGTCCAAGCGCTAAGGTTCAAGGAAAAAAGAAGATGGATGTTGGTGCTTTTGGGTTCTCAAATGGCAGCTCTAGAGGACAAAATCTAGGAATTGGCAAAGAGGAGATGAACAGCCTTTGGGAGCATGTGGCTAAGGGAGCTTACAAGCCAGGAAGAAGCAAGGCTTCTCTGAGCAGAAATCTAGCAATCAGTTATGTGCACAAGGGATTGGCGCAGACACTCTTTGCAAGGAAAGAAAGTGGCGTTGTTGAAGGGAGAGAGAATGGGAGCTTATTGATCAGAGTTTGATCAACATCCTTGACTACACAAGGCAAGGAGTGATGCTCAAATGAAGAGATGGGACAACTGGCGTGGTCACCATCTTCATGCAGCAACTTTTGGTCATCAAACATTGGTTATCAAGCAATGCTGACAGGGCGCCAAAGCTCTATGGTGCAGGCATTGTAACTGCATTGATGGAAGCTGCAGGAGTTCAAAGTGGACCAGAAACAGTTAAGGTGTAGTATTTAGACTTGCTATATCAGAAGAAAGCAAGGTTCCTTGAAGGGAATGTGGGTGACAAGTTCATCTAAAATTTCATTCAAGAAGATGGATCATCTGCAAAGCTTCTACTCCCCAATCAGCATCTCACATCCTTTTCCAACCCCAACAGCTATGCCTTGGCCATTCCTCAGCCACTGCTCTACCAAGAAGGCACTCCATCATCCTATCCTCACCAAGGCGCTACCACTCCTCTTTCTCAAGGAGACTATCCACTTGTGGTTTATGAAGGAGGGCAAATGGGAGAAGGAATTCAGGAAGAAGAAGAATCAGATGCTCCAAGTTACAACAGTGAGGAGTACCACTTCCAGCCCCATGATCTAACACACCAAGGTGGTCCTTTAAAGAAATCCCAAGAGCACATCAACCTCTTGCAAAGATGGAACAAATCGCAAGACAAAACCATCAAAAAGTTTGTGAAGGGAATGAAGAGCATGAAAGCTCAAATCAAGGACCTCAAAAGGAAGTCTGATGGAGCCTTTACTTCTGCTCCTCCACAAGAGCAAGAAGCTGAAAGCTAAGGAGTTGCTAGAGCTCCTAGTAGAAGGCCCTCCTTTGGTGGTTATGAGGAAGTGAGAGCTTGGATGCCACCAAGAACCTCTTGTCAAGAAGCGCCAAGGAGGAGAAGAATCACAAGAAGGGAGAGGCCTAACAAGAGCCGTAACATTGACATCATAGAGGACATTTCAGGCGCCTCCCACTACTCCCATACCACCTTCTTATGTTCTAAAAACTCCTCCCTTGTAAATACCATTGCATTTTTTTAAGTTTATGTAATATATATCTGTTGCTTCTCTCTTTCACTCTTTTATTACACAAAGGATTGTGTAATTTAAGTGTGGAGGAAGGATTTGGGGTTTGAATTTGTGTGTTCTTTTCTTAGTTTTTCCTTTTATTCATCTATGTCGCATGCATTCATCTAAGTGCATTTAAAAAACAAAAACAAAAAAATCGAACAAATTGAAAATTTTGCATCTTCTGCAAACCAAAAAGAAAAGCATATAGTTGCATTCATTTGTTTAGGATTGAGTCTAGTATTTTTCATATAGGTTGCACTGCATTTCCATAGGGCATGATGATGATAATTCCTTGTAAAATGCTAAGTGTTTAGGACTGATTTAAATGTCTAAGTGCTTAAATGTTTGATGCATGATAAGAAGTTAGAAACTAAGGCTGAACCATGCTCTTAAATGCTAAATTTGATCCTCTAGTCTCATACTGAAATTATTTTCTTATTGAAAATCATCTCTATTTATTAGAACCATTTATTTGAATTGTTAATTATCATGTTTTTGCAATGAAAAGTGGTTTCATGGATTACCCATATACATATTTGGACATTCTTTCTTCCTTTTTACATTTTTTTGCTAGTCTAAATAGCTGATCTTCATCATTAAGGGGCAGTTACCACACCTGAACCTTACCTTCCTTTCAAACCTAAACACTATCTTTTGTGTGTAAGGCCTATTTTTGAATGAACTAAGCATAAAGTGTTAGGTTGGCACTACAAGGATTGGTTACTATGTAGAAATAGCTGTACACCTTGAGTTAGACATAAGGTTAGGATGGTAGTTATGATGATCTAAAAGAAGAGAGTGAGAGAAGAAGGAAAGTGAAGGGAAAGGGAATGAGAAAGAGGAAGCACGCAAAAACTCAGCATGTGTGGAACCAAATAAGCTCAAAAGGGTGGCCATTATGAAGATGGAGTCTCAGCAACAACAACAAAGAAGGCACCAAAGCCTAATAGATCAAAAGGATGAAGAAAAGGAGACTCCCCAATACAAAAAAGAAGGTGCTCACAACAAAGGAGCAAAAAGAAGGCCACAACATGGTGAGATCAAACAAGAAGCTTCCCTGAAAAATGGAAAAGTGTGGAGAGTGTGAGACTGATGAGAAAAGGGTAGTTAGGATTGGGTTTAATTTGGGTAAATAGTTTGGGATTTAGAACAGTCTTAGTCATTGGGTAGATAGTAATCTATCATTGTATGAATAAGTTGTGCTTCACCTTTTGCATTATGCCTAAGTTCATTCCTTCTTGAGAGAAACCCTTGCATTTGAACCCAGATTTTGATGAGATCATTTTTATCTCATGACCCTAACCCTTAGCAAAATGATTTTACTTGAATTACTTAACCATGATTCACTTGGTTACATAGTTTAATTGAATGTTAAAGAGATTGATTGATTTGAGTATGTGACTAAGTTGAGCTAGAGATCATTTTGAAACTGGATAGGCATGGCTAGGTTCTTTAAAGTATAACTGATTGTGTTTTGCATCTTAAACTTAGGCACTTAGACATTGATTTTACTTCTTTACCTTAGCATTTTTGGATTTGAGTGCCCACCTCCAAACCTCACTTCCCTCTTGTCTTAGTTTGTTTGCAAGAGGACAGGCAAAAGGCACGTGTGGGGGTGTTGATATCTCCATTATTTATACCATCTTAGCATGCATTCATCACTAGTTTTAGTCTCTTAGCATGCATATTTTTCTTCTTCATGTCCCAATTGCATACATTTAGAAGTTAGTGTAGTTTTAGGAGTTGCATTGCATTTTGCATACATTTGGAGTTTTATTCAGGTACTAGCAGGAGTTTGGAGACAAAGTGGTACAATGGATGTGAGCTGGGAATGGGGCAAGGAGAAGGACAAGGTCGGATGGACCAATATCGAGCAAGATATCGAGGAGATCTGATCGATATGGAGCATACCGAGGTGAATATCGATGTGTGAAGCCGATATGGTCCACCCGAGTGGCTTTAACTTGGTTTATACTTGGTTTATTATGGGTTTACAAGCCTCCCTATAAATACTAAAGTCATAAAATGGTTAGGCAACTTATATCTTATTATTTTCCTACTGTTCTAGAATTAAAAACCTTTTCTTTTTCAGCTTTTCTTTGTAAGAACTAGTTTCATTTAGTGGATTTCTGCACTTCCCTTTAACCTATTCTTGCTTACTCTGCTTTTTAATCATGCTTAACCACTATTTCTCTTTGGAATCTATGATTTTGACTATGGCTAGTGAGTAGTCATATTTAGGGTTTGAGATGGGATAGATTAGAAGGGTTTTAGATTAGATTAGTATTGTCTTATGCTTAATATGATTATCTTCTCTCTATTAGATGTGCTTAACACTATATTAGTCTTGGCCAGACTTATTTAGTATCTTTGCTTTCTCTTATGTTTGATAAGTGTTTGATGAAATGCTGCATTTAGTCTTTTAGAGAATTTGTTCTCTTAGTCTAAGGAATTAGATGTTCAAGGTGCACTTTGGCTTTATATGATTGGAGTTATGTTTAAATGCTTGTTGATTCATGGGTTTGAGTATTGAAAATTATCTTGAATATGTGTTTAGCAAAGTGATTAGTATCAAGGAATTGAGCTAGTTATAGTTGTTAATCCTATGCCTAGAAGATAGCATTATCTGAATAATTTTGAACCATCACTAGTTTAGTTCTAATACCCTCTTAGTCAATAACCCCCATCTTGAATCCTTGGTTTAATCTGTTTGAATTTCCTGCTTTAAATCTGTGCTGCTTAGTCTTGTTTAGTTTGATCACAACTGTTTTCTTGAATTTGGCATGACTTAAGTGAACCTCTGCATTCTTAGTGTCTTATGAACTCAGATGGATTGACACCTTTCATACTGCAATGACATGAGTGTGTTAGGATTTGATTAAGCAAAATCCCTGTTATCAAAGACCCATAGACTACACCATTTCTTCAAGCACGTCAGAAAAAATAGAGGTCATACATCTCTGAAATATTGTTGGGGCATTACATAATCTAAATGGCGTTTGCAAAAGTGCCATAAGGACATGTGAAAGTGGTTTTCTCCTGATCATTGTGATGGATAGGAATCTGGAAAAAACCATTGTAGCCATCTACGAAGAAATAATAAGGGTGATTAGCTAATCTCTCAAGCATTTGATCAATGAATGGCAAAGGGAAATGATCTTTTCTAGATTCAGCACTTTATTTCCTATAGTCAATGCACATCCTATGTCCTGATATGGTTCTTGTGGGGATTAACGCATCATTATCATTCTTTACTACTGTGTTTCCACCCTTTTTAGGCACCACATGGATAGGTGAGACCCATATGCTGTCTCAAATTGGGTAAATCACACCCGCTTCAAACAATTTTATGATCTCTATCTTAACTACTTCTTTCAGGTTATGTTTAATCTCCTTTGAGGTTCAATGGATGTTTTTGTCTCATCCTCTAGATGAATCCTATGAGTGCAGAGGTTAGGAGAGAGGCCTTGGATATCATCTAGTGAATATCCAATGGCTCTCCTAAACTTCTTTAACACTTTGACAAGGGCAAAGATTTCATCAGCATGGAGGCTTTCATTGACAATTACATGATAAGTAGAATTAGAGCCTAAGATGACATACCTTAGCCCATTAGGAAGTGGTTTGAGTTTCACCTTTGGCGCCTTGAGCTCACTCCACTCCTCTTCCATGTGGCTCTGCTCCTTGGCGTCAACCTCTTGGACTGAGAGCATCTCTTTCCTCTTCTAGAGTAGCTCTTCAAATGGCTCCTTTTCTTCCAAGGTTTTGTGAGAATCAATCTTCAGAATATAGCCTAAGCTTTCCTTGTCTAGGTAACCTTCTTCCCCATGCTCCTTGGTTAAGGCAACCTGAAGTTTATCCTCACAGCACAGCTCCTCTTGAACCACATCATCAAACCTCTCTAAGGTCTCAACCTTGAACACTTGTCCTTCTATGGTGGGCTGCTGCATAATCTGCTATGTAAAACTTAAGGACAATGTCTTTACCAAAATGCAGCTCAATCTTTCCCTTCTTGACATCAATAACAGTCCCTGCAGTAGCCATGAAAGGTCTCCCAAGGATAAGAGGATCCTTAGGTTCTTCATCCATCTAAAGAACCACAAAATCAGTAGGAACTTCTAGGTTGCCAATCCTGATAGGTACATCTTCAAGAAGTCCCTTGGGCAGCCTTATAGACCTGTCAGCTAGCACCAAAGATATCATGCAGTCCTTGAACTTTGTAAAGCCTAGGCTCTTGGCTATGGAGAGAGGCATTAGACTTACACTTGCTCCCAACTCACACAAACAATTCTCAAAAGTGAGAGGCCCTATAGCGCAAGGTATAGTAAGGTTTCATGGATCATTCATCTTGTTGGGAGTCACTCTTTGTTGCTGAATAATGGCGCTGCATTCATGAGTTAATACTACCATTCCTTGCAGAGCTTTTGTTCTCTCAACCACAGCACCCTTCAAGAATTTCTGGTAAGGAGGGACCGACACAAAAGCATCAAGTAAAGGCGTAGTGAGCTGCAATTTTTTCATCTGATCATCAAGGAGACCTCTGTATTTGGCTATCAGCTCCTTCTTGAATCTTCCAGAAAATGGTAGTGAAGGCTTGTAAGAAGGAGGAATGTACCTTTGTTCTTTGACCAACTGCTTAGGCGCCTCAATTTGCTTCTCTTTAACCACTTCTTTATATTTACCTTTCCTTGGGCTTTCATCAACCTTTTCTGCTTCATCATTTTCTACTATCACCTCCTCTTCTTGTTCCTCAATGTCGTCATTGGGGATAGTAGGTGCTACTCTAGGTGGAAGCTGTTTCCAACTCCTTAAAGTGACAGCTTTGATGTATTCCTTAGAGGAGTAAGAGGGAGAGGGTGCATGTTGTTGCTTCAGTTGATCAAGCTTGTGTTCAAAGGAGAGTTTCTGAGATTGGAGTTCAGATTGAAGTTGAGACTGAAGCTCAGATTTTATTGTATCTGCTTGTGTGGTGATGTTTGTTTAAGTTCTTGGAAACCAGTTTGTTAGGAGTGCATAAGCTGCTGCATTATTTGCTTGATGTTAATGTCTTTTGGCAAAGGATTAATGTTATGCTTCTCTTGGTGTGGCTGTCTCTCCCCTTCTTGTTCTCGAACCTAGTGATATGCTCAAATTATTCCTAGAGCTAATCTCCCAAATTAAGAGGTCACTGCAGTACTTAGTAGTCGAATCCACAAGGACTTAAGATTATTGCACAACAAACTTCAGGTTCAAATTCAGCTGCACAAGGACTTAAGATTATTGCACAACAAACTTCAGGTTCAAATTCAGCTAAGTAAAATAATATAAAGTAAGCTAAAAAATGAAAAAAGGTAAACAAAAGCAGCGAGAAATTCGTAGGTCCTTAGAAATCAATGAGACAGGGCGCTAGGTAAAGGAAAATTCGCAGGTTGACATAAATCGCAGACTACAGACTGAAATGATAATATATTAAAGCCGTTCAAGAACTCGAAAACACGAATGTAAAACCAGTCGACATCCGTCGCAGAGATTATCTATGATCTGATCCTAGAATTCCAAATTCGTTTGTAAATTCTGACAACCTAATCAAGCTTTAAGGTCAAGTTCGAAATGTTCACAAAATCACTAATCCAAATTCCTTTGCAATCAGTTATTTTGCTCATTTAAGATAGTTCTGGTGACTAATAATGCTTCCACATCTATTAAACGACCTCAGATCCCATTTCTAGGTGATCAATCTTAAAATCAGTCTTAATAAATCTAGATGAAGAACCAAAAGATTTACAATCTAGATGAAGAACCAAAAGATTTACCCTAATAGTTATGCAGTTCTAACAATTCATTATCAACCTTTGAATAACCCAAAACCTAACTAGCAAATTGAAAGAAAAATCATGAATGTCCTCTCTAAGTTGCTTGATAAGGCTGCTGTCAATCAGAAAATTGGCTACCACCCATACTGCCAAAATCTACGTCTCGCTCACTTATGCTTTGCAGATGATTTGCTGGTCTTCTCGGATGGCATAAAGAGATCTATCGAGGGTATCCTGGAGGTATTTACAGAATTTGCAGAATGGTCAGGGCTGAATATAAGCCTGGAGAAATCGACCTAATACTTAGCGGGAGTTTCAAATGCTACAATAGATACCATACTGGAGCAGTTTCCCTTCGATACTGGTGTTTTGCCTGTCTGATACTTAGGTCTCCTGTTGTTAACTAAGCACATGACAGTAGCCGATTATACGCCTTTGCTGGAGAAAATAAGAGGACGAATAAGTAACTGGACAGCTCGATCTCTGTCGTTTGTAGGTAGTCATCAACTGATAGCCTCAGTGCTTCAGAGTTTAATAAACTTTTGGATGGCTGCATATCGACTGCCAAAAACCTGCATAAAGGAGATTGATAAGTTATGCTCTGCTTTTCTTTGGTCAGGGCCTGAACTCAATTCGAAAAAGCTAAAATAGCATGGCCAGATGTTTGCAAGCCGGAAAAGGAAGGAGGTTTAGACCTACGATCTTTAGTAGAAGCAAATAGACTGAGCTGCCTCAAACTAGTGTGGAGAATTCTCTCAACACAAACATCGCTTTGGGTGAACTGGGTTCGTTTATACCTGATACGGGAAGGTTCTTTTTGGTCGGTTAAACAAACAGCTTCTCCAGGGTCATGGATGTGGAAAAAGCTTTTGAAACATCAGGAAGAAGCAAAAAGTTTAACAGAAGTTGAGATCTGTAGTGGAAACAACACTTCATTCTGGTTTGTTTATTGGGGTCCAATGGGTCGGCTATGGGATGTGCTTGGTAGTCGAGGCTGTATCGATTTAGGCATTCGCATTAACTCTTCAATGGCGTGGGTTCTTACAGAACATAGACGGAGAAGGCATATAGTTGATTTGCTTAACAGAGTTGAGGATGAGATTGAGAATCTTCTCGGGAGACCCGCGACACAAGGATGGGACAGAGTGCTGTGGAAGCAAGCAGATAAATTCAAACCCATATTCAGTTCCAGAGAGACCTGGATGCTCATTCGTGAGTCGCATCCACTATGCAGTTGGAGCGATGTGATTTGGTTTAAACATCTTTCACCTAAGTATGCTTTCCTCTCTTGGCTAGCGATACATAATCGACTTGCAACAGGGGACCGTATGCTTACTTGGAATATAGGAGGGAATGCTTCATGTATTATGTGTCAAGGCCCTTTGGAAACAAGAAACCACCTATTTTTCCACTGCCGCTACTCAGCAGCAATATGGGAGAATCTTACCCGCAATTTGCTTCTCACGGAGTATACAACGGATTGGGACATCATTATAGTACTCTTAGTGGATGGGTCTAGAGACTATATATCTCAGTTTTTGCTGCGCTATGCCTTCCATGTAACGATTCACACCACCTGGCGGGAACGGAATAGTCGACGGCATGGTGAAAACCCAACCAGCACAGAACACCTTGCTCATGAGACTGATAAGCAGATTCTAAACCGACTCTCTACAATCAGGATTCAAGGTGACTCGCGATATGAAACAGGAATGGAGAAGTGGTTCTCTGTCCGATAGCTTACCTGTTGATTGAGGATCCTATGTACACTCTGTTTTGATTCAAACTAAGTTACATCATCTGTAAAAAGCGTTTTTTTGGCTGGATTAATTTAACATACTTCCATTAAAAAAAGAAAAACAAATCATGGCTGAATAATTTTGCATTAATAGAGTAAAAGATAAAGGAGTTCGAAATTCTTCTCTAACGGAGTATAAATTTGTCTCCCAAAAAGCTTTGAAACTAATTACTCTCTCTCTAAGTCTCAATAAAAATCAAGATGATCCGCCCAACAATGGCTCTAGAAACCTAAATAAATGTCTAAATACGAGTGGGGCAAGATTTGAAATACTGGCAAACTTCTAGACCAAGTTGTAATCCTTCAGAAATCTTTCATAACTCCAAAATCGGGTCCATGATCGGTGTTGAGCGACACTGAGTTGCTCCGAGTTGGTCTTTCCAGTAACAGCTTCAAGATAGCTCCAAATTGCTCCCAAATACACAATTATGCTCCAAATGTACCTACACTCAAGCACACAATTAAAAGCAAAAATACAATGCATAACCTTATCAGTTCAAACAAGTTTTCAAATCATAAACATAGCTGACAGACTAACTCAAAGCAAGAACAGGAAAAACTGACTCAAAGAAAATGAAAAAGAACAAAGGAAAAGGAAAAGTAACCAGGATATATGGAGAACTAGTCCTCATCCTCATCGCGAGGAGATGTAGACGGCCGAACGCAGCCACAGTTCAACAGCACAACGATGGCGTTCCACACACTCTGGACACTATGAACCATGAACTGCTGAAATGTGGCCTGCTCCATAAGAATGTTTGGAATGTCAGGCAGTGTGTGTCGTCCAATCAGCTCAGGGTGTGCAGGAGCTCTGGCGGTTCGGAATCGATGAGATGAACCTCCAGGATGGTCCTCAAAAGGTGCATCCTCGGCCGAAGAAGCAGCAGCTCGTGAAGATCATACTCTGCACCTAGTAGCTGGCGCGGCTCGAATCAATGTAGCATCAGGCTGAAAGCTGAGGAGGTCGATATGAAGTGCAGTGAGAGCTGGGTGAGGGAGCGGGATCAAACATCGCTCGCCACCGGTACAAGTGGCCTTCTTCAAGTAATCCATGTCGAGTAGGTTGCGCTTAGTCACAACCGTGCAGGTGGAGGTATCAATCCCGTAGTGGCGGAAGATAGAAGTCAGAAGGCTACCAACACTCTCGGGTTAGCGCTGGTCCCCGTGAATGACTTGGTCTTCAGAGAAGCCTAGTGATGAGAAAAGACAGCGCCCATGTTGACATTGCTATCAACGTCATACTCATCTGTAAGAATATCCTCAACGCCATAGTAGGGCAAGCTCAACTCTGAAACTCTCATCTTCCCGGCCTCAGACTTACACAAAAGTGTAGTGGAAATGAGACGGGCAATAATGTGCAGCAAAGGATGGTCCATATCTGTCTGAGTGGAAGTCTTAGAATCGTACCTCCCATTCCCGAAGTGGGACCAGAAACCCTGCAGGTTTAGGAACTGCGCTGGAAGAGTGACACTAGTGTGTGCCATCTCGACCCCATAAATCTGACAAAACTCAACGAGAGGAATCATGTATCTGATACTTCGGATGAGGAATGTGATGGCTCCTTCATGCGCCTTCTTGAAAATATCATTGTCATAGTAAACTCTCACTGTGGCGATGAACTGGCGCACTAAAACCGGATAGATATCATATTACTTTGTATAAATGGTGCCCAAACCAATCTTCTTCAGTAATCTCAGTGCCTCTTCCTTAAGCCTAATTCTGTGCAGTGTATCAGAGTCAGCGAATCGTGTGGTCACAACATCCATCTTAATCCAGGCGTTGAAGAAGAGAAGTATCGTAATCATCCAATGTTCTCTAATCTCCCTCAAAACGCAATCGTGTTTAACAACCTCCTTCGCTGGTGGAGGCATCTGCAATCAGAAAACCAAGAACACAAAATTTCTCAAAATTAGACCCAAAGTTAATTCAAAAATCAAGAATTTTTGCTTAAATCATCATTGGCGAGCGTAACTATCAATTTAATGATCATTAATCACAAACAATTCCAGTCTGAAACTCCAAAATCGAACCTAGTTTTGCAAAATAAACACTAATTCAAAATTTCATGATTTTGCAAAATCAAGCCGTAAAACCTAGTGGACAAGGCCGAATTACTCTTAAAAAAAACTAGAGGAGAATGATTCAAGGAACAAATCAAGCTAAAACAGGTTGGATTCAAGTTTTCAAACTGTGGGATCAAACTGAAAAATTGAGATTTCGAGTGACATACCTTGCAGATCATATGAATGAGTAATATATTCAGAAAGAGGACTGAAATCCGCCCACGATAGGCTTTTGAATCACTTAAATCCGTTAACAAACAAGAAAGTTGTGATTTAGAGATTTTATGAGTGTTCTTTGCGATTTTCAGAGAAGTGAGGAAGAATATGAAGTAGCAGGTTTAAAAAGACTTACTTGATTAATGATGGTGTCGAGTTCAATGTCGACTGTGGTCGATATCTCTTTGCCATGGGCAAAAAATTAATTCCTCTGCGCCACTGTTTTTTTTTTAAACACAAAAATCAGTTACTAAACATCAACATAAAAACTAAGTATGTACACATACCAGTGGGTTGCCTCCCACCAAGCGCTCGTTTAACGTCATTAGTTTGACTGTCCTCGGGATCCGACAATGGGTGCATCTGCCAAAGGCACAATATGGCCTTCGCGAATCTCGGCTTTCGCCCAGTGTCCATTGACAACAAACTCCCTGCCTTCTGGAGTTGATAGAACGACAGCACCATATGATCTGACCTGACCAACGGGAACGCAACTTACCAGGAAACAATTGCAAACAGGAGGTATACAAACGTACCTGGTCATTTGGTTCAAAGTGTCGGGTAAGGATCTTCTTGTCATGATATGCTTTAGTCCTCTCCTTGTACAACTTGGAGTTCTCATAGGCATGATGTCTGATTTTATCCAATACATTTATCTGGATTTGGCGCCTCTCTGCTGCAAGTTTCCAGTCAAATTTCATCTTCCTGACAGCCCAGTTCGCCTTGTACTCAACCTCCACTGGAAGATGACACGCTTTCCCATAAAGCAAGTGGAATGGTGTGGTGCCAAGTAGTGTTTTGAATCCTGTCCTGTAGGCCCAAAGTGCATCATCTAGCTTCGCTGACCAGTCTTTTCTTGTCTTACCCACTCTCTTCTCCAGAATCTCTTTGATTTGCCTGTTGGAAACTTCGACTTGACCACTAGTCTGAGGATGATAAGGAGTAGAAACTTTGTGATGAACTCCATACATTTGTAGCAACTTCTCAAACACTTTATTGATGAAGTGTTTTCCATCATCACTAATCACAATCCGTGGTACTCCAAATCTGAGAAAAATGATGGTCTTAAACAGCTTAATAACCACTGCAGAATCATTGTTGGGACTGGCAATTGCTTCTACCCACTTAGACACATAATCCACAACAACCAGGATGTATTTGTTCCCAAAAGATGAAGGAAAGGGTCCCATAAAATCGATGCCCCAGCAGTCAAAAACTTCAACCTCAAGTATGAAGTTTTGTGGCATCTCATGTCTCTTACTGATCTTCCCTCTCCTTTTGCAGACATCACATTGAGATATGAATGTCTGAGCATCTTTGAACATTGTAGGGCACCAGAAACCTGTTTGTAGAACCTAGGACATTGTCTTTAAGGTAGCAAAGTGTCCTGCATACTTAGAGCCATCACAATGAAATAGCACGTTATGAACGTCAGCTTCTGCAATATATCTTCTATAAATTCCATCTGACTCAGTGCTTGTACAAGTAAGGCTCATCCCAGTAAAACCTTCTAAGTTCCCTCATAAATTTCTGCTTCTCACATCCTTTGAGGGTGACAGAGACTTCATCTGCAGCTAGGTAATTCGCAATGTCAGCATATCAAGGCATAGTAGAAGTTGTAACAGCGAAGACAGGCTGAGAAAAAACATCACGCAGGATCAGCTGAGGGAGAAGTGCAGTTCACGATTGGTGTCGATCGATACTAGAGGGGGTATCGATCGACACGAGGTTGTATGGACGGTCTGACGCGTCTGATGTGGATCCGAGTTGACAATAGTTCTATTTGAGTGTTGTGTCGATCGACATTAATGGGGTTGTGTCGATCGACACTGCATCTGTAACACGAAAGAATTGTAGGTTTTCAACATCTGGTTCCTGCAGTCCTGCTTCTAGGATGTTGATATTCTCCTCTGGCAGGAAATCATCTATAGGGACGTCGTCTTCAATCCTGATTCTTGATAGATGATCAGCTACTCCATTCTCAACCCCTTTCCTATCTCTGATTTCAATATCAAACTCTTGAAGAAGTAGAATCCATCTCAAGAGTCTTGGTTTTGCATCCTTCTTCTGCATCAGAAACTTGAGAGCAGAATGATGAGTGTGCACAATCACCTTGGCTCCAATCAGGTACTGTCAAAATTTCTCAAATGCGAACACCACAGCCAACAATTCCTTCTCCGTGGTTTCTAATTCTTTTTGGCTTCATCAAGAGTTCTGCTTGCATAATAGATGGCATGAAGTTTTTTATCCTTCCTCTGACCCAGAACAGCTCCAACTGCAAAGTCTGAGGCGTCACACATTACCTCAAAAGGTAAATACCAATAAGGAGGTTGCACAATGGGAGAACTCACTAAGGCTTGCTTGATCTGCTGGAAGCTTTAATGACATTCTGCAGTAAAATCGAACTTCACATCCTTGCAAAGCATAACTGTGAGTCGTCTTGCTATCTTGCTGAAGTCTTTGATCAATCTTATGTAGAACCCAGCACGTCCCAGAAAAATCCTCGCTGACTTCACAAAATTTGGTGGCTGCAGACTTGTCATCACCTCAATTTCCGCCTTATCAACCTCAATGCCTTCTGCAGAAACTCTTTGCCCAAGCAAAATCCCATCTCTGACAAATAAAATGGCATTTCTCCCAGTTCAGAACCAGGTGCTTCTCTTCACATCTTCCAAGCACTTGACAAAGTTCGTCAAGGCAGTCTTTGAAGGGGGATCCATACACTGCAAAGTCATCCATGAAGACCTCCATACACCTTTCAATCATATCAGTCAAGATGGAAAGCATGCACCTCTGAAATGTCGCAGGAGCATTACAAAGTCCAAATGGCATTCTGCGTTATGCAAATGTACCATAAGAACATGTAAATGTGGTCTTCTCTTGGTCATCTGGATGAATGGGGATCTGAAAGAAACCAGAGTAACCATCCAGGAAACAGTAATAGGAGTCATTTGCCAACCTCTCCAGCATCTGATCAATGAATGGCAATGGAAAGTGATCTTTCCTTGTTGCAGCGTTGAGTTTCTTGTAATCAATGCACATCATGTGCCCAGTTATGGTCCTTGTAGCAATCAGCTCATTCTTCTCATTCTTCACAACTGTGACTCCTCCTTTCTTGGAAACCACATGGACTGGACTAACCCAAGCACTGTCTGAGATGAGATAGATGATCCCAGCAGCTAGAAGCATCATGATTTCCTTCTTAACGACATCTTGCAGATTCGGATTCAGTCTCTTCTAGCTCTCAATTGATGACTTCGACTCATCCTCAAGGTGTATCCTGTGCTTGCACAAGTCTGTAGAGATATCTGAAATGTCATCAAGAGGATAGTCAAGAGCTTTGCAAAATGTGCGCAGCTTGCTTCACAGTAATGTCAGCTCTGCATTGGTAAAAGAAGCACTAAAAATAATAGGATAGGTAGAGTTAGGTCCCAGGAAAGCATACGTTAGACCTGCAGGAAGTTGTTTAAGTTCGATTTTTAGAGCATTTTTCTCACTCCAGTCGCCCAGTTTTGCAGCTTTTACAGAAGTTCCAACCAGCTTCTCTTGTGCTACCAACTGCATGACTTGTTAACTTGCATCCAACATCTTGACATACCCAGCAGTAATATCATCTAGATGTTTTGTTTCTTCTGCAGAAGCAGTCAATGCTCTCTCCAAAGGATCTGTAGGATGCATTGCTTAAAAGACCTCTTCTGCAAGGCTGGTGAGGGAGTCGACATAGAATGTGTGGCAATCTATTATTGGTCTCTTCAACAGCTTATGCATGTCAAAGTTCATCACCCAATCGCCCACATTCAGGGCTATGCTTATGTTCCTGACATCTATAATGGCGCCTGCGGTGGCTAGGAACGGTCTTCCCAGGATCAAGGGATCTTTTGGTTCTTCTCCATATACAAGAACCACAAAATTTGTGGGAATCATGCAATCCCCCACTTTGACTGGTACATCCTCCAATATGCCTTCAAGAATCTTTACAGATCGATCTCCTAGGATAAGGGAGATCCTATTTGGCTGAAAATCCATCATTCCCAAACTGACAGAAATTGAGTGAGGGGGTCAGATTAACACTTGACCCCAAGTCACACAAAGACCTCTTAAATCTCTCAGTGAAGATTGTGCAGTCTAGAGCAAAACTTCCAGGATCTGTCAGCTTGTTTGGTATCTTGTTCTGAATCACTACACTGACCTCTTCTGAAATCAGCATTGTCCCTTGCTCAAGTTCCAGATTCTTGGTCTTCATCCTTTTTGCATATCTCCTGATCACAGGATTGATCCTTATAGCTTCAATCAAAGGAATCTCTACCACAAGCTTATCCAAGATAGCTTTGATCCTAACATCCTCCGATTCTTGTTTAGACTTCTTTGGATTCCTTGGGTCT
The DNA here is from genome assembly GCA_911865555.2 of Thlaspi arvense. NCBI lineage: Eukaryota > Viridiplantae > Streptophyta > Magnoliopsida > Brassicales > Brassicaceae > Thlaspi > Thlaspi arvense. The sequence continues at coordinate 31,120,920 of OU466859.2, read as the reverse complement.
GGTACCTTTGGGTTGTAAACCTGTTCTTCTGCGTTTTCTGAAGTCGGAACAATCGCAGGTTTCATCTGGGAAGGGTGTCGATCGACAACATATGGTGCATGTCGATCGACACTCGTTTCTGCACCTGGTGTCGGCGTTCTGATTTGCTGTTTGTCGACCTTGGTCGATGCTGCTATAAACTGGCAAAATCATCTTCTTCAGACTCTTGGAGTTGCTTGAAATCTTCTGCACTAAGACCCTTCTTCTGTACTGGTTGCAGATTCTTTACACTCCTCAGCGTGATGGCATTAACAGAATGCCTCAGGTTGATATCTATTCTTCCTGGAAGAAATCCATCTTGTCTTTTGACAGCTCCAGCAGTTTGAGCAACCTGAGTATCCTGAATTTTGACATGGGTGTTCAGTGCTAATCAGACCTAACTACTCTTTTCTCAACACTCTCTCACTTTCCACACTTTACCATTATTCAGGGAAGCATCTTCTTTCATCTCACCATGTTGTGGTCTTCTTTTTGCTCCTTTGTTGTGGGCCCCTGCTTTTTGTAGTGAGGAGTCTCCTTTTCTTCATCCTTTTGATGTATTAGGATTTTGTGCCTTCTTTGTTGTTGCTGCTGAGACAACATATTCATAATAGCCACCCCTTTTGAGCCTATTTAGTTCCACACATGCTGAGCTTTTGCTTGCTTCTTCTTTCTCATTCCTTTTTCCCTTTACTTTCTTTCTTCTTTCACTCTCTTCTATTAGATCAACATAACACCCAAATCCACCCAGACGTATAACTACCATCCTATACCTACGTCTAACTCAAAGTGAAGAGCTAGTTCTACATAGTAACCAATATTTGTAGTGCCATCCTAACACTTATGCTTAGTTCATTCAAAAATAGGCCTCACACACACAAGATAGTGTTAACTCTCCCTTAATGATGAGGATCTGCTATTTGAACTAGCAAGAGAGGTAAAAAGGAAGAAAGAAAGTCTAAATATTATATGAGTAATCCATGAAGCCCATTTTCATTGCAAAAACATGATAATTAACAAGTCAAATTAATGGTTCTAACAAATAGAGATGATTTTCAATAAGCAAATGATTTCAGTATGACACTATAGGATCAAATTTAGCATTCAAGAGCATGGTTCAGCCTTAGTTTCTAACCTTTTATAATGCATCAAACATTTAACCACTTAGACATTGAAATCAGTTCTAAACACTAAGCATTTTACAAGGAATTATCATCATCATGCCCTATGCAAATGCAATGCAACCCATATGAAAAACACAAGACTCAATCCTAAACAAATGAATGCAACTATAAGATTTTCTTTTTGGTTTGCAAAAGATGTAAAAAATTTCAAATTTTTTGTTTTTTTTTTCATTTTTTAGATGCACTTCGATGAATGCATCTAAAAAACTAATAAAAGAGAATAAAATGTCAAATACACAAAGCTCTCCCCCACACTTAAATTACACAGTCCTATTGTGTAATTGAAGATGAGAGAGAGATGCAAAAACAATGAAAATATGCAAAGCTGAAAATGGTAATTACAATGGAGGAGTTTTTGGTACCTTAGAAGGTGTGTTTGGAGGTGTCGGAGGCACCTGAAATGTCCTCCATGATGTCAATTTTGTGGTCCTGTTAGGCCTCACCCTCATTGGCCTTCTTCTCATCCTTGGCGCCCCTTGACAAGATGCTCTTGGTGGCACCCAAGCTCTTACTTCCTCTTATCCAGCAAAAGAGCGCCTTCTACTAGGAGCTCTAGCCATCCCTTGGCTTTCAGCTTCTTGCTCTTGTTGAGGAGCAGAGCTAGAGGCTCCACTAGACTTCCTCTTTTTAGGTCCTTGATCTGAGCCTTCATGCTCATCATCCCCTTCACCAACTTCTTGATGGTTTCGTCTTGCCATTTGTTCCATCTATGCAAGAGGTTGATGTGCTCATGGACCTTCTTCAAGGGACCTCCTTGGTGAGTGAAATAATGAGGCTGGAAGTGGTACTCTACACTGTTGTAGATTGGATAATCTGGTTCTCCCTCTTCTTTTTCTTCTTGAACTCCTTCTTCCATTTGCCTTCCTTAATTAACTACAAGGGAATAGTCACCTTGGGGAAGAGGAATATTGGCGCCTTGGTGAGTGTAAGAGGATAGATCGCCTTCTTGATAGAGCATGTGCTGGGGAATGACAAAGGCAAAGCTGTTTGGGGTGTAAAAGGATGTGAGATTGCTTATTGGGCAGTAGTAGCTTTGCAGCGGATCCATCTACTTGGATAAAATTGTAGATGAACTTGTCACCCACACTCTCTCCGAGGAACCTTGCTTTTTTCAGATATTGCAAGTGTACATACTCCACTTTGACTGTTCATGGTCCTGGTTCAACTCCTGCAGCTTCCATCATTGCAGAAACAAGTCCTGCATAATAGAGCTTTGGCGCCTTGTCATCATTGGTTGATAGCCAATGTTTGATGACCAGAAGCTTCTGCATGAAAATTGTGACCATTCCACTTGTCCTATTTGTTCCCTTGAGCTCCACTCATTGCTTTGTGTAGGCTAAGAGGTTGATCAGACATTGATCAATGAGCTCTCAATCTCCACCTTAAACAGCATTACATTCTCTTATTGCAAAGAGACTATGCGCCAATGCCTTGTGCACATATCTAATGGCTGGGTTCCTGATCAAAGAAGCCTTGTTTCTTCCTGGCTTGTAAGCGCCTCTAGCCACATGTTCCTAATGGTTGTTCACCTTTGCCAATCCCCAGATTTTGGCCTATAGAGCTGCCATTGGAGAACCCTAAAGCTTCTTCAATGGCTGAGAAGGACATCCAATAATTTCCCTTCGAAACTCTGAAGGTGATGAAGCCATCACCATCTTCTTCTGGAGTCTCCTCTACCATCTCATATAAAGTGACTTTAAAGTTTGCAAAGAATTAAAGCCTTGGTCCTTGTTCGTCGAATAAAGAGTTCCCACCAGCTTTGTTAGCTCCATTGTCTCCAGCATAAAGTAGCAGTCCTCATGTATTCCCAAGGCATTCATAGTTGGCAAAAGTGGGTATCTTGTTGGTCTCACATCCACATTTTGCAGCCTGTCAAAAAGCTGCCTTTGAGCAGGAGTTGAGCCTTTCTTCTTAGGTGCAGCCTTCTCACTAGCGCCAACATCCACTTTCTTTTTCCCTTGAGCCTTAGCGCTTGGACTCCCCATCCCTTTAGCAAATCCGTTGGCTTTCTCTTGCTTCTCAGCCTCCTTGTTTGCTCCACTTCTTATTGTTCTTCCCATGGTACCTGAAGTTGTTTGGCTCTCTTAAACAGATAAGAACGAAATATTTCGAATTTTGTGGTTGCAAACTAGTAAAATGAGGTTGAGAGAGAGAGAAGGGTGGGGTTAGTATATATAGAGGGTGTGGGAATCTTTTTGTGGGGAGCTAGGGCACAAAGAGTACCTAGGAGAGGGCCCACTTATGCTTGGGAAGGGAAAGGATTCAAATTTAAATTTCCAAATCTAATTTGACCACAGAGGGAAAAATTTGAACTAAAAAGGATTTACCTTGGGCAATATCGAGCTACGAAGTCGATATTCTGATCGATATTGATCATATCAGCTTGGTTTGCTCGATATGCATGTCGATATCGGGGTCTCGGTTCTTGTATCGGTCGACACGCACATCGATATTGTCCTGCATCCTTTGTATCTGTTCCTAGCATCTCGATACATAGTCCGATATTGATCCCAGCTGTCAAATATCGAGCAAGATATCTCAATATGTAGTTTGGCATGATCATAGAATGCTTTGTATCGGACTAGTATCTCGATAAATAGCTCGATACACCTTGACTTATGCTAAATAGCACCTTCGCTTTCCCCAGTCAAGGTATATCGGCATGGGACCTCGATACATAGCTCGATATACCTTAATAAGGGTGATTAATCATCCTTTATCTTCTCAGCTAAGACATATCGGCATGTCATGTTGATACATTGCTCGATATTCACCCCAAGGTGTTGTATCGACCTGGAATCCCGGTATACTTGCCTGATATGAATGCCAGTTAAGGCATATCAAAGTGTTTTTACTCTGATACATTGCCTGTTAAGGCGTATCGGTTTGCCTTACCCTGGTACATAGGTCGATATTGCATCCTCTCATATGTATCGACCAAGATCATCCCGGTACACTCATTGATACTAAGTCAGAACATCAATATAGAGCAAGAACTACTTAATATGCTGTCCGATATTGACTGTATCGACGTGTGCTGGTCGATATTGACCCTTCTGCTCCTCCTTCCTTCTTCCATGCTTGGCTCCTCCTACCTCAACTTGAACCTGGTTACTAGGGACACTCAAAAACACTCACACAAACATAGCCTTCAAACTCATGCCAACGCTTACCAACTCCCTTCAGCTTCTTTACCTCCATTGAGAAGGATTGCTCATCTTCTAGCTTGTTCTCTTTGGAGTCAAGCTTCAGCACTTTCTCCTTGGTTAGTCTCAGCTCTATTGTGCACTCCTTTGCATCGAAAACTGCTCCAGCTGAAGCTAAGAAGGGTCTGCCTAAGATGATGGCATTCTTTATCTTTCCCATAACATCTAAGAAAAGGAAGTCTGTTGGGATGATCACTCCCTCAATCGTCATAGGCCCATCTTTTAGAGCTCCTAGATGTACCTTTACTGTGCCATCTGCTATGGTTAGCTGTAGAAGAGGGCATCAAGTTGATGCTTGCACCTAAGTCACAACAACTCCTGAAAGTCCTACCTTTGTGTTCACATGGGAGGGTGAAGCATCTAGGATCTCCAAGCTTCTTGATGTTCAATACCTCAGTTTTGGCTATGGCTTCTTTCAGCTCACTCTCAACATCTAAACCTCTGAGCTTCATCTGGTTGGCATATAGAGTGGTATACTTATCCCCAAGCTGTTTCTTAAACCTTCCAGGAAAAGGGAGAACTGGCTTGATAGTAAAAAGATCATAGGTTCTGGTTTCTTTCTCTACCTTAACAGTGATAAGTGGCTTACTCTTCTCCTCTTCCTTAGTGGTTGCTGTTTTAAGAGACTCTTCCTTTTCATCCTCTTGGTTGGGATAAGCTGCGAGAAACTCCTCACCCCCATTCTATAGTTCAATGTCCTCATTGAGCAATGAATGGAAACCTTCTATGACAACCTCCTCTTCAGCTAAGAGAGTCTCTTCTGATATAGGTCTTATTTATAGAGTCTTTTTGGTCCTTTTAGGGTCCCATTAGAGTCCTTACAGGTTAATGCGTGTTTGGAGCATAATTGGAGGTTTTGGAGCATTCTGGAGCAAAACTGGAGACCTTCCCGATGAGAGCAACAAGGAGACATATTATTCCATGGGTGTCGCTCGTCACCACCCATTAGTGACGCTCGTCACCCACCTCTGGAGGAAGCACGCGAGTTAATTAAAAAATGAAAGAAGAATTACAGTTTTTGCCCTGAAGTTTTATTAATTGCAAAAAGGCCCCAATTCGTTTTAGTCTGTATATTTATGTTTTCAGCCATTCTTTGGCTTGTATCTTATTTTCTAGAAAGAAAAAGAGAGAGATTTGTACCAGAGCTTTTTGAGAGACAAATCAGACTCCTTCAGAGCAGATGTTGAACTTCTTTATCTCTATTTCTTACTTTTTTATGCAATCTATTCTATTCATGATGTTTGTTTCATTCACTATGTCTGAGTTGTTTGCTAGTTAGGTTCTGGGTTTTTCAAAGGTTGATAATGAATTGCTAGAATTAAATTACTGTTGGGATTAATCCATTGCTTCTTCATCTTGATTTGCAGATATCTTGATTGCAGGACTAGTCATCCAGAAATCGCATTCTAGGTTGTTTAATAGATGTGAGAGCATTGTTAATAATCATAGATGAGCAAAATTTCTCTCTGGCACTACAAAAAATCATATGTGTTGTATCATTTATTTTATTTGTTACTATCAATTTTTGATCGATTCAAATTCAGCTGCATCATCTAATTAAATGACCCTGGAAATAGTGATGCTAATCATTCATATCAATATTATTAATGATGCAAAACTTCTTAGGATTAGATTCTCGTTTTCCAGCAAGGTTTCCTTGAGGGTTAGGGCCAGCAATGCCTTTGTTGTTCTCAAGTGTCTTCACTCTTGAAGCCAACACATCAATCTTGTTAGAGAGCTCCACATAAAAGGTATTTGTTGGTTCCCTTTAGGCTGTTGTGGAGGATAAACCTGATCTTGGAGATTAGCAACATTGTTGTTTCTGTAAGAGAGTTTGGGATTAGGCCTGGAGTTCCCATAGTTGTTGTTGTCGCCGCCCTGATTTCGCACATTACTTTTCTCTTCCACCTAAAGTTCTTTCTCACTTGCCATCTCAATCATTTAACCAACAAAATTCAGCTCCTTATGCTGCACCTGAAGCAACTTGTCAAGCCTTGGTTTAGCTCCTTTAGCTCTCTTCTTGTGGACTCTAACTCCTAATTTTTATGGCCTACTTCTCCTCTTTGAGTTCTGTCAAAAACTTCATTGTAACTGCCATCACTTTGAATTATGTTTTCAACAATCTCAAGACCTTCATATCCTTAGAAAGGAAGTTCCCATTACTTGCAGTAACAAGTAACATCCTGATCTTGGGGAGAGCGCCTCTCTATAGTGTAGACAGTAAGGATTCAATTGAGAAGCCATGATGTGGACACTGAAGTGTATAGCCCTTAAACCTCTCCCATGCTTCACCAAAGTAAAGATGCTTCAAAACCAATCAAACAATGCTATCTTCTATGCATAATATTAACAGCTATAATCAGCCCAATTCCGCGGCACTAACCACTTTGCTAAACACAAGGTCTAGACAATTTCCATTACTAAACAGATGATTAGCAAGCATTCAAACAGAAATCCAATCCTATAAAGCTAGAATGTTCCTTAGAAATCTAATCCTATAGGCTAAGTAAATAAATCATTTGAAAGACTCTTTGCAGCATTTCATCAAACACTTATCAGGCATAAGAGAAAGCCAAAATACTAAACAAGCCTCGCCAAGACTAATCTAGTGTTAAGCAAATCTAATAGAAAGAAGACAATCATATTATGCATAAGACATCACTAATCTAATCCTAAAACCCCTCTAATCTATCCAATCTCAAATCCTAAATAAGACTACTTACTAGTCATAGTCAAAACTATAGATTCCAAAGAGAAATAATGGTTAAGCATGATTAGAATGCAGAATATCAGTCTGCAAGGTCCACAAGGTCTTTAAGGTCCACAAAGTATACAAGGTTTACAAGGACAGTAAGGTCCACATGGTTTACAATGTGATTGGGGTTTGAGAGATCAAATTCCACCAAGACCTATAGGAGCTGGTGATTCACCTACGTCTTTTGCTTCAAGACATGGCATCATCCCTCCTATCGAAGACAATCACTTTGAGATCAGAAAAAGGATGATTGCAATGGTGCATGACAACAGATTCTTTGGGATGCCAAATGAAGATCTTCTTGATCATCTTGACAACTTTGTGAGTATTTGCTATATGGCTAGGATGAGTGGAATATCTGATGATGGCTTGAAATTAAGATTCTTCTCTTTCTCACTTGGAGATAGAGCTCAACTATGGGAGAAAAGTTTTCTGCAAGGGAGTATCACAACATGGGCTCAATGCAAGAGCGCCTTCCTCACTAAGTTCTTCTCTCCCTCTAGGACAGCCATATTCAGAAATAAAATTTACAAAATCAGCCAATGGCCCAATGAAAGCTTTGGGGATGCTTGAGAAAGGTTTAGAAGTTTCATAGCTAAATGTCCTCATCATGGTTTCACAAAAGAAGCACTCTTGTCCACACTATATAAAGGTGTCCTGCCTAAGATGAGACTCCTTTTTGATACTGCTAGTACAAGTAACTTCCTTGGTCAAAATGTGGAAGATGGTCTAGCTCTGACTGAGAATTTAGCTCACAGCAAAGGTCAATATGGTGAAGAGCAAGAGGGAACTTCGAAATTGATCTCTTCTCAACTAGAAGCCACCTTGCTTGAAGTGAAGGTGATGAAGAAAAGAATGGATGATGTCCTGCGCTAATCTCAGCTACAGCAACAGTTTATGGCTCAATATGCTCAACAACAAGAAGGGGAGACACAGCCACAACATGAGAAGCACAACATTAATCATTTGCCTCAAGGCAATGACATGAAGCAAATGATGCAGTAGCTTCTCCACTCCCAACATACTGGTGTACAAGAGCTTAAACAAGACATAACCACCAAGGTAGATACACTAAGGGCTGAACTTCAGTCTAAACTACTTCAGCACCAAGAATGCCGAATTTGAAAGGAAGAAACAAGCTTGTGTGAATGATGGAAGTCCAATTGCTGAGGTCAAAGCCAAGTTGGACATTATGCATAGCTTTCTGGTAGGGAAGAAATCAGTCCAATTTGCTGCTGAAGTGGACACTTTAGAAAATCCTGGAGAGTTTGAAGAAGAGGATGTTAACTTCATAATTGGAGGAGGATTTAAGGGTCAAAGGTTCGGAAATCAGCACGAAAACAAAGGTTACAGTGGAAATAATTAGAGGAGTACCTTCACAGGAAACCAGAACTTTTCTGGTTATACTTCGAAGCAACAATTACAGAAGACTAAATTTCAGAAGCCATATCAGAACAGCAGAAACTTCACTAGGAACTATGGTTCCTCTTCCTATCAGAATCCACCTGCACAATCTTCAGACAGTAAGGTGGAATCTCTACTGGAACGGCTATAGGAAGGCCAACAGAAGATTACTGTCCACTTCAGTGGAAAAGTTGATGCTCTATACCAAGATCTCAATGGGAAATTCGAAACTCTGAATACTCATGTGAAGAAACTAGACACTTAAGTTGCTCAAACTGCAGGAGATATTCAAAGGCAAGTAGGATTTCTTCCAGGAAGGACTGATGCTAATCCCAAGTACCACGTGAACGCCATCACACTAAGGAGTGGAAGAAACCTGCAACCAGTGTTGAGGAAAGATTTGAGTGGTGAAGAAACCGTGGAGCTGGAAGACATTGAAGATGAGTTTCCTGCTGAGAAATAGGGGGTGACGTTCGTCACCCCAGATGAGTGTCGCTCGTCACCAGCATTACAAGAAAAAATTCTACGTTTCGACGGAGTGGTGACGAGTAAAGTCGTCACCCAGGGGTCGCCACCAGTCGGTGATGATTGTCACCAGGATGGTGAAGCTCGTCACCAATCCAAAGACAAAGCTGTTTTGTCTAAAATTGCAGATAATGGCAAGGAGAAGGTGTACAAGCCCAATATACCCTACTCTAAGCACCCTAAGAAGTTTAAACATGAGCTTGAAGATGCCAAATGCAAAGCTATCATGGACAAGCTGGTGATTGAAATTCCATTGATAGATTCTGTGAGGTTTACTCCTGTGATAAGGATGTATGTGAAGAGAATGGTCACCAATAACCTGAGTCTGGAACAAGGAGCAATAATGATCAACAAACAGGTCAGTGCAGTGATTTAGAACAGAGTACCTAAGAAGCTTTCAGACCCTGGGAGTTTTATTTTAAACTGCACCATTTTTTCAGACAGGTTTGAGATATCATTGTGTGATATTGGTTCTAGTGTGAATCTGATGCCACGTTTAGTTGCTAAGAGCCTAGGCATGACTGATTTTAAAGCTACTAGGATCTCCCTTGTCCTAGCTGATATATCAGTAAGAATTCTAAAAGGCGTGATTGAGGATGTTCCTATCAAGGTGGGAGATTGTATGATTCCCACTGACTTTGTGGTTCTGGAGTATGGAGAAGAACCCAAAGATCCCTTGATTCTTGGCAGACCTTTCTTGGCTACTGCTGGAGCCATCATAGATATCAGGAAAGAGAGAATATAGCTGAATACTGGTGATTTGGTGATGAATTTCGAAACGGAAAAGCTGATGAAGAGGCCAACCATAGATGGACATGCATTTTATGTGGATGTACTCACTAACCTTGCTGAGCAGATATTCCAAGAGATGAGTCTTGAGGATCCTTTGGAGAGGGCATTGAAAAGTTCTACAACAGAAGCAGAACATCTGGAAGAAGCTGCTGTTGGATATGCCAAGATGACAGATGCTACTGCACATGTCATGCAATTGGTTGCATAAGAGGAGCTACTCAGCACCTCTGTGAAAGCTGCAACAATGGGAGACTGGAGTGAAACTAAAGCTCCAAAAGTTGAACTAAAACATCTCCCTGCAGGGCTAAAGTACACCTTTCTTGGACATAATTCAACTTATCCTGTCATTGTTAATGTTTCTTAAACAATGTAGAGCTCACCCTGCTGCTAAGTAAGCTGCACAAATTTTGCAAAGCTCTTGGCTACTTCATTAATGACATTTCTGGTATCTCTCCAGACTTGTGCATACATAGAATACTCCTGGAGATGAATCAAAATCATCTGTTGAGTATCACATGAGGCTGAATCCGAATCTGAAGGATGTTGTCAAGAAAGAGATCATGAAGCTCCTAGAAGCGGGATCATCTATCACATATCTAACAGTGCTTGGGTCAGTCCGGTTCATTTGGTTCCTAAGAAATGAGGAGTCACAGTGGTTAAGAAAGAGAAGGATGAGCTGATTCCTAGAAGGAAAATTACTGGGCATATGATGTGTATAGACTACAGGAAGCTGTATGCAGCCACCAGGAAAGTCCACTTCCAACTGCCTATTGATCTCTCTCATAATTGCATCATATAAGCTTGCTTTTAGTTCATGTTTTGATCTTCTCTTGCATGTTTTCCTTTGCTTTTGTCCCATTTTCCTTGGTTTTTAGACTTAGATGGCATTTAAATTGTAGTTTGTATTAGATTTGCATAAAGGATGGTTTTAGGCACCTAAGGAGCTATTAAAGACAAAGAGGGAGCATGGGAGTGATCTAGGGAGTTGCCTCAATCAGGCAGGATCAAGTGAAGCTAAGGAAGCAGGAGTTTCTCTCAGCATCGAGCATGACATGATCCAAATCGCACGATGTGATGAAGCAGAGAGAACTGAAGTTTACATCGATCACTTACATCGACCAAACCAGCACGATGTGAAGAGACAGGGCACCAGCACCCATCAGCACCTTGTATGATGTAGGAGGGCAGGAGCTGCAAAACTTTTGATCAATCATTCACATCGAGCTGATCAGCTCGGTGTCAGGAGCCCAGAGGAGCACATCGATCATTTACTTCGATCAAACCAGCTCGATGTCAGCACATCGAGCACTAACATCGACCAAGCTTGCTCGATCTTGACCAAGTCCGAAGGCAACTTATTTACAACTTTGCCATTCCGCTTAGACTCCTATAAATACTTAAAATCCCAAATTTTTGGGATCATCTTATTATCTAGCAGTCCTTCTTTCTCTTGTTTCTTAATCATACTTTGTAGTTTGAATCTTTTCTTGATCTTGATATAAGTTTGCATTTCCCTTCTTGTTTAGTCTTTCTAATCAAGATTAACTATCTATTTCTCTTTCATTTGATGGTTTTAATGGTGATTAGTGAGTAGTCTTTTTAGGGATATGAGATGGGATAGGTTTAGGGAATTTGATGCTTAATCTATGATGTCTTAGTGCTAATTCTTCCATTTCCTTTTTTGATTGCTGTGTTTAGTGCCTGACAAGTCCTAGCTAAGTTAATTAGGATCTTAGGCTCATTTTATGCCCACTAAGTGTTTGATGGAATGCCTAAACAGCTTTGCAAGAGAATTGCTTACCTTAGCTCAAGAGATTGACTGTCTAGAGAGTGATTTGGCAATATAGGATTGATAGATTGTCTTAACGCTTGCTGTAGATCACTTCACTAATGAGAATTAGTTCTTGACTTGATAATTAGAAAAGAGATTAATGCCAAACGATTGGATTAGTCATATAAATGAATTTTATGCATAAGGAATAGCATAATGTGTGTTTGTAAGCATCATAGATTGAGTAGAGAGTTCTCTAATACCAATTATCCCATCTTAAGTCCTGTCTTTTCTCTGTTTTTGGATAAGTTTGAAATTGCTCTGTTTTTGCTTATGATTTAGTTATTTTGCTTCCTGCTCACTCTTGGTTTGGTATTTGCTTCAAGTTGCTTTGATTCTTTAGGTTGTTCCTGCTTGAATTAAGAAATCTATTGCACTTTTGCTGTTTCAAACATCCCCTTATGGATTGACTGAAATCAATGTTACAATGACTAATGTGGCTTTGAGGATTGAGATAGGATAAAAACCAACATACATTTGGCGTCGTTGCCAATAGAGGATTGCTTTGATTAGTAGGATTTATAGAGATCTTGAGATCAAGCTCTTTTATTTTCGTTTTTTGTTAGTAATTGCTCTTTTTGGTCTAGAATTTCTTTTGTAGGTACCAAAACACTTACTCTTAAGTGTCTACAACTGCAATTGAAGTTCAGGGTCAAAGATTTTAGGTTCACAACAGCAGAGATCAGTTGATGAAGCATGTAGGAACATCAGAATGCTTCTATTTTTGGTTTGCAAGGAGCCCAAGGAGTTCAAGGTCCACAAGGGATCCAAGGCTTACAAGGACAGCAAGGTCGACATAGTTTACAAGGAGCTTGGGGTGTGAGAGATTAAAGACCATTGAGACCTATAGGTGCTGCAGATATACCATATAGCTATGCTTCAAGACAAGGTATCCTTCCACCTATAGAGACTCACCACTATGAGATCAAGAGCAGCATGATTGATAAGATTCAAGAAAGGAAGTTCTTTGGCTTGCCTGACCAAGATCCACTTGTGCATTTGGATCACTTTGAGTGGATTGGTGCTATGACAGAGATTAGTGGAGTTTCAGATGATGGATTCAAGCTCAGATTGTTTCCATTCTCCCTTGGTGAGAGAGCTCAAATGTGGGAAAGGTCTTTACCACAAGGAAGCATCGCCTCTTGGGCACAATGCAAAGGAGCTTTCATAACCACGTTCTTCTCTCTCTAGAACTGAAAGATTGAGGAATGAGATCTCAAATTTTAAACAGAGGTCCAATGAGAGCTTTGGAGACACTTGGGAAAGATTTAGAGGCTTCACTCAACAATGCCCTCATCATGGCTTCACCAAAGAAATGCTTCTCTCCACACTATATAGGGGTGTTCTACCCAACATAAGAATCCTTCTAGACACAGCAATTAATGGCTATTTTCTAGGCAAAGATGTTGATGAAGGATGGATACTAGTGGAGAACATGGCTCTCAGTAATTGGGATTATGTGGATAAGTTTGACAAACACGCAAAAGCAGCTGTAGAGAAGATTGAAACTACAAGGAAAGAGATGAAGGCTTTGCAAGAAAAGGTGGATTTGTTGTTTAAAGGAGCCACAAAACCTCTTTAAACTGTTGATACCCATAGCAAATACCCAGAACATCAAGTTAAATCTGTTCAGGTCAAAGGTGAACAAGCATTGATACAAGACTATGATGCTTATCAACAACAGTCCCATGGGGGCCCTTAAACTCAACAACATCATGGTTCTTCTCAAGCAGTTGGCGCCCTTAACAACCAGCAAGGAATCATGACAACTCCTCCACAACAACCACACTCTCAGCTTTCTCAAGATTTGGACATCAAGCAACTTTTCCTTCAAATGCAACAAGTCCAAACTGCTGAAATTCAAAGAACTATGGCTGAAGTTCAAAGAAGTATGGCTGCTGAAATTCAAATAAGTATTGAATCCAGCAGCAGCAATATCCAATCCCAAATAGACTCCTTGAATCTGAAGCTAAGTCAGCAAGAGAGTCCTGCGCAACCATCTCACTCTTTACGTATACAAGAGAGTATCAAAGCTGTCACCTTAAGGAGTGGAAAGCAGCTTCCTCCAAGAGTGGCACTGATATCTCCAGTATTTATACCATTTTAGCTTGCATTCATCACTAGTTTTAGTCTTTAAACATGCATATTTTACTTTTTTCTTGTCCCTTTTGCGTACATTTAGGGGTTAGTGTAGTTTTAGGAGCTGTATTGCATTTTGCATGCATTTGGAGTTTTATTCAGGTACTAGAAGGAGTGTGGAGACCATGTGGTGCAATGGATGTGAGCTGGGAATGAACCAAGACAAAGGAGAAAGGCGGATAGGCCAATATCGATGATGATGTCGACATCATTTCATCGATACGGAGCATATCGATGGGAGTATCGATCACTTCAACATCGATACAGTGAAGGCGTTGTGTGAAGGCAGCATCTAGACTAAGAGAGACCTCAATGCAACAGAAGGGAGTCCATACCGAGCAGCGTAACGATGTCCCACACCGATACACAGAGGCAGGACAATACCGAGGTGTTGTATCGACTTGTTTGCCCGATGAGCCTTAACTAAAGGGCGATTGTACGACTTCACGCCATGGAGAGCCAAATCGATACAACAATGAGACCTTCTGTATCGACCAGCATATCGACCAAGGGACATCGATACAACCCAGAAGAAGAGATGATATCGACATGAGTATCGATGTGCATGATTGATATGGTATGTCCGAGTCAGCCTATTTTCGGTTTAATCTTGGTTTACTAGTAGTTTTCTAGTTCCTTTATAAATACTTAAGTCCTAAAATGTTTAGGCAACTGAGATCTTAATATTTTTCTTCTCTTCTTGCACTTAAAACATTTTCTTCTTCAGCTTTGGTTTGTAAGAACTTGTTTGATTTAGTGAATTTCTGTATTTGCCTTTAATCTATTCTTTCTTATTCTGCTTTCTAATCATGCTTAATCATTCTTTCTCTTTGGAATTTGTGGCTTTCATTATGGCTAGTGAGTAGTCTTATTTAGGGTTTGAGATGGTATATAGGTTAGAGGGGTGTTAGGACTAGATTAGTGATGTCTCATCCTTAATATGATTAACACTAGAATAGTTCTGGCCAGGCTTGTTTAGTATCTTGGCTCATGCGCCTGATAAGTGATTGATGAAACGTTGTTCTGAGTCTCTTAGAGGATTTGTATGATTAGCCTAAGGAATGAGATGTCTAAGGTGCATTTTGGCTTTATAGGATTGGAGTTCTGTTCTCAATGCTTGCTGATCATGTGTTTGAGTAAAGAGATTTATCTAAACTGTGTGTTTAGCAAAGTGATTAGTGTCAAGGAATTGAGCTAGTTATAGTTGTTAATCCTATGCTAATAAAATAGCATTGTTTGAATGGCTTTGAAGCATCACTGATAGAGGTTTTTTCTTTACGGTCTAATGCAGCAGAGAACTTATCAAAACTCTAATGCATGCAACGTTGTAGTGAGGCAAGCAGAGAGTGTCAATCCAGTTCTAGGTGATAGAGAATCCACAGAGAATGCAAGATCTAGGAAAAATCTAAGTGAAATGAGACAGTTTGTTGTTAAAATCTTGAAAACTAATTGCAGCAACCTAAACAGAGTGAAACCTATTTTAAAAATACTAGAAAGCAAGCAGTTACCACGAGGAACAAACAGATAAATTAAAGGGAAGAGCTTCGAATTGTTAAAATTCGACTAGTGGATCGACCACAAGATCGACCACTAGATCGAGCAGAAACGATCGATCTCGTCTAAAATCGTAAGAACAAGGAATCTAAAGACCAGGAAGCTATCAAACAACAAGCAAAAGGTGATGTGCGACGCAAATAAGCTAAAGAGAAGGGTTTCAGGGTCGAGATTCATATAAGGGGTTTCAAAGGTTGATCATGGGTTTGAAACTTTAGATCGACTCACTTGGTGAGGGTCTCTAACCCTCGAAAACAAAACAAGATCTATCCGTGGCTTTCGGTATAGATCACTCTTTCATCCTCTCCTCCAAACCCATGGCTTTTGGTGGAAAAAGAGGTTGAAAGGCAAGGAAAACAGATTTCGAACAATGGCTTAACTAGTCCCCCAAACTACCATGGCTTTTGGGAAGGGGTAACTAATCACTAAGGTGAGATCTTCCGAGGTCCCTGGATCCTGTCAAGGTAAGGGACCTCTCGGATCGTGAAGCTCTTGGCGTGAGAGTCTTCAAGCATTAAGCTTTCATCACCTTAGAAGAGATAGATTTAAAACGTTTAGAAAACAAACCAAGATCAAACCTTTTCTACCCCTTAATCATCTCAACCCTTAACCCCGAATGAACTACTCACTACACATAAAGGAAATCAGGCAAGGACGAAGAGAAGAAACGATAAACATGAAAGATAAACTGGATTAAAAACGATAAAGATTTGAAAATACAAAAGCTTGAAACTGTTCTACAATGGTGTTCTTGCGAAAAACCAGAGAGAAAAACTAAAACTTCGAGAGAAGGTAAAAATCTCAAAAGTTATCGAAAAGTAGTCGCCGCCTTTGCCAAAAATGCCAAAACAGTCCAATGGTCCCCCCCGTCGCTAACAGCCAAAAACGGTTGAAAGGACAGAGATCGACCATTGGATCGAGTTGGTCTCTCGATCATATCTGGCCATCGTGTCTTCGGCTCGATCCGGGTCTCGATCTTCTGTGGTGAATCGAGTGTTGCATCCGATCTCGGTATCAATCTCCGGGAGGATCGAGTGGTGTACTCGATCCGGCTCTCGCTCTGCATGGCGTCATTTACGTCCATACCGATGCATCGACTGCTTCACTCGATCTCCGTCTCGATCATTATCCTTGGATCGCCTAGTTGGCTCGATCTTCTGGTCGATCAACTCCTAGATCGACCGGCCATGCTCGATCTGCTCCTCGATCACTGGTCCTTAGCATTTTCCCGAGCTTCCATGAACCGCTACATTGGTCTCCACACCTCCACGAACCTCCGTGTCTCCAAAGCAACCATAAACAACCTGGAATGGATGCAAAATGCAGAGAAAAATGCAAATGCTGATGCAAGAATGCTCTAGGACTCTAAGTGATGCAAATCTAACCTAAAACATGATACAAATGCATGAAAAATTATCTAATGAGTATGCAAAAATGTATGCAAAATGCAATGACATCAACTCCCCCAAACTTACTCCTTGCTTGCCCTCAAGCAACAAAAAATAAGTAAGGAAGAGAGGTTTTCAGAAAAATCAAAGGGGTTTTAAACTTTTTGCAAAGGTGCCTTTCGAATAGATCATCTCAGTGTCCTAGTTAACAATTCTAAAATGCTAAGCTTACATTCATACTCCAAAGGACTTAGCCATACTCATCACACAAAGAAATTCAAATCATGACTTTCCTATTCCTAACAATCAAAGAAATTCATCCTTTAACATTCATTAACATTCGAACCATGAATCAAATTTATGCACTTTAAAGCAAAACACATTTGGCTAAAGGTTATGGTTATGAGCATAGAATGATCTCATTTGAAAAGGGTTTATAATTAGACAAGGGTTTCTCTCAAAAATGGTTTGAACTGATGCATAATGCTAAAGGTAAAGACAATTTATGCATACATGATTAGATTCTCATCTACCCATGTAAACTATCAAACAGTCCTATACCCCTCTCATTTAAGAAATTTAATCCTCACTCACCACTTAAAAGTCTATCCCTTTCTTCTCAACTCAGCAATCCCCAATTCAAAACAAGAACATTTTTAAACTTTTTAGGCTAGTGAAAAGGTTTTGAAAATAATTTTTGCTCTTTAGATATTTCTTATTGGTAGCTCTCTTATTATTATTTTTTTTCTTTCTTTTTATTTTTACTTGGCACTTAGGCTCTTTTATTTATTTTTCTTTTTTTTTTCTCTTCTTTTTTTTTATTATGGGAGAGCTACCTCCTGAAATTTATTAGAGCATACTTAGTTTTTAGAACACAACCTTTCACTTAAAACCCATTTCTTTCTTTAAAACACAAAGTTCTTTGAAACCGAGAACAAATACACAAGAAAGCAACCCCAATGATCCCCCAAACTTATCCTAAGCCTATCCCTAGCTTCAAAATGTAAAGCTAGCAATCAATTATGAAAACCAAATCATGTCGCCTAAACCTAACACTTTATGCCAAGTTCAAACCGAAAATAAGGCCTCACAAAGATGTCACACAAGAACATTTGGCTTCAAAGGAGGGTAAGGTTCAAGGAGGGAGTTCTACTTAGGCTCACAAAGAGTGGTAAAAAGGAAGAAGAGAGCCTAAATATTTTAAAACCATGTGTTCGTTTTCAAATGCATAAGAATGATAATTAGATTTTCAAATTAAGGTTTTCACTTAGTAGGATGAGTTTCAAATCATGAGAGTTCAATTCAAGTCACGAAAATCCTAACTAGTGATCCAAGCATGGTTAGAACTTACTTTCAAAGTGTAAACAAAGCATTAGAGAACTACTAACTAGGGCATTGAAATGATTCATGAGTAAAACACCTTTTTAAGAAATCCTAACCCCTTATGCAAATGCAATCAACCTAAGTGATATGAGAAATTCTAGACTCAATCCTACATGTTTCTAAAGAAATGAATGCAACTACATGAAATTTAAAAAAAATTTTAAAAATTTTACCAATTTTTCATGACTAAGACTCAAGGATGCAAAAGAAAGATAAGATCAAAGAACACAAGATTAAATCACACAAGTACTCCCCCAAACTTGCTTGACACCGTCCCGGTGGCAAACTCATCCGAAGGAGCAATCAAACACAATGCAAGAAATAAGAGATGTGCGGTTATATACAATGGAGGAAGGTTGTTACCTCTTGTCTAGGCTCGGCTGGAACTTGAGGATGTTCCAGAGGAGCTAGAGATTGTTGCCTTTCCTTTGTTGCCTGGTTCTTGGAGGGAGTGGCGAGCTGGTTGAATGTTTTTCTCCTTGGGTCTCGCGGATCACAACTCCTCCGGTTGAGAGTCTCCTCTTCTCGGGTTGTTGTATTTCCTGGCTTGCAGCTGGCTTAGGCTGGCTTCCTTGGAGTTGTTTGACCTTCTTCCCCAGCTTCTTAAGCATTTTCCCTTGCCACTTGTTGATCTTCCGCTGCATCTCCACCACCGAGGCTAAGAACTTCTCGGTTTTGGTCCTCGGCTCAAAATCCACCTTTGGCAATGTGTAAGCCTCGGGTATCTCATCCTCTGTCCCTGGATATTCTGACCCTTGGCGCGGTTCAATGGCTGCAGCTGGCGGTTCTCCTAAAGGAGCAAAACACTCTTCCTCCGTCGGTAAGAACTCGATGTTCCCAACACCAAGTAGCTCCGTTTCATCCTTGTTGGGAAGAATGCACACTCGCTTCTTGTCCTCATCATCAATGAAGAGGTAAGCATAGAACCCCTCAGCTGGCGTGCGTCCCAAGCTATCGGTGTTTCTCATGTATGCTTCATCCATGAAGGCTCGGTTTGAGACGTGAGCAAAGTCATGGATGGGCACACCGGCTTGCACGAACAAGGGAGTAAGGAAGCCGCCAATGTAGGATGATGTTGCCTTGCACCGTAAGGCATAAGCCTTGTACTTCACCAGAGAAGCCGCGAGTACACAGCCGTAGTTCACTTCATCGCCGAGTTCATCTTCAATGGGATCTTCATTCTCATCCGGATCGGACACCAAATGCTTCAAACCTTGGAAAAGGAAGCACAGCTCCGTCTTCGTGACAGTAGGAGCAACTGACCTTCCACTGAATGTATTAGCAATCAGCTTCAAGGTATACCTCAGCACTGGATTCCCGACTCTCTTGATCTTGGCGGTGTTGGCTTTGTACTCCTCCTTGCTGATGAGATCCCACAACTCGTCGGCTTTCTTGAAGGCAGGGAACTCCACCTTGTGTGCATCAGCCTTGAGACCGTAGGCTTGGCATAGCTCGGGGATGGATAGCGTGTAAGCTTGGCGGCCAACCTTGAAGTAGAGACGGCCTTGAGAAGGAACAGGAGCACTCAGATTCTCGTACCGGAACTCCAAGGTTGCAAGGAAATCAATTGTCACCTCGGGGATAGTAGGGCAGTCCATCCGCGACAAACACCTCAGACCGATGTTGTTGAGGAGTTGATCGAAGTCTCCAAGAAGCCCGAGCCTGGATAGAAGCCCTCGATCAGCAAACTTCATGGGTTCAAACCGGAGCCTCTCCAACCTCTTCTTATCCCTCTTCTCTTCTTTGCTCCACCGGACCCTCTCTTGAGCAACCACCTCTTGAGTTTCTCCTTCTTGTGCTTGCTCCTCTCTTGTTCTCTTTGGTGCCATTGCTCCTGAAAAAATTTCTTGAGAATGTTTAGCAAAGGGCGATTTGATGAGAATAAGAGGATAAGAGAAGAAGATTTATATAGACTACCCTAGAATTTTGGGGATCAAGCAAAAATATTAGCTAAATAAAAGGAAATCAAATCTTTGAGATACTGAAAATCCAGAATTTTTCCTAACACTTAGCTAATTTTAAAAATTCAAATCTGATCCTATATCCTAAAACAAGAACTTGCGATTTTAAGGAGATTTTCTTGAAATAAAATCATTAAAATCCGAAAATACCTTTTGCAAGTGTGAATGATACTTTGTTAAACCTTAAAGCTTTTAAAAAGTCTCACTCTCTTTGTAGGAAAACTCGAGCAAACAGAAGTGAGAGAGTGAGAAGCAAGTTGAAACATTTAAAGAGTTTAACAAAACCAAAACAATGGGTGGTCAAAGCGGTTTTCTGACAAAAGTCTTGGTCAAGGCACATCTTTCATGGTCAAAGATGCTTGCCTTGACCAAGTTTGAATTTAAAAACTGGAGGGAAAAGCAATAAAGAGGGAAAGAAATTTGTTACCTCGGCATGAGATCGAGTCCTTTTGGTCGATCTAGGACTCGATCTCATGCCTAAAATGGCTTAGATCGAGAGGGTTACTCGATTTGGGACTCGATTCAAAGTGAATCAAGTCCTGGATCGATTGGCTCCCTCGATCAGTGAGATGTTGGCTCCTCGGCTAAGTCCCTCTGATCGAGCTAAGTCCTCGATTTAGGGGTCGATTTGGCTTGTATCGAGTGGTGGATCGAGTCGAGTGATCGATCAAGTTCCCACAGATTTTCCCGAGAGAAATTAGATCGGTCGATCCGGTTTGAATCGATCGATCCTTTTTCGTCAAGGTCGATCTTATCACTCGTTCTCGTCTAGATCGACTGGCTCCTCTCGATTTACTGACTCGATCTAGCAAAGATCGAGTCAGGTTCAGTCGATCTAGCACTCGATCTCTAGCCTTTTCGTAGCCCCTATTGCTCCTTTTGGACCTCAAAGACAAGGTTTAGATTCCTTAGACCTGCTCCTACACACTAAAAACATAAAAGCATAAAACTAGAAGAGAAATGAAAGCAAAAATATGTACAAGATAGACATAGGAATGCCTCCCAAGTGCGCTTTCTTTAACGTCTTTAGCTAGACCTTACTTGGCTAGGCGGATGGTCGGTCTTAGAGAAGCACCGAGGTACTCTCCTTGTCGAAGCTGTCTGCTAGGTAGGGTTTGACTCTATGCCCGTTGACGGTGAATGCACTACCGCTTCTTCCCATAAGAGTAACAGCTCCGTAAGGCAAGACCTCTTGAATCACAAACGGTCCGCTCCATCTTGATTTTAGCTTGCCCGGGAAGAGCTTCAGCCTCGAGTTGTACAACAACACCAGTCCTCCTTCCTTAAGCTCCTTGGCAACCAGTTTCTTGTCATGAGCCTCCTTAGTTCGCTCCTTGTAGATTTTGGAACTCTCGTAAGCATTCAACCTCAACTCGTCCAGTTCATGTAGCTGAATGAGACGCTTTTCCTGAGCCGTCTTGAGATCAAAATTCAGCCTCTTCACAGCCCATAATGCACGGTGTTCTAGCTCAACCGGGAGGTGACAACTCTTTCCATATAGTAGAGTGAAAGGAGTTGTACCAATCGGCGTTTTGAAAGCGGTACGGTAAGCCCAAAGAGCATCGTCTAGCTTTACTGACCAGTCCTTCCTTGTTGCACCAACGGTCTTCTCCAGAATAGCTTTGATCTGCCTGTTAGAGACTTCCACCTGACCGCTCGTTTGAGGATGATACGGTGTAGCAACCTTATGATTAACCCCATACTTTCTCAAGAGGCTCTCAAAAACCTTGTTCACAAAGTGGCTTCCTCCGTCACTTATAACTACCTTGGGTACCCCGAACCTTGGAAAGATGATACTCTTGAACAACTTGATCACAACCTTAGAGTCGTTTGTAGGGGAAGCAACAGCCTCAACCCATTTGGAGACATAATCCACAGCTACCAAGATGTATTTGTTGCCGTACGAAGAAGGGAAAGGCGCTATGAAGTCAATACCCCACACATCGAACACGTCAACCTCGAAGATAGGAACTTGGGGCATTTCATTCCTTTTGGTAATGTTCCCTGCTCGCTGACATGCCTCACAGCTCTTCACAAACTCGTGTGCATCTCTGAATATAGACGGCCACCAGAAACCCGCTTGCAACACCTTCGTGGCTGTTTTGAACGAAGCGAAATGTCCTCCGTAGGAAGAGCCGTGGCAATGATAGAGAATATCCTTGGCTTCTTCCTTTGTAACACATCTCTGGTACAAGCTGTCTACTCCTCTTTTGTATAAGTAGGGCTCATCCCAAAAGTAGTCACTAGCCTCCCTTAAAAACTTTTTCTTGTGATAGGCGTTGAGGTGTGTTGGCTCCTCACCACATGCTAGGTAGTTCACCACATCAGCATACCATGGTAGATCCTCCTCTTTGAAACTCAACACTTCATCAAACCTTCCTTCTAGCTTCCCACAAACCGCGGTAGTAATTGCCATAAGTTGTTCTTCTGGAAGAGAGTCATCTAAAGGGAGAGACTCGTTGATCCTTAGCCTTGAGAGGTGGTCAGCGACTCCATTTTCTATCCCCTTCTTGTCTTTAATCTCCATGTCAAACTCCTGAAGCAAAAGAATCCATCTTAAGAGCCGAGGTTTGGTATCTTTCTTTGAGTAGATGTACCGTAGAGCAGCATGATCCGTGTATACAATAGCCTTGGAGCCAACGAGATATAATCTGAACTTCTCAAAGGCGAAGACTACTGCAAGCAGCTCCTTCTCCGTAGTGGTGTATCGTGATTGCGTGTCATCCAAGGTCCTTGAAGCATAGTAGATCACATGCAGCTTCCTGTCCTTCTTCTGACCAAGGACTGCTCCTATAGCGTAGTCACTAGCATCACACATGATCTCAAAAGGGAGAGACCAGTCTGGTCACAAAAGCCTTCAAACACTCCTCATCGAATACAAACTCAGCTTCTTTGCACAACAGCCGTGTAAGGGGGCGTGCAATCTTGGAGAAGTCTTTGATGAAGCGCCTATAGAACCCCGCGTGTCCCAAGAAGCTTCTGATCCCTTTAACATTAACCGGCGGCTCCAAACCCATCATAACCTCAACCTTAGCCTGATCAACCTCAATACCTCTCTGAAATCTTGTGACCGAGTACTATCGCTTCCTTGACCATGAAGTGGCATTTCTCCCAATTCAGCACCAGGTTTGTTTCTTCACAACGTTTAAGTACCCTGTAAAGATTCAACAAACACGCAGGAAAGGACGCACCATACACAGAGAAGTCATCCATAAACACCTCTACCATCTCCTCTATAAGATCGGAGAAGATCGACATCATACACCGCTGAAAGGTAGCCGGTGCATTACACAATCCAAACGGCATCCTTCGATATGAAAAGGTACCGTAGGGACATGTAAAAGTCGTTTTCTCCTGATCGTTTGGGTGAATAGGTATTTGAAAGAAACCGCTATACCCATCGAGAAAACAGTAGTAAGGGTGATTTGCAAGTCTCTCAAGCATCTGATCAATAAAAGGCAAAGGGAAATGGTCTTTTCTTGTCGCAAGGTTAAGCTTTCTATAGTCAATACACATTCTATGACCAGTAATGGTCCTAGTAGGGATAAGTTCATCCTTTTCATTTCTTATGACTGTGATCCCTCCCTTCTTAGGCACCACGTGTACAGGTGAAACCCACGTGCTGTCACTTATGGGATAGATCACGTCAGCCTCTAAAAGCTTAAGGATTTCTTTCTTAACAACCTCTTTCAAGTTAGGATTCAAACGCCTTTGGTGTTCTACAGAAGTGGCGTTTTCATTATCCAAATGAATCCTATGAGTGCATAGCATTGGGGAAAGGCCTTTGATGTCACTTAAAGAGTACCCAATGGCCTTCCTATACTTTCTCAGCTCAGTTAAGAGCGAGTGCAACTCATCATCACTAAGGTTCTCGTTTACTATCACGGGATAGGTATCATTAGGTCCTAAGAAAGCATATCTTAGCCCTTTTGGGAGCTCCTTAAGGTCCACCTTTGGGGCTAACAGCTCACTCCAGTCATCCTCGTGGCTGTTGTTGTTGTTCTCCTCCTTGGAACTCTCCTTTGAACTCGAGGCATGGCCCTTCAGACTGCTTTCCTCTATCGCTATCCCTCCTGTGATCGAGTCTTCTGGTCGATTCTCCTCTCGATGTCGTCTAGATCGAGCCATTTCACTCGATTCACTTACTCGATTTGATATGGATCGAGTAAGGGATCGAGGCGTTGAGTCAATCTCTTGATTGGAAAATGATTGGAAGGTCTTTCTCGATCGTCAACTCGATTATTTCTCCTGATCGAGCGGCCTTCTCGATCTGTTGGTCGATTGTTGGACCGGATCGAGTTGAGTGCTCGATTGGCTTGTCGATCTGACTCCTGGATCGAGTGATGGCGTCGATCTCGGGGTCGATTTCTAGGCAACATCCTTCTTCATTCTTGATGATCCTCCTCGAATCTAGCAGGTTTACGTACTCTTGAGTTCTCTGGTCTACATAGCCAAACTCTCCTGGCTCCTTAGTGAGTGCTAGCTTCAAATGGTCTTCTATAGCTAGCTCTTCCAGCAACTCATCCGCCAAGGCATCCATCGTTTCGATATAGAAAGCTTGTCCTTCAATGGTTGGCTTCTTTAGAACCTTGTTGATGTCAAAGTCTAGCCTGATTTCTTTCCCCAAATGCAAGGCAATCTTCCCATTCTTCACGTCTATTATGGCTCCGGCGGTTGCTAGGAATGGTCTCCCTAAGATGAGTGGGTCTTTCGGCTCCTCGTCCATCTCCAGCACTACAAAATCTGTAGGTACGTTTACTCCACTGATTCGCACCGGCAAGTCTTCAAGCAAACCCACTGGTAGTCTCACGCTCCTATCAGCCAACACCAATGAGATCCGACATTCCTTAAACCGAGTGAAACCAAGCTTCTTAGCCACGGAGTGAGGCATCAAGTTTATGCTGGCTCCGAGATCACACAAGCAGCTCTTGAACTCAAGGGGACCCAAAGCACACGGTATGGTGAAGCTTCCAGGATCTCCCAGCTTCTTAGGCACTATCTCCTTATGAATAACCGCGCTACACTCTTCGCTTAGTACAAGCACTTCTTTGCTTTCTTTGTTCTTCTTGGCAAGGGTGTCCTTGAAAAACTTGGCGCACTTGGGCATCATGGCGAGACAGTCTACAAGAGGCAGCTTTATCTCCACGTCTCTCAAGTGCTTCTCAAATAGGATTCGGTGCTTCTCTATTAACTGCTTTTTGAACCGACCCGGGAATGGCAACTTTGGTACGTAAGGTGGGGGCACGTATTCATCCTTCTCCTTGGTGGTTTTCTCAGCTTTCTTCTCAACGAATGCCTTGTCACCTCTCCTCGGTCCTTGGATCCATACGTTGTCAAAGTTTATCTCCTCATTATCAGCTGAAAGTTTACCCTCCCCCTCTTGAATTACAACGTCCTCGTTGGTCTTTGTAGAAACCGGAGGATCAAGCTCTTTGCCACTTCTCAACGTAATAGCATTGGCATACTCCTTTGGATTTTGTTCACACTTTCCCGGAAGGCTGTTCTGTCCACTCGTGCTTGCTTTGCCCTTCTCTAGCTGCTTGATCTTGTTGTTGAGGTTTGTTATTTGAGTCGAGAAGTCGGTTAAGGATGAATCCAGCCGAGTGTTCATTTCAGCGAACTTTTGATTTGTAGAAGCTTGCCCTTGTATTAGCTGTTGGAACATTGCTTGAACCGGATCAACTTGTTGTTGCATCGGTTGTTGTTGTTGTTGAGGTGCAAAGCCTGGAGGGTAGTTAGAAGTATAACCCTTGTTTTGTTGTTGTTGCCCTTGGAAGTTGCCTTGCCCTTGACCTTGGAATCCACTGCTTGGTTGAAAGCCTTTGTTGTAAGGGATGAAAGGCTTAGCTTGTTGAGCAGGGTACACTTGATCTTTAGGGTTGGCTACATTGGTGCTTCGGTAAGAGAGGTTGTTGTTCTGGTAGCCTTGGTTGTAGCCTTGAGACTTGTAGTTGTTCTGACCGGCTATCCAATTTGCTTCTTCTTGGCTTAGCTCTAACTCTTCTTGGTTGTTCTCAGCTTCACCAACGAAGTGAACATGCTTCTGATTAGCTAAAACCAACTTGTCAATCTTCTCATGCAACGATTTGAGCTCCTTCTTGTGAGACTCTAGTTCTGATCCCCTTGGTGCTCGGTCATAATCCTCGGCATAGTTTCCATCACTCAACGCAAGGTTCTCTATTAGCTCCATACCCTCTTCTACTTCTTGACCGAGGAAGTTGCCTTTGCTAGCTGTATCAAGCAACAACCGGATCTTTGGTGAAGCTCCACGGTAGATTGTGCTGAGTAGAGTCTCCTCACTGAACCCATGATGAGGACATTGGATCGTGTAGTCTTTGAAACGCTCTATAGCCTCGTTGAAAGTCTCATTGTTCCTTTGAGTGAAACCGCTGATTTCGCTTCTCAACCGAGCAGTCCTGGTGCTTGAGAAGAACTTGGAGAGGAAAGCCTTCTTACACTCAGCCCATGATATGATGGTGCCTTGTGGTAGGGTCTTCTCCCAATGTCTAGCTTTGTCTCCGAGGGAAAAGGGGAAGAGACGCAGCTTGAAGGCATCTTCTGATATACCGTTGATCTTGATCATTCCACACACTTGTTGTTTTGTACCGGAGGAGGAGTGATCCCAAACCTATTGTGGTGGGTATTGGGAGCATCTCCGGCTCCTATGATCCTCGGAGGTCTAGCTGCGTGTTGGGGGATACCATTGCCCCGTCCTGCTAGAGGAGGACCTTCAGGATGCTCATTCTCAGCCATGTCTTCAAAGTTGACCTGACCGTTCTGAACTATCTCTTCAAATGCTCTTGTTTGATCTCTGACTCTCCTTTGACGTGAGTGTCCGAGTTGATGTATGTTGTCAAGCGGTTGAAGAAGGTTGTTATCTCCATGTGAACGTAAATTCATGTACCTGAAAGTACACGGTTTAGAATAGTATTAGTAACTTGAAAAAAAGGTAAAGACTTAGTCTTTGCTAAGACCCAAATCTCTATGTTCTCTAAGCAACCTAGAATGGCAACGGCGCCATTTGATAGTGGTTTTTTCTTTACGGTCTAATGCAGCAGAGAACTTATCAAAACTCTAATGCATGCAACGTTGTAGTGAGGCAAGCAGAGAGTGTCAATCCACTTCTAGGTGATAGAGAATCCACAGAGAATGCAAGATCTAGGACAAATCTAAGTGAAATGAGACAGTTTGTTGAGAAAATCTTGAAAACTAATTGCAGCAACCTAAACAGAGTGAAACCTATTTTAAAAATACTAGAAAGCAAGCAGTTACCACGAGGAACAAACAGATAAATTAAAGGGAAGAGCTTCGAATTGTTAAAATTCGACTAGTGGATCGACCACAAGATCGACCACTAGATCGAGCAGAAACGATCGATCTCGTCTAAAATCGTAAGAACAAGGAATCTAAAGACCAGGAAGCTATCAAACAACAAGCAAAAGGTGATGTGCGACGCAAATAAGCTAAAGAGAAGGGTTTCAGGGTCGAGATTCATATAAGGGGTTTCAAAGGTTGATCTTGGGTTTGAAACTTTAGATCGACTCACTTGGTGAGGGTCTCTAAGCCTCGAAAACAAAACAAGATCTATCCGTGGCTTTCGGTATAGATCACTCTTTCATCCTCTCCTCCAAACCCATGGTTTTGGTGGAAAAAGAGGTTGAAAGGCAAGGAAAACAGATTTCGAACAATGGCTTAACTAGTCCCCCAAACTACCATGGCTTTTGGGAAGGGGTAACTAATCACTAAGGTGAGATCTTCCGAGGTCCCTGGATCCTGTCAAGGTAAGGGACCTCTCGGATCGTGAAGCTCTTGGCGTGAGAGTCTTCAAGCATTAAGCTTTCATCACCTTAGAAGAGATAGATTTAAAACGTTTAGAAAACAAACCAAGATCGAACCTTTTCTACCCCTTAATCCTCTCAACCCTTAACCCCGAATGAACTACTCACTACACATAAAGGAAATCAGGCAAGGACGAAGAGAAGAAACGATAAACATGAAAGATAAACTGGATTAAAAACGATAAAGATTCGAAAATACAAAAAAGCTTGAAACTGTTCTACAATGGTGTTCTTCCGAAAAACCAGAGAGAAAAACTAAAACTTCGAGAGAAGGTAAAAATCTCAAAAGTTATCGAAAAGTAGTCGCCGCCTTTGCCAAAAATGCCAAAACAGTCCAATGGTCCCCCCCGTCGCTAACAACCAAAAACGGTTGAAAGGACAGAGATCGACCATTGGATCGAGTTGGTCTCTCGATCATATCCGGCCATCGTGTCTTCGGCTCGATCCGGGTCTCGATCTTCTGTGGTGAATCGAGTGTTGCATCCGATCTCGGTATCGATCTCCGGGAGGATCGAGTGGTGTACTCGATCCGGCTCTCGCTCTGCATGGCGTCATTTACGTCCGTACCGATGCATCGACTGCTTCACTCGATCTCCGTCTCGATCATTATCCTTGGATCGCCTAGTTGGCTCGATCTTCTGGTCGATCAACTCCTAGATCGACCGGCCATGCTCGATCTGCTCCTCGATCACTGGTCCTTAGCATTTTCCCGAGCTTCCATGAACCGCTACATTGGTCTCCACACCTCCACGAACCTCCGTGTCTCCAAAACAACCATAAACAACCTGGAATGGATGCAAAATGCAGAGAAAAATACAAATGCTGATGCAAGAATGCTCTAGGACTCTAAGTGATGCAAATCTAACCTAAAACATGATACAAATGCATGAAAAACTATCTAATGAGTATGCAAAATGTATGCAAAATGCAATGACATCAATCACTAGTTAGGTTCTAATCTCCTCTTAATCAATAACCCCCATCTTAGATCCTTACTTTATCTATTTGAATTTTCTGCCTTGTTTAGTTCAGTCTTTAGACCTGTTTACTTTGATTACAACTGCTTTCTTGAATTGGCTTGACTTAAGTGATTTTCGGTATACTTGGTGTCTTATGAACTCAGATAGATTGATACCTTACATGCTTCAATGACATGAGTGTGTTAGGATTTGTTTAGCTAGTAAAAATCCTGCTATTAGGCACCTTCTACACCCAATGAGGACATTGAGGAGCAAGAAGAGGGGGTGGTGGTTTATGATGTTGAAGAAGCTATAGAGCATGAAGTTGTTGAAGCTGAAAAAGGTTCAAAGAACAGCATGGGCAAATAAGTGGTTATAGAGAAACCAGGAGAAGCACCTAAGGAGTTCGCGAAAGAACTATGTTACATTCCTCCACCATATCAGCCTACAATACCATTTCATGGAAGGTTCAAGAAACAGCTACTTGGTAAGTATAAAGGTCTCTTTGATGAGCAGATGAAGAAGATTCAGTTCACTATGCCATTGCTAGATGCCTTTGTTTTGGTTCCACCTTAGCAAATGTTCTTGAAGGACGCTGTGGTTGAGAGAACAGAGGATTTGCAAGGTATGGTAGTACTAACACATGAGTGCAGTGCCATCATTCAACAACAAAGGATGACTCCTAACAAGCTCAGTGACCCATGAAGATTTACTTCGCCGTGCTCTATAGCACCACTACTATTTGAGAAGTGCTTGTGTGACTTAGGAGCAAGTGTAAGCTTGATGCTTGACTCTATAGCCAGGCGCCTAGACTTCACTAAGTTTAAAGACTGTAGGATCTCGTTGGTATTGGCTGATAGATCAGTGAGACTCCTCCAAAGGACTGCTTGAGGATGTGCTAATCATAATTGTGAATGTGGAGATCCCAACTGACATTGTAGTCGTAGAGATGGGTGAGGAGCCTAAAGACCCTCTTATATTTGGGAGACCCTTCTTAGCCACAACAAGAGCTGTTATATGTGTCAAGAAAAGAAAGATTGAGCTGCAATTGGGCAAAGACATGTCCATGAAATTTAACATCAAACAGATTATATAACAGCCTACTATAGAAGGTCAAATGTTCAAGATAGAGACCTTAGAGGAGCTGTATGATCAGGTTCAAGAGGAGCTGTGCTGTGATGATAAACTCCAAGTGGCTTTGAAAAAGGAGCATTGGAAAGATGGTTATTTGGACAAGCAAAGCTTGGGTTACATGCTAAGGCTTGACTCTCACAAGGCCTTTAAAGAAGAAGAGCTATTTGAGGAACTCTAATACACATGGAAAGAAGTGCTCCCAGTTCAAGTAACTGGTTCTCCAAGCAATGAAGCTGGTGCCAAGGAGGAGAGCAGCTTAGGAGAGGACTGGAGTGAGCTCAAAGCACCCAAGGTGGACCTCAAACCTCTTCTTAAAGGGCTAAGGTATGTCTTCTTAGGCTCTAATTCTACTTATCCTGTAATTGTCAATTATAACCTCAGTGATGATGAGATCCTTGCCCTTGTAAAAATGCTAAAGATGTTTAGGAGAGCCATTGGATATTCACTAGATGATATCCAAGGCATTTCTCCTAACCTCTGCACTCATAGGATCCATCTAGAGGATGAGACAAAAACTTCTGTTAAACCTCAAAGGAGATTGAACCCTAATCTGAAAGAAGTTGTTAAAAAGAAAATCTTAATATTGCTTGAAGCTGGTGTGATTTACCCTATCTCAGACAGCACATGGGTCTCACCAGTCCATGTGGTGCCTAAGAAAGGAGGAATCACAGGTTAAAAATAACTGGTCATAGGATGTGCATAGAATATAGAAAACTAAAAGCAGCTTCTAGGACATATAATTTCCCTTTGCCATTCATAGACCATATGTTAGAAAGATTGGCTAATCATAAATATTATTCTTTTTTAGATGGGTATAGTGGTTTTTTCCAGATTCCCAATCACCCTAATGATCAGAAAAAAACCACATTCACATGCCATTATGGCACTTCGCATATAGAAGGATGCCATTTGGACTGTGCAATGCCCCACCAACATTTCAGAGGTGTATGACCTCTATATTCTCTGATTACTTGAAGAGATGGTGGAAGTATTCATGGATAACTTTAGTGTCTATGGATCTTTCTTTGGTGTCTGTTTGTCCAATCTTGCTCAGGTTTTGCAGAGATGTGAAGACACTAAGCTAGTTTCATTCTCCAAGAAGAAATGCCATTTCATTGTCCAAGAAGGCATAGTGTTGGGTCACATGATTTCAGAGAAGGGGATAGAAGTTGACAAGGCCAAGATAGATGTGATGCTGCACTTAGAGCCTCTAAATTCAGTCAAGGGAATAAGAAGCTTCTTGGGACATGCTGGTTTCTATATGAGTTTCATCAAGGACTTCTCAAAGATAGCATGACCACTTAGAAGGCTACTGTGCAAGGAGACAGAATTTGTCTTTGATGAAGACTGCTTGCAAGATTTCCTTGCTCTCAAGAAGACCTTAGTCACTGTGCCCATAGTGGACGCTCCAAACTGGGATCTCCCCTTTGAGATCATGTGTAATGCAAGTGATTATGCTGTTGGAGCTGTATTGGTACATAAAGTTGACAAGAAGATCCATGTCATCTATTATGCTAGCAGGACAATGCATGAAGCCCAAACCATATATGCCACAACAGAGAAGGAGGTTATTGCTGTGGTGTTTGCATTTAAAAAGCTAGAACCGACTTAGTTGGGTCTAAGGTGATAGTCTACACTGATCATGCTGCACTAAGGCACATCTATGCCAAGAAGTATACCAAGCTAAGACTACTCAGATGGATAGTCCTGTTGCAAGAGTTTGACACGGAGATTGTAGACAAGAGAGGAATTGAAAATGGTGTGGCTGATCACCTCTCAAGGGTAAGGATTGATGACTTTGTCACCATCAATGACAATCTGCCAGAAGAGAAACTGCATGCTTTAGGGATGAAGAAAGTTGAGATAATGAGTTTGAAAGAAGAGAAATTGCCGTTGGTATGCTGACTTTGTGAACTATTTGTTATTCACAAGGTACCACTGAACCTCAACTCACATCAGAAGAAGAAATTCTTTACAGATGTCTCTCACTTCTATTGGGATGAACCTTATCTCTACAAGAAAGGGAATAATGGATTTTTCAAAAGGTGTATAGCTGAAGAAGAGGTTCAGGGAATCCTACATCACTGTCATGGATGAGCTTATGGGGGTCACTTTGCAACCTTTAAGACAGCCTCAAAGGTGCTTCAACCTGGCTTCTGGTGGCCAAGTTTGTTCAAGGACGCCCAAGCTTACATATCTTCATGTGATGCATGCCAAAGGAAGGGAAGCATCTCCAAGAGAGATGAGATGCCTCTGAACTCTATCCTTGAAGTGGATCTGTTTTATGTTTCGGGGATTGACTTTATGGGGCCTTTCCCTTCATCCTTTGGGAATAAATATATCCTTGTTGCTGTAGAATATGTCTCAAAGTGGGTTGAAGCAACAGGCAGTCCAACAAATGATGCCAAGGTTGTGCTGAAGCTTTTCAAGACAATCATCTTCCCAAGGTTTGGTGTTCCAAGGTGTGTTATAAGTGATGGAGGGAGCCACTTCATTAACAAAAGTTTTTGAGAATCTTTTAAGGAAGCATGGTGTTAAGAATAAAGTTGCTACTCCTTACCATCCTTAAACAACTAGTCAAGTGGAGGTGTCTAACAGAGAGATCAAAGCCATCTTCGAGAAGATAGCTGGTATTACTAGAAAAGATTGGTCTCATAAGCTTGATGATGCCTTGTGGGCATACAAGACAGCCTTCAAGACACCTATTGTTAGAAACCCCTTCTCACTCCTTTATGGCAAGGCTTGTCATCTACCTATGCAGCTGGAGTACAAAGCCTTGTGGGCGACAAAGCTGTTGAATTTTGACATCAAGACAGCTTAAGAGAAGAGACTCATATAGGAAAATATCCTTGAAGCTTTTCATGATAAGAAAATAAGACCCAAGGACTTCAAGGCTGGGGATCAGGTGCTGTTGTTCAACTCAAGGCTGAAGTTTATTCCTGGAAAACTTAAGTCAAGGTAGTCAGGACCTTTCAAGATCAAGGATGTATTGTCATATGGAGATTTGAATTTGTTGGACAAGGTTGGAGGAGACTTCACAGTGAATGGGCACATGCTAAAGTCATACATGGCAAGTGAGTCCCTTGGAGATGATGTAGACATCAATCTTCAAGATCCTCTACAAGAGTGATTGGCTAAGGAAAGTCAAGCTAAGGACGTTAAACAAGCACACTTGGGAGGTATTCCCAAGTTATCCCTGTACATATTTTTGCATTTTAAGTTGGTGTTTGTGTTTTTCTTTTGATCCTAGGAGCAGATGGAGTTCAAAGCAAGTGGTTAGTTGAATTAGCGCATGTCCTTGATGTAGCTAACATCGATTGTCAGCATCGAGCAATGAAGCTCGATTTCAGCAAATCTCAAGAACATCGATCTGCCACAACGCACAACGCCTTCAAACTGAGACAAGTCTGAAACACATCAATCATGGACATTGCTAGCTGTAAAGGAGCAGGGAGTAGCGAGTTCAGCAACAAGCTAGGACATCGAGCTAGGACATCGAGCTCTCGACCACTGGCATCGTACGATGTGAAGGAAAGCAGAAAACCATGTCCAAATCGAGCTACAACATCGACCATTGCTGTCCGATGTGAACCTCATTTCTGCCAAAACCTCTTCTAAGGTACCCAACTCCACTCATTTCTTTATGAATCTCTTGTATTCATTCTTAGTATCCCTTATCATCCTCCTCCAAGCTTGTATTACACAGAGGACTGTGTAATCTAAGTGTGGGGGAGGGCATTGCATTTGACATTGTGTTTTGTTTTCTTATTTTCTCTTTTGCATACTTGAGTCTCATGCATTCATGCATTCATCTATGTTCACTGAAAATCCATATAATTTTTGAATTTTTAAAGCAAAAAAAAAGAATCTTTTAGTTGTATTTGCATAATTAAGATTGAGTCTAGATGCATTTCATATAACTTTGCCTACATTTGCAAAGGGAGTAAATGATAAACACTTGTCAGGATGTGAATGTTTGAATTATTTTCAATGCCTTGGTTATCTGTTGTTTGATTGTAATGAAAGTGATTACATGGCTACCCATATACATACTTGGATTATCTTCTTCCTTTCTTACCACTCTTGTTAATCCAAGTAGCTGATTTTCATCATTAAGAGACAGTTAACAACACCCTAAACCAATCCTTCTTCTTGAACCTAAACACTATTGTGAGAGTTGTGAGGCCTTGCATTGCATCATTTTCTATTTTATCTTGGCAAAAAAAGTGTTAGGAATAAGGCTGGAAAGGAGAAGCTCTCTTGTAGACACCAGCTTGCATCTTGAGCTTGGTACTAGGTTAGGAGTTGGGGAAAGGGTAGTATAAGTGGTTTGAGTTTTATTGTTTAAACGTTTTGAAAGAGGAGAAGAAGTATGTGATGGTAGTGTGGGAAATCAAGTTTAGTTTGTGGTTAAGTATAAGGAATAAAAGCACTAAGTGCTTAACAAAAGAAGGTGCCAACGACAGCAATGCTTACAAAGGTCATTCAAAAGGAGAAATCAGACCAAGCAATCCCCCAAAGGTGACGAAATATGGAACAACCAGCAACAGAGAAGAGCAAGTTCCACAAAAGAATCAACCACACAAGCAAGGAAGAAGAAGTTATCCCACACATGTGGAAGAAAGAGATCAAGTGCTTAGGGAATTGGTTGATTTAGGGGTTTCACCTTGGATTTAGAAGATAATAGGTTCAACTTTGGGCAAAAAGGGAAGAAGAGAGCTTTAACTCGCATGCATAAGTGTGCTTTTACCTAAGATATAATTATTTCATTGAGTGATCCTTTGAATCTTTGAACCCCTATTTATATGAGATAATTTTTTATCTCATAACCATGTTCCTCTGACCAAATGTATTCACTTGATTTGCATAAACTTGATCCATTGGTTACCATTAATGAATGTTAAAGAGTTGGTTGATTTGAATGCTTGTGTAGGCTAAGCTAGAGTTAATTGTTTGCTATTATAGATATAGCTAAGGTTTTTAAAGTAGAACAATCTCTATTCATATTGGAACCCATAACTTGGGCATTGAATCAGTTTTTCCATTGACATCTTTAGTTTTGAGCTCCCACTTTCAAACCTCACTTCCTCATTTGTTCTTTTTTGCTTAAGGACAAGCAAAAGGAACGTGTGCGGGTGTTTATATCTCTCATAATTGCATCATCTAAGCTTGCATTTAGTTCATGTTTTGATCTTCTCTTACATGTTTTCCTTTGCTTTTGTTCCATTTTCCTTGGTTTTTAGACTTAGATGGCATTTAGGTTGTAGTTTGCATTAGATTTGCATAAAGGATGCTTTTAGGTACCTAAGGAGCTATTAAAGACAAGGAGGGAGCATGGGAGTGATCTAGGGAGTTGCCTCAGTCAAGCAGGATCAAGAGAAGCTAAGGAAGCAGGAGTTTGTCTCAGCATCGAGCATGACAGGATCCACATCGCACGATGTGATGCAGCAGAGAGAACTGAAGTTTATATCGATCAGTTACATCGACCAAACCATCACGATGTGAAGAGACAGGGCACCAGCACCGATCAGTAACACAGTACGATGTAGGAGGGCATGAGCTACAAGACTTTTTCATCGATCATTCAAATCGAGCTGATCAGCTCGGTGTCAGGAGCCTAGAGGAGCACATCGATCACTTACATCGATCAGACCAGCTCGATGTCAGCACATCGAGCACTAACATCGACAAAGCTTGCTCGATGTTGACCAAGTCCAAAGACCACTAACTTACAAATTCGCCACTCCGTTTAGACTTCTATAAATACATAAAATCCATAATTTATGGGATCATCTTATTATCCAGCAGTCCTTCCTTCTCTTGTTTCTTAATCATACTTTGTAGTTTGAATATTTACATGATCTTGATATAATTTTGCATTTCCCTTCTTGTTTAGTCTTTTTAATCATGATTAGCTAGCTACTTCTCTTTGATTTGATGGTTTTAATGGTGATTTAGTGAGTATTCTTTTTAGGGATTGGAGATGGATTAGGTTTAGGGAAATTGATGCTTAATCTTTGATGTTTTAGTGCTAATTCTTCTATTTTCTTTCTTGATTGCTGTGTTTAGTGTCTGATTAGTCTTAGCTAAGTTAATTAGGATCTTAGGCTCATTTTATACCCACCAAGTGTTTGATGAAATGCTTGAACTGCTTTGCAAGAGAATTATTTATTCTAGCTCAAGAGATTGACTGTCCAGGGAGTGATTTGACAATATAGGATTGATAGATTGTCTTAATGCTTGCTTTTTATCACTTCACTAATGAGAATTAGTTCTTGAGTTGATAATTAGTTAAGAGATTAGTGCGAAGAGATTGAATTAGTCATATAAATGAATTCTATGCATAAAGAATAGCATTGTGTGAGTTTGTAAGCATCATAAATTGAGTAGTGAGTTCCCTAATACCAATTATCCCATCTTAAGTACTGTCTTTCCTCTATTTTTGGTTACGTTCGAAATTGCTCTGTTTTTGCTTATGATTTAGCTGTTTTGCTTGCTGCTTACTCGTGGTTGGGTATTTGCTTCAAGTTGCTTTGATTCTTTGGTTGGTAGACATTAAAATCCTTTCATTCTTGCGTGAATTAAGAACTCTTTTACACTCTTGCTGTTTCAAACATCCCCTTATGTATTGATTAAACTCAATGCAACAATGACTAATGTGGGTTGAGGATTGAGATAAGATAAAAACCTACATCACCTTTCATTAACCAGATGTTGGAGAGGTTGGCGAATCATCAATATTACTGCTTTCTAGATGGCTATTCATGATTCTTTCAGATTCCTATCCATCTCTATGACCAGGGGAAGACCACCTTTACATGTCCTTATGGTACATTTGCATACCGCAGAATACCATTTGGGCTTTGTAATGCTCCTGCAACCTTCCAGAGATGCATGATGTCGAGATTCACAGACATGATTAAGAAGTTTATGGAAGTCTTTATAGATGACTTTTCAGTTTATGGGTCTTCCTTTAAAGACTGCCTTGAGAACTTATGTGCTGTTCTACAGAGATGTGAAGAAAAACACCTGGTTCTGAATTGGGAGAAGTGCCATTTTATGGTCAAAGATGGCATTGTTCTTGGACATAGTCTCTGGAGATGGGATTAAAGTGGACAGAGCGAAAATTGGTGTTTTGACAAGCTTGCAGGCGCCTGATTCTGTGAAGTCAGTGAGGAGTTTTTTGGGCCGTGATGGGTTCTACAAGAGGTTCATCAAGGACTTTAAAAAAATTTGCAAGACCACTTACTGCTCTTCTCTGCAAAGATGTGAAGTTTGAATTCTCTGCAGAATGTTTGACACAAGATCCAAGTGAGGGATCTTAGGTGGTTGATGGAACTAGAACCGTTGGTTGTTCAACTCTATCGGTTTTAGTCAAGTGATGGATGATGGAATGATGTGGATCAAGTGTGGAACAAAACAAGGGACTGTTCAACTCGCCTTGAATGGTCAAGAGATGGTGTACGAATGGTAGATGAATGGAACGAAGCCACCACAAGATTTTATGATGTGAAACCTTGATAAGACAAGAACTCTCAAGCAATGAATCGCTCATAACTTTAGAGAACCAGAGGTTTTTGTGCTTAGACAAAAGGTTGCTGCTTTACTGATCTAGGGTAAATGATACACGGCTGTGAGGGGACTTTATAAATAGTCTAAACATATTTGCCCTTTTAGGGGACTTGAAACAGATTACAACCTCTTAGGTTAAACTAGTTGGCTAGCAATGCCTTAAAACGAAAATATAAAGAAATTGGCTAACATGCCTTATACTAAAGTTTAAATGAAATAAAGCTGAACCAAATCAAACAAAGAAAGAGTTTTATTAGTTGAATAAACCATATCGAAATAAAAACTCGGACTTACCTCGGTTTAGGTGGTTTCTAAGTAATTCACTAAAGTAGTGTAATGCTAATTAAGGAAACTCTTTTGCTGGCATGAATCATTTGCCATATGTGTGTATAAGCTATGCTTTTGATGTGAGGACCGTTGATGATGCTTGAACATTCTTCTTGAGTAACATGGGAGTCTTCTTGCATGTTGAGAATGTCGTGCTCTTCTATGCTTGCTTTCACAATGGCTGCTTCTTTGGAGATACTGAGTTGGTTGAGCTGAGTAGTGAAATCTTCTTAGTGTTAAGTAGTGATCAATGTCTCCACTGCGTGATTGAAGCTCCCGGTTAAGTCTTTAGTTCCTGATCTTGTTCTTGGAGCTTGCTTCATGATGGGAACTTCAAATTCAGCCTTTAAGTTTGTATCATCCTCTCCCCCTTGGAAAGGCTCTGTCCTCAGAACTGGTTCACCTACATCAAACGGTAATAAATAATATACATTGAAAGTAGTAGAAATGTTAAACTCACCTGGAAGCTCGATCTGGTATGCATTGTCATTGACCTTCTTAAGGACTTTCAATGGGCCATCTTCCCTCCGTAAGAGCTTAGACTTCCTCTGAACTGGAAACCTCTCGGTTCTCATGTGTAGCCAGTCTTCATCAGCTCGGCTTTGCTAACTCCATCTTGACTCACTTGTTGCCCCGGTGGTAGAGGAGTAAGATCTCAAGGAGCAATGGGTCTAAAACCATAGATAATCTCAAAGGGTGAAAGCTTAGTAGCCGAGTGGGGTACTTTATTATAAGCAAACACAATGAAAGGTAAGCAGTCTACCCAATTTTTTAAATTTTGACCAACTGTAGCCCTTAAGAGGGTGGAGAGTGTACGGTTGGCTGCTTCAGTCTGTCCATCGGTTCGTGGGTGGCAAGTTGTTGAGAATAGAAGCTTAGTTCCAAGCTTTCTCCAAACGGTTCTCCAAAAACTGCTCAAGAACTTGGTGTCTCGTTCTGAAGCAATGGTTCTTGGAAGCCCATGAATTCTCACCACCTCTTTCAAGAACAAGTTAGCAATCTGAGTAGCATCATTAGTCTTAGCACATGAAATTAAATGCGGCATTTTTGAGAAACGGTCCGCTGCTACAAAGATTGAATCCTTGTTTCTGACCTTGGGTAAGCCTAAAACAAAATCCATAGAAATGTCTACCCATGGTAAGTGAGGTATAGGTAAAGGAATGTATAAACCATGGGGATGCAATCTGGATTTTGCTTTTAAGCAAGTGATGCACTTGGAGCAGAACCTCTCAACATCACGCTTGATATAGGGCCAAAAAAATGCTCTTTAACGATGCTAAGGGATTTGTCAATCCCAAAATGCCCTATGAGTCTTCCACCATGTGCCTCCCTTATGATTAGTTCTCTGACTGAGCTTTGAGGTAATCATAGCGGCGGTCCTTGAAGAGAAAGTCATCATGCCTGTAAAAAGAACCAAAAACTCCTCGGCTACATTGGTTATAAAGCTCTCCGAAGTCAGGATCCTCTCCATAGAGTTGTTTGAGATGCTCAAATCCCATAATCTTAGCCTCCATTGTTGAGATGAGGGCATGTCTCCTTGATAATGCATCCGCTACAACATTCTCTTTCCCGTTCTTGTATTTGATTACATAGGGGAATGTCTCTACAAACTCAATCCATCTAGCATGTCTCTTTTTCAAAGTTGTTTGTCCTCTCAAGTACTTGAGGGTCTCATGATCTGTATAAATAGTAAACTATTTAGATATAAGATAATGCTGCCAAGTTTCAAGGGACCTTAATTGAGCGTATAGTTCTTTGTCATAGGTGGAATAGTTAAAGGCAGCTCCATTCAGTTTCTCACTAAGAAGACCACGGGTTTCCCTCCTTGAGTAAGAACTGCTCCAATGGATGTACCTGAAGCATCACATTCAACTTCAAACATTTGGTTAAAGTTAGCTAATGCTAAAACAGGCGGTTGTGTAAGGATATCCTTAAGCCCTTGCATCAGTAGCTCCTGCTCTTTCCCCTAAGAGAATGCAACATTCTTCTTGTTCACCGAGGTCAAGGGGGCAGTAATCTCTTGTAGAAGCTTGCTAAACGGTGGAACCTTCTAACATGGCCGGTGGTGGATGGAGTTGGCCATTCCTGTATCGCCTTAATCTTCTCCTCATCCACTTTAAGCCCCTGTGAACTTACTACAAAACCTAAAAACTCTAACTGATCAGTGCAAAAGGTGCATTTTTTTAGGTTCGCATATAATCCTTCTAACCTTAACGTTTCTAGCACCTGCTCAATATGTTTAATATGATCATCTAGGCTAGAGCTATAGATTAGAATGTCATCAAAATAAACAACCACAAACTTACAGATATAAGCTCGTATGACATGATTCATAAGCCTCATGAATGTGCTTGGTGCATTGGGGAGGCCGAAGGGCATTACTAACCATTCGTATAGCTCTCTCTTAGTCTTGAAGGCTGTTTTCCACTCGTCGCCCTCTTTCATTCTGACGTGGTTGTAGCCACTCATTAGATCAACCTTTGAAAAGATGGTAGCTCCACTCAACTCATCTAACATATCGTCTAGCCAGGGAATGGGGTGTATGTACTTGATTGCAATGTTGTTTATAGCTTGGCAGTCCACACACATTCTCCACGAGCCATCCTTCTTTGGCACTAGTAGAACCGGTACAGCACAAGGACTCAAGCTCTCTCGGATGTAACCCTTAGACATAAGGTTTGAACTTCTACCTCTAGCTCCATAGCTTCCTCCTGGTTAACTCTATATGATGGCCGGTTAGGTAATGATGCTCCGGGTATAAGGTCTATCTG
Source organism: Thlaspi arvense (assembly GCA_911865555.2). Lineage (NCBI taxonomy): Eukaryota > Viridiplantae > Streptophyta > Magnoliopsida > Brassicales > Brassicaceae > Thlaspi > Thlaspi arvense. The sequence continues at coordinate 31,080,179 of OU466859.2, read as the reverse complement.
GTGCTCAATGCTTCGGATGGGTGGTACACTGACTGGTATCTCATCAGGAAAGACATCTTTGAACTTCTCCAAAGCTCATTCATCTCGGCCGGTAAAACATTCTCCTCTAGACCTGAAAACAACCCTCCTCTAAAGGTCATGAGTAGTACCTGCTTTTTAGAATCTAAAGCCTTTAAAACATTACTACGAGTTACATAGAGACTATTTTTACTTACCCTAGCTCCTTTGTCCAGAGAATTTTGGAGGTTAAAGACTTCTTCGGGGGTAAGTGGAGAAAGGTTATGCGCTTTCTTGTTGTGAGAGAAACTGTAAAAGTTGGTGCGGACATTGTGTATCGTCTCCCTATCAAACTGCCATGGTCTACCAAGTAGAATGTGGCCGGCTTGCATGGGAACAACATCACATAGAACTTGATCCTCATACTTTCCAATGCTGTAGCTCGGTTTCATCATTCAATCATTTGAGTCTATAAGGATGTAGGTGCTTTATCTTCTTGAGACCTTTACTAGCCACGTTAGTACAAGAACCACCATCTATGACTAAACTACATACATTGGCGTTCGCGGTACAGCATGTGCGGAAGATGTTCTCTCTCTGAATGGTTTCTGGATCATGTAGCCCATCATTAAACTGTGCCATGAGTGTTTCTTCAGTTTCGTTCATTTCTAAACGGTTCTTGAGTAACTCAAACTCCTCAAAATACTACTCTACGGACTTGGTGACTTGTCTAAGCTTTCTGAATTTCTTCTTTAGCTCGTGTTGGTAGTAGGAAGGAACATATCTCTTTCTCAAGTGATATCGCATATCGGCCAAAGTAGTGATTTGATCATGTATGTGCCTCCTTATCTCTGAAACCTCTCAGACCAAGACAGAGCATTCAATATTAGCTGAGCAGCAGCTAGGGAAACCTCCTTTGCATCGGGTCAGGATCATCTTCCTCCAAATTTGGCATGTCTCCATCAGTTTCACTCTCTCCTTAATATAAGGGGGTCCTCTCACGGTTCCTCGGACTGTTAGTTGCTCTAGGAGGGCGTGGGGGTGGCATTCGCTGCTCCAGTTGAGTAATCCTAGCACTGACGCCTTGAATACACTCGAGCATCTGTCTCATAATGTTAGCTTGATCTGCTTCTCCCATTGTATATCGTAGTAAACTCAAAGAACAAGTGTTCAAAGGATTCTAAGGATATATAACTAAAAACGCCAACAATAGCTTATAAACTATAGCCCTAGTACTTAGAGATATTAAAACCGTTCTACACAAGTAATGAACCCACACGGTATGAATACGCAAGCAATATGTATTTGGAAACACAATAAGCAATGCAATACTCGCTATATGACTAATATGGAAAGAGTTTTTAAAAACCGAATATATAGAATGCAAACTTAAATTTTTTTTTTTTTTTTTTGTAAAAATAAGCTAATCAAGAGATATGAAATAATGATAAAACTTCTTTTGGGATTTTTTGTTGTGGTTTTTAAAACGAAAGCAACAAATAATAAAACCTTTGTATATAATGTTTTTTTAATAGATGAATGAATACATGTAAAAACTACAAAACTAGGGAACGAAATGCAAAAGGGATAGAGTACACTTGTTTCGGAGCCTTTTGGCTCTGATACCAGATGACACAAGATCCAAGTGACGGATCTTAGGTGGTTGATGGAATTAGAACCGCTGGTTGTTCAGCTCTCTCGGTATTAGTCAAGTGATAGTTGATTGAATGATGTTGATCGAGTGTGGAACCAAACAAGGGGCTGTTCACCTCGCCATGAATGGTCAAGAGATGGTATACGAATGGTAGATGAGAGGAATGAAGTCGCCACAAGGTTTTATGATGAGAAACCATGATAAGACAAGACTTCTCAAGCAATGAATCGCTCACAACTTTAGAGAACTAGAGGTTTTTGTGCTCAGACAAAATGTTGCTGCTTTATTGATGTAGGGTAAATGATACACGGATGTGAAGGGACTTTATAAATAGTCCGAACAGCTTTGCCCTTCCAGGGGACTTGAAACAGATTACAAGGTCTTATAATTAATTAGTTGGCTACCAATGCCTTAAAACGAAAATGTAAATAAAATGGCTAACATGCCTTATACTAAGGTTTAAAGGAAATAAAGCTGAACCAAAACAAACAAAGACAGAGTTGTATTAGTTGAATAAACCATATTGAAATAAAAACTCGGACTTACATCGGCTTAGGTGGTTTAGAAGCAATTCACTAAAGTAGTGTAATGCTAAATAAGGAAACTCCTTTGGTGGCATGAATCATTGGCCATCCGTGTGTATAAGCTATCTTTTTGATGTGAGGACCGTTGATGATGCTTGCACATTCTTCCTGAGTAATATGGGAGTCTTCCTGCACGTTGAGAATGCCTTGCTCTTCTAAGCTTGCTTTCACCATGCCTGCTTCTTTGGAGATGCTGAGTTGGTTGAGCTGAGTAGTGACATCTTCTAAGTGTTGAGTAGTGATCAATGTGTCCACTGCGTGATTGAAGCTCTCGGTTAAGTCTTTAAATCCTGATCTTGTTCTTGGAGCTTGCTTCATGATGGAAACTTCAGCTTCAACCTCTAAGTTTGTATCAAGGCCAGTCTACTTTTAAGAATACCAACAAGGCTTTTGTGACTGCTCCAATTGTACAACCTCCAGACTGAGATTTGCCTTTTGAGGTGGTGTGTGATGCCAGTGATGTTGCTGTTGGAGTTGTGCTGGGACAGAGGAAAGACAAAAACCTACACGCCATAAACTATGCCAGCAATACATTGGATGATGCTCATAGGATCTATGCAACCACCGAGAAAGAGCTGTTGGCAGTGGTCTTTGCCTTTGAGAAATTTTGACGGGCTCTAACGTCGTGGTCCATACAGATTATTCTGCACTGAAATATCTGATGCAATATGAAGGATGCAAAGCCATGGTTATTGAGATGGATTCTGCTTCTCCAAGAGTTTGACATTGAGGTAAAAGACAAGAAGCGGACTGAGAATGGCATAGCTGATTATCTCTCAAGGATTAGGATTAAAGATGACGTCCAAATCAATGATTTCCTGCCTGAAGAGAATGTCTATCTTATTGAAACAAGATTGGAGGCTGATAGTTCTGAAAACCTGCAATCCTGTGACTGAAAACCTGCAATCCTGTGGCGAAAAAAGAGCAGTCACGAGCGACAGCAAGAGGGTGATGCTCGTCACCCAATCCACAAACTCGCTAAGGAGTCACGATATCAAGCCAGTGACGATGACCACCCCCCTAGTGACGCTTGTCACCCTATTGAAACGTTGGCAATGATTTGCGCCAGCTTGGGTACTGCTTTTAAAGAGCAATCTTGTGCCATTACTGATCCCCAGAGACCATGGTATGCTGATATTGCCAAATACTTAGCTGCAGAGGACAAACCACATAATTTCAAAGGCTATGCTAAGAAGAAGTTCATGAGAGATCTAAGGAGATTCTACAGGGATGAGCCATATTTGTATAGGCATTGTTCAGATGAGATTTAGAGGAAATGCATTACAGAGACTGAAGTTCCAGATGTGTTGTTTCACTGTCTTGGTTCTGAGTGTACTGCACACTTTGCTATATTCAAAACATTCTCCAAGGTTCTTCAAGCAGGCATTTGGTGTCCTACTATGTTTCACGATGAACAAGCTTTCATATCCAGATGTGATACCTGTCGGAGGAGAGGCAAAATTAGCAGAAGGCATGAGATGCCACAAAACATCATCTATGAAGTTCAAGTCTTTGATTGCTAGGGCATTGACTTCATTGGTCCTTTTCATTCATCCTATGTGAACAAATACATCATGGTTGCTGTGGATTATGTTTCCAAGTGGGTGGAAGTGATTGCTAGTTCAACAAACGATTTTGCAGTGGTTCTTAAGTTGTTTAAGACCATTATTTTCCCCAGATTTGGATAACCACGAATTGTCATCAGTGATGGTGGGAAACACTTCATCAACAAGGTCTTTGAGAGGCTACTGCAGAAGTATGGAGTCCACCATCGTGTTGCTACTCCATACCACCCTTAGACCAGTGGACAAGTTGAAGTCTCCAACAGACAGATCAAACAAATCCTGGAGATGACTGTGGGGAAGATAAGGAAGGACTGGGCAGCGAAATTAGACGAAGCGTTGTGGGCGTACAGGAATGCCTACAAGACGCCACTTGCCACTACACCACTCGACTTGATCTATGGCAAGGCGAGCCATCTTCCAGTGGAATTGGAACACAAGGCAGCATGGGCTATAAAGAAGATGAATTTTGGTTTGAAGCCTGGTGCAGAAAGGCGTCTGGTACAGCTCAATGAACTGGATGAACTCATATATCTGGCCTATGAAAAATCCAAGTTATAAAAGGAGAGGACTAAGGCATATCATGATAAAAAGATCATCTTAAGACATTTCGAGCCCAATGACCATGTACTTCTCTATAACCCTCGTCTGTAGTTATTTCCTAGTAAACCGCGTTCTCGTTGGACAGGTCCTTTCACCATCAAAGAGGTCAGACTATATGGCGCCATTGTCTTGATAAAATCCAAAGGAGAGGAGTTTACTGTGAATGGGCAAAGGGTGAAGCATTATTTGGCGCAAGCCGAGATTCCATCAGGACACATTGTGTCTCTGGATGATGCACCCGCTGTCTGAGCAGCATTCCAAGTCAAACTAATGACTTAAAACAAGTGTTTGGTGGGAGGCAACCCACTGGTAAGTTTTCTAATTCATGTAAGTTCTTGAAATTTTTGAATTGGTGATTTAACTTGCAAAATTGTGGAAATTTGGGAGGTTTTAGGCCGAATGTGGGATTTAATTGTGACACTGGTAGTGTTGGGAATGAATGCTAGTGATTGTTTCACCTTTTAATCATTGAGTTTTAAAATTTTCGAATTTGACTTGATTTTGGTGGATTTTTGTTGGTTGTGATTTTTATTGCAGACCATGATCCTCCACATCTACTGGTGAAACATATGGTTCCACACCACCAGAGGTCAAATGACCACCATGCTTGCCACCATGGCCTAAGAGAGAGGGCAGAAAGATTGCCTCGGGAATTGCTTGGAAGGACACCCCGAAAGAAGAGATAGCTAAGGATGCATGTGTCTTTTGTGACATAGCCGAGAGCTGGGATGAGTATGACACGCTATTCTACAACGCGTGGTTGTCAGTGAAAATTCTGCCTACCAAATTTCGCAGACACTAAGGTTATGCAGCAGATGGGCATTCGGGAAGAGATTCTGCTAGTTCTGAGGAGGATTGGCATGAGTATTATGGCATCTAGGCAGCATGATCTGTATCCTGATCTAGTCCGCCAATTTCTCGCCACCGTTCGAGTTCACTACGAGAACGAGCTGGCTAAGACCAGACAGCAGTGCACTCTTACGTTTCTGATCAGAGGAGTGCGCTTTAGGATCAATCTCCTTCAGCTCTGCAATATTTATGGTGTCGATCAGCACCCTGCAGCTGTTCTACGCCTTTGCAGTTGTCTTACATGCAGACTTTCTGGTCCAAGTTCGGGAATGGGACTTATGAGTCCAAGACGAGCATTAAGACTGAAGTCAGGCACCCTGTGGTGCGCTACATTCTGCCCTAATAGGCAATACCATCTTGTGCAAGTCTGCACCAAGTAAGATGCGCGTGAGCTAGCTTGGTTTGGTCTAATATGGCTTTGCTGATATGCTTGACGACGAGATCCCACGTGGGAGTATTATCCAAGCCAATTTGGGGGCTTTAATTGCAGAGCATTTGGTCTCACTGAAGACCAAGCCATTCACGAGCTCAGGGACCATGACGGAGAGCGTCGGCAGTCATCTCACTCCCATCTTTCAGCATCTCGAGATCAGCACAGAGCCTTGCCAGATTGTCACTATGCGAGATCTCATGGATGATGCGCATTTGGGGTATGCCACCTGGCATAAGCCCAGGTTGATTTGGTGCTTTACCACTCCTACTGGGGAGTATGGGGGCGTGCTGTTGCCCAACAGAGACCTTACGGAGTGATCCACTACAGCTGTGATTTCAGCCAAACCCATCACTTATCACATCTCTTGCACCTACACGTCACCAGCGAGGACCTGCGGCTGGCACTTCTTCTACTGGTGCGGATCAGGCAGGACCATCATGACGACAGCCACTGCCAATGCCAGACCTTTCGAGTGTAAGGCGTCCCCCTGCTCCTCAGACTCCTATGGGGATAGCTGTTTTTTAGCATTATGTTATCCAGAGCTTTGACAGCCTCTGGAATGCCAGTGCCACTGTGAGCAACTCCGGTTGCATTCTCACTACTACACGACCTCGTGATGATGACTCCGAGGATGAGGACTAGTTCCTTCACTTATCCTTGCTGCATGTTCTTTTTCCCTTTCATTTTTCTTTCTCTTGTGTAAGTTTGTCAGCTTCTTTAAAGTTGTTTTAAAACTTGTTGAACTATGAGTTATGCTATATTTGGATGTTTTTAACATGTGTATGAGTGCTCTAACGGTCTTACTATAGAATACACATGATAACATAACATTTGGACCATCTAACAGTTCGTATTGTAGTCTCAGACACGGTGACGATGGTGACCCATATTGAGTGACGCTCATCACCAACTCCTACGTGAGGTAACACTTTCAAACTCAGATCAATGTGTTCTGTTACTTCTACTTGACCAACCTCGGGCTTAGTAACAGTGGGGACAGTGTTGTTTAAGTCTGGGGGAGGTTGTTGTTGACATTGTGTTCTACTTTGAGAGTCTATTAATTGTGTCAATAACCTGTTTTATTTAGTCAAAATTAGTTGGGAACAAGGAACTTGATCTTGCTTGTTTGTTTTGACTGTGTCATCTGAGTGACAATTGCTACATGATTAATACCAGTTTTTGTCTAATGAAAAATCCTTAGGCTGACCAGTTAGCTAGAAACATCCATAGTTCCAGCAAAGTCCATTTAACTTGATGTTCATAGAGCATGATTCCTCATTCATACATGATAAGTTGCCTGCAATGTTTGAAAAGTGATGGTACCTGTGGTACCGCAACCCGGTAAACCGTACCGCGGCTGTGTCCCACTACATCCTCTAAGTCCGTTTCTATACTTAGCCATATTTTTGAATTTTTTCCTTTATTCTTATTCTTTCGTATCAATACACAGTGGAATATAAAGCAACTCATTTCATTCATTTAGCTTTCATAAAACACTTAAACAGGATTCGAGGCTAACTTAAACAAATCACAATGGTTCGCTAATGAATACAAACGATCATCTAGCAACCTAAATAGTCAAACACCAAAGCCATAAGACAAAGCACAACGTCTTAAACATAATTAAAACCCAGTCCTGATCCATCCATATCCATCACTGCCGCCTGGTCTCGCCCCTTTACTGCTTAGTACTTGCACACTCAAGATGAGAGGCATAAGTATTTCATAAATACTTAGTGAGTACGATCATCCCGTAACACCTGGTCAGTACCAAACACGCAATCATACTTTCGGATTCAACATTCAACACAATCAATTCGCAATAGACATAACAATATCAAACGGCCATGAACATGTAGCCTAACAAACCAAGATCAATCCCTTTTTAAGACTCATGTCTACTTCAGCGAGAATTCCACATCCCCTAAGATTTCTTATATGCCACGGTAAACTCCACCATATATCATAACAAAAAGATTTCTTATCAGTTCTAAACACATAACATGAAAATCACACAATCAACATGCAAACATTCAACCCTAGCAATCCTACGGTCCTAGACACCAATCACAGTCACGCACTCACCTTAAACAAGGCTCGAAACAGATTGGTCAGAAGAAATCCCGATGAAAACCGCACGAAAACAAAGATATCTGATCTCCTAAAGAATCTCTCGGCTGTCTGTACGATCCGATCCTTATCCCCTCGGCTATCTCTCGATCTGTTCACCTTTCTTCGAGCCAAACTCTGTTTTTCATCAGAAACCCCACAAAACAAGGCTATTAGCTCGAGGTTATCTGATGAAAACTCAACACTTAGGGAAATATCCGATCGCTTATCAATTTATCTCGGCGATGGTCGGATCTGCTCGGTGATAACCTGATCTCTCTCGGATGTCCTCGGGATAAACTGTTTTTCTTTGGGTTTTCTCTCGACTATTCTCTTTCTTTGCTTTATTGCTCTCGAATAAACGCAACTCTCCCGAGAAGAGTCTCAAAATCCCTTAAATACTCGCAAAACCCTAGGTAACCCGGACTTATCCGACGTTTTCCTGGTTCTAGTAAGTTTTATCCCGGTCCGATTCGATTCTCTGGGCTATTCCCTGTACCGGCTTGACCATTCCCTCGATAAACCACAAAATATCCGACGAAACACTTGGCCCATAGCCCAAATCCCTTCCCACTCGGATAAACCGCCTTTATCCGAGGTGTTTTCTATTTTTCACCTGGATATTCTTTTTTCTCTCGGACCACTTGTCCCACCTCGGCTAATCCTTACTTTCTCTTGGAGGTTTTCCTTTCTCCCTCGGAGACAGTCCACTGACACTCGGACTAACCTCCCAGACTCTCGGATAAATCCCACTGCACCGGGATAAACCCCATTTCCCACAGACTGGACCCTGTTTTCCCTCGGATATGGTCCATCCGGCTCGGCTATCCAGTCCATACCCGACTATTTCCTCGGTTATCACCCGACCATAGTTCAAACCTCCATTTCCCAGCCAATATCCGACCCTTGGCTTGGTCATTCCTCGGACAATGCCCTGTTCGGTATGATCATTCCACATTTTCTCGGATATGGATGCTACAACTCTCCCCAACCCGTTCTGGATTCGTCCTCGAATCCGAATCATCCGTTTGCAACTTGTCAAACCATTTGGGATACTCAGCTTTCATCCTAGCCTCATTTTCTCAAGTAACATGTTCATGCCCGTCGCAATCCCATACGACCTGAACCATTCTGACCAGCTTCCCACACTTAGTCTCTTCCTTCCGACCTAACACCCGAACTGGTCTAGCCACTACTGCAAGGTCCTCTTGCATGTCTGCTGGTGGTTCCTCTATAACCGTTCCCGTTTGGTAATGTGCTTCCTCAGCTGCGACATATGGAATACATTATGGAACGCTCCTATTTCTGATGGCAAGTCCAACTTGTAAGCCACTGCGCCAACTCTTTCCAGTATCCGGTACGGCCCTATGTACCTCGGATTCAACTTGGCACTCTTAGCTGCCCTATCTGTTCCCTTATAAGTCAGTGCCTTTAGATAAACCATATCACCCACACTGAACTCCAAATCCCTGCGACGCTTGTCCGCATAACTTTTCTGCCTGTACATAGCCTCTTTCAGCTTAACCTTTAACAATCTGATCTTTTCTGTAGTAGCCTCGACCACTGCTGGCCCCATTACGCTATGCTCCCCCACTTGTGTCCAACATAATGGTGTTCTGCACGGCCTGCCATACAACGCCTCATACGGAGACATCTCAATGCTCCTTTGGTAGCTATTGTTGTATGCAAATTCAGTCAACGGTAAGTAGTCTTCCCAACTACCCTCCCAGTCCAATACACACGCTCTCAACATGTCCTCCAATGTTCTGATCGTCCGTTCTGATTTCCCATCAGTCTGAGGACTATACGCTGTACTCATATACAACCGCGTCCCACACGCTTCCTGGAACTCTTTCCAGAACCTTGAAGTAAACTTCGGATCACGATCTGAAATGATACTCACTGGCACTCCATGCAACTTCACGATCTGATCAATATACATGTCCACCAACTTTGGTACTCCATCCGTCTTTTTCATTGCTAAGAAGTGAGCAGACTTGGTCAAACGATCCACAATGACCCATATCCCGTCATGCAACTTCCTAGTCTTAGGTAACCCCAGTACAAAGTCCATGGTGATCATGTCCCATTTTCATTCCGGCATTGGCAACGTTTGCAACAAACCACTCGGAAACTGATGCTCTGCCTTAACCAATTGGCATGTCTCACATCCGGCTACCCACTTAGCCACATCCCGTTTCATCCCAACCCAATGATAGTACCGTTTCAAATCCTGATACATCTTGGTCATTCCCGGATGAACAGAAAACCTTGACTTATGTGCCTCCTTAAGGATCTCATCCCTTAACTCCTTCACATCTGGAACACAGACCCGTCCGTTCACAACAATGGCCCCATTGTTTGAAGTCCGATATTCTGTCTTGTCATTCTGTGACACCTTTTTCAGATTCTCATCCTGCTCCTGAGCAATCCGAATTCACCAGCCTTCCAACAATTCCTTTCCACCACGTGTGTGCATCACCCTCCAAGTAGTGCACGGTAATGTCTCTCTTGTAACCCTGTGGACATCGGATAGACTCAAAATTCCGTTCCAGTCTCATCCTCCACTCATCTGCCTCAATCGGTGTAGAACCTCCAGCAAAGAACTTGGTTCCCAACCGCACCATGTGATCCAAAACCTTGAGGTAACTCGGAACCCTCTCCACTTGATCCGCTTCCTCCCCAATCACATCCGCGTGAACCCCCACCGGTGGTACTACATTTGGTGCTGCTGCAACCGCCGGAGCAGGAGCCAGCGCAGGTAGCCTAGCTAGTACATGTGCTAACATCCCAAGCACAGCCTCTAACCCCACTGGTGCTACATTCGCAGCAACCCTAGCTGCACCCGCAGCATTCCTAGCCACGTTCTCAGCGTCCGCAGCATTCCTTGCTGCTTCCACGGTTCTTCTGGTATCAACCATCTGCAAGTACACAATGCCAGTTAGCCGAAGCTAACTCAAAACGTGTTTCACAACACCACACAACAACTTACCGCGAGACCTTGGCAGTGAAGAATGGATCGGACCCCCTTAAACCCCAAACAAACAAACAACAGCAGTCACCAATATCAGTCCTAGAAGCGTTAAAACGCTCTGGTACCAACTTGTGGTAACCCAACCCGGTAAACCGTACCGCGGCTGTGTCCCACTACATCCTCTAAGTCCGTTTCTATACTTAGCCATATTTTTGAACTTTTTCCTTTATTCTTATTCTTTCTTATCAATACACAGCGGAATATAAAGCAACTCATTTCATTCATTTAGCTTTCATAAAACACTTAAACAGGATTCGGGGCTAACTTAAACAAATCACAATGGTTCACTAATGAATACAAACGATCATCTAGCAACCTAAATAGTCAAACACCAAAGCCATAATACAAAGCACAATGTCTTAAACATAATTAAAACCCAGTCCTGATCCATCCATATCCATCACTGCCGCCTGGTCTCGCCCCTTTACTACTTAGTACTTGCACACTCAAGATGAGAGGCATAAGTATTTCATAAATACTTAGTGAGTACGGTCATCCCGTAACACCTGGTCAGTACCAAACACGCAATCATACTTTCAGATTCAACATTCAACACAATCAATTCGCAATAGACATAACAATATCAAACGGCCATGAACATCTAGCCTAACCAACCAAGATCAATCCCTTTTTAAGAGTCATGTCTACTTCAGCGAGAATCCCACATCCCCTAAGCTAGTACATGATTCGGATTACCCTGAGGTTAGCTAAACAGCATATATGCCACGGTAAACTCCACAATATATCATAACATAAAGATTGCTTATCAGTTCTAAACACATAACATGAAAATCACACAATCAACATGCAAACATTTAAACCTAGCAATCCTATGGTCCTAGATCGGGTTCAACCTGCGAATTGTCCAGACTTAGCGCCTTTAGCTTTCTGAACTTTAAGAATAAGCATAAAACGCCCTCTTGCATTTATTTTACTGTTTCACATTACATTCATGAACCTGAACTCTTTAGTGTATTTTACTTACTCCATTGGGATTCGATAACCCCTTGTACTACAACTGCTTTGCTGTGCACTTGCAGTAGTTTTATTTTCTTAAAACTTCATGGTCAAAGAAGGCATAGTGTTGGGGCACAAGATTTCTGAGAAGGGGATAGAAGTGTACAAGGCCAAGATAGATGTGATGCTCCACTTAGAGTCTCCAAACTCAGTTAAAGGGATTATGAGCTTTTTGGGACATGCTGGCTTTTACAGGAGGTTCATCAAGGATTTCTCCAAGATAGCAAACCCACTAACAAGACTGCTGTGCAAGGAAACAGAGTTTGTCTTTAATGAAAAGTGCTTGCAGGCTTTCTTAACCCTCAAGAAGGCTCTTGTGAGTGCACCAATAGTCCATGAGCCTGATTGTGATCTCACTTTTGAGATCATCTGTGATGCAAATGACTATGCAGTTGGCGCAGTGTTGGGACAGAGAGTAAACAAGAAGCTTCCTGTTATATACTATGCTAGCAGGACTCTTGAAGATTATCAGACCAAGTATGCCACAACAGAGAAGGAGCTTATAGCAGTAGTCTTTGTATTTGAGAAGTTCAAGAGTTATCTGGTTGGATCTAAGGTGATAGTCTATACTGATCATGCTGCACTAAGGCATATCTATGCCAAGAAGGACACTAAACCGAGACTCCTCAGATGGATACTCCTCCTGTAGGAGTTTGATATGGAGATTGTAGACAAGAGTGGCATTGAAAATGGTGTAGCTGATCACCTCTCAAGGCTAAGGATTGATGAGTTTATCCCCATCAATGACATTCTATCAGAATAGCAATTGAATGCATTGACACTAAGGAAGGATAAGGTAATGAGTCTACAAGAGGAAAAGCTGCCTTGGTATGCTTATTTTGCCAATTACTTAGCATGTGGAGATGTCTTAACAAACCTTTATTCCTATCACAAGAAGAAGTTTTTCAAGGATGTATCTCACTACTATTGGGATGAGCCTTGCCTCTACAAGAAGGGAAGTGATGGGCTGTTTAGAAGATGCATAGCAGAAGAGGAAGTCAAAGACATTCAACACCACCGTCATGGGTCAGCCTATGGTGGCCACTTTGCTACTTTCATGACAACACAAAAGGTACTTTAAGCTCGGCTATGGTGGCCAACTTTGTTCAAAGATTCTCATACCTACATTTCATCTTGTGAAGCTTTCCAAAGGAAAGGAGCTATCAGCAAGAGAGATGAGATGCCCCTAAACCCATTTCTTGAAGTTGATGTGTTTGATGTTTGGAGCATAGACTTCATGAGACCATTTCCCTCTTCTTATGGGAACAAGTATATCATTGCGGCTGTGGATTATGTGTCAAAATGGGTGGAAGCAATAGCTAGTCCCACAAATGACGCCAAGGTTGTTCTTAAGTTCTTCAAGTCAATTATCTTCCCAAGGTTTGGTGTCCCAAGATGTGTTATAAGTGATGGAGGAATCCACTTTATTAACAAATTTTTTGAGAGCGTACACAAGAAGATTGGTGTCAAACATAAGGTTGCTACTCCTTACTATCCTCAAACCAGTGGTCAAGTGGGGGTATCTAACAGAGATATCAAGGCTATCTTGGAGAAAACTGTGGGGATAACAAGGAAAGACTACTCTCACAAGCTTGGTGATGCTCTTTGGGCATATAGGACATCCTTCAAGATACCGTTTGGAAGGTCACCATTCTCACTTCTATATGGTAAAGCCTGCCATCTTAGAACTGGAATATCAAGACTTTGTGGACAACAAGGCTGCTAAACTTTGATATTAAGACTGTCCAACAGAAGAGGCTTATCAACCTCCATGAGCTGGAAGAGAATCGCCTAAAAGCATTTGAAAGCTCCAAAAATTACAAGGGAAGGACCAAATCTATCTATTATAAGAAGAAAAGGCTAAGGACTTCAAGGATGGAGACAAGGTGTTGCTTTTCAACTCAAGGCTGAAGTTGTTACCAGGAAAACTAAAGTCCAAATGGACTGGACCTTTCAGGATCAAAAACGTGCTTCCCTATGGAGCTTTAACATTATTCACCATGGAAGGAGCAGATTACACAGTGAATGGGCACAGGCTGAAGCCATACATGGCAAGTGACACCCTTGGAGATGATACATATATTCATCTCCAAGAACCTCCAGCTGCCTAAGGAGGAAGTAAAGTTAAGCTTAGTGACTCTAAATAAGCGCTCTTAAGAGGTATTCCTATGTTATCCATGTATATATTATTTGCTTTTCTCATGTTTTTTTTTAATAATTTTAGTGTCCAAGAGTCTCTTTAAGCACCAGGTTGAGATCAGGAAAGAGAGGTCGAGTTACAAAGAAGGGAGAGCACGGAGAGGGTTAATATCAGACAACATATCGGTTTGCTTAGACCGGTACAGGTGATATCGAGCTATACATCGGGTTACTCAGATCGATAAAAAGCAGTGTAAAGACGATATCGACCTATGTACCGACCACACGAAGGTCAATACGCGGAGAGGACTGATGTATCGATCTGTGTATCGGGGAGCAGCCAAACGAATATGACTTCACTGACCACACACCGGACAGCGTACAGGACGACGTTCAGCCGATACGAGCAGAGGCAAAACGTACTGAGAGGCGTATCGACCTCACTTACCCGGTACAGTTCACATAAGAATGTATCGGCCAGCATATCGGGGCAGAAGAGACCGATACACCTTAACAAGTAGACGCCATGAAGATGTTTCAAGGAATACCGACCTATATATTGGGGTAGTCAGCCTGGTACGAGTCACCCATTAAAGTATCGATAACCATATAGATGTCCTAAGGGGTGTATCGACCACTGTACCAGGCACTTATCCTGATATCGGCCACGAAAACAGTTGTAAGTCTTCATAACTCATCAACCTTCACTCATATTGCACTGTCTTTCTTCCATACATCATTTATAATTGCTTAACCCTTCTTTATGACTTCCATTTCACAGAGGAGTGTGTATTTAAGTGTGGGGGAGGGTATTGCATTTAACATTGTGCTTTCTTTTCATATTTTCCCTTTTGCATAATTGAGTCTCATGCATATACTCATGCATCTACGGCATAGAAAATCCACGAAATTTTCAAATTTTTGGAACCAAAAAGAATTATTTAGGTGCATTGCATAATTAAGACTGACTCAAGATGCATTGTATGTAGTCTTGCACACATTTGCATAGGGTGTAATGATAATCACTTGTTAAGATTCCATGTTCAAAAATTGTATTTAATGCCTTGTTATTTGTTGTTAGGTTTCATAGTAGTGAGTTTGAAGTTAAGGCTGCACCTTTGTTTGAATTCTTGCATTGACACTCTCGGTTTATGCTGAAGCTTGCTGTGATTTGATTCCAGTTCTATCTATTAGAACCTTAATCCTTAATCTCAATTATCTTTTTTGTGCATTGAAAGTGATTACATGGATACCCATATATATACTTGGATTATCTTCTTCCTTCTTACCACTCTTGTTAATCCAAGTAGCTGATCCTCATCATTAAGGCACATTTATCCACACCTTAAACCAATCCTTCCTTCTAAACCCAAACACTATTGTGAGAGTTTGTGAGGCCTTGCATTGCATTTTTCTATTCTATCTTGTCAAAAAGTGTTAGGATCAAGGCTGGCAAGGAGGAGCTCTCTTGTAGATACCAGTTTTCATTTTGAACTTGGTACTAGGTTAGGAGATTTGGAAAGCGTAGTGTTAAGTGGTTTAAGCTTTGATAGTTTGGATCTTTTGAGGAAAGAAGAAGAGTGGATATGGTGATGTGAAGAATATGATAATGTGGAGAAGATAAATCAGTTTTGTGGTGAAGTGACAAAAAAGAAAGCTCCAAGTTTCAAAGAAGAAAAGGTGCCTCATTAACAAGCTAAGAAAGGTCATCCAAAAGGAGAAAAATCTGACCAAGCAACCCACCAAAAGGGTGATGAAGAAAGCGCTTATACAACAAAGAAGAGCAAGTTCTAAAAAGAAGTCAACCACACAAGCTAAAGAAAAAGAAGCTTCCCCCACGCATGAAGAAAAAGGAGATCACAAGTGCTTTGGGAAAGGGTAGATTTAGGGGTTTCAGTTGGGACTTAGACTTCATTAGGATTATCTTTGGGTAAAATGGGTAGAAAAGAGCTTTTACTTGCATGCATAAGTTAGCTTTTACCTTTAGCGTTTTGCCTAAGATAAAGTCTTTTCATTTGACTGATCCCTTGATTCTTTGAACCCATTTTGCATGAGATCATTTTCATCTCATAACCATGTCCCTTAGAACAAATGTTTACACTTGATTTGCACAAACTTTATCCATTGGTTACTGATTAATGAATGTTCAAGAGTTGGTTGATTTGAATGCTTGTGTAGGCTGAGCTAGAGGACAAGAAAAAGCAAGTGTGGGAGAGTTGATATACTCTATATTTACTCCATTATATGCATACATTTAGCATTAGTCTCAGCATTTAAACACCATTTCTTGCATGTTCTTGTCCTATTTGCATCCATTTAAGACTTAGAGTATAGTTAGGAGTTGCATTGCATGTTTTGTGCATTTTAAGCATTTGGCAAGTGCAATGGAAGAGTTTAATTACTGAGAGGAGTTTTGGAAGTGATCAAAGGGAGGAACGAGGGCGAGAAGGCCTCATATCGAGCAGCGTATCGAGCTACTCAGATCGATGCATCATCTTCAGGATACTTGTACCGGACTACATATCGACTGGAAGCAAGCCGATACACTGGCAATGCCAAAACATATCGAGGACCGTATCGAGATGCTACCTTGGTATGCCTTAATTCCAGATGATTGTACAGACCAGCGCATCGACCAGGCATAGTCGATACAACCTTCGGCCGAGCCAATATTGAGCTACCTCTGAACCAGCCTTTTTCCTATTTATTCACGGTTTACTAAGGGTTTTCCTAAGATACTATACATAAGTAATGACCCAAGTTTTGGGGATCATCTTCTTTTCATCTTTTGTCCTTTAGATAATAGCTCTATCTTTTGTATATATCTTTGAAAACTTGAATTTATATCTTTGAATCTTACTCTTTTTAATCAAAGTTTGTGTTACCTTTCTCCTAATCCATAATAGTCATCTTCCTTTGTTTTCATTCATGGCTAAAACCATGTTTAGTGAGTCATTTGTTTAGGATTTGAGATGAGAGAGATTAAAGGGGATTTGAAGCTTGATTAGTTAATGCTCAGTTGTTAATCTTTTTGTTCCTTCTTATTGATGTGTTTAATGCTAGATTAGCCCTTGCTAAGTTGATCTAGATTTTAGGGTTCTCCTGCGCCTAATAAGTGTTTGATGAATTGCCTGAATGTGTCAAGTAAGAGATTTTCTTATCTTAGCCTAATAAATTAGCTGTCTAAGGAGTAGATTGACAATATAGAATTGGATTGGTTGCTTGTAATGCTTGTTGATCATTTTTTCACTAATGAGAGTTAGTTCTTGGATGAATGTTCTTGCAAAGTGATTAGTACTCAAGAAATTAGGCTAGTTATAACTGTGAATTATATGCCTAGGAATAGCTTGTTGTGGATTTGTGAGCATCACTAGTTAAGTTCAGAATCTCCTTTGGTCAGTAACCTCATCTTAAGTCTCTTTTGTCTTTTGCTTGTCTAAATTCGAAATTGCTCTTTTGTTTAGCTATTCCAAGTTAATTGCTTAAGTTTGATCACTACTTATCCTTGATTTGGCTTGACTTGAGTAATCTATTGCATTCTTGGTGTCTTACATTATCCATTATGGATTGACAGTCACATACTACAATGATATGAGTATATATGAGAACTGAAATAGGACAAACTCCTACATAAAGTAACGACGATTGCCTTGCATAAGTGTTAAAGTTCGAAATTGTATTCAATGCCCCACTTATTAATTGTTTGATGCTTTTGAACTAGTTTAACTGAAGGTTGAGCCTCATTTGGAATTCTTTGCATTGTCATTCTTGTCTAGTTAAAGCTTGCATGAAATTATTTCCATCCTTATTTATTTGAATTATAATCTTAACTTATTAATTATCATGTCTTGTGTACTGAAAAGTATTTTTCATGGATACTCATATACATACTTTGGCTTTCTTTTTCCTTTTTACCACTCTTGCTAGTCCAAGTAGAACTCCTCGCCCTTAACCATAACATTCTTTCAAACCATTGAATTATTTTGAGTGAGATTGAAAAGCTTTTTTCCATAGATGAGCATAGTAAAAAAGTGTTGGGATTCAGAACTACGTTAGAATGACTTCCATGTAGAACTAGCTCTACATTTTGAGGTAGATTAGGCTAGTATTATGGGTTTATAAGGGATGGGTTTTATTTTATGTGTTTCAAGAGAAATAAAGAACAAAAGAAAGCAAAGGAGAAGGAGTTCAATACAAGTTATATTGGGAGTGTTGGCTAAGTGAATCAAGGAGGGCTAAGTACAAAGAAGAATGGTGCAAAACAAAGTTCAAAACACATCCAAATGATGAGAAGCACCAGTAAAAATAAAGAAGAGCCCATAAAATCAAAGAAGCCAACCAACCAAGAAGATTCAAAGAGGAAGATGCATTCTCAAAGAAGCTCAAATTGAAAGGAAGAATGGTGATATCAAAGAAACAAAAATGATTCAAGGAAAGGATAAAATAGGATATGTTTTTGGA
Source organism: Thlaspi arvense (assembly GCA_911865555.2). Taxonomy (NCBI): domain Eukaryota; kingdom Viridiplantae; phylum Streptophyta; class Magnoliopsida; order Brassicales; family Brassicaceae; genus Thlaspi; species Thlaspi arvense. Next base: position 31,061,737 of record OU466859.2, on the reverse strand, counting down.
AAGAAAAGTAAGAGTTTAAGATCATTTAAGGGACTTCGGCAGATGGAAGTATACCTTTGCAAGCATAAGTTGTTCTTTACCCCTAGCATTTTACCAAAGCTTATTCTATATTCATGAGAGATCCCTTGCATTTTCATGACACAGTTCAAATTTGATGAGATAATTTTAGTCTGATAGCCTTACCCTTAGCCAAATAAAAGAACTTGATTTGTATAAGCATGATTCACATAGTTATACTTACTTGAATGTTAAAAAGATTGATTAATGTGATTGCTTGTGTAGGCTAAGACTTAAGTGCTTGTAATTGCTTGTGATGAATGTGGCTAGATTCTTTAGAGTACCAAAAAATCATATGCATCGTGGAATTGTTAACTTGGACATTGAACTCATTTCCTACTTTGACATTTTAGGCTATAAACCCCCATTTTCAAACTTCATTCCCTTGCTTGTCCTCCTTTGCTTGAGGGCAAGCAAAAGGCAGGTGTCGGAGTGTTGCTAGCTTGCATAATTATATCATTTTAGGCTTCATTTATTATAATTTTTTATATCATATCATCAATTTTGTAGTCCAAAGTGTCTCATTTACATTCATAATAAACTTAGTGTTCATTAGGATTAAGAATACATATACTCTCGCATTTGCAGTGTATTTCGGATCTTTATGAGGCTAAGGATGATACTTGGAGAGTTGAGGATCAAGCTGAGTCAAGGAGGAGCACTCAAAGGAGCTGAAGAAGTTTATGTGGTTTGTATCAGAGGTGGCGTATCGAGAGTCTGGCAGACATCAGTTGGCATATCGGGTGCAACACGACATTAGGATTAAGCGATAAAACGGTATTCTGGAGGCTCCCAGTATCGGGCACTTATGCCAAGCAACAGGCTGATACCATGATGAAGAAAGTCTGTATCGAGGTCCAGTATCGAGTACCAGGCCAACATCAACCCCCTTCCCAAGCAGATTTCACATTGGTCAACTCTCGGATTTTAAACTTTGACCGAGTTGACTAAGCTTTGACCCTTGACTATTTAAGCCAAAAAACATTTTCTTATTATCAGATTATGCTTTATTATCTCTTATCTTATTTTTCAGCAATAACCTTATCTGTTATCTCTCTCTCCTGTTCTTGAGGAATTTCCCAGTTTTTGGTATTTGATAGTAACAACTTGAGTTTTTAATATATTTTTGCATTTCTAGTAGCTTATCTTCTATATATTGCTTATAATCCTTATTTCTTGCAACCTTTGCTTAGTATTTGATAGATCAACCATGATTTGTGAGTAGTCTTTTCTGGGTTTCAGGATGGGTTAGATTTAGGATGATCTAAGGCTAATAACTTGGTGTTTAGGGTGTAGATGATGTTAGATCATTCACTATTGGGTGTTCTTAATGCTTGAATCTTACCGATCATTTGATTTTCAATTCTAGGGTTTCTATTAGTGGATTTGCTTATTTTTACACTTGAGAATGGATGACTAGAGAGCTTATTGGCTTAATAGGTCTGTTTCTTCATGCTTTATTGTATCCTCATCACTAATGATAATTAGATCTTGGTTAGGTTGCTTTCAGAGGAATCATTTTCATGAGAGGGGATTGATTTACATGTTTATATGGTAATGGATCATGCATTTATTGATTGTATGAACATCTTGTTTGAGGCCAAGGATCAATCTATGTCAATTATCCCATCGTATAACCCTGCTTGTTAAATCCGAATTTGCCCTGTCTGCCTGCTCTGTTTTGCTCTGTTATTTACTCTGTTCTTGATTAGTTAAAGAGTTATGATCACTTGCTTTGAATCATTGCTCATTGTCCTGTTTTATTTTGGTAAGCACTTAGGGTGTTAGATTCTTAAACAACATTTCCTTCCCTGGTTTAGATTACAAATAAACATGCATTCTCTCTGATTCATCCTCCCCAATTGGATTGATAACCTTATGTGCTTGGCTTAGAGTAAAGAACATCATGCATTCTCTTTGACTTTTCCCCAATTGGATTAGACAAAGAACCTTGAGCTATACTACAACTGTCTATGAAGGGTTTTTAATTGCAAATCGATAGAAAATACTTATAAGTGTTCCATTTGCCTCATTAAAACCTTTCCTGAAAAACCCATTAGGACCAAAGAAAAAGAGTACAAATGATCTAAGGCTAATAACTTGGTGTTTAGGGTGTAGAGGATGTTAGATCATTTACTATTGGGTGTTCTTAATGCTTGAATCTTACCGGTCATTTGATTTTCAATTCTAGGGTTTCTCTTAGTGGATTTGCTTATTTTTACACTTGAGAATGGATGACTAGGGAGCTTATTGGCTTAATAGGTCTGTTTCTTCATGCTTTATTGTATCCTCATCACTAATGATAATTAGATCTTGGTTAGGTTGCTTTCAGAGGAATCATTTTCATGAGAGGGGATTGATTTACATGTTTAAAGTTATATGGTAATGGATCATGCATTTATTGATTGTTTGAACATCTTGTTTGAGGCCAAGGATCAATCTATGTCAATTATCCCATCGTATAACCCTGCTTGTTAAATCCGAATTTGCCCTGTCTACCTGCTCTGTTTTGCTCTGTTATTTACTCTGTTCTTGATTAGTTAAAGAGTTATGATCACTTGCTTTGAATCATTACTCATTGTCCTGTTTTATTTTGGTAAGCACTTAGGGTGTTAGATTCTTAAACAACATTTCCTTCCCTGGTTTAGATTACAAATAAACATGCATTCTCTCTGATTCATCCTCCCCAATTGGATTGATAACCTTATGTGCTTGGCTTAGAGTAAAGAACATCATGCATTCTCTTTGACTTTTCCCCAATTGGATTAGACAAAGAACCTTAATCTATACTACAACTGTCTATGAAGGGTTTTTAATTGCAAATCCATAGAAAATACTTATAAGTGTTCCATTTGCCTCATTAAAACCTTTCCTGAAAAATCCATTAGGACCAAAGAAAAAGAGTACAAATGATCACAAACCCATTGGGACAAAAGAAAAAGAGTACAAATGATCACAAACCCATTAGTTATCTTCTTGGACTTGTCTTGATAACAAAGTAGGTAGAATCAAGTCTTCTCCAATCCTATCCTCGTAATCTTGAGGTGTAAATATTTGATTTGATAGACCTCCAATTCCATTCCGAAAAAGAATGAGCAGATGAGCCAAAGTGGGTTGGACTTGATAAAGTTCCTCTCTAAATGATTTAAGAATGTCTTCCTTGTTCAAACTTGCTTGAATAATCCCATAAAGTGCATCTCAAAACTCCTTGGCTCTTGCCCTCATCCTTGATCCTTCAGGTTTAAGCAGTATATGCTGGTTGAAGCTCTGTTTCTTTAGGTTTAAGCATAAATTCCTCAAGTCCAAGCTTAGCTCCTACTTGGTCATCCTTGTTTCTTCCCATTGTCGCATCATACTCCTCCTCTTGAAAAAGATTTTTCCTCAAATCTGTTTTATCTGCAGCAAAAGAAACTAAGTCAGACACATTGAATCTTGATCTCTCATTATACTTACCTTGCAAATTAGTCTGATTGGCATTATCATTGATTTTCTTCAAGACCCTGAATGGACACTTGATCCTTGCCATCACTTTGGTTTCTTTTTGTCTTGATCATGTTTTTCCTTCATATGAACTAAAACCAAATCACCAGGTTCAAAGATCACTCTGCATCGCCTCTCACTTGCTTGCTTTTGGTACTCTTTGTTTCTTCTAGGCTCCAAGCATTCATAGTTACAATGAACAACAAAATCCATAAGCCACAAGTGCAGCCACAATTTTTGGTGTATGAACTTTCATATCCTCAGCTTCTTTATTCTGTGCACTTTCATCAAAGACTAGAAACACAAAATTATATGTGCAATAGATAGATATTTTGACATTAATAATCCACTTTCCTTCTCATAGAACAACTAAAACAAGTTTCAAATGTTTGACATGTTCATTTAAGTGCTTGCTATATATCAGAATATCATCAAGATAGACAACAAGAAGAATGTCAATGGATGATCCCAAAATATTGAATGGATTCAAAACACTGAGTGGATTCAAAACATGACTCAATAATCTCATCAAAACGCCAGGTTCATTAGTCAAAAGACATCACTAACCAATCATGTAAACCATGTTTTGCTTAAGAACAGTTTTCCACTCATCACTATTTTTCATTTGAGTCATATGATAACCATTCCTCAGATTAATCTTAGAAAACATACATGAAACATGGAACTTATCAAGCATACCATCCAATAGAGTCATGGAATGTTGATACTTTACTTGGATGTTTTTGATGGCTCGACAATCATTGTACATCCTCCAAGTTCCATGCTTACCAGGAACTATCAAAATAAGAACAACACATGGACTCATGCGCTCTTTGATGTACCTTTTCTCCATTAGTTCACCAACTTTCCTCTTAGGCTTCTTTGATTCCTTTGGTTTTGTTCTATTGGATGGGATGTTAGAAATGGAAGCTCCTGGTACAAAGTCAAACTGATATTCATTCCTACGATTGCTGGTAATCCATTATATGAATATTCTAGAAAGACTTTATTTGGATCCTGCAACAATTAAACAACAAAACTAAACCAAATTGGTTCATGATCATTAGAGTTAAAAAGAGGTTTTTTAAATAAAGCTTTCTCAATCTCACAAGATCTCTCAAAGAAATTTGTGTGTTTCCTCATGGGTTTGCTCTCACAGGTCTTTTCTGAGTTTTTCCCTAAATCTCTCTCTTTTTGGTAGTAAGTGTTTAGGGGGTCTCTCAAAGCTTGTTGTTTCTCCTATTGTTTCAGTAGCAACTGATCTTTATCAACCTCTTTTGGCATCAAAGTAACAAGAGTAATGCTTCTGCCTTTGTATCCAAATGTGTGCTTGCTGGTAAAACCATCATGATGCACCTTATGATCGAATTGCCAAGTTTTCCCAAACAGTAATTGATCTGTTTGCATTACTGCTTCATCAAATAGCACATCGTCTTCATACTTTCCCATGCAGAACAAAATCTGAACCTGTCTTGTATCCTTCACTCCACCACTATCATTCAACCATAATAGTTTGTATTGCTTTAGATGATTCTCGTTTTTCAAACCCAAGTTTTCTACCAATGTAGTACTTGCCACGTTTGTACAGCTCTCTCCAGTAGTGACCATACTACACACCTTAATCTGATCATGTCATCTAGTAATGAGTGGATTCTCATGCTTGATGCAAGACACTAAGAATGCATTAGATCATATAATTCAAGCAAGCATAATTTGGTGATTCAAACTATGAAACTAAAAGAGACATCAAATAAGCAAGAGCAAGTATAATGAACAGAGAAACTAAGGCAAGTCCGAATTCAAACAATCAAAGACTAGTAGGCTTGAGATGAGGTTATTGATCAATGGAGATTCTTGGCTAAACAAGTGATGCTTACAAACCCACAACAACCTATTCCTAGGGATATAATTAACAACTATAACTAGCTGAATTCCTTTACACTAATCACTTTGCTAAGCACATAATCAAGATAAATTACTTTACTGAAACACATGATCAGCAAGCATTATAAGCATTAATCCAATTATATATTGCCAATCTACTCCTTAGACAGCTAATTCCTTACGCTAAGATAAAAGAATCTCTTACTTGACTCATTCAGGCATTTCATCAAACACTTATCAGGCATAAGAGAACCCTAGGATCTAGATCAACTTAGAAAGGGCTAATCTAGCATTAAACACAATCAATAAGAAGGAACAATCATATTAAGCACCAAGCAATCACTAATCTAATCTTAAATCTCCTATCTCTATCTTATCTCAAATCCTAAGATAACTACTCACTAATCATGATCTTAATTATAGCCTAAAGCAAAGGAGAATGACAAATCATAATTAGAAAGGAGATAAAAACCAACTTTGATTGAAAGAACAAGATTCAACAAGAGATTACAAGAAAAACTAAGAGAAATTCAAGGCGGAAAAATATTATCCAAAGGGTAAAAGATGATAAGAAGATAGATCCCAACAATTGGGTCTTAACATATTTATAGTGTTTCAGAAAATTCCTTAATAACCCAGGAATAAATCAGAAATTTCTTAATTCGGAGGGGGTGTATCGAGGTGTACTGGTCGATACAGTGGTCGATATTGGCTTCCTTCTGGTTGCAAAGGGTGTTACTGGAATCCCTGTATCTTTCGGACCACAAACCAGAATAACTTGATTCAACCTCCATTGGAAAGCTAATTCTGATCCTCTTCAACTTCTAGGAAGGCTGGTAAGGCTGAATCGCACCACAAGACCTTGGTTTTACTCATACATTTCGTATCGACCCTGCATTTTGTACAACTTCCTGGTATGCAGATCGATACAATCGCCCTTTAGTTAAGGCATATCGGCCTGTATTCCTCGATACTCTGCTCGGTACGTGTCATGTGGCTTGTGTATTGACCAGAATAGCTCGATATGCAAGTCGGTACGCCCTTGGACTTGCATATCGGGCAGCTTGCTCGGTACACTCCTCGGTACGGCCAGTTATCTCCGTAGCAGTTTCACGAAAAGCTCGATAACTCTTCAATCGTATATCGGATCGAACTGAAACCAAGTCCATTCAAAAGCTTACACAAAGATAGACAATTTTTATGTAGAGTTCTGAAGCTGCCTAAGGTGGAAGAAAAGTCAAGCTTAGTGACTCTAAACAAGCGCTCTTGGGAGGTATTCCCACGTTATCCCTGTATATATTATTTGCTTTTCTCATGTTTTTCTTGTTTATTTTAGTGTCCAAGAGTCATTTTAGGCACCAGGTTTGAGATCAGGAAAGAGAGGTCGAGTTACAAAGAAGGGAGAGCACGGAGATGGGTAATATCAGACAGCATATCGGTTTGCTCAGGCCGGTACATTTGATATCGAGCTATACATCGGGTTACTCTGCCAGATAAAAAGCAGTGTAAAGACTATATCGACCTATGTATCGACCACACCAAGGTCGATACGCGGAGAGGCTTGACGTATCGATCTGTGTATCGTGGAGCAGCCAAACTTCTAGGAAAGCTAATTCTGATCCTCTTCAACTTCTAGGAAGGCTGGTAAGGCTGAATCGCACCACAAGACCTTCGTTTTGACTCATACATTTCGTATCGACCCTGCATTTTGTACAACTTCCTGGTATGCAGATTGATACAATCGCCCTTTAGTTAAGGCATATCGGCCTGTATTCCTCGATACTCTGCTCAGTACGTGTCATGTGGCTTGTGTATCGACCAGAATAGCTCGATACGCAAGTCGGTACGCCCTTGGACTTGCATATCGGGCAGCTTGCTCGGTACACTCCTCGGTACGGCCAGTTATCTCCGTAGCGGTTTCACAAAAAGCTCGATAACTCTTCAATCGTATATCGGATCGAACTGAAACCAAGTCCATTCAAAAGCTAACGCAAAGATAGACTATTTTTATGTAGAGTTCTGAAGCTGCCTAAGGTGGAAGAAAAGTCAAGCTTAGTGACTCTAAACAAGCGCTCTTGGGAGGTATTCCCACGTTATCCCTGTATATATTATTTGCTTTTCTCATGTTTTTCTTGTTTATTTTAGTGTCCAAGAGTCATTTTAGGCACCAGGTTTGAGATCAGGAAAGAGAGGTCGAGTTACAAAGAAGGGAGAGCACGGAGATGGGTAATATCAGACAGCATATCGGTTTGCTCAGGCCGGTACATTTGATATCGAGCTATACATCGGGTTACTCTGCCCGATAAAAAGCAGTGTAAAGACTATATCGACCTATGTACCGACCACACCAAGGTCGATACGCGGAGAGGCTTGACGTATCGATCTGTGTATCGTGGAGCAGCCAAACGGATATGACTTCAGTGATCACCTACCGGACTGCGTACCGGATGACGTTAAGCCATACGAGCACAGGCAAAGTATACTGGGAGGCGTATCTACCTCACTTACCCGGTACACTTCACATAAGCATGTATCGGCCAGCATAACGTGGCAGAAGAGACCGATACACCTTAACAAGTAGACGTCATGAAGATGTTTCAAGGAATACCGACCTATATATCAGGGTAGTCAACCCGGTAAGAGTCACCCATTAGAGTATCGATCAACATATAGATGTCCCACAATGATACCCGCCACCTCAGGGGTGTATCGACCACTGTATTGGGCACTTATCCTGACATCGGCCACGAAAACAGTTGTAAGTCTTCATAACTCATCAACCTTCACTCCTCTTGCACTGTATTTCTTCCATGCATCATTTATAATTGCTTAACCCTTCTCTATGACTTCTATTTCACAGAGAACTGTGTAATTTAAGTGTGGGGGAGGGTATTGCATTTGACATTGTGCTTTTTTTTCTTATTTTCCCTTTTGCATACTTGAGTCTCATGCATACACTCATGTATCTATGGCATAGAAAATCCATGAAATTTTCTATTTTTTGGAACCAAAAAGAATTATTTAGGTGCATTTGCATAATTAAGATTGACTAGAGATTGCATTGCATGTAGTCTTGCACACATTTGAATAGGGAGTAATGATAATCACTAGTTAAGATGTCCATGTTAAAAAGATGATAAGTAGATAGATCCCAACAATTGGGTCTTAACATATTTATCATTTTTTAAAAAAATCCTTAATAAACCAGGAATAAATCAGAAATTGCTTAATTCGGAGGAGGTGTATCGAGGTGTACTGGTCGATACACTGGTCGATATTGGCTTCCTTCTCGTTGCGAAGGGTGTTACTGGAATCGCCTTAACTTTCGGATCAAGAACCGAAATGACTTGATTCAACCTCCATTGGAAAGCTAATTCGATCCTCTTCATCTTCTAGAAAATGCTGCTAAGGCTGAATCGCACCACAAGACCTTCGTTTTGACTCTTACATTTCATATCAACCCTGCATTCTTACTCCTTCCTGGTATGCTGATCGATACAATCGCCCTTTAGTTAAGGCATATCGACCTGTATTCCTCGATACTCTGCTCATTACGTGTCTTGTGGCTGGTGTATCAACCAATATAGGTCGATATGCAAGTCGGTACGCCCTTAGACTTGCATATCAGGCAGCTTGCTCGGTACACACAGTACGACCAGTTGTCTCTGTAGCGGTTTCACAAAAAGCTCGATAACTCTTCAATCGTATATCGGATCGACCTGAAACATAGTCCATTCAAAAGCTAACGCACAGAGTGACAATTTATATGTATAGTTCGAAGCTGAATCTGAGAGTAAGCCATTCATCCAGGCTGATCTTCGGTGATGTGATTTCCAGGATGGTTTGTACTGGGCTGGCATGCTCGGTATGCACCTCGATATGCCTCCATATCGACCAACCTTGATCAGTATGCAGCTCGAGATGGCTCCTAGATCATTGATTCTTCTTTACATTGCTTTGGCTTGACCCCTTGATCCTTTTAGAGCTCCTTATAGCCTCCAAACACTTCAAACGTATCTTTCAAGTACTCCATATGGACCAAATATGCTATGTAACTTCTAAACTTACTCAAGGTTCTAAATGGATGCAAATGGGACAAGAACAAGTTAAAAATGCATGCATAAAGACTAAAAACTAGTTTTAAATGTATGTTAAAATGGTATAAATATAGGGTATATCAATGATGCACGTTCTTCTCTACTCTAGCTTGCATGCTCAATGATCTCCTTGAAACCAACAAGACTCTTTTGGCAGAAAGTTCCTCTAAATCTGACAACTTAAAAACAGAAACTACTTCTTCTTCAGTTTCTAGCTCTCCATAATCTTTAAGTACCATTGTCATCTGCTCAGGACTCTCATAAGAATCATCACCCCTGTCATGGCACTTAATGTATTAACAATGACTGTTACATACATTAGAAGACTCAGCTTTACCTCTGACTTCATGGCTAGTAGTAGATGGCTTCGACTCATTCTTTGCTGTAGGGCTGTCTTCTCCTTCTTAGAACAACTCAGCTTCATGGGAGATGAACTCAATCCTCGAGTCTGACGTGTAGAATGCTCCCTCTTGGGTTTCTTCAATAGCTCAATATAGTTTTGATAATCAAACTTGAGCTCATTCCTTTTTCCCCTTTCAAGATATGCATCTTAATCATTTTTTTCCTCTAGAAAGATGGAATCTTCAACTTAATACCATTTGAGTTGCCAGAAGCTTGATCCTCTCCTTCTGTAACATGTTGTGGTCTCCTATGATTCTATCTTGATGAATGACTATTACCGCTGGAATATTCAACTCCTTCAGTATCCCTTGGTTGATCTTCTTCTCTCCTAATAGACAAATGTCGTGGCTGGCTCTATTGTGTCTGATTCAACCTCTCATGGAAACCATTCATTCCGGTTCCGAACATCGTTTGCATTTTGTTTAGAAAAGTTTGCATTTAAAGATTTGGGACCTCAAGACTTCCTTCTACATGAGTAGTTTCGCCTTTGTTACACATGATTTTTCTTTGCAAAATTCAACTAACAGATTAAAAGTAAAAGTCCTCACAATTGTTTCTCTCAAGTGTTTCTGTCACAAAGGTGTTTCACTCAATCAAATGTTATTCAGTGAATTCTCAAAGTTCTAATAGAACTAACAATCAAACCCCAATATGTTTCTCTCAAGAATCAACTAGAAAAATCAAGTAAAGAATAGAAAGAAGAGAAAAAATAGAAAGAAAGATCGAAAGTTTAAGAACTTGAATAGTCAAATTGACCAGCCTGGTTGTTTTACTGTTCTTTTGATTTTTTTTCGTTCTTTTTTTCTCCTTTTCCTTGGATCTTTTTTTTTTTCTGGTTCAACTAGTGATTACATCAGATAGAAAGAAAAGAATGTGAAAAGTTGTGAAGATGAATAGATGAGAAGATGAAGAGGTGAACTATGAAAAGATGAGAAGATGAACAGAATGATAGAATACCGAACTTTTTGCGTAAAGGTCTGATACATAATGCTACAATCGTCCAAGATCTACACTCTAAAGTTAGTAGGGATAATCCTTGAATCGAATGGAAGCGGAAACATCAAAGGAAACGGTGGTGGACTCTTAGAAAGGTGATGCAAGTAGCTCTAATAGTGAATATATTAAACCCACCACCTCATACTAACTTATACCACAAAAAACTAACCTCAGTTTGTAGAATGACCACACAAGTGTGATGAAGAACACTTGATAAACCAGTTTGATTCCCTGGATATGACACATTAAGATAGATTGAAATCTTTACATTGAACAAAGAGAATCACTCTCAAAATTTTTAATGAAAAAGGTGGATATCATAGAAAATGAACTTACAAGAGTTTACATAGAAAATAGAATGAGTAGGGAAAAAGCCAAACTCGTGGTCAAAGCAACAAATAACAAAGACAAGAAATAAAACTAAGTTTGAATAACTCTTGAACTGTAAAAGTGACCTTTGAACTGATTTTGTGCATGCCACTTCAAGTAGTCGTCCCTTTGCACAAATTGGTCTTGCTTAAGTGAATGAGCTTAGTAACTTTGTGATCCATTTGCCTCATTGATGTCTCTTATATTTGCACCATTTAGGACTACATTTAGTACATATTTTGGTCTCTTCTTGCATGTTTTCCAAATCATTTGTTTTATTTTCATTATCTTCGAGAGATGGTACCGGGCGCCACCTCGGGCATAGTGATGTACTCATATTTTAGCATGTTTTAGGTTGCATTTAGTTCATGATTTGGTTCTTATCATGCATTCATTTATCATATTTTGTCACATATGCATTCATATTAGACATAATAGGTTTTAGGTTCGACATTGCATGTTTTGCATTGCTTGGATGTTTTTCAGATCTAAATGGAGCTATGGAGGACATTTGGAAAATGGTGAATGATGTGGACATGAAGAACCAAGCATAATGGCCAAGATGATGGGTTTTAGGCTGCACCAAAGTCCTGTATCGACCGCAGCTGAAGAGAAGCTTGTCTGGTATACATGTCGATATGAATGTATGGGTCCGGACAAAGGTCTTCCGGTGCGATTCAGCCTCTGCGTCCTTCATAGAAGTTGAAGACGATCAAATTATCTTTCTAACTGAGGGTGAATCAAGACAATCCAGTAGGTGGTTCAAACGATACAGTGCTTCCATCTTCACATTCCGCAACTAGAAGTTTGTACCAAGCAGTGTATCGGTCAAGATTTCCTTCCTTCTGCCCGATATGCCTTAATCCGGGAGCCAACTTTGACCATCTTAAAGTCCTTTATTTTTGTCTCCGAAGGATATTTTTGGGATGTTCCCTATAAATAGATAAACCTAGATCTATTTTCTCTTATCCTTTCTCTTCCCCAAAGCTTTGTATTGGTTTTTCAAAGAACTAGAACAATCCCTTTGTGGGATGAGATTGGATCACTTGTGTAAACCTTTGTTTATGTTTTCTTCTTCTAATCCTAAGTCTTTAATCTTTTTAGTCTTGCTTTCCATTTTTTCTTGCTTCTATTAATTTCGAATTTCTTTTCTTGATTCTTTTTGGGGGTTCTTGGTTTTAAAGAACAAAAGTGTTTTCAATGATTGTTTAAGGTGTTAAAATGTTAGATCTTTGATTATCTCTTCTTGTTTGATTGTTATTAATGCCTAGTACCTCTTTGTTGGATAATTAAATCTTAAGCTTTTTAGTATTACACTGAGGGTGTTTGCTAAAATGCTTGAAAGAATTTATGGTTGATGTCATGTCTTGCATAGCTTGTGCTTAAATACTTCGTACCACATTGATGGGAAATTGCCCTTTAGGCACTGGTTATGCATGAGAATGTGAGTTAGTGTTAGTTCTATTGCACAAGAGATTAGTAAACCAAACCTAAAAGATTATATGTCTAGCATGCTTTTTGGCTCTATGGATGATGAGATTTAAGGCTTGCTTATCATAGATACACCCCTAACCATGGGTTTGAAATGTGATAAGTCAAAGGGATTTGTATCCAAGAGATTGGACTAGTCTATATTAATAGTCTTTGTCTAGATATTCATGCATTGATTATTTTTTTTCAACTTGATCATGAATTAGATTCCCCGTGTTAATCATTTACTCTTGAATCTCTGTTTTCCAGTTGCATTTCTAGTTTTAGGTTGGTAGATTACATTTCCCTTTAATATGTTTAGGCCTAGCTTAGCACGTTTTCTGCATCTTGATTGTTCCTTAGCCAATAGATTGGATAAATAACTTCTTGTACTTGAATAACATGATTTTAAACTTGAGGAATTGAGTCACAAGACATAAAAATTCTTGTATCAATTTGGCTGTATATCGAGCTGTATATTGGGGTAGCTAGGTCGATATGTCTACATGGTTTTGCTCAGTATGGACGAAAGTGTTGCTTTCAAGGGAGTGGAGGAATTCTTCTTTAACATCCACCATTCAAAACCAATCCTTGTAGGACTTCAACTCCTCTTCCATTCCAAGACCTTGAGGTATACTCCAATACCTTTGCATTTTTCTTATTTTCCTCTTCTCTTAATTTTTGAATTGTTTCTTCAATATTGCCTCCTCTTGCATTTTTATTACACAGTGGATAACACAAGGACTGTGTAATTTATGTGTGGGGGAGGGTTTGATACTAACAATTATCTTTCAAATTTTAGCATACACTTCTTGCATATCACTCATATTTGCAAAAATTTGAATAATTTGAAAAACAAAAGTTTCTAAATATATGTGAATATTTAGTTGCATCTTGCATTTTAGGATTTCATTTAGTTGCATTTGCATTTAGGTTTCATGCATTTAAATTGAGAGCATAATTTTTCTTTTGAAAGATGTTAATTTTTGAAATCATTTCATTGCCTAATTTTTTAGTTCTTTGATAATATGGTCTTTGCTTGATACTCTTGTTTTGATGAAGCTTGTATGATCTAAATTGAGTTTCTATCAACTAGAACCATAATTTGAATTGATAATTATCATGTCTTATGCATTGAAAGTGTTTTCATGGATATCATACACATACTTGGGCTTTCTTTTTCCCTTCTTTTGTCCTTCCTTGCTAGTCCAAGTAGATTTCCTCTCCCTTAACCATAACCTTCCTTCAAACCAATTAATCTTTAGTGAGAGATTGTAAGGTCTTTTTCTATGAATGATCTTAGTAAAAAGTGTTGAGATTTAAAACTACATTGGAAAGACTTCCTTGTAGAACTAGCTCAGCATTTATGAGCTAGATTAGTTTAGGATTATGGGTTTAAGAGGGTGGTTTTTGATTTTCGGTTTTCAAGTGAAGAAGGGAAAGAGAGATAAATGGAGAAGGAGTGCACACAAGTTACCGTGGGAAGATTAGCTGATCATTAAAAGCTCTATGAAAATGAAGAAGGTGTCCAAAGCTAGCAATGAAGAACACCAGAAAAGTAAAGAAGAGCAAAAGAAAGGAAGAAAATGCCAAACCACCAAGAAGAATCAATGAAGAAGATGCACCATCTAAGAAACTCCAAATGAGAAAGAAAAATGGGAACAAAGAAGTAAAAAGCTTCAAGAAATGGGTAGTATAGGATTACCTTTGTATGCATAAGTTGTTCTTTGCCTTTAGCATTTTACCAAAGCTCATTCTATCTTTTTGAGAAAACTCTTGCACTTAAATATAGCCATTTTGAAATTCTATGAAGTCATGTTTGCCTTACAAGCCTTGTCCTTAGCCAAATGAAACACAAGATTTGCATAAGTATAATCCACTTGGTTGATGAGTAATTGAATATTAAAGAGACTTAATGATGTGATTGCTTATGTAAGATGCACTTGAGTTTTCATGTGTATGCTTGTTATGAGTGTGGCCAGATTTTCAATATGAACAAATATCATTTGCATTTCAGAATAATTAACTTGGACAATGACTTGATTTTTATTATCAACATCGTTTGATTAGATAGCTCCAATTTTTGAACTTTTCTTCCACCATGTTCATGCTTGCTTGAGGGCAAGCAAGAACTAAGTGTGGGGGAGTTGATGTACTCATATTTTAGCATATTTTAGCTTGCATTTAGTTCATGTTTTGCTTCTTCTCATGTATTCATTCATCACATTTTGTCACATTTGCATTCATATTAGAAATAATAGGTTTTAGGTTAGGCATTGCATGTTTTGCATTGTTTGGATGTTTTTCACGTCTAAATGGAGCTTTGGAGGACAATTAGAGAATGCTGAATGATGTGCACATGAAGAACCAAGCATAACGGCCAAGATGACGGGTTTTAGGCTGCACCAAAGTCCTGTATAGACCAAAGCTAAAGAGAAACCTGCCTGGTATGCAGGTCGATATGAATGTATGGGTCCGGACGAAGGTCTTATGTTGCGATTCAGTCTCCGCATCCTGCATAGAAGTTTAAGCGGATCGAATTATATTTCCAAAGGAGGTTGAAGAAAGTCAATCCGGTCATTGGTTCAAAAGATACGGCAGTTCCAGCTTCACTGTCCTTAACAAGAAGTTTGTACCGAGCAGTGTATCGGCCAAGACTTCCTTCCTTCTGCCCGATATGCCTTAATCCGGGAGCCAACTTTGACCATCTTTGACTCCTTTATTTTTGTCTCCTAAGGCTATTCTTGGGATGTTCCCTATAAACTTAGTTTTAGTTTTTCAAAGAATTAGAATAATCCCTTTGTGGGATGAGATTAAATCACTTGTGTATACTTTTATTTATGTTTTCTTCTTCTAATCTTAAGTCTTTTATTTTTTTCTTGGTTTTATTAATGTTGAATTTCTTGTCTTGATTTTTAGAGGTTCTTAGTTTTTGAAGAAAAAAAGTGTTTTCAATGATTGTTTAAAGTGTTAGAATACTGGATCTTCAATTATCTCTTCTTGTGTGATTTTTCTTAATGCATAGTACCTCTTTGTTGGATAAGTAGATCTAAGGAGTTTTAGTATTGCACTTAGGGTGTTTGCTAAAATGCCTGAAAGAAGTTATGGTTGATGTCATGCATGGCCTGTGCTTAAATACTTAGTACGAGATTGATGGGAAATTGCCCTTTAGGCATTGATTATGTATGAAAATGTGAGTAAGTGTTAGTTCTGTTGCACAAAAGATTAGTAAACCTAACCTAATAGATTATATGTCTAGCATGCTTTTTGGCCCTATGGATGATGCGATTTAAGGCTTGCTTATCATAGATACACCACTAACCACGGGTTTAAAATATGATAGTCAAAGGGATTAGTATCCAAGAGATTGGACAAGTCTATATTAGTAGTCCTCGTCTAGAGATTTATGCATTGTTTGTTTCTTTCATCTTGATCATGAATTAGATTCACCATGTTAATCACTTAGTCTTAAGTATCAGTTTTCCAGTTGCAATTCTTGTTTAAGGTTGTTAGATTAAATTCCACTTTTATATGTTTAGGCCTAGCTTAACAAGTTTTCTGCATCTTGATTGTTCCTTAGCCTATGGATTGGATTGATAACTTCTTGTACTTCAATGACATGATTGGATTGGTAACTTCTTGTTTGATTTCTTGCTGGCATGATTGTTTGATTTCTTGCTTGCATGATTGTTTGATTTCTTGTTTGCATGATTATTTGATTTCATTCTTGCATGATTGCTTGACTTCCTGCTTGCATGATTATCTACTTTTCTTTGACAGTTAGAGCATTTTATCTACTTTACTTAACCACAATTTACTTGTTCACCCCTTTGCTACTAATCCCATTCTTCTTTCTTCTTTTGAAAACATATACACATGAAACTCTTAAGCAACTCAAACAACCCTTTCCCAAAACTCCTAACCTCGTACCAAGCTCAAAATGCAAGCTGGTGTCTACAAGGGAGCTTCTCCTTACCAGCCTTATTCCTAAACTTTTTGCTATGATTGGATTAAAAATGATGCAATGAAAGGCCTCATTACTCACACAAAAGTGTTAGGTCTGAAAGAAGGTTTGGCTTAAGGCGTGGTTAACTGTCCCATTAAGATGAGAATCAGCTACTTGGATTAAAAAGAGTGGTAAGAAAGGAAGAAAATAATCCAAGTATGTATATGGGTAAGCTATGCAGTCGCTTTCAATGCACAAACAAGATAATTCAATGTCAAGATTAAGGTTCTAATAAGATGGAGTTGGCATCAAATCAAAGCGAGTTTCAACATAAGACTAGAGTATCAAATGCAAGTAATCGAGGTATGGTGCAGCCTTAACTTCAAACTCACTAGATGCAATCAAACAACAAACAACCAAGGCATTTACTTCCTATGCAAATGCAGCAACCTAAATGATTTTTTAAAAATTCCAGACTCAATCCTAAAATATTTTACAATGCAAGTGCAACTACATGAATTTTATTTTGAAAAGTTTAAAAAATTTTATCATGTTTTTGTTCTTTTCTATTCCTTATGATGCAATGCAAGACTCAATGATGATAACACAAAATAAGATAAAAGAAAACATGTCAAACACACTAAACACCATTTGATAACAAGATTTTTGCAAGCAGAGGTTATTATCAAAGCTCAAGCAACCTATTGATGTAGTATAGTATGCAAGAGGTATCAATCCACACCTAGGAAGCAGGAAGAACACTAAGAATGCAAGGATGAAGCAAATCTTAGCAAATCGGATAAATGATGGGTAAAATCAAGGAAAACTAAATGCAACGATCTAATGGAATGCAGAACAATTTTAAAATCCCTGGAAGAGGGTTAACTACCACTAGGAATAAGCAGAAGATTAAAAATGCAAGACTACTAAGAGTTAAAAATCGAGCACTGGATCGACCACTAGATCGACCACTGGATCGAGCAAAACTAATGGATCTACAACTTAAAGGAAATGACTTTCAATGAACAAAGATGCAAGTTTATGACAAGCGAACGATGAACAGAAGTTTTAAAATGATAAAAGAAGGGTTTAGGGTCGAGGGTCATATTCAAGAGTGTCAAAGGTTTAAGCTTTGGTTTGAAAACATTTAGATCTACTCTTTTAAGAGGTTTCTCTAAGCCTTGAAAACAAAACAAGAACCATCCATGGCGTGTGGTATGATTCACTTCCTCAATCTCTTCTCCAAACCCATGGCGTTTGGTGGAAAAAGAGATCGAAGAGCAAGGAAAGCAGATTTCAATATATGATCCTAGAGAGGAAAGATTAGTCTCTAGGATCTGGTTTTCTAGGATATGTAAATCCTGTCAAGGTAAGACAGCCCTGGAATCATAGAGATATTTTCCAAGACTCTCTAAGCCTTAAGACCCCAAGATCCTAGAAGAGAAGGTATGAAGAACAAAGAAAACACAAAACTTAAACCTCTTAAACCCTTTGAATTACCTCAACCCCGAAAACCCAAGAAGGACTACTCGCTACACATGATTAAGATCGATGGAAAAGCAGTTGAGGAAGAACTAAACATGATTAACAACCGATTAAAGGAAAAAATTGCTTAATATTAAAAGATTCAAAGTTTAAAATCTGAAAAAGCTTAAGATGTTCAACAATGGCGATAAGCCTAAGATAAGATAAGAACAAGCAAAAGTAAAGCGTATGTTGAAAGTGTAGCCGCCTCTTTCCCTATATAGACAAACATCTCCAAGTGGTCCCCTCACTAGCTGCCAAAAACGGTTAAGGCCGTAGAGATCGACCTTGAGATCGATCTGTGCGCTCGATCGTCTTCAGGAATCGCCTTGCTCTGCTCGATTTTCAAGTAGATTTGGTTGGACGGATCGAGTATCTTTCTCGATCTTCTTCTCGATCTTTGGATGATCGAGTCTTGGTCTCGATCTGGCTCTCGTTCTGCAAGGCGTCATTTACGTCCGTACTCTAGATCGATCTCCTCTCTTGATATTGATCTCGATCCTTCCCCTTGAATCGACTTGGGTCACTCGATCTTCTGGTCGATCTCATCTAGATCGACCTGCCTTGCTCGATCAGCTACTCGATCTCGGGTCCTTCGCATGCACGGCTGAGTTCTCCAAGTGTCCACAAGCTCCATTTTGATACTCCTCACGTCCACTTAGCTTCCACAACCCCTGAGGGCTCCAAACAACCTGATAATGATGCAAAAGTGCAAGAAATATGCAAAATAACGAATGCAAAGGGACCTAGAACCTAAAATGCAACAAATGGAACAAACTAGCCTATAATGCAAGATGAATGCATGAAAAACTATCCTTAATGCATGAAAAATATGCAGAATATATGGTAATATCAACTCCCTCAAACTTGCCTTTTGCTTGCTCTCAAACAAAATTCAAGAAAGGAAGAGAGGTTTGAAAGTGGAAGCTCAAAACGAAAGGTGTAAATGGAAAAACTGATTCAATGCCCAAGTTATAAGTTCTAAGATGCAAAGAGGTTGTTCTACTTTAAAAGCTTTAGCAATACCCATCAAAGCAAGCAGTGAACCCTAGCTTAGTCTACACAAGCATTCAAATCAACCAACTCCTTAACATTCATTAAGCGATAACCAATGGATAAAGTTGTGCACATCAAGCGAAAGCATTTGGTCAAAGGGATATGGTCATGAGATGAAAATGATCTCATTTTAAAGAGGGGTTTAAAAATTCAGGGGATCACTCAATGAAAGAATCTCATCTTTGGCAAAATGCTAAAGGTAAAGGCACACCTATGATTAACAAGAGTAGTAAGAAAGGAAGAACATAATCCAAGTATGTATATGGGTAAGCCATGCAATCGCTTTCAATGCACAAACAAGATAATTCAATGTCAAGATTAAGGTTCTAATAAGATGGAGTTGGCATCAAATTAAAGCGAGTTTCAACATAAGACTAGAGTATCAAATGCAAGTAATCAAGGTATGGTGCAGCCTTAACTTCAAACTCACTAGATGCAATCAACCAACAAACAACCAAGGCATTGAAAACAATTCAAACATTGACAACTTAACAAGTGTTTATCATTTACTTCCTATGCAAATGCAGCAACCTAATTGATTTTTAAAAAATTCCAAACTCAATCCTAAAATATTCTATAATGCAAGTGCAACTACATGAATTTTTTTTGAAAATTTTGAAAATTTTTATAATTTTTTTTGTTCTTTCTATGCCTTAGGATGCAATGCAAGACTCAAGGGATCATAACACAAAATAAGATCAAAGAAAACATGTCAAACACACTAAACACTCCCCCAAACTTGAATGACACCGTCTCGGTGTCAAACAAATTCAAAGTAGTCAAAACACAAAGCAAAATTCAAAGAAAACATGCATGGTATTTACAAGGGTCGGTTGTTGGTACCTAGGAGCTAAGTAGTGCTGGAGCTTGAGGTTCCTCCAGACTTCTTGCTCTTCTGAGGATCATCATGAGCTACTGCCTTGCCCTTATCCTTGGTAGCTCCTTCATGAACCGAGTAGCGAGCAGGTAAGATGTTGCTTCCTTGAGGCTCACGTAAAACGATCCTACCAGTCGATCTCCTTCTCTTCTCGGGTTGTTCAACCTCTCGCTTATAGCCTGCTTAGGTGAACTCCCTTGAAGCGCCTTGACCTTCTTGGCAAGCTTCCTGATCATCTTGCTTTGCCATTTGTTGATCTTCCTTTGCATCTCCACCACAGAAGCAAGGAACTTCTCGGTCTTAGTCCGCAGCTCAAAGTCGATCTTGGGGAGAACAAAGCTCTCGGGCATCTCATCATCCGAGGCAGGTGATAGGGCTCCGGTTTTATCCAAATAAAACTACTGCAAGTGCACAGCAAAAGCAGTTGTAGTACAAGGGGTATCGAAATCCCAAGAGAGTAATGCAGACTACACTATCGAATGTAGATTCGGATTCAGCTAAGCAAGATATGATGTAAGTAATGCGAATGAATAAATGAAAGTAAGCAAACGATTTTGTAAGATGATCTAAGTTCCAGAAGACTAAAAGCGCTAAGTCAGGGCAGTTCGCAGGTTGTATCCATGAATGTATAACGCAGGAAATCAGGAATGATTAAGAACCATTTTAAACATGAATCACTGATGTATAACTAATCAACTCTCATTGCAAAAGTTATCTATGCCTAAATCACAGAGTTTCAAATCGCTTTGTAAACTCTAACAACCTAAGCATGCAGGAATGATCAGATTCAATTGTTTACAAAACTCCTATGCCAAATCTCTTTGCACTAAGTTGCCTTGCTCATCAAATACTAGTTCAGGTTATGAATAATGCTCTCACATATATTTAACAACCTAAGATTTTCGGATTCCTAGATGATGTGTCTCAGAAATTCGATTTTAAAGCAAGCAGAGATGAAAAACCATAAGATATTCCTAACAGATAGCGATTCTACAATCTTTTCATCAACTTTTGAAAAACCCTAACTTAACTAGCAGATTACTCAGACATGATTATGAGATCACAAAACATAACTGAATAAAATTGCATTAAGAGAAAGAGTAAGAAATAAAGGGGGTTCGAAATCTTCTCAAAAGAGTACAGGATTTGTCTCCCCAAAAAGCTCTGAATAAATCTCTCTCTAAGCTCTCTGAATTCTCAAAAACTAAGATAATAGCCAACAATGGCTGAAAAACCTAATAAATAGAAGCTAAACACGATCTGGGGTCTTCATGTAAATAAAGGAACTTCTGGGCCAATTCTGCAAATCTTCTTCATACTTTTAATAAAACAGCCACGCTCCTTCCTTAATGGGTGACGAGCATCACCATATGTGATACTTTCTGCTTCGAGCTTGGTACTTCGTGACTTCCACTCAGAATGCTCCAAAAGGTTCCAAAATCTCCAATTATGCTCCAGACATGCTATAACCTGCAATGACTCTTCTATGACTCTAAAAAGACCAAAAAGACTCAATAAAAAGGACTTATATCATGGTTAAAAACCATAAAAAACCATGATATATCAACTCCCCCAGACTTAGCTTTTGCTTGCCCTCAAGCAAACATCGGATAGAGTTCAGGGTCGAGGTTTGAAAACAAGAAACAGTCAATCAGTCATCAGGAACACCACACTAGTTAGAGCTTTCGAATCCACATACCACATAGTCAACACAAGATCAAATTTCAGTCTAATTATCACAAGCTTAGCAAATCTCTCAAGTCCAGTCCAAATCCCTACAAGAAATCCGAAATTTCTACTGTTAACTCCTTATTTTTTTATCTAAGTGTGATATCTCATCAAGGCTCTATCATCTCAATCACTTTACAGATTCTTTTCCCTTCCTAACAACTGAACAAATAGATATCAACACAGCTCTCCTATTTTCTCTTCCCTTGATCTTTTTCTTTGGATATTTTCGATTTTTCTCATCTTTTTCTCAACTTTTGCAGTCTAAGATATGGTGCTACTCAATACTTGTGTTCCTTGTGAGGAGACAGGTTCTTGAATGTGTTCACTACTGTTGTTCCTTGTTAGGAGACAGGGTCATGAATGCACCATTATTTGGACTTAATCTTTTAAAAACTACATCAGGGAAGATCAAAGAGAGACTGTATCTTAACCTTATTGTCAGTGTTGAAAGAGAGAATCAAGATAAATAAGAATCAATCACCAAGACAAGAAGTTTAAAGTTCATTAAGGTGGAGCTAACAGCAAATTTTTCAGATTCTCTAAGAACCTAAACCTTCATTGCTAGACTGATCTACCTATGACTTTCAACTTAGTGAGACTTGTAATCAACTACTGTGGCAATGGTTCTTATCAGCAAAAATGTCCTATGGTTAGTTCCAAGAAAAACTGACAATTTCAAAAATTTTGACTCTAGAAAAACAGGTTTTTTTCCTCAACTTTAAGACTCTATAGACATGACACAAAGCACACAACGTCAGTAACCACCTCCCCCAGACTTAACCAACACTGTCCCCAGTGTTATTAAGCCAAGAGTTGGTCAGAAAAATGAATGAGAAGTCGAAAAACCAAGTCAAAAAAGTGTTACCTCGCGTGGGGTCAGGTGACGAGCGTCACCAGTCTGGTGACGAGCGTCACCAGTCTGGTGACGAGCGTCACCAAGACCTGTATCGCCCAATTCTTATGTCAGATGTTAATTAACGAAGTGTTTGCATATGCACTCGAAAGTTAGACTTTTGAGCATTCAAACACATAATTAACAACATCCAAACATAGCAAAAATAACCTGGTTCAACAATCTCACAAAACATCATCAAAGAAACTGACAACTGACTCAAAGAAAACATAAAAATGACTCAAGAAAGAAAAATAAAAGAGAAAAAGGAACAAGTAACCAGATAGTGAAGCTTCAATCCTCATCCTCGCAAGGCTCAGTGGTGTAATGGGGACGGACACAACCACAGTTGCTAAGTGTAGCAATAGCATCCCAGAATCCCTCAAAGCTGTCAATGACATACTCCTGAAAAGCAGCCATATCCATGGGTGTCTGTGGTCGTGGAGGACGCCTGAAAGCACTAGAAGAACCACTATGGCGTGTAGAAGGTCCAGCATCAGCAGCAGCGGCAGTAGAAGCAGAGGCGCCAGCTGTAGCAGCTCTAGCAGGGTGCAGAGTCAAGGGGCGCAGAAGAGTCCCTGCTGGCATGAAGAATAGCTGGCGTGGATCTCCCTGAATACTAGTGAAGGCTCTCTGTGGTAATTTAATGCCAACATACTCTCCAGAAGTGGTAGTGAAAGTCCAGATAACTCCAATCTTCATCCAAGTGACATGGCGCAGATACTGGTCATCCATAAGTGATCTGTCACTGCGCAGACTGCAAGGTGTGACATCGATCTGGAAATGATGGAAGATCGGGGTCAGCAGGCTGCCAACACTCTCAGTCTTCTCCCCTGGACTGTTGAATGGCTTGGTCTTCAAGGAGACCAGATGCTCAGCAAAAACAGCGCCTAAGTTGGCGCAAACCATACTATCAACAGGTATCGAATCATCCAGCATCTCATAAAGTCCGTAATAGAGGAGAATCAGCTCACTGACTCGAGTCTTGCAGGGCGCAGACTTGCACAAAATGGTGTAACCAAAGAGGCGCATAATGTACTTCAAAACCGGATGTCGAACCTACGTCTGCGTGCTAGTCTTGCTGTCATAGACTCCATTCCCGAACTTGGACCAGAATGTCCGCATATGGGTCCACTGAGAGGGAAGGAGAACGCCTGTGGGATGGTCAGAGAAGCCATAGATCCCACAAAGCTCCATCAGACTGATCCGGTATCGAACTCCTCGGATCAGAAACGTCATCGTGCCTTCCTGCGCACGCTTCGCCAGCTCATTCGCGTAGTAGACGCGAACTGTAGAGAGAAACTGGCGTACCAAATCTGGGTACAGATCATACTGCTGGAACGGCATAGTCCCCATCCCAATGCGCTCCAGAATCTGAACAACCTCCTCGAAGATCCCCATCTTATGCAGAACAGCAGAATCCGCGAACCGAGTGGAGATAATCTTAACTCCCAGCCACGCATTATAGAACAGCGTGTCATATTCATCCCACTCTTCCTGAATATCACGGAACACACAGGTGTCTCGGGACACTTCCTGCTTCGGAGTCCCTGCCCAAGCCACTCCTGAGGCTATTTTCCGATCTTCTCATTTGGGCCATGGGGGCCTGCAAACCGGGTGCTGACTGAAGGAATCCGTACACCCTGTTGCAGTGCTTGAAGATGAGCTTTGCCTTGGTCGTTTCTCCTGACGAGGCATCTGAAAATTGAAGATCAAAATCGACCAAAAACATCACAAAAATTAGCAAATTTTTCAAAGTTTGAAAAATCAACCAATCAAGGTGAATTAACTGATGTCGATCAACTACAGCACTACCAGGAACACAATTCAATCATCAGTTCAACCCAAATCACCCAAAATTTCCAGATTTTTGCAATTTTCATCATGAACTCAAAAATTCAAAACTTGCAAATCAACCGATAAAAGCTCACATAGATGGTTCCATTCCTCTAATACAACCTAACTAACCATGATTCAACAGTTAAATTAAGCCAATCAAGTCAAAAATCGAATTTTACCAAACCTATGGCGGACTGAAAATTGGGGATTCCAAACACATACCTTGCAGATCTTAAAAACCGAGTGGATATTCAGAAAGAGGAGCAAAATCCGCATGGATTAGACTCTTGAATCACTCAATTTGGTTTAGAAAATGAAAAGTTATGAATCTCTGAAAATTTCTAAGTGTTCTTGGTTTAACAGCTATGCCCGAGGAAGAAGAAGAGAGAAAACTAATAACCGTGCTCGACTTCAACGGGTGACGAGCGTCATCATAAGGATGTACTTCAGTGTTGAATGGTCAGTATGGACCATGACCTTGGAGCCAACAAGATACTGCCTAAACTTCTCAAAAGCAAACACAACAGCTAACAATTCTTTCTCAGTTGTTGCATAATTCTTCTGAGCATCATCCAAAGTCCTACTTGCATAGTAGATGGCGTGGAGTTTCTTGTCTTTCCTCTGTCCTAGCACTGCTCCAATTGCAAAATTGCTGACATCACACATTACCTCAAGAGGTAAGTCCCAATCTGGAAGCTGCACAACAGGGGCTGTAACCAAAGCCTGTTTGATCTGTTCAAAGGCGGATTTGCACTCTTCTGTGAACTCGAACTTCACATCCTTGCAGAGGAGAGCAGTAAGTGGGCGTGCTATCTTGCTAAAATCCTTGATGAATCTTTTGTAGATTCCTGCATGACCCAGAAAACTCCTCACTGCTTTGACTGAATCAGGTGCTTGCAGACTTGTCCTCACCTCAATTTTTGCCCTATCCACCTCTATACCGTCTCCTGAGACTCTGTGGCCAAGTACAATACCATCTTGCACCATAAAATGACACTTCTCCTAGTTAAAAACCAAGTGCTTCTCTTCACATCTCTGCAGAACTGCACACAGATTATCCAAGCAGTTCTTGAAAGAGGACCCATAAACAGAGAAGTCATCCATGAACACCTCCATAAACTTCTCTATCATGTCTGTGAAAATCGACATCATGCATCTCTGGAAGGTTGCAGGAGCATTACACAGCCCAAAAGGCATTCTGCGATATGCAAAAGTGCCATAGGGATAGGTAAAAGTGGTCTTCTCCTGATCATCTGGATGGATGGGGATCTGAAAGAAGCCTGAATATCCATCAAGGAAGCAGTAATACTTGTGATTCGCCAGCCTCTCTAGCATCTGATCAATGAAAGGCAGAGGAAAATGATCCTTCCTTGTTGCTGCATTCAGTTTCCTGTTGTCTATGCACATCCGGTGTCCTGTCACAGTCCTGGTTGGAATCAGCTCATCCTTGTCAGTCTTTACCACTGTGACACCTCCTTTCTTAGGCACCACGTGCACTGGACTCACCCAAGCACTGTCTGATATAGGATAGATGATACCAGCCTGCAACAACTTCATGATCTCTTTCTTGACCACATCCTGCAAATTCGGATTCAGCCTCCTCTGGTGCTCAACGGATGATTTCGACTTATCCTCCAAGTATATCCTATGCATGCACAAGTCTGGGGAGATACCTGAAATGTCATCAAGAGAATAGCCAAGAGCTTTGCGAAATTTTCGCAGCTTACGTAGCAAAAGAGTGAGCTCTGCATTGTTCAATGAAGCATTAACAATAACAGGATAGGTGGAGTTTTCTCCCAGAAATGCGTACCTTAGCCCTGCAGGGAGCTGTTTAAGCTCAACTTATGGTGCTTTTGCTGCAGACCAATCACCCATTGTGGCAGCTTTCGCAGATGTGGAGACAAGCTCATCCTGTGCAACCAGTTGCATCACTTGTGCAGTAGCATCCATAATCTTTGTGTAGCCTGTTGCAGCAGCATCTAAATGCTCATACTCAGCTGTAGAAGTGGTTAACGCCCTTTCCAAGGGATCCTCTGAACTCATCTCATGGAAGATCTGATCAGCAATGTTTGTGAGAACATCCACATAAAAAGTCTGTCCATCTATGGTTGGCCTCTTCATCAGCTTGTCCATTTCGAATTTCATCACTAAATCGCCAACATTCAGCTCTATTCTACCCTTCCTGACGTCAATAATAGCTCCTGCAGTAGCTAAGAAGGGTCTGCCAAGAATCAAGGGGTCTTTGGGCTCTTCTCCATACTCTAGAACCACAAAATCAGTAGGGATCATACAATCTCCTATTTTGATAGGAACATCCTCTATCACTCCTTCAGGAACTCTGACTGATCTATCAGCTAGGACAAGAGATATCCTTGTAGCCTTAAAATCGGTCATCCCCAAACTCTTGGCAACAGAATGAGGCATGAGGTTCACACTAGAACCAAGATCACACAATGACCTCTCAAACTTGTCATTGAAGATAGTACAGTCTAAAATAAAGCTTCCTGGGTCTGAAAGCTTCTCTGGAACTCTGTTCTGAATCACTGCACTGACCTGCTCGTTGATCATCATAGCTCCAACCTCAAGACCCAAGTTATTGGTCACCATCCTCTTCACATACCTCCTTATAACAGGAGTGATCCTTACAGCATCTATCAATGGGATCTCTATTACCAACTTGTCCATGATAGCCTTGCATCTTGCATCTTCAAGCTCTTTCTTAGACTTCTGAGGATGCTTAGGATAGGGTATCTTGGGTTTATACACGGTCTCCTTAGCATTATCTGAAGTCTTAGGCGAAACTGCAGCATGTGGTGTCTGGTGACGAGCGTCACTGGAATGGTGGCGAGCGTCACTCACTTTGGACGAGTCAGGATTGATCACTGGATATGGGTGACGAGCGTCACCCACCTGGTGACGGTCGTCACCAATTTGTGAAAAGTCGGGGTTGGGGTTGTGCTCGATGGGTGACGAGCGACACCCATTATTGGTGACGAGCGTCACCCGTGGTTCTTCAGCAAATATTTCTTCATCTTCATACTCTTCCATACCCACGAAATTCCTTGAGGTTAAATCCTTTTGCAACACTGGTTGCAGGTTCTTTCCACTCCTCAATGTGATGGCATTCACATGGTGTTTGGGATTAGCATCAGTTCTTCCTGGAAGAAATCCTTCTTGCCTCTGAACAGCTCCTGCAGTTTGGGCAACTTGAACATCAAGCTTCTTCATATGAGAGTTCAGACTCTCAATTTTTCCATTCAAATCCTGATAGAGCGAATCTATCTTGCCATTAAAGTCCACTGTAAGCTTCTGTTGTCCTTCCAAGATCTGTTCTAACATTGCTTCCATTTTATTCCATTGTGGAGGTGCTGGTTGATAGGAAGAAGAACCATAGTTTCTGTAATGCCATGTATAATTATTACAATTTCAGTTTTAAAACAAATAATATCGTTTCTCACAACAATGTAATGTATTTTTATTGTGTGTTCCTTTTCTATTAACAAAATTTGCTTTGGATTTATTTATGTAAATTACAGAAATGGATCGCAATACGAATGGAACAATATCCAAGAAACGGATTCGAGAAACTTGTATACCAGATAGTGGAACAACGCACACTATTCTGAAACAAAAGAGATTTTTCTCTAGTTTGAAACCGACAAATATCATTGTCAATACAATTTTGGGTCCTGTAGACTTGATTGAAGGAACTGGTAAAGCCAACTTTACCTTGCCTAATGGGACAAAATTTTCCATAAATAATCCTTTGTATCTCCAAATTCTAGAAAAAAATTATTGAGTTTTAAAGACATATACCTTCAAGGATATGACACTCAGTCTGCAACGGAGGGCTCAAAGAAGTATATATACATAACTTCTAATAAATCAGGCGATAGGCTTATATTGGAAAAGTCCCCGAACTTTCTTCTGGTTTACACCATACTTATATAGATGCAGTAGAATCTCATCTCGTGATCAATAGAATTCTAGATGATTTCACATTATGGCATGATCGCCTCGGTCACCCAGGCACCTCAATGATGCGTAAAATCGTAGAGAGATGACATGGTCATTCACTGAACATCCAGGAGATATATCAGAGAAATAAAAAGACATGTGCTGCATATTCTCATGGAAACATTTATCATTAAGCCATCACTAACCAAAATCGATATAGAATCACCAAATTTCCTTGAACGAATTCAAGGAGATATTTGTGGACCAATACATCCACCATGTGAACCTTTCCACTATTTCATGGTACTAATTGAAGCATCCAGTAGATGGTCACATGTTTGTCCATTATCATCTCGAAATATGGCATTTGCGAGATTTGTAACTCAGATAATCAAACTGCGAGCTCAGTTTTCTGATTATCCCATTAATAAAGTTAGATTAGATAACTGTGGTGAATTCACATCCCAAGCACTCAATGATTATTGTATGGTAATGGGAATCGAAGTTGAACATTCTGTAGCTCATGTTCACACACAAAATGGTTTGGCTTAATCATCAATCAAGCGTTTACAATTGATTGCAAGACAATTGATCATGAGATCAAAACTTCCAACCTCTGTATGGGGACATGCCATTTTGCATACAGAAGCACTCATTCAGATAAGGCCAAGTGCGCATCATAAGTATTCTCCATTACAGTTAGCATTTGGTCGAGAACCAAATGTTTCTCATTTAATAATCTTAGTTTGTGCAGTATATGTGCCAGTAGCACCACCACAACGCACAAATATGGGACTACAAAGAAGGTTAATAATATATATTGGTTATGATTCTCCTTCAATTATACGGTATCTAGAACCACAAACAGGAGACGTATTTACGGCAGGGTTTGCCGATCGTCATTTTGATGAAAATATATTACCGGCTCTATGGAGAGAAAATAAAGAAATGGGAAAGAATATAAATGGAGTGTACCAACGTTATTACACCTTGATCCTCCCACCAAACAGTGTGAACTAGAAGTTCGACGAATTATGCATTTGCAGAGTATAGCCAATCAGCTACCAGACGCATTTGCAGATACCAAAACGATAACTAAATCCAATATAGCAGCTGCAAATGCCCCTGCTGGTATTGAAATACCACATGAACGTGAAAGAGACAATGATACACGTGAGTCCAGAACACGCTTGAAGCATGGTAGACCTGTCAGTTATAAGAATAAAATTTCTAGAAAGGAAAAGGAAGATGAAATGCAAAGCACACCCAAAATAGCAGAAAATATTTTGAAGGAAGAAAATCATAAAACAAATGATAATGCAGAAAATCATGAAACTGAAAGATATCATGAGATTTCTATCTGTTACATCCATAATGGAAAGATATGGAATCGAAATGAGATGGCTGATGTTGATGATGTTTTCTCATACCTTGTGTCTAAGGACATAGATAAAGAAAACGAAGATCCAGAACCTAAGTCCATGTATGAATTTCAAAAGAGACATGAATGGATAAAACGGAAAGACGCTATACAAGTAGAACTTGATTCATTTAATATGTGTAATGTATGTGGACCCATTGTGCTCACACCTGTAGATGTGAGACCAGTTGGATATAAATGAGTTTTTGTTCGATAACGAAATGAGAAAAAGGAAATTATGAGGTATAAGGCTCGCCTTGTAGCTCAAGGTTTTTCTCAGAGACCTGAAATAGATTATGAGGAAACATACTCTCCCGTTATAGATGCAATCACATTTAAATTCCTAATGAGTCTAACAGCTGATGAAAATCTAGAAATGCGTCTTATGGACGTCGTTACAACATATTTGTATGGAACATTAGATACAGATATCTATATGAGGATCCTGATGGGTTAAAGCAATCTGGACGTCGTAACAGTTCTAAACCCAAAGAGTTATGTGCAATAAAATTGCAAAGATCATTATATGGGTTAAAGCAATTTGGACGTATGTGGTAAAATCGTCTTAGTAAGCATCTAACGAAAGAAGGGTATGTGAATAATCCAATATGCCCATGTGTTTTCATCAAGAAAAAAACATCCGGATTTGTAATAATCGCGGTATATGTTGATGATCTAATATTATTGAAACTCAAGGGAAAATACAAAAGGCATCAAATTATTTGCAAGGGGAATTGGAGATGAAAGATCTCGGACATACAATGTAATGTCTAGGTCTACAAATTGAGCATTCTCAAAATGGTATTTTCGTACATTAATCCACATATACCAAAAGAGTGTTAAAACGTTTTAACATGGATAAGGCAACTCCTCTAAGTACACCCATGGTCGTTAGATCACTTAATTATGAGAATAATAGATTCCGACCACACGAGGAAAGTGAAGAAATACTTGGTCCTGAAGTACCGTATCTAAGTGCACTTGGAGCTCTTATGTACCATTCAAATTGTACGCAACCTGACATTTCATTTGCTGTTAATCTCCTAGCAAGATTCAGTTCATCTCCTACACAAAGACATTGGAATGGGATTGAACATGTCTTCTGTTACCTTCAAGGTACTACTGATTTTGGTTTGTTTTACCTTAAAAGTTCAGATGGACAAATGGTTGGTTTTGCAGATGCAGGAAACTTGTCAAGTCCACACAAAGCCAGATCTCAAACAGGATATGTTTTCACAAACGGAGGCACAGCTATATCTTGGCGTTCTCAGAAACAGGCGCTTGTCACCACTTCTTCGAACCATGCTGAGATCATCGCACTTCATGAAGCAAGTAGAGAATATGTATGGTTATGGTCAATAAGCCAACACATCCGATCAAGCAGTGGAGTTCACGTAAATACGGAGCCAACTATCTTATTTGAAGACAATGCTGCATGTGTTGCTAAAACGAAGGAATGATATATCAAAAGTGATAGAACCAAACATATCCCTCCAAAGTTCTTTTCATACATTCAAGAGCTCGAGAAGAATAAGGAAATTGAAGTAAAAAATGTCCGATCATGTGACAATGCAGCAGATCTCTTCACAAAATTATTACCCACCACTATGTTTAAAAAGCATGTCTATAATATCGGAATGTGTCACCAACAAGACCTATAAGATGACACCCCGCTTTTTCAAGGGGGAGCTTACGTGGTTGTACTCTTTTTACCTGGCTATGGTTTTTCCCATTGGGTTTTTCTAGAAAGGTTTTTAACGAGGCAACAAAGACGTTAAGCAATAAACAATAGTGACACTAGACTCCAAGGGAGAGTGTTATGAAATGTCAACAATAAAAAGCTTCTGAAGAGTCAATAATATAAGGCTTGTAAGGTCATCAAAAGAGATATGTGAAACGTGATAAAACAAGTTGTGGAGCCCATCGTCCCTACCTATAAATAGAACGATCTTCGATCATTTGTAACATATAACTCATTCACAATAAAAGAACAGCAAAAGAATTCATTATTTATCTTATTTCTCTTTTACCTTCTTCTTTTGCGGGTATAAAATTTTCGTCTTTATTTATATTTATCTATACGATTAATCATATTGTTTGTTATAACAATCTCTACAATATTTTTTGAATATTATATATAATATCTTTTAATCTTCAAATTTTATTAAAATATTTTTTAAAAAAATATTTTCACTTAATCTATGAGCGGATAGATAGTTAGCTAAAAGAAAATATTTTTTTTAAAAAAATATTTGTCAATGACTAAAAATAAAGTTGGACTGGAACAAATGTTAACATAGTTCTAACAATCTTAATGTTTCATCTCAGCAAGAGATTTCATTGAGTAATATTTGCTTCCTTAACTTGTAAAATAAAGTTGCTTCTTGAATACAGTTCCAAAATAAAACTATATCTATATATTAATAATTAATCTCTACAATATTTTAAGATAATATCTATATTATGCTTTATTCTCAAAACTGTATTAATATATATTTATTTTTAACATTTGTATTTGTCCTAAGAGCGGGCAGATGGATAGCCTTCACATGCTTGAAGACTAACCACCTCACCACTCTTAGGAAAGATAGAAATATTCATAAAAAAAAACTTATTTAATGACTAAAATTAAAATTAAAGTATAAAAAATGTTAACAGAGTTCCAACCACTTCAAAGTTTCATCTCACCAAGAGACTCTATTGAATAGTAGTTGTTTCTTCAACATAGTTCCAAAAAAATATATATATTAAATAATAATTAATCACTAAAATATTTTTCGAACATTTATATACTACACTTTATTTTTGAACTTATACATAAATATTATTTTTTTACATGTTCAGTTTGAGATTGTTATTTTCCTATACATTTGGCCCTATAAAAAGCAGCTACTTTTTCAACTTGTAAAATGGATTCTTGCTCAGTGATACGTCGTTGAGTACTCCACCAAAAACCTCACTCGACACAATTTCTAAGGTACATCATGTAGGACCGCAAAAATCCAGATTAAAAATTACGAATCAAAGAACGATTAAATTCAATAATAAACAATAACACTATGTAAAACGTTTTAATAAAACCTTTAAGGAAAGACGATACACAGAGTCGAGATATGATCTCTTTTCTTAATTTTTTAAATCTTTCTCAGTGTGGCGGTTTGAAGAGAGATTCAGAATCCCAGGATACAACCGTATTGAGACTAAAGTAACAGCACCCGACTATAGAATCTGCGAACTTAAGAATCTACACTATACTCCCGAGACTTACCTAAGACTGTAGAGACGAGAAGGATTTGCTGGATTTTGTGTTTGAAAGCTTATTGCTTTTCTGGATGAAGAATAGTGAATGAGAGAGGTCCTTATTTACAATGGAAGAGAGGCTTCTGGCGCAAGGCATTTGCTTTTTTACTCACGAAAGATAAACGAAAATATTCCGAATATCTTTGTTCCTTGTTCAACAAGCTTAAGGAAAAACGGAAATATTCTGAAAAACCTTTATACCTTGTTTAACAGAGGAAACATGAAATATTTCAAAAATCTTTATTCTTTATTTGACTAGGATAAGAGAAATGGAAATATTCCGTAAAAATAATTCGACTCAATCAATAAAGATTTATCGATATTATACAAAAATTATAAACAGAATATTGACAATTTCATTAAATAAGTCAATAAAGATTTATTCCAAAAAGAAATTCTTTTGTGGTTTTGCATAATAGCCCTCATACTTCCAATGTGTGACAAATGCACATCTTGACTTTTAGTCATGATTACATATCTACTTTGACTATTGATTTTTTATTCAAATTAACTTCGATTTTGAGAAGTAATTACAATGTCTATTAGTGCTCATTGCAAAGATTTCAAAGAATCATAATTGCCAAAATTTAAGTTCCAACAATCCCCCACATGAATAGAAATTACTCTAAAATATATGCAGACTCTACTAACTTAAAAGACTATGCAGACACACTAGGACTTTTTGAGAGTATAGGCAAAAAATTAACTGTGTATGATATAGTAGCATATTTCAGCATTGAACTATTCATTGTTGATATCTGTCGAGTTTACTTGGCCAGGAGTTGAACATGATGTCTTGAACCGCCCGGATTTTTATGTAAACTTAGACAATAGGTAAAACCCAGTCTCATCTTCTCGTAGAACTAAATTCTCTATTGTGTTCATTGTGGCCGTGAACTTGCAAGGTTGTCATGAGTGAACTTAGAGATATAGCCTTGTCTTCATCCTCCTAGAAATGGCCGCATTTCACACTCACTAGGTGATTTGTTTGAGCTCCTGATATATACACAAGTATCCTGTTATACTATATATTATGAAAGCTACTCAAAATCATTAAAAGTATAAAACTTATCCTTTATTACTTACAGGGAGCACTGTACATCGTTTTGGGAAAGGGGTACAAACATTATGTCTTTCTGTGCTTTCATCAGACTAAGTTCGACTAGGTTATCCCTTTGAATTTAGATCATTGGATCTCCAATCACATAAGTGGGGTTTCCATCAAACATCCTCTTTAGTCATAGGCAATAAAGCCATTACCTTTGATGATTTCAAAACTTCATCACTATTTAAACATTTAGTGAACAGATCGGCAAGGTTGTCAGCTGACTTGGTGTAATCGACCGAGATTACACCCGTTGAGATCAAATGTCTAATGGTCTTATGTCGCCTTCTGATGTGACGAGACTTACCATTGTATATGTTACTAATGCCCGAGCTATTGCTGATTGACTATCAACATGCACTTGTAATGGTGGCACTGGTTTCTCCCACGTAAGGATGTCTTCAAGGAAATTATGTACCCATTGTGCTTCCTCTGCTGCCTTGTCTAGCGTTCTGAACTCAGATTCCATTGTGGATCTTGCTAACAGAGTTTGTTTGGACGATTTCCGAGGTACTGCTGCACCTTCTAGAGTAAAGACATATCCACTTGTGGATTTTGAATTCTTTGAGTCTGATATCCAGTTTGCATCACTGTATCCTTCCAAAGATGCCTGTTCTTTATCGTAGTGCAGCCCATAAATCGTGGTGTATCGCAAATAAATTAATACCCTTGTTATGGCTTTCCAGTGTATATGACCTGGAATACTGATACAAGACTTTTTGGGACTTGATTCAATCACCCAAGCTTGCACTAATCAGTTGTAGTATAGCATATGGTTTTATCAATCCAAAAAGGGAGAATGAAGCAGCAAGAATGTAATACAGCTCTTAATTCAAGCAAACATAGATAGTTTTAGAAGTCTAACAACCTAAGTGATCAAGGAAAGAAGCTAAAGAAAGCAATGAAAGAGCAGTAATGGAAAAGA
Organism: Thlaspi arvense; assembly: GCA_911865555.2. Lineage (NCBI taxonomy): Eukaryota > Viridiplantae > Streptophyta > Magnoliopsida > Brassicales > Brassicaceae > Thlaspi > Thlaspi arvense. The sequence goes on along the minus strand of OU466859.2, from coordinate 31,026,410 downwards.
GAAACAGAGCAAAAATAGAGTAAAACTAAACTTCAAGGATTAAAATATGGTTCAAGATCAAGGCAATGGTGATAGGATGATTCATGTTCATGTCTAGGGTGATCAAAACAAGCAATTCTAAACACTCAACCTTAGGTAAGGAACACTAATAAAGACTAATCTAATCTCTTAGAAATAATCCCTTTGCTAATCACATATTCAAGATAAATCTCTTTACTAAAACACATAATCATCAAGCATTAAAATCAAGTTCCATAAAACCAATTAGCATGCTAGACATTTAATCTCTTAGGCTAGGTTTACTAATCTCTTATATGATATATCAAACATCAACTCACATTCTCATGCATAATCAATGTCTAAAAGCAATTTCTCATCAATATGGTACTAGGCAATAAGCACATTCAAGCAAGAAATGATAGATGCAAAGACTCATGATTATCAAAACACCATTTTCAAGCATTGAACTTCATTCAGGAATTTCATCAAACACTTGGTGTGCATGTGAAAACCTAAAATCAACTTCTCCAACAAAGAGGTACCAAGCATTTAAGCACAATCATATAAGAAAGGGAATGAGAAGATCTAGGCCATAATCAACATAAATAATCACTAAAATCACCCCATCTGCCCTAATCTCAAACCTAAAGCAAACTACTTACTAAACATGGTGAAAACCATCAAATCTATGAAGAAAAGATATTTAATCATGATTAGGGAGACAAAAGATTAAGGGAAATGCAAACATTTATTGAAATAAACAAAGATTCAAATACAAAGTCAAAAAGCTAAAACAAAGAAGAAGAGACTGCACGATAAAGAGTCTTTCCCAGAAATTAGAGATTTTAAGTATTTATAGGAGTCTCAGAAAAAATAGCAAAATTGTAAATAATTGGTCTTCAGTCTGGGACCATATCGACCAGTTGTATTGATCAGTTCTTGATCGATACGAATCCTATTGATGGGCTTATGCTGATCAATGCAGGTTGAGCGGTTTCGCGAAAATTGCGATATCTGTTGAATGGCATATCAGAATGACCTAAAACCAAGTCCTCCTGAAAGCTAACTCATTTGGCTACAACGTTTATGAAGAGTGAAGATGCTGAATAGAGACGGAGGCTACTGGTCCGAGCTGATCTTCAAGTCGGTCAAGTTCAACGGTAATAACTCCAGATGGACATGTGCTCAGTTTATTCGCCGTAACTCTTCAACCAATGATGGGATTGACTCGAAACTAATACCAATTGAAAGCTAACTCAAGTGGCCACAAAGTTTATGAAGGACGCCAAATCGGTATGAAAACACCTCATGTGAGCTGATCTTCCGCCGATATGAATCCTATCGGTCTGGAAGGTTATCGATACTGTGACCAAAATTAACATGGCGCGTTTGTATCGATCACTCATGATCGATAATCATGATCGTTACACTTTGTATCGATCACCCTTGATCGATACTCCTGATCGATACGGATTGTATCGATCACTCCTTGATCGATAGCCTCCATGCTCTGACCGAAAATCTCTGTAGAGATCGTCTGCCTTGGTCCCTTTTGCTCCTTTTGGTCCAGCTAGCTTACTGGATCATCCTTAAAGCTCCTCCAAGCTCCTTTTAGCTCCATAAGTACCTAAAAACATCCATAATGCAAAAAAAATTCCAACTATATCCTAAATACAACCTAAGTCTAAGAGGAGAAGAAAATGGGACAAAAACTAAGGAAAACATGCAAAAGAGAGCCAAACATGCAGTAAATGCAAGCCTAAATGATGTAAATACAAGAGATATCAATTACTTGTGTAAAGACTTAAAACGTTGACAGCATGCGCAAGGTATGGTCATGTACAATTAGACTGCCAATAACCCTTGCATATTCCACTTGTGACACAGCTTCATTGGAGTTCTTTGTGAAGTATAGTTGTGAATCCACATGAGTTTTTGCGGTTCCGATTGAGTAGGCCTTGGACCTCTCAAGAATTCTTGAGCATAATGACCTTGAGACAGAGTGATACCTTTAGAGGTGCGTGTAATCTTTATGCTAAGAATAACATCCGCAAGACCCATGTCTTTCATGTCAAACTGACCACTAAGCATTGTCTTGGTTTGTTGGATGATGTCGTTGTTACTTCCCATGATGAGCATGTCATCAACGTATAAACACAACAATATATACCCGTGAGGAGTATTTTTGATGTAGATACACTTATCACATTCATTTATGCTGAAACCATTTGACATCATTACATTGTCAAACTTTTCATACCATTGCTTCAGACCATACAATGACTTCAATGACTTCACAAGTCTACAGACTTTGTGTTCTTGACCCGGGACCACAAATCCTTCGGATTGCTTGATGTAAATCTCCACTTCTAAATACCCGTTTAAAAAGGCCGTTTTTACATCCATCTGTGGATTTCGAGTCCTCTTAGGGCTGCAACTCCTATCAGAATTCTTATTGAAGTTATTCTCGTTACTGGAGAATAGGTATCGAAGAAGTCTAGACCTTCTTTTTGTCTAAATCCTTGAACCACAAGTCTGGCCTTGTACTTCTTAATTGAACCATCAGTTTTTAACTTGGTTTTGAATACCCATCTACACCCTAGTGCCTTGAAACCTTGAGGTAAATCAGTGATCTCAAAAGTATGATTCTGCATTATAGAATCAATTTCACTATCATCTGCTTCTTTCTAGAAAGATGCATCAGGTGTAGACATGGCTTTTGTATATGATCTTGGCTCATTCTCTTTGAGAAATATCATTAATAAATCATCACCAAAATATTTTTCCTTGCGTGCTGTTTTTCTCCGTCTGGGTTCATCTTCTTTACCATCTGCTTCATCAACTAAAATTCCAGAAGTGGTCCCCTCATTTACAAACATGCTAGCATCTATTTCATTATGAGTGCATTTCTTACTTTGTTTCTCTTTGCATGGAAAGATGTTTTCAAAGAAAGTCACATTCCTTGACTCCATTATCGTGTTGACATGGATGTCTAGTACAACTGACTTATGTACTAGGAATCGATAAGCACTGCTATTATGTGCATATCCGATGAAGATGCAATCAAACGTTTTAGGTCCAATTGTCAGCTTCTTAGGAGGTGGCACAGCGACTTTTGCTAAGCACCCCCACACTTTGAGGTATTTGTACGAAGGTAAAGTTCCTTTCCAAAGTTCATATGGCGTTTGGTAAGTTATCTTTTGTGGAATTCTGTTCAGGATGTAGTTTGCGATGAGCACGGATTCCCCCCCCCTGCAACGCCGTTAGATTCTGGTGAGTTGGGTGTGGTTGTTTGATGTATGATGTTTTTTTCTTGGCAGAAAGCGTTGAAAGGTCCATCATACTCGCCTCATCTATCACTTCTAACCATCTTAATGGTTTTTCCAAGTACTCATTGATTTTGTCTAAGACTTCGTCTTTACTTTGCAGTAAGTAAATGTAGCAATATCTTGTGCAAACATCAATGAAAGTCACTAAGTACTTTTTACCAGCCCTTGTATGTATGTACTTTAAATCACACAAGTCAGTGTGAAATAGGCCAAGAGGTTCAGTTGTTCTTTCAACATGAGGAGATGGCGTTTTTGTGAGTTTTGATTGTACACAAACTTCACACTTGTCTTTGCTAATTTTGCATTTGGAAATTAAGTTCGAATTCATCAGTCCTTGTACAGACTTATAATTCACATGTCCTAATCTTTCATGCCAAATATTAGAAGACTCAACCAAATAAGCAATTGGTTTCTTATTTTCATCATTTTTGGAAACAAATACATCGTTTTTATTGAGGATGGTCATTACACACATTTTGACCAATCCTTCCTTAACAAATCCTTTTCCAATGAAAACACCATTCTTCCTAAGAATCAGCTGGTCAGATTCGAAATTGATTGCAAATCCATGCTTGCTCCACAGCGTGCCAGAGATCAAATTCTTCCTTATGTCTGGAACATGCTTCACGTTTGAGAGCGTGATCTTCATTCCTGATGTTATCTTCAACACCACCTTTCCTGTACCTTCAATCTTGGAGTGGGACACGTTTCCCAACAACAAATGTTTATCAGTTTTGCTCTTTTAACAGGTGTTGAACATATCTCTATCAATGCAGATGTGTGTGGTAGCGCCAGTATCGTACCACCATGCCCTTGGGTTTTCTTCAACCATGTTAGGTTCTGTTACAACTGCGCACATATCAGCTTTAGTTAGGTTGGCTTGATTAACACACTTAGCCTTACTGCGACAATATGTAGCACGGTGTCCCATCTTACCGCAGTGGTTACACTTCCAAGCGAACTTCTTATTAGGAGTGTGAGCTTGCTTCTTGAAGTTCAAGGGGCCTTGGTTTGCAACTTTGTAAATCGCAGCCATTGGAGGAAAACCCTTTCCTTTTCCCTTTTTCTTAAACTCAGCAACATTTGCGTCATGTGTCTGAGGTGGTTCAGCCTTGTTACGTTTTTGTGACTCATTCTGAAGCCTGATAAACAAGTTAGCCAACGATAGAGGCTTCTGCTTGTAGTTGAGGTAGCTCTTGAAACCATGCCAGCCTGGGGGCAGCACCTCCATGAAGCAGTTAACCGTGAAGGTCTCATACAGCTTCATGCCTTCATCTGATATTTGCTGGAATATCATTTGTTACTCATGCACTTGATCCATGAGTGGCCTTGAGTCTACCATCCTGAAGTTAAGGTGTTTCACAGTTGCGAATTTTCCAGAACTTACGTTGAAGGTCTTGTATTTGTTTTCGAGAGCAATCCAGACATCTCTGGAAGTCTCATAACCTTCACTGTACAAGCTGTACAGCTGATCTGCAAGTTTAATCAAGATGTAACCTTTGCATAGGAAGTCCGCATGGATCCAAGTTTATTCCATAGAACTTTTCAGGTTGAAGTACAGTGGTTGGAATCTATGGAACCGGGTGTGGTAGACCATTCCCTTTTGGGAGTGTCGACTCACTTGTGTTCTTCGGAAGTCTAACGTAAGGAGACATTCTGAATCTAATCACAGAAAACGAACTAGGTTAGTTTTTGAGACCTCAATCCAGAAAACCGAATAAAACGTTTAATTCGCTATTAATTGTTCACAGAAATCGCCTAAAGGCGTTCTTATACCCTAGTAGTCGTTTCCAGAATTCACCTAAAAGTGTTCTTAAACGCTATGTATCAGATCTATAAGATCGTTTATAGACAAACGTTTTGCGATCCTGCCAAGGGCTGGCGCGGAAATCGTTTTGTGTCTTTATGATGATCGTCTGTTTTTTAAGATCAAACGTTCTACGGTTCGCTATATGACAATCGCAGAAGCGTTGTAGATCGATCAGAAAACGCTTTAAGAAATAATTTTATGAATTCGTTTTTGAAGTATTGTTCATAATATTCAATCCATTTCAAGCAATTAACAGGAAAAGAATTAAAGAATTAAGATTATAGGACCGCAAAAGTCCAGATTGAAAATCACTAATCAAAGAACGATTTGAATCAATAATAAACGATAATAATTTGTAAAACGTTTTAATAAAACCTTTAAGGAAAGATGATACACGGAGTCGAGATATGATCTCTTTCCTTAATTCTTTAAATCTCTCGCAATGTGGTGGTTTGAAGAGATTCAGAATCTCAGGATACAACCGTGTTGAGACTAAAGTCGCAGCACCCGACTATAGAATCTGCGAACTTAAGAATCTACGCAATACTCTCGAGACATACCTAAGACAGTAGAGACGAGAGGGATTTGCTGAAAGCTTATTGCTTTTCTAGATGAAGAATAATGAATAAGAGAGGTCTTTATTTATAGTGGTCGGCTATTTCCCACCAACAGGAGTCGTCAATGGAGTTCTTTATCCGCAGATCTGCTCGGCTATTTGGTCAGCCAAAAATCAGAAAATATTGAACAATCAAGAATTTTCCTCTGCATAAACAATGTCAAAAGAAATTAACAATCCCAGAGAATAGCAAAAAGCCCATTCAAATCAGATCTAACCAATACAGCACCAGGTACTTAAAACTTGTTTATCCCGAACATTTGTGTTCCCAGAGTCAATAGCGATAATCTCCTCCGATGCGCCATGGATAGAAGAAACTAGAGCAGTCAGAATGGGCTGGACAATATAGTGCCCATTGGAAGGAATCAAAGTAAATGGATTGGAATCACACCCTCACATCGAATCCCCATCATTGGCATAAGCATTCATGATACTCTCAACAATTATACACACATTGGAGCTTGGATTTGAATAAGGTGACAGCTCATTCAGATTCATAAGAACTCATCAAGGCAGGCAATCATTGGAATCTCAGACCAGAAACAACTCTTTGGAATCATCTTTGATATCTAATCTTTATCTTCTTTTTTTTTCAAGCATTTCGTTCTTTCTTAAAATATCTCTAAAAGTGCATTACTCTCGATTGACCAGAACTGCCTTTAAGTTTTTTTTTTACTGAAATTAAGTATTTGCACAAAAACAAAGAAAATATTTTCTTAATGATTGCAATTTCAAATTCATTTGGTTAAACATATTTTTAACACATCCCGCACACTCAAATTAAATGGCAGCCAAGTTGGCACGATGTATTCAAGACTACATTTATCATTTGAATGATGTAAACACAATTTTACCGGTTGAAGTTTATCTTTCCAATTATGTAAAATATATATTTAAAATTTATTTCATTCCAGCCAAAGCTTCAAAACCTCAAATTTGAAGTTCAGAATAGTGAAACTTGATATTCGAAGTCTCACATTTCAAAAGTTCAAAACTTTGTTCTTTTGTTCTTATAATCTTATATCTTATTAATAATTTACATTTATTCATATAATGTTAATTTTAACGTATAAAATTATGTAGATAACTTTAAAAAATAACGATTATTTCACATATAAAATTAAATAAATATCTTTAGAAATAATGTTAATTTTCACAAATAAGATTAAAGAGAAATCTTCAAAATGATGTATATGGTAATCAACCGATAAAAATAAAAAACATCATTTATTACTTTGATTGATCATTTATGGGGGTATTACAAAAAAATGATTTTATTGAGTAATTTATAGTTTTATTTGTAATTTTTAATATAGATTATGTGTGTTTTATTCTTATTATATGTAATTTTCTACTGTAATAGAATATTTCAATAATTAATATTGGGTGTACTTTTTAAAAAATGTTGTTTATAGTTATTTATTAAAGTTTTCTGATTTTATTAAGATGTATTCAATATTAAAGACTATAGTATAAAATATGAAAAAAAAAAATTCTAAATTTTCCTCTCTCTCTCGAGCGACATGGAAGACAATGGTGATCTAGGGATTGAATGTTTGGTATCAAAGGTCCGGATTTTCTAAGTAAACACATCAAATATTCTCATCATCAAGCAGATTGATGAGAAAGATATCGACGACTTAATCCTTGCGGAGATCTTAATTTTTGGTATTTGGGGATCTTATGGAAATTAACATTACTTCTGGATCTATATGCAATATGAGGATAGTAAAGAGCTGAAATGGACATATACCAATCTGGACTGCTCATAGATGGATCAAGAATATCAGAGATGGAAGGTATTTGGAATCATCTGCAATTGTTTCTTGATTTGCAGTATTGGATTTCAATTTGTGATAAAGGATTATTTGTGCAATTGAGATTGCATTGAATGTCGGATTAGCACTACCTTTAGAGATGATTTTCGTGTGGTTGTCATTTACTGTTATGGGACTTGGGTATCATTGAGATTGCTTGACAAATAATCGATTATGGTAAACAAAATCAAGAATGGTAATCGTATCTGTGTGTACTAATGATCAAGAATTTTACGAATTATGGACTGATTTGCAATCAAGATTCTAAGAAGATACCGCCGGTTATTGCGTGGATTATGGAGTGAACTACAGAGATAAAAGGCAAGATAATACATGGGTATAATCACCATTCTCTTCTGCATAATCATTGATACTCTCTTATTGCTACTCCCTTCTTAATAGTAGGATTTTTATTATTCAATTAATTTCTACTACTTATGTCATTGTAGTATTTGAGATGTCAATCAAAATGAGATTGTTTGTAAGACTAGAAATGTTTGAAACTCCTTATTCTAAGCAAATCTAAAGGTTTAAATGTTTATCTATCACCCTAGATGAATAACAAGATAATCAAACCAATCAACCCAAAGCTAACATCTTAAAATCTCAAATATCAAGTAGCTAGAGCAATAATCACCCTATGCACTATGCAAGACTAACCAAAATAGAAGTAGTACCTCTAAGGGATCTCATTGCAATAATATGGAGATTATTGCAATGAGATTGAATTAGTCTTGATTAGTGCTCTAAACCTAAGGATTAGTATTTCTATTATTGTTTAGACATCATGGATCAAAATTAGAATCATTCAAAATCAATAACCTTATCCTTGGATTCACTTTTTAGCCTTCGATTATGTTGTTTAGCCTTCTTAATCTTTATTCAAAATCAATAACCTTATGATCTTAAGACAATTGATTAAAATCAAGATTCAAGGTTCTAAGCAATTGTGGGATTATTTATTCTCAAGAGTGACAAGAGGATTTCTAGCAAAGGCAAACATCAAGCATTCAAAATCAAGAAATTCTCAATGTTGAACTCTTAGACAAGGTAAACAAGCTAAAGGGTGAGCAAGCTTTCTCAATTGCTTGATTTTGAATTTGAGATGTCAATCAAAATGAGATTGTTTGTAAGACTAGAAATCTTTGGAACTCCTTATTCTAAGCAAATCTAAAAGTTTAAATGTTTAAATCTAAAGGTTTAAATCTTTGAAAGGGTAACCCAAAACTTACCGTGGCCCTACTGCTCTGCTACCATCCCCACAGGGAAATTATTCAACTTTCATGGTATCAGAGCTTCAGCGCTCCTGAATTTTTTTTTCCTCTATCTTTCTCTTTCTCTTCTGTTTTCTTACTCTCTTTCTCGTCTCTTCCTTCTTTTTCTGTCATTTTATTTAAATGGCTGCCCCACCTGCAGCACTTGAAAGAGCCTTTGGTGTTACGAAATTCAAATCTCACATTCCTCTCACTCTAGATCATTATGATCACAATTATGATGCTTGGTGAGAGCTATTTCTCATACACTGCTTGACATTTGATGTCCTCGGACATCTTAACGGAACCTTGCTACCCAACGGAGATAACGATCAACCTTGGAAAAAACATGACGGGTTGGTTAAGCTGTGGATATACGGAACCCTTGCTCCACCTCTGTTTCGTTCATCCTTTCAAACTGGCGGTACGGCTAGAGATGTTTGGGTTCGAATTGAAAATAACTTCCGCAACAACAGGAAAGCTCGTGCCATTCAACTCAATAGTGAGCTTTGTACAACTGAGATTGGAGACCTATCACTTCAATAGTATTGCCAAAAGCTAAAATCACTATCCAATCGCCTCTCAAACGTGGACGCACCTGTTAGTGAGAGAACGCTCGTTATCTATCTCCTCAACCGCCTCAACGAAAAGTACGATAACATTATAAATGTTGTCAAACACAAGGATCCTTTTCCGAGCCTCGCGGAGATGGAAGAATCGCGTTTCAAAAAAGCACCAAGACCATCAGCTACACACACTGACCATTCTTTCTCCTCAACTGCTCTCACCGTCTCTGCTCCACCGTAACATTCAGAGCGGTTGCATACATCGAACCAAGCCCAGAGATCCAACAACTACCGTGGGAATCGGAGGAACAATCATCGTGGCAGGGGAAGAAACCATTTTCAATAAGGGCTAACTTTTCCAAATTAGGGTCCACAAAACATTTGGCCAAGCCCATTTGGTCACTAGCCCAATCAATTTGTAAATTGGTCCCCTTATTCTCAAATGCCCACTTACCGTGGCCTTACTCCTAATGCCCCTCGACCTACGAATCACCAAGCTTTGCAAGCTCACTTGGTGGAAATTCACGCGACAACAGACTTCCCCCAAGCATACACAACTGACACGTTAATTGATCCAAATGGAACCGATTGGTACATGGACTCGTGGGCAACGGCTCATCTCTCGGCATTTGCAGGTACTCTCCACTCTAATTTTAATCCTAATATCAAGCACTCAGTCATTGTTGGTAATGGATCTAAGATTCCTGTCACTTCCATTGGTTCATCTATCCTTCGAACTAATTCTCGCCCCCTTTCTTTGCAAAATGTCGGCTGAAAAGACAATCAGTAAGCATTAAGCACAAGTTCTAATATACCAATAAACACCTAGAGTATCATTATCACGAATTTCTCTCTGCCAGCTTCACATTGGTTTGTGTCCTTCATGAAACATCCTGATGTGGAACTAGACAACCTGTGGTGACTTCATCTCAACTCCTCCTTGATCCTTACTAATCGACAAAACTCCAACAAGCCTCCATAACCTCCAAAACACTTAGAAAACACTCCAAATTCTGTATATGCAAAGATCTATGCTAAGAGTTCCTAACTCAAAGACAAATGTAAACTAGACCAAAACTAAAAAGTTAATGCAAGAAAAAATGCTAATGATATCATAAATGAATGCTAAAATGGTGAAAATAATGCAACTATCACTTCCTTGCAACAGAGAGAATATCTCAAAGCTCAACTATCAAAATGGGTAACCCGGGAAAGAAAAATGAGGCTATGGTCCAAAATATGGAGATTCAGATACCATAGTTTGATAATTTTTAGCTCATCAAAGGATACTCTAACACCCTGATTGGGCGTTAAATGAATCCTGTCAAACAAGACATGAAGTTCCTACTGAGTATGATCACTTGTATATGAAATGATATAAGCATGGATTCCACCTATCTAAACACCCTTGAATCAAGACCTTTTAAGCTAAGTGATGGGGAGGTTGAATGATGACTGCAACCAGTTTGTATCTAATTTCACATACACGATTTAAGACTCTAGTTTCCAAGGACTATTCCTCGCATGGACATCTAGACTCTACACGATTTGTAAGTATTTTGATTCCACAAAGAAACTTAGAACTCGCAGAAACAAGGTTTGTTTCAAAGACGATTCTTTAGAAAGCAAACAAAATATTTTGATTCAATAATAAGTTGTTTTGAAAGTACAATGCTATGAGCTTATATAATGCTCAAAATGAACGGAATCTTAACGGTAATAAGAAATAAGAACAAAGCAAATAATTTGGCTTAACTGATGACTATGCTGTTAACTAGCCTTTTGGCTTTAAGGGTGTGATTCTTGACTTGGGCGATGAAAGGGGGATTTCCTTAAGTCTTCAGTATATAATGAATATCTAGGATCTTCTCTTGTGAATGAAAGGTTGAGATTAGATAGAGAAGATGGTTGCTGGTTTTTGTTTCCCATTGAAACAAAGTTAACGTTGTCAGAAAAGGAAATCTTCTTCATGGTGATATCTTCTTTGATTTGGGACGGTTTGATGTGGCTGGTTTCTTGATTTGGTGGTTCTCTTCCTTTGGTATCTTCTGAACATACCAAAGAATATTCACGAGGGGTGTTGATATGATATATGTCCATTGTTTCCTTATATGTACCTAATGATTCGAATGTTGGTCCATATATAGGCTTGATTGGTTTTGGCGGTTTGTCCTTATTAACTTGCATTTTTATCTGAATTGGTATTGGCTTGTGCTTAAGTCGTTTTTCCCTTTGTAAGCGAGCACAAGCTTCCTTTGCTCCTCGGGCACAAGCATGCTCGGCTCCAGTTTAGTTTGTGTACAGCCTCCATCATCTAACATGGGATAGATGATCCCAACTTCCAGGAGCTTCATGATCTCCTTCTTGACAACATCCTTCAAATTCGGATTTAGTCTCCACTGCTGCTCAATCAATGACGTCGACTCATCCTCTAGGTGTATCATGTGCAGGCATAAGTCTTGAGAGATACCTGAAATATCATCAAGAGAGTAGCCAAGAGCTTTGTTAAATCTGTGCAGCTTACTTAGCAAAACGGTGAGCTCTGCATTGGTGCTGGCTAGCTCCGCTTGTGGAACTAGTTGCATGACATGTGCAGTAGCATCCATCATCTTGGCATATCCAGTAGCAGCTTCATCTTGGCGTTCTGCTTCTGCTGTAGAAGTGGTCAGTGCCCTCTCCAAAGGATCTGATGGACTCATCTCTTGGAAGATTTGCTCAGCAAGGTTGGTGAGAACATCCATATAGAATGTATATTCATCTATAGTTTGCCTCTTCATCAGCTTGTCTATTTCAAAGTTCATCAACAAGTCACCAACATTCAGCTCTATCCTCCCTTGCCTGGCATCTATGATGGCTCCAGAAGTGACCAGGAAAGATCTGCCAAGAATCGGAGGATCTTTGGGTTCTTTTCCATACTCCAGCGCCACAAAATCAGTGGGATTCATACAATCTCCTACTTTGATTGGCACATCCTCTATCACACTTTTAGGGACTCTTACTGATCTATCAGCTAGGACAAGAGATATCCTAGTAGCTTTAAAATCGGTCATGCCCAGGCTCTTGGCAACTGAATAAGGCATCAGGTTCACATTAGAACCAAGATCACACAATGATCTTTCAAACCTGTTTGAAAAGATGGTGCAGTCTAAAAAAAAGCTTCCAGGATTTGAAAGCTTCTCAGGTACTATGTTCTGAATCACTGCACTGACCTGCTCGTTAATCAACATGGCTCTTTTTCCAGACTCAGGTTGTTGGTGACCATTCTCTTCACATATCTCTTAATCACATGAGTAATCCTCATAGCATCAATCAAGGGGATTTCAGTCACCAGCTTATCCATGATAGCTTTGCATTTGGCATCTTAAAGATCCTGTTTAAACTTCTTAGGATGCTTAGGGTAGAGTATCTTAGGCTTATACACCTTCTCATTGATGTTGTCTGCAGTTTCTGGCGAAATAGCCTTGTCTCGGGGTTGTTAATGAGTGTCACCCTCCTTGTGACGATCGTCACTAACTGGTGACGAGCCCTGGGCGACGACTCCCCTCGTCAACTCTCCGTCAAACTGTAAATTTTCGTCTTGTATAACTGGTGACGAGCGACACCCATCAGGGGAGACGATCGTCACTCCTTCGTTCTCAGCAGTTAATTCTTCATCTTCCACTTCTTCCAGTTCCACGATTTCTTCAGTACTCAGACCTTTCTTTATAACTGGTTGAAGGTTTCTTCCACTCCTCAGTGTGATTTCACTCACGTGGTGCTTGGGATTTATATCAGTCCTTCCAGGATGGAATCCTTCTTGCCTTTGAACAGCTCTTGCAGTTTCAGCAACCTAAACATCCAGCTTCTTCATATGAGAGTTCAGACTCTCAATCATTCCATATCGAATCCTTCTTCCCATTGAGGTCCACAATCATCTTCTGTTGTCCTTCTAGCATCTGCTTCAACAAAGTTTCCATCTTGTTGTCTTGTGCATGTGCAGTTTGATAGGAAGAACAATCATAGTTCCTGTTGAAGTTGGTGCTGTTCTAGTATGGTTTCTGAAACCCAGTCTTCTGGAACTACGGCTCTGTTAAGGTACTCCTCTGATTGTTGCCATTGTAACCTATGTTCCATTGCTGATTTTTCTAAACGTTTGATTCTGAAAATCTCCACCATTGATGAAATTAACATCCTCTTGCTCAAATATTTTCGAAAGTCCCCACCTCTGCAGCAAATTGGACTGATTTCTTTCCTACCAGAAGGTTGTGCCTACTTGTGACACCCAATTCCGATAATATAAACCGAATCGGCAATCTCAAAATAACTGTCTGCGCTAAGAGCCAAACACGTTATCCTTTTTACAAGTCCCAGAATCCAAAGGCGCCTTGCTTAACAAACAACTCCACACCACATGCAATACTGAAGCATTTTGACTCACCTAACCTGCTAGAGGGGATTGATAGAGAGAAGATAGGGGAATGGAGGGGTGAGTAATTTAGATTACCCAGGAGAATGAACCTATATTATCCTGTCAATGGACCACAACTTAACAAACGCTAAGTTCAAGCCTAAAACAGAAACATAGAAAGTCCCAAAGACTTCACACAATAACCTAGCATCCACAGGAACGCCACAGCAAATACCCAGACCACACAATGATGACTTACATCGTGGCACTTGGGATGCATCGTCCGTAAATTTATAGTCGCTACACGACTAGCCCGTCGGCCATGCCTTGAGAGTGCTACGTATAGCCATTCCTCCCATACCACATGAGTATACGCTGAACCCTTTTGGACAGCCCCATGTGATGTCAGGTCCTTCAGTACCCCCTCGCATATTGCCCACGTGGCTCAGCGACTATCCTCAACTTCAGTGTATTGATTACAGCCCCAGGCATTGCAATCTCAACCAGCCATCTCGGACCCCAAACAATAGTCCTCCACTCAAGTATATCGATCACGGCTCCTCTGCCTTATGATCTCAACTCTCATCTTACACATTTAACAACACATAGTCTCAATAATTATTTCATGCATTACCATATTAACTCCCTATCCTCTTTACAAGTACTAGGCGATTACACAATCACAAAAGAGGTCCAAACAACAATCAAACAAGCAAGGCGTTTCAAACACAAGTAAAGATTCCTTTTCAGTCTCCTGTAACTTCAGTTTCAAAACCCTAAACACATCTAGGCGATCACATACCGAACAGCAACCTAATGAGACCGAACTGGGACACAGTTCTAAAGCAGAAAGTAGTTTATCCTTGGTTTAACCCGAAACTAGACATTGAGGAAAGCAGAGTACACAATATTCAAGCACAGATTCATCCTCACCTTGGTATAGGTGGCAAAGGAAGTGGCGAGGGGAGGTAAGGAGAAGAGAAGGTGGTGAGATGCTCCACGGCGGCTAACCACGCCGGGTTAATCTGCCTTCCGGGCTGCTGCTGCGGCGGCTGCGCGTGTCTCCGGGAAGACTCCTGCTCGTCATCGATGTGAAACACTGGATTGGGGCGGCTGGACGGAGTGGCAACGGGGCCATCCCAAAGGTGGTGGACTCACGGCTCCTCCATGGCGGCGGCAGACGACGATGGCTGCTCCGGGAAGTGGCTGGAGTGATCATCAGAGGGCGGTGAAGATGAAAGGCGAGACATGGTGAGGAGAGAGAGGAAGCAGCGATGAGAGAGAAAGAAAGAGGTGCGAGAAATAGCGGAAAGAGAGTACTCGGCGCCGGAAAGAGAGAGAGAAGAGAGTTCTAGGGTTTTTTAGTTCTCTGAAAGTTTAGAATGAAGAAAAAAATGGGAAGGGCTCTCTATTTATACCCAATGGGAGACTTGGGTAGAAAGTAAAGATAACCACGAAAAAGAATAGGATAATTATGAATAAAAATATTCACAATTCTTTTAGGAAAAGGTTCATTAATATCACATTAAAAATATACTATTTATATAAACCAGGAATATTTATCTCTCGAAAGGAAAATAAAATATCGAGAAATGGGAATTGGGCATAAACCTTCTTAGTTCGGGATTGAATTTTCCAAACTGACCTGGTTTGGAAAACCGGGTTGTTACAATTCTCCCTCCCTTAACGAGAATTCGTCCCGAATTCTAAGGTATGAACCTCCACGGCCGGAGTAACGCGATGAGGAAGACTTGGAAGTCATACCAAAGAAGGCTAAATCGATATGTTTATAGAACAGAAGACTCGGGAAACAATCAATTTTAAGCGAGCAAAACTTTTATTAAAATAAATCAAGCAAACAATCAACATAGAATAGGGCTCTTAAGTCTAATGCATAAATTAAAAATTAAATTAGTTTCTAAAATTAAAATGCATCCCCCCTCAAATATCCCAAAAGCGCAGCCCTAATCTAGATAGTCTTCAAGCAGCTTCTCCTAGCCACGTCTCGGGTCATAGTCATTGTCGTCGGGGACCTCGCATTCAGACAGGTCCGACTCATAGTCACCCTCGTCCTGCTGCCTTTGTTCCTCCTCGATATCCTGCTCGACTAGCCGAGCCAGGTTAATGACTTGGCAGATAGACCGAACGAGTCCGTCTTCCTCGGGGTAAGGTATACTCCTGCGGGTTTCTGGTCGCAGTCCTTCTCGGAATGCTATTGCAGCATGGATAGTACAACAGATTTCTCTATCACTATCTGCCAGGTCCCTGAAGAAGGCCCTTTTGTACTGCTCCACAGAACGTCGACCTTGGGTTGTTTGGGGGTAAGACGGCTTAACATCCGGCCTAACATTTGGCGCGGGGTTCTTGCGGGGGAGTACGCGCTTACGTGTTAGCTGGGCCTGTTGGGGCATCACTCTACCAGATGAGGATCGACACGTGCCCCGAGCTTGTACAGCTTCGAGCACGTCGGTCGCTAGCGCAGCACAAGCGTTCACCTCCTTCTTAGTTGGCATCCGAGCAGGTCGGGCGAGTCGAGCGGGAACCATGCTGATCGGAGTGGTCCGTTTCTGGGCTGTCTCGTGGGTATGAGCCCTGTTTGGCACTGGATAGAAAAGCTAAGAGTCAGATGTCAAGTATGTATATGTGTGAGTCATGAAACAGTTGTAAGCAAGCTAAGTGCGCACATAGGATTCGCAACACTACAAATTTTTAGGACTGACCCTTCGGGACAAAACCGAAGAGTCTTAACCTTGGCTCTGAAATCAAACTTGTAACGCCCCCGATCGCCCCTACCGGCGAGTCACCCATCCCTCTGTCGACCTTGTGGGCCCCACCCTGTCCGACGGTCGGGTGTGTTATTTTTCCCAGAGCCAAATTGACTTATTTACTAACCCTGCAATCATCACATGATCTTTCCCCGTGTTTTGGCCTCACTCACACGATTTCGGGAATCTCTTCTCGAAAGGTCACCCATCCTAGTCCTTCTCCAGCTCAAGCACCCTTAACTGTGGAGTTCTCTCGGGACCAGTGACCAAAAAGATAAGTATAATTTGGTGACGTAGCTAGCCAAATTAATCCATTTAAACTTATTCAAATAGGCGGGGCCTGGGTCATTACAATTCTCCCCCAATAAACAGGAATTCGTCGTCGAATTCAGATCTCGACAGTGTGAGCCTTAACCCCCAAACCCCAAGACAGTCTCCTGAGACAGAACCAGTTTGACTTCCCAGGCTCTGATACCAAACTTGTGACACCTGATTCCGATAATATAAACCGAACCGGCAATGTCAAGATAACTTGCTAAGATCCAAACGCGTTGTCCTTTTTACAAGTCCCAGAATCTGAAGGCGCCTTGCTTAACAAACAATTTCACACCACATGCGATACTGAAGCATCTCGACTCACCTAACCTACTAGAGGGGATCGATAGAGAGAAGATAGGGGAACAGAGGGGTGAGTAATTTAGATTACCCAGGAGAATGAACCTACACTTTCCTATCAATGTACCATAACTTAACAAACGTTAAGTTCAAGCCTAAAACAGCATCATAGAAAGTCCTAAAGACTTCACACAATAACCTAGCGTCCACAGATAATGCCACTGCGAATACCCGGACCACACAATGATGACTTACACCATGGCACTTGGGATGCAACCTCCGTAAAATTATAGTCGCTACACGACTAGCCCGTCGGCCATGCCTTGAGAGTGCTACATATAGCAATTCCTCCCATACCGCATGAGTATATGCTAAACCCTTTTGAACAGTCCCATGTGATTTCAGGTCCCTCAGTACCCCCTCGCATATTGCCCACGTGGCTTAGCGACTATCCTCAACTTCAGTGTATTGATTACAGCCCCAGGCATTGCAATCTTAACCATCTATCTCGGACCCCAAACAATAGTCCTCCACTAAAGTATATCGATCACGGCCTCTCTGCCTTATGATCTCAACTCTGTATCAAATATGTTTTCAAATTTTATTTTTTTTTAAAATGTGTTCCAACCCATCTCAATTTCAGTTGCATAATGATATAATGTTATTTTTAATTTCAAATACTCAATCATCTCGTCTTGAATTCCATTTTGCAGTTGTACTTTTTTAGTTATAAACTAGTATTTTAAATTATAAAGATTTTTATTTTAAGAAGTTAAAAAATATTTTGATGATAATTTTTTTTTTATAGATGATTATTAATACTATAACATTATAATTTATAAAACTAAAATTCAAATAATATTTATTTGATAGAAAATATAATGACATAAATCACAAAATATTAAACTTTTAAAAATAAATTAAATAAATAGGTAGATTTGTAAATTGTGATAAATATGTGTGTAATTAGCAATTAATAATTAAAAATCTACTTAAAATATTAATTTTAAAATAAAAAATGAAATCATACAAAAATCCAATTGCATTTTGCAATGGAGGAGATGAAGTGATTTCTTGGTGGCGGAGGATGAGATGAAGAGAAAAGAAAGAATGACTCCTTGCTAATATTCAATTTATTTGCAGTCAAATGCTTGGATTTTTAATGAAAAAACCAATGATATAGTGTTAGTTTAGGAGAATAATAGAAACTCGTTTAGATGCTCCAGTTTACTTCTGAAATTTCATAGTCGGAGAATATAACTTTTTTTTAACTCTTTTCAAAAACGGTATGTTTAGATTGCCAGGAGCTAGGAAGTCTGTTCGTGTCAGTTGGATAAGTGCGTTAAAGTTGCAAGTCAGAAAAAATGAAGAACACAGGTCAGAAATAATGTGGGATATGGCGTCACAAATTGCCTGAGCTGCGAGGCCAGAAACCAGTACCAAGGCATCATGGTCCATGAAGATCCAAATATCCCCCGAGAGAGTCGACACAGCACCGTTCTGCGTGCAAGTGCCCTACAAATGAAGGAAATCCAGGGTCTGACCTGGAACAGTTGGCATCCCGGAGATCCACTGCCAGAATCGCCACCTCGCCCGAGTTGTCTGCTAGATCCGACTCTGCTACCTGCCGTTCAATATCAGTGTTTGATGTTGTTCTCAGGGATGTTGCGTCATGAATCACCTCCGCCGCATGGCCAGAGATTAATGTGAGGTGTTCCCTGAGGCTCCAAATCTCCCCCGAGAGAGCGTCGACCAGACACCGTTCAACAAGTACGCGCTCTACAAGGGAAGGAAACCCAGGGCCCAACCCGGAACCGGGATATTGAACTCCAAGTCAATGACCGTTGATGGTCAGGCCGTCAGAGCGGGTCTGACGGGCGCACCGAGATGACGCGGGACCCAAAACCAGGATGCTGAACCCCAAGTCCAGCAGTATAGGGACAGAGAAGGACGGGACCCGTCGGGAAGATGAGCACAAAAAGTCAGACAAAGAGAGGGTTGGAAATAAGTGCCCGCCCTAAGGACCTTCTCAGACTTAGTCCGATAAGAACGCTTACTGCTGAGAGCTTGCTATATTAGAGCATTTTAGGCTGCATATCATGCATTTTTCTCTTGTTTTTGCATTATAGTTTAGTATTTTAGACTCATCTGCACTTAGAATCAACATTGCATTATTTAATTTAGAAACTCATACATTTGCATACATGTGCATGTTTGTGGTGATTTTTAGGTGTTTTGGAGGCTCTTGGAGTTGGAAAGAATATGAACGCAGCTCATGTTTAAAGAGGATGTCAAAGAAGGAGCTTTTGCAAAGTCTGGTACCAAATAGAGCAATGATATCGAGCAAAACCTTTGTGGAGTGTGCTCGATGCAAGCCGGAGGACATGAGGAATGTTGGGGTCGGTTTTCACCCTAGCGAGATCAGTGGTAAAATGGCGAGGCGAGGAGAACCGTGCATAAACCGGGCGAAGCCGGTTGTTTCGCCCAAAATTAGCACGAGGCGAGGAGAATCGTGCATAAACCGGGCGAAGCCGGTTGCCTAGCCCAAACCTTGCACGAGGTGAGGAGAACCGTGCTTAAACCGGGCGAAGCCGGTTGCCTCGCCTAAACTTTGCACGGGCGAGGCGAACTGTGTATAAACCGAGCGAAGCCGGTTACCTCGCCCAAACTTTGCACAGACTAGGCAAACCTTGCATAGACCGGGCGAAGCCGGTTGCCTAGCTCAAACCGTGCACATGCGAGGTGAACCATGCAAAACCCGGGCGAGCTGAATATCTCGTCTAAACCATGCACAGGCGAGGTAAGCCACAAGTCAAGCCCAAAGGCGAAGGCCCACTGATGTTACTGCATATTGCATACATTTTGCATACTCATTAGTTAGCTTTTTATGCATTTGTATCACATTTTAGGTTAGATTGCATCACTTAGAGTCCTAGAGCATTCTTGCACCAGCATACGCATGTTCCTTGCATTTTGCATCACATTCAGGTTGTTTCTGGCTGCTTTGGAGTCGTGGAGGTTCGTGGACATGTTGAGACTGATGTAGCAGTTCGTGGGAGCTCGGATATATGCTAAGGATCAGAGATCGAGGAGCAGATCGAGCATGGCCGGTCGATCTAGGAGGTGATCGACCAGAAGATCGAGCCAACCAGGCGATCCAAGGAGAATGATCGAGACAAGGATCAAGTGAAGCAGTCGATCAAACGGTACAGACGTGAATGACTCCATGCAGAGCGAGAGGCAGATCGAGTACACCACTCGATCCAGCCGAAGATCGATACCGAGATCGGATGCAACACTCGATTCGCCGATGATGATCGAGACCCAGATCGAGCCGAAGACACGATGTCCGGATATGATCGAGAGAACTGCTCGATCCTGCAGTCGATCTCTGTCCTTTAAACCACTTTTAGCCGCTAGCGAGGGGGGGACCATCAGCTTGTTTTGGCCATTTTGGGAAGGCGGCGACGTCCTTTTCCGAGACAACTTTCAATCCTTATCTTTTTCTGTATGTTTTCTCTCTGTTTTCAAGAAGAACACCATTGTCAAACTTGAGTTTTTCTTAAGCTTTGTAATCGAATCATTTCCGTCTTAATCTAGTTTTCTTTTCATGTTCATCGTTTCCTTTTACATGCTTTGCTTGATTTACTTTATGTGTAGTGAGTAGTTTATTTGGGTTCGGGGTTGAAAGGATTAAAGGGTCTAAAGGGTTTCGATCTTGGGGTTTTTCTAAGCGTTTTCAACGGCTATCTCTTCTAAGGTGTTGAGATCTCAATGCTTGAAGACTCTCACGCCAAGAGCTTCATGATCCGAGAGGTTCCTTACCTTGACAGGATTCAGGAGCCTCGGAAGATCACACCTTAGACACTAGTTACCCCTTCCCAAAAACCATGGAAGTTTGGGGGACTAGTTAAGCCATTCATTTGAAATCTGCTTTCCCTGCCCTTCGACCTCTCTTTCCACCAAAAGCCATGGGTTTGGAGGAGAATATGAAGGAGTGATCTATACCGAAAGCCATGGATAGATCTTGCTTAGTTTTCAAGGCTTAGATATCCTCACAAAGTGAGTCGATTTAAAGTTTTCAACCCAAGGTCGAACCTTTGAAACCCCTGACCATGAATCTCAACCCTAGGCCCTTTCTTTTAGCATCTTTACATCTTATCTCGTCATTCGCTTGATCTTTGATAGCATCCTGGTCGTTAGTTTCACTGTTCTTGCATTTTTAGATGAGATCGATTGTTATTGCTCGATCTAGTGGTCGATCTCATGGTCGATCCACTAGTCGAATTTTAGTAATTCGAAGCTTGGTTCTTTAATTATTCTGTTTGTTCCTCATGGTAGTTCCTTCATTCCTATCATTTTTAAAATAGGTTGCATTCTATTTAAGTTGCTGCATCTAGTTTTTAGAGATTTTCTCATAAATCATCTCATTTCGCTTGGATTTGCATTAGTCTTTGTATTCTCTTTGCATTCTCTATCATCTCCACGAAGTAATAATGCGAAGCCCCAAGTCAAGCCCAAGGCATAGCGTCGTGCGGTTGGGCCAAGCCCAAATCCATGTATAAGTCCGAGGAGGCGTTTACCCTAGAAAACGAAGCCTTGAGGAAGGGGGCTCCGCGAAGGGGATAAGGAAGGATAATTTGCGCAAATATACTCGGAGATTTTAGAAGTTCTATAAATAGAGAGTTAAATTCATTAGCTCTGGACAAGATTTTAAACTAGAAAAAGACTTAGCCGAATACTTGTACCAAAAGCTTATCTAAGCCGCAATAATAAATCCCCATCGTTGGAGCCTTCTTCTTTGTGTTTAACTTAGAATCTTTACGTCCTCTTTTATTTTTAACACACAAATTCTATTGTGTGAAATCCAGCCTACACAATTTGGCGCTAGCATCGATCTCGCCCCGATTACTCGCCTCGCCTTTATAGCTCGCCCTGCTCCGAGATTTCATCTCGCGTCGATTCGATCGAGCTTGATCTCATCCAGATAATTCTCTTCGCCTCGATAAGACAAGGAAGCGCAGAAAGCGTCATCTCTTCGACAAAACCTGATACTTGGAGAATTATCTTTGCCTTGAGGACTCGCCTCGGGTCCAGAAGAAGGAGGAAGTGCCATGAAGTTTTTGGCGATATATAAAAGACGGACCAGGGTATTTAAGGGGGACGGCGGCGGAATGGTCAAAATCGGAAAACCTAATCGGAACTCTAGCATATAAAAAAAAGAAGAAGAGAGAGAAGAGAGAACAAACCTTAGAAATTTGTGGAGAATGGAGATAATGAAAAAATGAGGAGAGGTTTCACTACTTATAGCCACTTCAACACCTCGCCTCGGAAGTACGCGAAACGTTTACATTCCCCGAGTTGGATTGAATCATTAACAGGCTTCAAGGCCCAAAGAGATCAGAAATCAAGACCCATTTAGAAGCCCACAAGGCGAAATGGTGGAAAATTCTAAGTATGAAGGAAGTGATGGCGAAGGGAGAACATTATGTCTTGACGGAGTATGGGCGAGGCGAAAAGCATCGCCTAGCCAAGCTAAACACCTCGCCCATGCAAGGAGTCGTTTCACCTCGTCAGCTAAGAGTTCACCTCCCCTCGCGAAACAAAGATATCATCTTGCCTGGGCAAAGCCAGACACTTCACCTCCTCGTGCAAAGCACTTCATCTAGTCTAGGCGAAGCATGTCACCTCGCCCGGCAAAGCAAGCACCTCGCCTTACGCGAAAAAGGTCCCCTCGCCTAAATAAAAAGACACTCGCCTTGCCTAGATGAAGAGATACATTGCCTCGCCTCCTTATGCGAAGCACTTCGCCTTATAAAGTATTTTTACCTTTCCCAAGTGAGGCGAAGCGAAGCATTTCACCTCGCCCAGACGAAGTGAAGCAAAGCACTTTCACCTCGCCCGACGAAGTGAAGAGAAGCATTTTCACGTCACCCCGGAGAAGTGAAGCAAAACACTTCACCTCGCCCAGGCGAAGTGAGGTAAATGCATCTCACCTCGCCCAGGCGAAGTGGGGTAAATGCATCTCACCTCGCTCAGTCGAAGCGAAGTAAATCATTCCACCTCCCCCAGGCGAGGCGAAGCAAAGCACTTTGCCCAGACGATTTAAAGCAAAGCACTTTGCCTGAACAAGTCGAAGCAAAGCAAAGTCACCTCCCCGAGAGAAGTAAAGCATTCCACCTCGCCCCGGCAAGGCGAACAAAGCACATCGCCTAGACGAGGGGAAGCCAGGCAAAAAGCTTCACCCGGACGAGGCGACGCGAGCAAAACACTTTACTCGGACAAGGCGAGGTGAAGCCAAGCACCTTGCCCAGGAAGAGTGACGCTTTCCCCTTGCGCAGGCGAAGTGATTCAAGGCATTTCACTTTGCTTAGGCGAAGCAAAGCGCCTCGCCCGTCTGGATGAAGCCTATTTCTTTAACCATTAATCTCGCCTCTCATGACATCTCGTTATCCACATCCTAGAGTCTAACGACCTGGGGACTAACTGTTGGGGTCGGTGTTCACCCTAGCGAGATCAACGGGGAAATGGCTGAAGTATAGAAGTTTTTCTTGGCAATGCCCAAACTATGCACAGCCGACCCAAAAAGATCACCTCGCCCAAATTTAGCATTTAGGCATCATTTGCACTTAGAATCAACATAGCATGCATTTAGCTTATGATTGCACACATTTGTATACATATGCATGTTTTTGGTGGTTTTCAAATGTTTTTGGAGTTTCTTGGAGCTGGGGAGGAAATGGAAGCAGCTCATGATCACAGGAGGTGTTATAAATAGAGTTCTTGCAAATCTGGTGCATATCGAGCAAGCTTTTCGAGCAGAACACCCGTGGAGTGTGCTCGATAGAAGCAGCAGGACGAGAGGAGAAGGATCAGCACGAGTATTCCAAGCCGTTGGTCTGCACCGAGGACCAGCATCAAGGAAGGATGTCGATACACGCTGCACGGACCACATTGAGGTCGCATAGCGAGCAGAACATCAACTGTACGACTTTGATGCAACTCATCCGCATTGACCATTTGAATTTTGTTAACCTTATCTTATCTTTTTAGGTTTTTTTATGCTTTTTTTGGCTCCCTACTATAAAAAGGAAGCCACAAAACATTATCTTTATCAAGTTTTGTTTTATCAAAGTTTAGCTTTCTATCAAAAACCTTTCCTAAACCTTAAAGGGTGATTTGCCTTAAGGGATTAAACATGATTAGTGAGTAGTCTTCTTTAGATTTAGGGTTCTAAGTAGGAAAAGTGGCGATTAAGATGTGATTAAAGGGTGATTAGGTCTGTTTAATGGTTCTTTGTTATCTCCTTCTCTTGCAAAGTGATTAATGTTGATAAAGCTTGCTTCTGTTGATTGAATATGGTTTGATAGATGCATATGGTTCACTTGATGTCTTGATATCTCTTCTCTAAGTACAGTTCGCTTATTTGGCTTGATAGTCTAGCTTGGTCTAGGTTTCCTTTGTTCAGTGACACCAAAGTGATAGTTCACCTTGCTAGATGATTCGCTTAGGGGTAGATAATGCTGGTTTTGAGATTCTTGACTTGATGGTTAAATAGTATGCCTTGAAAGATCTTGCCTTTTTTTCATTCTTGTTCATTTCTTAGCCTTGTTAGGGTGTTGCAAGTCTGTGCTTAAATCCATAATCTTGATTGGTGTATAGCTGCTTAGGTCCTTATTGGTTCACAAGATTGATAAGTTGATCTGAACTCTTGCTTGGGTGAGAGAGTAGTTGCTTGATTGGTGCATCTCTTAGGCTAGAATGGTTCTGATCTTTATGCTCATGGTTGAAGGATACGCCATCACAAGTGGGTCTGACACTTTGATCTTATTGAATATGAATTGCTTATTGACGCAAAGTGGTTCCCTTTAGATACCTTGTCTAGGAGCATAACATTGAGAATTGCTTGCTTGATCTATGCTTGTTGAATGCCTTATAAAAAATCCCCTTGTCACTCTTGAAAACCACTATCCCGCAATTGCTTAGAACCTTGAGTCTTACCTTTAATTAATTGTCTTCAAAGTCATCTTGCTTAGTTCTTGGTTTAGTAGTCATTTCTTGATTAAATTCCTTTAGTCATTATCTTAAATTCATTGCTTAGTTCTGTTCACTTGCATTTAGTTTATGCTTTTCTTTCATTGCACCATTAGGTTGATAGACTTGTTCTCACATAATCAAACCCCAATCATGCTTAGCTTACAGCATTCTTTGCATCTTATCTCCCACAATTGGATTGATACCTGATCCTTATTCTACAACTGATTAGAAGCTAAAGTAATTTTATCTGGTAACCAAATACTACTGTTTCAAATTGGCGCTGTTGCCATTGTGGATTGTTTGAGTTTAACATTGATGTTAGACTAAGTTTTTACTTTAAAAGGTGCTAAATTGCTCTGTTTTCTGTGCTCTGTTTTTTCAGGTACTTGTATGAATTTGAGGTCTAACGGCTCATCGAATCTGACTCCTTACATTAATAACATTCATAGGAGAAGAGCTGTAAGACAGAGAGTTCAAGAGATAGAAGAACAGAGGATGGCAGAGCAAGAAGCTCAGTTACCACATGTTGGTCTTGTTGGACAAGCACCACTACAACAAGCTGCAGCACACATAGCTGAAGCACAAGAAGCTTTGAACCAAGCGGCTGGAGTTCAAGGATTGCGAGTACCAGTTCAAACACCTAGAGCTGCAAGACCAATATGAGCTGGTGATGCGCCTGACACTCACCACAACAGAAATGTCATTCACGCTCCAGCTGTACATCAAAACCACTTCGAGATCAAGCTTGGGTTGATCAACATAGTGCAAGGCAACATATTCCGTGGCCTGCCCAATGAAGACCCTTTGAATCATCTTGACTAGTTTAATAAGGTGTGTGGTATGACAAAGATTCAAGGAGTCTGTGAAGATGCTTTGAAGCTACGCTTGTTCCCTTTCAGATTAGCTGAGAAAGCACATCAGTGGGAGAAGACATTTCCACAAGGTTCATTCTCTACATGGAATGAGTGCAAGACAGCATTCCTCAAAAAATTCTCCAGCTTAACAAGAACAGCAAAGCTCAGGAACACCATAAGCAGCTTTACTCAGCATGGAAATGAGACATTTGCTGAAGCTCGGGAGCGGTTCAAGTCTTACACTTTGCATTGCCCACACCATGGCTTCACAAATGAAAGCTTGTTGTCTACTTTATATAGAGGAGGGACGCCAATGTACAGAATGCTCTTGGACACAGCTTCCAATGGAAATTTCATGGGCAATACTGTTGTAGATGGTCTAGCTCTTGTGGAGAACTTGGCACTTTCTGATGGAAACTATGGTGAAGAATATGACAGAACATCTAGAGCTGTTGTAAGCGCTGAAGGTGAGAGCACAACAAAGAATGAGATTAAAGCTTTGAATGACAAGTTAGACAAGCTGCTGAGTGTGTCTTTCAAGAATGTCAGTTTTGTTGGTGATAGTGTTGCTACACAAGAGGAAGATGGGACAGTTGTAGAAGAAGAAGCCTTCTAGATCTCCCTTATCCTCTTACATTAAAACTAGCAATCTTCATCTCTCTCTCCACACACACACCCATATCGATCTAAACCTCTCTTTTTCAAGCATCCTTTCTTTCTCTCTTGCATTCTCTAGAACTTCATCTTTTTGGTCAAAGAACTAAGGTAAACTTTACTGGATTCCTTGCTTCTTGAATTTAAATGTGTCAAATTGAAGTAGGATGCATTAGAATAATCGATTATGGTTGTTTGCACAATTTGTTTTATGGCTCTGTTTTGCATGTCATCATTGTTGCTCTTCTTTGAAATTTTATGGTTGAAATGTTTGAAAAACGTTGTTTTGTGCTTAGTTTGACTTTATGTTTAGATTCTGGCCAAATCTAGGCATGCTATTGTTTTTCCAGCATATTGACCATTGAAATGTTTCTTACTGGACTAGTGATGGTGAATCTGATGCATTTTTTATAGTTTTGGTGGAGAGATAATGTTGTTTTTAGTTTCATATGCTTGAAATGGTTGCAATCACTGTTTGCTACTATGGGAATTTTAGTTTTAGCTGTAATTATCCTTTTGAGCTGAAACTTTTTACTAAATTCGACTCTGTTTGTCGGGGATCAGTGTGAATTTTTGTAGAATTTTTTATTGCCTGCTTGATGTTTGAAAATTAATTTCCTTCACAGTGCTTTCAAATGACACTTTACTAATTATTGCATCAAGCATTGCATTTTCAGGTACTATGACGAACACCAGAGGAAATAAGGAGATTTCTGACTCATAAAATGCTGCAAAAAACATAGCTGAGGGAAAGAAGCCAGTTGTTGAGGAAGAACCAGTCCAAGATGCAGCACCAAAGCTGAAGGACTTCTCGAGAGCGATGAGGAGAGTGGACTTCACTACCACAAGATATGCTGATCCTGGTATGTTGGGAGAGCTAGGAATCAAGACTGTAGTTGATTAGTTGTTGAGCATCATTGGACTGGATAAATTTGCTAGTCTTGGTTATCCAACTTACAAGCAACTTTCTTGTGAGTTCCTTGCAAGCTTCAAAGTCTACTTCTACAAGTTGGATGAAGAGTATGATGAAGGAGAAGAAGACTTTAGCAATGGATTCATCAAGTTCGGAGCCAACAGAACATGGTACACCATGGGGTTCAGTTAGCTTGAAGATATCTTTGGATTTGATCAAGGCTCAAGAGCACAAAACAGGCGCTTCAAGCATGATCAGCTAAGGCATGTATGAGAAGAGATAGCGAATGATGCTTATAGAGCTGGTCATCTGAAGAGTGCTAGCATCCACCATCCAGCTATCAGATATCATCATAGAGTCCTCACCAGTACACTCTTCTACAGAAAAGAGCAAAGTATGATCAAAGAAGAAGAGATGGGGTTGCTTGTGAATGGCTTGAAGAACATAATGGTTGAAACAAGGCATGGGAATATACAAGGAGAGCGCTTAGGAGTTGGTCTTGTGAAAATCCTAATGAAGCAATTTCTAGCATGCCAGAAATGGGCTTTCCACACCAGAGACAAGAGGCCAAATATGGCCATTGGAGGCGTGATCACTCCTATCTTGCTTGGTGCTGGAGTTGAGCTTGGTACACCAGATGTTACAATAATCTTCCTAGATGTTTCTTATCTCAGCAAGATTGGATACCTTTCAGGAGCTGTTGAGACAGGATTTGGCTATCAGTTTGAGCTAGAAAACAGGAAGAAGAAGATCATCTTGCCAAACCAGCGATTAACCGACTTCACATCATATGAGAACATCCGATTCATGCCAACAGAAGATGAGCTTTATGACCCAAGGACTGACCTACCATTGATAAGGCCAAGCAAAGTGAAGAACATGAGCACCATTAGAGACTCAGATGTGGAAGAAGACATTGAAGAGCAGCATCAAAAACAATAGGTTCAGCATCAATGGATGGAAGAGGAAGAACATGAAGACTATGATAGCCGCCCTTATGCATTTGACCCATATGATGTGTTTTGCACATCTGAAGCTTCAAAGGTTGCACATGAGCATATTAGGCTTCTTCAGAGATGGAACTTCCAGGAAAAAGCCATCAGAGGTTTGTTGAATCTGATGCATGTTCACAATTTAGTGGGGAGAAGATGATATTTTTGCTGCATTTGTTGAAATTGACTAAATCACTACTTGTTGCTGTTGGAATTTTAATTTTCAATGTGTTATCCTTTTGTGCTGAAAGGTTTTTCTAAATTTGACTCTGTTTCTTGTCAATCGGTGTGAATTTGTATAGAATTTTCTTATGCATGCTTGATTTTTGACAAATAATTTTCTGCACAATGCTCTCAAAGGATAATATGCTCATTTTGCTTCATGCATTGCATTTTCAGGTACTATGTCGAGCACTAGAGGAGATGAGGAGATTTATGATTCAAATGCTGCTGCAAGAAACAGAGCAGAGGGAAAAGGCCAGTGGTTGAAGAAGAACAAGTCCAAGATGCAGCACCTAAGCTCATAGACAACATGAGGGCGATGAGGAGAGTAGACTTTGCTCCAACAAGATATGCTAGTCCTGGTCTGTTGGAAGAGGTCGTAATCAAGACTGAGGTGGATGAGCTGTTAAGAAACATTGGACTTGAGAAGTTTGCTAGTCTTGGGTATCCAACATAAAAGCAACTTTCTTTTGTGTTCCTTGCAAGCTTCAAAGTCTACTTCCCCAAGTATGATGAAGAATATGATAAAGGAGAAGAAGAATTTGGCAATGGATTCATCAAGTTCAGAGCCAACAAAGCATGGTACACCATGGGATTCACTCAGATTGAAGAAATATTTGGATTTGATCAAGGCTCAAGAGCACAAAATATGAGCTTCAAGAAAAATGAGCTAAGGCATGTGTGGGAGGAGATAGCGAATGATGCCTGTAGAGCTGGTCATTGGAAGAGTGCTAGTATCTGCCATCCAGCTATCAGATATGTTCATAGGGTCTTCACCAGCACATTCTTCTACAGAAAAGACTAGAATATTGATTTTTAGGTTTTTAAGCCTTAACTCAATCCTCAAACACACATGTCACTGTAGTACTTGAGATGTCAATCCAATCCAAAGGCTAAGGAACATATGAGATGTAGAAGACTTGCTAAGCTAGGCCTAATCAAAGGAAGGGGAGTCTAATCTAACAACCTAAAACAAGAAATGCAAACTAGAAAACAGAAATTCAAGACTAATGAATAACAAGGTGAGTCTAAAATCATGATCAATGTGAAAGAACCAATCAATGCATTAATCTCTAGGCAAGGACTACTGATATAGACTAGCCCAATCCCTCAGCACTAATCCCTTATTTAATCACATATTCAAGATAAATCCCTTTACTCAAACACATAATAATCAAGCATGAAGGTCAAAGTCCATAGAGCCAAAAAGCATGTTAGACATCTAGTTTCCTATACTAGGTTTACTAATCTCTTGTGCAATAGAACTAACATTAACTCACACTCTCATGTATAATCAATGCCTAAAGAAAAATTTCCCACTAATGTGGTGTTAAGTACTTAAGCACAAGCTATGCAAGACATGACATCAACCATAACTTCTTTCAAGCATTTCAGCAAACAGCTTATGTGCAATACTAGAAAGCCTAGGATCTACTTATACTACAAAGAGGTACTAAATATGAAGAATAGTCACACAAGAAGAGATAATCAAAGATCCAATATTCTAGCACCTTAACAATCATTATAAACACTTTTGTTTTTCAAAAACCAAGAATCTCAAAAACTGAAAAACACAAATTCGAAAATAATAAAGGCAATAACAAATGGAAAACAAGACTAGAAGATGAAAGACTTAAGATTAAAAGATGAGAGAAATAAATAAAAAGTATATACAATGATTCAATCTCAGCCCACAAAGGGTTTGTTCTTCTTCTATGAAAAAGCAAAGCAAAGCTTTGGGGAAGAGAAAGGATAAAAAAAAATAGATCTAAGTTTAGCTATTTATAGGGAACATCCCCAAAATAGCCTTAGGAAGCAAAAATTAAAAATTTAGAGATGGTAAAAGATGGTTTTCGGACCAAAACCTATCGATCAGAAGGAAGGAGGTGATGCTCAATGTAGGTGATCGATAGGAACTTCTGGTTGCGGACAGTGATGCTTGAACCGCCGTATCGTTTGAAGTACTGATCGGATT
The DNA here is from genome assembly GCA_911865555.2 of Thlaspi arvense. Classification (NCBI taxonomy): domain Eukaryota; kingdom Viridiplantae; phylum Streptophyta; class Magnoliopsida; order Brassicales; family Brassicaceae; genus Thlaspi; species Thlaspi arvense. Next base: position 30,995,605 of record OU466859.2, on the reverse strand, counting down.
GACCTGGTTGAACCTCCGTTAGAAAGCGTATTCGATCCTCTACAACTTCTATGAAGGACGTGGAGGCTGAATCGCACTGGAAGACCTTCGTTTTGACCTATACATTTCATATCGATCTGCATTTCGGACAGATTTCTCTCAGCTTTGGTCGATACCAGACTTTGGTGCAGCCTAAAACCCGTCATCTTGGCTATTATACTTGGTTCTTCATGTCCTCATCATTCACCAGTCTCCAAATGTCTTCCTCGCTCTATTTAGACCTCAAAAAAACTCCAAATATTGCAAAATATGCAAATATCTAACCTAAAATCTATTATGTCTAATATGAATGTAAATGAGACAAAATATGATGATCGAATGCATGAAAGCGACCAAAAACTAAACTAAATGCAAACTAAAACATGGTAAATTATGAGGATATCAACACCCCCACACTTACATCTTGCTTGCCCTCAAGCAAGTATGAACATGGTGGAAGAGAAGTTTGAAAGTATGAGCTATTTGGTTTGAAAGATGTCAATAATAAAAACCAAGTCATTGTCCAATTTAATGATTCTAAGATGAAAATGATGATTGTTCTTACTGAAAATCTAGCCACATTCATCACAAGCATATACAAGAAAACTAAAGCCTATCTTACACAAGCAATCACATCATCCAATCTCTTTAACGTTCAATTAACTCATCAACCAAGTGGATCATGCTCATGCAAATCTTGTGTTTTCATTTGGCTAAAAATAAGGCTTACGAGGAAAAGATGACCTCAAACAATTTCGAACTTGTTATATTTCAGTGCAGGGGTTCTATCAAGAAACTGGAATGAGCTTTGGTAAAATGCTAAGGGTAAAGAACAACTTATGCATATAAAGCTAAACTCCCATCTACCCCAAAACCCACAAGTGATCTAAAATCCTTTGCTTCTTCCCTAAAACATAATCATATTCTACCTTTTGTCTTGAAGCTTTTTGCTTCTTTTGATCCCATTCTTCATTCTCCTTTGGAGCTTCTTTGATAGTGCATCTTTTTCTTTGATTCTTCTTGGTGGTTTGACCATTTCTTCTTTGCTTTTGCTCTTCTTTACTTTTCTGGTGTTCTCTTTGCTAGCTTTGGACACCTTCTTCATTTGCATAGAGCTTTTAATGATTAGCCAAACTTCCCAAGGTTACTTATGTGCACTCCTTTTCCTTTGCTTTCTCTTTTCCTTCTTCACTTGATAACCAAAAATTTAAATCCCAAAACCATCCCTTATTAACCAAAACATCCTAGCCTATCTAGCTCAAGAGGGTGAGCTAGTTCTATAATGGAAGGGTCCCTTTGTATTTCTAACCCAACACTTTTTACTAAGCTCATTCCTTAAAACAAAGGCCTCATAATCACTCACAAATAATTTTTGGCTTAAAAGAAGGTTTAGTTAATGGCAGGGAAATCTACTTGGACTAGCAAGAGGGGAGAAAGAAGGGAAAAAGAATGCCCAAGTATGTGTATGGTATCCATGAAAACACTTTCAATGCATACATGATAATTCAATATTCAAATTATGGTTCTAGTAAATAGAGACTAAATTCAGATCATGCAAGCTTCATCAAGACAAGAATATCATGCAAGGAATTCCAAGTGTGGTTCAAACTTCAATTCAAACTAGACCATAACATCAAAGAACTAACAACATAGGCAATGCAGTGATTTCAAAAATTAACATCTCTCAAAGGAAAACATCATGCTCAAAATTTCGAAATGACGAAACCTCAATGCAAATGTAACTAGATACAATCCTTAAATACAAGATGCAACAAGATGATCACTCAAAACGTTTTAAAAATTTTAGAAATTTTTTTAAAATGTTCACATTTTTGCAAGTATGAGAGATATGCAAGAGATGAATGCCAAAATTTGAAAGACAACTGTTAGTATCACACCCTCCCTCACACTTAAATTACACAGTCCCTGTGTAATCCACTGTGTAATGAAAGTGCAAGAGGAGCCAATATCCAACAAACAATTCAAAAAAATAAGAGAATAAGAGAAGAAGAAAAATGCAAAGGTGGTGGAGTATACCTCTAGGTCTTGTAATAGAGAAGGAGTGGAAATGTTTTAAAGAATGGATTGGGATGGTGAATGGTGAAGAAGAATGTATGCACTCCCTTGAAACCAGAAGTGTGCACCATATTGAGCAAGATCAAGGAGTCATATCGACCAAACCATCTGATATCCAGCTTGACGTAACTTTTGGGGTTCTTGCAGTGCCTTTGCCAAAATCGTAGTATTTCTTGATCCACTGCACCAAACGATACTAAACCAGCTGCATACGAAACCTAACTCAATTTTATATCACTCTTATGAAGATATTCGAGGCTGAATCGAGACGCAAACCCTTTGTCCAGGCTTATGTTCAAGTCGGTCAAGATCAACGGTCAAAACTCCAGATGGATATGTGCTCACTTTGTTCGCCATAACTCTTCAACCGCCGATGGGAATGTCTCAGCAACAACACCCGACAAAACCTAACTCGGAGGTCTACAATGTTGACGAAGAACGCTGAGCCCAGATCGGAATGGAAACACCTCATCTGAGCTGATCTTCAGTAGATATGGTCCTTCGGTTGCTTCCCCTTGGTCACTCCTTGATCGATTGACTGCTCGATAGGGTGCCCGATATAGGGTGACCAAAATACATCCGTTGCTTTCCTATCGGTCACCTCTTGACCGATAGGGTGACGATAGGGTGACCGATATACATCCGCTGCATTCCCATCGGTAACCCCTTGATCGATAGCCTGATCGATAGGGGTTGTGCGGTTTCACGAAAACATCTGTAACTTTTTAACCGATTATGGGAATGACCTGAAACTAACTCCAAACGCAATCTAACTCACGGGGCTACAACATTTATGAATACTGTTGAAACTGAATCAGGTTGGATATGCTTTGTTTGAGCCAGTTTTGTCAGGTGAAGTTTCTGGACGCTCAACAAGGTGTATTTTCTTCTTAGTTCTTAGTATAATCGCCATTGAGAGAGTAGTTTGGTGCATAGACAGGCAATAAGACTGAGCAGAAATGTCTTGTTTGTACTCAGTATGTTGCCTACCAATTTTTCTTGGCCATAATAAGTGCACTAGCTCAATGAATAAGCTGTTGTAGATCCTTGGCATTGTCCACCTTGTGTTGAACCATTTGATCCATCTTAGAACCCTGAAACACTAAACAAAAGAGATCAAAAGCAAAATGAGCATATATAGACAAGGGATAAACATGGAACTACCTTCCAAGTGTGCTTGTTTATAGTCACTAAGCTTGACTCTTAGCAAGTGAAACTCAAATATGAGAGTGCAATGGAACTAATGTTCCTTCTCCAATCATCAAAAACACCAAAAAACATAGAAAAATAGCCTAGTCTCAGCAAGTATTCAAACTCCAATGTCTTAGACACAATGAACTAGCAATGGCACCAAATAATGTTTAGGTTTTTTAGCCTTAACACAATCCTCAAACACACATGTCATTGTAGTACATGAGGTGTCAATCCAATCCAAAGGCTAACAAACAGATGAGATGCAGAAGACTTGCTAAGCTAGGCCTAATCAAAGGAAGGGGAGTCTGATCTAACAATCTAAAACAAGAAATGCAAACTAGGAAACAGAGATTCAAGACTAATGAATAACAAGTTGAATCTAAAAACATGATCAATGTGAAAGAAACAATCAATGCATTAATCTCTAGGCAAGGACTACTGATATAGACTAGCCCAATCCCTTAGCGCTAATCTCGAAAAAAAACTCATTGGTGCCATGCGTGAGGGAATGCTATACGTTTGGTAATTTCTCCTCCGACTAGGATAAATGATGCTATTGAAGCGGCCAACCCCATGCATATCGTCTGTACATCGGGTCGCACAAATTGCATAGTATCATAAATAGCCATTCCAGATATTACCTATCCACTTAGAGAGTTTATAAACAAATAAAGCTCTTTGGTATCCTTTTTCTATACTGAGATATATCATAAGACTAATAAGTTGATTCGAGATTTCGGTATCAACCTCTTGGCCTAAAAAAATAATCTTTCTCGATAAAGTCAGCTGATTAGGATAAAATTTTATTCCTTATGAGCCGGACAGGCACCTTTTGATGCATACGGTTCAACATAAATTGTTAAAAGAATCAATGTGTCGATTACAACCCCGCAGAAGGTATTTCTTTCTAACTTAATAAGGGAAGGGCTTGCTCCCTTTTTAAAAGTAAAAGAAAGAATAAGTTTTTATCACTTTTAACTTTTATTAGATATTACAATACTATAATAAAAAAAAATAAACCGATTGATTAGGCCTGTCACACTAACTTGATTCATTGATATTTTTTTTCATCGAGATTCAGTTGAAAGGGCGATGGTTTTTTCTTGTTCCTGAACGGGCTTTGTCCTTTTTTATTATATTTTTTAGGTTTATGCTCTACCTCGTGTAAAACAAAAAATTTGTCGGATTTTTATTTGCACATATAGGACAAATGAACCTAATACCACATTTTTTTTTACTATTACTTCTTTTTTTTCAATTCTTTTCTTTCACATATCTTCTGTCAAATATTCAACAAATTTTTAATTATATTAGTTGATTTGATGAACAGTTTTAGATCACCCTGTTTCAATTTTTTCTATTTTCTTATCACAATTTTGCCTATCATATTAAGTAGTAATTATATAAATATTATATATATTATATATTAATTGGGTTTTTTCTAAACGGGGTCTGGATACTTAGTTTTATTAGTCCGATCACGTAAACCATAAAAATTCTTGATAATCTAATATCAATCTAAATACTCCCTGCATTTGATTCCACTTTATTTTTTGCACTTTGCGTTACAAATTTTTGATAATTCAATCAATCTTTTTGGGCGAAACAGAGGATATCTCGATCGAGAGAGAAAATGGGGAAATCCCATATAGCCCAATATATCTGACAAGTGGCACTATATGTCAACCCAAGATGTATCTCATTCTCCAGGACTTGGAAAAGGTACCTATGGAACGCCAATATGCATGAAATTAAAAAAAAAAAGATAATGAAGTTCTCTATTTCACTTTGATGTGGAAACGTAAGACTGGGGTTTCATTTTTTAATCATATTTAAATTAATCATATTTAATACGTAAGTTGAATAAGCTAAAATAAAATATAAAATAAAAGTAAAGTAAGACAGAATGAATAAAAATAAAAAAAATTGTTTACGAACGGGCTTCTGAATGATGAACAACAATAGCTATCTTGGTTCATATAAAATAGAATTAACCCCCGTTGCGTATTGATACTTATCGGATATAGAATAGATCCGCTTCCCTTTTTTCTATGACTATCGAACAAATATTAATCCTTTCTCCAAAATAATTACCTAAAAATAGGGGTCCGTAACATAGTTTTTTCTAATGCACTAAAGTTACATAGTGTTTATTTTTTGTTGATAAAGGGGTATTTCCATGGGTTTGCCTTGGTATCGTGTTCATACTGTTGTATTGAATGATCCCGGTTGTTTGCTTTCGGTTTATATAATGCATACTGCTCTGGTTGTCGGTTGGGCCGGCTCGATGGCTTTATATGAATTAGCTGTTTATAATCCCTTCAACCCTGTTATTGATCCAATGTGGAGACAAGGTATGTTCATTATACCTTTCATGACTCATTTAGAAATAACCAATTTTTGGGGCGGTTGGAATATTACAGGAGGGACTATAACGAATCCTGGTCTTTGAAGTTACGAAGGGGTAGCCGCAGCACATATCGTGTTTTCTGGCTTGTTCTTCTTGGCAGCTATTTGGCATTGGGTATATTGGGATCTAGAATTTCTTTGTGATGAACGTAAAGGAAAACCTTCTTTGGATTTGCCCATGATTTTTGGAATTCATTTATTTCTTTTAGGAGTGGCTTGCTTTGGTTTAGGCGCATTTCATGTAACAGGATTATATGGTCCTGGAATATGGGTATCCGACCCTTATGGACTAACTGGAAAGGTCCAACCCGTAAATCCGAGGTGGGGTATGGAGGGTTTTGACCCTTTTGTTCCAGGAGGAATAGCCTCTCATCATATTGCAGCAGGGACGTTGGGTATATTATCGGGCCTATTCCATCTTATTGTTCGGCCGCCTCAACGTCTATACAAAGGATTATGTATGGGAAATATTGAAACCGTCCTTTCTAGTAGAATTGCTGTTGTCTTTTTGCTGCTTTGGTTGTTGCTGGAACTATGTGGTATGGTTCTGCAACTACTCCCATCGAATTATTTAGTCCTACTCGTTATCAATGGGATCAGAAATACTTTCAACAAGAAATATATCGCAGAGCTAGTGCTGGACTAGCTGAAAATCAAAGTGTATCAGAAGCTTGGTCTAAAATTCCCAAAAAATTAGCTTTTTATGATTATATTGGTAATAATCTTGTAAAAGAGGGGTTATTCCGAGCGGGTTCAATGGACAATGGGGATGGAATAGCTGTTGGATGGTTAGGACACCCTGTATTTAGAAATAAAGAAGGGTGCGAGCTTTTTGTACGACGTATGCCCACTTTTTTGAAATATTTCCGGTTGTTTTCGTAGACGGAGACGGAACTGGTAGAGCCGATGTCCCGTTTAGAAAGGCAGCATCCAAATATAATGTCGAAAAAGTAGGTGTAACTGTTGAGTTTTATGGTGGTGAACTCAATGGAGTGAGTTATAGTGATCCTGCAACTGTGAAAAAATATGCTAGGCGGGCTCAATTAGGTGAGATTTTTGAATTAGATCGTGCTACTTTGAAATCCGATGGTGTTTTTCGTAGCAGTCCAAGAGGTTGGTTTACTTTTGGGCATGCTTCGTTTACTCTACTTTTTTTTTGGGCACATTCGGCATGGTGCTAGAACCCTCTTCAGAGATGTTTTTGCTGGTATTGATCCAGATTTAGATGGTCAAGTGGAATTTGGGGCATTCCAAAAACTCGGAGATCCAACTACAAAACGACAAGCAATCTGATGCAACATTGCTTTTTTTTCTTGTAGTTTCTGTTTGCGATTTTATTTAATAAGTAGGATACTGTAGGAATCTTGATTTAAATCGCTGCCGTTTTTTAACTCTTTTTTGTTCTTTATCTGAAGGAATATTCCTAAGTAAACATAAACAAAACAGGTATGAAAGCCATAATTGTAAACCGCGATCAAATTTATGGAAGCATTGGTTTATACATTTCTCTTAGTATCGACTTTAGGGATAATTTTTTTTGCTATTTTTTTTGGGAACTGCCTAAAATTTCAACTAGAAAATGAAATAATTTGTCATTATCTTTATTGATGTAATAAGCCTCCAAATATTTGGACTTGAATGGAAAAAATTGAGAGTTTGAACTCTCACATGAAGAAGTTGGATGTTCTAGTTGCTTAAACTGCAGGAGCTGTTCAGAGTCTAGAGGGATTTCTTCCTTGAAGTACTGATGCTAATCCCAAGCACCATGTGAACGCCATCACATCAGGAGTGGAAAGAACCTGAAACCAGTGTTGCAAAAAGATTTAAGCTCAGAGGAATTCATTGTACTTAAAGACTTTGAAGAAGATGAAATTCCTGCTGAAAAATAATGAGTGACAATCGTCACCAATGAGGAGTGTCGGTTGTCACCCAATCTGCAAAGGCACGACACGATTTCATCCCCTGTGGGTGACAATCACCACCAGGAGGGTGACGCTCGTCACCAATCCCGAACACAGAAGCTTCGCCTGAGACTACAAACAATGCTAAGGAAATGGTGTACAAGCCTAATGTACCCTATCCTAAGCATCCTAAGAAGTCTAAACAAGAGCTTAAAGATGCCATATGCAAGGCTATCATGGATAAGCTGGTCATTGAGATTCCTTTGATTGATGCTGTGAGGATTACTCCTGTTATAAGGAGATATGTGAAGAGGATGGTAACCAGCAAATTGAGCTTGGAGGCAGGAGCAATGATGATCAACGAGCAGGTCAGTGCAGTGATTCAGAACAGTGTACCAGAGAAGCTTTCAGACCCTGGAAGCTTTGTTTTAGACTGCACAATATTTTCAGACAGGTTTGAGAGATCATTGTGTGATCTTGGTTCTAGTGTGAACCTTATGCCTCATTCTGTTGCCAAGAGCTTAGCGATGACCGATTTTAAAGCTACCAAGATATATGTTGTCCTAGCTGATAGATCAGACAGAGTTCTTGAAGGTGTGATAGAGGATGTTCCTATCAAAGTAGGAGATTGTATGATACCTACTAGTTTTGAGGTTCTTGAGTATGGAGAAGAACCCAAAGACCCTTTGATTCTTGGCAGACATTACCTGGCTACTGCATGAGCTATTATAGATGTCAGGAAAGGAAGATTTATGCTGAATGTTGGTAACTTGGTGATGAAATTAGAAATGGACAAGCTGATGAAGAGATCAACTATAAATAGACAGACATTCTATGTGGATGTTCTTACCAACATTGCTGATCAGATCTTTCAAGAGAAGAGATCAGAAGACCCCTTGGAGAGGGCGTTGACTACTTCTACAACAGAGGTTGAGCATATAGATGCAGCTGCTACTGGTTATGCAAAGATGATGGATGCTACTGCACATGTCATGCAATTGGTTGCTCAAGAAGAATTTGTCACCACATCTGCGAAAGCTGCTGCAATGGGCGATTTTAGTGCAGCAAAAGCACCAAAATTTGAGCTTAAACAGCTTCCTGTAGGGCTAAGGTACGCCTTGCTTGGAGAAAACTCCACTTATCCTGTTATTGTTAATGCTCTATTGAACAATGCAGAGCTCACTCTTTTGCTAAGTAAGTTGCACAGATTTTGCAAAGCTCTTAGCTATTCTCTTAATGATATTTCAGGTATTTCTCCAGACTTGGGCATGCATAGGATACATTTGGAGGATTTTTTCGAAATCATCTGTGGAGCAATAGAGGAGACTGAATTGGAATCTGCAGGATGTTGTCAAGAAGGAGATCATGAAGCTGCTGCAAGCTGGGATCATCTATCCTATATCAGACAGCGCTTGGGTCAGTCCTGTTCACGTGGTCCCTAAGAATGGAGTAGTTACAGTGGTGAAGAATGACAAGGTTGATCTGATTCCTACCAAAACAGTGACAGAACACAGGATGTGCATCAATTACAGGAAGCTGAATGCAGCCACAAGGAAAGATCACTTCCCTTTGCTTTTCATCGATCAAATGTTAGAGAGGCTGGCGAATCAAGAGTATTACTGCTTCCTTGATGGTTATTCAGGCTTCTTTAAGATCCCCATGCATCCAGATGATCAGGAGAAGACCACTTTTACATGTCCTTATGGCACATTTGCATATCGCAGAATGCCTCTTGGACTATGTAATGCTCCTGCAACCTTCCAGAGATGCATGATGTGGATCTTCACTGACATGATTGAGAGGTTTATGGAAGTTTTCATGGATCGCTTCTCAGTTTGTGGTTCTTTCGTCAAGAGCTATTTAAACAACTTGTGCGCAGTTCTGCAGAGATGTGAAGAGAAGCATTTGGTTCTGAATTGGGAAAGGTGTCACTTTATGGTACATGATGACATTGTTCTTGGTCACAGAATCTCTGGAAATGGCATAGAACTGGATAGGGCGAAAATTGAAGTGATGACAAGCTTGCAGGTGCCTGATTCTGTCAAAGCAGTGAGGAGTTTTCTGGGTCATGCTGGGTTCTACAGAAGATTCATCAAGGACAGCAAGATTGCAAGACCTCTTACTTCTCTTCTCTGCAAGGATGTGAAGTTGGAATTCTCTGCAGAATGTCAATCAGCTTTTGAGCAGATCAAACAGGCCTCGATGACAGCTCCTATTGTGCAGCCTCCAGATTGGGACTTGCCTTTTGAGGTTATATGTGATGCCAACGATTTTGCAGTTGGAGCAGTGCTGGGACAGAGGAAAGACAAGAAGCTATATGCCATCTACTATGCCAACAGGACATTGGATGAAGCTCAGAAGAACTATGCAACAACTGAGAAGGAACTATTGGCTGTGGTCTTTGCATTTGAGAAATTTTGCCAGTACCTTGTTGGCTCCAAGGTCGTGGTCCACACAGACCATTCAACACTGAAGTATCTGATGCAGAAGAAGGATGCAAAGCCAAGGTTGTTGAGATGGATTCTGCTTCTTCAAGAATTTGATATTGAAGTCAAGGAGAAGATAGGAGTTGAGAATGGAGTTGCTGATCATCTCTCTAGGATCAGGATTGAAGATGACATGCCAATCAATGATTTCTTGCTTGAGGAGAATGTGTATCTGATTAAGACTCGAATCCCATAAGAAAGTATTGAAAACCTGCAATGTTCTCGCAACTATAGGTCAGTGACGAGCGACACATGGGGGGTGACGCTCGTCACCATTTCAGCAGAATTACGATCCAGTTTAGGTACGAAGCCAGTGACGCTCGTCACCCAGTCTGGTGATGCTCGTTACTCAACGCAGACGTTGGCAACGATCTGTGCTAGCTTGGGAGCTGCGTTGGAAGAGCAAGTTTATGCCACTACTGATCCCCAGAGACCCTGGTATGCTGATATTGCAAACTATCTTGCTGCAGAGAATGAATCACATGATTTTAAGGGATATGCTAAGAAGAAGTTCTTGAGAGAACTTAGGAGAATTTACTGGGATGAGCCTTATCTTTATAGACATTGTACTGATGAGATTTACAGGAGATGCAGATAGCAGGATAAACTACTAAGAAAATCCTAACATACTCATGTCATTGAAGCATGTAAGATATCAATCCATCTGAGTTCTTAAGGCACCAAGGATACAGAAAATCACTTAAGTCAACCTAGAATCAAGATAGCAGTTGTGATCAAACTAAACAAATCTAAAGACTGAACTAAATAGAGCAGGAAATTCAGATATATGAAGTAAGGATCTAATATGGGAGTTATAGATTAAGAAGGGATTATAACCTAACTAGTGATGCTTGAAAACCATTCAAACAATGCTATCTTCTAGGCATATGATTAACAACTATAACTAGCTCACATCCTTGACACTAATCACTCTGCTAAGCACACATTCAAGACAAATCCCTTTACTGAAACACATGACAAGCAAGCATTCAGAACAGAACTCCAATCCAATAAAACCAAAATGCACCTTAGACATCTAATTCCTTAGGCTAAACATACAAATCCTCTAAAAGACTCTAAGCAGCATTTCATCAAACACTTACCAGGCGCAAGAGAAAGCCAAGATACTAAGCAAGCCTGTCCAAGACTAATCTAGTGTTAAGCACATCTAATAGAGAGAAGACAATCATATTAAGCACAATACATCACTAATTTAGTGCTAAAACCCCTCTAATCTATCCCATCTCAAACCCAAGATAAGACTACTCACTAGCCATTGTAAAAACCATAAATTCCAAAGAGAAAAGATGGTTAAGCATGATTAGGAAGTAGATTAAACAAGAATATATTAAAGGCAAGCACGTAAATTCACTAAATCATACTAGTTCTTACAAAGCAAAGCTGAAAAAGGAAAAGTTGCCTAACCATTTTAGGACTTTAGTATTTATAGGGAAACAAGAAAACCTCTAGTAAACCAAGATTAAACCGAAAATAAGCTGACTTGGACAGACCATATCGACAGTGAACATCGATACACATGTCGAAATCATCTCTACATTTAGGTTGTATTGATGTCTTCAGGTCAATATGCACGTCGATACAGAAGGCTTCCAAGTTGTATCGGTTTGGTCTCCAGGGTGTGAAGTCGATACAATCGCCCCTTAGTTAAGGCTCCTCGATCAAGCAAGTCGATATGGCACCTCGGTATTGTCCTGTCATGTGTATCGGTTTGAGACGTCGATACACTGCTCGATATGGACTTCGTTCTGCTGCATCGAGGTGTCTAAGGCGATATGCTTCCTTCACACTATGCCTCTCTCTATATCGATGTTGAGGTGGTCGATACTCCCATCGATATGCTCTGTATCGATTGCAAGATGTCGATATCACCATCGATATTGGTCCATCCGTCTTTGTCTCTTGCCTTGCTCCATTCCCAGCTCACACCCATTGCACCACATGACCTCCACACTCCTTTAAGTACCTGAATAAAACTACAAATGCATGCAATATGCAACGCAGCTCCTAAAACTACATTAACTCCTAAGTGTATGTAAATGGGACAAGAATAAGCAAAATATGCATTTTTAGAGACTAAAACTAGTGATGAATGCAAGCTAAAATGGTATAAATAATGGAGATATCAACACCCCCACATTTGCCTTTTGCTTGTCCTCAAGCAAACAAACTAAGACAAGGAGGAAGTGAGGTTTGAAGGTGGGCACTCAAATCCAAAAATGCAAAGGTAAAGAGATGGAATCAATGCTTAATTGCCTAGTTGTGGGATGCAAACATAATCATATGTACTTTAAAGAACTTAGCCATGCTCATTATGTTTCAAAATGATCTCATATTTCAACTTAGACAAATGCTCAAATCAATTAACTCTTTAACATTCAATTAAGCTCAAAACCATGAATCATGTTTATGCAAATCAAGTGAAGACATTTGGTCCAAAGGGTGAGGTTATGAGATTTAAATGATCTCATTTCAGCATAGGGTTCACAAACATAAGGGATCACTCAATGAAAATGATTCTATCTTAGGCAAAATGCTAAGAGTAAAAGCACATTTATGCATGCAAATCAAAGCTTCCTTCTACCCTTTTACCCAATGATGAATCCAATAAACTTTTAAACCCCAAAGTGAGTCCCTAAATCTACCCTTTTCCTAAACTCTACCCTTTCTCCTTCTTCATGGTTGGGGAAGCTTCTTCTTTTTGCTTGAGTGGCTGCTTCTTTTGGTTGGGACTTGCTCCTTTTTGTTGAATTGGAGCCATTCTTCACCTTTGGTGGATTGTCTTGGGTCTGATTTTCCTCTTTTGATTGACCCATTCAAAGCTTTGTTGTTGCTGGCGCCATTATTTCATAACCCTTAGAGCTTTTATCTCGCTTTACTTAACCACAATTTAACCTTATTTCCCCCACACTACCATACCATACTTTTCCCTCTTCTTCCAAAGCATATAAACATGAAGTTCAAACCACTTAACTCTACCTTTTTATCCCAAACACCTAACCTAGAATCAAGCTCAAAATGCAAGCTGATATCTATAAGAGAGCTCACCATTGCCAGCATTATTCCTAACACTTTTTTCCAAGACAAAATTCAAAAATGATATGCAAAGGACTCACAACTCTCAAGATAGTGTTTAAGCTCAAAAGGAGGTTTGGTTAAGGGAGTGGATATGCTATTTGGATCAACAAGAGTGGTAAGAAAGAAAAGATGATCGAAATATGTATATGGTAGCCATGAATTCACTTTTCAATGCACAAACATGGTAATTAAAGATTCAAATTAAGGTTCAAGTTCATAAAGTTGATTTTCAAAGAGCTAATACTTTCAGTATAAGATGAGAAGATCACATTTAACAATCCAAGCATGGTTTAGTCTTAACTTCTAGCTTTCTCAAGATGCATCAAACAACTAACCACTTAAAAACTGAAATCATCTTTAAACACTAAGCATTTTACAAGGAATTATCATCATCATGCCCTATGCTAATGCAATGCAACCTATATGAAAATACTAGACTCAATCCTAAACAAATGAATGCAACTACATGATTTTCTTTTTGGTTTGCAAAAGATGCAAATTTTTCTGATTTTTTGATTTTTTTGGTTTTTAAATGCACTAGATGAATGCATGAGACTCAAGATGGAAGAAAATGAAAAACTAAGAAAACAACAAACAAAGTCAAACCTCAAATCCCTCTCCTACACTTAAATTACACAATCCATTGTGTAATAAATGAGTTGAAGAGAGAAGCAAAAAATATAAATTACAAGAACTAAAAAAATGCAATGGTATATACAATGGATGAGTTTGTGATACCTTAGAAGGTTGTGTGGGAGGTGTATGAGGTGCCTTCTTGTTCATTGTCCTCATGATCCTCATCTCTCTCTTCAATTGCTGGTCCTCCTTGATAGAGCTGACTTTCATCTGGGCAGAAGCTGATATTGCTCCTTATAGTGATGGTTTTATGTAGCTGATTTGGAAGGAGGAATCATGCTGGTTCGCAGAAGCCTTTGAGAAAGCTGTAGACATGCTGCCCTTTGATGCGCCTCTCAAGGAAGTGACTCCTTCTGAGGTAGTCCAATTCTAGCCACAATGGTTCCAAGGCGTCTCCAGCATGCTCCTGTAAGTTCACACCACTTGCCATCAAGATGGCTGTCACAAATCCCCCAATGTGCAGCTGTGGGTTCCCCTCCCTTGTTTCTTTGTTCATGATCCAGCTCCTGTATGAGTAGAGCTGCTCCATCAGCATAGTCACATAGAAAAGGTACTTGGTTGGCGGCCTTACAACTACTCCATCCTTGCTGGTAATCACAAGTGGCTGCATAGGATTGTACAAGAAGTGTCTCTCCCTTTCTGTGAGGTTGGTTGTCTCCTGTCTTGCGAAGAATGTATTCGCAAGAGCCTTATGAGCATACCTCACAGCTGGATGCTTCAAATTCTTGTTCCTTGTGACTCCTACAACGAAATTGCCCGCCCATATCACGTCCCACAACAACTTGTGTTGCCTTTGGCCGATCTTGAAGTGGTGTCTTCTATCCGCATAACCATACACACCAAGAGCTAGAGAGAGCTCAAAGCAGGTTGCTGTGAACCTTTGATCGCTAATCTGGAATGGTGTCCAGCCATCACCATTGATCAGCTCACTCTCATCATAGTGCACCACCTTGAGAGTGGAGAGGAACTGGTAGGTGAGACTCTTGTAGGAAGGAAGCACTCTGTCCATAAAGCCAGTAAGCCCCATCAGCTCAAAGATTGACTTGCAATCGATATATATCCTAAGACCTTTCATGGTGATAGCACAAGGGTATCTTGTAGCATTGAAAGTGCATTGTCTGAAGGTTTCCATGAGCTCCCTTGCGCTTGGACTCCCAACTTTTGTGGCTTTTCCCTTGCCTTTCTCATGCTGATCAGTTTCTTTGTTAGCTCCACTTCTTGTTGTTCTTCTCATGGTACCTAAAACATGTTCTCAAAAGGAGGAGTTTATTTACTAGAAAGTAAACTTTTAGCATTTGTGAAGCAATTAAAAAGGCAATGCATGTAAAGGATTCATTAAACATATTTTATGAAACAATTGAAAAATGAACCCAAGCATGGTGAAACTAAACAAATGCATTAAGAGGCTAATGCAAAGATAAATAGATGACTTTGAAAAGAAAATATTCAAGATTTGAAACGCTTTAAGAATGCAAGACAGCTTATTCACCATGCAAAAGAAATAAAAATAAGCAAGAGGCAATGAATCATTACTAAAAATCAATCACTAAACAAGAACAAGTGTTTAAGTGCATGAACCAAAAAAAATTAAACATTTAGAAGCTAAAAGACAATACCTGAAGTGGATTTATTCTCTCAAGTACTTTGAAAACACAAAAATTTGAAATTTAAAGGTTGAAACACTAGGAAAATGAAAGTGAGAAAGAGAGAAGGGTGGGGTTAGTTTATATAGAGGGTTAGAAAATCTTTTTGTGGGGAGCAAGGGGATAAAGGGTGCTAGAGAGAGATCCCACTTGGGGCAAGGATTCAAATTTGAATTCCTTGATCTAGTTTGACCAATGAGGGAAAATTTGAACTGAAGAATGCTTACCTCGTGCGTAATATCGACCACCCAAGTCGATATTGTGACCGATATTGATCATATCGACTTGGTCCGGTCGATATGCGTGCCGATATCGTTGGTCTAGGTCTTGATATCGACCTGCATGCATGTCCATACTGATTGACATCTGTTGTATCGACATCTCTTATGTCGATATGTACTCCGATAATCATTGATAGGGTTCAGGTTTTACCCAAATAAAACTACTGCAAGTGCACAGCAAAAGCAGATGTAGTATAAGGGGTATCGAAATCCCAATAGAGTAATGCAGACTACACTATCGAATATAGATTCAGACTAAGCTAAGCAAAATATGATGTATGTAATGCGAATGAATAAATGGAAGTAAGCAAACGAATGTGTGAAGTTATCTAAGTCCAAGAAGATTAAAAGCGCTAAGCCAGGGTAATTCGCAGGTTTGAATCCAAGAATGTATGATGCAGGAAGTCAGGAATGATTAAGAACCGTTTTAAACATGAATCTCTAATGCATAACTAATCAATTCTCATTGCAAAAGTTATCTATACCTAGATCACAGAGTTTTAAATCTCTTTGTAAACCCTAACAACTTAAGCATGCAGTAATGATCAGGTTCAATTGTTCACAAAACTCCTAAGCCAAATCTCTTTGTACTAGGGCGTTTTACTCATCAAATACTAGTTCAGGTTATGAATAATGCTCTCACATATATTTAACAACCTATGATTTTCGGATTCCTAGATGATGTGTCTCAGAAATTTCGATTTTAAAGCAAGCAGAGATGAAAAACCATGAGATATTCCTAACAGATAGCGATTCTACACTCTTTTCATCAACCTTTGAAAAACCCTAACTTAACTAGCAGATTACTCAGACATGATTATGAGATCACAAAATATAACTGAATAAAATTACATTAAGAGAAAGAGTAAGAAACAAAGGGGGTTCGAAATCTTCTCAAAAGAGTACAGGATTTATCTTCCCAAAAAGCTCTGAATTAATCTCTCTCTAAAACTCTCTAAAATAATAAGATACAAGATAGATGCCAAAAGAATGGCTGAAAAGCCTAATATACAAGCTAAAACACGATCTGGGGCCTTTTTGCAAATACTGGAACTTTTGGGCCAAAACTGCAATTTCTTCCCAATCTTTTAAAAACAGGCCACGACCTCCTTCCTTGGTGGGTGACGAGCGTCACCAGCTTGGTGACAAGCATCACCCATATGCATACTTTCTTCTTCGAGTTGGATACTTCGTGGCTTCAACTTGCAATGCTCCAAAAAGCTCCAATATCTTCAGTTATGCTCCAGACATGCTATAACCTGCAAAGACTCTTCTAGGACTCTAAAAAGACCAAAAAGACTCAATAAAAAGGACTTATATCATGGTTAAAAACCATAAAAACCATGATATATCAACTCCCCCAGACTTAGCTTTTGCTTGCCCTCAAGCAAACATCAGACAAAGAATAAGGTCGAGGTTTGAAAACAAGAAATAGTCAGTCAGTCATCAGGAACACCATACTAGTTAGATCTTTCGAATCCACATACCACATAGTCAACACAAGATCAAATTTCAGTCTAATCATCACAAGCTTAGCAAATCTCTCAAATCCAGTCCAAATCCCTTCAAGAAATCCGAAATTTCTACTGCTAACTCCTTATTATTTATCTAAGTGTGATATCTTATCAAAGTTTTATCATCTCAATCACTTTACAGATTCTTTTCTCTTCCTAACAACTGAACAAATCAATCTCAACACAGCTCTCCTATTTTCTCTTCCCTTAATCTTTTTCCTTAGGATATTTTCGATTTTTCACCTCTTTTTCTCAACTTCTTCAGTCTAAGAAATGGTGCTACTCAATACTTGTGTTCCTTGTGAGGAGACAGGGTCTTGAGTGTGTTCACTACTGTTGTTCCTTGTGAGGAGACAGGGTCATGAGTGCACCATTCTTTGAACTTAAACTTTTAAAAACTACATCAGGGAAGATCAAAGAGAGACTGTATCTTAACCTTATTGCCAGTGCTTAAAGAGAGAATCAAGATCAATAAAAATCAATCACCAAGTCAAGAAATTTAAAGTTCATTAAGGTGGAGCTAACAGCAAATTTTTCAGATTCTCTAAAAACCTAAACCTTCATTGCTAGACTGATCTACCTATGACTTTCAACTTAGTAAGACTTGTAATCAACTATTGTGGTAATGGTTCTTATCAGCAAAAACGTCATATGGCTAGTTCCAAGAAAAACTAACAGTTTCAAAAATTTTGACTCTAGAAAAACAGGTTTTTGACTCAACTTTAAAACTCTATAAACATGACACAAAGCACACAACGTCAGTAACCACCTCCCCCAGACTTAAACAACACTGTCCCCAGTGTTATTAAGCCAAGAGTTGGTCGGAAAAATGAATGAGAAGTCGAAAAACCAAGTCAGAAAAGTGTTACCTCGCGTGGAGTCGGGTGACGAGCGTCACCAATCTGGTGACGAGCGTCACCACGACCTGTATTGCCCAAATCTTATGTTAGATGTTAATTAACGAAGTGTTTGCATGTGTACTCGAAAGTTAGACTTTTTGAGCATTCGAACACATAATTAACAACATCCAAACATAGCAATAATAACCTGGTTCAACAATCTCACAAAACATCATCAAAGAAACTGACAACTGACTCAAAGTAAACATAAAAATGACTCAAGAGAAGGAAAAATAAAAGGGAAAAAGGAATAAGTAACCAGATAGTGAAACCTCAATCCTCATCCTCACAAGGCTCAGTAGTGTAGTGGGGGCGGACATAACCACAGTTGCTAAGTGTAGCAACAGCATCCCAGAGTCCCTCAAAGCTATCAATGACATACTCCTGAAAAGCAGCCATATCCATGGGTGTCTGTGGTCGTGGAGGACGCCTGAAAGCAGCAGAAGAGCCACTCTGGCGTGTAGAAGGTCCAGCATCAGTAGCAGCAGCAGTAGAAGCAGAGGGACCAGCTGTAGCAGCTCTAGCAGGGCGCAGAGTCAAGGGGCGCAGAAGAGTCTGTGCTGGCATGAAGAATAGCTGGCGTGGGTCTGTCTGGATAGTAGTGAGGGCTCTCTGTGGCAACTTAATGCCAACATACTCTCCAAAAGTAGTAGTGAAAGTCCAAACAACTCCAGTCTTCATCCAAGTGACATGGCGCAAATACTGGTCATCCATAAGCGATCTATCACTGCGCAGACTGCAAGGAGTAACATCGATCTGGAAATGATGGAAGATCGGTGTCAACAAGCTGCCCACACTCTCAGTCTTCTCCCCTGGACTGGTGAATGGCTTGGTCTTCAAAGAGACCAAGTGCTCAGCGAAAACAGCACCTAAGTTGGCGCGAACCATACTATCAACTGGTATCAAATCATCCAGCATCTCATAAAGTCCGTAGTAGAGGAGAATCAGCTCACTAACTCGAGTCTTGCTGGGCGTAGACTTGCACAGAATGGTATGACCAAAGAGGCGCAGAAGGTACCTCAAAACCGGATGTCTAACCTCTGTCTGCGTGCTGGTCTTGCTATCATAGACTCCATTCCCGAACTTGGACCAGAATGTCCTCATATGGGTCCACTGAGAGGGAAGGAGAACGCCTGTGGGATGGTCAGAGAAGCCATAAATCCCACAAAGCTCCATCAGACTGATCCGGTATCGAATCCCTCGGATCAGAAATGTCATAGTGCCTTCCTGAGCACGCTTCGCCAGCTCATTCGCGTAGTAGACGCGAACTGTAGAGAGAAACTGGCGGACCAAATCTGGGTACAGATCGTACTGCTGGAATGGCATAGTCCCCATGCCAATGCGCTCCAGAATCTCATAAACGTCCTCAAAGATCCCCATCTTCTGCAGAACAGCAGGATCCGCGAGTCGAGTAGGGATAATCTTAACTCTCAACCACGCATTATATAACAGCGTGTCATACTCATCCCACTCCTCCTGAATATCACGGAATACACAGGTATCCCGAGCCACTTCTTGCTTCGGAGTCCCTGCCCAAGCCACTCCTGAGGCTATTTTCCGATCCTCTCGTTTGGGCCATGGGGGCCTGCAAACCGGGTGCTGACTGAAGGAATCTGTAGACCCTGTTGCAGTGCTGGAAGACGAGCTTTGTCTTGGTCGTTTCTCCTGACGAGGCATCTTGCAGATCGTAAAAACTGAGTTGATATTCAGAAAGAGGAGTAAAATCCACACGGATTAGACTCTTGAATCACTCAATTTGGTTAAAAAAATCAAAAAGTTATGAAGTTCCTATTTTCTAACTAGTTTCGGTTATTTTGCAGGTTTGCTCGAGGAAGAAGAAGAGAAAAGCTTAAGTCTCGTGTTCGATTCTGATGGGTGACGAGCGTCACCATAAGGGTGACGATCGTCACCGCTTTTTTTTTTTTTTTTTTTTTTTTTTTTTAACTGAATAAAATTCTAACTAATAATCCTAAGCACGAAAATAAATACTAAATATTATATCTACAATTACCAGTGGGTTGCCTCCCACTAAGCGCTCTTTTAAAGTTATTAGCTTGACTTTGGTTGGCTGTTTAGACAGCTGGTGCCTGATTCAGAGACACAATGTGTCCTGCTGGAATCTCTGCTTGTGCCCAGTAATGCTTCACCCTTTGTCCATTGACAGTGAACTCCTCTCCTTTGGAGATAATCAGAACAATTGCACCATGTGGGCGAGCTTCTTTGACAGTGAAAGGACCTGACCATCTAGAACGCAGTTTACCAGGAAAAAGCTGTAAACGAGAGTTATAGAGTAGTACCTGGTCATTGGGCTCGAAATGCCTGGATATGATCTTCTTATCATGATATGCCTTTGTCCTCTCCTTGTATAACTTGGAGTTTTCATAGGCTAGATATCTGATCTCATCCAGTTCATTGAGCTGAATCAAGCGCCTTTCTGCAGCAGGTTTCAGATCGAAATTCAGCTTCTTGATTGCCCATTCTGCTCTGAACTCCAGCTCTACTGGTAGATGGCACGCCTTGCCATAGAGAAGGTGGAATGGAGTAGTCCCAAGTGGCGTTTTGTAGGCAGTCCTGTAGGCCCATAATGCATCATCCAGCTTTGCAGACCAATCTTTCATTGTCTTCCCAACTGTCTTCTCTAGAATTTGCTTGATCTGTCTGTTGGAAACCTCAACTTGTCCACTTGTTTGGGGGTGATAGGGCGTGGCCACTCTGTGCTGTACACCATATTTTTTCAACAGCTTGTCAAAAACCTTGTTGACAAAGTGAGAACCCCCATCACTTATGACAATCCGTGGGACACCAAATCTGGGAAAGATAATGGTCTTAAACAGCTTCAAAACCACTGCAGCATCATTAGTAGGAGTAGCCAACGCCTCTACCCACTTAGATACATAATCGACAGCAACCAGAATGTATCTATTTCTATAAGATGAGGGAAAAGGTCCCATGAAGTCAATACCCCAACAATCGAAAACTTCAACTTCCAGAATGAAGTTCTGTGACATCTCATGTCTCCTGCTGATTTTTCCTCTTCTCTGACAAGTATCACAGCTTGTGATGAAGGCTTGGGCGTCCCTGAACATAGTAGGCCACCAAAATCCAGCCTGAAAAACCTTAGAGACAGTCTTGAATGTAGCAAAGTGTCCAGCATAGTCTGATCCATGACAGTGAAAGAGCACGTCCTGAACTTCTTCTTCTGCTAAGCATCTTCTGTAAATACCATCAGCACAATGCTTGTAGAGGTATGGTTCATCCCAATAGAATCTCCTAAGTTCTCTCAAGAACTTCTTCTTAGCATAGCCTTTAAAATCATGTAGTTCATCCTCTACAGCAAGATAATTGGCAATATCAGCATACCAGGGTCTCTTTGGATCATGTAAAGCATAAACAGGCTCTTCAAAAACTTTCCCCAAGCTTGCACAAATCACAGATAAGTGTGGAGATCGGTGATGAGCGTCACCAATGTTGGTGACGAGCGTCCCCTCTCTCGTATACTTTTGTCGCGAATGGTCTTGGTTGGTGACGAGCGTCACCCTCCTGGTGTCGCTCGTCACTCCCCTGCAGTTTCGTGAAAACTGCAGGTTTTCAACACTTTCCTCCTGGTCTCTGGTCTCCACTAAGTAAACATTCTCTTCAGGCAAGAAATCATTGATGGGAACACTGTCTTCGACCTGAATCCGGGATAAATGGTCAGCAACTCCATTCTCCACCCCTTTCTTGTCCTTCACTTCAATATCAAATTCCTGAAGAAGCAGGATCCATCTTAACAGCCTTGGTTTTGCATCCTTCTTCTGCATTAGGTATTTCAGTGCTGAATGGTCAGTATGAACCACGACCTTGGAGCCAACAAGATACTGCCTGAATTTCTCAAAAGCAAACACAACAGCTAACAATTCCTTCTCAGTTGTTGCATAATTCTTCTGAGCATCATCCAAAGTCCTACTTGCATAGTAGATGGCGTGGAGTTTCTTGTCTTTCCTCTGTCCCAGCACTGCTCCAACTGCAAAATTGTTGGCATCACACATTACCTCAAAAGGTAAGTCCCAATCTGGAGGCTGCACAACAGGGGCTGTAATCAAAGCCTGTTTGATCTGTTCAAAAGCAGATTTGCACTCTTCTGTGAACTCAAACTTCACATCCTTGCAGAGGAGAGCAGTAAGTGGGCGTGCTATCTTGCTAAAATCTTTGATGAACCTTCTGTAGAAGCTTGCATGTCCCAGAAAACTCCTCACTGCTTTGACGGAATCAGGTGCTTGCAGACTTGTCATCACCTCAATTTTTGCCCTATCCACCTCTATACCGTCTCCTGAGACTCTGTGGCCAAGTACAATGCCATCCTGCACCATAAAATGACACTTCTCCCAGTTTAAAACCAAGTGCTTCTCTTCACATCTCTGCAGAACTGCACACAGATTATCCAAACAGCTCTTGAAAGAAGATCCATAAACAGAGAAGTCATCCATGAACACCTCCATAAACTTCTCTATCATGTCTGTGAAAATCGACATCATGCATCTCTGGAAGGTTGCGGGAGCATTACACAGACCAAAAGGCATTCTGCGATATGCAAAAGTGCCATAGGGACAGGTAAAAGTGGTCTTCTCCTGATCATCTGGATGGATGGGGATCTGAAAGAAGCCTGAATACCCATCAAGGAAGCAGTAATACTTGTGATTCGCCAGCCTCTCTAGCATCTGATCGATGAAAGGTAGAGGAAAATGATCCTTCCTTGTTGATGCATTCAGTTTCCTGTAGTCTATACACATCCTGTGTCCAGTCACAGTCCTGGTTGGAATCAGCTCATCCTTGTCATTCTTTACTACGGTGACACCTCCTTTCTTAGGCACCACGTGCACTGGACTCACCCAAGCACTGTCTGAAATAGGATAGATGATACCAGCCTGCAACAACTTCATGATCTCTTTCTTGACCACATCCTGCAAATTCGGATTTAGCCTCCTCTGGTGCTCAACTGACGATTTCGACTCATCCTCCAAGTGTATTCTATGCATGCACAAGTCTGGAGAGATACCTGAAATGTCATCAAGAGAATAGCCAAGAGCTTTGCGAAATTTTTGCAGCTTACTTAGCAATAGGGTGAGCTCTGCATTGTTCAATGAAGCATTAACAATAACAAGATAGGTAGAGTTTTCTCCTAGAAATGCGTACCTTAGCCCTGCAGGGAGCTGTTTAAGCTCAACTTTTGGTGCTTTTGCTGCTGACCAGTCACCCATTGTGGCGGCTTTTACAGATGTGGAGACAAGTTCATCCTGTGCAACCAGTTGCATCACTTGTGCAGTAGCATCCATCATCTTTGTGTAGCCTGTTGCAGCAGCATCTAAATGCTCATACTCAGCTGTAGAAGTGGTCAACGCCCTTTCCAAGGGGTCCTCTGAACTCATCTCATGGAAGATCTGATCAGCAATGTTTGTGAGAACATCAACATAAAAAGTATGTCCATCTATGGTTGGCCTCTTCATTAGCTTATCCATTTCGAATTTCATCACTAAATCGCCAACATTCAGCTCTATTCTACCCTTCCTGACGTCAATAATAGCTCCTGCAGTGGCTAAGAAGGGTCTGCCAAGAATCAAGGGGTCTTTGGGCTCTTCTCCATACTCTAGAACCACAAAATCAGTAGGGATCATACAATCTCCTATTTTGATAGGAACATCCTCTATCACCCCTTCAGGAACTCTAACTGATCTATCAGCTAGGACAAGAGATATTCTTGTAGTGCATTTCATCAAACACTTACCAGGCGCAAGAGAAAGCCAAGATACTAAACAAGCCTGGCCAAGACTAATCTAGTGTTAAGCACATCTGATAGAGAGAAGACAATCATATTAAGCACAAGACATCACTAATATAGTCCTAAAAACCCCTCCAATCTATCCCATCTCTCTGTATTGATGTTGAGGTTGTCTATACTCCCATCGATATGCTATGTATCGATCACAAGATGTCGATATCACCATCGATATTTGTACATCCGCCTTTGCCTCTTGCCTTGCTACATTCCCAGCACACACCCATTGCACCACATGACTTCCACACTCCTTCAAGTACCTGAATAAAACTCCAAATGCATGCAAAATGCAATGCAGCTCCTAAAACTACACTAACTCGTAAATATATTCAAATGGGACAAGAAGAAGCAAAATATGCATGTTTAGAGACTAAAACTAGTGATGAATGCAAGCTAAAATGGTATAAATAATGGAGATATCAGATGTTTAGCAGAAGCAGAGGTTCTAGACATCCTTTCTCACTGTCATGGCTCAAAGTATGCTGGACACTTTTCCATATTCAAAACAGTCTCCAAATTTATTCAAGCTTGTTTCTGGTGGCCTACTATATTTCAGGATGCACAAGCATTCATTACACGCTGTGATACATGTCAGAGGAGATGAAAGATTAGCAGAAGACATGAGATGCCACAGAACTTCATTCTTGAAGTTGAAGTCTTTGATTGTTGGGGCATTGACTTCATGGGCCCTTTTTCCTCATCATATGGGAACATATACATTCTGGTTTCTGTTGACTATGTATCTATGTGGGTAGAGGCGTTGGCTACTCCTACCAATGATACTGCAGTGATTTTGAAGCTGATTAAGACCATTATTTTTACCAGATTTGGTGTCCCCCGAATTTTTATCAGTGATGGTGGTTCTCACTTTGTTAACAAGGTCTTTGACAAGCTGCTGAAGAAGTATGGTGTTCAGCATAGAGTGGCCACGCCTTATCATCCCCAGCCCAGTGGAAAAGTTGAAGTTTCCAACAGACAGATCAAGCAGAATTTGGAGAAGACAATTGGGAAGACAAGGAAGGACTGGTCAGCGAAATTGGATGATGAATTGTGGGCTTACAGAACTGCCTATAAAACGCCACTTGGGACTATACCATTCCATCTGCTCTATAGCAAGGCGTGCCATCTTCCAGTGGAGCTAGAGTACAAAGCAAAATGGGCCATCAAGAAAATGAACTTCGATTTAAATTCTGCTGCATAGAGGCGCTTGATTCAGCTCAATGAACTCGATGAAATCAGATATCTGGCCTAAGAAAGTTCTAATTTATACAAGGAGAGGACAAAGGCATATCATGATAAAAAGAACATCTCCAGGCATTTAAAGCCCAACGACCAGGCACTCCTTTATAACTCTCTTTTACAGTTGTTTCCTGGTAAACTGCGATCTCGTTGGTCAGGTCCCTTCATTGTCAAAGAGGATAGACCACATGGAGCAATTGTCTTGATCAACTTCAAAGGAGAGGAGTTCGCTGTCAATGGACAGAGGGTGAAACATTATTGGGCGCAAGCCGAGATTCCAGCTGGACACATTGTGTCTCTGGATGATGTACCTGCTGTCTAAACAGCAATCAAAGTCGAGCTAATGACTTTAAACAACCGCTTAGTGGGAGGCATCTCACTGGTAAGTTTTATTTTTTACTTAGTATTTATTTTTCGTGTCTATATTATTATTTAGTTATTATTAATTAAAAAAAAGGAGAAGCCATACGTTTTTCCATTCTTCTTCCTCTTTTCAAAACTGTAAACATTCGAACACTTAGAACAAAATCACCCAAATTCGTAACTTTTGATTTTTTGAACCAAATTGAGTGATTCAAAAGCCTAATTCGTGCGAATTTTAGTGCTCTTTCATAATCTCTAATCCGTTTTCAAGATCGGCAAGGTATGTGTTCGGAATCTCCAATTTTCAGTCCGCCACAGGTTTGGTTAAATTCGATTTTCGACTTGATTAGCTTGATTTAACTGTTGAATCATGGTTAATTAGGTTGTATTAGATGAATGCTACCATCCATATGTGATCTTATTGGTTGATTTGCAAGTTTTTGAAATTATCGAGTTCATGAGTAAATTTACAAAAATCTGGAAATTTTGGGTTATTTGGGTTGAAGTTGTGATTGAATTGTATTCCTGGTAGTGCTGTTGTTGATTGCCATTAGCTAATTCACCATGGTTCATTGATTTTTCAATTTTTTGAAAATTGGCTAATTTTGGTGAATGTTTGGTTATTCTTGGTTTGAATTTTCAGATGCCTAGACATGAGAAGAGACAGCAACCAGCATCGTCTTTCGAGCACTGCATCAGGTTCAGCGCAATTGGACAGCAGTATACCAGTTTGCAGGCATCCATGGCCAAAGCGAGAAGATTGGAAAATCGCTTAAGGAGTTGCTGATAACAGTTTTTTGACTATAGATGTGCAAGCAGGTTATCAAAGCTCAAATGCAGCACCAACATGTAGTATATCATGCAAGTGAGGTATCAATCCACACCTAGGGAGCAGGAAGAACACTAAGAATGCAAGGGATGAGCAAATCTAAGCAGATTATGAAAATGATTAGATAAAATCTAAGAAAACTAAGTGCAACAATCTAATGCAATGCAAAACAGCTTTAAAATCCCTGGAAGAGGGTTAACTACCACGAGAAACAAGCAAAAGATTAAAAGATGCAACCTACTAAAAACTAAAAATCGACCAGTGAATCGACCACAAGATAGAGCACTGGATCGAGCAGAATGGATCGATCTACAAGCAACTTAATCAGAAATGATTTCTAATGATCAAGATGCAAACTAAATGACAAGTGAATAATGAACAGAGGTTTAAAACACTAAAAAGGAGGGTCCAGGGTTGAGGGTTATATTCAAGGGTATCAAAGATTCAAGCTTTGGTTTGAAAACTTTTAGATCTACTCTTTTTAAGAGGTTTCTCTAAACCTTGAAAACAAAACAAGAACCATCCATGGCGTGTGGTATGGTTCACTTCCTCAATCTCCTCTCCAAACCCATGGCGTGTGGTGGAAAAAGAGATCAAAGAGCATGGAGAACAGATTTCAAACAATGATCTAACTAATCCCCTAAACAACCATGGCGTGTGGGAAAGGAAGGATTAGCCTCTAGGATCTGGTTTTCCAGGACATCTGAATCCTGTCAAGGTAAGACAGCCTTTGGTTCATAGAGACCTTTTCCAAGGCTCTTAAGCCTTAAGATCCCAAGATCCTTGAAGAGAAGGTGTGAAGAACAAAGAAAACACAAAGCTTTAAACCCTTTAAACCCTTTTGAATCGCCTCAACCCCAAAACCCGAGAAGACTAATCACTACACATAGTTAAGACCGAATCAAAAGCAATAAACGATAAGCTAAGCATGATTAATGATCGATTAAAAGAAAACTTGCTTGATATTGAAAGATTCAAAAGTTCAAAAACTGAAAAAGCTTAGATTGTTCAATGGAGAAATTGCCTAAGGTAGGAGAAAACTAAAAAGTAAGAGACAAAGTGTCCTCATCAAAAAGATGGCTGCGGTTTGCCAAAAATGGCTAAACTGCTAATGGTCCCCCCTTCGCTAGCTGCCAAAACCAGCTGGACAGATAAGGTTGGTCTGGGATCGACTCGGGTCATTCGATCTATGGCTCGATCTTCTCTTGGATCGGATGACTTCGCTCGATCTTTGAGTCGATCCTCTGATGATCGGGTTGGGGACTCGGTCTGTTCCTCGATCTGCATGGCATGGCCCACGTCCGTACTCTCGATCGACCTCCTCACTCGATCTCATCCTCGATCCCTTCTTGAAATGATCCGGGCTCAGTCGATCTTCTGGTATATCTCGTCTAGATCGAACTGCCTTGCTCGTTCTACTGCTTGATCTCAGGTCCTTTTGCTGAATGGTTGAGCTCTCTAAGTGTCCACGAGCTTCCTCACGAACCTTTGCATGTCCATGAATCCTCCACAGCTCCAAAGTGTCCAAAAACAACCTGAATATGATGCAAAATGCAAGAAACATGCGAATGCTAATGCAAAAGTGCTCTGGGACCTAAAATGGTGCAAACTAGCCTATAATGCAAGATGAATGCATGAAAAACTATCCTAATTGCATGCAAAATATGCAGAATATATGGCAATATCAACTCCCCCAAACTTGCCTTTTGCTTGGCCTCAAGCAAACAGAAAACAAGAAGGAAGAGAAGTTTTTTTTAAGAAAAATGGGGGTTTAAGCTTCTTGCAAAGGTGTCTTTCAAATGAATCAATTCAATAGTCTTAGTTCTTAATTCTAAGATGCAATGTGCACACTCATACTCCAAATAACTTACTTAGCCATACTCATCACATAATGAATTTCAAATCATGACTCTCATATTCCAAACAATCAAAGAATCCTATCCTTTAACATTCATTAAGATCAGAACGGTGAATCACACTTATGCACTTTAAAGACAAACACATTTGGCTAAGGATGAAGGCTATGAGATTAGAATGATCTCATTTAAAAGGGTTCTTCAATGCAACGGTTTCTCTCAAGAAAGGTATGAACTTATGCATAATGCTAAAGGTAAAGGCAATTGATGCATATATGACTAGACTCTCATCTATCCATATACACTAACAATGATCCTAAAACTCCTCTCATTTCTTTTCTTTTCAACTCACTCACCCTTATCAACAAAGCACTTCGCTTAGCAAAACCCAAATAAAAACATCATTTCAAACTCTTTGGCTACTGGAAAGGCTGAAAACACATTTTAGCTCTTTTCTATTCTTTTTGATAGCTCTCTACTCATTTTTTTTTCTTTCCTTTTCTTTTCTTTTTAATTGGCACTTAGGCTCTTTTCTTTTCTTTCTTTTTCTTTTCTTTGAGAGCTATCTTCTGAATTACACTAGAGCTTTTTATTTTAAAACATTGAGCCTTCCACTTAAAAATTTTTCAAACACTTCAAACACCAAACTCCTTTTGAAACCGAAAACAAGTGAGAAAAATAAACAATCCCCATGAACCCCAGACCTATCCGAAGCCTAATCTAGCTTCAAAATGCAAAGCTAGCAATCAAATGAGAGCTTAATCATGTCGCCTAAACGTAGCACGTTATGCCAAGTTCAAACCGAAAAGAGGCCTCACAATGATATCACACAAGAACATTTAGCTTGAAAGAAGGGTAAGGGTTATGGTGGGAGTTCTACTTAGGCTCACAAAAGAGTGGTGAAAGGAGGAAGAGAGCCTAAATATATATACGATCCATGTGTTCATTTTCAAATGCATAAGTATGACAATTAAAGATTAGATTAAGGTTTTCACTTATCAGGACAGGATTCAATTCATGAATGTTCAAGCCAAGCCACGATAATCAAATCAGATGATCCAAGTATGGCAGGAACTTACTTTCAGAGAGTGAACAATGCATCAAAGAACTACTAACTAGGGCCTTGAAACAATTCATGAGCTTAAAACACCTTTTAAAGAAAAACTTTAACCCCTTATGCAAATGTAAACAACCTAGATGCTTAAAAATTCCTCAATTCTAAAATGTTCAACAAAGTGAATGCAACTAAATGAATTTTTTTGAAAATTTTAAAAATTTTACCAATTTTTTTTGTACTTTTCTATGCCTTAGAATGTATGCAAGACTCAAAGGATGCAAACAGAAAATAAGAGCAAAGAAAACATGTCAAACACACCACACACTCCCCCAAAATTGAATGACACTGTCTCAGTGGCAAACAAATTCAAAGGAGATCAAAACATAAAGCAAAAATGAAGAAAGCATGCATGGTATATACAAGGGATGGTTGTTGTCACCTTGGAGCTAAACTCGGCTGGAACTTGAGGATGTTCCAGCAGAGCTGCTCTTGCTAGAGGAGCGTTGTGCTATGCCCTTGCCTTTGTCTGTTGTTGGGATTTCATGGATCGAATGACGGACCTGTTGTGTGCTGCCTTAAGGCTCATGGATGACTATCGCGCCAGTCGATCTCCTCCTCTTCTCGGGCTGCTCGACCTCTATACTCATGGACTGCTTAGACTTTGCGGGTAAGTTCCCTTGAAGAGCCTTGACCTTCTTGGCAAGTTTCTTGATCATCTTGCCTTGCCACTTGGTTATCTTGCGCTGCATCTCCACGACCGAAGCTAGGAACTTTTCCGCCTTGGTTCTTGTCTCAAAGTCTATCTTGGGCAGCTCAAAGTCCGCTGGCATCACGACGTCTGAGGGTGGTGGTTCTGAGGGCTCACGAGCGGCTTGAGTTGGGATCATGGCTGCTCCACGTGGTGCATAACACTCCTCTTGAGTTGGACAAAACTCGATGGTGCCTATGCTGCCCGTGTGTGTCTCATCCACATTAGGTAGGATGCATACGCTCTTCTTCTTGTCCTCATTTTAGAACAGATAGGCAAAAAATCCTGGAGCTGGCATAGGTCCCAAGCTATCGGTATTGCGCATATAAGTCTCGTCCATGTATGCTCTATCCGCGCAAGGTTCACAGCTTTGAAGAGGTACACCGGCTTGAATGATGAGCGGTGTAAGGAAGCATCCAATGTATACTGAACTCGCCTTGCATCTCATGGCATACGCCTTGTACTTCACCAAAGCGGATGCAAAGATACGTCCGTAGTTAACGTCATTCCCAATCTCATCTTGCATCGGTTCGTGGTTCCCCTCGCCGCTTCTGCAAAGTACCCTCTTGATTCCTTGGAAGAGAAAACACAGCTCGGTCTTTGTTACTGTAGGAGCCACGGATTGCCCACTGAAGGTGTTGGCCAGTAGCTTGAGAGTATACCTCATAACGGGGTTCCTCACTTTCTTGATCTTAGCCGTGTTGGGTTTGTAGTCTTCATCACAAAGCAAGTCCCATACATCGTTGGCGGTCTTGAGGGGAGGGAACTCTACTTGCTTAGCCGTGGCATTAAGACTGTAAGCCTTGCAAAGCTCTTCAATGGAGAGGTGATAAGTTTGCCTCTTGACCTTGAAGGTGAGATGACCTTGTGAGGGAGTCGGAAGGCTCGGATTCTCATATGAAAACTCCAAGGTTGAGAGGTGATAAACGGTTTCTTAGCTCGTGTTATGCAGCAGAGAGGTTATCAAAACTCTAATGCACGCAATGTTGTAGTAAGGCAAGCAGGAGAGCGTCAATCCACTTCTAGGAGGCAGAGAATGCACAAAGAATGCAAGGTCCTAAGCAAATCTAAGCAAAATGAGACAGTTTATGAGAAATTAACTAAAAACTAGATGCAGCAACCTAAACAGAGTGAAACCTATTTTAAAAATACTATAAAGGAAGGAACTACCACGAAAAACAAACAGATTAATTAAAGGAAAGAGCTTCGAATTGTTAAAATTTGACTAGTGGATCGACCACAAGATCGACCACTAGATCGAGCAGTAACGATCGATCTCATCTAAAACCGTAAGAACAACAAATCTAATGACCAGGATGCTATCAGATAACAAGCGAAAGATGAAATAAGACTTAAAGATTCTAAAAGAAAGGGCCTAGGGTTGAGATTCATGTAAAGGGTTTCAAAAGATCGATCTTGGGTTTGAAAATTTAGATCGACTCACTTGGTGAGGATCTCTAAGCCTTGAAAACAAAACAAGATCTATCCGTGGCTTTCGGTATAGATCACTCTTTCATCCTCTCCTCCAAACCCATGGCTTTTGGTAAAAAGAGAGGTCGAAAGGCAAGGAAAACAGATTTCAAGTAATGGCTTAACTAGTCCCCCAAACTTCCATGGCTTTTGGGAAGGGGTAACTAGTCTCTAAGGTGTGATCTTCCGAGGCTCCTGGATCCTGTCAAGGTAAGGAACCTCTCGGATCATGAAGCTCTTGGCGTGAGAGTCTTCAAGCGTTAAGCTTTCAACACCTTAGAAGAGATAGCCTTTAAAACGTTTAGAAAACAAACCAAGATCGAACCTTTTCTACCCCTTAATCCTCTCAACCCTGAACCCAAAGGAACTACTCACTACACATAGAGTAAATCAAGCAAACCATAAGAAACGAGACGATAAACATGAAAGAAAAACTGGATTAAACGATAAAGATTCGAATACAAAAGCTCCAAAGGAAAACTGGTTCAACAATGGTGTTCTTTGTAAAAACGAGAGAGAAAAACATGAAAGAAAGACTAAGGATCTAAAAGTTCTTGAAAAAGCATCTCGCCGCCTTGCCTAAAATGCCCAAACAAGCCAGTGGTCTCCCCTTCGCTAACAGCCAAAAACGGTTGAAAGGACAGAAATCGACCACTGGATCGAGTGGTTCTCTCGATCACATCCGGGCATCGTGTCTTCGGCTCGATCCGGGTCTCGATCTTCATCGGCAAATCGAGTGTTGCATCCGATCTCGGTATCGATCTTCGGGTGGATCGAGTGGTGTACTCGATCTGGCTCTCGCTCTGCATGGCATCATTTACGTCTGTACCGATTGATCGAATGCTTCACTCGATCTCCGTCTCGATCATTCTCCTTGGATCGCCTAGTTGGCTCGATCTTCTGGTCGATCAACTCCTAGATCGACCGGCCATGCTCGAACTGCTCCTCGATCACTGGTGTTTAGCATATTTCCGAGCTCCCACGAACTGCTATATCAGCCTCCACACGCCCACGAACCTCCATGACTCCAAAGCAGCCAGAAACAACCTGAATGTGATGCAAAATGCAAGGAAAATGCATATGCTGATGCAAGAATGCTCTAGGACCCTAAGTGATGCAATCTAACCTAAAACATGATACAAATGCATGAAAAACTAACTAATGAGTATGCAAAATATATGCAATATGCAATAACATCAACTCCCCAAACTTACTTATTGCTTGCCCTCAAGCAACAAAAAACAAGTAAGGAAGAGAGGTTTTTAGGAAAATCAAAGGGGTTTTAAACTTTTTGCAAAGGTGCCTTTCGAATGGATCATCTCAATGTCCTAGTTAACAGTTCTAAAATGCTATGCTTACACTCATACTCCAAAGAACTTAGCCATACTGATCACACAAAGAAATTCAAATCATGACTCTCCTATTCCTAACAATCAAAGAAACTCATCCTTTAACATTCATTAACATTCGAACCATGAATAAAACTTATGCACTTTAAAGCAAAACACATTTGGCTAAGGGTTATGGTTATGAGCATAGAATGATCTTATTTGAAAAGGGTTTATAATCATAACAAGGGTTTCTCTCGATAATGGTTTGAACTTATGCATAATGCTAAAGGTAAAGACAATTTATGCATACATGATTAGATTTTCATCTACCCATGTAAACTATCAAATGATCCTATACCCCTCTCATTTAAGAAATTTAATCCTCACTCACCACTTAAGAGTCTACCCTTTTTCTCACACTTAGCAATCCCCAATTCAAAATAAAGGCATTTTTAAACTTTTTAGGCTAGTGAAAAGGTTTTGAAAAATACTTTTGCTCTTAGAAATTTCTTATTAGTAGCTCTCTTATTATTATTATTATTATTATTATTTTTTTCATTTTTTTTTATTTGGCACTTAGGCTCTTTTTATTTCTTTTTCTTTTCTTTTTCCCCCTTTTTTTATTTTTATTTATTATGAGAGAGCTACTTTCTGAAATTAGAGCAAACTTAGTTTTAAAAGCAAACCTTTCACTTAAATCCTCATTTCTTTTCTTAAAACACAAACTCTTTGAAACCGAAACAAATAGACAAGAAAGCAATCCCCAATGATCCCACAAACTTATCCTAAGCCAACACCTAGCTTCAAAATGCAAAGCTAGCAATCAATATGAAAACCAAATCATGTCGCCTAAACCTAACACTTTATGCCAAGTTCAAAACGAAAGTAAGGCCTCACAAAGATGTCACACAAGAACATTTGGCTTCAAAGGAGGGTAAGGTTCAAGGAGGGAGTTCTACTTAGGCTCACAAAGAGTGGTAAAAAGGAAGAAGAGAGCCTAAATATTTTAAAACCATGTGTTCATTTTCAAATGCATAAGAATGATAATTAGAGTTTCAAATTAAGGTTTTCACTTATTAGGATGAGCTTCAAATCATGAGAGTTCAATTCAAGCCACGAAAATCCTAACTAGTGATCCAAGCATGGTTAGAACTTACTTTCAAAGCATAAACAAAGCATTAGAGAACTACCAACAAGGGCATTGAAATGACTCATAAGTAAAAACACCTTTTTAAGAAATTCCAACCCCTTATGCAAAATGCAAACAACCTAGGTGATATGAGAAACTCTAGACTCAATCCTAACATGTTTTTAAAAAGATGAATGCAACTACAAGAATCTTTTTGAAAAACGTTTTTTAAAAATTTTACCAATTTTTCATGACCTAAGACTCAAGGATGCAAAAAGGGAAATAAGATCAAAGAACACAAGATTAAATCACACAAGTACTCCCCCAAACTTGCTTGACACCGTCCCGGTGGCAAACTCATCCGAAACAAAACACAATGCAAGAAACAAATATGAGCGGTTATATACAATGAAAGAAGGTTGTTACCTCTGGTCTAGGCTCGGCTGGAACATGAGGATGTTCTAGAGGAGCTAGAGATCGTTGCTTTGCCTTTGTCAGCTGGTTCTTGGAGAGAATGGCGTGCCGGCTGAATGTTGTCTCCTTGGGTCTCGCGGATCACAACTCCTCCGGTTGAGAGCCTTCTCTTCTCGGGTTGTTGCATCTCTTGGCTTGCATCTGGCTTAGGCTGGCCTCCCTGAAGTGCTTTAACTTTCTTCCCAAGCTTCTTCAGCATCTTCCCTTGCCACTTGTTAATCTTCCTTTGAATCTCTACCACCGATGCTAGGAACTTCTCGGTTTTTGTCCTCGGCTCAAAGTCTAGTTTGGGAAGTGTGTAAGCCTCGGGCATCTCGTCTTCCGTGCCTGGAGACTCTGACCTTTGACGTGGGGCAATGGCTGAAGCAGGCGGTCCTCCTAAAGGGGCAAAGCATTCTTCCTCCGTGGGTAAGAACTCGATGTTCCCAACACCAAGCAGCTCGGTTTCATCTTTGTTGGGGAGGATGCACACTCTCTTCTTGTCTTCGTCATCTATGAAGAGGTAGGCATAGAACCCTTCTGCTGGCGTGCGTCCCAAGCTATCAGTATTCCTCATGTATGCTTCATCCATGAAAGCTCTGTTTGGCACGTGCGCAAAGTCATGGATGGGCACACCGGCTTGCACGAACAAAGGAGTAAGGAAACCGCCAATGTAGGAGGAGGTTGCCTTGCACCGTAAGGCATAAGCCTTGTACTTCACCAGGGCAGCCGCGAGCACACAGCCGTAGTTCACCTCATCGCCGAGTTCATCTTCTATGGGCTCTTCATTCGCATCCGGATCAGACACCAAGTGCTTCACACCTTGGAACAGGAAGCACAGCTCTGTCTTCGTGACAGTAGGAGCAACAGACCTTCCACCACTGAATGTATTGGCAATCAGCTTCAGAGTATACCTCAGCACCGGACTCCTAACTCGCTTGATCTTGGCGGTGTTGGCTTTGTAGTCTTCATTGCTGATCAGGTCCCAAAACTCGCCGGCTTTCTTGAAGGCTGGGAACTCGACCTTGTGTGCATCAGCGTTGAGACCGTAGGCTTGGCATAGCTCAGGGATGGAGAGTGTGTAAGCTTCATGGCCAACTTTGAAGTAGAGGCGGCCTTGGGAAGGGACGGGTGCACTAGGATTCTCATACCGGAACACCAAGGTGGCAAGGAAGTCTATTGTCACTTCAGGAATGGTTGGGCAATCCATCCGTGACAAACACCTCAAGCCAATGTTCTTGAGGAGTTGATCGAAGTCCCCAAGAATCCCGAGCCTAGACAAAAGCTCTCGATCAGCAAACTTTGTGGGTTCAAACCGGAGCCTCTCCAGCCTCTTCTTATCCATCTTCTCATCTTTACTCCACCGGACCCTCTCTTGAGCTACCACCTCTTGTCCTTCTCCTTCTTGTGCTTGCTCCTCTCTTGTTCTCTTTGGTGCCATGGTTCCTGAAACAAATTCTAAAGATAATGATAAGCAAGCGGCGATTTGATGAGAATGAGAGAAGAGAAGGAGAGAATTTATAATAACTACCCTAGAATATTGGGGAATATATAAAAATCATAGCTAAATAAAAGGAAATCAAATCTTTAGATACTGAAAAATCTGGAATTATTCCATTTACTTAGCTAGTTTTAAAAATTCAAAACCAATCCTATATTCTAAAACAAGATCTTGCGGATTTAAAAGAGTTTTTTCTTAAAATAAAATCATTAAATTTGAAAATACCTTTGCAAGAAGTTTATAATATCTTTTGCTAGCTCTTAAAAAGTAAAACTCTCACTCTCTTTGTTTAAAAATCTCGAGCAAAACAGGAATGAGAGGGTGAGAGGATGTTTGAAACATTTAAAGACTTAGCAAAACCAAAACAATGGGTGGTCAAAGTGGTTTCTGACAAAGTCTTGGTCAAGGCACATCTTTCATGGTCAAAGATGCTTGCCTTGACCAAGTTTTGAATTTAAAAATTGGAGGGAAAGGAGTAAAGGAGGGAAAGAAAATTGTTACCTCGACATGAGATCGAGTCCATTTGGTCGATCTAGGACTCGATCTCATGCCCAAAATGGCTTCGATCGAGAGGGTTACTCGATTTGAGACTCGATTCATAGTGAATCGAGTCCTGGATCGATTGGCTCTCTTGATCATTGAGATGTTGGCTCCTCGGCTAAGTCCTAATGATCGAGCTATGTCCTCGATTTAGGGGTCGATTTGGCATAGATTGAGTGATGGATCGAGTCGAGTGATCGATCAGTTTTCAACAGATTTTCCCGAGAGAAATTAGATCGGTCGATCCGATTTGGATTGATCGATCCTTTTTCATCAAGGTCGATCTTGTCACTCGATCTCGTCTAGATCGACTGGCTCCTCTCGATTTACTAACTCGATCTAGCAAAGATCGAGCCAGAATCAGTCAATCTAGCACTCGATCTCTAGCCTTATTCTAAACCCTATTGCCTCTTTAAGACCTCAAAGTCAAGGTTTAGACTCCTTATACCTGTTCCTACATACTTACAAAATAAAAGCATAAAACTGAAAGGGAAATAAAGCAGAAGTATGTACAAGATAAACATGGGAATGCCTCCCAAGTGCGCTTTCTTTAACGTCTTTAGCTAGACCTTACTTGGTCTAAGCGGATGGTGGGTCTTGGAGAAGCACCGAGGTACTCTCCTTGTCAAAGCTGTCTGCCAAGTAGGGCTTGACTCTGTGTCCGTTGACGGTGAAGGCACTGCCATTTTTTCCCATCAGAGTAACAGCTCCATACGGCAAGACCTCTTGAATTACGAACGGTCCGCTCCACCTTGATTTCAGCTTCCCCGGGAAGAGCTTGAGCCTCGAGTTGTACAGCAACACCAGTCCTCCTTCCTTAAGCTCTTTGGCAACCAACTTCTTATCATGAGCCTCCTTAGTCTGCT
This sequence comes from Thlaspi arvense, assembly GCA_911865555.2. Lineage (NCBI taxonomy): Eukaryota > Viridiplantae > Streptophyta > Magnoliopsida > Brassicales > Brassicaceae > Thlaspi > Thlaspi arvense. The sequence goes on along the minus strand of OU466859.2, from coordinate 30,958,258 downwards.
CCTTGTATATCCAGGAGCTCTCGTAAGCAGTCAGCCTCAACTCGTCCAGTTCGTATAGCTGAATAAGGCGCCTCTCCTGAGCCGTCTTGAGATCAAAGTTCAGCCTCTTCACAGCCCACAATGCACGGTGTTCCAGCTCAACCGGGAGGTTACAGCCCTTGCCATAGAGTAAGGTGAAAGGAGTTGTACCAATCGGCGTCTTTAAGGCGGTACGGTAGGCCCAAAGAGCGTCATCCAGCTTCACTGACCAGTCTTTCCTTGTTGCTCCGACAGTCTTCTCCAGAATAGCTTTAATTTGCCTGTTGGAGACCTCCACTTGACCGCTTGTTTGATGATGATACGGTGTAGCCACCTTATGCTTAACCCCATACTTTCTCAAGAGGCTCCGAAAGACCTTGTTTATAAAGTGGCTTCCTCCATCACTTATAACAACCTTGGGTACCCCAAACCTTGGGAAGATGATATTCTTGAACAACTTGATCACCACCTTAGAGTCATTTGTAGGGGAAGCAACAGCCTCAACCCATTTGGAGACATAATCCACAGCTACTAAGATGTATTTGTTGCCGTATGAAGAGGGAAAAAGCCCCATGAAGTCAATTCCCCACGCATCGAACACGTCAACCTCGAAGATAGGAACTTGAGGCATTTCGTTCCTCTTGGTTATATTCCCTGCTCGCTGACATGCCTCGCAGCTCTTCACAAACTCGTGTGCATCTTTAAAAATGGAGGGCCACCAGAAACCGGCTTGCAACACTTTCGTGGCTGTCTTGAATGAGGCGAAGTGTCCTCCGTAGGAAGAGCCATAGCAATGATAAAGGATGTCCCTGGCTTCTTCCTTTGTAACACATCTCCGGTACAAGCTGTCTACTCCTCTTTTGTATAGGTAAGGCTCGTCCCAAAAGTAGTCACTAGCCTCCGTCATAAACCGCTTCTTGTGATAGCTGTTGAGATGTGTTGGCTCCTCACCACACGCTAGGTAGTTCACCACATCAGCATACCACGGTAGATCCTCCTCTTTAAAACTCAACACTTCCTCAAACCTCCCTTCTAGCTTCCCACAAACAGCAGTAGTAATCGCCATAAGCTGCTCTTCTGGAAGGGAGTCATCTAAAGGGAGAGACTCGTTGATCCTTAGCCTTGAGAGGTGGTCAGCGACTCCATTTTCTATCCCTTTCTTGTCTTTAATCTCCATGTCAAACTCCTGGAGTAACAGAATCCATCTTAAGAGCCGAGGCTTAGTGTCTTTCTTCGAGTAGATGTATTGTAGGGCAGCGTGATCCGTGTATACAATAGCCTTGGAACCAACGAGATATGATCTGAACTTCTCAAAGGCGAAGACTACTGCAAGCAGCTCCTTCTCCGTAGTGGTGTATCGTGATTGCGTGTCATCCAAGGTCCTTGAAGTGTAGTAGATCACATGTAGCTTCTTGTCTTTCTTCTGAACAAGGACGGCTCCTACGGCGTAGTCACTAGCATCACACATGATCTCAAAGGGAAGAGACCAGTCTGGTGCTTGGACTATAGGGGCTGATGTAAGGGCTTCCTTGATGGTCACGAAAGCCTTCAAACACTCCTCATCGAATACAAACTGAGCTTCCTTGCACAACAGCCGTGTAAGAGGGCGTGCAATCTTAGAGAAATCTTTGATGAAGCGCCTATAGAACCCTGTGTGCCCCAAGAATCTTCTGATCCTTTTAACATTAACCGGCGGCTCAAGACCCATCATGACCTCCACCTTAGCCTGATCAACCTCAATACCCTTCTCTGATATCTTGTGACCGAGCCCTATCCCTTCCTTAACCATGAAGTGGCATTTCTCCCAGTTCAGCACCAGGTTTGTCTCTCCACAACGTTTAAGTACCCTGCAAAGATTCAACAAACAAGCAGGAACGGACGCACCATACACAGAGAAATCATCCATGAATACCTCTACCATCTCCTCTATAAGATCAGAGAAGATAGACATCATACACCGCTGAAAGGTAGCCGGTGCATTACACAATCCAAACGGCATCCTTCGATATGCAAAGGTACCGTAAGGACATGTGAAAGTCATCTTCTCCTGATCGTTTGGATGAATAGGAATTTGAAAGAAACCACTATACCCATCGAGAAAACAGTAGTAAGGGTGATTTGCAAGTCTCTCAAGCATTTGATCAATAAAAGGCAAGGGGAAATGGTCCTTTCTAGTCGCAAGGTTAAGTTTTCTATAGTTAATACACATTCTATGACCAGTAATGGTCCTAGTAGGGATACGTTCATCCTTTTCATTCCTTATGACCGTGATCCCTCCCTTCTTAGGCACCACGTGTACATGGGAAACCCACGTGCTGTCACTTATGGGATAGATCACGTCAGCCTCTAAAAGCTTAAGGATTTCCTTCTTAACAACCTCTTTCAAGTTAGGATTCAAACGCCTTTGATGTTCTACAGAAGTGGCGTTCTCATTATCCAAGTGAATCCTATGAGTGCAAAGCATTGTTGAAAGGCCCTTGATGTCACTTAAAGAGTACCCAATGGCCTTCCTATACTTTCTCAGCTCAGTTAGGAGCGAGTGCAACTCATCATCACTAAGGTTTTCGTTCACAATCACGGGATAGGTGTCATTAGGTCCTAAGAAAGCATATCTTAGCCCTTTTGGGAGCTCCTTTAGGTCCACCTTTGGGGCTAACAGCTCACTCCAGTCATCCTCGTGGCTGTTGTTGTTGCTTTCCTCCTTGGAACTCTCCCTTGAACTCGAGGCATGGCCCTTCAGAATGCTTTCCTCCATCGCTATCCCTTCTGAGATCGAGTCCTCCGGTCGATTCTCCTCTCGATGTCGTCTAGATCGAGCCATTTCACTCGATTCACTTACTCGATTTGATATGGATCGAGTAAGGGATTGAGACGCTGAGTCGATCTCTTGATTGGACTCCAAAATGATCGGGAGGTCTCTCTCGATCGTCGACTCGATTGTTTTTCCTGATCGAGCATCCTTCTCGATCTGTCCGTCGATTGTTGCACCGGATCGAGTTGTGCTCTCGATTGACTTGTCGATCTGTCCCCTGGATCGAGTGATAGCGTCGATCTTGGGGTCGATCTCTAGGCAGCAACCTTCTTCATTCTTGATAATCCTCCTCGAATCCAGCAGGTTCACGTACTCTTGGGTTCTCTGATCCACATAGCCAAACTCCCCTGGCTCCTTAGTGAGTGCTAGCTTCAGATGGTCTTCTAGAGCTAGCTCTTTCAGCAACTCATCCGCCAAGGCATCCATCGTTTCGATATAGAAAGCTTGTCCTTCAATGGTTGGCTTCTTTAGAACCTTGTTGATGTCAAAGTCTAGCCTGATCTCCTTCCCCAAATGCAAGGCAATCTTCCCGTTCTTCACATCTATTATAGCCCCGACGGTTGCAAGGAACGGTCTCCCTAAGATGAGTGGGTCTTTAGGCTCCTCGTCCATCTCCAACACTACAAAGTCTGTAGGTACGTTCACACCACTGATTCGCACCGGTAAGTCTTCAAGCAGCCCCACTAGTAGCCTCACACTTCTATCAGCTAGCACCAATGAGATCCGACAGTCTTTAAACCGAGTGAAGCCAAGCTTCTTAGCCACGGAGTGAGGCATCAAGTTTATGCTAGCCCCGAGATCACACAAGCAACTCTTGAACTCTAGAGGACCCAAAGCACAAGGTATAGTGAAGCTTCCAGGGTCTCCCAGCTTCTTAGGCACTATATCCTTATGAATAACCGCACTACACTCTTCACTTAGTACAAGTACCTCTTTGCTTTCTTTGTTCTTCTTCACAAGGGTGTCCTTGAAAAACTTGGCGCACTTGGGCATCATAGCGAGACAGTATACAAGAGGCAGCTTGATTTCCACGTCTTTTAGGTGCTTCTCAAACAAGATTCGGTGCTTCTCTATTAGCTGCTTTTTGAAACGACCGGGGAATGGCAACTTCGGTACGTAAGGTGGGGGCACGTAAGAGTTCTTCTCCTTGGTGGTCTGCTCAGCTTTCTTCTCGGCTACCGCCTTATCTCCTCTCCTCGGCCCTTGGATCCAAACGTTGTCAAAGTTTATCTCATCATCATCAGCCAAAGGTTTACCCTCCCCCTCTTGAATTACAACGTCCTCGTTGTTCTTGGTAGAGACCGGAGGTTCGAGCTATTTGCCGCTTCTCAACGTTATAGCATTGGCATATTCCTTGGGATTTTGCTCACACTTTCCCGGAAGACTGTTCTGACCACTCGTGCTTGCTTTTCCCTTCTCCAGCTGCTTGATCTTGTTGTTTAGGTTGGTGATTTGAGTGGAGAAGTCAGTTAGAGATGAATCTAGCCGAGTGTTCATTTCAGCGAACTTCTGGTTGGTTGAAGCTTGCCCTTGTATTAGCTGTTGAAACATTGCTTGAACCGGATCAACTTGTTGTTGCATCGGTTGTTGTTGCTGAGGTGCAAAGCCCGGAGGGTAGTTAGGAGTATAACCCTTGTTGTGTTGTTGTTGCCCTTGGAAGTTGCTTTGCCCTTGACCTTGGAAACCACCACTCGGTTGAAAACCTTTGTTGTAAGGGATGAAAGGTTTAGCTTGTTGAGCAGGGTACACTTGATCTTTAGGGTTGGCTACATTGGTGCTTCGGTAAGACAGGTTGTTGTTCTGGTAGCCTTGGTTGTAGCCTTGAGATTTGTAGTTGTTCTGTCCGGCTACCCAATTTGCTTCTTCTTGGCTTAGCTCTAACTCCTCTTGGTTTTCATCAGCTTCACCAACAAAGTGAACATGCTTCTGATTAGCTAATACCAACTTGTCAATCTTCTCATGCAACGATTTGAGCTCCTTCTTGTGAGACTCTATTTCTGATCCTCTCGGTGCTCGGTCATAATCCTCGGCATAGTTTCCATCACTCAACGCCAGGTTTTCTATCGGCTCCATGCCCTCTTCTACCTCTTGACCGAGGAAGTTCCCTTTGCTAGCTGTATCAAGCAACAACCGGATCTTTGGTGAAGCTCCACAGTATATGGTACTGAGTAGTGTCTCCTCGCTGAACCCATGATGAGGACATTGGATCGTGTAATCTTTGAAACGCTCCATTGCCTCATTGAATGTCTCGTTGTTCCTTTGAGTGAAACCACTGATTTCGCTTCTCAACCGAGCTGTCCTGGTGCTTGAGAAGAACTTTGAGAGCAATGCCTTCTTACACTCAGCCCATGATGTGATGGTGCCTTGTGGGAGGGTCTTCTCCCAATGTCTAGCTTTGTCTCCGAGTGAAAAGGGGAAGAGACGCAGCTTGAAAGCATCTTCGGATATGCCATTGATCTTGATCATCCCACATACTTGCTCGAAGTTGTCTAGGTGCTCCAAGGGGTCTTCCATTGCTAAGCCGTGCAACTTGTTGTTTTGCACCATGGAGATGAAACCTGGCTTGATCTCGAAGTTATTGTTTTGCACCGGAGGAGGAGTGATCCCAAACCTATTGTGGTGGGTATTGGGAGCATCTCCGGCTCCTATGATCCTCGGGGGTCTAGCCACGTGTTGGGGGTTTCCATTGCCCCGTCCTGCTGGAGGAGGTCCTTCTGGATGCTCGTGTTCAGCCATGTCTTCAAAGTTAACCAAGCCGTGCTGAACAATCTCCTCAAAGGCTCTTGTTTGCTCCCTGACTCTCCTTTGCCGTGAGTGACCAAGTTGATGAATGTTGTCTAAGGGTTGTAGAAGATTGTTGTCTCCCCTTGAACGAAGATTCATGTACCTGAAAACACACGTTTGAGAGTAGATGTATTAGTAACTTGAAAAAGGTAAAGACTTAGTCTTTGCGAAGACCCAAATCTCTATGTTCTCTAAACACTCCTAGAATGGCAACAGCGCCATTTGATAAACGGTTTCTTAGCTCGTGTTATGCAGCAGAGAGGTTATCAAAACTCTAATGCACGCAATGTTGTAGTAAGGCAAGCAGGAGAGTGTCAATCCACTTCTAGGAGGCAGAGAATGCACAAAGAATGCAAGGTCCTAAGCAAATCTAAGCAAAATGAGACAGTTTATGAGAAATTAGCTAAAAACTAGATGCATCAACCTAAACAGAGTGAAACCTATTTTAAAAATACTAGAAAGGAAGCAACTACCACGAGAAACAAACAGGTTAATTAAAAGAAAGAGCTTCGAATTGTTAAAATTCGACTAGTGGATCGACCACAGGATCGACCACTAGATCGAGCAGTAACAATCGATCTCGTCTAAAACCGTAAGAACAACAAATCTAATGACCAGGATTCTATCAGATAACAAGTGAAAGATGAAATAAGACTTAATGATTCTAAAAGAAAGGGCCTAGGGTTGAGATTCATGTAAAGGGTTTCAAAGGATCGATCTTGGGTTTTAAACTTTAGATCGACTCACTTGGTGAGGATCTCTAAGCCTTGAAAACAAAACAAGATCTATCCGTGGCTTTCGGTATAGATCACTCTTTCATCCTCTCCTCCAAATCCATGGCTTTTTGTGGAAAGAGAGGTCGAAAAGCAAGGAAAACAGATTTCAAGTAATGGCTTAACTAGTCCCCCAAACTTCCATGGCTTCCGAGGCTCCTGGATCCTTTCAACGTAAGGAACCTCTCGGATCATGAAGCTCTTGGCGTGAGAGTCTTCAAGCATTAAGCTTTCAACACCTTAGAAGAGATAGCCTTTAAAACGTTTAGAAAACAAACCAAGATCGAACCTTTTCTACCCCTTAATCCTCTCAACCCTGAACCCAAAGGAACTACTCACTACACATAGAGTAAATCAAGCAAAGCATAAGAAACGAGACGATAAACATGAAAGAAAAACTGGATTAAACGATAAAGATTCGAATACAAAAGCTCCAAAGGAAAACTGGTTCAATAATGGTGTTCTTCGTAAAAACGAGAGAGAAAAACATGAAAGAAAGACTAAGGATCTAAAATTTCTTGAAAAAGCATCTCGCCGCCTTGCCTAAAATGGCCAAACAAGCCAATGGTCCCCCCTTCGCTAACAGCCAAAAACGGTTGAAAGGACAGAAATCGACCACTGGATCGAGTGGTTCTCTCGATCACATCCGGGCATCGTGTCTTCGGCTCGATCCGGGTCTCGATCTTCATCGGCGAATCGAGTGTTGCATCCGATCTCGGTATCGATCTTCGGGTGGATCGAGTGGTGTACTCGATCTGGCTCTCGCTCTGCATGGCGTCATTTACGTCCGTACCGATTGATCGAATGCTTCACTCGATCTCTGTCTCGATCATTCTCCTTGGATCGCCTAGTTGGCTCGATCTTCTGGTCGATCAACTCCTAGATCGATCGGCCATGCTCGATCTGCTCCTCGATCACTGGTCCTTAGCATATTTCCGAGCTCCCACGAACTGCTACATCAGCCTCCACACGCCCACGAACCTCCATGACTCCAAAGCAGCCTGAAACAACCTGAATGTGATGCAAAATGCAAGAAAAATGCATATGCTGATGCAAGAATGCTCTAGGACCCTAAGTGATGCAATCTAACCTAAAACATGATACAAATGCATGAAAAACTAACTAATGAGTATGCAAAATGTATGCAATATGCAATAACATCAAGAGGAAGTCTAGAGTGACTTGTGGATATGTTGGGCAATCCATTCTTGAAAGGCATGCAAGCCCCATGTCGTGGAGAACATAATCAAAATCGTCTAGAAGCTGCATCCTTCTCAACAGATCTCTACTAGCAAACTTGGTAGGCTCAAAGCGCAGCCTCTCTAACCTCTTCTTTGCCAACTTTTCCTCCTTTTTCCAATGAACCCTTTCTTGCACTGGCTGAGCTTCTGCCTCTTGAACCACTTGTTGCCCCTCTTCTCTTTGTGTTGCTTCTTCTCTCGTTCTCTTGGGGGCCATGGTACCTAAAACACAATTCTCAAGCAAGAGAATGAGCAAGGCGGCTAATATCGAGAGAAAGACAAGTCAAGAGGGAAAAACATATAACTAGTATTCTAGATTTTTGGGGAATTTATAAAAATTCTAGCGAGAAAATAGAGGACCAAATCTAGAGATAAGATTAAATCTAGAATTTTTCCTAATAACTAGCTAGTTTCAAAAATTGTTAAACCCCCCCCCTAACATCTAGTTTTCAAGCAAAGCAATAAAAAGAAAATTTTCCAAAAACATTTGAACATTGATTCGGAAATACCTTTGCAGAGATTGAAAACAGATGTTGTTAACCTTTTGAAATCAGAAAATCACACTCTCTCTTGCTTAGGAAACTCGAAACACAAAGTTTGAGAGAGTGTGCTGCTTTGAAAATATAAAGGCCAACAAAATCTAAAACCATGGGCAAGGGAAGTGGTTTTCTGACAAAAAGTGTGGTCAAGGAACATCTTTCGTGGTCAAAGATTCCTGCCTTGACCACAATTTAAATTTAAAAACAAGAGGGAAAGTAGAAAATAGGGAAAATAAATTGTTTCCTCGGCACGAGATCGAGTCCATTTGGTCGATCTAGGACTAGATCTCATGCCCATGTTGTTAGGATCGAGAGGTTTGATCGATCAGGGACTCGATTCAAATTGCATTGAGTCTTAGATCGATTGTGCCCTCTCGTTCCTTGACTTCTGGTCAACTAGGCTGTACTCCTTGGATCGAGCCACATGGTCGATTCGGGGATCGATTAGGCTTAAATCGAGTAGGAGATCGAGTTGGCAGATCGATCTATCTTTGAAGAACTTTCCCGAGAGAAATTAGATCGGTCAATCCAGATTTGGACCGATCGATCCAAACTCCAAGAATTTCCCGAGACATTTTAGATCGGTCGATCTTGATGGGATCGATCGATCCAAACTCATCTGGATCGACGTTGTCTACTCGATCTCGTCTAGATCGACTGGCTCCTCTTTATTTACTAGCTCGATCTAGTAAAGATCGAACTAGGATGAGTCGATCTAGCACTCGATCTCTAGCCTACACTTAGCCCTTATTCGCCTCTTTAAACCCATAGATCACACCTAACAATCCCTTATCCTTTCTCCTGCACACTTAGACAATAAGAGCATAAAACTGAAATAAAAATAAAGCAGAAATATGTACAAGATAGACATGGGAATGCCTCCCAAGTGCGCTTTAGTTAACGTCTTTAGCTAGACTTTACATGGTTTAGGCCAGAGGTGGGACTTGGAGAACCATTGTGGTGCCCTCCTTGGTACAATCACTCGCCAAGTAGGGCTTTACTCTGTGTCCGTTGACCGTGAAAGCCTTTCCACTCTTGCCAACCAAAGTGATAGCACCATAGTGCAGAACCTTCTTTATCTCAAACGTTCCACACATTCTTGATTTGAGCTTCCGTGGAAAGAGCTTTAATCTCGAGTGGTAGAGTAGCACCAGACTGCCCTCCCTTAACTCCTTGTGAACAAGTTTCTTGTCATGAGCAGCCTTGGTCCTCTCCTTGTAGATCATAGCACTCTCGTAAGCCTGATACAAGAGTTTTGACTCTCTTATCTCACTCACCCATTGTACTAGTCATTGTAGCATTGGGTTTTAATGACAATCCAAAGGGGAAGATTGAAACAGCAGGATTATAGTAGATTTCCTAATTCAAGCAGATATAAGAGGGGCCTTTATAATACCTAGCAACCTAAGTGATCAAACAAGATTAAAGTAAACACAAAGCAAAGAGTGAAAGGCAAGTAAGGTAATCAAAATAGAGGTAAAAACAAAGCAATTTAAGAACAGAGCTTAAAACAGAGAAAATATAAGACTTGAGATGAGATAATTGTTATTAGGGAACTCTTGACTCAGCCGATGATGCTTACAAACTCACACAATGCTATTCCTTATGCATATGATTCATTTATATGACTAATCCAATCTCTTGGCACTAATCTCTTTGCTAATTACCAAGTCAAGAACTAATTCTCATTAGTGAAATGATAAAGAGCAAGCATTAAGACAAATCTATCAACCCTATATTGCCAAATCACTCTCTAGACAGTCAATCTCTTGAGCTAGGATAAGCAATTCTTTTGCAAAGCAGTTAAGGCATTTCATCAAACACTTGGTGGGCATAAAATGAGCCTAAGATCTCAATCAACTTAGCTAGGGCTAATCAAGAATTTAACACAACAATCAAGAAAGGAAATGAAAGAATTAATACTAAGCAATCATAGATAGAGTCTCAAATTCCCTAAACCTAACCCATCACAAATCCCTAAAAAGGACTACTCACTAATCACCATTAAAGCCACCAAATCAAAGAGAGAGAGATGACTAATCATGATTAGAAAGCTTAAACAAGATGAAAGATGAAAACTTTTATTAAAATGAAGCAAAGATTCAAATTACAAAACCCAAGGGTCCAAACAAGAAAGAAAGAACTCCTGGGTAAAAGTTTGTTCCCAGAAATTAGGGATTTTTCGTATTTATAGGAGTCTAAGCGAAAATGGCAAAATTGTAAATAAAAGGTCTTCACTCTGGCAGCGTATCGGTCAGTTACGTCGGTCTTCAGTGACCAATACGGATTCTATCAGTCTGGAGTGATTGCACTGGTGACCAAAATACATCCGATGTGTTTGTGTCGGTCACCCTTGACCGATGCAGGTGATCGATGCTGCTTTGTATCGGTCATCCTTGACCGATACATGTGGTCGATACTGCTCCGTATCGGTCATCCTTGACCGATATTCACCGTGCTATGACCGAAAACTTCTGCAGAGATTCTTTGCTTCGATCCTCCTTTCTCCCTTTTGCCCAGCTAGCATCCTAGATCATCCCCAAAACTCCTTCAAGCTCGTTTTAGCTCCAAAAGCACCTAGAAACATCCAAAATGCAAAGAAAATGCAAACTATACTCTAAATGCAACCTAAGTCTAAAAGGAGAAAAAAACGGGAGAAAAGCAAAGGGAAAACATGCAAAAGAGGACCAAAATATGTACTAAATGTAGTCCTAAATGGTGTAAATACAAGGGATATCAACACCCCCACACTTGCCTTTTGCTTGTCCTCAAGCAAATAAGAACAAATGGGAGAGTGAGGTTTGAAAGTGGGCATTCAGATTCCAAAAGTGCCAAGGTAATGAGATGGTTTCAATGCTTAAGTGCCTAGTTGTAGGATGCAAACATAATCAACTATACTTTAAAGATCCTAGCCATGCTAATCATGTTTCAAAATTATATCAAATCTCAACTTTTGCAAATGCTCAAATCAATCAACTCTTTAACATTCAATTAAGTTCAGAACATGAATCATGCCTATGCAAATCAAGTGAAGACATTTGGTTGAAAAGGGTAAGGTTATGAGATAAGAATGATCTCATTCAAGCACAAGGTTTCAAAAACATAAAGGATCACTCAATGAAATGACTTCATCTTTGGCAAATTGCTAAAGGTAAAAGCACACTTATGCATGCAATTCATAGCTCTCGTCTACCCTTATTTCCCAAAGATGAGTCCTAAGCATTTCTAAACCCAAGAGTGAACCCTCTAAGTCTACCCCTTCCTAAACTCTACCCTTTACCCATCTTCATGGCTGGGGAAACTTCTTCTTTTTGTTTGTGTGGTTGCTTCTTTTTGGTTGGGACTTGTTCTTCTTTGTTGTGTTGGCACCTCCATCACCTTTGGTGGATTGTTTCTTGGTTAGATCTTTCTTCTTTTGGACCCTTCTAAGCATTGTTGTTGGCGCCAATTCTTCTTTTTGAACATAGAGCTTTTATTCCTTTTACTTAACTACAATACTAAACTGTTTCCCCTTTTCTACCATTTCAGATCTTTTCCTTTTCTTTAAAAACATATAAACATCAAGTTCAAACCACTTACACTACCCTTTTAATCCCCAAAACTCCTATCCTAGAATCAAGCTCAAGATGCAAGCTGATATCTATAAGAGAGCTAATCATTGCCAGCCTTATTCCTAACACTTTTTTCCAAGACAAAATCGAAAATGCAATGCAAAGGCTTCACAGCTCTCACAATAGTGTTTAGGCTCAAAAGGAGATTTTAGTTAAGGGTGAGGATGTAACTGTCCCATAATTATGAGGATCAGCTATTTGGATCAACAAGAGTGGTAGAAAGGAGAAAGATGATACAAATATGTATATGGTAGCCATGTAATCACTTTTCAATGCATAAGACATGATAATTAAAAGTCCAAATTGGAGTTCAAGTTGATAGAGTTGATTTTCAGAGAACAAATGCTTTCAGAATGAGATGAGAAGACCAAATCTAGCAATCTAAGCATGGTTCAGCCTTAACTTCTAGCAGTCATATGATGCATCAAACAACTAAGCACTTAAAAACTGAAATCATCTCTAAACACTAAGCACTTTACAAGGAAAATTCATCATAATGCCCTATGCAAATGCAATGCAACTTACATGTCAACACTAGACTCAATCCTATAAGAATGAAATGCAACTACATGCATTCTTTTTGGTTTGCAAAAAAGCAAAAAAAATTTAAATTTTTTTGATTTTTTCGTGTTTTTCTATGCTTTACATGTATGCATGATATGCATGAGACTCAAAGTGAAAAGAAAAAGAAAAACTAAGAAAACAGAACACAAAGTCAAACTCCAAATCTCTCCCCCACACTTAAATTACACAGTCCCTTGTGTAATGAAAGCATTGGAAGAGAGAAGCAACAAAATATATTACAAAAATATAGAGATGCAATGGTATAAAACAATGGAAAGGATGTGGTACTTCGTTTAATGGTAGGAGTTGTGGGATGATCCTGAGGTTTGAGGAGACTTTCTAGCTCTTAGGGAAAGGGATGCTTCCTCTCTTTGTGACCTCCTGTCGCTTGCTGTTGAGCTGCTCTTGCTTCTCATTGTATCTCAGATGGAATATCGGTCACACATGATCGACACACTTGACCGAAATGGCAGTATCGGTCATTAGTGATCGATATTGGAGACTGGTGCTTCCTGGGATTAGTATCGGTCATCACTGATCGACACACTTGACCGAAATACATCTGGTGCGATTGTGTCGGTCTTGAGTGATCGATACTGGTGACCGATATGATTCCAAGAATCTCATCGATCATCAGTGATTGACACACTGGACCGAAAATCAAACAGTGTGTTTATGTCGATCAAGTATCGTCGATATGAATTACCAAAATTTCGTCTTGTTGTCAAGCTGCTTTCCATACCGGTCACAAGTGACCGATATGTTGACTGGTGTAGACTAGCTCCACTGATATCGGTCAAACATGATCAATACTGATGACCGAAAATTTGTGTATTGGTCTATTATAACCGATACAGATGATCTATATTAGCCAGAATACACCTGTTCTTTGTCTCCTTCAGACTTTCTCAAACCCAAATTCGGACTCCTGATGTTAAACAATATAGCAAAGCATAAAAGATAGACTTGAAAGCAGAATATATACAAAAGGATACCATGGGACTACCTCCCAAGTGTGCTTGTTTAACGTCACTAAGCTTGTCTCTCCTTGGTTGATTACTCTTGTGGAGGTTCATCAAGGTTGATGTCCACCTCATCTCCAAGAGACTCACTTGCCATGTATGGTTTCAACCTGTGCCCATTCACTGTGAAGTCTTCTCCACTCTTGCTGAATAAAGTCACAGCTCCATATGGCAGCACTTCCTTGATCTTGAATGGTCATGACCATCTTGACTTCAGCTTTCCAGGAAATAAATTCAACCTTGAGTTGAATAGCAGCACCTGATCCCCTGCCTTGAAGTCCTTGTGTTTGATCCTTTTGTCATGGAAGGCTTTTGTTCTCTCCTTGTAGATCTCAAAAGCTTCAAGGCGGTTTTCCTCTAGTTCATGCAAGCTGATAAGTCTTTTTTCCTGAGCTGTCTTGATGTCAAAATTCAGCAACTATGTTGCCCACAAGACCTTATACTCTAGCTCAACAGGCAGATGGCAGGACTTCCCATTGAGGAGTGAGAAAGGAGTTCCGCCAATGGCTGTCTTGAAGGCTGTCCTATAAGCCCACAAAGCATCATCAAGCTTATTAGACCAGTCCCTTCTTGTGACACCAACTGTTTTCTCTAAGATTGCTTTGATCTCCCTCTTTGACACCTCCACTTGGCCACTTGTTTGAGGATGGTAAGGAGTAGCAACCTTGTGCTTGACACCATTCTTCTTGAGCAAGCTCTCAAAAACCTTGTTGATGAAATGACTGCCACTATCACTGATCACACACCTTGGAGTATCAAACCTTGGGAAGATAATTGTCTTGAAGAGCTTCAGCACAACTCTAGCATCATTTGTTGGACTAGCAATGGCTTCAAACCACTTTGACACATAATCAACAGCTACAAGAATGTACTTGTTCCCATAAGAGGAAGGGAAGGGTCCCATAAAGTCAATCCCCCACACATCCAAAAGATCTACATCAAGGATAGAATTTAGAGGCAACTCATATCTCTTGGCGATGTTTCCCTTCCTTTGGCTGGCATCACATGAGGCGATATGGGCTCGGGCGTCCTTGAACAGACTAAGCCACCAAAAACCAGCTTGTAGGACCTTGGAGGCTGTCTTGAATGTTGCAAAATATCCTCCATAGGCTGAGCCATGGCAATGGTACAGGATTCCTGGAATCTCTTCCTCAGCTACACACCTTCTGAACAACCCATCACTCCCTCTTTTGTACAAATAGGGCTCATCCCAAAAGTAATGGGAGACATCTCTTAAGAACGTCTTCTTCTGATGTGAGTTGAGGGTCTGTGGTATCTGTCCAACCACCAAGTAGTTTACAAAGTCAGCATACCAAGGTAGTTTATCTTCTTCTAGGCTATCCACTTCTGCTTGCCTGACTCCTAAAGCATGTAACTGTTCTTCTGGTAGGGTATCATTGATTGGGACAAAGTCATCTATCCTCAGTCTTGAGAGGTGATCAACAACTCCATTCTCAATGCCTCTCTTATCCACAATATCCATATCAAACTCTTGTAGTAGAAGAATCCATCTAAGAAGCCTTGGTTTGGTGTCCTTCTTAGCATAGATGTGTCTCAGCGCAGCATGGTCAGTATAAAAAATTACTTTGAAGCCTACTAGGTAGCTCCTGAACTTCTCAAATGCAAATACAATTGCCAAGAGCTCTTTCTCAGTTGTAGCATACCTTGACTGAGCCACATCCATAGTTCTGCTGGCATAGTAGATAACATGAAGTTTCTTGTCAACTCTCTGCCCCAAAACTGCTCCAACTGCATAGTCACTAGCATCACACATTATTTCAAATGGCAGATCCCAGTTTGGCGCTTGAACTATTGGTGCTGATATCAGAGCTTATTTGAGAGTAAGGAAGGCTTGAAGACAGTCTTCATCAAACACAAACTCTGCCACTTTACACAACAAGCTTGTCAAGGGCCTTCAATCCTTGAGAAGTCCTTGATGAATCTTCTGTAAAAGCTAGCACGCCCCAGAAAACTTTTGATCCCTTTGACAGTGGTTGGAGGTTATAAGTGCATCATGACCTCTATCTTAGCTTTGTCCACCTCTATTCCTTTCTCTGAGATCTTATGACCCAAAGCAATTCCTTCTTGCACCATGAAGTGGCACTTTTCCCAATTCAGGACCAGTTTTGTGTCTTCACACCTTTGGAGAACCTGAGAAAGGTTAGACAAGCAGACACCAAAGGAGGATCCATAGACGCTAAAGTCGTCTATGAATACCTCCACCATTTCTTCAAGCAAGTCAGAAAAGATAGAAGTCGTACATCTATGGAAAGTAGTAGGAGCATTGCATAAACCAAAAGGCATTCTCCTATAAGCGAAAGTTCCATATGGACAAGTAAAAGTAGTTTTTTCCTGATCATTGGGATGGATAAGGATCTGAAAGAATCCACTATAACCATATAAAAAGCAGTAATACTTATGATTTGCTAATCTTTCTAGCATTTGGTCTATAAATGGCAAAGGCAAGTGATCTTTCCTAGAAGCAGAATTAAGTTTTGTGTAATCTATGCACATTCTATGACCAGTGATTGTCCTAGTTGTTATTAGCTCATCATTTTCATTTTTAACAACAGTGATCCCTCCCTTCTTAGGTACCACATGGACTGGTGAAAACCATGTGCTATCTGAGATGGGATAGATTACTCCTGCTTCAAGCAACTTCAAGATTTCCTTTTTTACTACTTCTTTTAAATTAGGATTCAGCCTTCTCTGAGGTTCAATAGAAGTTCTTGTCTCATTCGCTAGATGGATCATGTGAGTGCAGAGGTTAGGAGATATGCCTTGGATATCATCAAGTGAATACCCAATCGCTTTCCTAAACCTCTTTAACACCTTGACAAGGGCCAGGATCTCATCATCATTGAGGCTGTCATTGACTATAACAGGGTAAGTGGAGTTAGGACCTAGGAAAACATACCTTGGCCCATGAGGAAGTGGTTTGAGTTCCACCTTTGGTGCCTTGAGTTCGCTCCAGTCCTCATCTGAGCTGCCTTGCTTCTTGGCGTCAGCTTCCTTGCTTGGGGAACCAGTCTCCTGAGCTTAGAAGGCTTCTTTTCTTGTGTACTCCAAGCTTTCAAATGGCTCCTCCTCCTCAAAGAACCTGTGAGAGTCCAATCTGAGCTGATAGCCCAAGCTTTCCTTATCCAAGTACCTATCATGTACATGCTCACTTGTCAAAGCCACTTGGAGCTTGTCTTCACAACACAGCTCCTTTTGAAGTTCATCATTCAGCTTTTCTAGAATATCAATCTGGAATACTTGACCTTCAATAGTAGGGTGCTGCATAACCTTCTTGATGTCAAACTTCAAAGACATATCCTTGCCCAACTTTAGGTTAATCTTTCCCTTCTTAACATCAATGACTGCTCCTGTTGTGGCTAGGAATGGTCTCCTAATAATAAGAGGATCTCTAGGCTCCTCATCCATGTCCAAAACTATAAAATCAGTAGGTATTTCTACACTCCCAATCCTTAGTGGTACATCTTCAAGCAAACCTTTGGGAAGTCTTACTGACGTATCAGCCAATACCAAAGAGATTCTGCAGTCCTTAAACTTGGTGAAGCCTAGGCGTTGTGCTACAGACTAGGGCATCAAGCTGACACTAGCTCCAAGATCACACAAACATTTGTCAAACAGGAGTGGACCTATAGAGCAGGGTAAGGTGAAGCTCCCTGGATCTCCTAGCTTGTTGGGAGTCGCTCTCTTCTGCTGAATAATGGCACTACATTCATGTGTGAGGACTACAATTCCTTGCAGATCCTTGGTTCTTTCAGCAACAGCATCCTTCAAGAATTTCTGATAAGGAAGGACTAAAACAAAGGCATCTAATAGTGGCATTGTGAGCTGGATTTTCTTCATCTGTTCATCAAAGAGTCCTTTGTATTTAGAAACCAGCTGCTTCTTAAACCTTCCAGAAAAAGGTATTGTGGACTGATAAGGAGGAGGTATATATCTTGGTTCCTTGGCTAACTCCTTAGAAGCCTCCTTTACCTTGCCTTTAGTAACCTCCTTGTCTTTGGCATTTTCGGAAATCTTTTCAGCTTCAATCATTTCATCTTCTGGAGTGTCCTCCTTTTCTTTGACCTCCAACCCCCTCTTCTTGTTCCTCAATGTCCTCATTGGGTGTAGAAGGAGCTACTCTTGGGGGAAGCTGCTTCCCATTTCTGAGAGTGACAGCTTTGACATATTCCTGTGTGAGTGAAGAGGTAGAAGGGGTAGACATGGTTTCTAGTTTGTTGATCTTGATGTTGATAGGAGCTATGTGTGACTGAAGTTTTGAGTCAATGTCCTTGTGTATTTCATCAGTCATACTTCTCTGAATATCAGTGAAATTCTTTTGAATCTCAACAGCCATCATCTTTTGCAGTCCTCCATTCTGAAGTTGTTGGAGTTGGAGGAGCATCTATTTATAATCCAGATTATGTGAATGTGAAGAGTTATTGATACCACCTGTTTGAGAAGAGGAAGCTTGATGCTGTGGAGAGTGAGTGTCTTTAATGGGCTGGTGTATACAGGCGTCATGGTCATGATGCATCAGTGGCGCCTCTTGTTGTTGGAGAGCCTTGAAATGGTGTTCCTTGTAAAGGTTTGGTGAGAGATCATTGGGTAGGAGTTTAGTGGTTGCATTGAGTAGTAGATCAACTTTCTTCTGCAGAGCTTTCATCTCAGACTATGCTGTTGCTAGTTCCTTGGAATGTTGCTCTTTGTAATCCACATAGACCCAATTGCTGAGTGTCCATGTTATCAACTAGTATCCAGCCCTCATCAACATCTTTCCCAAGAAAATAACCATTACTTGCTGTGTCTAGAAGGATTCTGATGTTTGGGAGAACACCTCTATAAAGTGTGGATAGAAGCATTTCCTTAGTGAAGCCATGATGAGGGCATTGATGAGTGAAACCTCTGAAACTGTCCCAAGTGTCTCCAAAGCTTTCATTAGACCACTGCCTGAAGTTTGTGATCTCATTTCTGAAGTGTGCAGTTCTTGAGAGAGAGAAGAATTTGGTTAAGAAAGCACCTTTACATTGTTCCCAAGTAGTGATGCTGCTTTGTGAAGGAGATTTCTCCCATAATCTAGCTCCATCACCAAGTGAGAATGGAAATAGCTTGAGCTTCAAACCATCATCTGATACTCCACTAAGATTTGTTAAAGTGCATATCCTCTCTAACTGATCCAGGTGCTCTAAAGGATCTTGGTTGGGCAATCCAAAGAACTGCCTTTCTTGGATCATTGTGATGAGACTGCTCTTGATCTGGTATTGCTCAGTTTCCATAGGTGGAAGAATTCCTTGCCTGGAAGCATAGTTGGAGGGTATATCAGCAGCACCAATGGGTCTTCTTGGTCTTTGAACAACAGCTCCTTGTAGACCAGCTTGACCTTGCTGTCCTTGTAAGCCTTGGATCCCTTGAAGACCTTGTGGACCTTGTGGACCAAAACCAGCAGCATACTGATGTTCTTCCATGCTTCAACAACTGAATTCTCACTTAGCAAACCCCAAATTCCTAACCTTGAACTTCAGATGTAGCTGTAGACACTTAAGAGCAAGTGTTGTGGTACCTACAAAAGAAATTCTAGACCAAAAGAGAAATCAGTAGTCAAAATCGAAAATAACAAAGCTTGATCTCAAGATCTCTACAAATCCTACTGAACAAAGCTTTCCCCTAATGGCAATTGCGCCAAATTGATACAAGAGTTTTGACTCTCTTATGTCAATCACCCATTGTACTAGTCATTGTAGCATTGGGTTTTAATGTTAATCCAAAGGGGAAGATTGAAACAGCAGGATTATAGTAGATTTCCTAATTCAAGCAGATATAATAGGCGACTTTAGAATACCCAACAACCTACGTGATCAAACAAGATTAAAGTAAACACAAAGCAAAGAGTGAAAGGCAAGTAAGGTAATCAAAATAGAGGTAAAAACATAGCAATTTCAGAACAGAGCTTAAAACAGAGAAAATATGAGACTTGAGATGAGATAATTGGTAATAGGGACCTCTTGACTCAGCCTATGACGCTTACAAATTCACACAATGCTATTCCTTATGCATAAGATTCATTTATATGACTAATCCAATCTCTTGGCACTAATCTCTTTGCTAATTACCAAGTCAAGAACTAATTCTCATTAGTAAAATGATAAAGAGCAAGATTTAAGACAAATCTATCAACCCTATATTGCCAAATCATTCCCTAGACAGTCAATCTCTTGAGCTAGGATAAGCAATTCTCTTGCAAAACAGTTCAGGCATTTCATCAAACACTTGGTGGGCATAAAATGAGCCTCAGATCTCAATCAACTTAGCTAGGGCTAATCAAGCATTAAACACAGTAATCAAGAAAGGAAATGGAAGAATTAATACTAAGCAATCATAGAAAGAGTCTCAAATTCCGTAAACCTAACCCATCTCAAATTCCTAAAAAGGACTACTCACTAATCACTTTTAAAGCCACCAAATCAAAGAGAGAGATATGACTAATCATGATTAGAAAGCTTAAACAAGATGAAAGATGCAAACTTTTATTAAAATGAAGCAAAGATTCAAATTACAAAACCCAAGGGTCCAAACAAGAAAGAAAGAACTGCTGGGTAAAAGCTTGTTCCCAGAAATTAGGGATTTTCCGTATTTATAGGAGTCTAAGCAAAAATGGCAAAATTGTAAATAAAAGGTCTTCAGTCTGGCAGCGTATCGGTCAGTTACGTCGGTCTTCAGTGACCGATACGGATTCTATCGGTCTGGAGTGATCGACACTGGTGACCAAAATACATCTGATGTGTTTGTGTCTGTCACCCTTGACCGATGCAGGTGATCGATGCTTCTTTGTATCGGTCATCCTTGACCTATACTGGTGGTCGATACTGCTCAGTATCGGTCATCCTTGACCGATATTCACCGTGCTCTGGCTGAAAACTTCTGAAGAGAGTCTCTGCTTCGATCCTCCTTGCTCTCTTTTGCCCAGCTAGCATCCTGGATCATCCATAAAACTCCTACAAGCTCCTTTTAGCTCCAAAAGCACCTTAAAACATCCAAAATGCAAAAAAAAATGCAAACTATACTCTAAATGCAACCTAAGTCTAAAAGGAGAAGAAAACGGGACAAAAGCAAAGGGAAAACATGCAAAAGAGGACCAAAACATGTACTAAATGCAGCCCTAAATGGTGTAAATACAAGGGATATCAAAGCCTCCAACCGTAGCTCATCAAGCTCATGTAGCTGAATCAACCGCTTCTCCTGAGATATTTTGAGGTTGTAGTTCAGCTGCTTCACTGCCCATAGTGCCCTATGCTCCAACTCAACAGGAAAGTGACACGCTTTGCCGTATAGAAGAGTGAAAGGAGTTGTACCAATGGAGGTTTTGAAAGCGGTCCAGTAAGCCCACAAAGCATCATCAAGTTTAACCGTCTAATCCTTCTGAGTAGTACCAACTGTCCTCTCTAGTATAACATTGATCTGGCTGTTAGACACCTCTACTTGCCCACTGGTCTGTGGATGGTAAGGTGTAGCTACCTTGTGTTTCACGCTATATAAATTGGGTAATTAATATTCAGTTTTTATCATCAATGTAAAATTCAATTTGGATAAAAAAAAAATCTGAGTCACTAAACACAAATATTTTTATTTTAATGTTACATATATTAAAGAGAAAACACCCTTTAACCAATTCAAATGACGTAGGAGCACCATAATATTTTCAACTATTTCATTTTTAATTAAATAATTAAATTTATTACAATATAATATTTACCAAACATTTATATTCCTAATATAGATTGTTTCTAAGTTAAATTATCTACATTCTCAAACTTTATTAGAATTTTAAATAATTTATAATATATACCATTTTATGACATATAAATATACCCAAACAAATTCTTAGCTAAACAAAATATAACTAATTGAAAGAATTAAACAATATATTGCAAATATAATTCATACTACAATATATACATTTTGAACCTTTGCTTTCCAAGCTTGAAGGAGATCCACCCATCTATGTTGGAAAGCTCACTTTCATCATATCCAACCACCTTAAGAGTAGAGAGGAATTGATAAGTGAGCTGGTGGTAGGAAGGAAGTGGCATTGCCATGAACTCACCAAGCCTTATGTGCTCAAAGATACTCTTGCAATCGCTATAGATCCCAAGTGCTTTCATGATATTAGCACAAGGGTACCTTGTAGCCTTGAAAGTGCACTGGCTGAAAGCCTCCATGAGTTCTCTAGCACTTGGCTCATGGTATGGGACCTCTTCCTCTACAGTTTTGCCCTTTCTTTTCTGCTTGGATGCTTTGTCTCCAGCTTGTTTCTTCCCAGCGGCTTTTGATGACTGCCCAGCAACAGTACCCTTACCTTTATCTTTTTTAACTCTTGGAGAAGTAGGCGACTCCTCCTGTGTTGCTTTCTGATACAAGCTTAAAGTGGTGAGCGGCTTAGTGTAGCTTCTGGCACGAGCCTGGGACGTTCAGTCTAAGATGAGTTGGGAATGGAGGGTGCGGGTTGTCTTTAGTCGAGATACTCAGGACAAGAAGACGTGGTACGATGGAAAGGATTGAGCGGGATGGTTACTCGATCGTGGGACGGGGCGAGTGGAACCAATGGTCGAGCGGAACGAGAGATTTGGTCGAACAGCCGAGATACTCTGACGGTCTGACCGATGATCGAACAGGGTGGAAAGATTGAACCGTGGGGATCAATGTGTACCACAAAGGCAATGGAAACTCCTTTGAGACAACACTTAACTTCTCTATGATTTTGGAGGTACTGGTCTCGACAAAATAAGAGAAAGATCACAAGATTTTTGATAGAATCTTATGAAGAAAATTCGGGTATTTTATTAGAAAAATTAAAAGGTGAAGGTTACAAGCTGCACATGGAACCTTATATACTGGTTCTTCAGCCAAAAGTAATAAAGGAAAATAAAATAAAAATACTTAAGTGCATAATAAAAATTACATTGAAGACTAATGAAAATTAACAATTAAATGAGCTGCAAAAGAGATTGAAATCATTAGTCAAAATGTAATGAAAATAATCATAAACACTTACCTTGTTTGTTGGCTTGGTTTAAAGTCTGAATGATCGTCCTCTTGATATCTCTTTGACCGTGCTGATGAGTTTTATGGGTCTTCGACCTTGCTTGAAATAACAAAGAGATTATAGCCGTTTGGTTTAGAGAATAAGAGCCATGCTTCTTGAATTTCTTTAACTCCGAATGGGCCTTTATTAGCTTTAAGATCATCTTAAAGTTCTTCATCATCAACTTGTTGGGCGGCTAACATGATAGCTTGATTATTCTTGTGTTGTAACACTCTTTCTCTTTCTCTTGTAATGGCTCCGGTTGGTACTTCAATCACTTGTGGTTCGGTTAAGTCAGGTTCTTCTTGGATATCTTCATCACTTCCCCTTTGCTTCCAGCAGCAGTTCTTGATTTACCCATGGTGCCTACAAAAACAAAGCTTGAAGGTACTATAAGTAAAAGAACAACAGTTTGAGAAACTAATAACTGAAAGCTTTAAAATGAATTTCTCTAAGCTAAAGGAAGTTTAGCGAGTCACTAAACAAGATTAAACTTTCAAAAAGCAAAAGGAATTCAAAAGCTAACAGTTTAGACATGCTAGAGTTCATAAATAAAAGTCAAACATTTATGCATGTGAACCTAGCATGATGGCTCTTAAGCAAAAGAGAAAATGAGTATGCAAAGGAATATTAAACAAGTAAGAACTGAGATTTAAAAACAGTAAACAATGCTTTAACAGTTAACTTGACCATTTTAAACATATCCACCATGCAAAATCAAAGCACAACATCTTCAACTAAACAAATTTCGTTCTTAAAACATTAGAAGTGATAACTTTAAACACATGCATTCATTAAGAACAAAAGATGAACAGTTGAGAAAGCAAACCTTAATGAAGCTTCTGAGCACTTAGAAAAGATAAATAAAAGAAAGAGAGCTAAAAAATTCGGACTTTGGTGAGAGAATTAGTAAAATGAAGTGTAAAGAGAAGAGAAGAGAAGAGATTTGTTACCCAACAAAATTTCATTCACACAATCAGAAACACCCACTTCGAGGACCTCCTCTTCAGTGGTATCAGCAAACAACTTAGTTAAGCAGCACCCATCAAAACTCTCTCCTTGGTAGCCCTCAAACTCTGGCCAGTTTTTATGAATTCGTTTCGCCTTGTTAAGGTCCATGGAGAAAGCATGATCATGCCCCAACTTGTTACCCTTGCTGTCAAACTTCAAGACTTTATCCTTTGTAAGCCTCATCTCTGTTGTGCACTCTTTAGAATCAAATACAGCGCCAGATGAAGCTAGAAATGGTCTCCCAAGAATGATAGCATTCTTTATCTGTCCTTCCACATCAAGCACCAAAAAATCAGTGGGGATGGTGACTCCATCAATCATCATTGGCACATATTTGAGAGTCCCTAGTGGTGTCTTTACTGTCCCATCAGCTATGGTAAGGGACACATTGCTCTCTTGAAGTTGAGTGTAGCCAAGAGCCTTAGCAGTAAAGGATGGGAGAAGGTTGATACTTGCTCCAAGATCACAAAGACAGTTCTTGAAAGTCTGCCCTTTAAGCTCACATGGGAGAGTGAAACAACATAGATCTCCAAGCTTCTTGATGTTCAGCTCCTTAACCTCAGATGCTCCAGCTTTAACTCTCAGTTTCTCAAGCTCCTCTTGACCATTCAGACCTCTCATTTCTATTTGAGAAGCATAGAGAGTCTAATACTTCTGTACTAGCTGTTCTTTGAACCTTCCTAGAAAAGGGATATTGGGCTGGTAGGTAGGGAGAACAGTAGCTTGAGTTTTCTTATTAACATCAGAGACTTCAACAAAGTCTTCATTGGTAGCATCAACAACTTCATGTGGCGTCCACCACTCTTCTTCTTCCAGAGATTCTTCTTGTGCAGCTCCATATTTAGCATCAACTTCCAAAAACTCTTCCCCCCCACTCTGAAGTTCAGTGTCCTCAGTGAACAGAGAGAGAAACTCTTCAATGACAGCTTCTCCTTCAGCTGAGAAGCTCTCTTCTTCAATGACTATGGCGTCATAGAACTCCTTGGGGTTGGCTTCTGGCTTTCCAGGAAAGTGTCCTTGAGATTTTGGACCAGCTATGCCTTTGTTGTTCTCCAGTGTTTTGACTTTTGCAGCCAACACTTCAAACTTGTTGGTTAATTGAACATGTACTGAGTCTATTTTGTTATGAACCTCAGCAAATCTCTTGTTCAATTCCAGGTTGTTGGTAGTCTGATTCTGAAGCAACTGCTGAACCATTGTCATGAGCTCAGGATCTTCAGAGCAGGAAGAAGCTTGTGCTGGAGCTTGTGCATTGAATCCTGGAGGATGATATGGCGCTCTTGGCTGGAAATTGTTGCTCCTCTGCTGAAAATCTTGATTGTTGTAGGGAACAAAAGGTCTTGGAGCAGCTTGCTGTTGTTGTTGTGGTGGGTACACTTGATCTTGTGGATTTGCAACATTGTTCCTTCTGTATGACAAGTTGGGATTGGGTCTGTAGTTCACATATCCATTGTATCACCTTGATTGCCCAGGTAGTTCATCTCTTCCACTTAGCATGTCTCTTGATCATCAAGCTGAACCATGTCACCAACAAAGTGAACTTCTTTCTTCTCCCTTAGCAGCATATCCAGCTTCTCATGTAATGCATCGATCTCTTTCCTGCTAGACTCCAGTTCTTCTTTAGCACTTCTGGGTGCTCTGTGAAATTCCTCATTATAGTTTCCATCAGACTGAGCTAGATTCTCAACAAGCTCCAATCCTTCATCTACATCTTTTGACAAGAAGTTCCCATTTGATGCAGTGTCCAGAAGCATTCTTATCTTTGGCAAAGCTCCTCTGTAGAGAGTAAAGAGCAGAGAAGCTTGTGAGAAGCCATAGTGAGGGCATTGCAGTGTGTAGCCTGATAACATGTTTTTGCAAAGCAATGATGTATAAAAGCTCAAATGCAACACTGAGATCTAGTATAGCATGCAAGTGAGTGTCAATCCACACCAAGGGGTAGCAAGTTCACTAAGAATGCAAGGGAATGAGCAAAGCTAAGCGAAAATAATAAATGATTGGTAAAATCCCTAAAAACTAAATGCAAGTGTCAAATGCAAAGCAAAACAATTTTAAAATCCCTGGAAGAGGGTTAACTACCACGAGGAACAAGCGAAATGACAAAAATGCAAGGCTATAAAAAACTAAAAATCGACTAGTGGATCGACCACTAGATCGAGCAATATGGATCGATCTCGTCTAACAACTTAAAGTAATGAATGATGCGATGGATTAATGAATCAGATGCAAAATTTATGATGACAGAATGATAAGCAAGGGTTTAAAACACTAAGAAAGAGGGTCTAGGGTTGAGGGTCATATTCATGGGTCTCAAAGATTAAAGCTTAGTTTAAAAACATATAGATCTACTCCTTTAGGAGGTATCTCTAAGCCTTAAAAACAAAACAAGAACCATCCATCGCGTGTGGTATGGTTCACTCCCTCAATCTCTTCTCCAAACCCATGGCTTGTGGTGGAAAAAGAGATCGAAGGGCAAGGAACACAGATTTCAAAGAACGACCTAACTAGTCTCCTTTACAACCATGGGGTGTGGGAAGGGAAAGACTAGCCTCTAGGATCTCATTTTTCAGGACAGCTGAATCCTGTCAAGGTAAGACATCCCTTGGATCATAGAGATCTTGGCGTGAGACTCTCTAAGCCTTAAATACTCAAGATCCTTGAAGAGAAGGTAATGAAGAACAAGAAAACTCAAAACTTTAACCTCTTCAACCCCTTTTGAATCGCCTCAACCCATCAACCCAAACGGAACTACTCACTACTCATAAAGAAAACCGAACAAAATGCAATAAACAGAAAGCTAAGCATGATCAATGATTGATTGAAGCGAAAGATTCGATATTCAAAGATTCAAATGCAAGAAAAAGCTTCAAAGGTCCACAATGGCAGAATTGCCTTCGAACGAGAGAGAAAAACAAAGGTAATATGAAAAACATGTGTGGGAAAGCAGGATCGCCGCCTTCCGAAAATGGGCAAACAGCTCGATGGTCCCCCCTTTCGCTAGAAGCCAAAAACGGTTAAAGTAGTCTGGGATCGAGCAGGAGACTCGATCTGGCTCTCGATCTTCTTCTTGGATCGGATGGCTTTGATCGATCTCGGAGTCGATCTTGTGCTGATTGCATGGCGTCATTTATGTCTGTACTTCAGATCGATCTCTTCACTCGATCTGTTTCCTTGCATCGACTTGGTCACTCGACCTGCCTTGTTCGATCTGCTACTCGATCTCGGGTCCTTAGCATGCACTCCTGAGTTCTCCAAGTGTCCACGAACTTCCTCGCGAGCCTTAGCACGTCCACGAATCCTCCAAAGCTCCAAAGTATCTGAAAAGAACCTGAATGTGATGCATAATGCAAGAAATATGCAAATGCTAATGCAAAAGTGCTCTAGGACCTAAAATGATGCACACTAGCCTAATGTGCAAGGTAAATGCATGAGAAACTATCTTATATGCATGCAAAACACATGAAATATGCAGCAATATCAAAGCCCTTGAATCTTTCCTAAGCTTTACCAAAGCTTTCATTGTTCCTCTGTGCAAACCCTGAAATCTCATTCCTGATTCTTGCAGTTTTTGAAGTTGAGAAGAACTTTGCTAAGAAGGCTCTCTTGCACTCATCCCAACTACTAATGCTTCCTTGGGGCAAGTTCTTCTCCCACTGGTGTGCTTTGTCTCCAAGAGAAAAAAGAAACAACCACAGCTTGAAGCCATCTTCACTCACTTCATTTATATTTGTAAGGGAGCAAAGTCTGTCAAAATTATCCAAGTGATCTAGAGGGTCTTCAAGTGGCAAACCATGGAACTTACTGCTCTGAACCATTGAAATCAATACAGACTGATTTCAAAATTGTTGTTTTGCACTGCTGGTGGAATGATGCCAGTTCTGTTATTGTATGCATTTGGTGCATCGCCAGCGCCAATGGGTCTTGCTGCTCTTGGAGCTTATGCAGCGCCTCTTGGTCCCTGCTCACCTTGTAAGCCTTGTACACCTTGCTGACCTTGTATACCCTGAGCGCCAGCAGCTCCTTGAGGACCCTGAAATCTGATTTCATCCATAACAGGTTCCTGATTGTTCATCCCAAGTCTCTCACAGTGCTGTGATCTTTCTCAGTGCCTTTAGACCTTAAATGCATGCACCTGTAAGAGAGAAACCAAGAGTTGAAACACAGTTAGTAACCAAATTCAAAAGTAAAACTTGATCTTAAAGACTCTACAAACTCTAATGATTCAAACAGAAAACCCCAATGGCAACGGCGCCATATTGATAGAGAGGTATTTGGTCTCTTCTCAATCACCCCTGTATTTAAATCAGTTGTAGTATAGGGTTTTTATGTCAATCCATGGGGAGTTGTTGAATACAAAAGAGTTGCAAGCAGAAATCCTTAAGTCAAGAAAGCAAAGGGGGTTTTTGTTGCCTAAGCAATTAAACTAGCAACCCACCAAAGTGATCAATAACCAAAGAGAACTCAAAAAGAGACAGTTTAGCAATGATCAAAGAAGCAAAACAGAGTAAATAACAGAGCACTTAGAGAAATTCAAAATTCAATCAAAGAGAAAGCAAGTTCCTAGATGTGCTTATTGATTTTGGAGAATTCAGAGACTAACTAAGGTTGTTTCAAACAGCATTGATCAAGCACACAAGCTAGCAATGGTGGTTCCTAGACATAGAGTTCACAAACAAGCAATCTAAGTCCAATCTCTTGATAAATAGCTCTTTGCTAAACACCTTAACGAGAACTAACTCTTATTAGTGCTAAAACATTTAACAAGCATTAATAATCAACTCTATTCATGTCAAAATGCTCCTCAAACAGTCAATCTCTTGAGCCAAGGCCAGCAAATCCTCTATCAAACAATATCAGCATTTCATCAAACACTTGGTGGGCATAAGAGAAAGCTCAAATCCTAGATAAGTGTGATCAAGACAATCTAGCTTTAGAACAGATCAATAGAGAGGAACCCATGTTATTAAGTACTAGACAAACCTTAATCAATCCCTAAATCTCCTTAATCTACCACATCTAAGAACCCTAAGCAAACTACTTACTAATACTCATTTTTAACACCAAATCACAAGAGGAAAAGATGCTAATCATGATTATAAGAGAGATTAAAGAAACGTTAATGACAAATACAAACTTATATTAAATAAAGCAAGAAATTTATCTTACAAAATTATTAACTAAAGAACGGTTATATGACATGACTGCTCGAAAATCCCTAGAAAATAGTATTTATACATAAAGGAAGGGTGCCCTAAAGTAATGGCAAAAGTGTAATAAAAAGCATCTCGGGACTGGGTTCCTATCGGTCAGTTGTGACCGATAGGGTGATCAATAGGGATCCTATCGGCCTAGAAGATGACCGATAGGGTGATCGAAATCCATACGGTGCACTTCTATCAGTCACTTCTTTGACCGATAGGTTTGGTCGATAGTCCTTCTATCGGTCACTCCTTGACATATAGGCCTTGTGTCTTGACCGATAGGCTCCGCACTGACCGTCTGCCTTGATCCCTTTTGCTCCTCTTGGCTCAGCTAGCTTCCTGGATCATCCCAAAAGCTCTTTCGTGCTCCTCTTAGCTCCACAAGTACCTAAAAACATCTATGATGCAAAGAAAATGCAAACTACATCATAAATGCAACCTAAGTCTAAAAGGAGAAGAAAATGGAACAAAAGATAAGGAAAACATGCAAAAGAGAACCAAAACATGCACTAAATACAAGCCTAAATGGTGTAAATACAAGAGATATCAATTGTTCTTGCTCTGTCCCTTACCTTGCATTTCAAGTTATTGCATTTAGCTTTCACATTTTGTTCTTGCACTTCCATTGCTTTATTTACCTTAGTTCTCTTGCATTTAGATCATTACCTGGTTAGTTTCTGTTGCATTTATTTTCTGTTGCATTGCATTACCAGCTTTAGTCTTGCTATATTTCCCCTTTGGTTATGCATTTTATCTTTGATCATTTAGGTTGTTAGAATCATTTTTCTTCATCATACATGGTTAAGCTTAGTTAGTGTCTTGCATCTCTTTTACTATAGCTCCTACATGGATTAATTAAACCTCTTCTATACTACATCTGATTAGAGAGGGATTGAATTTAGTGACCCAAAAGTCCTTCTTCAGGCATCTCAGAGGACGGCTTCAAATTGAGACTCTTTCCTTTCTCCCCAAGAGGAAAGGCAAACCAATGGGAAAAGACATTGAAGCCGGGTTCAATCACCACTTGGGATGAATGTAAACAAGCATTCCTCACTAAGTTCTTCTCCCCATCCAGGACGGCCAAACTACGCTTTGACATCTCGACGTTCACACAAGCTGAAAATAAACGTTTTAGCGAGGCGTGGGGAAGACTAAAGAGCTACACCTTCAAATGCCTTCACCATGGCTATTCAAGTTCTTCACTACTAAGCATCTTCTATTGAGGAGTATTGAACCGGTACAGGACATTGCTAGACACATCAAACAATAGTCTATTCCTTAGAAAGGACGTGGATGAAGGAATGCATTAAGTGGAGAACCTAGCAACAAGTGACAGCCACTATAAGGAGAAATTCGATGAAGCCAAGGCCGAGACAGAGAAGAAGTGACAGCCACTATAAGGACATGTAAAACAAGACAATCTACTTTTTTCATAGGCATGTCGAACCCATGGCGTGTGACGTATTTACCAACAAACGAACAAGAAGCACAAGGTCCATAAAATCTAACAAGTTCTCACACCTCCACTTTCGGTGGGTTGTGTGATTACTTATCACTTGCTGAAATATATCCGAAAAATACTTACTGGTCAGGCTTATTGCAGTTATATAAAGACAACTTTCCACCAATGGGTGGTGCAAAGACTCATGACATTCATAGCATATATTTCAATACTTGAACCACTAAGACATTTCATCAAACACTTGAAATGCAGGATAAAACGCCCAGGTTCTTGTCTACTCCAAAGAGGTACTAAGCATTGAGGTTCAATTCAGAAAGAAGAAGAATAAATAGATCTAGCAACCTAACATACCATCCACCCAAAAGAAAAATTTTTGCTCACAAAAAAACAAGAACATTTAAATAAAGTCAAACCCTAAAAGCTAATTTCGAAATGGGCAAAACAAATGATAAACTTGAAACCAATAAGGAAAGAGAAAGATTAAGAGAATCAAAAGCTAATATATACAAGTGATCCAATCAAGTACCACAAATGATTTGTTCTTATTCTTTGACAAACCAAAGCAAAGCTTCAGGCAAAAGAAAGGATAAGAAAAATAAGATATACGGTTAGCTATTTATAAGGAACAACCCCAAAATAGTCTTAGACAACAAATAAAATGAGTCAAAGAAGGTCAAAGATGGTTCCCCGATGAAGGTATATCGTGTAGGAGAAAGGAAGACTTGGGCAATACACTGCTCGGTACAAACTTCTGGTAACAGACAGTGTTACTGGAATCACTGTATCGTTTGAACCACTGACCGGATTGAATTGATTCAATCTCAGTTAGAAAGATAATTCGATCCTCTTCAACTTCTAAAGAGGACGCGGAGACTGAATCGCAACGTAAGGCCTTTGTTTGGACTTATACATTCATATCGACCTACATACCGAGCAGACTTCTCTTCAGCTTTGGTAGATACATGACCTTGCTGCAGCTTAAAACACGTGATCTTGGACATTCTGCTTGGTTCTTATTGTCCTCATCATTCACCATTCTCCAAATGTCCTCCAGAACTCGATTTAGACCTGAAAAACACTTCAAACAATACTAAACATACAACGTCTAACCTAATACCTATTATATCTAATATGAATGTAAATGTGAGAAAATGTAGTGAATGAATGCATGAAAAAAACAAAAACATGAACTAAATGAAACCTATACAATGCTAAAATATGATGATATCAACGGCCATGCTCCCCAATGACACTACTATCAGCAACCACCACCACCATACCCACCACCGTACTGTCATGGCTACTACCTACCTCCACAACACGATTCGAACATAAAAGGTTTGCTTGCTCAGCTTGTCTAAACCTTGAGCACTGATAGGTTGCTTTATTCTCATGTTTAGGCTGCATTTCATGCATCTTTTTCCTTGTTTTTGCGTATTACTTTAGCATTTTTGTCCCATATTCATTTAGAATCAACATTGCATGCATTTAGTTTAGGATTGCATACATATGTATAATTATGGTATTTTTCAGGTGTTTTTGGAGGTTCTTGGAGTTTGGAAGGAGATGGAAGCAGCTCATGTTCGAAGATAAGCCAAAGAAGGAGCGTTCCAAAGTTTGGTCCCATATCGAGGAGAAGCATCGAGCGAATGCTCGATGCAAGCGGCGGTGCATGAAGAAGAGGACTGGTTCGTGGAGTCTAAGGCACTATCTACGTCTAGGTGCTGCATCAAGCAGGGAAATCTGCACAGGTCGATATGCGCTTACACAGACCATGTCAGAGTGGTGCATCGAGCAGAACACCACCCGTACCACCCCGATACAACTTATCCATGCATTGACCAGCATTTCTTCTTTGACCTTATCTTGTTTTTAGGTTTTTTATCCATCATTTAGTTCTCTACTATAAAAGAGAAGCCACAAAACATTATCTATAAGGCATTATCTGTTCTAAACCTTATCTTATCTTATTCTTCACCGAAAAGGGCGATTGGCCTAAAGTTTGTAAACACTTTTATTTTTTTCAATCAAGTCTTGCATTTTTATGGTTTAATCTTATTTATTGATCATTAGTTTTCACTTCCTGGTAGTTAGATTCATTATCTTTGCATTTCATCTCTTGTAATCATATTTAACTTTAATTAAATGGGATTAAACCTGATTAGTGAGTAGTTTACTTTAGATTTGTGGTTCTAAGTTGGGAAAGTGGTATTTAAGATGTGATTAGGCTTGGATTGTTTGTTCTCTATTGTTTCCTTCTTTTGCGAAGTGATTATTGTACATAAAGCTTCTCCCTTTTGATTGAATATGTCATCGTTGATGCATATGATTCACTTAATGGCTTGAAGTCTTGTTCTTTGCATGATTCGCTTATTTGCTTGGTTTATGTTTCCTTTGTTCAGTGACACTAAAGTGATAGTTTACCTTGCTTGATGATTTACTTAGGGCTAGATAGTGCTAGTTTTAAGACTCTTGCTTGATGGTTAGATAGTTTGAATTAAAAGAACATGCTTTTGTTTGAATCCTGTTTATTTCTTAGCATTGTTAGGTTTCCCAATTATGAGCTTGAATCTATGTTCTTGATTGGTTGAGATAGCTACTGAGGTCCCTATATGGTTCAAAAGATTGATAGGTTGATCTGAATTCATGCTTGGGTGAGAGAAGTTTATTTGATTAGTACTTATCTTAGGCTTTATGGTTCTGTTCTTTATGCTCATAGTTATAGAATACACCATCTGAAGTGGATTTGACACTCTAGTCTTGTTGAATTGGATTTGCTTATTAATCCCTAAGTGGATCTTTTCTTAGGCACCTTGCTTAGGATTGCAAAATTAATTTTTGCTTGCTTGATTAAGTGCTTGAGGATTGCCTTTGTTAGAAACCCCCTTAGTCACTCTTGATACCACTTAACAATTATTGCTTAGGACCTTGGATCTTGCCTTTTTATTAATTGTCTTAAACCGCTTTTGTTTTAGTTATCTTTGCTTACATATTTTTAGTATTTACCTTGCTTAATATTGCTTAGGTTGTTATCTTTTGTCTTAGTTCATTGTGCTTAAGTCTCATTTTGCTTAGTCTTTGTTTAACTGCATTTTCTGTTTTGTTATTTTGCATTGCTAGGTTGTTAGACTTGTTTTTACACAATCAAAACCCCAATCTTGCTTAGCTTATGGCATTGCTTGCATCTCATTATCCACAAGTGACTGATTAGAGACTAAGGACATTTGGTTCTAAGACTTGCAAAAGTTAATGTTTCAAATTGGCGTCGTTGCCCTTATGGACTTTTTGAGTTTGACATTGATACTAGACTAAGTTCTTTTCTTTTTCCTTACTAATCAGCTCTGTTTTCATTGCTCTATTTTTTTCAGGTACTTGCAAGAATTTGAGGACCAAATGCTCAACAAATTTGATCCCTCCTATAGACAACATTCATCATCTAGAGCGTGGGGTTAGAAGAAGGGCTGTAAGACAGACAGTTCAGGAGTTAGAAGAGCAGAGAATGGCAGAGCAAGAAGCTCAGTTACCACACATTGGTGTTGTTGGACAAGAACCAATACCACAAGCAGCTGCACACATAGATGAGGTTCTAGAAACTATGAACCATGCGGCTGGAGTTCAAGGTTTAAGAGCAGCAGTTCATGCAGCAAGAGTTCAAAGGCCTTAGGAGCTGGTGATGTACCTTTTACACACCATAACTGCAATGAGATTAATGCTCCAGCTGTGCACCAAAATCACTTTGAGATCAAGTTAGGCCTCATCAACATGGTGCAAGGAAACCGATTCATGGTCTGTCCAATGAAGATCCTTTGGATGATTTGGACCAATTCGACAAAGTGTGTGGTACGACCAAGATTCAAGGCGTGTCTGAAGATGCTTTGAACCTGCGGTTGTTCCCTTTCAGCTTAGGGGATAAGGTACATTAGTGGGAGAAAATCCTTCCACAAGGATCAATCTCCACTTGGAATGAATGCAAGACTGGATTTCTCAACAAGTTCTTGAGCTCAACAAGAACAGCCAAGTTCAGAAACATAATCGGTAGCTTCACTCAACATGGGAATGAGACATTTGATGAAGCATGAGAGCGCTTGAAGTCTTACACATTGCAGTGCCCTTGCCATGGCTTCACCATTGAAAGTTTGCTGTCTACTTTGTACCGTGGTGTCACTCCCAAATACCGAATTCTCCTAGATACTGCTTCTAATGGGAACTTCATGGGCAGCACAGTGGTTGGTGATCTTGCTGTAGTTGTGAACTTGGCCTTAAGAGTTGTTGGAAGCGCTGAAAGTGAGAGTTCTACTAAGAAGGAAATCAAAGCTTTGAATGACAAGATTGATAAGTTGATGAGTGTATCTTTCAAGAATGTGAGCTATGTGTGTAAAGCTATACAAGGAGAAATGGGACAGTTATAAAGGAAGAAGCCTTCAACATGAATCAACAAGGAGGAGGTTTCAACAACTACGGGAATCATCCTAACTTCTCTTATAGAAGCACCAGTGTGGCCAATCCACAAGATCAGATCTATCCTACAGAAGGTGCTCAACAAAACCAAGGAGCCAACCCTTTTGTTCCTTTAAAACAACAGAAAAACTTTGCTCCAAGACCACCATTTCAAGCTAACCAAGGCGGATTTCAGCAATAAAACTTTCAGGCTAGACCATCTTTTGCGCCACCAGGTTTTGGCAATGCACAAGCCTCATCTAGTGCTCAAGATGGTGAGATCAAAAGGATGATGCAACAGCTTCTGAATGGTCAAGCCAACACCACCATAGAGCTGCATAAGAAGTTTGCTGAAGTGCACAACAAGATTGATGCCACAACTTGTGATTTGAATGGAAAGCTTGATGCTTTAAACCAAAGAGTTAAGTCTCTTGGGAATAAAGGTGCTTCTTCTTAAAAGCATCAAAACCAATTACCTGGAAAGATTGAGGCTAATCCTAAAGAATTCTGCCATTTGATTGCTGAAGAGGATGAAGAGTTGAGTGATAATGAAGATGCTTCATTGGAAGATCTTGGTTTAATGCTTCAAGGGTTGTTACGCCATAGGGACATAGAAGACTCTAGGCGTGGGGGAGATGTTCTAAACATTGCTATTGTTGATCAAGAAGATGTGGACATTGTTGAGCAGTTTCTCCAATGTTTGGACAAAGAAGAAGAGATTGCCTTAGGGAAGGAAAGACTTGAGAAGAAAGAGGCAGAGAAAGCCTTAACTGCTCCAAAAGAAGAGGCCAAAGCAGAGCTTAGTGAAGCTGATAAGGAGCTTGTAGAAGAATACCAAGCTAGGATGGTCTTTGCTAAAGAAAATCCTGAAGATTTCAAAGAGATGTATGCACGCCAAGTTGGAACTTCTTCAAGCAACAATGAGAATGGGCAAAGATGCCGAGATTCAAGCCTACTCACCACAAATTCCTTACCCCACAATGCACTTTACAAAGCCTCAAAGAGCAGTCTCGTCAAAGTTTATAAAGGATATAGAAGATGCTGGTATCAAGCTGCCTCATGGTACCACATTGCTTGAAGTAAAGGATCAAATCAGGTCTCTCAAAGAAGTATTTGACAAGCTAGTGGTTTTGGAGCAAATACTTGAGAATGTGGAATCTAATTTGAAGAGGAGCAAGGAGCTGAAAACCTTAACCAAGTTGTCTAATCCTGGAAAATTCTTGATTACTTGTGAGCTTGATACCGCAGAAGATGCAGTTTGTACGTTAAGCAAATTGCACGAGGGGGATTGTATCGGGGTGTTACATCGAGCAGAACCTCCAAAACCCTGTTCGATGTAATCGCTCCTGAAGCCCCAGTCCGTACACTGAGCTGGAGGATCTGTACACCAATCAAGTTGCACGGTAGAGATCATATCGTGGTGTTACGTCGAGCATAACCTCGCAAACTCTGCTTGATGCAATCGCCCCGTCTGTATATCTAACTACCCGCACCGTACACCGCTCAAGATGCCCGATATGCTTTGCACCGATGAAGTACATAGAGCAAAACATCTTAGTTTTGCCTGATACGAAGACCATGAAATTATTCATGCATGGGATGGAATCCGGTATGAAGACCACCGACGAGCATCCCAGCCAAGTACGAGAAGACTCACATCGACATATAACATCAAGCAAAACACCTATATTTTTGATCGATGCATGCGGAAGAAATGTCTTTCGCCGAGCAGTTCATCTTTTCCATCGGAGGACATTAACCGAACAACAAAGGAGCCTACATTGGGAAGTTACATCGAGCAAAATATCTATATTTTTGCTCGATGCGGAGTTTCCGAGCCAAATCAAACGTCCGGACGATGCCATGCAACCGCCCAAGGGAAGAATGGTGCAAGACGAAGTGTCTCCCCTACATCGAGCAACATCATCAAGTAGAACATCTTCTGATTCTGCTCGATGCAAGATGTCTTGGAGGAGAAGCTGATCCAAACATTGAACCCCCGAGGCAGAAGAGCGTGATCGCCGAGACACAGGACCCGACGTCCCCGATACGGTACACCAAGGTGTCACATCGGGTGTTTTGCTCGATATGACCCGTGAAAAAAAATCTCAAATCTTTACATGGGTAAATCGAGTAAAACTCATTTGTGACCTTGGTGGAGGTAAAAAAATCTTTCTTTCCCCCTCCTAGCAATTTTTACATTTAGAAAAAAAGATTTCTTTCATATTTTATTAGATTTTTCATTCCCTTATCTCTTTAAAAGTAACAATATCCTCATCTCTCTCTCTCCACACATCCATATCGACCAAAATATCTCTCTTTTTTCCAGCTAAGCATCTTTCTTATCTCTTACATTCTCTCACCATTTTGTCAAGTTTTTCAAAGATTCAATGTATTAATGTTTTAATTTCACATTTCTATGAGTTTAATCTTTGAAGACAAGGTTGAAATGCATTGGAATGTTTGTTAAAGATGTTTTGCATGATTGAGAATGTTATTTGAAAGTTCATGAACATTGTTGCATGTTTAGTTCAAGGATCTATGGTTTAATTGTTGGAAAATGCTCATTTTGTTCTTAATTTGACAAGTTGTTTAGATTTTGGCCTAGTCTAGGAATGCTATTGTTTAGCATAATTGCCATTCAAATGCTTCTTATTTGAGTAACAATGTTGAATTTGATGAATGTTTATAATTTGGTGGAGAGAAGATGAACATTTTGCTGCATATGCTTGAAATTTGATTAAATCGCTGTTTGTTGCTTCTTGATTTTTAATTTTCATTGTGTTCAACCTTTTGAGCTGAAACATTTTGCTAATTCCGCCTCTATCTGTTGCCATTCCGTGTGAATGTTTATAGAAATTTCTTCTGTGGGTTGGATTTATGAGAAATATTTTTCTGCACAATGCTCTAAGAGAACAAAACACTAATTTTTGCTTCAAGCTTTGTGTTTTCAGGTACTATGTCGAGCAGTAGAGGAGATGAGATTATTTTGGACTCGAGTGCACATGCAAGAGGCAAAGAAGAGGGTAAAAGGCCAGTTGAGGAAGAAGAAGAAGCTCAAGATGCAACACCTAAGTTCAAAGATTACATGAAGGCGATGAGGAGAGTAGATTTTGCTCCAACAAGATATGCTTTCCCCGGTCTGTTGGATGAGTTGGGAATCAAGACTGAATTGGATGAGTTGCTAAGCAACATTGGGATTGAGAAATTTTCCAGCATTGGATACCCAACTTACAAGCGCCTATCTTGTGAGTTTATAGCAAGCCTTAGAGTCTACTTCTTTGCTCATGGCGAAGAGTATGATGAGGGAGAAGATAATTTTGGCAATGGGTTCATCAAATTCAGAGCCAACAAAGCATGGTACACTCTTGGTTTCACTCAGCTAGAGGAGATTTTTGGGTTTGAAGAAGGCACAAGAGCACAAGCTATGAGCTCCAAACACAGTGACCTTAAGCATATTTGGGAGGAAATAGCGAATGATGCTTATAAGGCTGGTCATCTAAGAAGTGCAAGCATCCACCATCCATAAATCAGGTATGCTCACAGAGTCATCACAAGCACACTTTTCTACAGAAAAGAGCAAAACATGGTGAAGGAAGAAGAGATGGGCTTGCTAGTTAATGGCTTAAAGGATATAATGATGGAAACAAGGCATGGCGAGATAGCTGGAGAGCGCCTAGGATTTGGGCTTGTTACTATAATTATGAAGTAGTTTCTTGCATGCCAATAGTGGGCTTTCAACACCAAAGAGAAGAAGCCTAAGGTAGCCATTGAAGTCTTGATTACACCCATCTTGCTTGGCGCTGGCGTAGAGCTTGGAGAACCTGATGTAAGGATGACTTTTATTGATGTTCCCTACCTAAGCAAGATTGCATATCTCTCAGGAGCTGTGGAAACTGGTTTTGCTTATCAGTTTGAGCTGGAATATCAGAAGAAGAAGATCCTATTACCCAAGCAGCGCCTTACAAACTTCACCACTTATGAGAATATTTTCTTTATGCCAACTTAAGATGAGCTCTTTGAACCTAGGAGTTATCCGCCCTTGATGAGACCTTGCAAGGTCAGAAACATGAGCACAATTAGAGATTCAGGTGTGGAAGAGGATACTGAAGATCAACATCACGAACAAGAGTTTTCGCATCAAGGAGACGAGGAGCTAGAACATGAAGACTATGACAGCTGCCCTTATGCATTTGATTCGTATGATGTGATTTGCACATCTGATGCTTTAAGAGCTGCTCATGAGCACATTAGGCTTCTTCAGAGGTGGAATAACTTCCTGGACAAGTCAATCAGAAGCTTTATGAAATCAGTTAAGGCTATCAAGAAATCAGCTGATTCTCTGAAGGAAAAGGTAAAGAAGCTAAAGAAGAAATTGGGACTATCTTCAACAACAAAGAAAGCTGACCAAGCAGATTAAACATAGCCAAAAGGAGGAGGATCAGCTGATGATAACATGTCTGAGGCCAAACCTGATGCCACGGTTTAAGAGAGACACTCCTTTCACATCAGAGACCCGCCAAGAGCACAGCAATCAGAACCTGAGAGACACTCTTCTCATGTACCTGTTCCAAAGCGCAAAGGAAAGAAGAGAAGGGCCATGCAACAAACTCCATCTGCTGAATAAGCCTCTCCTTACAATGTCATTGAGAGCTCAGCCTCTCACCATTCCCCCACATGAAGTATGGTACACAATTATATTCATTGTAAATACCACACATTGCTTTTACGTGATTGCTTTCTTGGTTGATTGTGAGCATTCTCCTCACCATTTTTATTACACAGAGACTGTGTAATTTAAGTGTGTGTGTGTGTGTGTGGGGGGGGGGGGGGGGGGGGGGGGGGGGGGGTGTATGATGAACTGATGTATGCACTTGCATTATAGATTAGAAACCATGCATCACATTTGCATAGCATATAAGGCATAGAAAAAACCAAAAATTTTGATTGAATCGTATTCACAAAAAGATTTTGTTTTTAAACATTCATATAGGATTTAGACTTCATGCATTCATCTATGACTAGCTTGCATGTTTAATTTGGCAACAATGATAGTACATCTTTGTTAATGTTAGTAGTTTATGAAAATGAAGCCCTTGTTTTTAATCCTTTGATGCATTTGATTTTGAACTAGAAATAAAGCTGAACCACTTTTGGAATTTGCAATTATGTGAACC
The DNA here is from genome assembly GCA_911865555.2 of Thlaspi arvense. Lineage (NCBI taxonomy): Eukaryota > Viridiplantae > Streptophyta > Magnoliopsida > Brassicales > Brassicaceae > Thlaspi > Thlaspi arvense. Next base: position 30,918,530 of record OU466859.2, on the reverse strand, counting down.
TTGTTTGAAGCAGAAGCATAGTTTGAAATGATTTCAACTTTACATAAGTGGAACCTAATTTTGATTTGTAATAATCATGTCTTATGCATATGTGAATGTTGTCATAGATTACCTTAGAATATTTAGACATTCTAATCCTCTTTTACCACTCTTCAAATCCATTTAGATCTCATCACCCTAATCTAAGCCTTCTTTCAAGACAAAACATTAATAATGTGCAATTTGTGAGGCCTTTTTCCTTCATGGCTGGATCTTTCCAAAAAGTGTTGGATTGGAACTACAAGGGAAGTATTTCCATTGTAGAACTAGCTCGCTCTTGAGTTAGATAGGCTAGGAAGTTTTGGAATGGTTTGGGATTTATTTTGGGTTTAGTTTAAAGAGAAGAAAATATGAAAAGAAAGCAAAGCAAAAAGAGAAGGAGTGTGATACAAGTAAATGGTGGAAATGGCGGCTAAGTTCAAAAGAAAAGAAAGCTCATGTTCAAAGAAGAAAAGAATGGGCAAGATGTGCAAAGCAAAAGAATCAAAAAGCCAATGGTGAAATATCCTCCAAAGAGCTTAAAAGAGAAGAGCTTTTGGGTTTCTATTTGGGTTTAAAGTTCATAAAAGGGTAACTTAGGCGGGTTTATATTATTTAGCTAGTGTTAGAAGCATTGCTTATGGGTCTTGGGTAGATGGGAATCTTCCTTTGAATGTGTTACTTGTTCTTTGACCCTTAGCATTTTCCTAAAGCATAGCCACGCTCTTTTATTGAGAGAACCCTTGAAACACCAAAACCAGTTTGATAAGTGGAATCATTTTTCTTTCACTAAGCCTTGTCCCTTAGCAAAATGACACATTTGTCTTTACATAAGCATGATTCACGGTTGAGCATAATTGAATGTTAAAAAGGTTGTTTGATTTGATGAGTTTGTGTAGGTTGATAGCATTGTGATCATTTTTGCTTTTTGATGCATGTGGCTAAGTGTTTAAAGTATTCTTCCATCAAGTGCATTCTAGAATTAAGAACATAGACTTTATTTTTGTTCATTGTTAGCATTTTTAGAGATATGAGTTACCATTTTAAAACCTCATCATGATATTAAGTGTTTGCTTGCTTGAGGGCAAGCAAAAGCTAATTGTGGGGGTGTTGATAGCTTGCTATATTCTCATGTTTTATTCTGCATTTAATGCATCTTTTCCCTTGTTTTTGCATATTAGTTTAGCATTTTAGTCCCATTTGCACTTAGAATCAACATTGCGTAGATTTAGTTTAGGATTGCATACATATGCATACTTGTAGTTTTTTTCAGGTGTTTTTGAAGGTTCTTGGAGTTTGGGGAGGAGATGGAAGCAGCTCATGTACGAAGAATATGCCAAATAAGGAGTTTTGAAATGTTTGGTCTCATATCGAGGAGAAGCATCGATCAAAACCTATATGGAGTATGCTCGATGCAAGTCGCGATGCGTGAAGAAAAGGACTGGTTCGGGGAGTCTAAGACACTGTCTACATCGAGGTGCTGCTTTCAGCAAGGAAAGCTGCACAGGTCGATATGCGCTTACGCGGACTATATCGGGTTGGTGCATCGGGCATAACACTATCCGTACCACCTTGATACAACTTATTCGCGCCTTCACTAGCATTTCTTCGTTGACCTTATCTTGTTTTTAGGTTTTTTATCCTTCTTTTGGTTCCCTACTATAAAAGAGAAGCAACAAAACATTATCCACAAGGCATTTTCTTTTCTAAATCTTATTTTATCTTGTTCTTCACCAAAAAGGGCAATTTGCCTAAAGTTTTGAAGCACTTTTATTTTTCAATCAAGTCTTGCATTTTTATGGTTTAATCTTGTATATTTATCTTAGCTTTCGCATCCTGGTAGTTAGATTCATTATCTTTGCCTTTCATCTCATCTAATCATATTTAACTCTAATCAAATGGGATTAAACATGATTAGTGAGTAGTTTACCTTAGATTTGAGCTTTTAAGTAGGGAAAATGGTATTTAAGATGTGATTAGGGGTAATTAGGCTTGGTTAGTTTGTTCTCAATTATTGTTCATAAAGCTTCTCCCTTTTGATTGAATATAGTATTATTTATGCATATGATTCACTTAATGGCTTGAAGTCTTGTTCTTTGCATGATTCACCTATTTGGTTTGATTATCTAATCTTGGTTTATGCTTTCTTTGTTCAGTGACACCAAAGTAATAGTTTACCTTGCTTGATGGTTCACTTAGGGCTAGATAATGCTTGTTTTGAGACACTTGGTTGATGGTTAGATAGCCTGCATTCAAAGACCATGCTTTTGTTTGAATCATGTTCATTGTTTAGCATTGTTAGGTTTCGCAATTGTGAGCTTGGATATATATTCTTGATTGGTTGAGTTAGCTACTTAGGTTCCTATATGGTTCAAAATATTGATAGGTTGACCTGAATTCTTGCTAGGGTGAGAAAAGTTTACTTGATTAGTACTTCTCTTAGGCTTTATGGTTCTGTTCTTTATGCTCACGGTTAGAGAATACACCATCAAAAGTGGGTTGTACACTCTAGTCTTCTTGAATTGGATTTGCTTATTAACCACTAAGTGGATTGATATATCATGGTTTTTATGAAAACGAAGCCCTTGTTTTTAATCCTTTGATGCATTTGATTTTGAACTATAAATAAATCTGAACCACTTTCTGGAATTTGCAATTTTGTGAACCTTGTTTGAAACTGAAGCATGCTTTGAAATTATTTCAACTTTTACATAAATGGAACCTAATTTTGATTTGCAATAATCATGTCTTATGCTTATATGAATGTTGTCATGGATTACCTTAGAATATTTAGACATTCTAATCCTCTTTTACCACTCTTCAAAAAGTCCATTTAGATCTCATCACCCTAATCTAAGCCTTCTTTCAAGACAAAACAATAATAGTGTGTAATTTGTGAGGCCTCTTTCCCTTATAGCTGTTTCTTAGCAAAACGTGTTGGGTTGGAACTACAAGGGAAGTATTTCCATTTTAGAACTAGCTCACACTTGAGTTAGATAGGCTAGGAAGTTTGGGAATGGTTTGGGTTTTATTTTGGGTTTGGTTTAAAGAGAAGAAAAGATGAAAAGAAAGCAAGGCAAAAAGAGAAGGAGTGTGACACAAGTAAATGGTGGAAATGGCGGCTAAGTTCAAAAGAAAAGAAGGCTCATGTTCAAAGAAGAAAAGAAGGTGCAAAATGTGTAAAGCAAGAGAATCAAAAAGCCAAAGGCGAAAGCAGCACAAGCATCACCAAAGAAAGGAGCCAAAGTCAAAAGAAGAAAACCGCCACCCCCTTGAAGTTCAAAGAAGAGATATCCTCCAAAGAGCTTAAAAGAGAAGAGTTTTTGGGTTTCTATTTGGGTTTAAAGTTCATAAAAGGGTAGCTTAGGCGGGTTTATATGATTTAGCGAGAGTTAGGAGCATTTCTTATGGGTCTTGGGTAGATGGGAATCTTCCTTTGAATGTGTTACTTGTTCTTTGACCCTTAGCATTTTGCCAAATCACATCCATGCTTTTTTATTGAGAGAATCCTTGAAACAGCAAAACCAGTTTGATAAGTGGAATTACTTTTATTTCACTAAGCCTTGTCCCTTAGCCAAATGACACATTTTTCTTTACATAAGCATGATTCAAGGTTTGAGCTTAATTGAATGTTAAAAAGATTGTTTGATTTGATGAGTTTGTGTAGGTTGATAACATTGTGATCATTTTTGCTTTGTGATGCATGTGGCTAAGTGTTTAAAGTATTCTTCCATCGAGTGCATTCTAGAACTAAGAACATAGACTTAATTTTGTTTTATTGTTAGCATTTTTAGAGATATGAGTTCCCATTTTAAAACCTCATCACCATATTAAGTGTTTGTTTGCTTGAGGGCATGCAGAAGCTAAGTGTGGGGGTGTTGATAGCTTGCTATATTCTCATATTTTATTCTGCATTTAATGCATCTTTTCCCTTGTTTTTGCATATTAGTTTAGCATTTTAGTCCCATTTGCACTTAGAATCAACATTGCATAGATTTAGTTTAGCATTGCATACATATGCATACTTGTGGTCTTTTTCAGGTGTTTTTGAAGGTTCTTGTAGTTTGGAGAGGAGATGGAAGCAGCTCATGTACGAAGATAAGCCAAAGATGGAGCTTTGAAATGTTTGGTCCCATATCGAGGAGTGATATTGCTGGATATTTAGTGTGTTTTGCATGCATATAAGATAGTTTCTCATGCATTTACCTTGCACATTAGGCTAGTTTGCATCATTTTAGGTCCTAGAGCACTTTTGCATTAGCATTTGCATACTTCTTGCATTATGCATCACATTAAGGTTGTTTTCGGATACTTTGGAGCCTTGGAGGATTCGTGGACGTACTGGTGAATCAAGAGGAACCCATGGACACTTGGAAGACTTAGACCTTCAGCAAAGGGACCTGAGATCGAGTAGCGGATCGAGCAAGGCAGGTCGATCTTGATGAGATCGAACAGAAGATCGAATGACCAAGTCGATGCAAGGAAACGGATCGAGACCAAGATCGAGTGAGAAGATCGATCTGATGTACGGACGTAAATGACGCCATGCAGATCGAGTACCAGATCGAGCTTCCAACCCGATCAGCACAAGATCGACTCAGAGATCGACCAAAGCCATCCGATCCAAGACGAAGACCGAGAGCCAGATCGAGCCTCCTGCTCGATCCCAGACTACTTTAACCGTTCTTGGCTTCTAGCAAAGGGGGGACCATCGAGCTGTTTGCCCATTTTGGGAAGGCGGCGATCCTGCTTTCACACAGACGTTTTCACTTGATCTTTTTTCGTTTTTCTCTCTCGTTCGGAGGCAAATCGGCCATTGTAGATCCTTTAAGCATTGTCTTGCATTTGAATCTTTGAATATCGAATCTTTGGCATTAATCAATCGTTGATCATGCTTAGCTTTCTATTTATTGCTTTTGATTCGGTTTTAACCATGTGTAGTGAGTAGTCGATTTGGGTTTTGGGGTTGAGGCGATTCAAAAGGGGATGAAAAGGTTAAAGTTTTGTGTTTTCTTGTTCTTCATTGCGTTCTCTTCTAGGATCTTGAGTACTTAAGGCTTAGAGAGTCTCACGCCAAGATCTTTATGATCCAAGGGACGTCTTACCTTGACAGGATTCAGATGTCCTGCAAAATCAGATCCTAGAGGCTAGTCTTTCTTTTCCCACACGCCATGGTTGTAAAGGGGACTAGTTAGATCATTGTTTGAAATCTGTGTTCCTTGCCCTTCGATCTCTTTTTCCCCCACACGCCATGGGTTGGAGAAGAGATTGAGGGAGTGAATCATACCACACGCCATGGATGGTTCTTGTTTTGTTTTCAAGGCTTAGAGAAACCTCCTAAAGGAGTAGATCTATATGTTTTCAAACCAAGCTTTAATCTTTGAGACCCATGAATATGACCCTCAACCCTAGACCCTCTTTCTTAGCGTTTTAAGTCTCTGTCAATCATTCGCTTGCCATTCAGTTGCATCATGTTCATCAAAAGTCATTTCTGTTTAAGCTACTTGTAGATCGATCCATTCTGCTCGATCTAGTGGTCGATTCACTTGTCTATTTTTAGTTTTTAGTAGCCTTGCATATTCAATATTTTGCTTGTTCCTTGTGGTAGTTAACCCTCTTCTAGGGATTTTAAAACTGTTTTGCTTTGCATTTGGTCTTTGCATTTAGTTTTTAGGGATTTTACCAATCTTTTTAACATTTTGCTTAGATTTACTCATTCCCTTGCATTCTTAGTGAACTTGCTACCCCTAGGTGTGGATTGATACCTCTCTTGCATGCTATACTACATCTCAGTGTTGCATTAGAGCTTTGATAATCATTGCATTGCAAAAACCTTTTATGAAATGGCGCCGTTGCCATCTTAGGGGATAGAAAGCATTAAGATTTGGGGTTTAGTAAAGACTAAGCCTTTACTTTAAGTTGGTTACTGATTTCTCTACTCTAGAACTTGTGTCTTTCAGGTACATGAATCTGCATTCCAGGAGTGACAACAACTTACTTACACCCTTGGACAATATTCATCAGCTTGGACACGCAAGATCAAGAAGGGTTAGAGAGCAAGCTAGAGCCTTCGAGGAGATTGTTCAGCAAGGTTCAGTGGATTTTGAAGCAATGGCTGAGCAAGAACATCCAGAGGGACCTCCTCCAGCTCATGGGGCAGTGGGAAGGGGTAATGGAAACCCCCACCATGCGGCTAGACCCCCACGGATCATTGGAGCGGGAGATGCTCCTAATACTCACCATAATAGGTTTGGGATCACTCCTCCTCCAGTGCAACATAACAACTTCGAGATCAAGCCAGGATTTGTTCAGATGGTGCAAAACAACAAATTTCATGGGTTAGCTTTGGAGGACCCATTGGCACATCTAGATAACTTTGAGCAGCTTTGAGGAATGCTCAAGATAAATGGCATCTCTGAGGATAGCTTCAAGCTGCGTTTGTTTCCCTTTTCCTTAGGAGACAAGGCACAGCATTGGGAGAAGACTCTTCCACAAGGAACTATCACTTCTTGGGCTGACTGTAAGAAAGCTTTCCTTTCAAAGTTTTTCTCAAGCTCTCGGACAGCAAGATTGAGAAGTGAGATCAGTGGCTTCACTCAGAGATAGAATGAGTCATTCAATGAGGCTATGAAGTGTTTCAAGGATTACACTATAGCTAGTCCTCATCATGGTTTCAGTGAAGAGACCCTCTTGAGTACCATATACCGTGGAGCTCTCCCAAAGATCAGATTACTACTTGACACGGCAAGCAAAGGAAACTTCCTTGGCCAAGAAGTAGACGAAGGTATGGAGCTCATTGAGAATCTGGCGTTGAGTGATGGGAACTATTCAGAGGATTACGATCGTGCTCCAAGAGGAGCTGATCTTGAAGCCAACAAGAAAGAACTGAAGTCTCTACACAAGAAGATCGATAAGCTCATGCTTGCAAACCAAAAGCATGTGCATTTTATTGGGGAAGCTGCGGATGTCTTGGATGAGGTAGAGCAATGCCAAGTAGAAGAAGCTAATTGGGTAGCCGGTCAAAACAACTACAAGCCTCAAGGTTACTCTCAAGGCTACCAAGGCAACAACAACTTGTCTTATCGAAGCACCAATGTTGAAAATCCAAAGGATCAGGTGTACCCTCCTCAGCAAGCCTAACCTTTTGTGCCCTATGACAAAGGTTTTCAGCCGAGTGGTGGTTTTAAAAGTCAGCGGCAAGGTAACATTCAGGGACAGCAGCAGCAGCAAGGAAACAAAACTTATACTCCTATGTACCCTCCAGGCTTTGTTCCTCAACAACAGATACAACCGCAATAAGTTGATCCTGTACAAGCCATGTTTCAGCAGTTGCTTCAAGGGCAAGCTTCAGCAAACCAGAAGTTCGCCGAGATGAACAACCGGTTAGACTCCTCTCTCACTGATGTCTCTACTCAGATAACAACTCTAAACAACAAGATCAAGAAGTTAGAGAAGGGTAAAGCAAGTACAAGTGATCAAAGAAGTTTACCGGGAAAGTGTAAGCAAAATCCCAAGGAATACGCCAATGCTATCACACTAAGAAGTGGGAAAGAGCTTCCACCGAGGGTTGCACCTAAGAACAATGAGGACATTGTTCAAGAGGGGGAGGATAAGCCGTTGGCTGATGATGAGATCAACTTCCACAACGTGTGGATAGAGCGTCCAACAAAGGGGAAAGAAGCAGCTGTAAAGAAGCAAGCGGAGAAAGCAACCGAGGAGAAGGATGAGTACATACCTCCACCTTATGTTCCTAAGCTTCCTTTTCCTGGCCGCTTCAAGAAATAGCTTATAGAGAAGCATAGGCTCTTCTTTGAGAAGCATCTAAGGGACGTAGAGATCAAGCTACCTCTCGTGGATTGTCTTGCAATGATGCCTAAGTGTGCAAAACTTTTCAAGGACACGCTTGTAAAGAAGTATAAGGAAAGCAAGGAAGTGCTGGTGCTTAGTGAAGAGTGTAGTGCCATTATACACAAGGAGATAGTCCACAAGAAATTGGGAGATCCAGGTAGCTTCACTATACCATGTGCTCTCGGTCCTTTAACATTTCAGAGTTGTTTATGCGATCTTGGTGCCAGTATAAATCTGATGCCCCATTCTATAGCAAAGAAGCTCGGTTTTACCCGATTCAAAGACTGTAGAATCTCCTTGGTGCTAGCTGACAAGAGCGTGAGGTTACCCGTGGGTTTGCTTGAGGACTTACCAGTGAGGGTCAGTGGTGTAAACGTGCCTACAGAGTTCGTTATGCTTGAAATGGATGAAGAACCTAAGGATCCGCTTCTACTTGGGAGGCCATTCCTTGCAACCGCTGGAGCAATCATTGATGTCAAGAATGGGAAGATAGCCCTTCATCTTGGCAAGGATATAAGGCTGGATTTTGATATCAACGAGGTCCTGAAAAAGCCAACCATAGAAGGACAAGCGTTCTACATTGAAACGTTGGATGCTTTAGCCGATGCACTGCTGGAGGAGTTGTTACAACAGGATCACTTGAAGCTGGCATTGACTAAGATGACTCAAGAATACGCCAAACTCCTCAATTCTAGGAAGGTTGTGATGGAAGATGAAGGCGGCTGCCTTGATAACGATCAGGAAATCGATGAGATCACTCGATCCAGGACGGCAATCGACAAACAGATCGAAAAGGCTGGTCGATCCAGAGAAGAGAACGACTCAGATACTCGATCTATTACTCAATCCCAATCAAATCGAGTAAGTGATCGACCTGAACGCAGTCGATCCAGCAAGACAATCGATGGGAAGATCGAGAGAAGCCAATCGATCAGTTCAGAGAATAATTCAGCACCTCGATCTCTCACTCGATCCACTTTAAATCGAGTGAGTGAATCGAGTGAAGGTGATCGGTCCAGAGCAGAACGAGTTGAAGATCGAATGGAGGACTCGATCTCAGAGGGGACAGAGGTTCAACGAAGCAGTATAAAGTCTCATGTCTCGGGTTCTAAGGAGGATACTGAGGATGGGAACATCAACAAGAGCCACTAGGAGGACTGGAGCGAGCTGCTAGCCCGAAAGTTGGACCTTAAGGAGCTCCCAAAAGGGCTAAGGTATGCTTTCTTAGGGCTTAATGAAACCTATCCCGTGATTGTGAATGAAAACTTAAGTGATGATGAGTTGCACTCGCTCTTAAATAAGCTGAGAAAGTATAGGAAGGCTATTGGGTACTCTCTAAGTGACATCAAGGGCCTTTCACCAATGCTTTGCACTCATAGGATTCACTTGGATAATGAGAATGCCTCTTCTATAGAACATCAAAGGCGTTTGAATCCTAATTTAAAGGAGGTTGTTAAGCTATTAGAGGCTGACGTGATCTATCCCATAAGTGACAGCACGTGGGTTTCCCCTGTACACGTGGTGCCTAAGAAGGGAGTGATCACGGTCATTAAGAATGATAAAGATGATCTTATACCTACTAGGACTATAACTGGTCACCGTATGTGTATAGACTATATGAAGCTTAATCTTGCTACTAGAAATGATCATTTTCCTTTACCTTTTATTGATCAAATGCTTGAGAGGCTTGTTAATCATCCTTATTATTGCTTTCTTGATGGATATAGTGGTTTCTTTCAAATACCAATCAATACGAATGATAAAAAAAGACGACCTTTACATGCCATTATGGCACCTTCACATATTGAAGGATGCCATTCGGGTTCTGTAACGCACCGGCTACGTTTCAGCGGTGTATGATGTCGATCTTCTCTGATCTAATAGAAGAGATGGTAGAAGTGTTAATGGATGACTTCTCTGTATATGGTGCATCTTTTTCAGCGTGTTTGTTAAATCTTTGCAAGGTACTAAAGCATTGTGAAGAGACGAATCTTGTGCTTAACTGGGAGAAGTGTCACTTCATGGTGAAGGAATGGATCGTGATTGGCCATAAGATATCAGAGAAGGGCATAGAGGTTGATAAAGCCAAAGTTGAGGTCATGATGAGTCTTAAGCCGCCGGTTAATGTCAAAGGAGTGAGGAGTTTCCTAGGCCATGCTGGCTTTTACAAGCGCTTCATCAAAGATTTTTCCAAGAGTGCGCGCCCTCTCACAAGGCTGTTGTGCAAGGAAGCTGACTTTGTGTTTGATGAGGATTGCCTTCATGCTTTCGTGACCATCAAGGAAGCTCTAGTATACGCGCCTATAGTACAAGCACCGGACTGAACTCTACCATTCGAGATCATGTGTGACGCAAGTGACTATGCAGTGGGAGCTGTTCTTGGTCAGAGGAAAGACAAGTGGCTGCATGTGATTTACTATGCTTCACGTACCTTGGATGACACGCAAGCCAGATACACTGCAACCGAGAAAGAGTTGTTGGCAGTTGTGTTTGCATTCGAGAAGTTCAGATCGCATTTGGTAGGAGCCAAGGCTGTTGTCTACACGGATCATGCAGCTTTGAGATACATCTACTCGAAGAAGGACACTAAGCCAAGGCTGTTGAGATGGATTCTCCTTTTACAAGAGTTTGATATGGAGATAAAGGACAAGAAGGGCATTATGAATGGGGTTGCTGATCACCTTTCCAGGATGAAGATCAATGAAGCTTTACCTCTAGATGATTCGCTTCCGGAAGAACAACTCATGATGATCACTACGGCTGTTTGTGAGAAGCTTGAAGACAAGTTTGAGGAAGTTTTGAGCTTCAAAGAAGAGAATCTTCCGTGGTACGCTGACATTGTAAACTTCTTGGCATGTGGAGAGGAGCCAACTCACCTTGATCATTACCATAAGAAGAAGTTTATGAGAGATGTCTCACATTAATTTTGGGACGAGCCGTATTTGTACAAGAGGGTCGTGGACAGCTTGTATAGGAGGTGTGTAACAAGGGAAGAAGCTAAGGATATTCTTCTTTACTGCCATGGCCCTTCATACGATGGTCATTTCGCTTCCTTCAAAACGGCTACAAAGGTGCTACAAGCGAGTTTCTGGTGGCCAGCTATCTTCAAGGACGCTCACGAGTTTGTGATGAGTTGTGAGGCTTGTCAACGGGCAGGGAACATCACCAAGAGAAACGAGATGCCTCAGGTTCCCATCTTTGAGGTTGATGTCTTTGACGCATGGGGATAGACTTCATGGGGCCGTTTCCTTCTTCTTACGGCAACAAGTTCATTTTGGTGGCTGTTGACAATGTGTCTAAGTTGGTTGAGGCTATAGCTTCCCCAACAAACGATGCAAAGGTAGTGATAAAGCTCTTTAAGACCATCATATTCCCACGGTTTGGAGTCCCCAAGATAGTAATCAGCGACGGTGGAAGCCATTTCATCAACAAGGTGTTTGAAAGCCTCTTAAGGAAGTATGGTGTGAAGCACAAGGTGGCTACACCGTATCATCCTCAAACGAGTGGACAAGTGGAAGTCTTTAACCGACAGATCAAGGCTATACTCGAGAGGAGTTGGTACTACTCGGAAGGATTGCGCAGCTAAGCTAGACGATGCTTTGTGGGCTTACCGGACCGTTTTCAAAACGCCCATTGCTACTACTCCTTTCACTCTTCTCTACGGCAAGGGATGTCACCTCCCCGTTGAGCTGGAACATAGAGCAATGTGGGCTGTGAAGCGGCTGAACTTTGATCTCAAGACAACTCAGGAGAAGAGCTTGATTCAGCTACATGAGCTTGATGAGCTAAGAATGAATGCCTACGAAAGTGCTAGGATATACAAGGAGCGTACTAAGGCGGCTCATGACAAGAAGCTGGTTCATAAAGAGCTTAAGGAAGGCAGTTTGGTATTGCTCTACAACTCGAGGCTGAAGCTCTTTCCAGGAAAGCTCAAATCGAGGTGGTGCGGACCATTTGAGATCAAGGAGGTATTGCCCTGTGGAGCGGTCACTTTGGTTGGCAAGAGTGGGAACGCATTCACAGTCAATGGACATAGAGTGAAGCCATACATGGCCAGTGCATTCAAAAAGGAGAGCACTTCAATGCTTCTCCAAGACCCACCATCCGCCTAAACCAAGTAAAGTCTAGCTAAAGACGTTAAAGAAAGCGCACTTGGGAGGCATTCCCATGGTTATCTTGTATATATTTCTGCTTTCATTCTCTTTCAGTTTTATGTTTTTATCTTCTAAGTGTGTAGGAAAAGATATAAGGGATTGCAGGCCATGATCTTGGATCCAAAAGGAGTAAGGAGAGGCGAATGTAGGCTAGAGATCGAGCGCTAGATCGACTAATCCTGGCACGATCTTTGCTAGATCGAGCTAGTGAATCGAGAGGAGTCAGTCGATCTACACGAGATCGAGTAGACAAATCGAGAGGAACGGTCGATCACGAGAGGATAAACCACCTATATGTTTAGTCTGAAATGCAAACGAGGTGTATATCGACCGAGTCACTCGATTCTCAAGGATAAATCGATAAGTCTACTCGATCTGCCACTCGATCTAAGCCAAATCGACCCCCGAATCGATCAAGGAACTCGATCCAAGGAGTACAGCCTAGTTGACCAAAAGTCAAGGAACGAGAGGGTATAATCGATCTAAGACTCGATTTTAATCAAATCGAGTCCCTGATCGATCAAACCTCTCGATCCATCCAACATGGGCATGAGATCGAGTCCTAGATCGACCAAATGGACTTGATCTCGTGCCGAGGTAACAATTTTTTTTCCCTCTTTTCTTCTTTCCCTCCTGTTTTTAAATTCAAATCTTGGTCAAGGCAGGAATCTTTGACCATGAAAGATATGCCTTGACCAAGCTTTTTGTCAGAAACCACTTAATCTTGCCCATGGTTTTAAAACTTTGTTGGCCTTTATATTTACAACCGCACACTCTCTCATTACTTGTGTTTCGAGAGTTTTAAAGCAAAGAGAGAGTGTGATTTTTCTTCCTAAAGGTCAACAACATCTTCTTTCAAAACCTTGCAAAGGTATTTTTGGATTTTAGTTTTTAATAGATGTTAGGGGTTTAGAGAATTTTTAAAAACTAGCTAGATATTAGGAAAAATTCTAGATTTTATTGTATCTCCAGATTCTTTCCTCTATTATCTTGCTAGAATTTTTATAAATTCCCAAAAAATCTAGGGCATTAGTTAAACCTTTTTCCTTCTTGCTTGCTCCTTCTCTCAATATTCTCCGCCTTTGCTCATTCTCTTGCTCGAGAATCTTGTTTCAGGTACTATGGCCCCCAAGAGAACACGAGAGGAGACAGCACAAGAAGGAGAAGGTCATGAAGTGGTGGTTCAGGAGAGGGTCAGATGGTCTAAAGAGGAAAAGCAAGCCAAGAAGAGGCTAGAGAGGCTCCGGTTCAAACCAACAAACTTCGCGGATAGAGGGTTGCTGGCTAAGATGGGGATTTTGGGAGATTTTGATCGACTCATCAAGAACATATGGCTCAGGTGTTTGTCACGGATGCATTGCCCAACCTTTCCCGAAGTGACAATCGATTTCCTTGCCACTTTGGAGTTCGCATACGAAAACCCGAGCATCCCTACTCCTTCTCTAGGCCGCATCTCTTTCAAGATCAAGCGTCAAGCCTTTAGTCTCTCGATCCCAGAGCTTTGTCAAGCCTATGGCCTTGATGCTGCTGCCATGATCTGTGGGACCTCATCAGCAACGATGACTACAAGGCGAATACTGCGAAGATCAAGAGAGTGGGGAGTCCGGTGCTGCGTTACACTCTGAAGCTGATCGCCAATACCTTCAGTGGACGGTCAGTAGCCCCTACAATCACCAAGACGGAGCTTTGCTTCTTGTTGCAAGGCGTTAAGCATCTCGTGTGTGACCTCGATGAGAATGATCAGCCGTTGGAAGACCAACTAGGAGACGACGTGAACTACGGATGTATCCTGGCTGCTTCATTGGTGAAATACAAGGCGTATGCCTTGAAATGCAAGGAAAGCTCGTCTCTTATTGGAGGCCTCCTCACGTCCTTGTTTGTGCAAGCTGGTGTACCGCTTCAAGACTTCACTCCTGTTCCGGAAAGAGCTTTCATCGATGAGATATACCTAAGGAACACAGACAGCTTGGGACGCACGCCAACTGAGGGCTTCTTTGCGTATCTGTTCATTGATGAGAAGAGTGAGAAGAGGGTGTGTATCTTTCCAAACAAGGACGAAACCGAGCTGTTGGGAATTGGGAACACCAAGTTTCTCCCAAGCGTAAAGGAGTGTTTTGCTCCTCTAGGAGCCACAGCCGCCATTCACCAAGCTACTCGCCTAAGATCAGAGCCTCCTGCCACGGACGATGAGATCCCCAAAGCCTTTGTACTCCCTAAGATTGACTTTGAGCTGCGGACTAAAACAGAAAAGTTATTTGCTTCTGTTGTGGAGATGAAAAGGAAGATAATCAAATGGCAAAGTAAGGTCATCAAGAAGCTTGCCAAGAAAGTCAACGCGCTTCAAGGGGCTTCGCCAAAGCAGGCTGCAAGTGAGGAGGTTCAACAACCCGAGAAGAGGAGGCTTTCAACCGGTGGAGTTGTCATCCGTGAGACTCAAGGAAACAACATCCAGCTGGCGCGTCTTTCCCTCCAAGAGCCAGCGTCCAAAGGCAAAGCTATAATATCTAGCTCGTCTGGAACATCCTCAAGTTCCAGCCGAGGCTAGATCCGAGGTACCAACAACCTTCCCTTGTACATACCGCACATCTTTTCTTTGTTTTTGCTTTGTGTTCTTGAACTCCTTTGAATTTGTTTGCCACCGAGACGGTGTCATTCAAGTTTGGGGGAGTGTATGTGTTATTTGACATTGTTTTCTTTCCTCTTATTTTCTATTTGCATCATTTGAGTCTTGCATTACATTTCATTGCATCTAAGGCATAGAAAAGAACAAAAAAAATTGGTAATTTTTTTTAAAAAATTTCAAAAAAACATTCATGTAGTTGCATTCACTTTGTTAAATATTTTAGGATTGAGTCTAGAATTTTTAAGCATCTAGGTTGTTTACATTTGCATAAGGGGTTAAAGATTTCTTAAAAAGGTGTTTAAAGCTCATGGATTGTTTCAATGCCCTAGTTAGTAGTTGTTTGATGCTTTGCTCACACTTTGAAAGTAAGTCCTTACCATGCTTGGATCACTTGTTTTGATTTTCGTGACTTGAATTGAACATTCATGATTTGAAACTTGTCCTAATAAGTGAGAACCCTAATCTGAATATTTAATTATCACTCTTATGCATTTGAAAATGAACACATGGATCTTATACATATTTAGGCTCTCTTCCTCCCTTTACCACTCTTTGTGAGCCTAAGTAGAACTCCCACCATCACCCTTACCTTTCTTTCAAGCCAAGTGTTCTTGTGTGACATCATTGTGAGGCCTCTTTTCGGTTTGAACTTAGCATAACGTGTTACGTTTAGGCGACATATTTAGGTTCTCATATGATTGCTAGCTTTGCATTTTAAAGCTAGTTTTAGGCTTAAGATTAGGTTCGGGGTTCATTGGGGTTGTTTGTATTGCTTATTTGTTTGCGGTTTCAAAAGAGTTTGGTGTTTGAAGTGTTTGAAAAGGTTTAAGTGGAAGACAATGTTTTCAAAATAAAAAGCTCTAAGTGTATTTCAGAAGATAGCTCTCAAATAAAAGAAAAAGAAAAAGAAAGAAAAGAGCCTAAGTGCCAAATAAAAAGAAAAGAAAAAGGAATAAGTAGAGAGCTATCAATAAGAAAAGTAAAGAGCAAAAAATGTTTTCAGCCTTTCCACTAGCCTAAGGAGTAAGGATGTTTTCTGTTTTAACTTAGGTTTTTGCTAAGCGAATTGCTTTGGTGATAAGGGTAGTATCTAGGAAGGTGAGTAAGCTAAAAAGAAAATAAATGAGAGGGGTTTTAGGATCATTTGTTAGTGTACATGGGTAGATGAGAGTCTAGTTATGTATGCATCAATTGCCTTTACCTTTAGCATTATGCATAAAGTTCAAACCCTTCCCGAGAGAAACCATTGCAATTTTAAACCCATTTAAATGAGATCATTCGATGCTCATAGCCTTTGTCCTTGGCCAAATGTGTTCTGCTTTAAAGTGCATAAGTTTGATTCACGGTTTGATCATTAACGAATGTTAAAGGATAAGATTCTTTGGTTGTTTGGAATAAGAGAGTCATGATTTGAAATTCATTGTGTGATGAGTATGGCTAAGTTCTTTGGAGTATGAGTGTGTGCATTGCATTTTAGAATTAAGAACTAGGACCATTGAAGTGATTCATTTGAAAGGCACCTTTGCAAGAAGCTTAAACCCCCGTTTTTAAAACCTCTCTTCCTTCTTAAATTTTATTTGCTTGAGGGCAAGCAAAAAGCAAGTTTGGGGGAGTTGATATTGCTGGATATTTCGTGTGTTTTGCATGCATATAAGATATTTTCTCATGCATTTACCTTGCACATTAGGCTAGTTTGCATCATTCTAGGTCCTAGAGCACTTTTGCAATAACATTTGCATATTTCTTGCATTATGCATCACATTCAGGTTGTTTTCGGATACTTTGGAGCCTTGGAGGATTCGTGGACGTGCTAGTGAATCAAGAGGAGCCCATGGACACTTGGAAGACTTAGACGTTCAGCAAAGGGACCTGAGATCGAGTAGCGGATCGAGCAAGGCAGGTCGATCTGGACGAGATCGACCAGAAGATCGAATGACCAAGTCGATGCAAGGAAACAGATCGAGACCAAGATCGAGTGAGAAGATCGATCTGATGTACGGACGTAAATGATGCCATGCAGATCGAGTACCAGGTCGAGCTTCCAACCCGATCAGCACAAGATAGACTCAGAGATCGACCAAAGCCATCTGATCCAAGACGAAGATCGAGAGCCAGATCGAGCCTCCTGCTCGATCCCACACTACTTTAACCGTTTCTCGCTTCTAGCGAAGAGGAGATCATCGAGCTGTTTGCCCATTTTGGGAAGGCGGCGATCCTGCTTTCACAAAGGCGTTTTCACTTTATCTTTTTTTGTTTTTATCTCTCGTTCGGAGGCGATTCCGCCATTGTAGATCCTTTAAGCTTTTTCTTGCATTTGAATCTTTGAATATCGAATCTTTTACTTTAATCAATCGTTGATCATGCTTAGCTTTCTATTTATTGCTTTTGATTCGGTTTTAACCATGTGTAGTGAGTGGTCGATTTCGGTTTTGGGGTTGAGGCGATTCAAAAGGGGTTGAAAAGGTTAAAGTTTTGAGTTTTCTTGTTCTTCATTGCCTTCTCTTCTAGGATCTTGAGTACTTAAGGCTTAGAGAGTCTCACACCAAGATCTTTTTGATCCAAGGGACGTCTTACCTTGACAGGATTCAGATGTCCTGGAAAATCAGATCCTAGAGGCTAGTCTTTCCTTTCCCACACGCCATGGTTGTAAAGGGGACTAGTGAGGTCATTGTTTGAAATCTGTGTCCCTTGCCCTTTGATCTCTCTTTCCACCACACGCCATGGGTTTGGAGAAGAGATTGAGGGAGTGAATCAAACCACACGCCATGTATGGTTCTTGTTTTGTTTTCAAGGCTTAGAGAAACCTCCTAAAGGAGTAGATCTATATGTTTTCAAACCAAGCTTTAATCTTTGAGACCCATGAATATGACCCTCAACCCTAGACCCTTTTTCTTAGTGTTTTAAGTCTCTGTTAATCATTCCCCTGCCATTCAGTTGCATCCTGTTCATCAAAAGTCATTTATGTTTATGCTACATGTAGATCGATCCATTCTGCTCGATATAGTGGTCGATCCAGTGGTCGATTCACTAGTCGATTTTATTTTTTAGTAGCCTTGCATATTTAATCTTTTACTTGTTCCTCGTGGTAGTTAACCCTCTTCCATGGATTTTAAAATTGTTTTGCTTTGCATTTGGTCTTTGTATTTAGTTTTTAGGGATTTTACCAATCATTTTACCATTTTGCTTAGATTTACTCATTCCCTTGCATTCTTAGTGAACTTGCAACCCCTAGGTGAGGATTGATACCTCTCTTGCATGCTATACTAAATCTCAGTGGTGCATTAGAGTTTTGATAATCGTTGCATTGCAAAAACCTGTTATCAAGGAGAAGCATCGATCAATACCTCTGTGGAGTATGCCCGATGCAAGCCGGTGCCTGAAGAAAAGGACTGGTTCGTGAGGTCTAAGACACTGTCTACGTCGAGGTGCAAGATATGCAAATCAAGTGAATAAAAAAGCCAAAGGCGAAAGCAGCACAAGCATCACCAAAGAAAGGAGCCAAAGTCAAAAGAAGAAAACCGCCACCACCTTGAAGTTCAAAGAAGAAATGTCCTCCAAAGCGCTTAAAAGAGAAGAGTTTTTGGGTTTTTATTTGGGTTTAAAGTTCATAAAAGGGTAGCTTAGGTGGGTTTATATTATTTAGCAAGATATAGGAGCATTTCTTATGGGTCTTGGGTAGATGTGAATCTTCCTTTGTATGTGTAACTTGTTCTTTGACCCTTAGCATTTTGCCAAAGCACATCCATGCTTTTTTATTAAGAGAACTCTTGAAACACCAAAACCAGTTTGATAAGTGGAATCATTTTTATTTTACTAAGCCTTGTCCCTTAGCCAAATGACACTTTTGTCCTTACATTAGCATGATTCACGGTTTGAGCATAATTGAATGTTAAAAAAGTTGTTTGATTTGATGACTTTGTGTAGGTTGATAGCATTGTGATCATTTTTGCTTTGTGATCAATGTGGCTAAGTGTTTAAAGTATTCTTCCATCGAGTTCATTCTAGAACTAAGAACATAGAATTTATTTTGTTTTATTGTTAGCATTTTTAGAGATATGAGATCCCATTTTAAAACATCATCACCATATTAAGTGTTTGTTTGCTTCAGGGCAAGCAAAAGCTAAGTGTGGGGGTGTTGATAGCTTGCTATATTCTTATGTTTTATTCTGAATATAATGCATTTTTTCCCTTGTTTTTGCATACTAGTTTAGCATTTTAGTCCTATTTGCACTTAGAATCAACATTGCATAGATTTAGTTTAGGATTGCATACATATGCATACTTGTGGTGTTTTTCTGGTGTTTATGAAGGTTCTTGCAGTTTGGGGAGGAGATGGAAGCAGCTCATGTACGTAGATATGCCAAAGAAGGAGTTTTGAAATGTTTGGTCTCATATCGAGGAGAAATATCGATCAAAACCTCTGTGGAGTATGCCTGATGCAAGCCGCGGTGCGTGAAGAAAAGGACTGGTTCGTGGTGTCTAAGACACTGTCTACGTCAAGGTGCTGCTTCCAGCAGGGAAAGCTGCACAGGTCGATATGCGCTTACAAGGACTATATCGGGGTGGTGCATCGAGCAAATCACTGTCTGTACCACCCCGATACAACTTATCCGCGGGTTGACCAGCATTTCTTCGTTGACCTTGTCTTGTTTTTAGCTTTTTTATCCTTCTTTTGGTTCCCTACTATAAAAGAGAAGCAACAAAACATTATCTACAAGGCATTTTCTGTTCTAAATCTTATTTTATCTTGTTCTTCACCAAAAAGAGCGATTTTCCTAAAGTTTGGAAGCACTTTTATTTTTCAATCAAGTCTTGCATTTTTATGGTTTAATCTTGTATATTTATCTTAGCTTTCGCATCCTTGTAGTTGGATTCATTATCTTTGCCTTTCATCTCTCTAATCATGTTTAACTCTAATCAAATGGGATTAAACATTATTAGTGAGTAGTTCATCTTCGATTTGAAGTTTTAAGATGTGATTAGGGGTGATTAGGCTTGGTTAGTTTGCTCTCAATTATTGTTCGTAAAGCTTCTCCCTTTTGATTAAATATGGTATTATTGATGCATATGGTTCACTTAATGGCTTGAAGTCTTGTTCTTTGCATGATTCACCTATTTGGTTTGATTGTCTAAGCTTGGTTTATGTTTCCTTTGTTCAGTGACACCAAAGTGATAATTTACCTTGCTTGATGATTCACTTAGGGCTAGATAGTGCTTGTTTTGAGACACTTGGTTGATGGTTAGATAGTTTGCATTCAAAGAACATGCTTTTGTTTGAATCATGTTCATTGTTTAGCATTGTTAGATTTCGCAATTGTGAGCTTCATTATATATTCTTGATTGGTTGAGTTAGCTACTTAGGTTCCTATATGGTTCAAAATATTGATAGGTTGATCTGAATTCTTGCAAGGGCGAGAGAAGTTTAATTGATTAGTACTTCTCTTAGGCTTTTTGGTTCTGTTCTTTATGCTCATGGTTAGAGAATACACCATCAAAACTGGGTTTGACACTCTAGTCTTGTTGAATTGGATTTGCTTATTAATCACTAAGTGGATTGATATATCATGGTTTTTATGAAAATGAAGCCCTTGGTTTTAATCCTTTGATGTATTTGATTTTGAACTAGAAATAAAGCTGAACCACTTTTGGAATTTGCAATTTTGTGAACCTTGTTTGAAACTGAAGCATGCTTTGAGATGATTTCAAATTTTACATACGTGGAACCTAATTTTGATTACCTTAGAATATTTGGACTTTCTAGTCCTCTTTTACCACTCTTTAAAAAGTTCATTTAAATTTCCTCACCCTTACATAAGCCTTCTTTCTAGCCAAAACAATAATAATGTGCAATTTGTGAGGCCTCTTTCCTTCAAGGCTGGTTCTTAGCAAAACGTGTTGGGTTAGAACTACAAGGGAAGTATTTCCATTGTAGAACTAGCTCACTCTTGAGTTAGATAGGCTAGGAAGTTTGGGAATGGTTTGGGATTTATTTTGGGTTTGGATTAAAGAGAAGAAAAGATGAAAAGAAAGCAAGGCAAAAGAGAAGGAGTGTAACACAGGTAAATGGTGGAAATGGCGGCTAAGTTCAAAAGAAAAGAAGGCTCATGTTCAAAGAAGAAAAGAAGGTGCACGATGTGCAAAGCAAGTGATTCAAAAAGCCAAAGGCGAAAGCAGCACAAGCATCACCAAAGAAAGGAGCCAAAGTCAGAAGAAGAAAACCGCCACCACCTTGAAGTTCAAAGAAGAAATGTCCTCCAAAGAGCTTAAAAGAGAAGAGTTTTTGGGTTTGTATTTGGGTTTAAAGTTCATAAAAGGTTAGCTTAGGCGGTTTTGTATTATTTAGCTATAGATAGGAGCATTTCTTATGGGTCTTGGGTAGATGTGAATCTTCCTTTGTATGTGTTACTTGTTCTTTGACCCTTAGCATTTTGCCAAAGCACATCCATGCTTTTTTATTAAGAGAACCCTTGAAACACCAAAACCAGTTTGATAAGTGGAATCATTTTTATTTTACTAAGCCTTGTCCCTTAGCCAAATGACACTTTTGTCCTTACATAAGCATGATTCACGGTTTGAGCATAATTGAATGTTAAAAAGGTTGTTTGGTTTGATGAGTTTGTGTAGGTTGATAGCATTGTGATCATTTTTGCTTTGTGATGCATGTGGCTAAGTGTTTAAAGCATTCTTCCATGGAGTTCATTCTAGAACTAAGAACATAGACTTTATTTTGTTTTATTGTTAGCATTTTTAGAGATATGAGTTCCCATTTTAAAACATCATCACCATATTAAGTGTTTGTTTGCTTCAGGGCAAGCAAAACCTAAGTGTGGGGGTGCTGATAGCTTGCTATATTCTCATGTTTTATTCTGAATATAATGCATCTTTTCCCTTGTTTTTGCATATTAGTTTAGCATATTAGTCCTATTTGCACTTAGAATCAACATTGCATAGATTTAGTTTAGGATTGCATACATATGCATACTTGTGGTGTTTTTCAATTGTTTTTGAAGGTTCTTAAAGTTTTGGGAGGAGATGGAATCAGCTCATGTACGTAGATATGCCAAAGAAGGAGTTTTGAAATGTTTGGTCTCATATCGAGGAGAAGCATCGATCAAAACCTCTGTGGAGTATGCCTGATGCAAGCCGCGGTGCGTGAAGAAAAGGACTGGTTCGTGGAGTCTAAGACACTGTCTACGTCGAGGTGCTGCTTCCAGCAGGGAAAGCTGCACAGGTCGATATGCGCTTACAAGGACTATATCGGGGTGGTGCATCGAGCAGATCACTGTCCGTACCACCCCGATACAACTTATCCGCGCGTTCACCAGCATTTCTTCGTTGACCTTGTCTTGTTTTTAGCTTTTTTATCCTTTTTTTGGTTCCCTACTATAAAAGAGAAGCAACAAAACATTATCTACAAGGCATTTTCTGTTCTAAATCTTATTTTATCTTGTTCTTCACCAAAAAGAGCGATTTGCCTAAAGTTTGGAAGCACTTTTATTTTTCAATCAAGTCTTGCATTTTTATGGTTTAATCTTGTATATTTATCTTAGCTTTCGCATCCTTGTAGTTGGATTCATTATCTTTGCCTTTCATCTCTCTAATCATGTTTAACTCTTATCAAATGGGATTAAACATTATTAGTGAGTAGTTCATCTTCGATTTGAAGTTTTAAGTAGGGAAAAATGGTATTTAAGATGTTATTAGGGGTGATTAGGCTTCGTTAGTTTGTTCTCTATTATTTCCTTCTCTTGCAAATTGATTATTGTTCATAAAGCTTCTCCCTTTTGATTGAATATGGTATTATTGATGCATATGGTTCACTTAATGGCTTGAAGTCTTGTTATTTGCATGATTCACCTATTTGGTTTGATTGTCTAAGCTTGGTTTATGTTTCCTTTGTTCAGCGACACCAAAGTGATAGTTTACCTTGCTTGAATATTCACTTAAGACTAGATAGTGCTTGTTTTGAGACTCTTGGTTGATGGTTAGATAGTTCGCATTCAAATAACATGCTTTTGTTTGAATCATGCTCATTGTTTAGCATTGTTAGGTCTCACAATTGTGAGCTTGGATATACATTCTTGTTTGGTTGATTTTGCTACTTAGGTTCCTATATGGTTCAAAGTATTGATAGATTGATCTGAATTCTTGCTAGGGTGAGAAAAGTTAACTTGATTAGTACTTCTCTTAGGCTTTATGGTTCTGTTCTTTATGCTCATGGTTAGAGAATACACCATCAAAAGTGGGTTTGACACTCTAGTCTTGTTGAATTGGATTTGCTTATTAACCACTAAGTGGATTGATATATCATGGTTTTTATGGGTTTTTGACCATGATAGGAGTCTCGTTTATAGTCTTTTGGTATTTTTAGAGTCTTTTGGAGCATATTTGTGGATTTGGGAGTATTTTGAAGCTATCATGAAGTTGTTGCTCAAAAGACCATCTCGAAGCAGTATTTGGTGCATGGTGTCGATCGACGCCTACCATTTAGTGTCGATCGACACCGTGGACGCGAACTAGAGTTTTTTAAAAGATCTTTGAAGAATCACATCTTAGCCTGTAAATTTCTCACTATTTGCAAATTTACCTCAGCCATGTTTAGACATGTATTTAGGTTTTTAGAGCCATTATTAGGGCCATTATCTTGTTCTCATTAAGACTGAAAGAGAAATTAGATTCAGAGCTTTTGGGGAGACAAATCTGTACTCTGTTAGAGAAGACTTTTGAACCCCTTTTTTTTTTTACTCTATTCTTTTAATGCAATTTACTTCAGCCATTATTCGTTTTTCAATTTCTATCTCTGAGTAATCTGCTAGTTAGGTTTTGAGTTATTCAAAGGTTGATAATGAAATGCTAGAACTGCATAATTGTTAGGATAAATTTTATGGTTCTTCATGTAGATTGCTTTAACACTGATTTCAAGATTGATCACCTAGAAATCAGATCTTAGGTTGTTTAATAGATATGGAAACATTGTTAATCACCAGAACTATCTTAGATGAGCAAAATAACTAATTGCAAAGGAATTTGGATTAATGATTTTGTAAACATTTTGAACTTGAACTTTAAAGCTTGATTAGATTGGTTGAATTTGCAAAAGAATTTGGAATTCTAGGATTTGATCATAGATAATCTCCGCGATGGAAGTCGATTGGTTTTACATTCGTGTTTTTGAGTTTTAGAACAGTTTTAAATAAATTATCTTTTCAGGCCACAGTCTGCCTTTAAACATGCATATTTTGCTTCTTCTTGTCCCATTTGCATACATTTAGGAGTTAGTGTAGTTTTAAGAGCTGTATTGCATTTTGCATGCATTTGGAGTTTTATTCAGTTACTAGAAGGAGTGTGGAGGTGATGTGGTGCAATGGGTGTGAGATGGGAATGGAGTAAAGCAAGGGATAAAGGCGGATGGACCAATATCGATGATGATATCGACATCATCTGTTACAGAGCATATCGATGAGAGTATTGACCATTTCAGCATCGATACAGTGAAGGCGTGGTGTTTAGGAAACAGATCGACTTGGAGACCTCGATGCAATTAAGGGAGTCCATATCGAGCAGTGTATCGACGTCCAAAACCGATACACATGACATGACAATATTGAGTTGCTATATCGACCTGTTTGATCGATGAGCCTTAACTGAAGGGCGATTGTATCGACTTCACACTATGGAGAGCCAAACCAATTCAACTTGGAAGCCTTCTGTATCAACGTGCATATCGACCAAGTGACATCGATATAACCCAAAAGAAGAGATAATATCGACATGTATATCGATGCTCACAGTCGATAAGGTCTGTCTGAGTCAGCTTATTTTTGGTTTAATCTTAGTTTACTAGGGGTTTCCTAGTTCTCCTATAAATACTAAAGTCCTTAAATGGTTAGGCAACTTGGATATTATTATTTTCTTCTGTTCTTGCACTTAAAACCTTTCCTTTTACAACTTTGCTTTTTAAGAACTAGTTTGATTTAGTGAATTTCTGTGCTTGCCTGTAATCTATTCTTGTTTTTTCAGCTTCCTAATCATGCTTAACCATTGTTTCTCTTTGGAATTTGTGGTTTTGAATATAGCTAGTGAGTAGTCTTATTTAGGGTTTGAGATGGGATATATTAGAGGGGGTTTAGGGCTAGATTAGTGATGTCTTATACTTGATATGATTGTCTTCTCTCTATTAGATGCGCTTAACACTAGATTAGTCTTGGTCATGCTTGTTTAGTATTTTGGCTTTCTCTTGCGCCTGGTAAGTGTTTGATGAAATTCTGCTTAGGGTCTCTTAGAGGATTTGTATGCTTAGCCTAAGGAATTAGATGTCTAAGGTGCATTTTGGCTTTATAGGATTGGAATTCTGTTTTGAATGCTTGCTGATCATTTGTTTGAGTAAAGAGATTTATCTGAAATGTGTGCTTAGCTAGCTAATTAGTGTTAAGGAATTGAGCTAGTTATTGTTGGTAATCCTATACCGAGAAGATAGCATTGTTTGAATGGTTTTGAAGCATCACTAGTTAAGTTCTAATCCCCTCTTATTCAATAACCCCCATCTTAGATCCTTACTTTATCTATCTGAATTTCTTGCTTTGTTTAGTTCAGTCTTTAGACTTGTTTAGTTTATTCACAACTGCTTTCTTGAATTTAGCTTGACTTAAGTGATTTGCTGTATTCTTGGTGTCCTAAGAACTCAGATGGATTGATATCTTACATGCTGCAATGACATGAGTGCATTGCTAGTCAAATACAAACTATCAAAAACCAAAAAAATATGGGATGAGAAATGCTTGTAATATGTATATAGTACTATCTTTTATTTTATTGTTTCGAAAGTGTAAACAAGTGAATTGAGTAGAATTTAATTTATTATATAAATTATTTATACCAATAGTAAATTATTAAAGTAATAAATTAAAGAGAGTAAGTGCGGAATTCAAGTTGGACTAGGAAGTTAAATAAATAAGTTCTTTTGAAAACCGCAAACATTTGAATGTTTCTTTCTGGAAAAACATAAATTATTCAAAAAATTAAGGGATTTGTTTAAAACGGTTTTCAAAAAACGCACTTGAAATAGCCTAAACACCGCTCTTTTCGAATGCGGCTCTCAAGGCAATTTTCATGACTTTTTCGGCTACTCTTCCTTTAACTATAGTTTTCAGTATGCATCATTGTTTACTCTTTCCAATAGATGGAATCATCCAGCAGTCGCCGAAAGAGGCAGCGACTGCATTCCATTGCTGAAGATGAAGCGGAACACGTAGTGGAAGATGTGTGGACGTTGTTGTTTGACAGGCGATAAACGAGCTTAACCGAAAATGGCCAGTACA
Source organism: Thlaspi arvense (assembly GCA_911865555.2). Lineage (NCBI taxonomy): Eukaryota > Viridiplantae > Streptophyta > Magnoliopsida > Brassicales > Brassicaceae > Thlaspi > Thlaspi arvense. Next base: position 30,892,569 of record OU466859.2, on the reverse strand, counting down.
CACAGTTCCAGTTCATGTATTGTGCAATTTCCGACAAGGGAGACGATCCACGGTTGAGAAAGAAGGAGCAAGAGACTTCAAGTAAGTTTGAGTCATATATTCCCATTCAAACATATTATATCCAAATTGAATCTCAGGACCTTCCGATTTTCCCTCGCCTTCATCGCCATTCTCACCTTCTTACTCACTACGTGTTCCGCGATGGATGGAAGTTGCTGCCACTTTCTCCAACTGCTGATGATTCCTTCCTGTTGGAAAGAAAGAACTTTAGTACTGATGTTGAAAACACGTTTAAGAAGTTTAAAGAAAAATAAAAAAATTTAAGAAGTATTTGAGGGTCCATTGCTCCAATAGTAAACCTCAAATTTATCCCCTAAAAAACATTAATATCTTGCAGTATAATCCTGAATGTTTACATTAAATATTTATATGGATAAAATGTTTACAACATCTCCAACCAAAAACATGTTAGCATAAGTTCTTAGAGCATCTCCAACAAGAAACTTCATTTTGAGGGTGGCATATCCTCAAAATAAAGATTTTTCTGAGGATCCATTGTTCCAATGGTAAAACCTCAAAACCATCTCTAAATGTTTTTGAATTTTGCATTATGATCCTGAATATTAACAATAATTACTTATAATGACAAATATTTGTTATTATGATCAAAATCACCTTAATATTAGTATTAATGTATGAATCTTGAATTTACCACTTCAATATAGCTCAAGAGCTTTTACCAATATATCGTTGTTAGCCTTATCGTAAGCGCCAAACCACATAGTTGTAATGATTTCTGCAAGAAGCTCTATCACGCAGAGGATCAAATGAGCAATGATCATTACAGTACTCAACAATTTTACCCCAATATGATTCACTTTTTTTTTGTTTCTTCCATCAACACTCTCTGTTCAATATTTAATCCACCCACTAAGTAACACAAAATTTTGATCGATGGTCTATTTGGGGCATTTCTGGCGAGAGAAGTTCATTCCTCTGCATCTGGAGTGGCTTCATTAACAGCGTTTATGCCACCAAGAGCCGTTGGTGTAGAAAATCTGGGAAAATCCATAGCTTCATCATTTGGAACATTTTCATTACCCGTAGTAGTAGAAGAATAAGGAGGTGGTTGAGATGAATATAGCATCATTGATCCAAAATATGGATGACAGTTTGGAAGAACTGACGACATGAAGAAATTTGGTGAAAAAACATAATTTGGTATAATTTTGGATTGGTTGGACATTTGATTTTGAGTTTGATAATTTTTGGAATATTGGTAGTTAAAAGGATAATTAGTAGAATTTTGGATATTAAAAAGATTTTCAGTTGGATCCATTTCACTAATAATTTTGTTTTAAAGAAATAAACAAGAGAGTAATAGTAGCGACTAGATAAAAGAAATTTAGAAAAGGAGATTTTTTTTATATCAAAATAAAATGAAGCAAGTTTTTCACTGAGTATCTGAGTATTACAAAAAATCAAAATTATCTAAAAAGTAGGAAAAGAGAGGGATACATCTCTTGTTTATATATATTGGGGAGTTCTGAAGAGGGTATCTCATCATAAAAAAAAATAAAAAATAATCAAAAAAGAAGAGAGAAGGAGAAGTGTTAAAGAGATTGATTTATATATATATATATATATATATTGTAGATTAAAATTTAATTATAAGTTCTAATTCTATTAAGTAATTAATATCTTTTTTGTTTGACATACTTTTAGTATATCTAGGGGTGTGAATGTTCTAGAGCATCTCCAATGGTTTTTTTCATTTTTTTCCTGATATGAGGGAACAGTAAAATAAGGGAGTGATTTCTAACTTTTACTTCAGTGATTCCTCTCATTTTGGAATATTCAAAGTATATTCTTTTATTACTTTATTATTAATTAAGTAAAAGATTCTTTAACTTTTAAAAGTTGACAAATTCTTCTATATACTTAATTTTTTTTAATTATGATATTATTTTATTTTTAATTAAAAATAATATTTAATTATTTTGATGTATGATTTCATATTACTAATAAAATGAAAATGTAAAAAGTTTATTCAAATGTTAAATATAAATGCTTAACTTTGTTTTGGATATAAAATACTATCATATAAAAAGTTTAGGTTCCAATTTGTAAATAACTAAATTTAAACATTAAAAATGGAGTGAATACCTTTCCCTCAAATTTGAGGAGATACTGTAGCAATACAGCATTTTTTGGCATTTCTCCCCCTCCAACCGGATGGGATCTTCAACAGCAAAATCTATTTTAAGTGTTTTGTGAACAGTTACACACTATATTTAGTGTTACACTGTTCACAACATTTTAACAATAAAATAATTTTGTATTACTTTATAATCTCTTTCTTCCTTCTATTTATTTTTTTAATTGATAGGTGTAGAAAACATTTGTACCACATTTCATCTTTTTTATTATACTAATCTTATATTATACTGACATATTTTGTTTTTGCATCTAACGCAATTTTTATTTTTTTCAAATGGACATATATTTCTTAATTTTGTGAATAGTATTGTTAATACTCCTACACATATCAATTACGTTAAACTTTTGCTAACTTTTGCTAATTATTTTTACACAATCGATAAATTAAAAAACAAATTACATCATATGAATTCTCAGAATTAGTGGCTCATTCGGTTCTATTTAGTAAATACAAAATAAAACATCATTGTACGGCATTCTATTCTATTATTATAATATATTTGTAGTGTAAAATTTGGTGTTGTGGTTGGAAATAAAAAATAAAGTAAAATACCAAAAAACCAAATTTAGTGTGGTTTCAACACCAAATATAGTGTGGTGGTTGGAGATACCCTCATTTTTTCGCTCCAAATGAGAAACTTTTAGAGAATTTTTTCACTAATTTTTCGATGTTTTCCCTTAAAATGAGGGTCCATGGTCTAAAACAAAGATGAGATAATTGATAGCTTGCTATTTTAGATCATTTTAGGCTGTATTTCATGCATTGTTTCCTTTGTTTTTGCATTATAATTTAGCATTTAGGTATCATTTGCACTTAGAATCAACATAGCATGCATTTAACTTAGGAATGCATACATTTTCATACATGTGCATGTTTGTAGTGGTTTTCAGGTGTTTTTGGAGTTTCTTGGAGCTAGGAAGGAGATGGAAGCAGCTCATGATCAAAGAAGATGTCAAAAGTGGAGTTCTTTCAAAGTCTCGGCCATATCGAGCAAGCATATCGAGCAGAACACCCGTGGAGTGTGCTCGATGCAGGCAGCAGGACGAGAGGAGAAGGATCAGCACGAGGATTCCAAGTCGTTGGTCTCCATCAAGGACCAGCATCGAGGAAGGACGTCGGTACATGCTGCATGGGCCATATCGAGGTCGTATATCGAGCAGAACATCGACCGTACGACCTTGATGCAACTCATCTGCATTGACCATTTGACTTTTGTTAACCTTATCTTATATTTTTAGGTTTTTTATGCTTCTTTTGGCTTCATACTATAAAAGGGAAGCCACAAATTACCTTTATCAAGTCTTAATTTATCTAAGTTTAGCTTTCTCAAAAACACTCTTTAAACCTTAAAGGGTGATTGTCTTAAGGATCTTGATCTTTAATAATGTTTGCTTTTTTATGGTTTTATCTTATCTTCTTGCATCTTGGTAGATTAGATTTATGATCTTTGAATTTTAACCTCATCTAGTTATGTCTAACTCAAAATCAATGGGATGAAACATGATTATTGAGTAGTCTTCTTTAGATTTAGGGTTCTAAGTAGGGAAAGTGGTGATTAAAATTTGATTAAGGGGTGATTAGGCTTGTTTAATAGTTCTCTGTTATCTCCTTCTCTTGCAAAGTGATTAATGTTGATAAACCTTGCTCCTTTTGATTGAATATGGTTTGATAGATGCATATGGTTCACTTGATGTCTTGATATCTCTTCTCTAAGTACATTTCACTTATTTGGCTTGATAGTCTAGCTTGGTCAATGTTTTCTTTGTTCAGTGACACTAAAGTGATAGTTAACCTTGCTAGATGATTCGCTTAGGGCTTAATAATGATGGTTTTGAGATTCTTGACTTGATGGTTAGATAGTATGCATCAAAATATCTTGCCTTTGCTTCATTCTTGCTCATAGCTTAGCTTTGTTAGGATGTTGCAAGATTGTGCTTGAATCCATAGTCTTGACTGGTGTATAGCTGCTTAGGTCCTTATTGGTTAACAAGATTGATAAGTTGATCTAAATTCTTCCTTGGATGAGAGAGTAGTTGCTTGATTGGTGCATCTCTTAGGCTAGAATGGTTCTGATCTTTATGCTCTTGGTTGAAGGATACGCCATCACAAGTGGGTCTGACACTTCGATCTTGTTGAATATGAATTTCTTATTGACGCCAAGTGGTTCCCTTTAGATATCTTGTCTAGGAGCATAACATTGAGAATTGCTTGCTTGAACAATGCTTGCTGAATGCCTTATAAAGGAATCCCCTTGTCTCTCTTGAAAACCATTGTCCCACAATTGCTTACAACCTTGAGTCTTGCTTTTAATTAATTGTCTTCAAAGTCATCTTGCTTAGTTCTTGCTTTAGTAGACATTTCTTGCTTACATTCCTGTTTAGTCATTACTTTAAGTTCATTGTTTAGTTCTGTTCACTTTCATTTAGATTAAGCTTTTCTTTCATTGCACCATTAGGTTGTTAGACTTGTTCTCACATAGCCAAACCCCAATCTTACTTAGCTTACAACATTGTTTGCATCTCATCTCCCACAATTAGATTTATACCTGATCTCTATTCTACAACTGATTAGAAAATAAGAAATTTGATCAAGTGACCAAAAACTGCTCTTTCAAATTGGCGTCGTTGCCATTGTGGATTATTTGAGTTTAACAGTGCTGTTAGACTAAGTTCTTTACTTTCAAGTTACTAAATTGCTTTGTTTTCTGTTCGCTGTTTTTTCAGGTACTTTTATGAATTTGAGGTCTAAAGGCTCATCAAATCTGACTCCTTTCATTGACAACATTCATAGGAGAAGAACCGTAAGACAGAGAGTTCAACAGTTAGAAGGACAGAGAATGGCAGAGCAGGTAGCTCAGTTACCACATGTTGGTGTTGTTGGACAAGCACCACTACAAGAAGCTCCAGCACACAAAGATGAAGCACAAGAAGCTTTGACCCAAGCGGCTGGAGTTCGAATTGCGAGTACCGGTTCATGCACCTAGAGTTGCAAGACCAATAGGAGCTGGTGATGCACCTGCCACTCCTCACAACAGAAATGGCATTCACGCTCCAACTGTACATCAAAACCACTTCGAGATCAAGCTTGGGTTGATCAACATGGTGCAAGGCAACAGATTCCATGGCCTGCCCAATGAAGACCCTTTGGATCATCTTGACCAGTTTGATAAGGTGTGTGGTATGACCAAGATTCAAGGAGTCTCTAAAGTTGCTTTCAAGCTGTGCTCAAAGCATATCAGTGGGAGAAGACACTTCCACAAGGTTCAATCTCTACATGGAATGAGTGCAAGACAGCATTCCTCAACAAATTCTTCAGCTCAACAAGAACAGCAAAGCTTAGGAACACCATAAGCAGCTTTATTCAGCATGGGAATGAGACATTTTCTGAAGCTTGGGAGCGATTCAAGTCTTACACTTTGCAGTGCCCACACCATGGCTTCACCAATGAAAGTTTGCTGTCTACTTTATATAGAGGAGTGACGCCAAAGTAGAGAATGCTCTTGGACACAGCTTCCAATGGAAATTTGATGGGCAATACTGTTGTAGATGGTCTAGCTCTTGTGGATAACTTGGCACTTTATGATGGAAACTATGGTGAAGAATATGACAGAACATTTAGAGCTGTTGTAGGCGCTGAAGGTGAGAGCACAACAAAGAAGGAGATTAAAGGTTCGAATGACAAGTTAATCCAGCTGCTGAGTGTGTCTTTCAAGAATGTCAGTTTTGTTGCTGTTAGTGTTGCTACACAAGAGGAAGATGGGACAGTTGTAGAAGAAGAAGCCTTCTAAATGAATCAACAAGGAGGCGGTTTTAACAACTACAGGAATCATCCCAACTTCTCTTATAGAAGCACCAACGTGGCTAACCCTCAAGATCAAGTCTATCCATCACAAGCTGCTCAACAGAACCAAGGAACCAAACTTTTTGTTCTTTTCAACCAGCAGAACAACTTTGCTTCAAGATTACCATTTCAGGGCGGTTTTCAACAAGCTAACTTTCAGCCAAGACCAGCTTTTATCCCACCAGGTTTTGGCAATACACAAACCTCTTCTAGAACTCAAGATGTTAATTTGAAGCAGATGATGCAACAGTTATTGATTGGTCAAGCCAAGACCACTATAGAGCTGCACAAGAAATTTGGTGAAGTGCATAACAAAATAGACGCCTCTACTTGTGACGTGAATGGCAAGTTAGATGCTCTGAACCAAAGAGTCGAGTCTCTAGAAAGCAAAAGAGCTTCATCTTCAAAGCCTCAGAACCAATTACCAGGAAATGGTGAAGCGAATCCTAAGGAATTCTGCCACTTCCTTGCTGAAGAGGATGAAGAGTTTGATGATGAAGATGCTTCATTGGAAGAGCTTGGCATTAGGCTTCAAGAGATGATGTTACATGTGGACATGTTAAAGGATGAGTGTGGGGGGGAATGTCATCAACATCAACATTGATGATCAAGAAGCTGCTGACATTGTACATAAGTTCCTCAAAGAACTAGATGAAAGCTTAAACAGAGAAGAAGAGCAAGAAAGAGCCGCACAAGAAGCTGCTGAAAAGAAGAGGCTGAGAAAGATTTAGTTGCTCCAGAAGAAGAAGCCAAACCAGAGCTTAGTGAAGCTGATAAAGAGTTTGTAGAGACATACCACACTTTGATGGTCTTGACTAGAGAAAGTCCTGAAGAATTCAAGGAGTTATATGATCGACAAGTGGGCAGCTCCTCGAGCAGCAATGAGAAGGGTAAAGCTCCTGAAGTTCGAGCTTATTAAACACCAATCCCTTACCCTACAATGCACATTACAAAGGCTCAGATGGCAGTCTACTCAAAGTTCAGGAAAGACATACAAGACGCTGGAATAAAGCTTCCTCATGGCACCACTTTGCTTGAAGTGAAGGATCAAATCAGATTCCTCAAAGAAGTCTTTGACAAGCTGAAAGTAGTGGAGCCAATTCTAGAGAATGTGGGGGCTAATCTGAAGAGAAGCATAGAGCTGAAGGCATCGACAAAGCTTCCCAATCCAGGAAAGTTTCTCACCACTTGTGAGCTTGAGATGCTAGACAATGTTGGAGCTTTATGTGATTCAGGTTCAACAGTGAATGTCATGTCTCTCCACTTATGCCAAACCATAGGAATCAAGGAATTGAAGCCCTGCAAAGCCTGTATCACCTTTGTGGAAAACACCTCAACAAGACCCTTGGGCATGGTAAAGGATTTCCCTTTGAAGATTGGGAATTGCTTGGTGCCAACAGATTTTGTGGTTATGGAGAATACATATTCAAGAGAGGTGCCACTTCTTCTAGGAACACCATTCTTGGCAACAGCAGGAGCTCAAGTAGACTTCAAGAGAGGCTCTGTGATTTTGAAGAATATTGATGAGTTCAAAGTCTACAAGATTATCTCTCCTTCTATATCTTTTTGTGGAACAATCATTGAAGAGGAGAGTAAGCAACAGCAACTTCCAGAGCGTGTGGAGCATGCTATGAGCTTCACAATGAGTATTTGATGAGAGACACTCTTGCTGATGAGCCAGAACAGAAGTTTAACACTGAGTTTGAACTTGAAGATGGTTTGAAAGAGGATGAAAGCTTGATCACCAAGGAAGTGAAGACTTTGATCACACAAGTGTCAAGAAGAAGAGAAATAAGAAGACAGCTCGTGAGAAGAAGAGACTGATGTCAGTGGGCACTTGGGTTTACCAGACGAAAGAGGTAGGAGAACCAGCTCCATCAACCTCTTCTCACTAGTCCTCAAACAATCAAAGTCGAGATTAATGACTTAAAACAAGCACACTTGGGAGGTAATTCATGACTATCCTTACAAATATATGCTTTCTTTTATTACTGATGTCTTTATTTAGTATTTCAGAAGTCAAAGATCAGGTCTATGGATGTGTAGAATGGTTTAAAGGCCAAGGAAAGAAGACTCTGTTTTCATATCGAGGTACCATATCGAGCAGAACACCTATCATTTCTGCTCGATAGAGCTTATCTCGAGGAAGGACCAGTCTGGACACCGAGCAGATTGCACGATGGAGATCACATCGAGGTGTAGCATCGAGCAGAACACCGAAACCCCTGCTCGATGTGATCGCTCCTAAAGCGCCAGTCCGTACACCGAGGAAAGTGGACCGTACATCGATCAAGACACACGGTAGAGATCACATCGAGGTGTAGCATCGAGCAGAACACCAAAAGCTCGGCTCGATGTAATCAGCAGTCCGTACATCGAGGAGCTACAACCCGTACATCGACCAGATTGTTCAATGGAGTTGCACCGAGGAGTTGCATCAAGCAGAACATCCAAGAGTTTGCTCGATATGGGTGCTAACAGCCAGCTCGATGCAATACGGTGTCTGGTATGACAACCACCGAGGAGAACAACAACCATGTACGAGATGTTCCACATCGAGGTGTAGCATCAACCAAATCACCAACATGTTTGCTCGATGCACAATGGCCGAGCCAGAAACAAGCATCCAGACTGTGCCATGAATTGCCCACGGGAAGGATCATGCAAGCCGAAGTGTCTCCCTACACCGAGCAACATCATCGAGCAGAACATCTACTGAGACTGCTCGATGCGAGGTACCCTGAAGGAGAAGCTGACCAGAACACAGAACCCCCGAGGCAGCAAAGCATCATCACCGAGCCACAGGACCCGACGTCCCGATATGATACACATCGAGGTACCACATCGAGTGTTTTGCAGTATATGATCCGTGAAAGAATTTTTTTTCTAAAATTTTTACATGGGTTCGAGTAAAACCTTTTGTGGGTCTTGATGGCTGGTAAAAGAATATTTTCTTTCCCCCTCACATGTATTTTTTAAATTTTAAATCAGATTTTCTTGCATTATCTTTGGATTTTTCTAGATATCTCTTATCCTCTTTCATTAAAACTAGCTATCTTCATATCTCTCTCCACACACACATCCATATTGAGCTAAACATCTCTTTTTCAAGCATCTTTTCTTTCTCTCTTGCATTCTCTAGAACTTCATCTTTTTGGTCAAAGAACTAAGGTAAATTTTGCTAGATTCCTTGTTTCTTGAATTTAAATCTGTTAAATTGAAGTAGGATTCATTAGAATGATTGGTTATGGTTGTTTGCACAATTCTGTTTATGGTTTTAATTTGCATGTCACCATTGTTGCTCTTCTTTGAAATTTTATGGTTGAAATGTTTGAAAAATGCTGTTTTTGTGCTTAGTTTGACTTTATGTTTAGATTTTGGCCAAATCTAGGCATGCTATTGTTTTTCCAGCATATTGACCATTGAAATTTTCTTATTAGACTAGTGATTGTGAATCTGATGTATTTTCATAGTTTGGTGGATAGAGAATGTTGTTTTTAGCTTCATATGCTTGAAATTGTTGCAATCGCTGCTTGCTACTTTGGGAATTTTAGTTTTAGCTGTATTTATCCTTTTGAGCTGAAACGTTTTGCTAAATTCAACTCTGTTTGTTGGTGATCAGTGTGAATTTGTGCAGAATTTTTCATTGCTTTCTTGAATTTTGAAAATTGATTTCCTGCACAGTGCTCTCAAAAGATACTTTACTAATTCTTGCTTCAAGCATTGCATTGTCAGGAACTTCGTCGAGCACCAGAGGAAATGAGGAGATTACTGACTCAAATGTTGTTGCAAGAAACAGAGCTGAGGGAAAGAGGCCAGTTGTTGAGGAAGAACCGGTTCAAGATGCAGCACCAAAGCTGAAGGATTACTTGAGAGCGATGAGGAGAGTGGACTTCACTCCCACAAGATATGCTGATCCTGATCTGTTGGGAGAGCTAGGAATAAAGCCTGAAGTGGATGAGCTGTTGAGGAACATTGGACTGGAGAAATTTCCTCGTCTTGGTTATCCAACCTATAAGCAACTTTCTTGTCAGTTCCTCGCAAGCTTCAAGGTCTACTTCTACAAGTTTGATGAAGAATATGATGAAGGAGAAGAAGACTTTGGCAATGGATTCATCAAGTTCAGAGCCAACAGAGCATGGTACACCATGGGGTTCACTCAGCTTGAAGAGATCTTTGGATTTAATCAAGGCTCAAGAGCACAAAAAATGCGCTTCAAGAATGATGAGCTAAGACATGTATGGGAAGAAATAGCGAATGATGCTTATAGAGCTGGTCATCTGAAGAGTGCTAGCATCCGCCAACCAGCTATTAGATATGTTCATAGAATCCTCACCAGAACACTCTTCTACAGGAAAGAGCAAAGTATAGTCAAAGAAGAAGAGATGGGGTTGCTTGTGAATGGCTTGAAGAACATAATGGTTAAAACAAGGCATGGGAAGATACAAGGAGAGCGCTTAGGAGTTGGTCTTCTGACAATCCTAATGAAGCAATTTCTAGCATGCCAACAATGGGCTTTCAACACGAGAGACAAGAAGCCAAAGCTAGCCATTGGAGGCGTGATCACTCCGATCTTGCTTGGTGCTGGAGTTGAGCTTGCCACACCAGATGTTACAATGATCTTTCTAGATGTTCCTTAACTCAGCAAGATCGAATACCTTTCAGGAGCTGTTGAGACAGGATTTGGCTTTCAGGAGCTGTTGAGACAGGATTTAGCTGGAAAACAGGAAGAGGAAGATCATCTTGCCCAAGCAGTGCTTAACCAACTTTACATCATATGAGAACATCTGATTCATGCCAACAGAAGATGAGCTTTATGACCCAAGGACTGACTCACCATTGATGAGGCCAAGCAAAGTGAAGAATATGAGCACCATTAGAGACTCAGATGTGGAAGAAGACATTGAAGAGCAACATCAAGAACAAGAGGTTCAGCATCAAGGGATGGAAGAGCAAGAACATGAAGACTATGATAGCCGCTCTAATGCATTTGACCCATATGATGTGATCTGCACATCTGAAGCTTTAAAGGCTGCACATGAGCATATTAAGCTTTTTTCAGAGATGGAACCACTTCCAGGACAAAGCCATCAGAGGTTTGTTGAAGACAACCAAAGCAAGGAAGAAATCGGTTGAATCTTTGAAGAAGAAAGTGAGGAAGCTCAAGAAGAAGTTGGGAGGATCTTCATCAGCCAAGAGATCTGATCAAGCGATCCAAACAGAGCCACAAGAAGGAGGATCTGATGTTGACAACTTGTCTGAGGACACACCAGAGAGGGCAGTCCAAGAGAGACAATCATTCCACATCAGTGAGCGGCCAAGAACAGAAGTCCCTCAACCGCCCACACATGCATCTCATGTATCAGCTCCAAAGCGAAAAGGAAAGAAGAGAAGGACTAGACAGAAAAATCCGTCAAAAGAGGAACCTTCACCTTCCCATGCCATTGAGAGTTTAGACTCTCACCACTTCTCCACCTGAAGTAAGGTACACCACACTAACCATTGTAAATACCACTCATTTTTTTTATTGCGGTTGTTTGCTTGATGTTTGTGAACACTCTCCTTAGCATTTTTTTATTACACAGGAACTGTAAAATTTAAGTGTGGGGGAGGGTGTATGATGGACTGATGCTTGCATTTGCATTTGCATAGTAGAATAGAAACCATGCATCATGATTTCATAGCATCTAAGGCATAGAAAAAAACAAAATAATTGAAATTTTTTCAAAAATTGCTTCACTAAAAGAGTTTGATTTTCATGGATTCTTATAGGATTTAGACTTCATGCATTCATATTGGAATAGCTTGCTTGTTTAAATCGGGAACTATGATAGTACATCTTTGTTAGTGCTAGTGATTTATGAAAACGAAGCCCTTTTTTTAATCATTTGGTGCATCTGATGTTGAACTAAAAATAAAGTTGAACCACTTTTGTAATATGCATTTGTTTGAGCTTTGTTTAAGACTGAAGCATGCTTTGAATGATTTCAACCTTTGTTTAAGTGGAACCTAATTTGAATTCGCAATTATCATGCCTTATGCTTTTGTGATTGATGTCATGGATTGTTTAAAATATTTGGATCTTCTTATTCTCTTAGACCACTCTCTAAAAGATCCTTTTAGATTTCCCCACCCTTACCTAAACCTTCTTTCAAGCCAAGACATTAATAGTGTGTGATTTGTCAGGCCTCTTCCATCATGGTTGTTGCTTACCAAAAAGTGCTTGGTTGGAACTACAAGGGAAGTACTTCCATTGTAGAACTAGCTCACTCTTGAGTTAGATAGGTTAGGATGTTTGGGGAATGGTTTGGGGTTATCATGGGTTTAGTTTTTAAGAGAGACGAAGAAGAAAAGAAGTCACGGCAAAAGAAAAAGGAGTGCAACACAAGCAAAAGGGTGGAAATGGCGATTTTAAACTCAAAGAAAGAAGGCTCATGTTCAAAGAAGAAAAGAAGATGCAAGAAGTGCAAAACCAGTAAATAAAAAATCCAGAGGCGAATCAAGCACCAGCATGACCAAATAAAGGAAGATGTCAAAAGTGGAGTTCTTGCAAAGTTTTGTCTAAACCGAGCAAGCATATCGAGCAGAACATCCGTGGAGTGTCCTCGATGCAAGCAGCAGGACGAGAGGAGAAGGATCAGCACGAGGATTCCAAGCCATTGGTCTGCATCGAGGACCAACATCAAGGAAGGAAGTCGGTACATGCTGCACAGGCCATATCGAGGTCGCATATCGAGCAGAACATCGACCGTACGACCTCGATGCAACTTATCCGCGTTGACCATTTGACTTTTGTCAACCTTAACTTATCTTTTTTGGTTTTTTATGCTTCTTTTGGCTCCCTACTATAAAAGGGAAGCCACAAAACATTACCCTTATCGAGTCTTATTTTATCTAAGCAGGGAAAGTGGTGATTAAGATAGGATTAAGGGGTGATTAGGCTTGTTTAATGGTTCTCTGTTATCTCCTTCTGTTGCAAAGTGATTAATGTTGATAAAGCTAGCTCATTTTTATTGAATACGGTTTGATATATGCATATGGTTCACTTGATGTCTTGATATCTCTTCTCTAAGTACAGTTCGCTTATTTGGCTTGATAGTCTAGCTTGGTCTATGTTTCCTTTGTTCAGTGACACCAAAGTGATAGTTAACCTTGCTAGATGATTCGCTTAGGGCTAGATAATGATGGTTTTGAAATTCTTGACTTGATGGTTAGATAGTATGCATCAAAAGATCTTGCCTTTGCTTCACTTAGCTTTGTTAGGATGTTGCAAGTTTGTGCTTGTATTCATAATCTTGATTGGTGTATAGCTGCTTAGGTCCTTACTGGTTAACAAGATTGATAAGTTGATCTGAATTCCTCCTTGGGTGAGAGAGTAGTTGCTTGATTGGTGCATCTCTTAGGCTAGAATATTTCTGATCTTTATGCTCATGGTTGAAGGATACGCCATCACAAGTGGGTATGACACTTCAATCTTGTTGAATATGAATTTCTTATTGACGCCAAGTGGTTCCCTTTAGATACCTTGTCTAGGAGCATAACATTGAGAATTGATTGCTTGTTTAATGCTTGTTAAATGCCTTAGAAAGAAATCCCTTTGTCTCTCTTGAAAACCACTGTCCCACAATTGCTTAGAACCTTGAGTCTTGCTTATAATTAATTGTCTACAAAGTCATCTTGCTTAGTTCTTGCTTTAGTAGATAATTCTTGCTTACATTCCTGTTTAGTCATTGCTTTAAGTTCATTGTTTAGTTCTGTTCACTTGCATTTAGTTTAAGTGTTTCTTTCATTGCACCATTAGGTTGTTAGATTTGTTCTCACATAGTAAAATCCCAATCTTGTTTAGCTTACAACAATGATTGCATCTCATCTCCCACAATTGGATTGATACCTGATTTCTATTCTACAACTGGTTAGAAGATAAGGAATTTGATCTAGTGACCAAAAACCGTTGTTTCAATACTCGAAATCCATTTATCAGTTTGTGAATAGATAAATTAATTATATACTTAAATATTAATTAATTTTAAAAAAATATAATACTAGTATTAATTTAAGTATGGTATTAACTAATCATGTATGCTATATACGCATCATATGTATCATTCGTTGCAATGGTTCATTTAAAGAAGCTTTTGAAAATAAAGCGAGTTCCTTGAAAACAGACGGAAAAATCAAGTCTGGTGTCTCTCAATAACCCAAACCCTCAGGTTGAATAGGAGGAAAGTCGCATCTGCCTACAGATCACCCATTGAGACTGCGACACATTTTTAAACCGCCTCTGAACTTGGATAGTTCAACTTCTTTGCAGCAGCAGAGTATAGGCAGATGAAAAACCATGTCTGCAATTGATTCTCGAGATGACCGAAAGAGAATGTGAAATGCCATTCGCGATGGCGAATGTAATAGACCCAGAAATGAGAGGTCCGCTAGTGTCCTTTCAATCTTACTTTAGCATGCAAGTAATTTACATTAAGTTTGCTTTTAATTATGATGCGGTCGATGTTCAGTCTTTCAATGATCTTAGTGGATCAATAAGTGGTTTTCCTGATTAGTATATCTTGAGTACTATATATCTTTTATTTTTAGTATTAATTATGGTTTTTTCCACTATGTATTTCAAATTTGAGGTTGGTTACGTTGTTGTAATTTCAATTTAATAGTTATAATTATTGCTATTTTATTTATGAATTTGTTGGTTAAATGAGAATGCAAGAGTTATTCATTTTGTTTCTATTCCAAAGTAGACTACATAGTTATTATTTGGGTATAAAGTAAAAACATTTAAAAGTTAAAGTCCGGTTAAATATGGCGAAAAATAAGGTTTATCACGGTTGTAATTTGTGAAAAGAGGTAAAAATAACTTAAGTGAAAATTATTCTTCATGTCTACTAATGACTTGACTTTTCTCTATCGGTATCAGCGAGAGGCAGGAAAGAGGCAGACCTGAGGAAAACATTGATATATAATGGTTTTTATTGGTTTTTAACAATGGTATAAGTCATTTTTATTGAGTTTTTTTTATCTTTTTAGAGTCCTAGTAGAGTCTTTGCAGGTTATAGCATGACTAGAGCATAATTGGAAGTTTTGAAGCTTTTTGGATCATTCCAAGAATCAACCACGAAGTTAGCAACTCAGAAGGCGTTACATTGTACTGGTGACGATCGTCACCACTCAAGGGTGACGCTCCTCACCCGCATCTGAGAAGGATCATGTGTTCTATTTAAAAGATGGAGTGGATATTGCAATTTTTACCCAGAAGTTCCACTATTTGCAAGAAGACCCCAGCTCATGTTTTAGCCTGTATATTAGGTTTTTCAGCCATTGGTTGCTTATATCTTGTATTTTAGAATTCAGAGAATTTTAGAGAGAGATTTTTATTCACAGCTTTCGGGGAGACAAATCATGTACTCTTTTAGAGAAGATTTCGAACCCTTTTATCTTATACTTTATTCTTTTAATGCAGCTTCATTCAGCTATGCATTGAGTTTTCATAATCATGTCAGAATAATCTGTTAGTTAAGTTAGGATAATTCAAAGGTTGATGAAGAGTTTGTAAAATCGCTAAATTGTTAGGAAAATCCATTGGTTCTTAATATGTGCTTGCATTCAGATCGATTTCTTAGACTAACATCTAGATTTCAAAACCCTAGGCTGTTTAATAGATGTGGAACATTGTTAATCACCTGAACTAGTATTAGATGAGCAAAACGCCTATTTGCAAAGATATTTGACTTAGAAGTTTTGTGAACAATTGAACCTGATCATTACTGCATGTTTAATTGTTAGGATTTGCAAAGAGATTTGAAATTCTGTGATTTAGGCATAGATAACTTCTGCAATGAGAATTGATTAGTCATATCAATGTGTTTCAAGTTCTAGAAGGTTTTAATTCATTCCTTATTGCATGCATTCTACATTCTTGGATTCAACCTGCGAATTGTCCTGACTTAGTGTCATTAGCTTTCTGAAATTAGATCAATAAATCAAAACTGCCTGCTTTCATTATCTTAGTTATTTCGTATTACATTCATTACTTACTGCTTAGCTTAATCTGAACCTGAACTTTATAGTGTAGTTTACTTACTCCCTTGGGATTTGATAACCCCTTGTGCTACAACTGCATTGATGTGCACCTGCAATATACTAAAAGTGGGTAAAACTTAAACCTATCAAGGTGGCTAGTGACGTTGTGTACATTTTGTTTTACATTGAGAATCTTAAAGCTGAGTCAAAATACATGTTTTATAGTGTCAAAATTTTGAAACTGTCAGTTTTTCTTGGAATTAACCACAAAACATTGATGCTTAAAAGAACCATTGACACAGTAGTTGATTACAAGTCTTACTAAGTTGAAAGTCATAGGTATATCAGTATAGCAAAGAAGGTTTAGGTTCTTAGAGAATCTGGAAAATCTGATGTTGACTCCACCTTAATGAACTTTAAACTTCTCATGTTTGGGCTTGATTCTCATTGATCTTGATTCTCTCTTTCAACAGTGACATGAATGTATAGATGCAGTCTCTCTTTAATCTTCTCTGATACAACTTTTTGAGTATAAGTAGATAGAATGGTGCATCATGACCCTGTCTCCTTACAAGGAACAATAGTAGTGAACACTCATGAACCTGTCTCCTCACAAGGAACACAAGTATTGAGTAGCACCATATCTTAAGCTATAAAAAAATAAGAAAAGAAGTTGAAAAATCAGAAAATCAAATAAATAGATCAAGGGAAGAGAAAATAGGAGAGCTGTGTTGAGATTGATTTGTTCAGTGTTAAGGAAGGGAAAAGAATCTAAAAGTGATTGAGTTGATAAATCCTTGATGAGATATCACACTTAGATAAACAAAAGGAATTAGCAGTAGAGATTTTGGATTTCTTAAAGGGGCTTGAACTGGATTTGATAGATTGCAAAGCTTGTGATAAGTAGACTAAAATTTGATTTTGTGTTGGCTCTGTGGTATGTGTATTCAAAGTATTGATCAATGTGGCGTTCCTAATATTTAGCTGACTGTTTCTGTTTTCAAACCTCGACCCTGTTCTTTGTCTGATGTTTGCTTGAGGGCAAGCAAAAGCTAAGTCTGGAAGAGTTGATATATCATGGGTTTTATGGTTTTTAACCATGGTATAAGTCCTTTTTATTGAGTCTTTTGGTCTTTTTAGGGTCCTAGTAGAGTCTTTACAGGTTATAGCATGGCTGTAGCATAATTGGAGGTTTTGGAGCTTTTTGGATCATTGCAAGAATCAACCCAGAAGTTAGCAACTCAGAAGGCGTTACAGTGTACGGGTGAAGATCGTCAGTGATCATTCTTGCTTTATGATGAAAGTGGCTACGTGTGTAAAGTATTCTTCCATCAAGTGCATTCTAGAATTAAGAACATGACTTCATTTTGATTTATTGTTAGCATTTTTAAAGATATGAGTTCTCATTTTAAAACCTCATCACCATGTTAAGTGTTTGTTTGCTTGAGGGCAAGCAAAAGCTATGTGTGGGGTGTTGATAACTTGCTATATTAGAACATTTTAAGCTGCATTTCATGCATCTTTTCCCTTGTTTTTGTATTTTAGTATAGCATTTTAGTCTCATTTGCATTTAGAATCAACATTGCAAGCATATAGTTTAGGATTGCATACATTTGCATGTTTATGGTGTTTCTCAGGTGCTTTTGGAGGTTCTTGGAGTTTGGGGAGGAGATGGAAGCAGCTCATGTTCGAAGAGATGCCAAAGAAGGAGATTTGCCAACTGTGGTCCCATATCGAGATGTTACATCGAGCAAACCTCCCAGGAGTATGCTCGATACAAGCCGTGGTACGTGAGGAAGAGGACTAGCTTGTGGATCCTAAGGCCTTGGTCTACATCGAAGTGCTGCATGGAGCAGGGAAAACTGCACAGGCTGATACGCGCTGCACGGACTATATCGGGGTGGTGAATCGAGCAGAACACCGACCGTACAACTTATCCGCGTGTTTGACCGGATTCGTCGTTGACCTTATTTTATTTTTAGGTTTTTTCCTTCCTTTTTGGTTCCCTACTATAAAAGGGAAGCCACCAAACTTTATCCTTGTATCATAATCCATTCTAAGCTTTTCTTATCTTGTTCTTCACCTAAAAAGGGTGATTGGCCTTAAATTTGTATACTCTTATATTCTTTAATCAAGTTTGCATTTTTAATCTTTGATTTAGCACCCTGGCAACTTAGTTTCATTTTTTTGCATTTAATCTCATCTAATCAAGTTTAACTCTAATCAAATGTGATGAAATATGATTATTGAGTAGTTTACCTTAGATTTAAGGTTCTAAGTAGGGAAAGTGGTGATTAAGATGTGATTAAGGGATGATTAGGCTTGATTAGTTTATTCTCTGCTGTTTCCTTCTCTTACAAAGTGATTATTTTTCATAAGGCTTCTCCCTTTTGATTGAATATGGTACTGTTGATGCATATGATTCACTTGATGGTTTGAAGTCTTGTTTCTTTTGCTTGATAGTTTAGTTTGGTCTATGTTTGCTTCTTTCAGTGACACCAAAGTGATAGTTCGCCTTGCTAGATGATTCACTTAGGGCTAGATAGTGCTTGTTATGAGAATCTTGCTTGATGGTTAGATAGTGCTAGATGATTCGCTTAGGGCTAGATAGTGCTTGTTACGAGACTCTTGCTTGATGGTTAGATAGTATGCATTAGAAGAACATGATTTTGCTTAAATCCTGTTCATTGCTTAGCATTGTTAGGTTTGCAATTGTGAGCTTGAATCAATATTTTTAATTGGTTGAGTTAGCTGCATAGTCCCTATATGGTTCAAAAGATTGATAAGTTGATCTGAATTCTTCCTTGGGTAAGAGATGTTTACTTGATTAGTTCATCTTTTAGGCTTTATGGTTCTGTGCTTTTATGCTCATGGTTATAGAATATACCATCAAAAGTGGGTTTGAAACTCTAATCTTGTTGTATTTGGTTTGCCTATTAACCACTAGGATGATCTTTCCTTAGATACCTTGTCTAGGATTACAATTTTGAGAATTGCTTGCTTGTTTGATGCTTGACGATTGCTTTTACTAAAAATCCTCTTAGTCACTCTTGAAAACCACTTGACCATTATTGCTTAGGACCTTAGATCTTGCTTTTTATAATTTTCTTAAAATCGCTTTGTTTAGTTTCTCTATCTTGCTTATTTTCAGTAATTACTTTCTTTAATTTCATCTTGCTTAGTCCTTGCTTAGTAATTGCTTTAATTTCATCTTGTTTTTTGTCTTTGGTGAATTGCATTTCCTGTCCTGTTTTATTTTTCTTGCATTGTTAAGTTGTTAGCTTGCCCTTGCATGATCAAAACCCCACTTCTGCTTAGCTTATAGCATTGTTTGCATCTCATCATCCACAAGTGTATTGACACCTTATACCTATACTACATCTGATTAGGATTAAGAAACATTGGTTCCAAGCAGTGGCGGAGCCACATGAAGAGTATGGGGGGGGGGGGGCAGTTGCCCCTGATGAATTTTTATTTTTTTAGTGTTATTTTGCTAAAATTAAATTTTATGATTCTAATATGTTTTTGATTTTACATGATCTGCCCCCTACGAAAATTGATTCTAAATCCGCCTCTGGTTTCAAGGGTGTAAAAACCCTTGTTTCATTAACAATGCTCTTACATAATTTTTTCATACATTTCATGCATATCACTCACTCTTGCCCATGCTCCTGCTCAAACTCATATCTATAAATTTGGTGAGAGGTTTCTTGGATTTTCAATTTACCCTTTCTGAACATCCCCTTCACTAAGTTGACAAGCATTTTGATTGTTTTGTCTTGCCACTTACACCATTTTTGAAGCTTGTTGATATGGTCATGAGCATATTTGACTGAGCTCCCTTAACTTGGCACCTCATAAGGTTCAAAGTGGAATCTTCAAGCATTGTATTCCAGCAACTCATCTTCTTGTTCCTCTTCTTGGGATTCTTCTTCAACTTCAGCGTCAGCATTATCTCCTTCTTCCTCCTCTTCACTTCTCTCTTCATTGGTTTCCTCACTCTCTCCCTCTTCGATTTCAGCAACAGGCCCGTTATTCCTGTTAATAATTTTATTTGCTGCGCCTTACGCATATTTTCTTTGAGGACCTCCATACATAAAATAAAAGCTAAGGTGATAACGGTTCTCCTTGTCGTAGACCGTGTTTAAGCTTTATGTTGTTATTGGGGTTGCTATTAATAAGTACCTTGTATTGGACCGTTTTAGTTCACCACATCATCCATACAATCCAATTATCCGCAAAATCCATTTTCTTAGCAGATGCTCAATGAAATTTGACATGATCACAAAAGCTTTACTGATATATGTTTTCACCACCATGATCTCTCTCTTACAAGACTTGTTTGTATGTAATCAATGAAACATCTTATGTGCTATCAAAATATTGTCTGAAATTGATCTTTCTGCTATGAAAGCGGATTGTGTCTTCGAGATAACCCTAGGTAATAGCCGGCATAGTCTTTAGCGCAATACTTTGAGGTTATCATATATCCTATATTGCAAAGACTAATAGGTCTTAACTCTGTCATTCGAGTTGGCCTCTCGGTTTTGGGGATTAGACATATATTTATCATATTTAATCTTTCATCAAAGACCCCCCCCCATATTAAAAAATCATCTACCATTTGTACCGTACTTCCTCCTCTGCTGCCATTTTTGTTAACCATGCATTGTCCTCCTCCGTTATATATGTCGTGACTTCCTCTAAAGCCTCCTCAATTGTTGTTGGGGTTTTGAACGTGAACAATTCGACAAAATATTCCACTGGTATTTTCTCCTCTTTATCTTCACCCCCAACCCAAATTCTTTTTTTACTGTGCATCCCACTGTCCTATTGATAGTTCGACGCTGTTTCATGGTAGTATGGTAGAAGTAAGATCCCCATTTTTATGCCATAAATTCCAACACTTTTGTTGCCAGAATTCTTCCTCATCTATATATGCCTCTTTTATTTTATGTGTAATGTCATTGAGTTCTTCTTGAAAGTGAGAATCGATGCATTGAACTTCCTCTAGAGCCTTTTAAATTTCATATATGTTATCCTTCCGATATGGCTGCTTTTCCAACCTTCATTTGGAAATTTCGTGTCCACAATTAACACAGATAGGGCGAGGCTATCCTGGCATTCGATTGTTGCCATCCATTTAGTATCGAGACCATTAGTCCTTCTTTACCAATCCATCTCTTGTCAAATCAAAATTATTTTTGCCTTTTTTTTATTTTTTCTTCTATCGGTTCAAATATCGTTCTATGGTCCGTTATAATCATTCATAGGTATTTGATATATGAATGCATGTATAAATAATGCTAATCTTCTATAGTAGTGCCCTATCTAATCTACACCAGACTGTCTGTCCACTCCTTCTTCTCCGCTATAAAACTTTGTTCCCTCAATTTTGAAAATTTAGTAAACCGCAATTAGCAATCATAACATTAAAGCCAACAAAGGTGGACGCTTGTTTAAGACTGCCACCTTGGTTTTCATAGTTACATGTGAATTCATCTAAGTCACAAGTTAAGAATCACAATTCAATTATATTAAATCATTTTTGTGTGACTCTTTCCCAAAACTGGTTTATATGCTTTGGAATTGGATCACCAAAGATAAATGATAAGTTAATTATTTGATCTACTTGGCTCGGCCGTGTATAATTTATTATAACTGAAACAAAACTGAAATTGCTGCATAAAATAAAAATATTCTTGGCTTCTGAAAGAAAGAGAAACTCTGGTCTAAATTTCTTCTAAACCTTCTGAATGTAATTTAATTTGTATCGATTCCCGTTTCCATGACAGTTCCAATTTAGGATCCTCATTGATTAATATCTTTTGAATTACCCAAATTAGTCATCAGGTTTCATTCTCCTTTGGTGTCCTCCAATTATATTATATCCCTAATATGTGGCACCATACAGACCCCGGTCTTCTTTCGTGGTATGATAAGTGCCTACACCATTTTTTCTTCGTATTGCCTCCATCAATTCCCAAAATTGCATTAAGCAAGTTTTTACAAATAACCTGTCCTTTTTTCCCCTTTTTATGTGCGTGAGGTGGCTTTGTCCCACCAACAACCTCCCCAATAGCAGGTTCAATGTTGTCCCCCAAGCCTATGCTTCATAAATTACCAATGTTTGTCTCATTCTCCTTGGTATCCACATGTAAACACACATTGGCATTCACCTGTGTCCCCAGAGCTTCCGATTTATCAACCTTCTGATCATCAACATCCATCCCATCGTTTCTTACAATCATTTGTTAGTCCTCTGTTTCCTCTACAGCCTGAACCTAAAATTCATGTGCCATATCCAAAGGATCTATCTTATGCAACCCTTTAATAGTATCAATAGCCCGCTCTTTAGTAGTGCACTCCAATTGTTTATTCCCATATTCATTAAGGTTCTCCACTACCGCCTGAAAATCATTGCCTTTTGTACATTGCTGAGGAAAGCTATGATAAAGACTTTTGCTCTTCCAAACCACCCCTTGTCATTTTAGATGCGAGCCTCTATCTATGATGTTTTACTTTTTCCCTTGTCCAAGTCATAACTGTACCACGTCTATTATCACTATCTAACCTTCTTATCTCATTACGTGGCCAGTGCCGAGATTTTCTGTCAGTGTGTGATGCTCCACACACTACTTCTCTTGATGACTATGAGCATGGTATACATCTTCTTTTGTCCTTTCTCAAAAGGCACCTACATCCTCATGATTTCCTTTACCTTTGTATGTTTGATATTGTTACAATGGATTGCCCTCTGTGTTATTACCATTACAGTCAATTGTTCCTCCCGATAGAACACCTCTATAGCTCACCATTCCCGCACCCCTATCACCATCCCTTATTTCTTTGCTGGAGTCTATATCACTGTTATCCTCTCCAATTTTTCTTACGGTGTGGACATATTGTCTCATCATGACATAGACTAAAGCATCGAATGCACCAATGTTTCCTTTTTATTTTGGAACTCCACCATTGTTTTGAACATCAAAGTCATGTAGCCATAAACCATCACTTGGAGCTTTCCATCATCAAGGTAAACTGTTTTCACTTCCCCAAGAGCTGCACCAATAATTGTGAAAGTGGTTCAGCACAAAAGTGTAATGGAATCCCCATTACACGAATTGTGAAAGTAATTTCCGAGAGATACTTAGCATCAACAACCGGTTTCCAAAACATCGGAGAAAGTATCCAGAAGTCAAGATAGAAAAGGATCTATCTTTATGACTTTAATGATATGTTTTTCACCATCAAAGTTGAACTGAAATAACCCTAGCCCCAAATCGGCACCAGAAACTCTATCTTCCATCTTTCATGATGTGGACATCAGTACTGCTCAAGCCATATTAGACGATGGAGGTTGTACACAAACTAAACTGGAGCCAAGCATACTTGTACCCAAGGAGCAAAGGAAGCTTGTGAATGCTTATGATAGCAGGATTTTGACTAGCTAAACAAATCCAAACACGCTCATGTGATTGCAGCATGTAAGGTATCAATTCATCTGAGTTCATAAGACACGTAGAATACAGAAAATCACTTTAAGTCAAGCCAAATTCGAGGAAGCAGTTGTGATCAAACTAAACAGGTCTAAAAACTGAACTAAACAAAGCAAGAAATTCAAATAGATAAAGTAAGGATCTAAGATAAGGGTTATTGATTAAGAGGAGATTATAAGCTAACTAGTGATGCTTCAAAACCATTCAAACAATGCTATCTTCTAGACATAGGATTAACAACTATAACTAGCTCAATTCCTTGACACTAATCACTTTGTAAAGCACATATTAAAGACAAATTCCTTTACTCAAACACATGATCAGCAAGCATTGAGAACATAACTCCAATCCTATAAAGCCAAGAGGCACCTTAAACATATAATTCCTTAAGAGAATAGAACAAATCATCTAAGAGACTCAAAGCAGTATTTCATCAAACACCTATCATGCATAAGATAAAGCCAAGATACTAAACAAGCCTGGCCAAGACTAATTTAGTGTTAAGCACATATAATAGATGTCCCTTGGTCGATATGCTGGTCGATAGAGAAGGCTTCAATGTTGTACTTCCTTGACCCTCCTTGGTGTGAAGTCGATACAATCGCCCTTTAGTTAAGGCTCATGGGGCTAACAACTGGATACAGCACCTCGGTATTCTCCTGTCCCTGTGTATCGACATGGGATATCGATACGCTGCTCGGTATGGGCTCCCTTCTGTTGCATCGAGGTCTCCCTTAGTCGATGTGATGCCTTTACGCCACGTCTTCACTGTATCGATGTTGAAGTGATCAATACTTCCATCGATATGCACCGTATCGATCAGATGATATCGATATTGTCATCGATATTGGCCTATCTGCCTTTGTAATTCTTCTTGCTTTGTTCCCAGCACACATCCATTGCACCACATGGTCTCCACACTCCTTCTAGTACCTGAATAAAACTCGAAACGCATGCAAAATGCAATGCAGTTCCTAAAACTAAACTAACTCCTAAATGTATCCAAAAGGGACAAGAAGAAGCAAAATATGCATGTTTAAAGACTAAAACTAGTGATGAATGCAAGCTAAAATGGTATAAATAATGGAGATATCAACACCCCCACACTTGCTTTTTGCTTGTCCTCAAGCAAACAAACTAAGACAAGGAGGAAGTGAGGTTTAAAGGTGGGCACTCAAATCTAAAAATGCTAAGGTAAAGAAATGAAGTCAATGCCTAAGTGCCTAAGTGTAGGATGAAAAACACAATTTGTTATACTTTAAAGAACCTAGCCATGCCTATCCAGTTTCAAAATTATCACTAGCTCAACTTAGTCAAAAGCTCAAATCAATCAATCCCTTTAACATTCATTTAAACTGTGTAACCAAGTGAATCATGTTCAAGCAAATCAAGTGGAATCATTTGGCTAAGGGTTAAGGTCATGAAATAAAAATGATATTAGCAAAATGTGGGTTCAAATGCAAGGGTTTCTCTCAAGAAGAAATGAACTTCATAATGCTAAAGGTGAAGTACAACTTATGCAAACAAGGATATATTACTATCTACCCAATGCTTAAGAATGTTCCAAGCCCCAAAACTATTATCGCAAATCAAACCCAATCCTAGGTACCCTTTCTTCAGCACTCTCCACACTATGCCATTTTTCATGGAAGCTTCTTCTTTGATCTCACCATGTTGTGACCTTCTTTTTGCTCCTTTGTTGTGGGCGCCTTCTCTTTGTATTGGAGAGCCTCCTTTTCTTCATTCTTTTGATGTATTAGGCTTTGGTGCCTTCTTTGTTGTTGTTGCTGAGACTCCTTCTTAATAATGGACACCCTTTTTTAGCTTATTTTGTTCCACATATTCTGAGTTTTTTCTGGTTTCCACATTCTCATTTCTTTCCCCCTTTACTTTCTTTCTTCTCTCACTGTCTCCTTTTAGATCATCAAAACACCCAAATCCGCCCGGACCTATAACTACCATCCTAAACCTAGTGTTGAGCTAGTTCTACATAGTAACCTGTCCTTGTCGTGCCTACCTAACACTTTATGCTTGGTTCATTCAAAAATAGGCCTCACACACAAAGATAGTGTTTCGGTTTGAAAGAAAGGTAAAGTTAAGGTGTTGTAACTGTCCCTTAATGATGAGGATCAGCTATTTGGACTAGCAAGAGAGGTAAAAAGGAAGAAAGAAAATCTATATATGTATATGGGTAATCCATAAAACCATTTTTCATTGCAAGAACATGATAATTAACAATTCAAATTAATGGTTCTAATAGATATGGATGATTTTTAAAGAGCAAGCGATTTCAGCATGAAACTAGAAGTTCAAATTTAGCATTCAAGAGCATGGTTCAGCATTAGTTTCTAACTTCATATGATGCATCAAACATTTAACCACTTAGGCATTTAAATCAGTCATAAACACTTAGCATTTTACAAGGAGTTATCATCAGCATGCCCTATGCAAATGCAATGCAACCTATATGAAAAATATTAGACCCAATCCTAAGAAAATGAATGCAACTACATGTTTTTCTTTTTGTTTTGCACAAGATGCAAAATTTATAAATTTTTCGATTTTTTTGAATAAAACGAGAAAAACTAAGAAAAGAACAAACAAAGTCAAAACCCAAATACCTCCCTCACACTTAAATTACGCAATCCTTTGTGTAATAAAAGAGTAGAAGAGAGAAGCAGCATAAATATATTACATGAACTTAAAAAAAATGCAATGGTATATACAATGTAGGAGTTTTTTGGTACCTTAAAAGGTGGTGTGTGAGGTGTAGGAGGCTCCTGAAAGGTCCTCCATGAGGTCAATGTTGTTGGTCCTTATTGGCCGCTCTCTCCTTGTGTGTCTCCTCCTCCTTGGTGCTTCTTGACATGATGCTCTTGGTGGCACCCAAGCTCTCACTTCCTCGTAACCAGCAAAAGAGTGCCTTATACTAGGAGCTCTAGCCACTCCTTGTCTTTCAGCTTCTTGCTCTTCTTGATGAGCAGAAGTATAGGCTCCACTAGACTTCCTATTTAGGTCCTTGATTTGAACCTTCATGCTCTTCATGCCCTTCACCAACATCTTGGTGGTTTTGTCTTGCCATTTGTTCCATCTTTGCAAGAGGTTGATGTGTTCATGGACCTTTTTCAAGGGACCTTCTTGGTGTGAGACATCATGGGGCTGGAAGTGGTACTCCTTACTGTTGTAGCTTGGAGCATATGATTCTTCTTCTTCTTGAATTCCTTCTCCCATTTGCCCTCCTTCAAATACCACAAGAGGATAGTCTCCTTGAGGAAGAGGAGTGTTGGCGCCTTGGTGAATGTAAGAGGATGGAGCGCCAGCTTGGTAAAGAAGATGCTGTGGAATTTGAAAGGCAAAGTTGTTGGGTTGGAGAAGGATGTGAGATGCACATCAAGGAGTATATGCTTTGCAGCAGATCCATCTTCTTGGATGAAGTTGTATATGAACTTGTCACCCACTTTTTCGCCAACGAACCTTGCTTTCTTCAGGTGTGGCAGGTCCAAGTATGTGATCTTGACTGTTGCTGGTCTACTCTCAACTCCTGCAGCTTCCATCAGTTGTGTAATAATGCCAGCACAATACAGCTTTGGCACCTTGTCATCATTGGTGGTTAACCAATGTTTGATGAGCAAAAGTTGCTGCGTGAAGATGGTGACCATTCCAGTTGTCCCATCTGCTCCCTTGAGCTCAACACCTTGCCTTGTGTAGTCAAGAATTTTCATAAGACCCTGATCAATCAGCTCTCATTCTCCTACTTCAACCGCTCCACTTTCCTTCCTAGCAAAGGGTGTGTGCGCCAGCGCTTTGTGCACATATCTGATGGCTGTATTTCTGATCAGAGAAGGCTTGCTTCTTCCTGGCTTGAAAGTGCCTTTGGCTACATGCTCCCAAAGACTGCTCATCTCTTCTTTTCTAACCCCCGAGATTTTGACCTCTAGCGCTTCCATTGGAGAATCCAAAGGCATCTTCAATTGCTGAGAAGGACATCCTATAGTTCTTCTTGGAAACTCTGAAAATGATGAAGCCATCAACATCTTCTTCAGAAGTCTCCTCTCTTGTTTCATAGAATGTCACTACAAAACTTTCAAAGAATTGAAGCACTTGGTCCTTGTTGGCTGAATAAGCAGTTCCCACCATCTTTGTAAGCTCCATTGTCTCAAGCATTGAAGAGCAGTCTTCCTAGATTCCCAAGGCCTTTATAGATGGCACATGGGGGTTTCTAGTTGGTCTCACATCCACCCTTTGCAGCTTGTCATAGAGTTGCCTTTGAGCTGGGGTGGTGCCCTTCTTCTTTTCAGGAACTTGCTCACTAGCGCCAACATCAGCCTTCTTTTTACCTTGAGACTTGGCGCTTGGACTCCCAACTTATTTAGCTTTGCCCTTTGCTTTCTCTTGCCTCTCAGCCTCTTTGTTTGCTCCACTCCTTGTTGTTCTTCCCATGGTACCTAAAACCTATTCTCAAAATAAAAATCAGAACCATGGAAGCAACAAAACACAAAGCTTAATGTTGTTAAAAATCAAAAAAAGAGGAGTTTATTTACTGAAAAGTAAACCTCTATAAGTTGTGAAGCAACTAAATAAGCAATGCATGCAAATGATTCATTAAACAAAATTTATCATTTAATTGAAAATCATGGATCCTAGCATGGTGAAACTAAAAAAATGGACTAAAATGTTAATGCAAAGCTAAATAGATGAATTTGGCGAGCAAGTATTTATTAATCTAAATGCTTCAAAAGTCAAAGACAATTATTCACCATGCAAAAGAAATAAACTAAATGAGATGCAATAATCATAAATCAAGCATGCAACCACAACATATAATAAAGTTCTTAAGTGCTTAAGGCAAATTATAAACATTTAAAGATCTGAGAGACATTACCTTGAGGGGTTTGGATCTCTTAGACACTTAAAACACTAAAGATTTCGAGTTTTTGTGGTTGTAAACAAGAAAAAATGAAAGTGAGAAAGAGAGAAGGGTGGGTTTATTTAAATAGAGAGTTGGGAAATCTTTTTGTGGGGAGCAAGGAGACAAAGTGTGCCTAAGAGAGGTCCCATTCATGCTTGGGAAGGGGAAGGATTCAAATTTATACTCCTTGATCTAGTTTGACCAAGGAGAAAATTTTTTGAAATAAAGAATACTTACTTTGGGTGCAATATCGACCACCCATGTCGATATTATGATCGGTATTGTTCATATCGACTTGGTCTGGTCGATATGCATACCGATATCAAATGTCTGGGTCGTGATATCGACATGTATGCACGTCGATATTGCTTGACACTTTCTGTATCGACGTCCCTCAAATCGATTTGTAATCTGATGATCGTTCTTGGCTGTCCAATATCGAGCTAGTAGCTCGATATGTAGCTCGAAATGATCTGTTAAAATTCAATATCGGATTAGCATCTCGATATGCATATCGATACACCTTGACTCATTCTTAGTAGCATACTTGCATTCGTCCTTTAAGTTGTATCGACATGAGACGTCGATATTCACCCTGATATGCCTTAAAAGGGCGATTAATCGCCTTTCATCCTCTCAGTTAAGGCATATCGGTGTGTTACGTCGATACTATGATTGATATGCGCTCCTAGGTGTCGTATCGACCTGGTACATCGATACATGTGATCGATATCAGTACCAGTTGAGGCATATCAATCTGTGTATTACCCGATACATTGCTTGTTAAAGCGTATCAGTTTGCCTTATACCAGTACACTAATCGATACTTAATCCTCTCCTGTGTATCGATCCGGATCACCCTGATATGCACGTCGATACTAGTCTAATGTATCTGTATAGAGCAAGATATGGTCGACACACTTGCTCAATGTGAGCTGTATCGATGTGCATGGCCGATATGCTGGTCGATACTGACCCTTCTTCGACTCCTTCCTTCTCCTAAGCTTGGTTCCTTCATCCTCAGCTTGAAACTGGTTACTAGGGACACCCAAAACACCCACATAAACATAAAAAAACATAAAAATGCAAAGCTGTATACAAAGATACAATGGGATTGCCTCCCAAGTGCGCTTGTTTAGAGTCACTTAGCTTGACTTCCCTCAACTTTTGGTTTCCTCGGAAGGTTTCTTTGATGTTTGGGACCAGCTATGCCCTTGTTGTTCTCTAGTGTTCTCACTCTTGAAGCCAACCCATCAAACTTGTTTGACAACTCCATATGAAGAGTGTCCATTCTATTGTAAACCTCAACAAACGTCTTTGTTATCTCCACATTAGTAGCTTGTTGGCCTTGAATGAGTTGTTGCAGCAGTCCTTTCTCTTCAGCATCATTAGTGTTGGATGAGCTTGCTTGACCTTGAGAGAATCCAAGAGGGGCAAACTGTTTTTGCTGGAAGTTGCTTTAGAAGTTGTTCCTTGGTGCATATCCTTGGTTGAATGATGCAAAAGGCCTTGGCTGATTCCCTTGAGGTTGTTGTTGTGGGTAAATTTGGTCTTGGGGGTTGGCAACATTGTTGTTCCCGTCGGACAGGTTTGGGTTAGGTCTGTAGTTCCCATAACCATTGTAAACACCTTGATTTTACAAGTAGTTCATCTCTTCTACTTGTAACACCTCTTCACTAGGCAGCTCCACCATTTCACCGACATATTTGATCTCTTTGTATTTCACTTGGAGTTGTTTGTCAAGCCTAGTGTTCAGCTCTTTCAACTCTCTTCTTGTAGATTCCAGCTCCTTCTTAGTGTTGCCATCCTCTCGTCTTGGAGTTCTATCACAGTCTTCACTATAATTGCCATCACTTTGAGCTAAGTTCTCCAGAAGCTCTATACCTTCATCTAAATCCTTAGATTGGAAGTTTCCATTGGAGGCAATATCAAGTAGCATCCTGATCTTAGGGAGAGCGTCTCTGTATAGGGTGGAGAGGAGTGCAGCTTGTGAGAATTCCTGGTGAGGGCACTGAAGTGTGTAACCTTTGAATCTCTCATATGCTTCACCAAAACTCTCACTATTCTTTTGTGCAAAACCAGAGATTTCATTCCTGATTCTAGCTGTCCTTAAAGTAGAGAAGAACTTGGCCAGGAATGCTCTCTTGCACTCATCCCAACTTGTGATGCTGCTCTGAGGTAAATCCGTCTCCCATTGATGAGCTTTGTCACCAAGAGATAATGGGAACAACCTCAACTTGAAACCATATTCACTTATCCATTGATCTTGGTGAGAGAGCAGAGCCTATCAAAGTTGTCCTACTGGCCAAACGGTCTTCTAAAGGTAAGCCATGGAACTTGATTCCTTGGACCATGGAGATCAGACCAGACTTGATCTCAAAGTTGTTGTTCTGAACAGCTGGCGGGATGATTCATGTTCAGTTGTTGTAAGCATTGGGCGCATCCCCTGCTCCAATGGGTCTGATTGGGCGTGCACCATGTGCTGGTCCTCTCTGACCTTGCTCACCTTGGACTCCTTGCTGTCCCTGAACACCAGAAACTCCTTGAACACCTTGTGCTCCTGGTGGGCACTGAAAGCGCTGATCATCTATGCCATGCTCGATGCTGAGCAGATGAAACTTTTGCAGTCTCTCTCTTTCCCTTGTTGCTCTTAATGCTCTTTCAACTTGCAGAATGTTGTGTTGATAATCCAGTATGTTTTTATTGCCTCTAGACCTCAAGTTCATACACTTATAAGCAGAAGAGTAACTTACAAATCAGTAGCAAACAGAAATTTAACAGCTTGATCTTAAACAATCTACAAATCCAAATGCTTAAACTAAACTCATATGGCAACATTGCCAATTTGATAGCAGGATTTTGACTAGCTAAGCAAATTTTAACACACTCATGCCATTGCAGCATGTAAGGTATCAATCCATCTGAGTTCATAAGACACCAAGAATACAGCAAATCACTTAAGTCAAGCCAAATTCAAGGAAGCAGTTGTGATCAAACTAAACAGGTCGAAAGACTGAACTAAACAAAGCAGGAAATTCAAATAGATAAAGTAAGGATCTAAGATGGGGGTTATTGATTAATAGGAGATTAGAACCTAGCTAGTGATGCTTCAAAACCAATTAAACAATGCTATCTTCTAGGCATAGGATTAAAAACTATAACTAGCTCAATTTCTTGACACTAATTGATATTACTGCATATTTCATGTATTTTGCATGCATATAAGATAGTTTCTCATTCATTTACCTTGCATATTAGGCTAGTTTGCACCATTTTAGGTCCTAGAGCACTTTTGCATTAGCATTCGCATATTTCTTGCATTATGCATCACATTCAGGTTGTTTTCGGATACTTTGGAGCTTTGGAGGATTCGTGGACGTGCTAAGGCTCGTGAAGAAGCTTATGGATGCTTGGAGAACTCAACCACTCAGCTAAGGACCCGAGATCGAGTAGCGGACAGGTCGATCTAGATGAGATCGACCAGAAGATCGAATGCACCAAGTCGATTCAAGAGGAGGGATCGAGATCAAGGTCGAGAGAGGAAATCGATCTGGAGTACAGACGTAAATGACGCCATGCGGATTGAGATCAAGATCGAGAGAGGAGATCGATCCGGAGTACGGACGTAAATGATGCCATGTAGAACGAGAACCAGATCGAGCCTCCAACCCGATCGACACAAGATCGACCTAAGCCATCCGATTCAAGACAAAGATCGAGAGTCAGATCGAGCTTCCAACCCGATCTTCGACAAAACCTTATCCGTCCAGCCTGGTTTTAGCGGCTAGCGAAGGGGGGACCAGCTAACGGTTTAGCAATTTTTGGCAAAAGCAGCCATTCGCTTTCACAACTTTCATTCTGTTTTTTCTGTTTTTCTCTCTACCTTTGGTGATCGCCATTGTTGAATACTTGGAGCTTTCTCAGTTTTTGATCTTTGAATCGTTTTAATATTAAGCAAGTTTTCCTTAATCGCATCTTTAATCATTCTTAGCTTTCTGTTTATCGCTTTTGCTTCGTTCTTAAACATGAGTAGTGAGTAGTCGTTTCAGGTTTTGGGGTTGAGGAGATTCAAAAGGGTTTAAGAGGTTTAAAGCTTTGTGTTTTCTTGTTCTTCATTACCTTCTCTTCTAGGATCTTGAGTACTTAAGGCTTAGAGAGTCTCACGCCAAGAAATCAATGATCCAAAGGTTGTCTTACCTTGATAGGATTCAGATGTCCTGGAAAATCAGATCCTAGAGGCTAATCCTTCCTTTCCCACATGCCATGGTTGTTTAGGGGATTAGTTAGGTCAACATTTGAAATATGTGTTTCTTGCTCTTCGATCTCTTTTTCCACCAAACGCCATGGGTTTGGAGAAGAGATTGAAGAAGTGAACCATACCAGATGCCATGGATGGTTCTTGTTTTGTTTTCAAGGCCTAGAGAACCTCACAAAGTGAGTAGATCTAAATGTTTTCAAACCAAGTTTTGATCCTTGAGACCCATGAATATGATCCTCAACCCTAGACCCTCTTTATTAGTGTTTTAAATCTCTGTTTATCATTCTGTTATCATAAAGTTCGCATCTTGTTCATTAGTTCATCACATGATTCATCATCTTAAGTTGTTAGACGAGATCGATTCATATTGCTCGATCTAGTGGTCGATCCAGTAGTTGATCCACTAGTCGATTTTTGGGTTTTAGTAGCTTTGCATTTTAGACTTTCTGCTTGTTCCTAGTGCTAGTCAACCCTCTTCCAGGGATTTTAAAATTGTTTAGCTTTACATTTGATACTTGCATTTAGTATTTAGAGATTTTACCAATCATTTTCATAATCTGCTTAGCTTTTCTCATCCTTTGCATTCTTAGTGAACTTCCTACTCCTAGGTGTGGATTGATACCTCACTTGCATGCTATACTACATCTCAGTATTGCATTTGAGTTTGATAACCTCTTGTGCTTGAATTGCGTAGTAAGAAACCTGTTATCAAATGGCGCTGTTGCCTTCTTAGGTTTCTAGGAAGCATTATGATTTGGGGTTTAGTAAAGACTAAGCCTTTTCTTTCATTTTGGTTACTAATCTCTTTCTCTTCAAACTTGTGTCTTTCAGGTACATGAATTTGCGTTCTAGGGGTGACAACAACTTACTTACACCCTTAGACAATATTCACCAACTTGGCCACTCAAGAACAAGAAGAGCAAGAGAACAAGCTAGAGCTTTTGAGGAGATCGTTCAAGCCGGTTCAGTAGACTTTGCAACAATGGCTGAGCAAGAACATCGTGAGGGACCTCCACCAGCTCATGGTGCTGTAGGAAGGGGCAATGGAAACCCCATCCACGCGGCTAGACCTCCACGGATCATTGGTGCTGGAGATGCTCCTAATACGCATCACAACCGCTTTGGGATCACTCCTCCACCGGTCCAAAACAATAACTTCGAGATCAAGCCAGGGTTTGTTCAGATGGTGCAAAATAACAAGTTTCATGGGTTAGCTTTGGAGGACCCATTGGCACATCTAGACAACTTTGAGCAGCTTTGTGGAATGTTTAAGATAAATGGCATCTCGGAGGACAGCTTCAAGCTGCGTTTGTTTCCCTTTTCTCTCGGAGACAAAGCGCGACATTGGGAGAAGACTCTTCCCCAAGGCACTATCACTTCTTGGGCTGACTGTAAGAAAGCTTTCCTCTCAAATTTTTTCTCAAGCTCTCGGATAGCAAGGTTGAGAAATGATATCAGTGGCTTTACTCAAAGACAAAATGAGTCATTCAATGAGGCTATGGAGCGTTTCAAGGACTATACTATAGCTTGTCCTCACCATGGCTTCAGTGAAGAGACCCTCTTGAGTACCATCTACCGCGGAGCTCTCCCAAAGATCAGATTACTACTTGACACTGCAAGCAAAGAAAACCTCCTTGACAAAGAAGTAGACGAGGGTATGAAGCTCATTGAGAATCTGGCGTTGAGTGATGGGAACTATTCAGAGGATTACGACCGTGCTCCAAGAGGAGCTGATCTTGAAGCTAACAAGAAGGAAATTAAGTCTCTCCATAAGAAGATATATTAGCTAATGCTTGCAAACCAAAAGCATGTACATTTCGTTGGGGAAGCTGCGGTCTTGGATGAGCTAGAGCAATGCCAAGAAGAAGAAGCTAATTGGGTTGCTGGTCAAAACTACAAGCCACAAGGCCATTCTTAGAGCTACCAAGGCAACAACAATTTGTCTTACCGAAGTACAAACATGGAGAACCCTAAAAATCAAGTGTACCCTCCTCAACAAGCAAATCCCTTTGTATCTTATAACAAGGGTTTTCAAGCGAATAGTGGCTTTCAAGGCCAAAGGCCAGGGAACTTCCAAGGTCAGCAGCAGCAGCAAGCCAACAAAGGTTACACTCATATGTTTCCTCCCGGCTTTGTTCCTCAACAACAACAAATGCAGCCGCAACAACAAGATCCAGTTCAAGCTATGCTTCAGCAGTTGCTACAAGGTCAAGCTTCCACTAATCAGAAGTTTGCCGACATGAACAACCACCTTGACTCCTCTCTCACTGACGTCTTAACTCAGATTACAATCCTGAACAATAAGATCAAGCAGTTAGAGAAAGGAAAAGCTACTACAAGCGGTCAAAGCAGCTTACCGGGAAAGTGTGAGCAGAATCTGAAAGAGTATGTGAATGCTATCACACTAAGAAGTGGCAAAGAACTTCCTCCGGGTGTTACACACAAAGACAATGAGGACATTGTGGTTCAAGAGGGGGAGGATAAGCTTTCAGCTGATGAGGAAATCAACTTTGATAATGTATGGATTGAGAGACCAAGGAAGGGTAAAGAGGTTGCTGTAGAGAAGAAAGTGGAGCAAGCTACTAAGGAGATGGATGTTTATGTACAACCACCGTATGTGCCTAAGCTTCCTTTTCCTGGACGCTTCAAGAAACAGCTTATAGAGAAGCATAGACTCTTGTTTGAGAAGCATCTAAGGGATGTAGAGATCAAGCTTCCTCTCGTGGATTGCCTAGCTATGATGCCGAAGTGTGCTAAGTTCTTCAAAGACACTCTTACAAAGAAGAACAAGGAGAGTAAAGAAGTCTTGTTGCTTAGTGAAGAGAGTAGCGCCATCGTTCACAAGGAAATTGTTCCTAAGAAGCTAGGGGATCCAGGATCCTTCACCATTCCTTGTGCTTTGGGTCCGTTGAAGTTCAAGACCTGCTTATGCGATGGGTACAAGTATAAACCTCATGCCCCATTCTATAGCAAAGAAGCTTGGTTTTACACTATTCAAAGAGTGTATGATCTCCCTT
Source organism: Thlaspi arvense (assembly GCA_911865555.2). Taxonomy (NCBI): domain Eukaryota; kingdom Viridiplantae; phylum Streptophyta; class Magnoliopsida; order Brassicales; family Brassicaceae; genus Thlaspi; species Thlaspi arvense. The sequence continues at coordinate 30,856,799 of OU466859.2, read as the reverse complement.
GTGTTGGCAGATAGAGGCGTGAGACTTCCAGTGGGTTTGCTTGAGGATCTTCCAGTGAGAATTAGCGATGTCAATGTGCCAACTGACTTTGTTGTGCTTGAGATGGATGAAGAGCCTAAAGATCGCTTATACTAGAAAGACCATTCCTTGCAAATGCCGGAGCAATCATTGATGTCAAGAATGGAAAGATAGCTCTACACTTGGGCAAGGACATAAAGCTGGATTTTGATATCAATGAGGTCCTGAAGAAGCCAACCATCGAAGGGCAAGCATTCTACATAGAGACGTTGGATGCTTTGGCGGATGAACTGCTAGAAGAGCTTGCACAAGCGGATCAGTACGGTTTCTTGGATCAGAGGACTCAAGAGTACGTTAATCTCCTTGACTCTAGAAAAGTTGTGTTAGAAGATGAAGGCGGATGTCTAGAGATCGATCAGGAAATCGAGGAGATCACTCGATCCAGGACAGCAATCGACAAGAAGATCGAGGATACTGGTCGATCCAGAGAAGAGAACGACTCAGACACTCGATCTACTACTCGATCCCAATGAAATCGAGTAAGTGATCCACCTGAGTGCAGTCGATCCAGCAACACGATCGATGGGAAGATCAAGGGAAACCAATCGATCAGTTCAGAGAACGAGACGGAGACTCGATCTCCTGCTCGATCCCAACCAAATTGAGTAGGAGAATCAAGTGAAATTGCTCGATCCGGACCAGAACGAGTGCAAGATCGACTGGAAGACTCGATCTCGGATGGGACAACGGTTCAAGAAAGCAGTCTTTTGGGTCATGTCTCGGGTTCTAAGGAGGCTACTAAGGATAAGAACGTCAACAAGAGCCACGAGGAGGACTGGAGCGAGCTGCTAGCCCCAAAGGTGGACCTAAAAGAGCTCCCAAAAGGGCTAAGGTATGCTTTATTAGGGCTTAATGATACCTACCCCGTGATTGTGAATGAAAACTTAAGTGATGATGAGTTGCACTCGCTCCTAAATGAGCTGAGAATGTATAGGAAGGCCATTGGGTACTCTCTAAGTGACATCAAGGGCCTTTCACCAATACTTTGCACTCATAGGATTCACTTAGATAATGAAAACTCTTCCTCTATTGAACATCAAAGGCGCTTAAACCCGAATTTGAAAGAGGTAGTTAAGAAAGAGATTCTTAAGTTGTTAGAGGCTGACGTGATCTATCCAATAAGTGACAGCACGTGGGTTTCTCCTGTACACGTGGTGCCTAAGAAGGGAGGGATCACGGTAATTAAGAATGATAAAGATGAACTGATACCAACTAGGAGTATCACAGGTCACCGTATGTCTATAGACTATAGGAAGCTTAATCTTGCTACTAGAAAGAATCATTTTCCTTTACCTTTTATTGATCAAATGCTTGAAAGGCTTGTTAATCATCCTTACTATTGCTTTCTTGATGGATATAGTGGTTTCCTTCAAATACCAATCCATCCAAATGATCAAGAGAATACGACCTTTACCTGCCCTTATGGTACCTTCGCATATCGAAGGATGCCATTCAAGTTGTACAACGCACCAGCTATGTTTCAGCGGTGTATGATGTCGATCTTCTCTGATCTAATAGAAGAGATGGTAGAAGTGTTTATGGATGACTTCTCTGTATATGGTGCGTCTTTTTCTGCTTGTTTGTTGAATCTTTGCAAGGTACTAAAGCGTTGTGAAGAGACGAATCTTGTGCTTAACTGGGAGAAGTATCACTTCATGGTGGAGGAAGGGATCCTTCTTGGCCACAAGATATCAGAGAAGGGCATAGAGGTTGATAAATCTAAGGTTGAGGTCATGATGACTCTTTAGCCGCCAGTTAATGTGAAAGGAGTAAGGAGTTTCTTTGGCCACGCAGGCTTCTACAGGAGATTCATAAAGGATTTCTCCAAGATAGCAAGGCTCCTCACACGGTTGTTATGAAAGGAAGCTGACTTTGTGTTTGATGAGGATTGTCTTCGTGCTTTCGTGACCATCAAGGAAGCTCTTGTATCCGCGCCAATAGTATAAGCACCGGACTGGACTCTATCATTCGAGATCAAGTGTGACGCGAGTGACTACGCCATTGGTGCAGTTCTTGGCCAGAGGAAAGACAAGTGGTTGCATGTAATCTATTATGCCAGTCGTACCTTGGATGACACGCAAGTGAAGTATGCTACAACCGAGAAGGAGTTGCGGGCCATTGTGTTTGCTTTTGAGAAGTTCAGGTCATACCTCGGAGGCTTTAAGGTTGTTGTCTACACGTATCATGCAGCTTTGAGGTACATCTATTCCAAGAAAGACACTAAACCGAGGCTTTTAAGGTGGATTCTCCTTCTACTAGAGTTTGATATGGAGATCAAAGACAAGAAAGGGATAGAGAATGGTGTTGCAGATCACCTCTCAAGGACGAGAATCGATGAAGCTTTGCCACTTGATGATTCACTTCCTGAAGAGCAGCTCATGATGATCTCCACGGCGGTATGTGAGAGGCTTGAAGACAAGTTTGAGGAAGTTTTGAGTTTCAAGGAAGAAGACTTACCGTGGTATGCTGATGTAGTGAACTTCTTGGCTTGTGGAGAGGAGCCTACTCACCTTGATCATTACCACAAGATGAAGTTTATGAGAGATACTTGTACAAGAGGGGTGTGGACAATTTGTATAGGAGGTGTGTAACAAGGGAAGACGCTAAAGACATACTCCTACATTGTCACGGTTTATCATACGGCGGTCATTTCGCTTCTTTCAAGATGGCTACAAAGGTGTTACAAGCGGGTTTTTTGTGGCCATCTATCTTCAAGGACGCTCACGAGTTTGTTAAGAGTTGTGAAGCGTGTCAAAGGGCAGGAAACATCACCAAGAGAATCGAGATGCCTCAGGTTCCTATCTTTGAAGTTGATGTCTTTGACGCATGGGGAATAGATTTTATGGGTCCATTCCCATCTTCTTACGGCAACAAGTTCATCTTGGTGGCGGTTGATTATGTGTCTATGTGGGTTGAGGCTATAGCTTCCCCAACAAACGATGCAAGAGTGGTGATTAAGCTCTTCAAGACCATCATATTCCCACGGTTTGGGCTCCCCAAGGTAGTAATCAGTGACGGTGGAAGCCATTTCATCAATAAGGTGTTTGAAGGCCTCTTAAGGAAGTATGGTGTGAAGCACAAGGTAGCTACACCGTATCATCCTCAAACGAGTTGGCAAGTAGAGGTCTCTAACCGGCAGATCAAGGCTATACTCGAGAGGACAGTTGGTACTACTCGGAAGAATTGGGCAGCTACGCTAGACGATGCTATGTGGGCTTACCGGACCGCTTTCAAAACCCCCATTGGTACTACTCCTTTCACTCTTCTATACGGCAAAGCGTGTCACCTTCCTGTTGAGTTGGAGAATAGGGCACTATGGGCAGTGAAGCAGCTGAACTACAACCTCAAGACAGTTCAAGAGAAGCGGTTGATCCAGCTACATGAGCTAGATGAGCTACGGTTGGATGCATACGACAATGCTAAGATCTACAAGGAGCGGACCAAGGCTGTTCACGACAAGAAGCTTGTTCACAAGGAGTTAAGAGAAGGCAGTCTGGTGCTACTCTATGACTCGAGGTTGAAGCTGTTCCCGGGCAAGCTGAAATCAAGGTGGTGTGGACCGTTTGAGATCAAAGAGGTTCTTCCCTATGGAGAAGTTACATTGGTTGGCAAGAGTGGCAATGCTTTCAAGTGATTGCAGCAAGGAGAGAACATCTGTGCTTCTTCAAGACCCCCCTCAGGCCTAAACCAAGTAAAGTCTAGCTAAAGACGTTAAAGAAAGCGCACTTGGGAGGCATTCCCATGTCTATCTTGTACATATTTTTGCTTTATTTCTACTTCAGTTTTATGCTTTTAATGTTTAAGTGTGTAGGTGAATGGATAAGGGATTGTCAGGTGTGATCCTGGAATCCAAAGAGGCGAGAAGGGTTGAGAATAAGCTAGAGATCGAGTGATGGATCGACTAATCCTGACTCGATCTTTACTAGATAGAGTCAGTGAATCGAGAGGAGTCAGTCGATCTAGATAAGATCAAGTAGACAAATCGAGTGGAACAGTCGATCACGAGAGGATAAACACTCTATACGTTTAGCTTGAAAAGCAAAGGAGGGGTAGATCGACCGAGTCACTCGATTCTCAAAGATAGATAGAATAGTCTACTCGATCTGCCACTCGATCTAAGCAAAATCGACCCTCAGATCGATCATGTAGCTCGATCCAAGGACCAATGCCTGGTTGACCAAAAGTCAAGGAACGAGAGGGACAGTCTATTTAAGACTCGATGCAAATTGAATCGAGTCCCTGGTCGATCAAACCTCTTTATCCTAGCCATTATGGGCATGAGATCGAGTCCTAGATCGACGAAATGGACTCGATCTCGTGCCGAGGTAACAATTTCTTTTCCCTCTTTTCTTCTTTCCCTCCTATTTTTAAATTCAAATCTTGGTCAAGGCAGAAATCTTTGACCATGAAAGATGTGCCTTGACCAAGCATTTTGTTAGAAACCACTAAATCTTGCCCATGGTTTTAGAATTTTGTTGGCCTTTATATTTTCAAACACACACTCTCTCATTATTTGTGTTTCGAGAGTTTTAAAGCAAAGAGAGAGTGTGATTTTTCTTCCTAAAGGTCAACAGCATCTTCTTTCAAAACTTTGCAAAGGTATTTTCGGGTTTTTTTAAAAAATCTTCAGGAAATTTTCCTTTTTTTTGCATTGTTTGAATAATAGATGTTAGGGGTTTAGCGAATTTTTTTACAACTAGCTAGATATTAGGAAAAATTCTAGATTTTATTCTATCTTTAGATTCCTTTCTCTATTATCTTGATAGAATTTTTATAAATTCCCCAAAAATCTAGGGTATTAGTTAAAACTTTTTCTTTCTTGCTTACTCTTTCTCTCAATATTCGCCGCCTTTGCTCATTCTCATTTTTGAGAATCTTGTTTCAGGTACTATAGCCCCTAAAAGAACGAGAGAAGAGACAGTATATGAAGGAGAAGGTCAAGAAGTGGCGGTTCAAGAGAGGGTCAGATGGTCTAAAGAGGAGAAGCAAGCCAAGAAGAGGCTAGAGAGGCTTCGGTTCGAACCAACAAAGTTCGCGGATAGGGGTTTGCTGTCTAGGATGGGGATATTGGAAGATTTTGATCAACTCCTCAAGAACATAGGGCTCAGGTGTTTGTCACGGATGGATTGCCCAACCTTTCCCGAAGTGACAATCGATTTCTTTGCCACTTTGGAGATTGCATACGAAAACCCAAGCATCCCTACTCCTTCTCAAGGCCGCACCTCTTTCAAGATCAAGCGTCTGGCCTTTAGTCTTTCAATCACGGAGCTTTGTCAAGCCTATAGCCTCAATGCTTCTGCCACCAAGGTTGAGTTTCCCTCTTTCACGCAAGCAAACGATCTGTGGGACATCATCAGCAACGATGACTACAAGGCGAATACCGCGAAGATCAAGAGAGTGAGGAGTCCGGTGCTGAGGTACACGCTCAAGCTGATTGCCAACACTTTCAGTGAACGGTCAGTAGCCCCAACGGTCACCAAAACCGAGCTTTGCTTCCTATTCCAAGGCGTGAAGCACCTCGGGTGTGATCCTAAGGAGAATGATGAGCCAATGGAGGATGAGCTCGGCGATGATGTGAACTACGGGTGTATCATGGCAGCCTCATTGGTGAAGTACAAGGCATATGTCTTGCGGTGCAAGGCAAGCTCGTCGCTTATTGGAGGCTTCCTCACACCGTTGTTTGTGCAAGCCGGCGTACCACTTCAAGACTTCACTCCTGTTCCGGAGAGAGCCTTCATGGATGAGATATACCTGAGGAACACGGACAGCATGGGACGCACGCCAGCCGAGGGTTTCTTCGCCTACTTGTACATTGATGCTGAAAACGAGAATCGAGTGTGCATCTTGCCTAACAAGGTGGAAACAGAGCTTCAAGTAGTTGGCAATGTGGAGTTCTTGCCGAGTGTAGAGGAGTGTTTTGCGCCTTTAGGAGGAACAGCTGCTCCAGCACTAGCTGCTCGGCCACGACCAGAGTCTCCTGCTTCGGATGATGAGTTGCCCGAGAGCTTTGGTCTCCCCATGGTTGACTTTAAGCCGCAGACTAAGACCGAGAAGTTCCTTGCTTCTGTTGTAGAAGATGCAAAGGAAAATCAACAAATGGCAAAGCAAAGTTATCAAGAAGCTTGCCAAGAAGGTTAAGGCGCATCAAGGGAGCTCACCTAAGAAGGCTATAAGCGAAGAGGTCGAGCAACCTGAGAAGAGAAGAAGATCCACGGGAGGCATTGAGATACGTGAGCCACAAGCAACAGCTCAACCTGCGCGCCACTCGGTTCATGAAGGAGCTGCAATGGACAAGGGCAAAGGAGTAGCCCACGAGACCCCTACAAAGAGCAAGAGGTCTGGAACATCCTCAAGTTCCAGCATTTCTTAGCTCCGAGGTACCAACAACCGTCCTCAAGTTCCTGCATTCTTTCTTTGTTTTTGCTTTATGTTTGAACTCCTTTGAATTTGTTTGCCACCGAGACGGTGTCATTCAAGTTTGGGGGAGTGTGTATGTTATTTGACATTGTTTTCTTTCTTCTTATTTTCTGTTTGCATCCCTTGAGTCTTCATTGCATCTAAGGAATAGTTAAGAAAAAAAAATTGGTAAAATTTTTAAAAATTTTCAAAAAAATTCATGTAGTTGCATTCACTTTGTTAATTATTTTAGGATTGAGTCTAGAATTTTTAAGCATCTAGGTTGTTTACATTTGCATAAGGGGTTAAAGTTTTCTTTAAAAGGTGTTTTAAGCTCATGAATTATTTCAAGGCCCTAGTTAGTAGTTCTTTGATGCATTGTACACTCTTTGAAAGTAAGCTCTAACCATACTTGGATCATGTGTTTTGATTTTCGTGACTTGACTTGAACATTCATGAACTGAATCTTGTCCTAATAAGTGAGAACCTTAATCTGATCTTTAATTATCATACTTATGCATTTGAAAATGAACACAAGCTCTCTTCCTCCTTTCACCACTCTTTTGTGAGCCTAAGTAGAACTCCCACCATTACCCTTACCTTTTTTTCAAGCCAAATTTTCTTGTGTGATATCATTGTGAGGCCTTTTTTCGGTTTGAACTTGGCATAAAGTGTTTGGTTTAGGCGACATGATTAGACTTTCATATTGATTCTAGCTTTGCATTTTGAAGCTAGTCTTAGGCGTAGGATTAGGTTTGGGGTTCATGGGGATTGTTTATTTCACTTACTTGTTCTCGGTTTCAAAAAGAGTTTGGTGTTTGAAGTGTTTGAAAAAGGTTTTAAGTAGATGGCTCAATGTTTTTAAAATAAAAAGATCTAGTTAATTCAGAAGATAGGTCTCAAAGAAAAAGAAAAAAAAAAAGAAAAGAAAAGAAAAGAGCCTAGGTGCCAAATAAAAAGAAAAGAAAAAAATAAGTAGAGAGCTATCAATGAGAATAGAAAAGAGCTAATGAGTTTTAATGCCTTTCCACTAGCCAAAAAGTTTGAGATGATGTTTTTATTTGGGATTTTGCTAAGCGAATTGCTTTGTTGAAAAGGGTAGCATCTAGGAGGGTGAGTGAGCTGAAAAGAAAAGAAATGAGATGGGTTTTAGGATCATTGTTAGTGTATATGGGTAGATGAGAGTCTAGTCATGTATGCATCAATTGCCTTTACCTTTAGCATTATGCATAAGTTCATACCTTTCCTGAGAGAACCCCTTGCATTATAAAACCCATTTAAATGAGATCATTCTAGTCTCATAGCCTTTGTCCTTAACCAAATGTGTTCGGCTTTAAAATGCATAAGTGTGATTCACGGTTCTAATCTTAATGAATGTTAAAGGATATAATTCTTTGATTGTTTAGAATATGAGAGTCATGATTTGAAATTCATTATGTGATGAGTATGGCTAAGTTTTTTGGAGTATGAGTGTGTGCATTGCATCTTAGAGTTAAGAACTATGACCATTGAAGTGATTAATTTGAAAAGCACCTTTGCAAGAAGCTTAAACCCCCGTTTTTAAAACCTCTCTTCCTTCTTGAATTTTGTTTGCTTGAGGGCAAGCAAAAGGCAAGTTTTGGGGAGTTGATATTACTGCATTTTTCGTGTATTTTGCATGCATATAAGATAGTTTCTCATGCATTTACCTTGCATATTAGGCTAGTTTGCACCATTTTAGGTCCTAGAGCACTTTTGCATTAGCATTCGCATATTTCTTGCATTATGCATCACATTCAGGTTGTTTTCGGATACTTTGGAGCTTTGGAGGATTTGTGCACTTGCTAAGGCTCGTGAAGAAGCTTATGGATGCTTGGAGAACTCAACCACTCAACTAAGGACCCAAGATCGAGTAGCGGATCGAGCAAGGCAGGTCGATCTAGATGAGATTGACCAGAAGATCGAATGCACCAAGTCGATTCAAGAGGAGGGATCGAGATCAAGATCAAGAGAGGAGATTGATCTGGAGTACGGACGTAAATGACGCCATGCGGATCAAGATCAAGATCGAGAGAGGAGATCGATCTGGAGTACAGACGTAAATGACGCCATGCAGATCGAGAACCAGATCGAGCCTCCAACCCGATCGACACAAGATCGACTCAAAGATCGACCGAAGCCATCCGATTCAAGACAAAGATCGAGAGTCAGATCGAGTTTCCAACCCGATCTCAGACAAAACCTTATCCGTCCAGCCTGGTTTTGGCGGCTAGCGAAGGGGGGACCAGCTAACGGTTTAGCCATTTTTGGCAAAAGCAGCTATTCGCTTTCACAACTTTCATTCTGTCTTTTTCTTTTTTTCTCTCTACCTTAGGCGATCGCCATTGTTGAATATTAAGCAAGTTTCCCTTAATCGCATCTTTAATCTTGCTTAGCTTTCTCTTCATCGCTTTTGCTTCGTTCTTAAACATGAGTAGTGAGTAGTCGTTTCGGGTATTGGGGTTGAGGAGATTCAAAAGGGTTTAAGAGGTTTAAAGCTTTGTGTTTTCTTGTTCTTCATTACCTTCTCTTCTAGGATCTTGGGTACTTAAGGCTTAGAGAGTCTCACGCCAAGACCTCTATGATCCAAAGGTTGTCTTACCTTGACAGGATTCATATATCTGAGAAAATCAGATCCTAGAGGCTAATCCTTCCTTTCCCACATACCATGGTTGTTTAGGGGATTAGTTAGGTCAACATTTGAAATCTGTGTTTCTTGCTCTTCAATCTCTTTTTCCACCAAACGCCATGGGTTTGGAGAAGAGATTGAAGAAGTGAACTATACCACATGCCATGGATGGTTCTTGTTTTGTTTTCAAGGCCTAGAGAACCTCACAAAGTGATTAGATCTAAATGTTTTCAAACCAAGCTTTGATCCTTGAGACCCATGAATATGATCCTCAACCCTAGACCCTCTTTCTTAGTGTTTTAAATCTCTGTTTATCATTCTGTTATCATAAAGTTCGCATATTGTTCATTAGTTCATCGCATCATTCATCATCTTAAGTTGTTAGACGAGATCGATTCATATTGCTCGATCTAGTGGTCGATCCAGTAGTCGATCCACTAGTCGATTTTTAGTTTTTAGTAGCTTTGCATTTTAAACTTTCTGCTTGTTCCTAGTGGTAGTCAACCCTCTTCCAGGGATTTTAAAATTGTTTTTCTTTGCATTTGATACTTGCATTTAGGTTTTAGAGATTTTACCAATCATTTTCATAGTCTGCTTAGCTTTGCTCATCCTTTGCATTCTTAGTGAACTTCCTACTCCTAGGTGTGGATTGATACCTCACTTGCATGCTATACTACATCTCAGTGTTGCATTTGAGTTTGATAACCTCTCGTGCTTGAATTGCGTAGTAAGGAACCTGTTATCACTAATCACTTCGCTAAGCACATATTCAAGAAAAATTCCTTTAGTGAAACACATGATCAGCAAGCATTGAGAACAGAACTCCAATCCTTTAAAGCCAAAATGCACCTTAGACATCTAATTCCTTAGGATAAGAGAACAAATCCTTTAAAGACTCAAAGCAACATTTCATCAAACACTTAGCAGGCATAAGAGAAAGCCAAGATACTAAACAAACCTGGCCAAGACTAATATATTGTTAAGCACATCTGATAGAGAGAAGATAATCATATTAAGCATAAGACATTACTAATCTAGTCCTAAAACCCCTCTATTTTATCCCATCTCAAACCCTAAATAAGACTACTCACTAGCCATAATTAAAACCACAGCATCCAAAGAGAAATAATGGTTAAGCATGAATAGAAAGCAGAATAAGCAAGAATAGATTAAGGCAAATGCAGAAATTCATTAAATCAAACTAGTTCTTACAAACCAAACCTAAAAAAGGAAAGGTTTTAAGTGTAAGAACAGAAGAATATTAATAAGATCTAAGTTGCCTAACCATTTTACGACTTTAGTATTTATAAAGGAACTAGAAAACCCCTAGTAAACCAATATTAAACAGAAAATAGGCTGACTCGGACATACCATATCGATCATGCTTATCGATATTCATGTCGATATCATCTCCTCTTCTGGGTTGTATCGATGTCCCTTGGTCGATATGCTGGTCGATACAGAAGGCTTCAATGTTGTATCAGCTTGACCCTCCTTGGTGTGAAGTCGATACAATTGCCCTTTAGTTAAGGCTCATCGGGCAAACAAGTCGATACAGTACCTCGGTATTCTCCTGTCCCTGTGTATCGACATGGGATGTCGATACACTGCTCGATATGGGCTCCCTTCTGTTGCATCGAGGTCTTTCTTAGTCGATATACTGCCTTTATACCACTCCTTCACTGTATCGATGTTGAAGTGATCGATACTCCCAATGATATGCACTGTATCAATCAGACGATGTCGATATTGTCATAGATATTGGCCTATCCGCCTTTGTCCTTCTTCTTGCTTCATTCTCAGTTAACATCCATTGCACCACATGGTCTCCACACTCCTTCTAGTACCTGAATAAAACTCCAAAAGCATGCAAAATGCAATGCATCTCCTAAAACTACACTAACTCCTAAATGTATGCAAAATGGACAAGAAGAAGCAAAATATGCATGTTTAAAGACTAAAACTAGTGATAAATGAAACCTAAGATTGTATAAATAATGGAGATATCAGCTTATAAAGGGAATAAAGACTTAAGCTCAAAATGTCACCGTCCCACACAACAAGGACGGCCTTATGATCGAGACACGCCAATACCGGTTTAGATTTCCTTTTCTGACCATGTTAACTTTGTTTCAAAGGGAAACAAAGACCAGCGACCATCTCTCTATCAAATCTCGACCCTCCATTCACAAGAGAAGATCCTCAACATTCATTCTATACTGAAGATGTAAGGAAATCCCCCTTTCATCACCCAAGTCAAGAATCATCACCGTTAAAGCCAAACGACTAGTTAACATCATTCTCATCACTTAAGCCAAATTATTTGATTTTTTTATTTCTTATTATCGTTAAGAGTCCTTTCATTTCGAGCATTATATAAGCTCATAGCATTGTAATCAAAACAACTTATTATTGAACGAAAATCTTTTGTTTGCTTTCTAAAGAATTGAAACCAACCTTGTTTCTTCGTGCTCTAAGTTTCTTTGTGGAATCAAAGTACTTAAAAATCGTTTACAGTCTATAAGTCCATGCAAAGAATAACCCTTGGGAGCTAGAGTCTAAAATCGTATCTGTGGGAATCAGATAAAAACCGGTTACAGTCATCATTCAACCTCCCCAACGCTTAGCTTGAAAGGTATTCAAGGGTGTTTAGATTGGTGGAATCCATTCTTATATCATTGGTATCAGAGCATAAAAGTTCCTATCTCAGGTGTATTCACATCTTTTTTTAAGTTTTTGTTATTTCATTTCATCTTATTCAAGTTTGTTTCATTTAAAATCAAAAAAATAAACCATAAAAATTGTTCTTATTGTTTACTTGTTTTGTTTGAATTTTCTAAAATCCATAAAACAATCTTGTCTTTTGTTTCAGTTTCTTCAGTCTCTTAAAAACCCCCAAAAAATTGTTTTCCATAAATTAATAATCGATTTATTAATTTTAAATTGAATTTGCAATCGACTGGTCATTTCCTTGAAATTTTACCTTTGTGTTAGTTTTGATTTAAACATGTATTTGATTTGTTTCTATTAAATTTTAAGGAAATTGTTAAAAATGACTCAAAACTTGATGTTATCTCCAAAAAAGAGTCCATATTGCATAGTTGAGAAAAATAACTCACAAGGATAGTAAAATTACAACCTTAACTCTTATGCCCAAACAAAAAACATCAGCCTCAATTACTCTTTTATTCCTGAGAAGTCTACTCTCTAAAGAGTTCTTTAGAATTAATTTAAAAAATTATAAAAATAGTTTGATAAAAAATTAGATACATAACCAAAACATATATATTTTCCATCTATTAAAAATAAAATTTGATACAAAAAATCAATTTAAATCAACATAGACAGATTAGGCTACAAACCAATACTATGTTGATTTCTAGAGTACACTTCTTGGTACACTCTAATAAATTTCTTTACAATTAATTTAAAAAATTATAAAAAAAAATTGATAAAAAAAAATTAGATACATAACCAAAAAATATACATTTTCCATCTATTAAAAATAAAATTTGATACAATTTAATCAATTTAATCAATTTAATCAATTTTAATCAACATAAAACAAATTAGGTTAGAAAAAAAATCTTAAATGTTAAAAATAAAAATTATAAAACATAGTTTGGTAAAACAATTATACACACAACTAAAACATAGACAATTAGCCTCTATATGAAATAAAATTTCATGAAAATGATTCAATTTATAAGTTTCATGAGTATAGAGTTCAAAATGGTTAGGGTTGAGGCTTAATTTTTAGGGAATAAGAGTGTAATTCTTAGAGTTTGTATAAATTCAATATGAATCATAGTTTATAGTTTGGTTAATTAATCATGATTCATATATTTGTTATTTTAATTATAAGTTATCAATATGGTAAGTAAATTAATGTTTTTATATAAGTTTTAATAAAAAATTTGATTTAGGTTTAAGGTTAAGCAGACTTCTCGAGCAGACTTTTCGAGCAGACTTCTTTTTTAGTCTTCTCTAGCCGAATTAAACTTCAAAAGTAGACTTCTTTGACAGAAGTAGACTTCTCAATACCAGTTTTGTTCGAGTAAAATGAGAACAATCCGATTGAAGCGAATAATTTTATTACCCCATTACTAACCGTCCTATATATTTCATCTTACCATGGATAGCAGCATTTACTTTTTATCGCACAAACCCTAGTAAAATAAGAACAATCGGATTGAACCGAATAATTTTATTACCCCATTATTAACTGTCCTCTATCATCGTCGCCACCGCCGCTGGAAACTCGTAACCACCATTTGGAAGTCGTCGACGAAGGTAATCTATGTTCCTCTCTTTCACTTCTCTCAGTTCTTTATATCTCTTCATCAGTTTATAGACCTTAATCGATTTTGCTCATCCCTTTTCATCGCCGCCTCTTTTGCCTCGTCACCTCGTCACTGCTCGTAATTCTATTCTCCATTCTTTATTTCCAGCAAATGTTATATTCAAATTTTTGCACTAGATATCATCGTCATTAATTTTGAAATTTTTTGTTTGCACTTACAGATCTCGACGACGCTGTTGGTTATCTCCACCGAATTTCAGTGATATCAGTGTTCTCAAAGTTAATTGTATGTAACTAGTGGTTTATTTCAGAATTTGTATCATATTTCTCAAGTAGACTTCTCGAGTAGACTTCTCTTTCAATTATACTTCGGAAGTAGACTTCTTTCTGAACTAGACTGGTGGGTTTTGCAAGTAATTATATAATTCTCGCCATCGGCTACTATAGAAACAATATGAAGATGTTTCCTGCATTGGAAGCAGTACTGGAAGGGGATGCATGTGAAAAGATTTTGAAATCAAGGTCGAGTGCTTTTCTTTAGTTTTACAAACTTAATTTTGGCTGGGCATTGAGGTTTTAACTGAATGAGTTTAAACACCTCACCGGTCTCAACTGCAAGTATGTTGCTGAATTCGAGGAACAAGAAGTTACCCCTGAGATGAATGTTTTTTGGGAGAACCTTGGCGTCTGTCTAGATGTTAGTCCGACTATTGACGATCTTACAGAAGTGTGTAAACATGTTGGGGACTGGAAAGCGAATGATAAGCTTAGGATAGGATTTTTATCCATCTTGGCTGGATTCATCAAGGCAAAGAGAAGGGATTCACCCACACGTTTAAAGTATGCAAGGCTAGCAATGAATGTCAAGGCATCTGCAAATTACCGGTGGGGAAGATTGGCTTTCAAGAACCTCATAGGCTCTGTAAAAAAAATCGGATTCGACGAGGATATTTACACTTTTTGGGTTTGCTGAAGTGCTCCAAGTTTGGACGTATCATGCTTTACCGGAGTTCGGGAGGTTATATGGAAATCCCTTTCCCAACATTCCAACTCCACCGGTGCTAGCTTACAGCGGTTGCGGAGAACGAAAATACATCAAAGAGGCTATGCTGAAACAGCGAAAACTATAATTGTTTCTCAAGCAGACTTCTCGAGGAGACTTCTCGATCAGACTTCTGGAGCAGAATTCTCGAGTAAAGTTCTCGAGTAGACTTCTCGAGTAGACTTCTCGAACAGGCTTCTCGAGCAGACTTCTCTTGTCTCGTGCAGATTTCTTTTTGTATAATTTTTTTGCGTAAACATCGGTAACATATATATCCCAATTGTTGGCAGGTTAGCTTCAACAACTTTACTTTCAAGTAACATGAGGAGAATTTCCCTACTTGGAATTATGAGTTAGATGATCTCCTTACCGAGAACATTATCAAAGCCATGTTCTGGAAGTGGAAGTCCAGTGATTGGTGGTCCAAAGGTGTTAAGGAGTTGTTAGTCGTGAAGTTAGAGGCCATAAAGGGCCCAACCAGAAGCGTTAAAGCAGACGATAAAAGCCGCGTTAAGCCAGACGATGAAAGCCAGAAGAAGACGTGTTTAGAGCCTCCTTCTGCCTTAGAAGAGGGGGTTTGGAAGAGTTTGGCCGAGACGACAAAACAACATTTATGAGACTGTTGCAAAAGAATTAATGGGGAAATGAATGCTGGGTTTGAGGCGTGCAATAGGTAGTTTGACCTCCTCTCTGATAAGGTTATCGCCGTGGAGCATACTATTGCGAAGATTAAAAAGGCAAGGGATGCGGAACATGTCAAGTCAAACGATGGTCGGGTTAGTTCTGTTCCCTCTCTCAAATCTACTACCAGGACCTCTTAGCCTTCGTTGACTCCAGTCGTTAGAATTACTAAGGCAAGAATGAGGGGAAAGCAGTCTGTAAAAAAGTAGTATGCTTGTGCCGAATTGATATTGTTGTATTTTATGATGTTTTGAAAATTTTGTACTTTTTGACTTTTGTTTTGTTTACTTGAACAAATTCAAATAAATAAATCCGTCGATTCCGTGATGTTTGTTCTTCTCAGTGACATCTATAATGTATTATTTCAGAAAAATCTATGTGAGAGTGTCAACTGCGAAGATGTAGAACCAAGTGACGTCTATGTAGGGAAAAGGAAACCATTAAAAGAGGATGTGGATGAGCAGTTAAGGAAAAGGATGTCAAAGAAGAAGGCCGCACAAATTGTATCATGAGCGAAGACCGCCGACAAGTTAAGGAGGTTATCTATACTAGGCGCTGTATATGATCATTTTGCTCCCATTGACTCACCGAGGAAAAAAGCTCTAAATGACTGGCTGAAACGTCTTCTGTAAGTTCTCCCTATCGAAACAAGTTCTACTATATATTGAGTAGTATTGGTCTATATAGTCCGAGTATTGTGTACTAATGCCTGCAGAAGTTGGCTGAATAGACATGCTAAGAAGTTACCAATAAACCACTGGTTCGGGATGCTGAGGACGCCACAGCAATGGCTCGCAGACACGGTTAGACTTCATTTCACTTCGATTGTCTCGAGTAGACTTCTCGAGTTATGGTGGTGAAGTGAATAATATTTTGTAATGAACTAATTATGATGGTGAAGTTTTAGTACACCACTGGTAATATTTTTTAACTGTTGATGAGGTTAGAAACTTTTTGGTGTAACCTGTCGTAGAACAGTATATGTAAGGTAATGTATAACATGGATTGTGTTGACTTCTTCAGCAGACTTCCCGAGCAGACTTCTCGAGCAGACTTATTGAGTAGACTTCTCGAGTAGACTTCTCTCTTGGACTTCTTAAAGACACTTATATTACATAACTTAAAGGTGATTCAGAGGGACATTTATATTACATAACTTGTCAACTGAGTAGACTTCTCGAGTAGACTACTCGAGTAGACTTCTCGAGTAGACTTCTCTCTCGGACTTCTTAAATACATTTATATTACATAACTTAAAGGTGATTCGGAGGGACAATTATATTACATAACTTGTCAACCGAGTAGACTTCTTTCTTGGACTTCTTAAAGACATTTATATTACATAACATAAAGTAAACTTCTCTCCGATATACTTACTGTACACAGTAAACTTCTCGAGGAGATTTCCCAAGTAGAATTCTAAAATAGAGTTCTCTCCAGTAGACTTCTAGTACATAGTAGACTTCTCGACTTGTTCAGATTCAGTCAGCACCATCATCGAATCTCTACATAATAAAATCAGACTCTATAACGACTTGACAGGAGATAAAACAATACACAACAAGTACAATGTAAACATTAACTTACACAATAAGGGCAAGTATGACCATGTTGCTTGCACTTGGAGCAACTGTATTGCTTGTGCATCTTTCTTGGTCTTGTGCCTCTCTTTCTTGACATGTCTAGCCAAGTTTGCCACCTAGATTTTCTCTTTCTTCCACGAGGAATCTTCATCACCGGAACACCACATGGTTCCTTCTTGACATCGTTTTTATCAGAAATAGGAGGGTTAATAGGATGAGAGTAGGCCGTATATAACAATTCAACTGAGTAAGATGGACACACAAGTGTCGACAGTTTCACGTTGGCCTCTTCTACGGCTGCAATAACATGTGAGCAAGGGATTTTTTCAACATCATACACACCACAAGAACACTTCCTTTGTTCCAAATCAACAATACAGTCTCGTGCTCCACCCTTAACAAAGAAACGCCAGCAGTCTATGGGTTCAACCTTCAAATCTCCCCCATCATGTTCCCAAATTACCAATAGATATTCAACTCCACGAGTATGGCTCGTTGTGAGACTTATAGTATCTTCACGCCTTTTATGATACCATCTCCCGAGCTTCGCTCTTAAAAACTCCAACATAAATGTTATGGGAAACCCTTTGGCATCTTTAACAGCCGCATTGATCGATTTTGCGATGTTGCTAGTCTTTATGTTGTACATGTCTCCCGGGAAATGAACACGTGACCATAACCTCGGGTCCACTGTCTCCAAATATTGAGCAAGTCTGGGTTTTACATCTCGGATTGCGTCCATGTACCGATTATAATTGTAAGTCATATGTGTATATGCAGCACTTTTCATCAAGTACATGAGTTGCTTCCCGTGAAAATTTTGTCACTATGTTTTGCTGTAGATGATAGTAACATATACACCGTGTTGCCCATGCTATCACATTCTTACATGCATCAGGGATGGAGTCATACCGGTTATAAACTATGACAAGCTGATATCCATCTGAGAAACACCTACTCAATTTGGGGAAAAACCAATTCCATGAAGCATTACACTCAGAATCCACAATTGCAAAAGCCAAATGAAATATCTAAAAGTTACCGTCCTGTCCGGCTGCCACTAGGAAAACACATCCATATTTCAATGATAGATGAGTCCCATCCACAATAATCACTCGCCTCAGGTACTGAAAACCAGCTATGGAAGCTCCAACTGAAATAAAATGGTACTTAAATCAATTCATCTCATCGCTTACAAGGTTGGTGACTCTTCCCGAATTAGCTCTCTCCATTTTACGCAAATAAGAAGGCACCTTCTCATATCCATCTTCTGCTGTTCCCTTCGCCAATTGTTGGGCATATATCAAAGCTCTATAAGATGTGGTGTAACTGAGGGTTAGACCAAACATCACCTTCATAGAATCTTTGATATGCTTTGGCACAATGCCATCGATTATGCCAACTAGTTCCTCAAAAAGAGCCCCAATGTACTTAGGTGTACAACGTCTACGATGAGCTGATCGGTCTAATATAGAACAAGTATGATCCTTCAGATACTTTGTCACCTAAAGTGTGTTTGCTTCGTTCTTCACACCCACTCTAAGCATCCAAACGCATCCTTTGTCAGAATATATTGCTACAAACAAAATTGTCGTAGATTTATATACTTTAAAAGAAAATCTCTTCATAATTGCCATCAATCGCAACTCAGACACAAGCTTCTCCTTGCTAAGAAAACTCTGATTAACAAAAAATTTAGAGGACCAACTAGTATCTGGTCGATTGAAACCACCACAATGCTCTATTACACCCTTAACTTCATCCTCATCTTTAACTTTCCCGTACTCACTGTAATCCACATCTGAGTCATCGAACTTTTCTTTTATATTCGGATCAACTTCAACTTCATTTGAACTATCAGCTTCATCCTCATCTTTAGAGTTTTCATCCCAATTTTCTTTAGTGTTTCAATCTCAATCTTCTTCAGCGTCTTCATCCCAATCTTCTTCAGCATCAGAGCACTTATCTGCATGCCCACCCACATTATCATTCTGATGGTCTACTATCCTACTCGAAATGCAAAGGCATACACTATGCATCTTACTTAACTCAATAAAGCTCTGAACATGACTATCGTTTGTGACATACATAGGCGGAGAATCATGAGGTATTTGTTGAAGCATCAGTGGTGGTAAGGGATAGCATAACTCCACGTTTTTTTCCTTTCCAAGAATTTAATCCTCTTGTCCCATTCCAAGAAGCTCACCATATGTGCAACCATCTGATAAGAACAACATTCGCCCTCATTTTCTATTATCCACCTCGAAATGCCACAATGGTTCACTCCTCACCCATTTTCCATAAATAGAGGGTATGTGAACCTTTCTCTAAAAGTCGAATGAAGTCTACTCAATAGACTTCTCGAGTAGACTTCTTAGAAAAGACTGCGATCAATAAGCTAAGTATCTTATAAAACATAAAAACTGATTCGACCATACCTATAAAATATAAATATGTAAAAGTTATACATAGGCAAGAACACTTGCTAACAGAAGCTTAGGATTACAT
This sequence comes from Thlaspi arvense, assembly GCA_911865555.2. Taxonomy (NCBI): domain Eukaryota; kingdom Viridiplantae; phylum Streptophyta; class Magnoliopsida; order Brassicales; family Brassicaceae; genus Thlaspi; species Thlaspi arvense. Next base: position 30,837,561 of record OU466859.2, on the reverse strand, counting down.
AAATCTTTAAAATTCGTTATATATTGTATAAAATGCATTTTAAAAAAACATGAAAAGTAGACTTCGTCAAGAAAAATAGACTTCAGATAGGTTAGTTTTGCAATTGCCAAAAGATTAGTAGACTTCTCACATGTCATTTTTGCAATTGACCAATTTTTGATTTCCTGGAGAAGTCTCTTTTTCTTGGAGAAGTCTACTTTAAAAAATTAAAGGTTGGTCAATTGCAAAAACGACATGCCTCTAAAGAAGTCTGCTCGAGAAGTCTGCGCTATTTTTTGTTATCAAAGGAAATAACGCAGACTTCATTCGAACCAAAAAGAAGTCTACTTTTTTCACGCGGTCGATTGCAAAACTAACCTGGGGGTTGACTAGTAGACTTGAAAGTGGTGAGGAGAAGTCCATTTTCGCAGCCCATATATGAACACCACTAAACTCGACTGAAAATTTGACTTACCACTTGTCTTTAGCTTCTTTTCTAGTCGAGATCTTCGATTCTAGCCACCATGAAAGAAACACAATCGCAATAAACCACCAACTCGCCAGAAATAGAAATATCTATGAACTTCAACTTTCTAATAGTCAAATTATAGAGTTTTTGGGAAGAAAATAGAGAGAAAATGGAAGAATAGAAGCTTTTGAGGAAGATAATGAGCTATCCAAGCTCAAAAATGGATTTTTGGTGCAATTAAAGTTTGAAATTGGTTGAAAATGGTGGTTGGGTGAATTTATGATGATGTCAATACGTAAATAAGTGAGGAAGATGAGGATTATTTGGTCAATTGGTTATCCAAAAATAAAAGAAATTGATTTGAAGTAATGGCAATTTCGTAAATAATTGGAACTAAGAAGAATTGTTTGGACACAAAATGGCTAATGTGAAAAAGAGAATTTTGTGGGTTACATTTGTATTTGAAATCATGTTTTGAGTTATCTTTGCAAGAATCCCTTAAATCTTTGTAAATCTTTCCAAGTGATATCATGGTTTTTAACCATGATATAAGTCCTTTCTATTGCGTTGTTTTGGTGTTTTTAGAGTCCTAGTAGAGTCTTTACAGGTTATAGCATGATTGGAGAACAACTGGAGGTTTTGGAGCATTTTGGATTAAAGCAAAAATTCTTCCCGAATGAAGCAACTGAGAAGACATTATTCTGCATTGGTGATGCGACTAATTAAAAGATGGAGGAAAATTTGCACTTTTGGCCCATAAGTTCCACAATTTGCAAAAGTGTCCCACTTGTGTTTTAGCTTGTATATTAGGTTTTTCAGCCATTCTCTGGCTGATATCTGATATTCTACAAAGCTTTTGAGAGAGATTGATTCAGAGCTTTGAGGGAGACAGATCCAGTACTCATTTAGAGAAGATTTCGAACCCTTGTTTCTCTTTTCTTATCTTATTAATGCAGTTTACTTCTGTTATGATTTGGGTTATCATCTCCATGTCTGAGTAATCTGCCAATTAGGTTAGGATGATTTAAAAGTTGATGAAGAGTTTGTAGAATCGTTAAACTTATTAGGAAAATCTTTTGGTTCTTCATCCATACTTGCATTAATATCGATTTTTAAAACTGGTCATCTTGAAAATCGAACCTAAGGTTGTTTAATAGATGTGAGAACAATTTTAATCACTTGAACTAGTATTATAAGAGCAAAACTACTACCTGCAAAGAGATTTAGCTTAGGAGTTTTATAAACAATTGAACCTGGTCGCTAATGATTGCTTAAAATGTTAGAATTTGCAAAGAGATTTGAAATTCTGTGATATAGGCATAGATAACTTCTGCAATGAGAATCGATTAGTTATATCTTTGTGTTTCGAGTTCTAGACAGTTTTAATTATTTCTTGATTGCATGCATCCTACACTCTCGGATTCAACCTGCAAATTATCCTAGCTTACCGTTTTTAGCTCTCTGAACTTTAAAACAAGTATCAAAATTGACTGCTTACATTTATTTTGTAATTTTGCATTACATTCACTCATTACTACTTAGATTAATCTGAATCTAAATTCTATAGTGCAGTAGCTTACTCCCTTGGGATTCGATAACCCCTTGTGCTACAACTGCATTTCTGTGCACTTGCAGTAGTAATATAATTAAGTAAAACTTAAACCCTATCAAGTTTTTGGCGCTATTTCCAGAGAGTAATAGCTGCCTATAAATTTTTAGTATTAGGATTTTGAATAAGTTTAATTTAGTTCACTCACTTTTTGCAACTTTTCTTGTGTTTGTTTCAGGTGTATGTATAATCGAAGTACCAGAAGGAACAAAGACAAGGAGTTTGTGACTTTGAGCATCGTCGAACTCGCTAAATTGGAAAGGACCATCAGGAAAGTTAAGAAGCAACCTACAATGGCCAATCCGATGGTTTTGATCGCTGGTGCAGAAGGTCACTTGGTTAACAGAGATGGGAACATGAGGAACGAATAGGGGCTGAAACTTGATCAGAATGGTGATATTATAGTTGAACAGGCTGTTCAACAAGCTGTGAATAAGGCACAGCCACCTGCTGCATTGAACTCTGCTGGGCGTGGAAGAACACTTGGTGACTATAACAGGCCTGATCAGTTCTACGCTAATAGGGCTGCAATCCGCCCACCTACTTTTAAAGGAATAACTTTGCGCTGAAGCCAGCTCCCTTTTCATTGTCTTCCTCATGAACATCCCATGGATCATATTGAGAGGTTCGAGGACTTGGTGACAAGTATAAAGTAAAATGGTGTGTTCATTGATTATCTCTTCTGCAAGCTCTTCCTATACTCACTTGGAGGAGATGTATCATACTTGCTGAAGCAGCTTCCAGCAGGTTCGCTGACCACTTAGGAGGACACCAAGAACACATTTTTGAACAATTTCTATGATGATGCCAGGTCTGAAGAGCTGAGGACGAAATTCTCAACCTTTCCTCAAGGATCTACTGAAGCTTTCAACGCTGCTTGGCTTAGATTCAAGGCATATCAAAGAGAGTGTCCACACCATGGGTTCAGTGAGGTTTAGTTGCTGGGAATCTTCTTTAAAGGAGTGGACTGGAAATACCAGATGGCGCTGGATGCTGCTAGCAGTGGCAACTTGAACACAAACCTTCCAGAAGATGCATATGTGCTTATTGAGAAACTGGCATCCAGTAACAACGCCAAGAATGCTGATTTTCAAAAACTGAAGCAAGCTGGAATGAATGATGGAAACCAAATTTCTGAGGTTAAGGCCAAGTTAGACAATATGCACAGCCCTCTGGTAGGAAAGAAATCAGTCCAATTTGCTGCAGAGGTGGAGACTTTCGAAAATCCTAAAGAATTTGAGCAACATGATGTTAATTTCATCAATGGTGGGCATTTTCAGAATCAAAGGTTTGAGAATCAGCAATAGAGTAGAGGTTACAATGGGAACAATCAGAAGAGTACCTTCACAGGAAACCAGAACTCTTCTGGTTATACTCAAAAGCCACATTTCCAGAAGACTGAGTTTCAGAAACCATACCAGAACAGCAGCAACTTCAACAGGAACTATGGTTCTTCTTCCTATAAAACTGCACCTGCACAAGACAACAAGATGGAAGCTTTGTTGGAACAGATCCTAGAAGGACAACAGAAGATTACTGTGGACTTCAGTGGGAAGATGGATTCGCTATGGAAAGATTGAGCGTCTGAACTCTCATATGAAGAAGCTGGATGTTTAGGTTGCTCAAACTGCACGAGCTGTTCAAAGACAAGAAGGATTCCTTCCTGGAAGGACTGATATCAATCTCAAGCACCACGTGAATGACATCACACTGAGGAGTTGAAGAAACCTTTAACAAGTAATGAAGAAAGGTCTGAGTGCTGAAAAAATCATGGAACTGGAAGAAGTGAAAGATGAAGAATTCTCTGCTGAGAACGAAGGAGTGACGATCGTCACCCTGATGGGTGTCGCTCGTCACCAGTTATACAAGGCAAAAAATTACGGTTTGACGGAGTGGTGACGAGGGGAGTCATCGCCCAGGGCTCATCACTCCCAGGGCTCGTCACCTGTCAGTGACGATCGTCACCAGAAGGGTGACGCTCGTCACCTACCCCGAGACAAGGCTATTTTTCCTGAAACTGCAGGCAACATCAAGGAGAAGGTGTATAAGTCTAAGATACCCTATCTGAAGCATCCTAAGAAGTCTAAATAGGAGCTTGAAGATGCCAAATGCAAATCTATCATGGATAAACTGGTGATTGAAATCCTCTTGATTGATGATGTGAGGATTACTCCTGTGATTAAGAGATTTGTGAAGAGAATTGTCACCAACAACCTGTGTCTGGAATAAGGAGCCATGTTGATCAACGAACAGGTCAGTGCAATGATTCAGAACATAGTACCTGAGAAGCTTTCAAATCCTGCAAGATTAGTTTTAGACTGCACCATCTTTTCAGACAGGTTTGAAAGATCCTTGTGTGATCTTGGTTCTAGTGTGAACCTGATGCCTCATTCAGTTGCCAAGAGCCAGGGCATGATCGATTTTATAGCTACTAGGATATATCTTGTCCTAGCCGATAGATCAGTATAAGTCCCTGAAGGTGTGATAGAGGATGTGCCAATCAAAGTGGGAGATTGTTTGAATCCCACTGATTTTGTGGTTCTGGAGTATGGAGAAGAACCCAAAGATCCTCTGATTATTGGCAAACCCTTCCCGGTCACTGCTGGAGTGATCATAGATGTCATGAAAGGGAGGACATAGCTGAATGTTGGTGACTTGGTGATGAATTTCGAAATGGACATGCTGATGAAGAGGTCAACCATAGATGGACATATATTCTATGAGAATGTTCTCACCAACCTTGCTGAGAAAATCTTTCAAGAGATGAGTCCATCAGATCCTTTGGAGAGGGCACTGACCACTTCTACAACAGAAGCCGAACGCATGGATGAAGCAGCTACTGGATATGCCAAGATGATGGATGCTATTGCACATGTCATGTAACTGGGTTCACAAGAGAAGCTAGTCAGCACATTTGCGAAAGCTGCAACAATGGGAGACTGGAGTGCAGCTAAAGCTCCAAAAGTTAAGCTAAAACAGCTAGCCTGCAGGGTTAAGGAACGCTTTCCTTGGAGAGAATTCTACTTATCATGTTATTGTTAATGCTTCATTGAACAATGCAGAGCTCACCCTTTTACTAAGTAAGCTGCGCAGATTTTGCAAAGCTTTTGGCTACTCTCTTCATGACATTTCAGATATCTATCTAGACTTGTGCATGCACAGGATACACATAGAGGATGAGTCGAAGTCATCCATTGAGCATCAGAAGAGACTGAATCCGAATTTAAAAGATGTTGTCAAGAAGGAGATCATGAAGCTCCTGGAAGCTGGGATCAGCTATCCCATATCTGACAGCGCCTGGGTCAGTCCGATTCATGTGGTTCCTAAGAAAGGAGGAGTCACAACGGTGAAGAATGACAAGGATGAGCTGATTCCTACAAGAACAGTGACTAGACACAGGATGTGCATAAACTACAAGAAGCTGAATACAGCCACCAGGAAAGATCACTTCCGACTGCCCTTTATCGATCCGATGATAAAGAGGCTGACGAATCACCAGTATTACTGCTTCTTAGATGGATATTCAGGCTTCTTTCACATACATATCCATCCAGATGATTAGGGGAAGACCACATTTACATGTCCTTATGGTACATTTGCATTTTGCAGAATGCCATTCGGATTGTGTAATGCTCCTGTGACTTTCCAGAGATGCATGATGTCTATCTTCACAGACATGATTGAGAAGTTCATGGAGGTTTTATGGATGACTTTTCAGTTTATAGGTCTTCTTTTAATGCCTGCCTTGAGAACTTGTGTGTGGTTCTGCAGAGATGTGAAGAGAAACACTTGGTTCTGAATTGGGAGAAGTGCCAATTTTATGGTGAAAGATGTCATTGTTTTTGGCCATATAGTCTCTGGAGATGGTATTGAAGTGGACAGAGCAAAAATTGGTGTCATGACAAGCTTGCAGGTGCCAGATTCTTTTAAAGCAGTGCGGAGTTTTTCTGGGTCAAGCTGGGTTCTACATAAGGTTCATCAAGGACTTTAGCAAGATTGCAAGACCACTTACTGCACTTCTCTGCAAGGATGTGAAGTTTGAATTCTATGCAGAATGTCAGTGTGCTTTTGAACAGATCAAACAAGCCCTAGTGACTGCACCTATTGTACAACCTCCAGACTGGGATTTGCCTTTTGAGGTGATGTGTGACGCCAATGACTTTGCTGTTGGAGTTGTGCTGGGACAGAAGAAAGACAAGAAGCTACTTGCCATCGACTATGCCAGTAGAACATTGGGTGAGGCTCAGAAGAACTATGCTACAAGTGAAAAGGAATTGCTGGCAGTGGTCTTTGCCATTGAGAAGTTTTGCCAGTGCCTCGTAGGCTCCAAGGTTGTGGTCCATACAGATCATTCTGCACTAAAGTACATGATGCAGAAGAAGGATGCAAGCCAAGGTTACTGAGATGGATTCTGCTTCTCCAAGAGTTTGACATTGAGGTTAGAGACAAGAAAGGAGTTGAGAATTAAGTAGCTGATCATCTCTCCGAGATTAAGTTTGAAGATGATGTTCCAATCAATGATTTTCTGCCTTAGAAAATGTATATCTCATTAAAACAAGACTGTAAGGCAAAAGTATTGAAAACCTGCAAACTTCTGGCAACAAAAGGGTAGTGATGAGCGACACCAGGAGGGTGACGCTTGTCACCAAATCAGAAGACTCGTGAATTAGTCGCGGTACAACACGGGTGACGATCGCCACCCTCCCTGGTGACACTCGTCACCCTGCACAGATATTGGCAACGATATGTGCCAGCTTGGGAACTGCTTTTGAAGAGCAAGTTTATACCATTACTGATCCCAATATACCCAAATATGCTGATATTGTCAACTACTTAACTGCAGAAGATGAACCACATGATTTCAAGGGCTATGCTAAGAAGAAGTTCTTGAGAGAACTTAGGAGATTTTACTGGGATGAGCCATATCTTTACAGACACTGTGCAGCTGGGATTTACAGGAGATGCATTGCGGAGACTGAAGTTCCAGATGTGTTGTTTCAGTGTCATGGTTCTGAGTATGGTGGACACTTTGCTACATTCAAAACAGTCTCCAAGGTTCTTCAAGCAGGCTTCTGGTGGCCTACTATGTTCCAAGATGCATATGCGTTCATATCCAGATGTGACACCTGTCAAAGGAGAGGAAAGATTAGCAGAAGACAAAAGATGCTACATAACTTCATCCTTGAAGTTGAAGTCTTGGATTGCTGGAGCATTGACTTCATGGAACCTGTTCCTTCATCCTATGCGTATAAATACATTTTTGTTATTGTGGATTATGTATCCAAATGGGTAGAGGTGTTGGCTACTCCTACAATTGATTCTGCAATGGTTCTGAAGCTGTTCAAGACCATTATTTTCCCCAGATTTGGTGTACCGCTAATTGTTATAAATGATGGTGGTTCTCATTTTGTTAACAAGGTCTTTGACAAGCTGCTGAAGAAGTATGGTGTTCAGCACCATGTTGCCACTCCCTATTATCCCCAAACAAGTGGACAAGTTGAAGTCGCCAACAGACAGATCAAGCAGATACTGGAGAAGATTGTGGGGTAGATAAGGAAAGATTAGGCTGTGAAGTTGGGCGATGCACTGTAGGATTACAGGACTGCCTACAAAACGCCACTTGGGACTACACCATTCCACTTGCTCTATGGCAAGGCGTGCCATCTTCCAGTGGAATCTGAGCACAAGGCAGCATGGGCTATCAAGAGGATGAATTTCAATCTGAAGCCTGCTGGAGAGCGGTGTTTGGTACAGCTCAATGAACTGGGTGAACTCAGACTTTTGGCGTATGAAAACTCCAAGTTATACAAGGAGATGACTAAGGAACATCGTGATAAGAAGATCATCTCCAGACATTTCAAGCCCAATAACCTGGTACTTCTTTGTAACTTTCGTCTTCAGCTATTTCCTGGTAAACTGCGTTATCTATGGCCAGGTCCCTTCACTGTCAAAGAGGCTAGACCACATGGCACCATTGTTCTGATAAACTCCAAAGGAGAGGAGTTCACTGTTAAATGACCAAAAGCTGAAGCATTATTGGGCGCAAGCCGAGATTCTAGCAGGACACATTGTGTCTCTGGACGATGCACCGGCTGTTTGAACAGCATTCCAAATCGAGCTAAGGACTTAAAACAAGTGCTTGGTGGGAGGCAACCCACTGGTAAGTTTTCTCTTTCCTGTACTTTGAATTATTTTCGTGTGTATAGTTAAAAAAATTGGCGGAGTGGTGAGCATCTTGCTGGTCACCACAGCTTGTCACCCATTATTGGTTGACGCTCATCACCCATCCAGACAAGGTATGCGATTCAAACTCTCCTCTTCTTCTTCTCCACATAATTTTTTCTCACCCACGAACACCGAATCGCCAAATATCTGTCTTTTAATTTTGTTAACCAAATTATATTATTAAATAAGCTTAATCCGTGCCAATTTTAGTCCTCTTTCATACTCATACAAGATGGCTGGAATGAGTATGACACGCTGTTCTACAATGCGTGTGAGGATGTGAAGATAAGGCCCACCAGATTCGCAGACAAAAAGGTGATGCAGCATAAAGGCATTAAGGAAGAGGTTCTACGAGTTCTGAGGAGGATTGGCATGAGTACCCTGGCGACTAAGCAGTATCATCTCTTCCCTGATGTAGCCCGCCAGTTCCTAACCATAATTTGTGGGTACTACGAGAATGAGCTGGCCAAGACCGAACAGCAGGGCACTCTGACGTTCCAGGTCAGAGGAATTTGCTACAGAATCAGTCTTTCCGAGCTCTGCACGATTTATGGGTTCGATCAGCACCCTCCAGCGGTTCTGACGCCTTCGCAGTGGTCCTACGTGCAGATCTTCTGGTCCAAGTTTGGGAACTGGACTTATGAGTCTAAGACGAGCTCACAGACTGAGTTCAGGCACCCTGTGATGCGTTATATCATGCGCTTTATAGGCAACACTATCCTATGTAAGTCCACACCCAATGAGATGCACGTGAGTGAGCTCGGTTTGCTGTATTATGGATTTGCTGACATGCTTGATGATGAGATCTCGATGGAGAGCATGATCTGCGCTAACTTAGGCGCGCTGTTTGATGAGCACTGGTCTCTCTGAAGATCAATCCATTCACGAGCTCAAGAGCCAAGACGGAGATCGTTGACAGCCTTCTGACGCCTATCTTTCAGCACTTCCAGATCAACACAGGGCCTTGCAAGATTGTCACTGCGCGAGCCGTCATGGATGATGCATGGGATTACTAATTGACCTTCACAGGATATTTTGAATTCGACTCTTTCTTACATTCTGAATTTTTTAATTCAGAATGAATCAAATCTCCCCAAGTCATGCTACCTGGCTTAAGGCTTAATAACATTGGGGACAGTGTTGTTTAAGACTGGGTGAGGTGGCTATTGACGTTGGGTACATTGTGTCTTGTTTTGACAGTCTTTTAGTTGAGTCAAAAACAGTTTTATTGCGTAAATAATTTCAAAACTGTCAGCTTTTTCTTGGAACTAACCACAAAACATTGATGCTTACAAGAACCAATACCACGATGTTAATTACAAGTCTTACTAAGTAAAACATCATAGGTTGATCAGTCTAGCAAAGAAGGTTTAGGTTCTTAGAGAATCTGGAAAATCTATTGTTGCCTCCACCTTAATGAACTTTTAACTTCTCATTTTGGATCTTGATATTAACTGATCTTGATTCTCTCTTTCAATACTGGCAAAAATGTCTAGGTACAGTCTCTCTTTGATCTTCCTTGATACAGCTTTTAAGAATTGAAATCTATAGAATGGTGCACACGAACCTATCTCCTCACAAGGAACAATAGTAGTGAATAGTCATTAACCCGTCTCCTCAAAAGGAGCACAAGTAATGAGTAGCATTAATTCTTAGGCTGTAAAAAAAATGAATGAGAAAAGAAACTTGAAGATCGAAAAATAAATAATAATAAGATCGAGGGAAGAGAAAATCAGATAGTTGTATTGAGATTGACTTGTTCAGTAATTAGGAAGGGAAAGAATCTATAAGTGATTGAGTTGACAAATCCTTGATGAGATATCACACTTAAATAAATAAAGGAGTTAGCAGTAGAGATTTTGGATTTGTTGAAAGAGCTTGGACTGTATTTGAGAGATTGCTAAGCTTGTGATAAGTATACTGAAATATGATCTTGTGTTGGCTCTGTGGTATGTGAATTCGAAAGTATTGATCAATGTGGCATTCATAAGGTTAGCTGACTGTTTCTGTTTTTAAACCTCGACTATGTTCTTAGTCTTATGGTTGTTTAAGGGCAAGCAAAAGCTAAGTCTGGAGGAGTTGATATATCATAGTTTATATGGTTTTAACCATGATATAAGTCCTTTTTATTAAGTCTTTTTGGTCTTTTAGAGTCCTAGTAGAGTCTTTACACGTTATAGCATGATTGGAACACAACTGTACATTTTGGAGCATTTTGAATCAAAGCAAGAATCCTTCCCGGATGAAGCAACTGAGAAGGCGTTATTCTGCATTGGTGACGATCGTCACCAACCATGGGTGACGCTCGTCATCCACACCTGAAGAAGAGACACGCGACTAATTAAAAGATGGAGGAGAATTTGCACTTTTGATCCAGAAGTTCCACTATTTGCAAAAATGTCCCACTCGTGTTTTAGCTTGTATATTAGGTTTTTCAGCCATTCTTTGACTGGTATCTGATTTTCTAGAGACCTTTTGAGTGAGATTGATTCAGAGCTTTCAGGAGACAAATCCTGTACACTTTTAGAGAAGATTTCAAACCCTTGTTTCTCTCTTCTTATCTTTTTAATGCAGTTTACTTCAGTTATGATTTGTGTTATCTTCTCCATGTCTGAGTAATCTGCCAGTTAGGTGAAGATGATTTAAAGGTTGATGAAGAGTTTGTAGTATTGTTAAACTGTTAGGAAAATCCTTTGGTTCTTCATCTATACTTGGATTAATATCGATTTTTAGAACTGATCTTCTTGAAAATCGAACCCTAGGTTATTTAATAGATGTAGAACATTGTTAATCACCTGAACTAGTATTAGATGAGCAAAACTACTACTTGAATAAAGATTTATCTTAGGAGTTTTGTAAACAGTCGATCATGTTCGCTAATGCTTGCTTGATTTGTTAGAAATTGCAAAGAAATTTGAAATTTTGTGATCTAGGCATATATAACTTCTGCAATGATAATTGATTAGTTATATCAGTGTGTTTTGAGTTCTAGACGGTTTTAATTATTTCTTGATTGCATGCATTCTACACTCTCGGATTCAACCTGGGAATTGTCCTAGCTTAACAAGTTTTACCTCTCTGAACTTTAGAACAAGTATCAAAATCGCCTGCTTACATTTATTTTGTTATTTCGTATTACATTCACTCATTACTGCTTAGCTTAATCTGAATCTAAATTAAATAGTGTAGTAGCTTACTCTCTTGGGATTCGATAACCCCTTGTGCTACAACTTCATTACTGAACACTTGCTGTAGTAATATAATTGGGTAAAACTTAGATCCTATCAGCAAGCTATCACTCAAACTATGAATGGGAACTTCAACAACATCAGAACCGATATGCACGCAGAACATGATCGTATTGCACATCTGGAGCCCCCTGAACGCCAAGATCATATGCTATCAAGGAGAAACGTACAACCTAGAGCCCCTAATGACGCAAATTGTGTAGAGGAGCCACCAGATGTACCACCACATCGAGCACCAGACCCCATACATGTTGCACAAGATCTTCTCAATAAAAGAAACCAAGCTCATCGCAACGTGCCACACAATGAGGATAGAAGTTTGCCACCAGAAGTGAAGCTTACTGCCCCAACTATTGCAGGAAAGATAGATCCAGCAGCGTACTTGGAATGGGAAAGAAGAATGGAGTATTTGTCAGAAAACTGAACCAAAGAAGATTTCACTTGCCATTGCTAGCCTTACTGACCATGCTTTAGCTTGGTGGGACAGAGAAGTAGCTGAAAAGAGGAGGCTACGCTATTACCAAATCACAAGATGGGCTCACATGAAGTATGAGCTACAAAAAATGTATGTTTCACCACATTATCATAGAAATTTACTAAAGAAATTTTGTTCTTAGTATAAGAGATCAAGGAGTGTAGAAAAGTATTATGATGAATTAGATGTTTTAAGAGGTCGCCTTGAGTTAGATGATGCAGTTGAGTCCCTCGTGTCTCAGTTCGTAGAAGGCTTGCAAGATAGTATACAAAAAAAGGTGGAGATGCAGTCTTACCATTCACTGCAAGAGCTTCTCCATTTGGCGATTCAAAGAAAACAACAAAAAAGAAGAAAACATCTGTAAGAAGCCATTCCAACAACACTTGGAGTCAACATCAGACTTAACCTCCACAGCAGAAGCAACAAGTTCAAACACCATTTATAGATAAAGGCAAAGCAGCAGTAGTGGATTCTCGATTCAAATCCAATGAGCAAGGTAAGTCTACTACTTCTCAAAGACATCATGACATTGTTTGTTATAAATGTCAAGGCAGGGGACATGTATCAAGAGAATGCCCCAACAAAAGTCATGATCATCACTCTTGATGGTTATGATTCACAAGATGAAGTTATGGCTGACAATACAGAAGATGAAATCACCTTTTATACTGAAGAAGGAGAACTTCTAGTCATTCAAAGAGCCTTAAATTCACAACATGTCCTAGAAGATCAAGAAGAAAGAGACAATCTCTTTCATTCTAGATGCACAATCAAGGATAAGGTGTCATTTGATTATTGATAATGGTTCTTGTGCTAACATTGCTAGTGTTTCTTTAGTAAAGAAACTTGGCATCACTACAATACAGCATCCAAGACATTACAAACTTAAGTGGCTCAATGACAAAGAAGATCTAAATGTGTCTAAGCAAGTAGAAATACCACTCGCCATTGGTCAATACAAGGATCAAATCTTGTGTGATGTTGAACCAATGTAAGCAAACCATGATTTATTTGGAAGACATTGGCAATATGATTGAGATAGAGATGTTACTTATAATGGCCGCACCAATGAGTACTTATTCACCATCAATCATTGTAAGTTCATTCTTGCCCCATTAGCTCAAAAGGATATAAGAGTTATGCAAGTGAGAGCTAAAACAGATACTAAGGCAAAAGCAAGTTACTTTTATACAAGACCTTTTATCATTTAATCCCCCAGATATAATGCACTTGTCTTTTCCAATTGAGCTCTATGCAGGTTTTAAAGATTAAGGCAGTAAAACATGTTACACAAGCACGAAAATGTGATGTACATGGGAAAAACCTCGCATACCTAAGCCGAGACCAACATTGGAGCTTAATGAAGCCAAGAACATTCCATTCACTTCACTATTAGAGCATCTCATGTCCAATGAGCCCAATAAACATCAAGGTAAGTTTCTAAACCCCAAATCTTGTAAAGAAACTAACTTGCTTTCTTGTGGTGCAGATGACATAGTTTTGAGGTTGAAACTTCTTCAAGAGAGAGAGTATGATGTGGACATTAGTACTGATTTGCCACATTAGATGATGGAGGTTGTACACAAACTAAATTGGAGCAGAGCATGCTTGTACCTGAGGAGCAAATGAAGCTTGTGACCGCTTACAAAGGGAATAAGGACTTAAGCACAAGCCAGTATCGATTCAGAACAAATTGCAAGTTAATAAGGACAAACCGTCAAAATCAGTCAAGCATATATATGGACCAACATTCGAATCATTAGGTACATATAAGGAAACAATGGACGTATATCATATCAACGCCCCTCATGAATATTCTTTGGTGTGTTCAGAAGATACCAAAGGAAGAAAACCACCAAATCAAGAAACCAACCACATCAAACCGTTCCAAACCAAAGAAGATATCACCATGAAGAAGATTTCCTTTTCTGACAATGTTAACTTTGTTCAAAGAGAAACAAAAACCAGCAACCATCTTCTCTATCTAATCTCAACCATCGATTCACAAGAGAAGATCCTAGATATTCATTCTATACTGAAGACTTAAGGAAATCCCCCTTTCACCGCCCAAGTCAAGAATCACACCCTTAAAGCCAAAAGGCTAGTTAACATCATAATCATCACTTAAGCCAAATTATTTGCTTTGTTCTTATTTCTTACTACCGTTAAGATTCCGTTCATTTTGAGCATTATATAAGCTCATAACATTGTACTTTCAAAACAACTTATTATTGAATCAAAATCTTTTGTTTGCTTTCTAAAGAATCGTCTTTGAAACAACCCTTGATTCTGCGAGTTCTAAGTTTCTTTGTGGAATCAAGTACTTACAAATTGTGTAGAGTCTAGAAGTCCATGCGAGGAATAGTCTTTGGAAACTAGAGTCTAAAATCGTGTCTGTGAAATCAGATACAAACTGGTTATAATCATCATTCAACTTCCCCATCGCTTAGCTTAAAAGGTCTTGATTCAAGGGTGTTTAAATTGGTGGAATCCATTCTTCATTTCTTGTTTGACAGGGTTCATTTAACGCCCAATCAGGGTCTTGAAGTATCCTCTGATGAGCTAAAACTTATCAAACTGTGGTATCTTAATCTCTATATTTTGGACTGTAGCCTCATTTTTCTTTCCCGGGTTACCCATTTTGATAGTTGAGCTTTGAGACATTCTCTCTGTTGCAAGGAAGTGATAGTTGCATTATTTTCACCATTTTAGCATTCATTTATGATAGCATTTGCATTTTTCATGCATTAACTTTTTACTTTTGGTCTAGTTTACATTTATTTTAGAGTTAGTAAGTCATAGAATAGGTCTTTGCATATACAGCATTTGTAGTGTGTTCTAGGTGTTTTGGAGGTTATGGACGCTTGTTGGAGTTTTGTGGATTAGTAAGGATCAAGGAGGAGTTGAGATGAAGTCACCAGAAGTTGTCTGGTTCCACATCAGGATGTTTCATGAAGGACACAAACCAATGTGAAGTTGGAAGAGAGAAATTCGTGATAATGATAGTCTAGGGTTTTTATTGGTATATTAGAACTTGTGATTAATGCTTATTGATTGTCTTTTCAGAAATAAGAGTTTGGTCTTGATTTGATTATTAATAGGGTGATTATTGCAATGAGATTGAATTAATCTTGATTAGTGCTCTAAACCTAAGGATTAGTATTTGTATGATTGTTTAGACATCATGGATCGGATTCAGAGTCATTCAAAATCAATAACCTTATCCTTGGATTCACTTTGTAGCTTTTGATTATCATGTTTATCCTTCTTAATCTTTTTATTAGCCCTTTGATTGCTCTAGCTACTTGATATTTGAGATTTTAAGATGTTAGCTTTTCTTTGATTGGTTTGATTATCTTGTTATTCATCTAGGGTGATAGATAAACATTTAAACCTTTAGATTTGCTTAGAATAAGGAGTTTCATACATTCTAGTCTTACAAACAATCTCAAATACTACAATGACATGAGTAGTAGAAATTAATTGAATAGAAAAAAATCATACTATCAAGAAGGGATTAGCAATATGAGAGTACAAATGATTGTGCAGAAGAGAATAGTGATTCTTCCCATGCATTATCTTACCTTTTATCTCTGTAGTTCACTCTATAATCCACGCAATAACCGGCGGTCTCTTCTTAGAATCATGATTGCAAATCAGTCCATTAATCGTAAGATTCTTGATCATGAGTTCAGACAGATACAATTACCATTCTTGATTCTGTTTACCATAATCAATTATTTTTCAAGCAATCTCAATGATATCCAAGTCCCATAACAGTGAATGACAACCACACCAAAATCATCTCTAAAGGTAGTGCTAATCCGACATTCCATGCAATCTCAATTCCACAAATAATCCTCTATCACAAATTGAAATCCAATACTGCAAATCAAGAAACATTTGCAGATGATTCCAAATACCTTCCATCTCTGACATTCTTGATCCATCTAAGAGCACTACAGATCGGTCTATGTCCATTTCAGCTCTTTACTATCCTCATATTGCATATAGATCCAGAAGTAACGTTAATTTCCATAAGATCCCCAAATACCAAAAATTAAGATCTCCACAAGGATTAAGTCGCTGATATCTTTCTCATCAATCTGCTTGATGATGAGAATATTTGATGTGTTTACTTAGAAAATCCGGACCTTCGATACCAAACATTCAATCCCTAGATCGTCATTGCTTTCCTTCTTGCGAGAGAGAGAGAGAGAGAGAGAGAGAGAGAGAGAAAGAATTTAGAATTTTTTCAGATATTTTATACTATAGTCTTTGATATTGAATATATCTAAATAAAATCAGAAATCTTTTATAAATAACTATAAACTACACTTTAAAAAAAAGTACACTGAATATTAATCAATAAAACATTCTATAACAGTAGAAAATTACATATGAATAAGAATAAAACACACATAATCTACATTAAAATTACAAATAAATCTACAAATTACTCAACAGAATCATTTTTGTAATACTCTCATAAATGATCAATCAAAGTAATAAATTAAGTTTTTTACCTTTATTGGTTGATTACCATATACATCATTTTGAAGATTTCTCTTTAATCTTATATGTGAAAATCACATTATTTTTAAAGAAATTTATTTTATTTATCTGTGAAAATTATCATTATTTTTTAAAGATATCTACATAATTTTATATGTGAAAATTAACATTATATGAATAAATGAAAATTATTGATAGGATATAAGATTATAAGAACAAAAGAAATGTAAAAATTCAAAAGTAGTACTTCAAAGATTTGAACTTTTGAGCAGTGAGACTTCAAATATCAAGTTTCACTATTCTGAACTTCAAATTTGAGGTTTTGAAGCTTTGGCTCGAATGAAATAAACTTTAAATATAAATTTTACATAATTAGAATGATAAACTTCAAACCGGTAAAATTGAGTTTACATCATCCAAATGATAAATATAGTCTCGAATACTTCGTGCCAACTTGGCTGCCATTTAATTTGAGTGTGTGGGATGTGCTAAGAAATATGTGTAACCAAATGAATTTGAAATTGCAATTTTTGAGAAAAGTTTTTCTTTTTTTATGAAAATACTTTATTTCAGTAAAAAAAAACTTAAAGGGAGTTCTGGTCCATCGAGAGTAATGCACCTTTAGCCAAATAGTCCACTTCCCGATTTTCCTATACATGGTACATGAAAGAACGAAATGCTTGAAAAAAAAAAGATAAAGATTGGATATCAAAGATGGTTCCAAAGAGTTGTTTCTGGTCCGAGATTACAATAATTGCCTTGATGAGTTCTTGTGAATCTGAAAGAGCTGTCACCTTATTCAGATCCAGCTCTAATGTGTGTGTAAGTGTTGAGAGTGTCGTGAATGCTTCGGCCAATGATGGGGATCCGATGTGAGGGTGCGATTCCAATCCATTTACTTTGATTTCTGCCAATGGGCACTATATTGTCCAGCCCAATCTGGCTGCTCCGGTTTCTTCTATCCATGGCGCATCGGAGGAGATTATCGCCATTGACTCCAGAAACACCAAAGTTCGGGATAAACAAGCTTTTGCTACCTGGTGCTGTATTGGTTGGATCTGACTTGAATGGGCTTCTTGCTATTCTCTTGCATCGCTAATTGCTTTTAACATTGTTTCTGCAGAGGAGAATTTTGATTGTTGAATATTTTCTGATTTTTGGCTGACCAAATGGCGCAGCAGATCTGCGGATAAAAAGCTCCATTGACGACTCATGTTGGTGGCAAACTGATTTGATATTTCACCTCTCTAGAGCCTTGAAGAGAGAATAGGAAAGCATCGGGATTTACTGGCCAGATGAATGGTGCATTTTTCCACACTTGATTAGCACAGGGACAGCGAAACAGCATGTGGAATATTGACTTGGACTCGATGCAGTGGGGGCATTCATAAAACGCAGTAGAGATTCTTTTCATTAGTTTTTCTTCCACCGATAGGAATTCCTGAAACACTTTCCAAAATATTAATTGAATTTTTGGGAAGTTTTGAGACACCAAATATCTGAGTTCTAGTTGGATTGAAGTATATTCAGTTCTGGAATTGGAGTTGATATTGGATGAGTCACCGCTTCAAAATATCCACTTGGTTTAAAATATATTCAAAGAAGAAAAATATTTCATTTAATATTTCTACATTATTAATACTCAGATACAGTTCAAAAATTTTAAAATCAGATGCATAAAATCATTGCTTTTAGATAATTGACATTTAATATCTTCAATTATCTATGTATATTCGAAATTTAAATGAAAAAATATCACTATATGTTAGTAGTTTAAAACAACATTTTTGATAGGTTAGTTATATTCTAAATATTGTATTTGTTTTCTCATAAGATGGATCGGAGATACATAATACTACATTGTGACCACTGTGAAATTCTAATTGTAAAAATGTTTGGGAATGTTCAACTTTTTTACTCGATAAACCTTAGAAAGTGTGTCCAGTGAGGTTTTTGGTGGAGTACTCAACGACGTATCATTGAGCAAGAATCCATTTTACAAGTTAAAAAAAGTAGCTGCTTTTCATCAGGCCAAATGTAAAAAAAAAAATTCCAATCTCAAACTGAACATTTAAAAAAAAGAATATTTATGTATAACTTCAAAAATAAAGTGTAGTATATAAATGCTCAAAAAATGTTGTAGTGATTAATTATTATTTAATATGTATAATTGTTTTGGAACTATGTTGAAGAAGCGACTACTATTCAATAAAGTCTCTTGGTGAGATGAAACTTTGAAGTGGTTGGTACTATGCTAACATTTTTTATACTTTAATTTTAATTTTAGTCATTAGACAAGTTTTTTTTATGAATATTTTCATCTGTCCTAAGAGTTGTGAAGTGGTTAGTCTCCAAGCATGTGAAAGCTAACCATCTACCCGCTCTTAGGACAAATACAAATGTTAAAAAAAAAAATATTTTAATAAAGTTTTAAAAATAAAGCATAATATAATATTATTTAAAAATATTATAGAGATTAATTATTATTATATGATACAGTTATTTTTGGAACTGTATTGAAGAAGCAACTCTATTTTACAAGTTGAAAAGCAAATATTATTTAATGAAATCTCTTTCGGAGATGAAACTTTAATATTGTTAGAACTATGTCAACATTTGTTCCAGTCCAATTTTTATTTAAGTCATTGACAAATAATTTTTTTTTTGAATATTTTCTTCTCACTAACCATTTATCTGCTCTTAGAACAAGTGAACATATTTTATAAAAAAAAATATTTTAATATAATTTCAGGAATAAAATGTATTATAGATAATATTCAAAAAATATTATAGATATTAATTGTTATTTAATATGTATAATTTGTAATGACTCGGTTTTTCAAACCAGGCCCGTTTGGAAAATTCAATCCCGAACTAAGACGGTTTAAGCTCAATTCCAATTTTTCGATATATCTTTTTTCTTTCGAGAGATAAATATTTCTGATATAGATAAATATTATATTTTTAATATGATATTAATGAACCAATTCCTAAAAAGATTGTGAATATTCTTATATTCTTAATTATCCTTTCGTTTTTTGTAGTTATCTTTACTTTTTACCGAAGTCTTCCATTGGATATAAATAGAGAGCCTCTCCCATTATTTTTCTTCATTCTAAATTTCCAGAGAACTGAAAACCCTAGAACTCTCTTCTCTCTTTTTTTCCAGCCGCCGAGCTCTCTCTCTCCGCTGCTACCATTTTCTTTCTCTCTCCTCTTTCTCTCTATTCATCGTTCTCTATCTCTCCTCGCCGATGTCATGCCGCTCGCACTCGCCGCCGTCCAATGCTCGATCCAGTCGTCCGCGGAAGCCTAGTCCTTTCCCGGACCAGACGCCAGCGCCAGCCGCCGCCGTGAAGGAGCCGTGCATCCACCACATCCGTGACGGACCTGTTATAGCTCCGGCTAGGCACTCTGCTCGAGTGTGGCCTGTAGACAGCAATCCAGAGACCTCCCGCAATCACTAGCCGTCGCCGCCGCCGCTGCATCAGCCCGAGAAGCGGATCAACCCGGCGTGGTTAGCCGCCGTGGAACACCTGGCCTCCTTCGCTACTCCCTACCTCCTAGGCGAAGGTGAGGATGAATCTGTGCTTGAATATTATTTGTCCTGCTTTTCTGAATGTCTAGTTTGGGATTAAACAAAGCATAACATACTTTCTGCTTTAGAACTGGGTCCCAATTAGGGCTTATTAGGTTGGTGTTTGATGTGTGATAGCCTAGCTGTGTTTAGGGTTTTGAAACTGTAGTTGTATCAGACTTAAAACGAACCTTTACTTGTGTTTGAAACGCCTTGATTGTTTGATTGCTGTTTGGATCTCTTCTGTGATTGTGTGATCTCCTAGACCTTGTAAAGAGGATAGGAACTTAATACGGTATTATGTGAAATCATTATTGAGAGTGTGTGATTGTGAAATATCTTAGATGAGAGTTGAGATCATAAGGCGGAGGAGCTGTGGTCAATATACTTGAGTGGAGGGCTATTGTTTGTGGTCCGAGATGGATGGTTGAGATTGCATTGTCGGGGGCTGTAATCAATACACTGAAGTTGAGGATAGTCGCTGAGCCACATGGGCAATATGCGAGAGGCTACTGAGGGACCTGACATAATATGGGGCTGTTCAAATGGTGCAGTGTATACACATATGGTATGGGAGAGTGGCTAGATGTACTTAGCACTCCTAAGGCATGGCTGACGGGCTAGTCGTGTAGCGACTATACTCCTACGACGGATGCATCCAAAGTGCCAGAGTATAAGTCATCATTGTGTGGTTCTGGTATTTTCAGTGGCGTTACCTAAGGACTAATAGGATATCGTGTAAGGTCTTTAGGACTTTCTATGGTGCTGTTTTAGGCTTGAACTTAGTGTTTGTTAAGTTGTGGGGCATTGATAGGATAGTGTAGGTTTATTTTCCTGGGTAATCTAAATTACTCATCCCTCCACCATATCTTCTCTCTCTCGATCCCCTCTAGCAGGTTAGGTGAGTCAAAATGCTTCAGTAACGCATGTGGTGTGGAGTTGTTTGTTAATCAAGGCGCCTTCGGATTCTGGGACTTGTAAAAAGGATAACGCATTTGGCTTCTAGCGCAGACAGTTGTCTTGATATTGGCCGGTTCGATTTATATGATCGGGATCGGGTGTCACACAATTTCTTGAAACTAAGTTGAAGAAACAAATATTACTCAATGATCTCTTTATGATATAAAACTTTGAAGTTATTAGAACTAAGTTAACCTTTGTTCCACTATAACTTTAATTTTAGCTATTACACAATATCTGTGAACTAACCACCTCACTATGTTAAAAAAAAAATTATAATAACCACGAATACATAATTATAGTAGAAAAAGTTTGGCAAATTCTTAATTATCAAAAGCAACACATTCAGTATGTGATTGCCATCTATAAATCATATAATATCATACAACCAATTAAGATCATTTGGGCATTTCACATTTAAAAAAAAACCAACAAATTTATTTATGCCCGCTCATCAGCAGAGCCGTATCAACTGTAATGGCTCACAGAAGAAAAACAAAAATGCTCTCATTTGTAAGAATTTTTTTTTATAATAAGTAATATAAGTGTCATTTAATAAAAATAATAAAATAAAACCAAATAAACTAAAAATATAGTTATAAAACTGACTTTTTCCCATATAATTATTGGCCAAATTTTTAAAATTGTCTGCTAATTAAAGATAAAAATTATTATAAAGATAATAAAATAATTGAAATGAAGAAAACACAAAAAATAATAGTTTTACTTTAATTATAACTGATTGATGGAAAAATATTAAAAGTCTTTATACTGATAGTATTTAATTTCAATGTTAGATCAGCGCAAGTAGAAAATATGAAATAAGGAAATTACATAGCCTAATTTCTCCTTAATTACTCCAATTCTAAATTCTTTGATAGTAAATTAATATCAATTTCATTTATTGTTGTTAACTTATATATTGTAAATCCATATATATGTATTATGTATAGACCCATATCCCTATTTGAGTAATACAATATAACATTACAACTAATAATAAAAATATATAGTTTTTAAACAATTCCTGCCCTATAATTAAAAAATAAAATAAAAAATTGTTGTCCTACACCAATGTCTCTTTAATTTATATGTAGGAACGCCTTTGCTCATCAGTACAGGGTTGTCACCTAGTTGACCTATATGATTCTAGACACAAAGTAATTACACCAACTTATTATTTCAACCCTCTTTTATGCAATTCTGGACCGTATGTTAACATTGTTAACGTCCTTTGGCCACAGCGTAACGCATGGATCTTCAGAGCTACTTCTATGCCGCTAAGTGTCTTGAAATCCCATGTAGATCGGACACTACCTAACCGTCTCCTCTCGTTCTCAGCAAGGGATAGTAACACTTCTCTCCTTGGTTCCCTTTTTTGGGTAAATATGTAAGAGTAAGGTTCATTTATTTTCGTTCCCTTTAATTGGTAACTTTTTCTGATATGAAATTTTTAATAGAGAAATTGTATTCTATGACTATATTGAAAATAAAAATTAGTTTTGTAACCATAGTAAAATAAAAATGTAGAGAATAACTATCATTTATTTTTAGGATGAAAATACGATTTAGTCTAAAATAGATTAGGGTTTACGGTGAGTAACTTCATATAAATAAAACGAGTATCTCAAGTAAATTCAGATTTAGAGTCTAATAAAATAGTAATTATTTTTTTATTTTGAACCCAAAGTAGTTATATATTTTTTCTTATCATACTATAGAATATTATTTTATTATGTTTATATTAAACTGTGTTCTTTATAAACGATACTATTCATCTATTTATGAATTAATTATCTGTTTTGTTTAATTCAAATCATGTTATGTGTATAAAAAAACATTTCAGTGTTTTTATTAATATACTATTGAAACAAATAATAATATGAAATTAAAACAACAAACAAATTTAATTGAGAGTATTCATAACAAGACAAATAACAAATAATTCTATCTTTCTTTCTATTCATAAAAGCATTTTCATCCGAAAAAATAAATGATGTTTTTTTTACAAAACAAATAAAAATAATGGTTATTTTCTGAGTTTCGAGCTCTAGGGGGAAAGGCGACGAGTCATTCAGGGCAGAAGCCTGCTCGAATCATGACAATGGAAATGTCGTAGTACGCGATCCTACAAACAATACACAAGAGTTCAGTCGGGCTTACAGGAAGACCGAAAGGGGGTTTTCCTCCTGAAGGTTCTCTGACGCCCAAGTCAATAAACGTCCTACCTGGAACAAGTACTCAGGAGGGGTGTTTTTACGGGTTTCAGGTGAGAAATTTTGTCTGGGGATCGAGACATATATCTGTTTGCGGATGTTTCGAGGTTTATTCTACACAGAAGAGAGAAGATGCGGCTAAGTATAAAGGCATGGTTCAGGGTCAGGAGGGACTTATCCTGGAAGGCATTCTCTCAGGAGAACAAAGGGTTCTCCCTTGATCGTGCTGCTTGCCGGGGCCTGCTGACTCGGTTTCGGTCGGTTACCTCCTCCTTGAGGGGGGTTTCAAATCTGAAGAAGGACTTTTGGTCACTAAATTCAATCCCTCTCTTAATCAGATGTAGTATAGATGAGGTTTAATCAATCCATCTAGGAGCTAGAGTAAAAGAGATGCAAAGCACTAACTAAGCTTATAATGGAGGATGATTCTAACAACTTAAGTGGTCAAAGAGGAAAAGCTCAATAAAAAGGGAAATCTAGCAAGACTTAAGCAAGCAATGCAATGCAAGGAAGCTAAATGCAGCAGAAACTACAAGACAATGATCTAAATGCAATAACTCGTAGTGCAAGGCAGAAAACGAACAAAAGCAAAGCTACTGAAAACAGAGGAAAACAGAATACAAAGTGATGAAAGGAAATGAAGAATGAAGCGTTGGTTCAAGGCAAGAGCAATGATGACTTAGGGATTACTTAGTATCAAACCTAAGGTGATCAACATTGAATACAAGCAAAGAACATGATCAAGTCACTCAATGAATCAATCCATATCAAGAGCAGAAATAACTAAGTTAAGCACATGTCAGACCCACTTGTGATGGCGTATCTGTGCGAAACCAGACCACAACAAGAACAGAGATGTCTAAGTTAAGCACATGTCAGACCCACGTGTGATGGCGTATCTATGCAAAACCAGCATGAAAACACAAGGCTCTTTTAGACCAAACAAACAACCTATATGCAACATAATCATCTAAGCGATTGTTCCTAGCAAAGTTATTTCAGGCATTTAAAGTAACATGATAGGGTCAGGTTTTACCCAAATAAAACTACTGCAAGTGCACAGCAAACGCAGTTGTAGTACAAGGGGTTATCGAATCCCAAGGGAGTATGTAAACCACACTAGCGATTATAGATTCAGATTAAGCTAAGCGATAAATAATGAATGTAATGCAAAACAGTAAAATAAATGCAAGAGGGCGTTTTTATGCTTGTTCTTAAAGTTTAGAAGGCTAAAGGCGCTAAGTCAGGACAGTTCGCAGGTTGAATCCGAGAGTGTAGAATGCATGCAATCAGGAATGAATTAAAACCGTCTTGAACATGAATCGCAAAGATATAACTAATCAATTCTCATTGTAGAAGTTATCTATGTCTAAATCACAGAGTTTCAAATCTCTTTGCAAACCCTAACAACCTAAACATGCAGTAATGATCAGGTTCAATTGTTCACAAAACTCCTAAGCCAAATCTCTTTGTACTAGGGCGTTTTGCTCATCTAATACTAGTTCAGGTGATTAATAATGCTCTCACATCTATCAAAAACCTAGGGTTTCGAAATCCAGATGATGTGTCTAAGAAATCGATATGAATGCAAGCACAGATGAAGAACCAATGAATTTCCTAAAAGTTTTTAGCAATTCTACAAACTCTTCTTCAACCTTTGAAAAGTCCTAACTTAACTAACAAACTACTCAGACATGGTGATTTGAGAAAACATCATGAAAAGAATAGATTGCATAAAAGAAATAAGAAGTAGAAAGTAAAGGAGTTCAAAATCTGCTCTGAAGGAGTCTGATTTGTCTCTCCAAAAGCTCTGATACAAATCTCTCTCTAAAGCTCTCAAAAATAATAAGATACAAGATATATGCCAAAAGAATGGCTGAAAAACCTAATATACAAGCTAAAACACGATCTGGGGTCTTTTTGCAAATACTGGAACTTTTGGGCCAAAGCTGCAATTTCTTCCCAATCTTTTAAAAACAGGCCACGACCTCCTTCCTTGGTGGGTGACGAGCGTCACCAGCTTGGTGACGAGCGTCACCATATGGCATACTTTCTTCTTCGAGCTAGGTACTTCGTGGCTTCAACTCAGAATGCTCCAAAAGGTTCCAAAATCTCCAATTATGCTCCAGACATGCTATAACCTGCAAAGACTCTTCTAGGACTCTAAAAATACCAAAAAGACTCAATAAAAAGAACTTATATCATGGTTAAAAACCATAAAAACCATGATATATCAACTCCCCCAGACTTAGCTTTTGCTTGCCCTCAAGCAAATATTAGACAAAGAATAAGGTCGAGGTTTGAAAACAAGAAACAGTCAGTCAGTCATCAGAAACACCACACTAGTTAAAGCTTTCGAATCCACATACCACAGAGTCAACACAAGATCAAATTTCTACCTAATCATCACAAGCTTAGCAAATCTCTCAAGTCCAGTCTAAATCCCTTCAAGAAATCCGAAATTTCTACTGTCAACTCCTTATATTTTATCTAAGTGTGATATCTCATCAAGGCTCTATCATCTCAATCACTTTACAGATTCTTTTCTCTTCCTAACAACTGAACAAATCAATCTCAACACAGCTCTCCTATTTTCTCTTCCCTTAATCTTTTTCCTTAGGATATTTTCGATTTTTCACTTCTTTTTCTCAACTTTTACAGTCTAAGATATGGTGCTACTCAATACTTGTGTTCCTTGTGAGGAGACAGGTTCTTGAGTGAGTTCACTACTGTTGTTCCTTGTGAGGAGACAGGGTCATGAATGCACCATTCTTTGAACTTAAACTTTTAAAAACTACATCTGGAAAGATCAAAGAGAGACTGTATCTTAACTTTATTGTCAGTGCTTAAAGAGAGAATCAAGATCAATAAGAATCAATCACCAAGACAAGAAATTTAAAGTTCATTAAGGTGGAGCTAACAGCAAATTTTCCAGATTCTCTAAGAACCTAAACCTTCATTGCTAGACTGATCTACCTATGACTTTCAACTTAGTAAGACTTGTAATCAACTACTGTGGCAATGGTTCTTATCAGCAAAAACGTCCTATGGCTAGTTCCAAGAAAAACTAACAGTTTCAAAAATTTTGACTCTAGAAAAACAGGTTTTGGACTCAACTTTAAGACTCTATAAACATGACACAAAGCACACAACGTCAGTAACCACCTCCCCCAGACTTAAACAACACTGTCCCCAGTGTTATTAAGCCAAGAGTTGGTCAAAATGAAGCATGAGAACGTGTAAAACCAAGGTGGAAAAGTGGTACCTCGCGAAGGAGCTAGTGACGAGCGTCACCATATTGGTGACGAGCGTCACTACTCTGAAACTTCAGAAATCGTCATGTTGGGTGTTGTAATGTAACACCATCATGTGTGCTCCAAAGTAAGACTGTAAGAGCACTAAAAACACACATCAAAACATCCAAACAAAGCATAATCCATGATCCAACAAGTTCACAAGACATCATCCAAGCAAACTGAACAAAGTGACTCTTTTTTGTTTTTTTTTCGATTTTTCTCATGTTTTTAGGGTTTTTTTTTTAGCTATGTAATAGAAAACTAAACTAATATATGAAAAAGAAAATTTACCAGTGGGTTGCCTCCCACTAAGCGCTTGTTTAAAGTCATTAGCTCGACTTTGAATGCTGTTCAGACAGCTGGTGGAACAGAAGATGGCATTGAATGCCTTGGAGAAGAATGTCTCCTCATCCATGGTGGTTTATAGGCAGTAGATGCATGGATTCTTCCAAGGAAGTGAGGAACATCAGCAGGGTGGGTCATGAGTGTGGGTGGGATACTTCTTTTTCTTGCAGAATCATCAAAAGAAACACCAAGCATTCTTTGCTTAGTTGCAGGTTTCTGGGTTGTGGAATGGTGAATTTTCGGATTGGCAACATATGATGGACTTGTAGCTGTAAAATCACGTTGCTGCTTTGTGTTCAGGTTGGTGACGAGCGTCACCAGGTCAGTGACGGTCGTCACTGACCCTGCAGTTCGAGTTTCTGCAGTTTTCCTGCAATTCAGCTCTGCAAGTGTTGCTTCCATCACATACACGTCTTCCTCCAGCAACTTGGCATTCATTAGAACCTCTTTTTCAAGCCCAGTCATGAAGATATGATCCTCACTGCAATCCTCAAACCCAACAGCTTCTGCAGAAGTTTCAGATATTAGCTCTTCAACAGCCATCTTGCTCACTTGCCCACTTATATCTGATTCATTGACACACTCAGCAATAATGTCTTCTGAATGCTCCATGACAGTCTCTTTATCTCTAGAAGTTCTTACAGAAAAGGTCTGACCATCAATGGTAGAACTACCTCTTAACTTATCCATGTCAAAGTTCATGACAACATCACCAAGATCAAGCTCAATGTTCCCCTTTCTAACATCAATGATGGCTCCAGCAGTAGCCAAGAATGGTCTTCCCAGAATAAGAGGGTCTTTAGGTTCTTCAGCATATTTCAGAACCACAAAATCTGTAGGAATTATGCAGCCTTCAATGTTAACATGAACATTCTCTAACATGCCTTCTGGGGTTCTTATGGATCGATCTGCTAGGATGAGAGAGATCCCAGCTGGCTTGAAATCAGTCATTCCAAGTCTAGCAGCAACAGAGAAAGGCATCAAGTTAATACTTGACCCTAGATCACATAGAGAGTGGGGAAAACGTCCTGCAGATATTGAGCAATCAAGCACAAAGGTCCCTGGATCAGATAGCTTCTCTGGAACTCTGCTTTGAGTGATGGTATTGACTTGTTCAGAAACAGTCACCTTCTTCTTCTTCTTTGGAACTGTGCCTAAGAGAATTGCACTGATGTCTCTGGTAAGCAATGCTCCTTCCTCAGGACTTACACCATTCACAACCATTCTCTTTACATACCTTCTTAGAGCTGGTGAAAGCTTGACTGCATCAACAAGTGGAATCTCAAGCATCAGCTTGTCTATCATAGCTTTACATCTGGCTTCTTCTATCTCCTATTTAGACTTCCTAGGATTCTTGGGGAATGGTGTTTTGGGTTTATAGACACGTTCCTGGTCATAATTTGCAGTTACAGGCGAAGCAGCTTAGTTCTGGGGTGGGTGACGACCGTCACCAGGGGGGTGACGCTCGTCACTCACCTGTGACAACCCCCGATTCTCTTCTATGTTGGTGACGAGCGTCACTCCTCCTTGGTGACGCTCGTCACTCACCTCTGAGACAGAAAAATTTTCATCTTCAGACTCCATGAGTTGCACGATCTGTTCTGCACTCAACCTCTTTTTCTGCACTGTTTTAAGCTCCTTTTCATTCCTGACTGTGATGGCATTAACCTGATGCTTGGGATTGATATCAGTCCTTCCAGGAAGGAATCCCTCTTGCCTTTGAACAGCTCCTGCAGTTTGAGCAACCTGCACATCAAGCTTCTTCATGTGAGAGTTCAGACTCTCAATTTTTCCATTCAGGTCTTGATACAGCGAATCTAGCTTGCCATTGAAGTTCACTGTCATCTTCTGTTGTCCTTCAAGTACCTGCTCCAGCATAGCTTCCATTTTATTGTCTTGTGGAGGTGCAGTTTGGTAGGAAGAAGAACCATAATTCCTGCTGTTTTGGTAAGGTTTCTCAACTTCAGTCTTCTGGAATGGGGGCTTAGGAGTGTAACCAGGCGTGCTCTGTCCTCCTGTAAAGGTACTCTGCTGATTGTTGCTGTTGTAGCCTCTGTTCCATTGCTGATTTCCAAACCTTTGGCTCTGAAAACCCCCTCCATTGATGAAATTAACATCTTTCTGCTCAAATTCTTTAGGATTTTCGAAACTCTCCACTTCTACAGCGAATTGGACTGACTTCTGTCCCACCAAAAGGCTGTGCATGCTGTCTAACTTAGCCTTAACTTCAGCTATTTGGTTTCCATCATTCAAACCAGGCTGCTGCTTTCTCTGAAAATCTGCATTCTTAGTGCTGTTACTGCAGGCCAAGTTTTCAATCAATCTTACAGCTTCTTCTGGTCTGTTGGTGTTGAAGTTTCCTGCACTTGCTGCATCCAGCGCCATCTGATATTTCCAGTCAATGCCTCTGAAGAAAATTCCAAGTAATTGCACCTGACTGAAACCATGATGAGGACAGTCTCTTTGATAAGACTTGAACCTGATCCAAGAAGCCTTAAAAGCTTCAGTAGGGCCTTGTGTAAAGGAAGCAATTTTCATCCTCATGTCCTCTGATCTTGCATCATCATAGAAGTTATTCAGAAAGGCGTTCTTAGTGTCTTCCCAAGTGGTCAATGAAGCAGGTTCCAGTTGCTTCAGCCAATATGCAGCTTCTCCTCCAAGAGAGTAAGGAAAAAGCTTGCAGAACAGGAAATCATTGCTGACTCCAGTAGCTTTGACACTTGAAGCCAGATCCTCAAACCTCTCAATGTGATCCATAGGATGCTCATTAGGTAAGCCATGGAATGGATGCTGGCCAACCAGCTGATAGTAGACTGGTTTAACCTCAAAATCGTTCCTCTGGAAGGCAGGAGGTCGGATTGCAGCTCTGTTGGCATAGAACTGATCAGGTCTGTTGTAGTCACCTAGAGTCCTCTGAACAAAACGCCCAACAGCGTTATTGACAGCAGCAGGGACCCCCACGTTCTCAGCCACTTGCTGAACCTGCTGTTCAACAATGACATTCCCCTCTTGATCAATTCTCTGCCCCTCTTCGTTTCTCCTGTTTCCTTCCCTGTCAACCAAGTGACCTTCTGCATCTTCAACCAAGATAAGTGGAGCGACCATTGTAGATTGCTTCTTAGCTTTCCTGTTAGTTCTCTCCAACCTAGCAAGCTCGTCGATGCTCAAAGTCACAAGCTCCTTCTCTTTGTTGCTTCTGGTTCTGCGATTAGGCATACACCTGAAACAAGAACAAAGAAAAGTAGCTGAAAATCAGTAAACAAATAAAAACTTAGACAAAATCCTAATACTAAAAATCGATAGGCAGCTATTACTCCCCGGCAACGGCGCCAAAAACTTGATAGGGTCAGGTTTTACCCAAATAAAAACTACTGCAAGTGCACAGCAAAAACGCAGTTGTAGTACAAGGGGTTATCGAATCCCAAGGGAGTATGTAAACCACACTAGCGATTATAGATTCAGATTAAGCTAAGCGATAAATAATGAATGTAATGCAAAACAGTAAAATAAATGCAAGAGGGCGTTTTTATGCTTGTTCTTAAAGTTCAGAAGGCTAAAGGCGCTAAGTCAGGACAGTTCGCAGGTTGAATCCGAGAGTGTAGAATGCATGCAATCAGGAATGAATTAAAACCGTCTTGAACATGAATCGCAAAGATATAACTAATCAATTCTCATTGTAGAAGTTATCTATGTCTAAATCACAGAGTTTCAAATCTCTTTGCAAACCCTAACAACCTAAACATGCAGTAATGATCAGGTTCAATTGTTCACAAAACTCCTAAGCCAAATCTCTTTGTACTAGGGCGTTTTGCTCATCTAATACTAGTTCAGGTGATTAATAATGCTCTCACATCTATCAAAAACCTAGGGTTTCGAAATCCAGATGATGTGTCTAAGAAATCGATATGAATGCAAGCACAGATGAAGAACCAATGAATTTCCTAAAAGTTTTTAGCAATTCTACAAACTCTTCTTCAACCTTTGAAAAGTTCTAACTTAACTAACAAACTACTCAGACATGGTGATTTGAGAAAACATCATGAAAAGAATAGATTGCATAAAAGAAATAAGAAGTAGAAAGTAAAGGAGTTCAAAATCTGCTCTGAAGGAGTCTGATTTGTCTCTCCAAAAGCTCTGCTACAAATCTCTCTCTAAAGCTCTCAAAAATAATAAGATATAAGATATATGCCAAAAGAATGGCTGAAAAACCTAATATACAAGCTAAAACACGATCTGGGGTCTTTTTGCAAATACTGGAATTTTTGGGCCAAAGCTGCAATTTCTTCCCAATCTTTTAAAAACAGGCCACGACCTCCTTCCTTGGTGGGTGACGAGCGTCACCAGCTTGGTGACGAGCGTCACCATATGGCATACTTTCTTCTTCGAGCTAGGTACTTCGTGGCTTCAACTCAGAATGCTCCAAAAGGTTCCAAAATCTCCAATTATGCTCCAGACATGCTATAACCTGCAAAGACTCTTCTAGGACTCTAAAAATACCAAAAAGACTCAATAAAAAGAACTTATATCATGGTTAAAAACCATAAAAACTATGATATATCATAACACTTGTGCTGCAGCAAGCACCTATGATTTATTTCACTTAAACAAGTTACTCAAGCCTTAAGAACAACCAAGCCAAGTGATCTAAGCATTAATCCAACCAAAACACCCTAAGCTATCAACTAATCATCCCCAAATCTGCTCCAGCCTCAAACCATATGAAACTACTCAGTACACATCATGAAATCAACAGAAACAAGCAGAAAAGATAGATCAAACATGATTAAACAAGAACTAGAAGAAAAATGACAAAGAAAGTGCAAAACTTTATTAAAAGAGTGATGTTGATCAAAATCCCATAAAAATCTCTTTGTGGTTTCCCACAAGATCGAAAACAGGGTAAAGAATAAGATAAGATGACTAAAAGATAAGCCAAAAGCTTAAATAAGTGTAAGGATAAGGTTTGGTCAAAAGTGGAAAAAGTTGGTCAACTCTCGGATAAAGCATATCAGGGTGCATGGGAAGGTGTTATGCTCGATATGGTCACCTCGATATCGAGCTGGGTTCTTGGTTTTCTCCTCGATGCAGGACCTCGATATGCCCTGTTTCTTCGTATCGGCTTATACGGCATGCTTAGCTCAGTGCACTACCTCGGTACAGCAGGCTGGTGAACACTACGTAGCTGAAATCGCTCTATCTCTTTACCCCAGATCAAAATTACATGATCCGACCACCATTGGAAATATATTGAGATCCTCCACAACTTTCATGAATAACGTGGAACCTGAATCTGAGTGGAGAGGCTTCGTCCACACCGATATTTAACTCGCATCCTGTTAAACCGAGTAAAGACCTCGATGTGTGACCTCGGTGCAGCTTCTAAACAGCTTGGCTCCATTCTTCTTGCATATTTCTTTGACTCCAGATGATCCTTCATCCTCCAATAAGTCTCCTTAGCCTCAAAAGCACCTGCAATACAACTTAAACATGCAAATGTATGCATTCCTAATCCAAATGCATGCATGTCTACTTTTATATGTAAATGGGACTAAAATGATAAGAATTAATATAAGAACAAGAGAAAACATGCATGAAATGCATCCTAAAATGATCTAAAATAGCAAGCCATCAACACCCTCACACTTAGTCTTTGCTTGCCCTCAAACAAATAAAAGATTAAACGGTGATGGGGTTTTAAAATGGGAACTCATATCACTAAAATGCTAACAATAGATCAA
This sequence comes from Thlaspi arvense, assembly GCA_911865555.2. Classification (NCBI taxonomy): domain Eukaryota; kingdom Viridiplantae; phylum Streptophyta; class Magnoliopsida; order Brassicales; family Brassicaceae; genus Thlaspi; species Thlaspi arvense. The sequence continues at coordinate 30,804,909 of OU466859.2, read as the reverse complement.
AATGATGTCCATGTTTCTAGTGCTAGAATGCAGATGATGGAACTGTACTCTTAAATTTAGCCACACTCATCACAAAATGAAAATGATTCGCAAGTTATCAATCTACATTAGCCCTCAAATCACTTGACCTTTTTAACATTCATTAAACAAGTAGCCAATGGACCAAGTTTGTGCAAATCAAGTGAAAGCATTTGGTTCAAGGGACATGGTTATGAGATAAAAATGATCTCATTCATCAATGGCTCAAAGAAATAGGAGATCTCTCAAATGAAATGAATCTATCTTAGGCAAAATGCTAAAGATAAAAGCACACTTATGCATGCAAAGCTCTCTTTTACTCTTTTCCCAAAAATGATCCTAATTAAGTCTAAACCCCAAGATAAAACCCTAAATCTGCCCTTTTCCAAAGCTGTTTTGATCTTTTTCTTCTTGAAATGTGGGGGACTTCTTCTTCTTTTGCTTGTGTGGCTTACTTCTTTTAGAACTTGCTCTTCTTTGTTGTATAGGCGCCAATTTTCATCACTTTTTTGGTGGATTTCCTGGTCTCAGTTTTCTCCTTTTGGATGACCTTTGTAAGCTTGTTGTTGCTGGCGCCTCTTCTTCTTTGTAACTTAGAGCTTTCTTCTTTTTCACTTAACCACAAGATACAAACATCTTCCCACAATATCATTTTCTTCATGAAACCATTCCCACTCTTCTTCTCTTCTCAAAAGATACAAACATTAAAGCCTAAACCACTTATCTCTACCCTTTCCCGAAACTCCTAACCTAGTATCAAGATCAAAATGCAAGCTGATGTCTACAAGAGAGCTTCTCCTTGCCAGCCTTATTCCTAACACTTTTTTGCCAAGATACGTTCGCAAATGATGATGCAAGGCTTCACAAACTCTCACAATAGTGTTTGAATTTAGAAGGAAGGATTGGTTCAAGGTATGGGTAACTGTCCCTTAATGATGAGGATCAGCTACTTGGATCAACAAGAGTGGTGAAAAGGAAGAAGATGATCCAAGTATGTATATTGGTAGCCATGCAATCACTTTCAATGCACAAACAAGATAATTTAATGTTTAAATTAAGGTCCCACTTATATAAAGATCAAGATCAAATCAAGCAAACTTCAACTTCAAACAAGAGTTGCAAAATCATAAATTCAAAGAGTGGTTCAGCCTTATTTCAAGTGCTTCATCAAATGCATCAAAGGACTAAGAACAATGGCATCATTTTCATAAACCACTAGCATTTTCAGAGATTCATTATCATTGCACCCATTTTAAACAAGCAAGCTACAACCTAAATAAATGCATGAAGTCTAAGTCCTACATGAATGCACATGAAAATTCTGTTTTTAAGTAATCAATTTTTTTTAAATTTTCAATTTTTTAGTGATTTTCTATGCCTTAAATGCAATGCATGGTTGTTAAGCTATATGTAAACGAAAATGTGACATGGATGCAGAATGTTAGTCCAAGCAAGCCCTCCCCCACACTTAGAATACACAGTCCACTGTGTATCATAAATGCAAAAGGACGCAAGCCACAATGTAAAAATGAAGTATAAGGGAAAATGTGTAAAGAGTAAAGGAAGAGGAAGATTGGAGGGGTGGAGGATTGGATATTCATTAGTCGAGTGGTTGATGGTGCTCAAATGATCGAAGCGTCCTTGTATTTTTGGAATTTTTAAGAGCAGTTGTCTATATCGAGGTGGGCTCTGGGTGTTCTGCTCGATGCTGCATCTCGATGTGGGCTCCATCGGGCATCTTGCTTGAAGGGCGATTGCATCGGGCAGAGTTCTGAAGGTTCTGCTCGATGCAACACCTCGATGCAATCCCCATCGTGCAATCTGCTCGACGTACGGACTCCTTCGTCCTCGAAATGAACTGTATCGGGGAGGTCTTGCAGAGGCTTTGCTCGATATGATACCTTGATGCAGAAACAGAGTTTTAAATCCCTTGGTTCTCCACTTTGTTTGACCAATCTAATCACTTTTCTCATCCTGAAAACACTTATCAAATAGATTAAAAGCAAAAGGAAAGAATATTTACATAGATAGTTATGAGATTACCTCCCAAGTGTGCTTTGTTTAAGGTCTCTTAGCTTGACCTCCTTTGCTTTGCTAGGTGGTCACATCAGAGAGACTGAGATCAATCTCCATTGACAGAACCTCTGAGGCTAGGTATGGCTTGACTCTTGAGTGGTAAAGAGGCGCCAAGTCCCCTGGTTTGAATTTCTTGTGCACAAAGCGCCAAGCACATCTCTTAGGCACCTTCAGCCTTCTGGGAGTTGGCTTGAGGTCATCATCTTTATACTTTGTTTCTGAGTTGCCATCCTTAGTGTTACTAGTCTCTTAATGCACTGATGTTAAAGTTTTTAAGCTTTAACTCAATCCTCAAGCACATATGTCATTGTAGTACTTGAGGTGTCAATCCAATCCAAAGGCTAAGGAACAGATGAGATGCAGAAGACTTGCTAAGCTAGGCCTAATCAAAAGAAGGGGAGTCTGATCTGACAACCTAAACCAAGAAATGCAAACTAAAAAACAGAGATTCAAAACTAATGAATAACAAGGTGAATCTAAAAACATGATCAAGGTGAAAGAAACAATCAATGCATTAATCTATAGGCAAGGACTACTGATATAGACTAGCCCAATCCCTCAGCACTAATCCCTTATCTAATCATATATTCAAGATAAATCTCTTTACTCAAACACATGATCATCAAGCATGAAGGTCAAAGTCCATTGAGCCAAAAAGAATGCTAGACATCTAGTTTCCTATGCTAGGTTTACTAGTCTCTTGTGCAATAGAACTAACATTAACTCACACTCTCATGCATAATCAATGCCTAAAGAATAATTTTCCACCAATGTGGGGTTAAGTACTTAAGCGCAAGCTATGCAAGACATGACATCAACCATAACTTCTTTCGAGCATCTTAGCAAACACCTTAAGTGCAAGACTAGAAAGCTTAAGATCAACTAATCCTACAAAGAGTTACTAAGCATTAAGAACAGTCACACAAGAAGAGATAATCAAAGATCCAATATTCTAACACCTTAAACAATCATTAGAAACACTTTTGTTCTTCAAAAATCAAGAACTCAAAAACTCAAAGAGGGAAATTCGAAATTACTAAAGCACAATAAGAAAGGAAGACTAAGAGATTAAAGACTAAAAGAAGAAACCTTAAAATTAATATAAAATTATATACATGTGACGGAATCTAAACTCAAAAAAGATTTGTTCTTGTTCTATGAAAAACCAAAGCAAAGCTTTGGGAAGAGAATGGATATAAGAAAATAGATCTAGGATTAGCTATTTATAGGGAACATCCCCAAAATAGCCTAAGGAAGCAAAAATAAAAAAAGTCAAAGATGGTCAAAGATGGTTTTCGGACCAAAACCTATCGATCAGAAGGAAGGAGGTGATGCTCAATGTAGGTGATCGATAGGGTGATCGATATGAATTTCTGGTTGCGGACAATGATGCTTGAACCGCTGTATCTTTTGAACTACTGATCGGATTGACCTGATTCAACCTCTGTTGGAAATATTATTAAATCCTCTACAACTTATATGAAGGACGTGGAGGCTTAATCGCACCGGAAGACCTTTGTTTTAACCCATACATTTCATATTGATCTGCATATCGGACATATCTCTATCAGCTTTGGTCGATACAGGACTTTGGTGCAGCCTAAAACCCGTCACCTTGGCTATTGTACTTGGTTCTTCATGTCCTCATCATTCATCATACTCCAAATGTCTTCCTTGCTCCATTTAGACCTGAAAAATACTTCAAACAATGCAAAACATGCAAATGTGTAACCTAAAACCTATTATGACTAATATGAATGCAAATGTGACAAAATATGATGAATGAATTCATGAAAGAGACCAAAAACTAAACTAAATATAAGCTAAAACATGGTAAATTATAAGGATATCAACACTCCCACACTTATATCTTGCTTGCCCTCAAGCAAGTATGAACATGGTGGAAGAGAAGTTTGAAAGTATGAGCTATTTGATACGAAAGATGACAATAATAAAAATCAAGTCATTGTCCAAGTTAATGATTCTAAGATGTTAATGATGTTTGTTCTTACTGAAAATCTAGCCACACTCATCACAAGTATATAGAAGAAAACTCAAGCCTATCTTACACAAGCAATCACATCATGTAATCTCTTTAACATTCAATTAACTCATCAACCAAGTGGGTCATGCTCATGCAAATCCTGTGTTTTCATTTGGTTAAGGATAAAGCTTATGAGGCAAAGATGACCTTAAACAATTTATAACTGGTTATATTTAAGTGCAAGGGTTCTCTCAAGAAAATGGAATGATCTTTCGTAAAATGCTAAGGGTAAAGAACAACTTATGCATACAAAGGTAAACCCCCATCTACCCCAAAAACCCATAAGTAATCTAAACTCATTTGCTTCTTTTCCAAAACATAATCCTATTCTACCCTTTTTCTTGAAGCTTTTGGCTTCTTTTTATCCCATTCTTCATTCTCCTTTGGAGCTTCTTTGATAGTGCATCTTTTTCTTTGATTCTTCTTGGTGGTTTGACCATTTCTTCTTTGCTTTTGCTCTTCTTTACTTTGCTGGTTTTCTTTTTGCTAGCTTTGGACACCTTCTTCATTTGCATAGAGCTTTTAATGATTAGCCAAACTTCCCAAGGTTACTTATGTGCTTTTCCTTTGCTTTCTCTTTTCCTTCTTCACTTGATAACCCAAAATTTCAATCCCAAAACCATCCATTATTAACCAAAGCATCCTAGCCTATCTGGCTAAAGAGGGTGAGCTAGTTCTACAATGGAAGGTTCCCTTTGTAGTTCTAACCCAACACTTTTTACTAAGCTCATTCCTTAAAAAAAATGCCTCACAATCACTCACTAACAATTTTTGGCTTGAAAGAAGGATTGGTTAATGGCAGGGAAATCTACTTGGACTAGAAAGAGGGGACAAAGAAGGGAAAAAGAAAGCCCAAGTATGTGAATGGTATCCATGAAAACACTTTCAATGCATAAGACATGATAATTCAATATTCAAATTATGCTTCTAGTAAATAGACACTGAATTCAGATCATGCAAGCTTCATCAAGACAAGAGTATCATGCAAAGAATTCCAAGTGTGGTTCAAACTTCAATTCAAACTATACCATAACATCAAAGAACTAAAAACTTAGGCAATGAAGTGATTTCAAAAATTAACATCTCTCAAAGGCAAACATCATGCTCAAAATTTCGAATTGATGAAACCTCAATGCAAATGCAACTAGATGCAATCCTAAAATGCAAGATGCAACTAGATGATCACTCAAAACTTTTTAAAAATTTAGAAAAGTTTTCAAAGTTTTCACATTTTTGCAAGTATGAGAGATATGCAAGAGATGAATGCCGAATTTTGAAAGACAACTGTTAGTATCACACCCTTCCCCACACTTAAATTACACAGTCCCAGTGCAATCCCCTGTGTAATGAAAGTGCAAGACGAGCCAATATCCAACAAACAATTCAAAAAAAATAAGAGAAGAAGAGAAGAAGAAAAATGCAAAGGTGTTGGAGTATACCTCTAGGTCTTGTAATAGAGAAGGAGTGGAAATGTTTTAAAGAATGGATTGGGATGGTGAATGGTGAAGAAGAAAGCCTAACTCCCTTGAAACCCGCAATGTGCACCATATTGAGCAAGATCAAGGAGTCATATCGACCAAAACATCTGATATCCAGCTTGATGTAACTTTTGGGGTTCTTGCAGTGCCTTTGCCAAAATCGCAGTATTTCTTTATCCACTGCACCAAATGATACGAAACCAGCTGCATACGAAACCGAAATCAATCGTATATCACTCTTATGAAGACATTCGAGGCTGAATCAAGACGCAAACCCTTCGTCCAGGCTGATCATCAAGTCGGTCAAGATAATCGGTCGAAACACCAGATGGATATGTGCTCACTTTATTCACTATGACTCTATTGACACTGATGCGAATGGCTTGAAGCCAACACCAAATGAAAGCGAACTCACGGGGCTACAATGTTGATGAAGAACGCCGAGGCCAAATCGGAATGGAAACACCTCATCTGAGCTGATCTTTAGTCGTTATGGTCCTTTAGGTGATTCCTATCGGTCACTCCTTAACCGATAGACTGATCGATAGGGTCCCTATCGGTCTGGAAGTGACCGAAAGGATGAACAAAACGCATCCGTTACATTCCTATCGGTCACCCCTTGACCGATAGGGTGACCGATATACATCCTCTGCATTCCCATCGGTCACTCCTTGACCGATGGTCTGATCGATAGGGGTTGAGTGGTTTCACCAGAGCTTTTGTATCTTTCTAACCGCTGATGGAAATGACCTTAAACCAACTCCAGACGGAAGTTAACTCACGGGGCTACAACATTGATGAATACTATTGAAGCTGAATGGGATTGTAGATTCTTTTTCCGAGCCGGTTTTGTCAGGTGTAGTTTCTGGCTGCTTCAACAAGGTGCACCTTCTTCTTGGTTCTTGGTGTAATCGCTATTGAGAGAGTAGCTTGGTGCATATACAGGCAATAAGACTGAGCAGAAATGTCTGGTTTGTACTCAGTATGTTGCCTACCAATTTTTCTTGGCTAACTCAATGAATAAGCTGTTGTAGCTCCTTGGCATTGTCTACCTTGTGTTGAACCATTTGATCCATCTTAGAACCCTGAAACACTAAACAAAACAAAACAAAAGCAAAAGGAGCATATATAGACAAGAGATAAACATGGAACTACCTTCCAAGTGTGCTTGTTTATAGTCACTAAGGTTGACTCTTAGCAAGTGAAACTCAAAGATGAGAGTGCAATGGAACTAATACTTATACAATCATCAAAAAACATAAAGAAAATAGCCTAGTCTAAGCAAGTAATCAAACTCAAATGCCTTAGACATAATGAACTGGCAGCGGCGCCAATTGATGTTAAGGTTTTTAAACTTTAACTCAATCCTCAAACACACATGTCATTGTAGTACTTGAGGTGTCAATCCAATCCAAAGGCTAAGGAACAAATGAGATGCAGAAGACTTGCTAAGCTAGGCCTAATCAAAAGAAGGGGAGTCTGACCTAACAACCTAAAACAAGAAATGAAAACTAGAAAACAGAGATTCAAGACTAATGAATAACAAAGTGAATCTAAAAACATGATCAATGTGAAAGAAAAAATCAATGCATTAATCTCTAGGCAAGGACTACTGATATTGACTAGCCCAATCCCTCAGCACTAATCCCTTATCTAATCACATATTCAAGATAAATCTCTTTACTCAAACACATGATCATCAAGCATGAAGGTCAAAGTCCATAGAGCCAAAAAGCATTCTAGACATCTAGTTTCCTATGCTAGGTTTACTAATCTCTTGTGCAATAAAACTAACATTAAATCACAATCTCATGCATAATCAATGCCTAAAGAACAATTTCCTACCAATGTGGTGTTAAGTACTTAAGCGCAAGCTATGCAAGACATGACATCAACCATAACGTCTTTCAAGCATTTCAGCAAACACCTTAAGTGCAATACTAGAAAGCTTAAGATCTACTTTTCCTATAAAGAAAAGTCACACAAGAAGAGATAGTCAAAGATCCAAAATTCTAACACCTTAAACAATCATTAGAAACACTTTTGTTCTTCAAAAACCAAGAACTTCAAAAACTCAAAGAGGCAAATTCGAAATTACTAAAGCAGAATAAGAAAGCAAGACTAAGAGATTAAAGACTAAAAGAAAAAACCTTAAAATAAATATAAAAGTATATACATGTGATCCAATCTCAACCCACAAAAGATTTGTTCTTGTTCTATGAAAAACCAAAGCAACGCTTTGGGGAAGAGAATGGAGAAAAGAAAATAGATATAGGTTTAACTATTTATTGGGAACATCCCCAAAATAGCCTTAGGAAGCAAAAATAAAAAAGGTCAAAGATGGTTTTCGGACCAAAACCTATCTATTAGAAGGAAGGAGGTGATGCTCAATGTAGGTGATCGATAGGGTGATCAATATGAACTTCTGGTTGCGGACAGTGATGCTTGAACCACCGTATCTTTTGAACTACTGATCGGATTGACCTGATTCAACCTCCGTTGGAAATCTTATTCGATCCTTTACAAATTATATGAAGGACGTGGAGGCTTAATCGCATCGGAAGACCTTTGTTTTGACCCATACATTTCATATTGATCTGCATATCGTACATATTTCTCTTAGCTTTGGTCGATACAGGTATTTGGTGCAGCCTAAAACCCGTCACCTTGGCTATTATACTTGGTTATTCATGTCCTCATCATTCACCATTCTCTAAATGTCTTCCTTGCTCCATTTAGACCTGAAAAAGACTCCAAACAATGCAAAACATGCAAATGTCTAACCTAAAACCTATTATGACTAATATGAATGCAAATGTGACAAAATATGATGAATGAATTCGTGAAAGAGACCAAAAACTAAACTAAATGCAAGCTAAAATATGGTAAATTATGAAGATATATCAACACCCCCACACTTATATCTTGCTTGCTCTCAAGCAAGTATGAACATGATGGAAGAGAAGTTTGAAAGTATGAGCTATTTGGTTTGAAAGATGACAAAAATAAAAATTAAGTCATTGTCCAAGTTAATGATTCTAAGATGAAAGTGATGTTTGTTCTTACTGAAAATCTAGCCACACTCATCACAAGCATATACAAAAAAACTCAAGCCTATTTTACACAAGCAATCACATCTTGCAATCTCTTTAACATTCAATTAACTCATCAACCAAGTGGATCATGCTCATGCAAATCTTGTATTTTCATTTGGCAAAGGATAAAGCTTATGAGGCAAAAATGACCTCAAACAATTTAGAACTGATTATATTTAAGTGCAACGGTTCTCTCAAGAAAATGGAATGAGCTTTGGTAAAATGCTAAGGGTAAAGAACAACTTATGCATACAAAGGTAAACTCCCATCTACCCCAAAAACCCATAAGTGATCTAAACTCCTTTGCTTCTTCCCCAAAACATAATCATATTCTACCCTTTTTCGTGAAGCTTTTTGCTTCTTTTGATCCCATTCTTCATTCTCCTTTGGAGCTTCTTTGATAGTGCATCTTTTTCTTTGATTTTTCTTGGTGGTTTGACCATTTCTTCTTTGCTTTTGCTCTTCTTTACTTTGCTGTTGTTCTCTTTGCTAGCTTTGGACACCTTTTTCATTTGCATAGAGCTTTTAATGATTAGCCGAACTTCCAAAGGTTACTTATGTGCACTCCTTTTCCTTTGATTTCTCTTTTCCTTCTTCACTTGATAACCCAAAATTTAAATCCCAAAACCATCCCTTATTAACCAAAACATCCTAGCCTATCTAGCTAAAGAGGGTGAGCTAGTTCTACAATGGAAGGGTCCCTTTGTAGTTATAACCCAACACTTTTTACTAAGCTCATTCCTTAAAAAAAGGCCTCACAATCACTCACTAACAATTTTTGGCTTGAAAGTAGGATTGGTTAATGGCAGGGAAATCTACTTGGACTAGAAAGAGGGGACAAAGAAGGGAAAAAGAAAGCCCAAGTATGTGTATGGTATCCATGAAAACACTTTCAATGCATAAGACATGATAATTCAATATTCAAATTATGCTTCTAGTAAATAGACACTGAATTCAGATCATGCAAGCTTCATCAAGACAAGAGTATCATGCAAAGAATTCCAAGTGTGGTTCAAACTTCAATTCAAACTATACCATAACATCAAAGAACTAAAAACTTAGGCAATGAAGTGATTTCAAAAATTAACATCTCTCAAAGGCAAACATCATGCTCAAAATTTCGAATTGATGAAACCTCAATGCAAATGCAACTAGATGCAATCCTAAAATGCAAGATGCAACTAGATGATCACTCAGAACGTTTTAAAAATTTAGAAAAGTTTTCAAAATTTTCACATTTTTGCAAGTATGAGAGATATGCAAGAGAGGAATGCCGAATTTTGAAAGACAACTGTTAGTATCACCCTTCCCCACACTTAAATTACACAGTCCCTGTGTAATCCACTGTGTAATGAAAGTGCAAGAGGAGCCAATATCCAACAAACAATTTAAAAAAATAAGAGAAGAAGAGAAGAAGAAAAATGTAAAGGTGTTGGAGTATACCTCTATGTCTTGTAATAGAGAAGGAGTCGAAATGTTTGAAGGAATGGATTGGGATGGTGAATGGTGAAGAATAAAGCCTGAACTCCCTTGAAACCAGCAATGTGCACCATATTGAGCAAGATCAAGGAGTCATATTGACCAAAACATAGGATATCCAGCTTGATATAACTTTTGAGGTTCTTGCAGCGCCTTTGCCAAAATTGCAGTATTTCTTTATCCACTGCACCAAATGATACGAAACCAGCTGCATACGAATCCTAACTAGCTTGTATATCACTCTTATGAAGACATTCGAGGCTGAATCGAGACGAAAAACCTTCGTCCAGGCTGTTCTTCAAGTCGGTCAAGATGATCAGCCGAAACACCAGATGGATGTGTGCTCAATTTATTCGCTATAACTCTATAGACACCGACGCGAATGACTCGAAACCAACACCAAATGAAAGCGAACTCACGGGGCTACAATGTTGATGAAGAACGCCGAGGCCAAATCGGAATGGAAACACCTCATCTGATGTGTGCAAATCAAACGCCAAGGCGCCAATTGATGTTAAGGTTTTTAAGCTTTAACTCAATCCTCAAACACACATGTAATTGTAGTACTTGAGGTGTCAATCCAATCCAAAGGCTAAGGAACAGATGAGATGGAGAAGACTTGCTAAGCTAGGCCTAATAAAAAGAAGGGGAGTCTGATCTAACAACCTAAAACAGAAAATGAAAACTAGAAAACAGAGATTCAAGACTAATTAATAACAAGGTGTATCTAAAAACATGATCAAGGTGAAAGAAACAATCAATGCATTAATCTCTAGGCAAGGAGTACTGATATAGACTAGCCCAATCTCTCAGCACTAATCTCTTATCTAATCACATATTCAAGATAAATCTCTTTACTCAAACACATGATCATCAAGCATGAAGGTCAAAGTCCATAGAGCCAAAAAGCATGCTAGACATGGAGTTTCCTATGCCAGGTTTACTAATCTCTTGTGCAATAGAACTAACATTAACTCACACTCTCATGCATAATCAATGCCTAAAGAACAATTTCCCACCAATGTGGTGTTAAGTACTTAAGCACAAGCTATGCAAGACATGACATCAACCATAACTTCTTTCAAGCATTTCAGCAAACACCTTAAGTGCAATACTAGAAAGCTTAAGATCTACTTATCCTACAAAGAGGTACTAACAATGAAGAACAGTCACAGAAGAAGAGATAATCAAAGATCCAACATTCTAACACCTTAAACAATCATTAGAAACACTTTTGTTCTTCAAAAACCAAGAACTTCAAAAACTCAAAGAGGCAAATTCGAAATTACTAAAGCAGAATAAGAAAGCAAGACTAAGAGATTAAAAACTAAAAGAAGAGACCTTATAATAAATATAAAAGTATATACATGTGATCCAGTCTCAACCCACAAAAGATTTGTTCTTTTTTTATGAAAAACCAAAGGAAAGCTTTGGGGAAGAGAAAGGATAAAATAAAATAGATCTAAGTTTAGCTATTTATAGGAAATATGCCCAAAATAGCCTTCGGAAGCAAAAATAATTAAGTCAAAGATGGTCAAAGATGGTTTTTGGACCAAAACCTATCGATCAGAAGGAAGGAGGTGATGCTCAATGTAGGTGATCGATAAGAACTTCTGGTTGCAGACAGTGATGCTTGAACCGCCGTATCTTTTGAACTACTGATCAGATTTACCTGATTCAACCTCCGTTGGAAATATTATTTGATCCTCTAAAACTTCTATGAAAGACGTGGAGGCTGAATCGCAACGGAAGACCTTTGTTTTGACACATACATTTCATATCGATCTGAATATCGGACAGATTTCTCTCAGCTTTGGTCGATACAGGACTTTGGTGCAGCCTAAAACTTGTCATATTGGCTATTATAATTGGTTCTTCATGTCCTTATCATTCACCATTCTCCAAATGTCTTCCTTGCTCTATTTAGACCTGAAAAAGACTCCAAACAATGCAAAACATGAAAATGTCTAACCTAAAACCTATTATGTTTAATATTAATGCAAATGTGACAAAATATGATGAATGAATGCATGAAAGAGACCAAAAACTTAAGTAAATGCAAGCTAAAACATGGTAAATTATGAGAATATCATGCAGTGAGCTCAGGACTTCACTTCTTAGTTCAATAAACGGCTTGTGATGTAAATTATGTTTTTTACTTTTATCGGTTGATTACCATATACATCATTTTGAAGATTTCTCTTTAATCTTATCTGTGAAAAATCACATTATTTTTAAAGGTATTTATTTTATTTTATATGTGAAAATTATCATTATTTTTTATACATATCTACATAATTTTATATGTGAAAATTAACATTATATGAATAAATGTAAATTATTTGTAAAATATAAGATTATAAGAACAAAAGAAATGTAAATATTCAAAAGAGAACTTCAAAGATTTGAGCTTTTGAACAGCGAGACTTCAAATATCAAGTTTCACTATTCTGAACTTCAAATATGAGTTTTTGAAGCTTTGGCTCGAATGAAATAAACTTTAATTATAAATTTTACATAATTAGAATGATAAACTTCAAACCGGTAAAATTGAGTTTACATCATTCAAATGATAAATGTAGTCTCGAATACTTTGTGCCAACTTGGCTGCCATTTAATTTGAGTGTGTGGGATGTGCTAAAAATATGTTTAACCAAATGAATTAGAAATTGAAATCTTTGAGAAAATATTTTCTTTCTTTTGTGCAAATACTTAATTTCAGTAAAAAAACAAACTTAAAGGTAGTTCTGGTCCATCGAGAGTAATGCACCCTTAGCCAAATAGTCCACTTCCCGATTTTTCTTACATGGTACATGAAAGAACGAAATGCTTGAAAAAAGAGATAAAGATTGGATATCAAAGATGATTCCAGAGAGTTGTTTCTGTTCCGAGATTACAATGATTGCCTTGATGAGTTCTTGTGGATCTGAAAGAGCTGTCACCTTATTCAGATCCAGCATTAATGTGTGTGTAATTGTTGAGAGTATCGTGAATGCTTCTACCTATGATGGGGATCTGATGTGAGGGTGCGATTCCAATCCATTTACTTTGATTCCTGCCAATGGGCACTATATTTTCCAGCCCAATCCGGCTGCTCCGGTTTCTTCTATCCATGGCGCATCGGAGGAGATTATTGCCATTGACTCCGGGAACACCAAAGTTCGGGATAAACAAGTTTTTGCTACCTGGTGCTGTATTGGTTGGATCTGATTTGAATGGGCTTTTTGCTATTCTCTTGCATCGCTAATTGCTTTTGACATTGTTTCTGCAGAGGAGAATTCTTGATTGTTAAATATTTTCTGATTTTTTTGCTGACCAAATGGCCCAGCAGATCCGCGGATAAAGAGCTACATTGACGACTCCTATTGGTGGCAAGCTAATTTTATATTTCACCTCTCTGGAGGCTTGAAGAGAGGATAAGAAAGTATCGGGATTTACTGGCCAGATGAATGGTGTATTTTTCCACACTTGATTAGCACAGGGGCAGTGAAACTGCATGTGGAATATTGATTTGGACTCGATGCAGTAGAGATTCTTTTCATTAGTTTTTCTTACACCGATAGGACTTCCGGAAACACTTTCCAAAATATTAATTAAATTTTTGGGGAAGTTTTGAGACGCGAAATATCCGAGTTCCAGTTGGATTGATGTGTATTCAGTTCTAGAATTGGAGGTGATATTGGATGAATCACCGCTTCAAAATATCCACTTGGTTCAAAGTGTATTTACTGAAGAAAAATATTTCATTTAATATTTCTATATTTTTAATACTTAGATACAATTCAAAATTTTTAAAATCAAATGCATAAAATCATTGCTTTTATATAATTGACATTTAATATCTTCAATTATCTATGTATATTCGAAATTTAAATAAAGAAATATCACTTTAGGTTAGTAGTTTAAAACAACAATTTTGGTAAGTTAGTTATATTCATAACATTGTATTTATTTTCTCATAAGATGGATCGGAGTTACACAATACTACATTGTGACCACTGTGAAATTCTAATTGTAAAATGTTTGGGAATATTCAACTTTTTTACTCGATAAACCTTAGAAATTGTGTCCAGTGAGGTTTTTGGCGGAGTACTCAACGATGTATCATGAGCAAGAATCCATTTTACAAGTTAAAAAAGTAGCTGCTTTTTATCGGGCCAAATGTATAGGAAAATAACAATCTCAAACTGAACATGTAAAAAAAAAATAATATTTATATATAACTTCAAAAATAAAGTGTAGTATATAAATGTTCAAAAAATGTTGTAGTGATTAATTATTATTTAATATATATAATTGTTTTGAGACTATGTTGAAGAAGCAACTACTATTGAATAAAGTCTCTTGGTGAGATAAAACTTTGAAGTGGTTGGAACTATATTAACATTTTTTTAATCATTAGACAAGTTTTTTTTTATTGATGATTTCTATCTGTCCTAAGAGTGGTGAGGTGGTTAGTCTGCAAGCATGTGAAAGCTAACCATCTACCCGTTCTTAGGACAAATACAAATGTTAAATATATATATATATATATATTAATACAGTTTTGAAAATAAAGCGTAATATAGATATTATTTAAAAATATTGTAGAGATTAATTATTATAATATAGATACAGTTAGTTTGGAAAATGTATTGAAGAAGCAACTCTATTTTAAAAGTTGAAGAAGCAAATATTACTTAATGAAATCTCTTGCTGAGATGAAACTTTAAGATTGTTAGAACTATGTTAACATTTGTTCCAGTCCAATTTTTTTTAGTCATTGACAAATCATTTTTTTTTGAATATTTTTTTCTCACTAATCATCTATCCGCTCTTAGAACATGTGAAAATATTTTATAAAAAAATATTTTAATATAATTTCAGGAATAAAATATATTATAGATAATATTCAAAAACAATTATAGAGATTAATTGTTATTTAATATGTATAATTTGTAACGATCCGGTTTTTCAAACAGGGCCCGTTTGGAATATTCACTCCTGAACTAAGATGGTTTAAGCCCAATTCCTATTTCTTGATTTTTTTTTCTTTCGAGAGATATATATTCCTGGTTTAGATAAAGATTACATTTTTAATGTGATATTAATGAACCTATTCCTAAAAAAATTGTGAATATTCTTATTCTTAATTCTCTTTTCGTTTTCCATGGTTATCTTTACTTTTTACCCAAATCTTCGATTGGATATAAATAGAGAGCCTCTCCCATTATTTTTCTTCATTCTAAATAGAGAACTAAGAAACCTAGAACTATCTTCTCTCTTTTTTTCCGGCCGCCGAGCTCTCTCTCTCCGCTGCTGCCATTTTTTTTGTCTCTCCTCTTTCTCTCTATTCACCGTTCTCTCTCTCTCCTCGCCACCGTCCGATGCTCGGTCAAGTCGTCCGCAGAAGCCTAGTCCTTTCCCGGACCGGACGCCATCGCCAGCCGCCGCCGCGAAGGAGCCGCGCATCCACCACATCCGTGACGGACCTCTCGTAGCTCCGGCTAGGCACTCTGCTCCGGTGTGGCACGTTGACAGCGATCTGGAGTCCTCCCGCAACCACCAGCCGTCGCCGGCGTGGAACACCTGGCCTCCTTCGCTACTCCCTACCTCCCCTCGCCACCTCCTTCGCCTCCTAAGCCAAGGTGAGGATGATTATGTGCTAGAATACTGATATCTCTTGTATTTACACCTTTAGGCTTGCATTTAGTACATGTTTTGGTTATCTTTTGCATGTTTTCCTTAGTTTTTGTCCCATTTTCTTCTCCTTTTAGACTTAGGTTGCATTTAGGATATAGTTTGCATTTCTCTTGCATTATGGATGTTTTTAGGTGCTTATGGAACTAAAAGGAGCTTGGAGGAGCTTTGAGGATGATCCAGGAAGCTAGCTGGGCCTAAGGGAGCAAAAGGAACCAAGGCAGACGATCTCTGCAGAGCTTATCGTTCAGTGCACGGAGGCTTGACCGATACAAGCATATCGATCAAGGGTATCGGTCAGGAGTGCCGAGTTCATTTCGGTCAAATGTGCCGAGTTCATTTCGGTCACTGTATCGATCACTTTCCAGACCGATACTGTGATAACCCAATCCGGTAAACCGTACCGCGGCTGTATCCCACTACATCCTCTAAGTCCGTTTCTATACTTAGCCATATTTTCAAACTTTTTCTTTATTTTTCTAAGTCTTTCTTATCAATACACAGCGGAATATAAATAACTCCTTTCATTCATTTAACTCTCAAAAACACTTAAACAGATTCGGGGTTCCACATAAATCAAATCACAAGGTTCACTAACGATTACAACCAATCATCTAGCAACCTAAACGGTCAAACACCAAAGCCATAAGACTCTAAACACAAGTCTTAGCACAAATAAAACCAAGTCCCGATCCATCCATATCCATCACTGCCGCCTGGTCTCGTCCCTTACTGCTTAGTACCTGCACACTCAAAATGAGAGGCATAAGTATTTCATAAATACTTAGTGAGTACGGTCATCCCGTAACACCTGGTCAGTACCAAAACACGCAGTCATACTTTCGGATTCAACATTCAACACAATCAATTCGCAATAGACATAACCATATCAAACGGCCATGATCATCTAGCCTAACCAACCAAGATCAATCCCTTTTTAAGACCCATGTCTACTTCAGCGAGAATCCCACATCTCCTAAGCTAGTACATGATCCGGATTACCCTGAGGTTAGCTAAACATCATATATGCCACGGTAAACACCACAATATATCACAACACAAGGATTGCTTATCAGTTCTAAACACATAACATGAAAATCACACAATCAACATGCAAATATTCAACCCTAGCAATCCTACGGTCCTAGACACTAACCACAGTCACGCACTCACCTTAGACAAGGCTAGAAACAGATTGGTCAGAAGAAATCCCGATGAAAACTGCACCAAAACGAAGATATCCGATCTCTCTAAGAATCTCTCGGCTCACGGTACGATCCGATCCTTATCCCCTCGGCAATCTCTTGATCCGTTCACCTTTCTTCGAGCCAAACTCTGCTTTCCCTCAGAAACCCCACAAAACAAGGCTATTAGCTCGAGGTTATCCGATGAAAACTCAACACTTAGGGAAATATCCGATCGCTTACCAGTTTATCTCGGCGATGATCGGTTCTGCTCGGCGATAGCCTGATCTCTCTCGGATGTCCTCGGAATAAACTGTTTTTCTTAGGGTTTTCTCTTGACTAAACTCTCTCTTTGCTTTATTTAGCTCAAATAAACGCAACACCCTTGAGTTAAGTCTAAAATTCCCTTATATACTCGCAAAACCCTAGGTAACCCGGACTTATCTGATGTTTTCCTGGTTCCAGTAGGATTATCCCGGTCCGATTCGATTTTCCTCGGCTATTCCCTGTACCGGCTCGACCATCCACTAGATAAATCCCAAAATAGTGGACCAAACACTTGGCCCACGGCCCAAATCCCTTCCCACTCGGATAAACCGCCCTTATCCGAGGTGTTTTCCATTTTTCATCCGGATATTCCTATTTCTCCCGGACAACTTGTCCCACCTCGGCTAATCCTCTATTTCTTTCGGAGGTTTCCTATTCCCCCTCGGAGACAGTCCACTGACACTCGGACTAACCTCCCAGACTCTCGGATATATCCCACTGCACTCGGATAAATCCCATTTCCCTCGGACTGGACCCTGTTTTCCCTCGGATATGGTCCATCCGGCTCGGCTATCCAGCCCACATCCGACTATTTCACCGGTCAACACCCGACCATAGTCCGAACCTCCATTTCCCAGCCAGTATCCGACCCTTGGCTCGGTCATCCCTCGGACAATGCCCTGTCCGGTACGATCATTCCATATTTTCTCGGATACGGATGCTACAACTCTCCCCCACCCATTCTGGATTCGTCCTCGAATCCGACTCAAACCATTTGGGATACTCAACTTTCATCCTAGCCTCCTTTTCCCAAGTAACCTGTTCATGCCCGTCGCAGTCCCATACGACCTGAACCATTCTGACCAACTTCCCACGCTTAGTCTCTTCTTTCCGATCTAACACTCGAACCGGCCTAGCCACTACTGCAAGGTCCTCTTGCAAGTCTGCTGGCGGCTCCTCTATAACCGTTTCCCGTTCGGTAATGTGCTTCCTCAGCTGCGACACATGGCATACATTGTGGAACGCTCCCATTTCCGATGGCAAGTCCAACTTGTAAGCCAGTGCGCCCACTCTTTCTAGTATCTGGTACGGCCCCATGTACCTCGGATTCAACTTGGCACTCTTAGCTGCCCTATCTGTTCCCTTATAAGTCAGTGGTTTAAGATAAACCATATCACCCACACTGAACTCCAGATCCCTGCGATGCTTGTCCGCATAACTTTTCTGCCTGTCCATAGCCTCTTTCAGCTTAACCTTTAACAATCTGATCTTTTCTGTAGTAGCCTCGACCACTGCTGGCCCCATTACGCTATGCTCCCCCACTTGTGTCCAACACAATGGTGTCCTGCACGGCCTGCCATACAACGCCTCATACGGAGACATCTCTATGCTCCTTTGGTAACTATTGTTGTATGCAAATTCAGCCAACGGTAAGTAGTCTTCCCAACTACCACCCCAGTCCAGTACACACGCTCTCAACATATCCTCCAATATCCTGATCGTCCGTTCTGATTGCCCATCAGTCTGAGGATGATACGCTGTACTCATATGCAACCGCGTTCCACACGCTTCCTGGAACTCTTTCCAGAACCTTGAAGTAAACTTCGGATCACGATCTGAAATGATACTTACTGGCACTCCATGCAACTTCACGATCTGATCAATATACATGTCCACCAACTTTGGTACTCCATCAGTCTTTTTCATTGCTAAGAAGTGAGCAGACTTGGTCAAACGATCCACAATGACCCATATCCCGTCATGCAACTTTCTAGTCTTAGGTAATCCCAGTACAAAGTCCATGGTGATCATGTCCCATTTCCATTCTGGCATTGGCAACGTTTGCAACAAACCACTTGGAAACTGATGCTCTGCTTTAACCAATTGGCACGTCTCACATCCGGCTACCCACTTAGCCACATCACGTTTCATTCCAACCCAATGATAGTACGGTTTCAAATCCTAATACATCTTGGTCATTCCCGGATGAACAGAAAACCTTGACTGATGTGCCTCCTTAAGGATTTCATCCCTCAGCTCCTTCACATCTGGAACACAGACCCGTCCGTTCACAACAATGGTCTCATTGTTTGAAGTCTGATATTCTGTCTTATCATTCTGTGACACCTTTTTCAGATTCTCATCCTGCTCCTGAGCAATCCGAATTCTAGTCAACAAGTCAGCTCTATCCGCAGCTTCCAAACCCAACGGTTCAACCCCATCCGTTATTGCATTCAACTACAATGTCCTTAGCATGTTCACGATGCTTCCTACATTCTGTTCAGATGATACGCTAGCCCTTCTCCTACTCAACGCATCTGCCACCAAGTTGGCCTTTCCTGGATGGTATGCTATTTCCAAGTCATAGTCCGCTACCAACTCCACCCATCTACGCTGTCTCAAGTTCAAATCCGGTTGAGTAAAGATGTACTTTAAACTCTTATAGTCCGTGTATATCTGCACCTTCTTGCCATACAAGTAAGATCTCCATATCTTAAGTGCAAATACCACAGCCGCCATCTCTAAATCAAGCGTAGGGTAGTTTCCTTCATGCTTTCGTAGCTGCCGCGAAGCATAAGCTATCACCTTACCATTCTGCATCAAAACACAACCTAGTCCTTTCCTGGATGCATCCGTGTATACCACGTATGGCTCACCCGGTTCTGGTAACGCCAATACTGGTGCACTAGTGAGTAACTCCTTTACCTTTGAGAAGCACTCTTCACACTCCTCCGTCCAGACATACTCCACGTCTTTACCAGTCAGCTTTGTCATTGGCTGAGCCATGCTTGCAAAACCTTTGACAAACCGCCTGTAGTAACCAGCTAGTCCGAGAAAACTCCTTATCTCTGTAGCATTCTCTGGTCTAGGCCAATCCGCAATAACCTGAATCTTCTCTGGGTCCACAGACACTCCCTTATCCGAAACAATGTGACCCAAGAACCCTATATGCCGTTGCCAAAAGCTACACTTACTGAGCTTGGCATATAACTTATGTTCCCTCAACTTCTCTAGAACAGTCCGCAAATGACTCTTATGCTCTTCCTCATCCTTAGAGTATACTAGAATATCATCTATGAAAATAATCACAAACTCATTTAGGTACTCTCTGAATACGCCATTCATCAACTTCATGAATGCAGCTGGCGCATTCGTCAAACCAAATGGCATGACCACAAACTCGTAATGACCATATCTTGTCCTAAAGGCAGTCTTACGCACGTCTGTCTCCTCTATGGGTATTTGATGGTACCCCGATGCCAAATCGATCTTAGAGAACCAAGTAGCTCCCCTGAGTTGGTCCAACAACTCGTCTATCCTGGGAAGTGGATACTTGTTCTTCACGGTCACACGGTTCAATCCGCGGTAGTCAATGCAAAGCCTGAAGCTCCCATCCTTCTTCTTCACGAACAACACTGGTGCTCCCCACGGTGAACTACTAGGTCTAATGAAGCCTTTGTCCAACAACTTCGTTAGCTGCTTCTTCAGTTCAGCCATCTCTGCTGGCGCCATCCGGTATGGTGCTTTAGACAATGGAGCTGTCCCCGGCTCAAGTTCAATCGTGAATGGATCTGAACGAGCTGGTGGCAGTCCTGCCAACGCCTGAAAAACATCCTCAAATTCTTGCACCACCGGTATACTGCCTAAGTCTACATCCGGCCCTCCTTCTGTAGTAGTGATCGTTGCTAGATACGCCTCACAACCTTTCTCTATCAGCCATTCTGCCTGAATAGCTGAAACCACCAAACTTCCTGAGGTTGGTCTAACTCCCTGATAAACCAAGACCTCTCCTTCTCTCTCAAACCGCACCCTTCCACGGTGACAATCCAAGTGAGCTCTGTGCTTGCCTAACCAGTCCATTCCCAAAATGACATCGTAGGACTTAACCCTACAGATCACTAGATCTGCTGGCATGTTCACTTCGCCAAACATCACTGGGACATTCTTAACCGTTCCTAGTGAAAACATCACTTGGCCTCCAGCCGCCTGAACTAACCCAAAGTCCTCTCTGGGTTCCTTCTGGAACTGACCCTTTCCGATCATGTCCGGATTAACAAAACAATGACTCGCTCCCGAGTCAAACAGAACATGGGTTTCAACCTCACCCATTAGCAAGGTCCCTACACATTCATTCCCTAGAATGCTAAGACTCTATACTAACACACAACAACACACAAGGCAAGTTTAGAAAATACTAAGTACCACACGTATTAGTGATCGGATGAGAAGTGCTTGGTTCCTCGGCTGCTGCTGCACTCGTCGTGTACACCCTCGGCATAATGGCCTGTCTCTTGGCCTGTGATGCAAGCGCCTCCCCTGCTCTCTTCCCTTGAGCCACGGCATGCTCCACCACTCCTGCCTTAGAACACTCACGCTTGAAATGCCCTGGTTCTCCACAACCGTAGCAAACCCGAACCGCACCATCACTGCCGGACACACGGACCACACGCTGATCCTCCTCCGGACAGTCTCGTATTCGATGCTCTAAACTCCCGTACCTGTGGCATCCACTACCACCGCGCCTACACTCGCCAACGTGAGCCTTGCCACACTTGCTGCACACGCTGCGTCCCCCAGATCCTTTGTTCGGTACTCCTTTCCCAAACTTCCGGTTCTGTCCACTAGACTGACCCGCCTTGGTCACGGCTGTACTAGCCCCAGCTGACATCAACGCAGCTTCCGCCTGTCCTGACTCCAACAATGCCGCCTTCTCAACAAGCTCAGCAACTGTCCTGAAGTCCACTCATAAACCTGCGAATCAGCTTCTCCTCCGTGTCAAACTCATGAGACACATACTTCTTCAGCTGATTAAACTGAGTCTCATACTGCCTCACTGTAAGCGTCCCCTGACTAAGGTACAGAAACTCCTTCTCCAACTCGTTGTAAGCTTCCTGTGGGAAGTACTTACTCCTGAACATCGCTGAAAATGTCTCATAAGAACAATTCGCGTTCACCAGCCTTCCAACAATTCCTTTCCACCACGTGTGTGCATCACCCTCCAAGTAGTGCACTGCTATGTCCCTCTTGTAACCCTCTGGACATCGGATAGACTCAAAATTCCATTCCAGTCTCATCCTCCACTCATCTGCCTCAATCGGTGTAGAACCTCCAGCAAGAACTTGGTTCCCAACCGCACCATGTGATCCAAAACCTTGAGGTAACTCGGAACCCTCTCCACATGGTCCGCTTCCTCCTCAACCACATCCGCGTGAACCCCCACCGGTGGTACTACATGTGGTGCTGCTGCAACCGCCGGAGCAGGATCCACCGCAGGTAGTCTAGCTAGTACATGTGCTAACATCCCAAGCACAGCCTCTAACCCCACTGGTGCTACATTCGCAGCAACCCCAGCTGCACCCGCAGCATTCCTAGCCACGTTCTCAGCTTCCGCAGCATTCCTTGCTGCTTCCACGGCTGCCACTCTAGCCGCCTCATTCGCAACCGCAGCTGCCTGTCTCTCGGCTTGCCTAGCCCTCTCAGCAACATCACCGTTGACTGAGTTCACAGACCCCGCAGCCTGGTTGTCCCCATTAATTCTCACGGTTCTTCTGGTATCAACCATCTGCAAGTACACAATGCCAGTTAGCCGAAGCTAACTCAAAACGTGTTTCACAACACCACACAACAACTTACCGCGAGACCTTGGCAGTGAAGAATGGATCGGACCTCCATAAACCCCAAACAACAGCAGTCACCAATTTCAGTCATAGAAGCGTTAAAACGCTCTGATACCAACTTGTGGTAACCCAACCCGGTAAACCGTACCGCAGCTGTGTCCCACTACATCCTCTAAGTCCGTTTCTATACTTAGCCATATTTTCGAACTTTTTCTTTATTTTTCTAAGTCTTTCTTATCAATACACAGCGGAATATAAATAACTCATTTCATTCATTTAACTCTCAAAAACACTTAAACAGATTCGGGGTTCCACATAAATCAAATCACAAGGTTCACTAACGATTACAACCAATCATCTAGCAACCTAAACGGTCAAACACCAAAGCCATAAGACTCTAAACACAAGTCTTAGCACAAATAAATCCAAGTCCCGATCCATCCATATCCATCACTGCCGCCTGGTCTCGTCCCTTACTGCTTAGTACCTGCACACTCAAAATGAGAGGCATAAGTATTTCATAAATACTTAGTGAGTACGGTCATCCCGTAACACCTGGTCAGTACCAAAACATGCAGTCATACTTTCGGATTCAACATTCAACACAATCAATTCGCAATAGACATAACCATATCAAACGGCCATGATCATCTAGCCTAACCAACCAAGATCAATCCCTTTTTAAGACCCATGTCTACTTCAGCGAGAATCCCACATCCCCTAAGCTAGTACATGATCCGGATTACCCTGAGGTTAGCTAAACATCATATATGCCACGGTAAACACCAAAATATATCACAACACAAGGATTGGTTATCAATTCTAAACACATAACATGAAAATCACACAATCAACATGCAAATATTCAACCCTAGCAATCCTACGGTCCTAGACACCAACCATAGTCACGCACTCACCTTAGACAAGGCTAGAAACAGATTGGTCAGAAGAAATCCTGATGAAAACTGCACCAAAACGAAGATATCCGATCTCTCTAAGAATCTCTCGGCTCACGGTACGATCCGATCCTTATCCCCTCGGCAATCTCTTGATCCGTTCACCTTTCTTCGAGCCAAACTCTGTTTTCCCTCAGAAACCTCACAAAACAAGGCTATTAGCTCGAGGTTATCCGATGAAAACTCAACACTTAGGGAAATATCCGATCGCTTACCAGTTTATTTCGGCGATGATCGGTTCTGCTCGGCGATAGCCTGATCTCTCTCGGATGTCCTCGGGATAAACTGTTTTTCTTAGGGTTTTCTCTTGACTAAACTCTCTCTTTGCTTTATTTAGCTCAAATAAACGCAACACCCTTGAGTTAAGTCTCAAATTCCCTTATATACTCACAAACCCCTAGGTAACCCGGGCTTATCCGACGTTTTCCTGGTTCTAGTAGGATTATCCTGGTCCGATTCGATTTTCCTCGGCTATTCCCTGTACCGGCTCGACCATCAACTCGATAAATCCCAAAATAGCCGACCAAACACTTGGCCCACGGCCCAAATCCCTTCCCACTCGGATAAACCGCCATTATCCGAGGTGTTTTCCATTTTTCATCCGGATATTCCTATTTCTCCCGGACAACTTGTCCCACCTCGGCTAATCCTCTATTTCTCTCGGAGGTTTCCTATTCCCCCTCGCAGACAGTCCACTGACACTCGGACTAACCTCCCAGACTCTCGGATATATCCCACTGCACTCGGATAAATCCCATTTCCCTCGGACTGGACCCTGTTTTCCCTCGGATATGGTCCATCTGGCTCGGCTATCCAGCCCACATCCGACTATTTCACCGGTCAACACCCGACCATAGTCCGAACCTCCATTTTCCAGCCAGTATCCGACCCTTGGCTCGGTCATCCCTCAGACAATGCCCTGTCCGGTACGATCATTCCACATTTTCTCGGATACGGATGCTACAGATACGATTCATAACAGTCAAACCCAGGCCGATACAACTGATCGATATGGACCCAGTCAGAGCCTATTTTGGCTATAAATAGCCCCTTTTCTGTATTTTCGATGAGTCATGTCAATTTACTATTCTTAAGAATTTTTTGAGTTTGTAAGAGAAATCCTTTGCTTTATATAATATAATTTGGTATTTGCCTTTAATCTTTCTTTTCATCGTGATTAGCATCTCTTCCTCTTGTGATTTGGTGTTAAACATGGCTTTTAGTGAGTAGTTTGCTTAAGGGTTCTAGATGTGGTAGATTAGGGGAATTTAAGACTTGATTAAGGCTTGTTTAGTGCTTCAGTATATGGGTTCCTCTCTATTAATCTGTTCTTCAACTAGATTTGTCTTGATCACACTTATCTAGAATCTAGGCTTTCTCTTATGTCCACCAAGTGTTTCATGAAATGCTGATCTTGTTTAATAGAGGATTTGCTGGCCTTGGCTCAAGATATTGACTGGTTGAAGAGCATCTTGACTGAAATAGACTTGTTTATTAATGCTTGCTGAATGTTTTAGCACTAATGAGAGTTAGTTCTTGTTAAGATGTTTAGCAAAAGGCTATTTTACAAGAGATTGGATCTAGCTTGCTTGTTTGTGAACTCTATGTCTAGAAACCACCATTGCTTGATCAATGTTGTTTGAAACAGCCTTAGTTAGTCTCTAAATTCCCCAAGGTCAATAACCACATCTAGGAACTTGCTTTTCTCTTTATTGAATTTTGGATTTGCTCTGTTTCAGCTCTGTTTTTCGTGCTTAATCTTGTTTAAACTGCCTTTTTCTTTATTCTCTTTGTTGCTTGATTATCTTAGGGTGGTAGATTGGTTGCTTTGGCAACAAAAACTTTCTGTCCTTGCTTGACTTATAGATCTCTTCTCTCAACTCTTCTGCTTTCAACAAAACCTATTTGGATTGATAAAAACCCTATGCTATGCTACAACTGACTAGTGCAAGCTTGGGTGATTGAACCAAGAGCCAAAAAACTCTTGTATCAATTTGGCGCCGTTGCCATTTGGGTTTACAGTTTGAAACATTAGGGTTTGTAGTTAGTTTGATTTGGTTACTCACTCCTTTCCAAGTGTTTTCATTTCAGGGGAAGATCCACAAAAAAGCTAAGATGTTGTACTTTGAAGACACTACTTACAACAACTTCTTCCAAGAGCCTCTACCTATGCACTACTTTGAAGACAGCTACAATTCCCACCCACAGTGTGCAAACACTCTTTCCCTCCCTCAAGACCAATTCTATGTTTCTGCATCTAGAACAGCTGACTTCAAGAGCATGATCATGGAAAGCATCAATCTGCAAACCATTGGAACTCTGGAGAGGAACAAGAGATTTGCTGAGCTGCACAACAGGATCGATTATGTTCACGATGACCTTCATGCCAAGTTTGATGACCTAGACTCAAGGATACAACTCTTAGAGAACAGCCAAGAAGATGCACCAACACCAAGACTTCAGGACACTCTTTCTACACAATCTGCACACAATCCTAAGGAATTCTGCCACTTACTCACTGAAGAGGAAGAGGAAGAGGAATTCACTGATGAAGATGCCTCATTGGAAGAGCTTGCCATCATGATCCAAGATATGCTGTTACATATGGACAGGCTAAGGGTTGAGTATGGAGGGGAAGTCAGAAGTAGCAACATTGATGATCAAGAAGCTCAGGAAGTTGTAGAGAAGCTCCTCCATGGACTTGATGAAAACTTGAAAAGAGAAGAAGAACAAGAAAGAGGAGCACTAGAAGCTGCTCAGAAAGAGGCTGAGAAAACCCTTGCTGCTGCAGAAGAAGACACCACACCAAAGCACATTGATGCTGATGAAGAACTACTAGAAACACAACATGCTTTGATGGTCTTGTCTAACAACAATCCTCAAGACCCCAAGGAGCTATATCATCACCAAGTGGGAAACTCTTCACGCAGTAATGAGAAGGGTAAAGAACCAGCAGTTCAAGACTACAAACCACCAGTTTCTTACCCATAATGCATTTCACAAGAGCTAGGATGGAAATCTACACAAAGTTCAGGCAAAACATACAAGATGCTGGAATAAATCTCCCACATGGCACCACTTCGCTAGAAGTGAAAGATCAAATTAGGTTCCTGAAAGAAGTTTTTGACAAGCTAGAGGTAGTGGAACCAATCCTTGAGAATATGGGGGCTCACATGAAAAGAAGCAAGGTGATGAAATCATTGCCAAAGCTCCCCAACCCAGGAAAGTTCCTCATCACTTGTGAGCTAGAGATGCTTGACAATGTTAGGGCCTTATGTGATTCAGGATCAACTGTGAATGTCATGTCTCTCCACCTAAGCCAAACTCTGGGAATCAAGAAATTACAGCCATGCAGGACCTCTATCACTTTTGTGGACAACACCTCCACAAGACCTTTGGGCATGGTGAAAGATTACCCTTTGAATATTGGAGAATGCTTAGTGCCAACAGATTTTGTAGTCATGGAGAAAACATATTCCAAAGAGGTGCCACTTCTTCTAGGCACACCATTCTTGGCAACAGCAGGAGCTCAGTTAGACTTCAAGAGAGGTTCAGTGATTCTAAAGAATGTTGATGAGTTCAAGGTCTACAAGATTGACTCTCCTTCCATAGTTTTCTGTGGGGCAACTAAGCAAGAGAATGAACAATGGAAGCCTCCAGATCATGTGGAGGATGCTATGAATCTCACTATGAGCATGTTGATGGGTGATGCTTTCCATGCTAAGCCAAGACAGAAAGTGGATGTTGAGTTAAAGCTTGAAGAGGGCTTGAAGGAAGATGAGAGCTTGACCACCAAGGAAGTGAAACCTCCTATCACACCAAGTGTCAAAAAGAAGAGGCACAGGATGTCAGCTCGTGACAAAAAGAAACTACTATCAGTGGGAACATGGGTTTACAGGAAGAAAGAGGTAGGAGCACCAGCTCCATCAACCTCTACTAACTAGCCATCAGGTAAGCAAAGTCAAGCTTAGTGACTTTAGACAAGCACACTTGGGAGGTAGTCCCGTGGTATCTTTTTGTATATATTATGCTTTCTAGTTTCTTTTTATGCTTTGTCAATGTGTATAGAAACAGGAGTTCGAATTGGGGGTTGAGAAAGTCTCTAAGGGACATAGAACAAGTGCTTTCTGGCTGATATCGATCAATCGGTCATGACGAAACCGATACAAACTTTTCGGTCATGAGTATCGATCATTAGTGATCAATATCAGTAGAGACGGATTGCACCAGTAAACCTATCAATCACTTTTGATCGATAGGGAAGGGAGTCTGAAAGTGAAAACCGTATCGGTCATTCATATCGATCAAACACTGATTGTTATAAATCCGCCGGATTAACTCCGGTCAGGTGTACCGATCAGATGAAGACTGATATGATTCTCAGGTAGGTATGGATCATCAGAATCGATCACTTGTGATCGATACAGACCTTTCGGTCATTCGTATCACTTGTGACCGATACCCGCGCGAGGTAAGTGTTTCATCTTTTCAAAAAATTTCCTTCCTTTGGTTTGGAGCCAAGGAGGTTTAAATTTAAACTTTGGATCTTTCCTGTCTACTTGCAGAGCTCCTGAGCACTTTTGTTTTTGTCCCACACTCTTTAGATTCCTTTGGTTCCCTCACCAACCTTTGATTCCTTTGGTTCCCTCTTTTCCTCTCTATTTAAACCAACAATCTTCTCCACTTCTCTTCACACTTCAGTTCACTGCTTCTCGCGCTTATAGCACGAAAATCTTACTTCTTTCTCTCTTTGATTTGCTTTCTCTAAGTGCTCAGAAGCTTCACTAAGGTTTGCTCCCTCAACTATCCATTTTTTGCTCTTAATAAATGTATGTGTTTATATTTGCTTAACCAATGGTTTTAAGAGCAAGTTTTGATTAGTTTTAATTGTTGTGCTTTGGTCTTGCATTGTGGATTGGTTTAAAGTGAGCAAGTTAGATGTTTAAGCTTTGTTTACTGTTCATCAATCTCATTACTTGTTTGTTTACATCCCTTTGCATGATCATCGTCTCTTTTGCTTAAGAACCACTTTGCTAGATTCACATGCATAGCTGTTTTATCTTTATGAATTCTAGCTTATCTAAACTGTTAGCTTTTGAATTCCTCTCGCTTCTTGGAAGTTTAATCTTGTTGTTAAAGACTTGTTAAGCTTACCTTAGACTAGAGAGTTTTCTTCTTAAAGCTTTCAGTTATTTGGTTTTTCAGCTTTTGTTCTTGCACTTATCCTATCTTCAAGCTTTGTTTTTAAAGGTACCATGGGGAAGACAAAAACAGCAGCTGGAAGCAAGGGAAAGGCACATCAGGAGGAATCACCCACTTCACCAAGAGCAAGAAGAGACAAGGGAAAAGGTGCTGCAGCTGAGCAATCATCCAAGGCTGCTGGAAAGAGACCAGTTGGAGATATAAGCGCCAGAACTGTAGAGGAAGAAGTCTGCTACCATGAGCCAAGTGCTAGGGAACTCATGGAGGCTTTCAACCAGTGCACCTTCAAGACAACAAGATACCCTTGTGCTAGTACAATGAAGGCACTAGGGATCTACATGGACTGCAAGACAGTGTTTGAGAACATGGAACTTGAAGGCCTCATGACAAAACCGCTCCCATCATACTAACAACTCACTTACCAGTTTCTCTCCACTCTCCAAGTGGTCTGGTATGAGGACAAAGAGCTCTCTAATGGAGATGGGTGGTTATCTTTCAAGATTGGCAAGCAGAAGTTCACCTCCACCTTCCTGGCTATCGCTGAAGCTCTTGATATACGGTCCTACACCAACAATCAGAGGAGTTTCTACATTTCCGTGAAGCAGCACACCAAGCTGTGGGGCGCTATTGGGACTGGGCAATACATTGCTGGAACAACAAGGAATCAGCACCTGAGACACCCTGCTGTGAGATATGCCCACAAGGCACTTGCAAACACACTCTTTGCAAGGAAGGAGACAACATATCTCACATGCAAGGAGATGGACCTGATATACAAGGGGTGTATGATATTGTGGGTACCATCGAAGATGGGAGACCTCTCAAGGCGCCGAAAAGATATCCATGCTATGTGTCTATGCTGATGGCACAGCTCTATTCTTACCAGAGCTGGGTTATGAGTACGGTGAAAAAGGGGAAAAGCCCACAGATCCACATTGGGGGAGTTGTGACAGCTGTTCTTATGGCTAGTGGAGTAAACCTTGAGGGACATGCAGATGATGCACTTTAGCCACAATGGATTGATCTAGCCTATCTTAGGAGAAGCCACTTCCTTTAAAGGAGCGTTGGTGACAAGCATGTCTACAAGTTCCTCAATGATCTCCAAGAGCCAGAAAGAGTCCTTCTCCCTAACCCAAGGCTCACCTCCTTCACCACAAGGAGCAACATCAACTTCAATCCAAGTGATGCTCAGCTCTACCAAGGCGGCCCTGATCCTAGAGAAAGAGAAGATGATTGTGAAGAAGAAAGAAGAGAAGAAGGTGAAGAAGAATTACAAGAAGATGTTGCTGCTGGCGCTGAAGGCCAGGGAGAAACCCATAAAGAAGATGAGCTTGAAGAAGAAGAAGTGTTGAGCTACAGTTCAAAACAGTTCCACTTCAAACCTTATGAAGTACCCAGCCAAGGAAGCTCTTTGAAGGTGGCTCATGAGCACATCAATGCACTTCAGAAATGGTGTAAGTGGCAAGACAAAGCCATTAAGGGGTTGGTAAAAATGGTTAAAGGGAAGTTCAATAAAGACAAAGCTACATCAGCAAGAACTTCCCACCAAAGCCATACTCATGAGCACACTCCTCTTCAAGAAGAGCATATACAACAAGCTGAGCCAACTGAAGAGGAAGAAGCTGTTTGGAACCCCCATGGAAGATATTCCTTTCATGCACAGCCTAGTGATCAATGGGGAACATGGGCACAACCAAGGGCCTGATCATATAAGCCAAGTACCCATGTACCATCAGCTTGGGAACCAACTCCCAATCCCTCTGAAGTTCAAGAATCATGGCAGTGGGGACATCATGGTACTTCTTCACAAGTTGAGCAGTTATGGTCAAGTTGGGTTCAACCACCACAAGAAGCAGCACCATCTACAAAGGTTTATGAGAGGAGGAACAAGAGGTGACCTAGCAAGTCTCCTCAGACATCTGGATCCTCCCACCACTCCTACTATTAAGCAAGGTGTACATACTACTCATTGTCTATACCATTGCATCTTTTTTAATTTTGTATTATATTTTGTTGCTTCTCTCTCTCATTGCTTTCATTACACAAGATATTGTGTAATTTAAGTAGGGGGGGGAGGGGGGAGAGAGATTTGGGGTTTGACTTTGTATTTTGTTTTCTTAGTTTTTCTTTCTCTTTCACTTTGAGTCTCATGCATATCATGCATTCATATAAGGCATAGAAAAACACAAAAAATCAAAAAATTTGAAACAATTTGCATTTTTGCAAACCTAAAGGAAAGCATGTAGTTGCATTTCATTCTTTTAGGATTAAGTCTAGTGTTGACATATAGGTTGCATTGTATTTGCATAGGGCATTATGATGAATTTTGCTTGTAAAGTGCTTAGAGTTTAGAGATGATTTTAGCGTTTAAGAGGCTAGTTGTTTGATGCATCATAAGATTGCTAGAAGTTAAGGATGAACCATGTTTAGATTGCTAGATTTGGTCTTCTCATCTCATTCTGAAAGTATTTATTCTCTGAAAATCAACTCTATCAACTTGAACTTTAATTTGGACTTTTAATTATCATGCCTTATGCATTGAAAAGTGAGTTCATGGCTACCATATACATATTTGGATCATCCTTTTCCTTTCTACCACTCTTGTTGATCCAAGTAGCTGATCCACATACTTATGGGACACTTAATCCACACCCTTAACCAAAACCTCCTTCTAAGCCTACACACTATTTTGAGAGCTGTGAGGCCTTTGCATTGCATTTTCGATTTTGTCTTGGCAAAAAGTGTTAGGAATAAGGCTGACAATAATAAGCTCTCTTGTAGATATCAGCTTGCATCTTGAGCTTGATTCTAGGATAGGAGTTTTGGGGTAAAAAGGTAGTGTAAGTAGTTTGAACTTCATGTATATATGTTTTGAAAGAAAAGAAAAAAGTTGGAAATGGTAGAAAAAGGGAAACAGTCTAGAGTTGTGGTTAAGTAAAAGGAAGAAAAAGCTCTAACTGTAAAGAAGAAAGGCGCCTGTAACGAAGCTCAGAAAGGTCAAAAGAAGAATAATCAGACCAAGAGCAATCCACCAAAGGTGTTGAAGGTGCCAATGCAACACAGAAGAGCAAGTCCCAACCAAAAAGGAAGCAGCCACACAAGCAAAAAGAAGAAGTTTCCCCACCCATGAAGAAGGGTAAAGGGTAGAGTTTAGGAAAGGGTAGACTTAGGGGTTCACTTTTGGGTTTAGAAGTGCTTAGGATTCATCTTTGGGTAGAAGAGAGCTTTGATTTGCATGCATAAGTGTGCTTTTACCTTTAGCATTTTGCCTAAGATGGAATCTTTTTCATTGAGTGATCCCTTTGTGTTTAATAACCCTTTGCTAAAATGAGATCATTTTTATCTCATGACCTCACCCTTTGAACCAAATGTCTTCACTTGATTTGCATTGGCATGATCCATGGTTCTGATCTTAATTGAATGTTAAAGAGTTGGTTGATTTGAGCATTTGCCTAAGTTGAGATTTGAGATCATTTTGAAACATGATGAGCATGGCTAGGTTCTTTAAATTATAGCTGATTATGTTTGCATCCCACAACTAGGCACTTAAGCATTGATACAATCTCTTTACCTTTGCACTTTTGGATCTGAATGCCCACTTTCAAACCTCACTCTTTCATTTGTTCTTATTTGCTTGAGGACAAGCAAAAGGCAAGTGTGGGGGTGTTGATATCTCTTGTATTGACACAATTTAGGCTTGCATTTAGTGCATGTTTTGGTTCTCTTTTGCATGTTTTCCTTTGTTTTTGTCCCATTTTCTTCTCCTTTTAGACTTAGGTTGCATTTAGGATATAGTTTGCATTTCTCTTGCATTATGGATGTTTTTAGGTGCTTATCGAGCTAAAAGGAGCTTGGAGGAGCTTTGAGGATGATCCAGGAAGCTAGCTGGGCCAAAGAGAGCAAAAGGGACCAAGGCAGACGATCTCTACAGAGCTTATCGGTCAGTGCACGGAGGTTATTGGTCAAGGAGTGACCGATTCAAGATATCGATCAAGGGTATCAGTCAGGAGTGATCGATACAAATGTGCCGAGTTAATTTTGGTCACTGTATCGATCAGTTTCCAGACCGATATGATTCATAACAGTCAAGCCCAGCTGATACAACTGATCGATATGGACCCTGTCAGAGCCTTTTTTATTTACACGTTTGCCATTACTCTAGGGCTTCCTTCTTTTGGCTATAAATAGCCCCTTTTCTGAATTTTCGATGAGTCATGTCAATTTACTAATCTTAAGCATTTTTTTTGAGGTTGTAAGCCAAATCATTTGCTTTATTTAATATAAGTTGGTATTTGCCTTTAATCTTTTTTTAATCTCTCTTTTAATCATGATTAGCATATCTTCCTCTTGTGATTTAGTGTTAAACATGGCTTTTAGTGAGTAATTTGCTTAGGGTTTCTAGATGTGGTAGATTAGAGGAATTTAGGACTTGATTAAGGCTTTTTTAGTGCTTTAGTATATGGGTTCCTCTCTATTAATCTGTTCTTAAACTAGATTTGTCTTGATCACACTTATCTAGAATCTAGGCTTTCTCTTATGCCCACCAAGTGTTTGATGAAATGCTGATCTTGTTTAATAGAGGATTTGATGGCCTTGGCTCAAGATATTGACTGTTTGAGGAGCATCTTTACTGAAATAGAGTTGTTTATCAATGCTTGCTGAATGTTTTGGCACTAATGAGAGTTAGTTCCTGTTAAGATGTTTAGCAAAGGGCTATTTTACAAGAGATTGGATCTAGCTTGCTTGTTTGTGAACTCTATGTCTAGGAACCACCATTGCTAGCTTCTTTGCTTGATCAATGTTGTTTGAAACAGCCTTAGTGAATCTCTAAATTCCCCGAGGTCAATAACCATATCTAGGAACTTGCTTTTCTCTTTATTGAATTTCGGATTTGCTCTGTTTTAGCTCTATTTTGCTTGCTTAATCTTGTTTAAACTGTCTTTTTCTTTATTCTCTTTGTTGCTTGATCATCTTAGGGTGATAAATTGGTTGCTTAGGCAACAAAAACCTTATGTGCTTGCTTGACTTATAGATCTCTGCTCTCAACTCTTCTGCTTTAAACAAAACCTATTTGGATTGATAAAAACCCTATGTTATGCTACAACTCACTAGTGCAAGCTTGGGTGATGGAACTAAGAGCCAAAAAATTCTTGCATCAAATTCTATGTGTCCTGCTTTTCTGAATGTCTAGTTTGGGATTAAACCAAGAATAACCTACTTTCTGCTTTAAGATTGAGTCCCAGTTATGTCTTATTAGGTTGCTGTTTGATGTGTGATCGCCTAGATGTGTTTAGGGTTTTGAAACTGAAGTTGTAGGAGATTTAAAATGAACCTTTACTTGTGTTTGAAACGCCTTGATTGTTTGATTGCTGTTTGGATCTCTTCTGTGATTGTGTGATCGCCTAGAACTTGTAAAGAGGATAGAAACTTAATACAATATCGTGTGAAATCATTATTGAGACTATGTGATGGTGAAATATCTGAGATGAGAGTTGAGATCATAAGGCGGAGGAGCCGTGGTCAATATACTTGAGTGGAGGACTATTGTTTGGGATCCAAGATGGATGGTTGAGATTGCATTACCGGGGGCAGTAATCGATACACTGAAGTTGAGGATAGTCGCTGAGCCACGTGGGCAATATGCGAGGGCGTACTGAGGGACCTGACATCATATGGGGCTGTTCAAAGGGTGCAACGTATACTCATATGGTATGGGAGAGTGACTAGATGTACTTAGCACTCCCAAGGCATGGCCGCCAGGCTAGTCGTGTAGCGACTATACACCTACGACGGATGCATCCTAAGTGCCAGGGTATAAGTCATCATTGCGTGGTTCTGGCATTCGCAGTGGCGTTACCTAAGGACTAATAAGATATTATGTGAAGTCTTTTGGACTTTCTATGGTACTGTTTTAGGCTTGAACTTAGCGTTTGTTAAGTTGTGGTGCATTGATAGGATAGTGTAGGTTCATTCTCTTGGGTAATCTAAATTACTCATCCCTCCACCCTAACTTCTCTCTCGATCCCCTCTAGCAGGTTAGATGAGTCAAAATGCTTCAGTATCGCATGTGGTGTGGAGTTGTTTGTTAAGCAAAGGGCCTTCAGATTCTGGGACTAGTGAAAAGGATAACGTGTTTGGCTTGTAGCACATACGGTTATCTTAACATTGGCCGGTTCAATTTATATGATCGGTATATGATGTCACACAATTTCTTGGAACTAGGTTGAAGAAGCAAATATTACTCAATGATATCTTTATGATATAGAATTTTGAAGTGATTAGAACTAAGCTAACCTTTATTCTACTCTAATTTTAATTTTAGCTATCACAAAATATATGTGGACTAACCATCTCAGTACATAATTATAATTATAGTAGAAAAACTTTGGCAAATTCTTAGTTATCAAAAGCAACACATTCAGTATGTGATTGCCATCCATAAATCATATAATATCATACAACCAATTAAGATCATTTGGGCATTTCACAATTAAAAAAAGAAACCAACAAACTTATTTATGCCCGCTCATCAGTAGAGTTGTACCAACTCTAATGGCTGACAGAAGAAAAAACAAAAATGCCCTCATTTCTAAAAATGTTTTTTATAATAAGAAATATAATTGTCATATAGTAAAAATAATAAAATAAACTAAAATACAGTTATAAAACTGGCTTTTTTCCCATATAATTATTGGCCAAAATTTTAAAATTTTCTGCTAATTAAAAATAAAAAAATATTTAGAAAGACAATAAAATAATTGAAAAGAAGAAAACACAAAGTAATATTTTTACTTTAATTATAACTGATTGATGGAAAAATATTTAAAGTCTTTATACTTATACTGATAGAATTTATTTTTCAATGTTAGATAAGCGCAAATATAAAATAAGGAAATTACATGGCCTAATTTCTCCTTAATTACTCCAATTATAGTAAATTAATATTAGTTTCATTTATTGTTGTTAACTTATATTTTGTAAATCCATATATAGGTATTATGTATAGACCCATATCCATATTTGAGTAATACATTATAACATTATAACTAATAATAAAAATATATATTTTTTAAACAATTGCTGCCCTATAATTAAAAAATAAAATAAAAAATTGTTGCCCTATACCAATGTCTCTTTAATTTATATGTAGGCACGCCTTTGCTCATCAGTACAGGAATGTCTCTTTAATTTATATGTAGGCACGCCTTTGCTCATCAGTACAGGGTTGTCACCTAGTTGACCTATATGATTCTATACACAAAGTAATTACACCAACTTATTATTCCAACCCTCTTTTATGCAATTTTGGACCGTATATTAACATTGTTAACGTCCTTTGGCCAGAGCGTAACGCAGGGATCTTCAGAGCTACTTCTATGCCGCTAAGTGTCTTGAAATCCCATGTAGATCGGACACTACCTAACCGTCTCCTCTCGTTCTCAGCAAGGGATAGTAACACTTCTCTCCTTGGTTGCCTTTTTTGGGTAAGTATGTAAGAGTAAGGTTCATTTATTTTCGTTCCCTTAAATTTGTAACTTTTTCTGATATGAAATTTTTAATAGAGAAATTATATTCTATGACTATATTGAAAATGAAAATTAGTTTTGTAACCATAGTAGTGTTCGGGATCAAATTTTGAGATGCCACGTGGGGGTGTGAGATTCGTCCGGGGAGTGGAGTTGTTCCTCTGAGTTTCGAGTTATGGGGGAAAGGCGACAAGTCATTCCAGGGCAGAAGCCTGCTCGAGTCCTGATATTACCATATATTCTGCATATTTTGCATGTATTTAGGATAGTTTTTCATGCATTCATCTTGCATTATAGGATAGTTTCTTCCATTTGTTGCATTTTAGGTCCTAGGTCTCTTTGCATTCGCATTTTGCATATTTCTTGCACTTTTGCATCATTATCAGGTTGTTTGGAGCACTCTGGAGTTGTGGAGGTTATGTGGACGTGAGGAGGATCAAAACGAAGCTTGTGGACACTTGGAGAACTCAGCCATGCATGCAAAGGACCCGAGATCGAGTAGCGGATCTAGACGAGATCGACCAGAAGATCGAATGACCCAAGTCGAGTTAAGGGGAAGGATCGAGACCAAGATCGAGAGAGGTGATCGATCTGGAGTGATGAGCAAAGGCGTGCCTTCGTGCCATGACTTTGGTTAAGGCAAGCATCTTTGACCATGAAAGATGTGCTTTGACCACACTTTTGTCAGAAACCACTTGTTTGCCCATGGTTTTGTTAGCCTTTATATTTGCATGGTTTTGCCCACTCTCTCTCATTTGCATTTCGAGTTTTCTAAAGAAAGAGAGAGTGTGAGTTTCTATTTCTAAAGGCTATTAGCTTCTGCTTTCATCCTTGCAAAGAGGTATTTTCGGTTCAATGATTTCTTATTTAAATTTTTTTGAAAATGTACCTTTTTATTGCTTTTGATGATTGTAGTTGTTAAGAAGTTAGGATAATTTTTAGGAATAGCTAGATATTAGAAAAATTTATAGATTTAATCCTATCTCTAGATTTTCTTCTCTATTATTTAGCTACAATTTTTATAAATTCCCCAAAATTCTAGGGTTACTGTTAGAAGTTTTTCTTTCTTACATTGTCTTTCTCTCAATATCTGATATCTCTTGTATTTACACCATTTAGGGCTGAATTTTGTACATATTTTAGTCCTCTTTTGCATGTTTTCCCTTAGATTTTGTCCCATTTTCTTCTCCTTTTAGACTTAGGTTGCATTTAGAGTATAGTTTGCATTTTCTTTGCATTTTGGATGTTTTTAGGTGCTTTTGGAGCTAAAAGGTGCTTGGAGGAGTTTTTGGAATGATCCAAGATGCTAGCTGGGCAAAAAGGAGCAAGAAGGATCAAAGCAGAAGATCTCTGCAGAAGTTTTCGGTCAGAGCACGGTGAGTATCGGTCAAGGATGACCGATACAGATCAGTATCGATCTCCAGTATCGGTCAGGGGTGACCGACACAAACACAACGGATGGATTTCGGTCATATGTGTCGATCACTCCAGACCGATGGAGATCTATATCGATCACTGAAGACCGACGAAACTGACCGATACTGACCCAGCTCGAACCTGTTTTAATTACGCTTTTTCCATTACTCTAGGGCTTCCTTCTCTAGGCTATAAATAGCCTCTTTTTCCAGTTTTTCGACATGTCTTGTCAAAATACTGTTTATGAGCATTTTCTTTAAGTTTGTAAGACAATTTCTTTGCTTTGTTTAATATAATCAAGTATTCGCTTTAATCTTTGTTTAATCTCTCTTTTAATCATGATTAGCATCCTTTCCCTTTGTGATTTGGTGTTAAACAGGAGTATGAGTGAGTAGTTATCTTAAAGTTTCTAGATGCGGTAGATTAGGGAGATTTAAGACTTGATTAGAGCTTGTTAAGTGCTTCAGTTTATGGGTTCCTCTCTATTAATCTGTTATTCATGCTAGATTAGTCTTGATCAAACTTTTCTAGGTTGTTAGCTTTCTCTTATGCCCACTAAGTGTTTGATGAAATGCTGATCATGTTTAATAGAGGATTTGCTGGCCTTGGCTCAAGAGATTGACTGTTTGAGGAGCATTTTGACTTGAATAGAGTTGTTTACTATTGCTTGCTTGATGTTTTAGCACTAATGAGACTTAGTTCTTGTTAGAATGTTTAGCAATCTCTTATTTGCCAAGAGATTGGAGACAGCAAGAAAGGCAGCAACACTTGCAAAGACTTGGTATGAACAATCAGGATCAAGTCATGGATGACATCAGATTTCAGGGTCCTCCAGGAGCTGCAGGCGCTCAGGGTATACAAGTACATCAAGGTGTTCAAGGCTTACAGGGTGATCAAGGACCAAGAGGCGCTGCACAAGCTCCAAGAGCAGCTAGACCTATTGGCGCTGGTGATGCACCAAATGCCTACAATAACAGGACAGGTATCATTCCACCAGCTGTCCAAAACAACAACTTTGAAATCAAGTCTGGATTGATTTCAATGGTTCAGAGTAGCAAATTCCATGGGTTACCACTTGAAGACCCTCTAGATCATCTGGATAATTTTGATAGGTTGTGCTCACTAACAAAGATAAATGGAGTGAGTGAATATGGCTTCAAGCTCAGATTGTTTCCCTTTTCCCTAGGAGACAAAGCAACAAGTGGGGGAAGAACCTTCCCCGAGGAAGTATCACCATCTGGGATGAATGCAAGAAAGCCTTTCTAGCAAAGTTCTTCTTTACTTCAAGAACTGCTAGAATAAGGAATGAGATTTCAGGGTTTGCACAGAGGAACAATGAAATCTTTTGAGAAGCTTGGGAGAGATTCAAGGGTTACACATTGCAATACCTCATCATGGCTTCTCACAAGCCTCTTTGCTATCCATTCTCTACAGAGGAGCCTTGCCTAAGATAAGAATGCTTCTGGACACATAATCCAATGGGAACTTCCTGTCAAAAGATGTAGATGAAGGTTTGGAGTTAGTAGAGAATTTGGCTCAGTCTGATGGAAACTACAGTGAGGAGTTTGACAGAGCACCAAGGAGTGGAAAGGATGAGTTAGAGTCTAGCAAGACAGAAATCAAGTCTCTACATGAGAAGCTGGACTTGTTGCTAAGGGAAAAGAAAGAGGTTGACTTTGTGGGAGACATGGTTCAGCTTGATGATCAGGACCAATGCCAAGTTGAGGAGATGAACTATTTGGGAAACCAAGGTGGCTACATCAACTATGGGAACTACAGACCAAATCCCAACTTGTCCTACAAGAGCAACAATGTTGCCAACCCACAGGATCAGGTTTACCCTCAACAGCAACAGCAAGCTGCCCCAAGACCTTTTGTTCCCTACAACAATCAAGGTTTTCAGCAGAGGAACAACAACTATCAGCCTAGATCGCCCTACAACCCTCTAGGATTCAATGCCCAAGCACAAGGACAAGCTTCCTCTGGCTCTCAAGATACTGAACTCAAGACCCTCATGCAACAAATGATCAACACTCAAGTCACCACAACCTTGGAAATGAACAAGTAGTTTGCAGAGGTCCACAACAAAATTGATTCAGTGCATGTAGAGCTCACCAACAAGTTTGATGGATTGGCTGCAAGAGTCAAAACACTGGAAACCAACAAAGGCATAGCTGGTCCCAAGCCTTAAGGACAATTTCCTGGAAAACCATAAGCTAACCCAAAGGAGTTCTGCAATGCTATTGTCATAGAGGAAGAAAGCTTCTCTGGGGGGGGGGGGGGGGGGGGGGAAGAGTTCTTGGAAATCGAAAATGACCAAGGAGCTGTAGAAGAAGGACCCTTTGGAGATGGGGAAAACTCAGATGATGAAGAGTGGTGGGCGCCACATGAAGTTGTTGATAACACAAAAGACTACTTGGTGGAAGCTGCTGATGATAAGGAGAAACCTCAAACAGCTACTCTTCCTGTCTATCAACCAACCATCCCATTTCCAGGAAGGTTCAAGGAACAGCTAGTTCAGAAATATAAAACTCTCTATGCTGCTTAGATGGAATTGAGAGGTTTGAATGGCCAAGAAGAACTTGAGAAGCTAAGGGTGAAGGCTGGAACACCTGAGGTTAAGGAGCTCACTATCAAGAAACTTGGAGATCCAAGATGTTTTACTCTCCCATGTGAGCTTAAGGGGCAGAATTTCAAGAGCTGTCTTTGTGACCTTGGAGCAAGTATCAATCTTCTCCCATCCTCTACTGCTAAAGCTCTTGGCTACACTCAACTTCAGGAGAGTAATGTATCCCTTACTATTGCTGATGGGACAGTGAAGAAACCACTTGGGAGTCTCAAGGATGTGCCAATGATGATAGAAGGAGTAACCATTCCAACTGATTTCCTGGTGCTTGATGTGGAAGGGCAAATAAAGAATGCTATCATTTTAGGAAGACCTTTCTTAGCCTCAGCTGGAGCAGTGTTTGATGCTAAGGAATGCACTATTGAGCTGAAGCTGACCAAGAAGAAGGTTCTAAGGTTCGACTCCAAGGGGAATAAGCTGTAGAATGAGTAAGCCTTCTCAATGGAGATCAAGAAGCTGAAGCAGCTTGGAAAGAATTGGCCAGAGTTAGAAGGCTACCAAGGAGATAGTTTTGATGGCTGCTGCTTGGTCAAGTTGTTTGAAGACACCACTGAGAAGGAGGTCCTTGAGGTGGTTGGTTACAAGAATCTGAATGATGTTAAGCTGATTACTGGCAAGGGAGAAGTGGTTTTGCAACCAAGTGTCTCTAAGAAGGGAGAGTTTTGCTTCAAGCTACAACAAGAGGGGAATACTACACCTTTTGCCAAGATCAAGGTGAATGGAGTCACCACCAAGGTCAAGAGAAGCAAGATGACACCAAGGAGTTCCAAGACTCCTTCTCCTCACCTCAACTAAAGAGGAAATCAAAGTGAAGCTTAGTGACTTTAAACAAGCACACTTGGGAGAGTCTCATGGTATCATTTTGTATATATTATGCTTTCTAGTTTATCTTTTATGCTTTGTTTTAGTGTATAGAAACAGGATTTCGAACTGGGGTTTGAGAAAGTCTGAAGGGGACAAAGAACAAGTGTATTCCGACTGATATCGATAATTTGTATCGGTCATGACAGACCGATACACAGATTTTCGGTCATCAGTATCGATCATGTTTGATCGATATCAGTGGAGCCAGTCTACACCAGTTAACATATCGGTCACTTGTGACTGATATGGAAAGAAGTTTGAAAGCAGGACAAATTTCAGTCATTCATATCGACCAGACTTGATCGACATAAACACACCGTTTGATTTTTGGTCCAGTGTGTCGATAACTGGTGATCGATGAGATTCTTGGAATCATATCGGTCACCAGTATCGATCACTCATGACCGACATAATCACATCGGATGTATTTCGGTCAAGTGTGTCGATCAGTGATGACCGATACTAATTCCAGAAAGCACATCAGTCTCCAATATCGATCACTCATGACCGAAACTGCCATTTCGGTTAGTAATATCGGTCATGTGTGACCGATATTCCATCCGAGGTAAGTATCTCAACTTTCAAAATTTTTTACCTCCTTTGGTTTGGAGCCAAAGGAATTTGAATTATAAATGGGATTCCTTCTGACCTTATTCTTAGCTTCTGAACACTTTTGTTTTTGTCTCCCACACTTTTGATTCTTTATATTCCCTCACCAACATTTGATTCCTTTGGTTTCCTCTCTTTTCTCTCTATTTAAACAACAACTTCCTTAACTTCTCTTCACACTTAATCACACTCTTCTTCTCACAAAAGGCACTTGCGAATACACTCTTTGCAAGGAAGGAGACAACATATCTCACAGGAAGGGAGGCAGATCTGATATACCAAAGAATGTATGATCTTTTGGGAGGCGACGAGTATGGAGAACCTCTCCGAGCACCAAAAAGCTATCCCTGTTATGTGTCTATGCTGATGGAACAGCTCTTATCCTACCAAAGCTGGGTTTTAAGTAAGACGAAGAAGGAAAGCAGCACTCAAGTGAACATTGGGGGAGTTGTGACAGCGGTTCTACAAGCTAGTGGAGTAGACCTTGAGAGACATGAAGCTGATGCGCTTGAGCCACTATGGATTGACATTGATTATCTCAAGAGGAGCCACTACCTTGAAATAATCATTGGTGGAAAGCATGTATACAACTTCATCACAGGCTTTGACACACCAGCAAAAGTCCTCCTCCCCAATCCAAAGCTTACATCCTTCATCAGAAAAAGAAACATCAGCTTCAACCCAAGCACTGAGGAGCTCTACACAGGCGGCCCTATTCCTAGAGAAGGAGCAAAATAAGAATGTGAAGAAGAAGAGGAGCACACTGAAGAGATTAGAGAAGAAGATCAAGAAGATCAATGGAATGCTACTGCTGGCGCTGAAGGCCAAGGAGGAACCTATGAAGAAGAAGAGCTTGAAGAAGAAGAACTGTTGAACTACAGCTCAAATCAGTTCCACTTCCAGCCCTATGAAGCTCCCAACCAAGGAAGCTCTTTGAGAGCACCTCATGAGCACATCAACACACTCCAGAAGTGGTGCAAGTGGCAAGACAAAGCCATCAAAGGGCTTATGAAGATGGTGAAAGGGGAGTTCAGAAAGAACAAGACTACATCAGCAAAAACTTCCCACCACAGCCACACCCATGAGCTTCACTCTCACCAAGAAGAGCAACTTCACCAAGCTGAGCCAACTGAAGAGGAGGAAGCTGTATGGAACCCCCATGGAAGACACTCATTCCATGCACAACCAAGTGACCAATGGGGTACATGGGCACAACCAAAGGCCTCATCCTATGAGGCAAGAGCCCATGTTCCATCAGCTTGGGAGGCACCAAACCCCAACCCCTCTGAAGTTCAGGAGACATGGCAATGGGGCATACAAGGGACTTCTTCACAAGCTGAGCAACTATGGTCAATCTGGGTTCAACCACCTCAAGAAGCAGAGCATTCCACACAAGTCTATGAGAGAAGGAAGAGGAGAGCTAGCAAGTCTCCTCAAACCTCAGGATCATCCCACAACTCCTACCACTGAACAAGGTACCACATCATTTCCATTGTTTTATGCCATTGCATCTTTTTATTTATGTAATATATTTTGTTGCTTCTCTCTTCCATTGCTTCCATTACACAAGGGACTGTGTAATTTAAGTGTAGGGGAGAGATTTTGGGTTTGACTTTGTGTTCTTATTTCTTAGTTTTTCTTTTTCTTTTCACTTTGAGTCCCATGCATATCATGCATACATGTAAGGCATAGAAAAACACAAAAAAATCAAAAAATTTGAAATTTTTTTGCATTTTTGCAAACCAAAAAGAAAAGCATGTAGCTGCATTTTATTCTTCTAAGATTGAGTCTAGTGTTGACATATAGGTTGCATTGCATTTTCATAGGGCATTATGATGAATTTTCCATGTAAAGTTCTTAGTGTTCAGAGATGATTTCAGTTTTTAAGTGCTTAGTTGTTTGATGCATCACATGAT
The DNA here is from genome assembly GCA_911865555.2 of Thlaspi arvense. Classification (NCBI taxonomy): domain Eukaryota; kingdom Viridiplantae; phylum Streptophyta; class Magnoliopsida; order Brassicales; family Brassicaceae; genus Thlaspi; species Thlaspi arvense. The sequence continues at coordinate 30,760,856 of OU466859.2, read as the reverse complement.
TGCTAGAAGTTAAGGATGAACCATGCTTAGATTGCTAGATTTGGTCTTCTCATCTCATTCTGAAAGCATTTGTTCTCTGAAAATCAACTCTATCAACTTGAACCTTAATTTGGAATTTTAATTATCATGTCTTATGCATTAAAAAGCGATTACATGGCTACCATATACATATTTGGATCATCTTTCTCCTTTCTACCACTCTTGTTGATCCAAATAGCTGGTCCTCATAATTATGGGACAGTTACATCCTCATCCTTAACCAAAACCTCATTTTGAGCCTAAACACTATTGTGAGACCTGTGAGGGCTTTGCATTGCATTTTCGATTTTGTCTTGGCAAAAAGTGTTAGGAATAAGGCTGGCAATGATTAGCCCTCTTGTAGATATCAGCTTGCATCTTGAGCTTGATTCTAGGATAGGAATTTTGGGGTTTAAAAGGGTAGTGTAAGTGGTTTGAATTTCATGTTTATATGTTTTGAAAGAAAAGGAAAAGATCTGAAATGGTAGAAAAGGGGAAACAGTGTAGTATTGTGGTTAAGCAAATGGAAAATAAAAGCTCTAAATTCAAAAAGAAGAATTGGCGCCAACAACAATGCTTAGAAGGGTCCAAAAGAAGAAAAATCTGACCAAGAAGCAATCCACCAAAGGTGATGAAGGTGCCAATACAACAATGAAGAGCAAGTCCCAACCAAAAAGAAGCAACCACACAAGCAAAAAGAAGAAGATTCCCCAGCCATGAAGAAGGGTAAAGGGTAGAGTTTAGGAAAGGGTAGACTTAGAGGGTTCACTCTTGGGTTTAGAAATGCTTAGGACTCATCTTTGGGAAATAAGGGTAGAAGAGAGCTTTCAATTGCATGCATAAGTGTGCTTTTACCTTTAGCATTTTGCCTAACATTAAGTCATTTCATTGAGTGATCCTTTATGTTTTTAAAACCCTGTGCTTAAATGAGATCATTCTTATCTCATATCCTTACCCTTTTCAACCAAATGTCTTCACTTGATTTGCATAAGCATGATTCATGTTCTGAACTTAATTGAATGTTAAAGAGTTGATTGATTTGAGCATTTGCCTAAGTTGAGATTTGAGATCATTTTGAAACATGATGAGCATGGTTAGGTTCTTTAAAGTATAGCTGATTATGTTTGCATCCTACAACTAGGCACTTAAGCATTGAAACCATCTCTTTACCTTTGCATTTTTGGAATCTGAATGCCCACTTTCAAACCTCACTCTCCCATTTGTTCTTATTTGCTTGAGGACAAGCAAAAGACAAGTGTGGGGCTGTTCATATCCCTTGTATTTACACCATTTAGGGCTGCATTTAGTACATATTTTGGTCCTCTTTTGCATGTTTTCCCTTAGCTTTTGTCCCATTTTCTTCTCCTTTTAGACTTAGGTTGCATTTAGAGTATAGTTTGCATTTTCTTTGCATATTGGATGTTTTTATGTGCTTTTGGAGCTAAAAGGAGCTTGGAGGAGTTTTGGGAATGATCCAAGATGCTAGCTGGGCAAAAAGGAGCAAGAAGGATCAAAGCAGAAGATCTTTGCAGAAGTTTTCGGTCAGAGCACGGTGAGTATCGGTCAAGGATGACCGATACAGATCAGTATTGATCACCAATATCGGTCAAGGGTGACCGACAGAAACACAACAGATGGATTTCAGTCATATGTGTCGATCACTCCAAACCGATGGGGATCTATATCGGTCACTAAAGACTGACGCAACTGACCGATACTGACCCAGCCCGAACCTGTTTTAATTACGCTTTTACCATTACTCTAGGGCTTCCTTCTCTAGGCTATAAATAGCCTTTTTTCAAGATTTTCGACATAGCTTGTCAAAATACTGTTCTTGAGCATTTTCTTTAAGTTTGTAAGACAATTTCTTTGCTTTGTTTAATATAATCAAGTATTTGCTTTAATCTTTCTTTAATCTCTCTTTTAATCATGATTAGCATCCTTTCCCTTTGTGATTTGGTGTTAAACATGAGTATGAGTGAGTAGTTATCGTAAAGTTTCTAGATGTAGTATATTAGGGGGATTTAAGACTTCATTAGGGCTTGTTAAGTGCTTCAGTTTATGGGTTTCTCTCTATTAATCTATTATTCATGCTAGATTAGTCTTGATCAAATTTTTCTAGGTTGTTAGCTTTCTATTATGCCCACCAAGTGTTTAATGAAATGCTGATCGTGTTTAATAGAGGATTTGCTGGTCTTGGCTCAAGAGATTGACTGTTTGAGGAGCATTTTGACTTGAATAGAGTTGTTTACTATCGCTTGCTTGATGTTTTAGCACTAATGAGAGTTAGTTCTTGTTAGAATATTTAGCAAAGGGTTATTTGCCAAGAGATTCTATCTAACTAGCTTAATTGTGAACTATATGTCTAGGAATCACCATTGATTGCTTACTTGCTTGATCAATGTAGTTTGAAACAGCCTTAGTTAGTGTCTAAAATTCCCCAAAGTCAATAACCACATCTTTGAACTTGCCTTTCTCTTATTTGAATCTCGGATTTGCTCTGTTTTGCTCTGTTTTTCTCTGTTTTTCTTGCTTAAAACTGCTTAGTTTGCTTTTGTTTTCACTTTCTTTGCTGCTTGTTTTACTTAGGTTGCTAGAACTGTTGCTTAGGCAAAACCTTTTCTCTGCTTGCTTGACTTAGAGATTTTACTCTCAACTCTTATGTTTTCAACCGTTTAAGTATGACATAAACGAAGTCATGAAGAAGCCCAAGATTAAATGGCAGATCTTCAGCGTGGATATCATGGAAGACTTTGAGCACTGAACTGATGGAAGACCTGCATACAAAGGATTATCTGAGCACAACTTTAACCAAAGCACCAGGAAAGTATATGTATTTGAGTGAGGAAGCAGCAGAATATGAGCAGTTGTTGAAGGAAGCTAAGCTAGCTACTCATCATGAGCCCATTGTCAAGCTAAGGAGCGAAGTTTTGAATTCAGTAAGTCAAGAAGCCAGTAGAGCTAAAGTTAGCGAACCAGGAGCAGATCTTGGAGATGGAGACTGGAGCGAGCTAAAGGCACCCAAGCTAGACCTCAAACCACTTCCTAAGGGGCTAAGGTATGTATTTCTTGGACCTAAAGATACATATCCTGTGATAGTCAATGAACACCTCCGTGATGATGAAACATTTGCTCTTGTTAAACAGCTGAGGAAGTTTAGGAGAGCCATTGGATATTCACTTGATGATATCAAGGGCATATCTCGTAATCTTTGCACTCACAGGATTCATCTAGAGGATGAGACAAAAACTTCCACTGAACCCCAAAAGAGATTAAATCCAAACTTTAAGGTAGTTGTAAAGAAAGAAATCTTAAAGCTCCTTGATGCAGGCGTGATTTACCCTATCTCAGACAGCACATGGGCCTCACCAGTTCGTGTTGTGCCTTAGAAAAAAAAGGAATCACGGTTGTTAAGAATGAAAAAGATCAGCTTATCTCAACTAGAACTATAACAGAACATAGAATATGTACTGACTATAGAAAATTGAATTCTGCTTCTAGGAGAGATCACTATCCTTTACCTTTTATTGATCAAATGCTAGAAAGATTGGCAAATCAACCTTATTACTGCTTTTTAAATTGCTATAATGGTTTTTTCCAAATCTCAATTTACTCTAACGATCAGGAAAAAACCACCTTCACATGTCCTTATGGCACTTTTGTCTATAGAAGAATGCCTATTGGACTATGTAATGCCCCGGCAACATTTCAAAGATGTATTACCTCTGTATTCTCTGACTTGCTTAAAGAGATGGTGGAAGTATTCATGGATAACTTCAATGTCTATGGATCTTCCTTTGGTGTCTGCTTGTCTAATCTTTGTCAAGTTTTAAAGAGATGTGAAGACACAAGACTGGTGCTGAATTGGGAGAAATGTCATTTCATGGTCAATGAGGGAATCATTTTGGGGTGCAAACTCTCTGAAAAAGGAATAGAGGTGGACAAGGCCAAGATAAAAGTAATGATGCATCTGGCTCCACCAACATCAGTGAAAGGGATCAGAAGTTTCTTGGGACATGCAGCCTTCTATAGAAGGTTCATCAACGATTTCTCCAAAATAGCAAGACCTCTCACTAGGCTGTTATGCTAGGAGATAGAGTTTGTCTTTGATAATGACTACATGCAAGATTTTCTGACCATCAAAGAGGCGCTTGTGAGTGCTCCCATTGTTCAGACACCTGACTGGAGTTTGCCATTTGAGATAATGTGCGACGCTAGTGATTATGCACTTGGAGCTGTGCTTGGTCAGAGAGTGGACAAAAAATTACATGTTATATACTATGCAAGTCGCACTCTGGATGACACTCAGACTCGGTATGCTACAACAGAGAAGGAGCTGCTAGCAGTTGTGTTCACATTTGAGAAGTTTAGAAGCTACCTGGTCGGCTCTAAGGCCATAGTCTACACAGATCATGCAGCACTCCGCTACATTTATGCCAAGAAAGACACAAAACCACGCCTTCTCAGATGGATTCTTTTGCTTCAGGAGTTTGATCTTGAGATACTTGTCAAAAAGGGAATAGAAAATGGAGTGGCCGATCACTTATCGAGAATGAGGATTAAAGATCTTGTTCCGATAGATGACTATCTTCCTGAAGAACAGCTTATGACTTATGAAGTGCTGAAGAACTGAATTGAAGCAGCTGCTTTGCAAGACAGGAACCTGCCTTGGTACTCAGATTTCGTGAACTATCTGGTTTCAGACAACTTTCCCACCTTCCAAAAGCCTTATCACAAGGCTAAGTTCTTCAAAGACTTATCTTAACTGTAATGGGATGATTTATACTTGTACAAGAAGGGATCAAATAGACTGTTTAGGCGACGTGTAGCAGAAGAAGAAGCACAAGATATCAGTTTCCATTGCCATGGGTCTGCTTATGGAAGCCATTTCGCGACGTTCAAGACAGCTACAAAGATACTTCAAGCAGGATTCTGGTGGCCTAGCATCTTTAAGGATACTCATGAGTTCATCAAGAGGTGTGAAGCATGTCAAAGGAAAGGGAACATAAGCAAGAGGGATGAGATGCCTCAGAATCCAATCCTTGAAACAGAAATTTTTGATGTATGGGGAATTGATTTCATGGGACCCTTCCCTTCATCATATGGCAACAAGTTCATCTTAGTGATAGTTGACTATGTCTCCATATGGGTTGAGGTTGTTCCAAGTCCAACAAATGATTCCTCTGTTTTTGTACAGCTCTTCAAGACTGTAATCTTTCTATGATTTGGTGTGCCTAAAGTGGTGATAAGTGATGGTAGAAGTCACTTTATTAACAAAGTGTTTGATAATCTTCTGAAGAAGCATGGAGTCAAACACAAGTTGGCAACGCCTTATCATCCACAAACCAGTGGTCAAGTTGAGGTTTCATACTGAGAGATCAAAGTCATCTTGGAAAAGACAGTAGGGATCACAAGGAAGGACTGGTATGCCAAGCTTGATAATGCACTTTGGGCTTATAGGACTGCATTTAAGATGCCAATAGGAAGATCTCCTTTCAGCTCGTTGTATGGAAAAGCTTGATGTAATTGCCCCCGAAGCCTTTGTCCATACACCGAAGAGCAAGTACCATACACCGAGCAAGATGCTCGAGGGTGATCATATCGATGATGCACATCGAGCAGAACAACAAAAGCCCACCTCGCTATGGATGACTGCTCTTCAAAACACCAAAGCTGCAAGGATGCCTCGATCCAATGGGAACCATCAACCATCTCAACCAATGAATATCCAATCGTCCACCCCTCCAACCACCAATACAAGTACACACCTTCTTCATCCTTCACTCCTTACACCTTCCCTTTTACATTTCATTGATGGTATTGTGGTATTCCCTCTATTTTTCATTCATAATACACATAGACTATGTATTCTAAGTGTGAGGGAGGGTTTGCTTGGACTAACATTCTGCATCCATATCACATTTGCCTTTACATACAGCTTGGAAACCATGCATTTCACTTAAGGCATAGAAAATCACTAAAAATTTGAAAATTTTCGGAAATAGATTTCTGAAAAAACAGAATGTTCATGTGCATCCATATTGGACTTAGACTTCATGCATTCACTTAGGTTGTAGCTTGCTTGTTTAAAATGGGTGCAATGATAATGAATCTTTAAAAATACTAGTGGTTTATGAAAATGATGCCCTTGTTCTTAGTCCTTTGATGCATTTGATGAAGCACTTGAAATAAGACTGAACCACTCTTTGAATTTATGATTTTAAAACTCTTGTTTGAAGTTGAAGGTTGCCTGATTTGAATTTGACTTTTTATTGAAGTGGAACCTTAATTTGGACTTCGAATTATCTTGTATGTATATTGAACGTGATTGTATGGCTACAATACACATATTGGGATCATCTTCTTCCTTTTCACCACTCTTGTTGATCCAAGTAGCTGATCCTCATAACTAAGGGACAGTCAACCATACCTTGAACCAATCCTTCCTTCTAAACCCAAACACTATTGTGAGAGTTTGTGAGGCCTTGCATTATCATTTTTGAAAATGTATTGGCAAAAAGTGTTAAGAATAAGGTTGGCAAGGAAAAGCTCTCTTGTAAACATCAGCTTGCATTTTGAGCTTGATACTAGGATATGAGTTTTAGGAAACGGTAGAGTTAAGTGGTTTAAGCTTTAAATGTTTGTATCTTTTGAGAAAAGGAAGAGTGGGAATGGTTTCATGAAGAAAATGATATTGTGGGAAGATGATTGTATCTTGTGGTTAAGTGAAAAAGAAGAAAGCTCTAAGTTACAAAGAAGAACAGGGTGCCAGCAATAACCAGCCTACAAAGGTCATCCAAAAGGAGAAAAATAAGACCAAGCAATCCACCAAAGAGGTGATGAAAATTGGCGCCTATACAACAAAGAAGAGCAAGTTCTAAAAGAAGTCAGCCACACAAGCAAAAGAAGAAGGAGTACCCCACATTTCAAGAAGAAAAAAATCAAAAGAGCCTTGGAAAAGGGTAGATGTAGGGGTTATCTTGGGGTTTAGACTAAATTAGGATCATCTTTGGGAAAGGGGTAGGAGAGAGCTTTGACGTACATGCATAAGTGTGCTTTTACCTCTAGCATTTTGCCTAAGATAGATTCATTTCATAAGAGAGATCCCTTGTTCCTTTAAACCCAATATGCATGAGATCATTTTCATCTCATAACCATGTCCCTTAAACCAAATGGTTTCACTTGATTTGCACAAACTTGATCCATTGGTTACCTGTTAATTGAATGTTAAAAAGTTCAAGTGATTTGAGGGCTTGTGTAGATTGATAACTTGGGAATCATTTTTATTTTGTGATGAGTGTGGCTAAGTTTTAGAGTAAAATTCCATCATTTGCATATTAGCACTAGAGACATAGACAACATTTTGATCTATTGATAGCATTTTAATGATATCAGTTCCTATTTTAAAACCTCATCACCATGTTTAGTCTTCTATTGGCTTGGGTGCAAGCAAAGATTAAGTGTGGGGGTGTTGATAACTTGCTATATTAGAGCAATTTAGGTTGTATTTCATGCATGTTTTCTCCTGTTCTTGCATTATTTCTTATCATTTTAGTCCCATTTACATGTAGAAGTATCCATGCATGCATTTAGATTAGGAATGCATACATTTGCATGTTTAAGGTGATTTTCAGGTGTTTTTGGGAGAGTTTTGGAGTTGGGAAGGAAATGGAAGCAACTCATATTCGAAGAAGATGCCAAAGAAGCATCTTTGCAAACTCTGTATCCATAACGAGGTCCAGCATCGAGGAGAACATCCGTGCAGCTTGCTCGATGTGAAACGTGGGACGAGGAAGAAGGATCTGACCGAGGACTCCGAGACTGCACCGGGGTAGCGCACCGAGCTAGGCATGCCGAACAGGCTGATACAAATGTACAAGGCATATTGAGGTGTAGCATCGAGGAGAACACCGAGAACCCACCTCGATATCGAGCTAACCACATCGAGCAGAACACCTTCCCTTGCAATACGATGTGTCAACGCCGAGAGTTGACCAAGATTTTTCTACCTTTTGTCAAACCTTTTCTCTTTGGCTTATTTAAGCTAAACCTTATCTTTTTTTAGCGTTTATCTTTATCTTGACCCTATTTTCTACCTTGTGGGAAACTACAAAGAGACTTTTATGGGATTTTGATCGAGATAATGTTTTTCAAAAATTTTTGCACTTCCTTTGTTATTTTTCTTTTAGTTCTTGTTTAGTCATGTTAGATCTGTCATTTCTGCTTGTTGTTGTTGATTTTGCTATGTGTTGTGAGTAGTTTCATAAGATTTGAGGTTGGAGCAGATTTAGGTATGATTAGTTGATAGCTTAGGGAGTTTTTGTAAAATCCTTGCTTGATTTACCTTGCTTAGTTGTTCTTAAGGATTGAGTAGCTTGTTTAAGTGAATATAGGTGTTTGTTGCATCACAAGTGTTTGTTTAAATGCCTGAAAGAACTATTCTTGGGATAATTGCTTAGATGATTATACTGCATCTTACTACATTGTTTGGTCTTTAAGAACCTTTTGTTATCATGCTGGTTTTGTACAGATACACCATCACAAGTGGGTCTGACATGTGCATTACTTAGACATCTTTGCTCTGATTGAAAATTAATTGAATTAGTGGCTTGACAATGAATCTTGCTTGTTATTAGTCTTGACTACCCTAGGTTTGATACTAAGTAATCCCCAAGTCATCATTGCTCTAGCCTTGAACATGTGCCATCATGTTCTTTGCTTTTCGTCATATTGTGTTCTGTTTTCCTCTGTTTTTAGTTGCCTTGCTTTCATCCATTTCTTGCCTTCCACTTTAAGTTATTGCACTTATCTTTCATTCTCTCATCTTGCATTTACATTTTTCTCTTGCTTTCTTTAATTCCTGTTGCATTTTGTTTTCTTGTATTAGATTACTTGCTTTAGACTTGCTAATCTTTCTTTTGTTTATGCATTTCATCTTTGATCATTTAGATTGTTAGAATCATTTTTTTCATCATACATGGTTAAGCTTAGTTACTGCCTGCATCTCTTTTAGCTAGTTTCTAGATGGATTGATAAAACATCTTCTATACTACATCTGATAAGAGAGGGGTTGAGTTAAGACTTGCAAAAGTTGTTCTTCAAAAACTGTGAAATATGCGATTCTCTGGTTTCACTCTATTTTCGAAGCAAACCGCGGATTTTTTGCTTCTTAAATTCTCTTTTTCTGCCCAACATCCCTCTTTTTGTTCAGTTGAGATGTAGGCTTTAAGTTTTTCATCTGGCGAGTGGAATGCTAGCTTTTCATGGTCCTGGGGAGCAGCTGAGAGCATCGCTCGGATGCCTCCAGTTGAGGTCTCTTCCGACCGTCCTCCGTCGGTATGCACGCCAAACTCCCTGGAGAGGGTCCTGTTGACGAACCTCCCCTACTCTTCCAGCCTTGCCCTGATCTTCCACAGCGAGGGGGATCGGGCGGATCGCCCACCGTGACACTGTATCACGATCCACGACGACTACAACTATTACGGTTTCCGGGGCAGCCTTCCCCTGATGGTAGTCGACTTCTGCCGCTTCGTCGGCATTTGCCCCAGTCAGCTCCACCCTTTAGCGTGGGGCTTCCTTTGTACTTACAAGGTCCTGTCGGACCTGTCCGTGATCTGCATCTGTGGATCGACGGTGCTGTTGTCCTACCAGCTTTGCAACCTGGCCGCCGACGCCCTCCACTATACCCTGCACACCAGGGATGGGTGCACCACCGCTATCCACGGGGATCACTCAGAGTGCCGCGATTGGCGCAAGCGGTACTTCTTCTGAACAGTGCCTCCGGATGTCAACGTCCAGCTCACCTGGCGCCCACGGGGTATGGCTGGTAACAGCGGTTTTCTTCTTACCTTTTACTGTGATTGTCGGGACCATCTTTATAACATTCGATTTCCGCTTTGTCAAGTTCTGCGACAACGTTGGCCTTGGAACAGGCTGAGCGATGCTGGCTGCTCGCACTACATAAGCGGTACAGATCTTTCGACTTCGTGCTCTCATAGAAGAGCATCGGGGCAAGCTCATTCGTCCTCCCGTCCCGCATGACACCGGACATCCCAGGTAACGATCTTGGCTCTTCTGCTTCTGACCCTACGTTAGTCCTACGAATCTTGCTTACTGACTCTACTACAGAAGGTTCTCGAGACCGGATCGATGAGATCTGGGACCTCTATGCCCCGAATGTTTGCTTGCCCAATGCGAGTTTTATGCAGGTAGCACGGAGGACACCCGTTAAGACATCGTGCCGGAGACCTCGAGCTAACTCCCCAGAAGGGGAGGCTTTGTCTCGGCCCTCGCGCCGGAGGCGCCTCACTAGGTCTCATGTGGTTAGGGCGATATGGTCCCCCGGTCCTTCTCCCGTCTGCCCTGCGCCCACCTCTTCGGAGTCTGACTCTTCTGCCAGTAGCGGGGCTCTGAGGGAGGTCGATCCCTCCGTGTACTTGGTGACCATCGAGAGGTCAAGGGCCGCGTGAGCAGCCACCCCGGTTCCCGCTGCGCCGGGCTTGCTGAAGGTGAAGAGCGTCTTCTCAGAGTCTGAGCCGATATTCATGCCTCCTCTTCCGACCGCTCCCTCAACCAGTGAGCTCACCGGATGGCGGCTGACTGCCTTGGAGCTCACGTATTTTCTGGACGCGGGAATTTTCTTCTTCCGGGACTTCCTCCTTTTTGGTTTCCTGGTTCATCGCCTCTTACTCGCTGTTTTTGCTGTTGATAGAGTCAACGCTCGCTTGAGAAGCTGGAGCACAAGCTCCACGCAGCCGAGCATCAGGAACGGGGCCTCGTGGACAGGGCTAGCGACCTCCAGTTCGAACTCCTAGTGACTCGGGACCACATCGCCGAGGCCCAGACCTTCGCCCATAGGGGATCTAAGCACGGAGATGAAGCGCATATCCTTGGCTATGGTGGATAGCCAGCGGGACCTGGAGGCTCTCTATTCAGAAGTGCAGATGCTCCGCCAAACCCTCATGGTATACCGAGGGTTCACTCCTAGGGCCGGGACAGACCTGACATTAATGCCGGTCGAGGCCTTCACGAGCAGCCGGGCAACGATCTGCATGCTCAGGCGGGAGCTCGAGGAGGAACGATGATGTAGCAGAGCACGGGGCTGAATGCTTCAGGGACAGCAGGAGGCGCTGGAGGCGCAGGCCCTTCTTCCCCATCGAGATCGTCACGCCCGCCGGATTTTAAAATTAAAATGTCCCTTTTCGGGGACTTTTGTCCCCTGTAAATTGTAACATTGAACCTGGATCGATTGCCGTTTTTCACCGGCTTGCTTTTCCTTTTAAATGCACTTCAGTTTGCTCCATATATCTTCGTCTTTTAGGCACTTCTGTCATACTCTGTTTCGTTTTTGTGGATCTGACTTCTCAGCTTCAGGGCCAGTACGCATGATGGTCTCGAAGCCTCGAATTTTGTTGAGTAGAGTCGTGGCTTGTGGGCCTTGTACGTTTTTCACATAGTTGGCCTGTGTAGACCGCTTCCTTCGTGGAACGCTCACTATTGATCCCCCCTCCTTCTAGCGCCAACTGTTCGAGAGCAAATATTTGGAAGCCACGTGGGGGTGTGTTATTCGTCCGGGGAGTGGAGTCGTGCCTTCGAGTTTTGACCTTTAGGGGGAAAGACGACGAGTCGTTCCGGGGTGGAAGCCTGCTCGAGGCCTGACAACGGGAAGGTCGTAGTACGCGATCTTGCAAACACTTCAAAAGGGGTCAGTCGGGCCTTTGGGAACACAAGAAGGGGGTTTCCCTCCCGAAGGTTCTCCGACGCCCAAGTCAATGAACGTCCTATGGGGAACAAGTACTCAGGAGGGGTGTTTTTACGGGTTTGAGGTGAGAAATCTCGTTCGGGGATCGAGACATCTATCTGTTTGCGGGTGTTTCGAGGGGTATTTTACACAGAAGGGAGAAGATGCGGCAAGTATAAAGGCATGGTTTTGGGTCAGGAGGGATTTATGCTGAAAGGCATTCTCCCTTGATCGTGTTTCTTGTTAGGGCCAGTTGACTCGGTTTTGGTCGGTTAACTCCTCCTTGAGAGGGGTTTTAGATCCGAGCCCCCTTCTAGTTTGGTTATCTATCTCCTTTTATACTAGCGGTCTCCTCGTCCTATCCTCTCCATCTGGGGCACCAGGGGAGCAGGTGGGGTGATGACTCTTGCGTGTTTGGAAAAACTCGCCAACTGCCTCGGAACAGAATGCGGGAGTGGTTCGGCCGAGCTAGCGTGGCGTGTGTCAGCGTCGAAAGAAGTTTAGGGTCCACGTGTCGGATCCTCCTTGGGCCTGGTAAAATCGGTCACAACATCTAGTATATTCTTAATTTGTAAATCTAATATGGTTACTAAGGTAATTGACTCTTTTTAATGTTAAAAAAAAAACTAGTGCTCATTACAATAATTTATAACTAGATGGTTGGTCCGTTTATACGTGCGAACATTAATGTTTTAGTAAAAATAAACTAATTATAATATTTAATTTTATCATTTATAATAAAGAGATGATTAATCCGTATAAATGAATAATATATAAACGTCAATTAGTTTTATATGATTGATAGAATTTACAATTGTTGACCTTGATTGCTTCTCCTTCTAATACCCGCAAACTCAGCTTTTACAGATGGTATCGGTATTTAACGTTTTACAACAATCATCGCAAACGCTTTCTACCTCTTTGAACCGTTATAGATCCCTCAAAGTTAAAAGCTTATTTCCACAAGTGTTTGCGGTTGCGGGTGTTTATAGATGAACAATAAACTTTATTTAAAATTATGATACTATATAAAATGATCTTTAGAAAATATTAAAACTTAAATATTATAATCACAAAATAAAAATAAATAACTTTAAAATTTTTTAGTTAATATTTACTAATAACTATTATAACTTTATATTTAGAAAATTTATAAACCAGATTTTCTTAATAAATAAATATTCTCTTTATCATTAATACATACATACTTGACACGAAAAGTTCTTTTAATTTTTTGAAAAATTCTTTTAATTTTTTGAAAAAAAAATCATTTCTTAATAAAAATCATTGCTTTCAATAAAGCTAAAAAATAAATGTGTTTGTCCGGATGTATGGATCTGCGATTCCGAGTTTCGTCCTCTTGAGAGATGAGCGACATACGGCTACAGGGTGGAAGTCTGACGGATGCTGCAAATACGGGCAAACGAGTGAGCCGGACTTCCTGATGGACCAAAAAAGGGTTTTTTTCTCGAAGGTTCTCCGACACTCAAGTCACTGAACGCCCTACCGAGAACAAGTACTAGTGAAGATGGATTTAAAGTAGGTTGAGTGTCTCGTCCGGAGATTGTGACACTCATCTGATATTTGGTGGAGGGTGGAATGTAAGAGATGGACCATGAGAAGAGTGAGGTGGGAACTCTCTTCACATGGGTGTGAAATAACGAACAAAAGAGAGGAGAATGCTTAAATCGGTAGGCGTATTCTCCGGGGAATGGTGAACATTCCCCTTTTGTTCCGCTGACTCACGAGGCTCAAGATGAGCTCCTGTGGGCGGGTGTTGGAGGTTTTTCCCTACTCCTCTGGATGTTTTAGTGGTGTATATAGACCTTCATCGGATCCTCTCAGGTCGTAAATCCAATCTCTCATCGTCATTTATGACCTTATTTGTCGTGTACGACCTCCCTCCTCTCTCTCCCCCTTATCTCCTTTAGCTTTCGACCTCCTTTTATACACTCTCTCACTTGTCATGTCCTATCTGTGTGGCATACCGTGGGAGCAGGCGGCATGGTTTAGCATGCCTGACTCGTTAAGCACGCCACATGCCTGAGAACAGTCTGCTAAAGAGTCATTGGCAGGCCTAGTGGGAGAAAGTCAGCTTTCTGATGGGACCTAGTGTCCACATGTTACCTCGATATTGGTTGTAGTAAAAGTGGACCCACCAATTGCCGCCAACTTCTCTACTGACTGAAAGTGAGTCGAGGAGTTGATTCCATAGTCCGTGTAAAACAAGCAAAGGTTCAGTTAATACATGAAGATTTTGGCCTATTTGAGGCTGTGTTAGAATGGGTCGTCCGACCGTGCTGCTTATCCTGGGGGAGTATGGGTCTAGCCGAACAAAGCTGGATTTCTGGAGAAACGATAAGTAAAACCTACGCCGGCCTTGCCGCGTATCCCAGGGACAACGGGTCTAGCCGAAGTGAAGTTGTGTTTCATGAGAAACGATAAGTAAGGTCCACTCCGATCTTGCCGCGTATCCCGGGGGCGTACAGATCTGGCCGAAGCAAAGCTGGGTTTTCAGAGAAACGGTGAATTTCTGGAAGAACTTTTAGGTTGGGTCCTATCCCGACTGGAGCGTGCATCCAGGAAGAGTACAGGCTTACCTGTAATATGAGGATGTTAAGTTTCTCGGAAGAACATTTAGTCGCCCACAGATGAGCATCTTTGGGGAGGAAGTTTACTCCTTGCTTCGTGAAGCACTAGACAAGGAGCCGTCTTCCTTTCCTATTGGTTTTACGAGAAAGTTAGAGCCTTATGTGACCATGGGGATCGATATAAGACAAAGATACGATTTTTGGACAAATACCCACGATACATTTGATGGGGCAGGTCATGATAGCAGGATTATGACTACTAAGCAAATCCTAACACAATCATGTCATTGCAGCATATAAGGTATCAATCCATCTGAGTTCTTAAGGAACCAAGAATACAGCAAATCACTTAAGTCAAGCTAGATTCAAGAAAGCAGTTAGTGATCAAACTAAACAAGTCTAAAAACTGAACTAAACAAAGCAGGGGATTCAGATATATGAAGTAAGGATCTAAGATGGGGTTATTGATGAAAAGGGGATTAGAACCTAATTAGTGATGCTTCAAAACAATTCAAACAATGCTATCTTCTTGGCATAGGATTAACAACTATAACTAGCTCAATTCCTTGACATTAATCACTTTGCTAAGCACACATTCAAGATAAATCCCCTTACTCAAATACATGATCAGCAAGCATTCAGAACAGAACACTAATCTTATAAAGCCAAAATGCACCTTAGACATCTAATTCCTAAGGCTAAGCGTACAAATCCTCTAAGAGACTCTAAGCAGCATTTCATCAAACACTTGCCAGGCGCAAGAGAAGGCCAAGATAGTAAACAAGTCTGGCCAAGACTAATCTAGTGTTAAGCACATCTAATAGAGAGAAGACAATTATATTAAGCACAAGACATCAATAATCGAGTCTTAAAACCCCTCTAATCTATCCCATCTCAACCCCTAAATAAGACTACTCACTACCCATAGTCAAAACCACAAATTTCAAAGAGAAATGATGGTTAAGCATGATTAGGAAGCAGAATAAACAGGAATAGATCAAAGGCAAATACAAAAATTCACTAAATCAAACTAGTTCTTACAAAGCAAAGCTGAAAAAGGAAAGGTTTTAAGTGCAATAACAGAAGAAAAATAATAAGATCCAAGTTGCCTAACCATTTTAGGACTTTAGTATTTATAGGGAAACAAGAAAACCCCTACTAAACCAAGATTAAACCGAAAATAAGTTGACTCGGACAGACCATATCGACACTGAACATCGATGTACATGTCGATAGTATCTCTTCTTCTGGGTTGTATCAATGTCTCCTAGTCGATATGCACGTCGATACAGAAGGCTTCCAAGTTGTATCGGTTTGGTTCTCCAAAGTGTGAAGTCGATACAACCGCCCATTAGTTAAGGCTCATCGATCAAGCAAGTCGATATGGCACCTCAGTATTGTCCTGTCATGTGTATCGATTTGAGACGTCGATACACTGCTCGATATGGACTCCATTCTGCTGCATCGAGGTGCCTAAGTCGATGTGCTTCCTTCACACTATACCTCTTTCTGTATCGATGTTGAAGTGGTCGGCACTCCCATCGATATGCTTCGTATCGATCACATGATGTCGATATCACCATCAATATTGGTCCATCCGCCTTTGTCTCTTGCCTTGCTCCATTTCCAGCTCACACCCATTGCACCACATGACCTCCACACTCCATCAAGTACCTGAATAAAACTCCAAATGGATGCGAAATGCAATGCAGCTCCTGAAACTACACTAACTCCTAAATATATGCAAATGGGACAAGAAGAAGCAAAATATGCATTTTTAGAGACTAAAACTAGTGATGAATGCAAGCTAAAATGGTATAAATAATGGAGATATCAACACCTCCACACTTTCCTTTTGCTTGTCCTAAAGCAAACAAACTAGGACAAGGAGGAAGTGAGGTTTGAAGGTGGACACTCAAATCCAAAAATGCAAAGGTAAAGAGATGGAAGTAATGCTTAAGTGCCTAGTTGTGGGATGCAAACATAATCAGCTGTACTTTAAAGAACTTAGCCATGCTCATCATGTTTCGAAATGATCTCAAATCTCAACTTATACAAATGCTCAAATCAATCAACTCTTTAACATTCAATTAAGCTCAAAACCATGAATCATGTTTATGCAAATAAAGTGAAGACATTTGGTTCAAAGGGTAAGGTTATGAGATTAAAATAATCTCATTTCAGCATAGGATACAAACATAAGGGATCACTTAATGAAAATGATTATATCTTAGGCAAAATGCTAAAGGTAAAAGCACACTTATGCATGCAAATCAAAGCTCCCTTCTACCCTTTTACCCAAAGATGAATCCTGTAAACTTCTAAACCCCAAAGTGAGTCCCGAAGTCTACCCTTCTCCTAAATTCTACCCTTTCTCCTTCTTCATGGCTTGGGAAACTTCTTCTTTTTGCTTGTGTGGCTGCTCCTTTTGGTTGGGACTTGCTCCCTTTTGTTGAATTGGCGCCATTCTTCACCTTTGGTGGATTGCCTTGGGTCTGATTTTCTTCTTTTGATTGACCCTTTCAAAGCTTTGTTGTTGGCGCCTTTCTTTATTGAACACTTAGAGCCTTTTCTTCCCTTTACTTAACCACATCTTAACGTTATTTCCCAACACTACCATACCATACTGTTCCCTCTTCTTTCAAAGGATATAAACATAAAGTTCAAACCACTTAACTCTACCCATTTATCCCAAAACTCCTAACCTAGAATCAAGCTCAAGATGCAAGCTGGTATCCACAAGAGATCTTATCATTGCCAGCCTTACTCCTAACACTTTTTGCCAAGACAAAATTCAAAAATGATATGCAAAGGCCTCGCAACTCTCAAGATAGTGTTTAAGCTCAAAAGGAGGTTTGGTTAAAGGAGTGGATTAAGCTATTTGGATCAACAAGAGTGGTAAGAAGGGAAAATATGATTCAAATATGTATATGGTAGCCATGAATTCACTTTTCAATACACAAACATGATAATTAAAGATTCAAATTAAGGTTCAAATTGATAGAGTTGATTTTCAAAGAGCAAATGCTTCAGTATGAGATGAGATGATCAAATTTAGCAATTCAAGCATGGTTCAGTCTTAACTTCTAGCTTTCAGTCTTAACTTCTACACAAACATGATAATTAAAGATTCAAATTAAGGTTCAAGTTGATAGAGTTGATTTTCAAAGTGCAAATGCTTCAGTATGAGATGAGATGATCAAATTTAGCAATTCAAGCATGGTTCAGTCTTAACTTCTAGGTTTGGTTAAAGGAGTGGATTAAGCTATTTGGATCAACAAGAGTGGTAAGAAGGGAAAATATGATCCAAATATGTATATGGTAGCCATGAATTCATTTTTCAATACACAAACATGATAATTAAAGATTCAAATTAAGGTTCAAGTTGATAGAGTTGATTTTCAAAGAGCAAAAGCTTCAGTATGAGATGAGATGATCAAATTTAGCAATTCAAGCATGGTTCAGTCTTAACTTCTAGCTTTCTCATGGTGCATCAAACAACTAACCACTTAAACACTGAAATCATCTCTAAACACTAAACACTTTACAAGGAAGATTCATCATAATGCACTATGAAAATGCAATGCAACCTATATAAAAATACTAGACTCAATCCTAAACAAATGAATGCAACTACTTGCTTTTCTTTTTGGTTTGCAAAAGATGCAAATTTTTCAGATTTTTTGGTTTTTAAATACACTTAGATGAATGCATGAGACTCAAAGATGGATGAAAATGAAAAACTAAGAAAACAACAAACAAAGTCAAACCCCAAATCCCTCCTCCACACTTAAATTACACAATCCCATGTGTAATAAAAGAGTAGAAGAGAGAAGCAACAAAATATATTACAAGAACTTTAAAAAATGCAATGTTATATACAATAGAGGAGTTTGTGGTACCTTAGAAGGTTGTGTGGGAGGTGTATGAGGCGCCGGAAAGGTCCTCCAGGTTAATGTTGTGGCTCCTCATTGGCCTCTCTCTCCTTGGGTGTCTCTTCTTCCTTGGCGCTTCTTCACAAGTTGCTCTTGGTGGCACACAAGCTCTCACTTCCTCATAACCAGCAAAGGAACGCCTTCTACTATGAGCTCTAGCCACTCCTTGGTTTTCAGCTTGTTGTTCTTCTTGAGGAGCAGAAGTAGAGGCGCTAGTAGACTTCCTCTTTAAGTCCTTGATTTGAGCTTTCATGCTCTTCATGCCCTTCACAAACTTCTTGAGGGTTTTGTCTTGCCATTTGTTCCATCTTTGCAAGAGGTTGATGTGCTCATGGACTTTCTTCAGTGGTCCTCCTTGGTGTGAGACATCATGGGGCTGGAAGTGGTACTCCTCACTGTTGTAGTTTGGAGCATCTGAATCTTCTTCTTCCTGAATTCCATCTACCATTTGCCCTCCTTCAAAGATCACAAGGGAATAGTTTCCTTGAGGAATAGTGATGTTAGCGCCTTGGTAAGTGTGAGATGATGAAGCGCCAGCTTGGTGGAGAAGGTGCTGTGAAATTTGAAAGGAAAAACTGTTGGGGTTGGAGAAGGATGTGAGATACACATCAGGGAGTAGAAGCTTTGCAGCAGATCCATCTTCTTGGATAAAATTGTAGATATACTTGTCACCCACTTGTTCAGCAATGAACCTTTCTTTATTCAAGTATGGCAGGTCCAAGTATGTGATTTTGATTGTTGCTGGTCCACTCTCAACTCCAGCAGCTTCCATTAGTTGAGTTATGAGTCCAGCACAATACAGCTTGGGCGCTTTGTCATCATTGGTTGTTAACCAATGTTTAATGACCAGAAGCTGCTGCATGAAGATGGTGACCATTCCTGTTGTACCATCTGCTCCTCTAAGCGCCACACCTTGGTTGGTGCTATCCAAAACACTCATAAGACCATGATCAATCAGCTCCCATTCTCCTCCTTCAAAAGCTCCACTTTCCTTCCTAGCAAATAGTGTATGCGCCAGCGCCTTGTGCACATATCTGATTGTTGGATTCATGATCAAAGAAGCCTTGCTTCTTCTTGGCTTGAAAGCGCCCTTGGCTACATGCTCCCAAAGGATGCTCATCTCCTCTTTTCTAACCTCAAGATTCTGTCCTCTAGCGCTCCCATAAGAGAATCCAGAGGCATCTTCAATGGCTGAGAAAGACATCATATAATCCCTCTTTGAAACTCTGAAAGTGATGAAGCCATCACCATCTTCTTCAGGAGTCTCTTCTCCTGGCTTATAGAATGTCACTTCAAAGCTTGCAATGAATTGAAGGACTTGGTTTTTGTTAGCTGAATATGGAGTTCCCACCAGCTTTGTGAGCTCCATTGACTCCAGCAAAGAAGAAAAATCTTCAAAGAGTTTCAAGGCCTTTATAGATGGCACATGTGGGTATCTAGTTGGCCTCACATCCACCTTTTTTAGCTTGTCATACAGCTGCCTTTGAGCTGGTATGGTACATTTCTTCTTTTGAGGGACCTGCTCACTAGCGCCAACATCAACTCTCTTCTTGCCTTTGGATTTGGCGCTTGGACTCCCAACTTCTTTGGCTTTTCTTTTGCCTTTCTCTTTCTTCTCAGCCTCTTTATTAGCTACACTTCTTGTTGTTCTTCCAATGGTACCTAAAACATATTCTCAAAAGAAAAACGAGAACCATGGAAGCAACAAAACACATGCCCAATGATGCTAGAAATCACAAAAGGAGGAGTTTATTTACTAAAACGTAAACCTCTGACAGTTGTGAAGCAACTAAATAGGTAATGCATGCTAATAATTCATTAAACATATTTTATGAAATAATCGAAAATGATGAATCCTAGCATGATGAATCTAAACAAATGCACATTGATGAAAATGAAAAGATAAATAGATGAATTTGACAAGCAAAATAATCAAGATTCGAAAAGCTTTAAGAATCAAAGACAGCTCATTCATCATGCAAAAGAAATAAAAATAAGCAAGAGGCAATGAATCATTACTAGAAATCAATCACTAAACAAGAACAGGTGCATAAGTGCAAGAAACAAAAAAAATAAACATTTAGAAGCTAAGAGACAATACCTGAATTGGTTTGACTCTCTCAAGCACTTTGAAAACACAAAAATTTGAAATTTAGTGGTTGAAAAACTAGTAAAATGAAAGTGAGAAAGAGAAAAGGGTGGGGTTAGTTTATATAGAGGGTTGAGGAATCACTTTGTGGGGAGTAAGGGGACAAAGAGTGCTAGAGAGAGGTCCCACTTGTGCTTGGGAAGGGTAAGGATTTAAATTTGAATTCCTTGATCTAGTTTGACCAAGGAGGGAAAAATTTGAACTGAATAATGCTTACCTCGTGCGCAATATCGACCAACCAAGTCGATATTGTGATCGATATTGATCATATCGACTTGGTCCGGTTGATATGCGTGCCGATATTGGTGGTCTGGGTCTTGATATCGACCTGTATGCATGTCGATACTGATTGACATCTTTTGTATCGACATCTCTTATGTCGATATGCAATCGGATAATCATACGTAGCTGTCCAATATCGAGCTAGTAGCTCGATATGTAGCTCGGTATGATTTGGAAAAATTCCATGTCGATATGCACATCGATACACCTTGACATATGCTGAACTGCATGTTTTCATTCGTCACTTAAGGTGTATCGACGTGGGATGTCGATATTCACTCTGATATGCCTTAATAAAGGGAAATTAATCGCCTTTCATCCTCGCAGTTAAGGCACATCGATGTGTTACGTCGATAGTGTGCTCGATACGCACATCTTCATATCAAATCGACCTGGTACGTCGATACATGTAATCGATACGAATACCAGTTGAAGCATATCGAACAGTTTGTACCCCGATACATTGCTTGTTAAAGCGTATCGGGTTGCCTTATATCGGTACTCTGATCGATACAGCAATCCTCACAGGAGTATCAATCTGGGTCACCCTGATATGCAAGTCGATACAAGTCCAACATACTTGTATCGAGCAAGACTGCTCGATATACATGCTCGGTATGACTTGTACCGACGTGCATGGCCGATATGCTGGTCGATATTGACCCTTCTTCGACTCTTCCTTCTCCCAAGCTTGGTTCCTTCGCCCTCAGTTCGAACCTGGTTACTAGAGACACTCAAAAACTCCCACACAAACATAAAAACATAAAAATGAAAAGCTATATACAAGGATACCGTGGTATTGCCTCCCAAGTGCGCTTGTTTAGAGTCACTTAGCTTGACTTTCCTCAGCTCCTTAGTTGAGGTGTGGAGCAGGAGTCTTGGAACTCCTTGGTGTTGTTGTGCCTCCTTTGACCTTTCCGGTGACCTCATCAATCTTCAACACAGCAAAGGGCTTTGGCTTGCTTCCATCCTTTAGATTGTAGTGGATCTCATCATACTTAGAAACAAAGGGCTTCGAGATAACCCCATCTTCTTTGTTACCCAACAGAGTTTCCTTCACACAATCACAATCAGAAACAGCTACTTGGAGGACCTCCTCTACAGTGGTATCAGCAAACATCCTTGGCAGACAGCAACCATCAAAACTTGCACCACCATAGCCTTCAAACTCTGGCCAATGCTCTCCAACTTTCTTCAATTTCTTGACCTCCATTGAGAAGGCTTGCTTATCTTCCAGCTTGTTCCTTTGGAGTCAAACTGCAGAACCTTCTCTTTGGTCAACCTTAGCCCTATTGTGCACTCCTTTGCATCAAAAACTGTGCCAGCTGAAGCTAAAAATGGTCTCCCTAGAATGATGGTGTTTTTGATCTTTCCTTCAACATCTAGGACCAGAAAATCTGTTGGTATGATCACTCCTTCAATCATCATTGGCACATCTTTGAGAGCTCCAAGTGGTTCCTTTACTGACCCATCAGCTATAGTAAGAGACACATTACTCTCTTGAAGTTTAGTGTAGCCAAGCGCCTTAGCAGTAGAGGATGGGAGAAGGTTGATACTTGCTCCAAGATCACAAAGACAGCTCTTGAAAGCTTGACCTTTGAGTTCACAAGGCAAAGTGAAGCATCCAGGATCTCCAAGCTTCTTGATGTTCAAGACCTCATTCTTGGCAATGGCTTCCATCAGCTCTGTCCCAATATCAAGACCTTTAACCTTCATCTAGTTGGCATAGAGAGTGGTGTACATATCCATAAGCTGCTTCTTAAACCTTCCAGGAAAGGGGAGAGCTGGCTTGTATGGAGAATGATCATAGATCCCAGTTTGTTTCTCAGCTTGATTCTCCTCAAGTATCCCTTTCTTCTCTTCTTCCTTAGTTGCTGTTGCCTCATGAGACTCTTCCTTTGCAACTCCATGGTTGGCGTCAGCTTCCAAAAACTCTTCCCCTTCACTCTGAAGTTCACTGTCCACATTGAACAGAGAAAGGAACTCCTCAATGACAGCTTCCTCTTCATCTGAGAAGGGCTCTTCTTTAGTGAATATGGCATTGCAGAGCTTCTGGTTTTCCAGGAAGGTTTCCTTGAGGCTTTGGACCAGCTATTCCCTTGTTGTTCTCTAGTGTCTTTACTCTTGAAGCCAACTCAACAACTTTGTTTGACAGCTCCATATGAAGAGTATCCAATTTGTTGTAGACTTCAACAAACTTCTTTGTGATCTCCACATTAGCTTGTTGGCCCTGAAGGAGTTGTTGCAGCAGTTCTTTCACTTCGGCATCATTGGTGTTGGATGAGCTTGCTTGACCTTGAGAGAATCCAGGAGGAGTAAACTGCTTTTGCTGGAAGTTGCTTTGAAAGTTGTTCCTTGGTGCATAACCTTGGTTGAATGGCACAAAAGGTCTTGGCTGATTCCCTTGAGGTTGCTATTGAGGGAAAACTTGATCTTGGGGATTGGCAACATTTTTGCTTCTGTATGACAGGTTTGGGTTAGGTCTGAAGTTCCCATACCTGTTGTATCCACCTTGATTACCCATGTAGTTCATCTACTCTACTTGTAGCTCCTCTTCATTAGGCATTTCTACCATTTCATCAACATAGTTGATCTCTTTGTGTTGCACTTGGAGCAGTTTGTCAAGCCTAGTGTTCAGCTCTTTCAACTCTCTTCTTGTAGATTCCAGCTCCTTCTTAGTGTTGCCATCTTCTCCTCTTGGAGTTCTATCATAGTGTTCACTATAATTTCCATCACTTTAGGCTAGGTTCTCCACTAGCTCTAGGCCTTCATCTACATTCGTTGATAGGAAGTTTCCATTAGAGGCAGTATCAAGAAACATCCTGATCTTAGGGAGAGCACCTCTGTATGAGGTTGAGAGTAGTGAAGCTTGTGAGAACCCATGGTGAGGGCACTGAAGTGAGTAACCCTTGAATCTCGCTCATGCTTCACCAAAACTCTCACTATTCTTCTGAGCAAAACCAGAGATCTCATTCCTGATTCTAGCAGTTGTTGAAGTAGAGAAGAACTTTGCTAGAAAAGCTTTCTTGCACTCATCCCAGCTGGTGATAATTCCTTGAGGCAAGTTTTTCTCCCATTGGTGTGCTTTGTCGCCAAGAGAGAAAGGGAATAACCTGAGCTTGAAGCCATCTTTGCTTACTCTATTGATCTTGGTTAGTGAGCAAAGTCTATCAAAGTTATCCAAATGATCCAAAGGGTCTTCAAGTGGCAACCCATGGAACTTACTGCTCTGAACCATTGAGATCAATCCAGATTTGATCTCAAAGTTATTATTTTGCACTGCTGGAGAAATGATCCATGTGCAGTTGTTGTAAGCGTTTGGGGCGTCACTAGCTCCAATTGGTCTGATTGGGCATGCGTCATGTGCTGGTCCTCTCTGACCTTGTTCACCTTGGACTCCTTGCTGTCCCTGAATACCAGGAACTCCTTGAGCACCTTGCGCTCCTGGTGGTCCATGAAATCGTTGATCATTTATACCATGCTCCATGTTGAGCTGATGAAACCTTTGGAGTCTCTCTTTTTCCTTTGTAGCTCTTAGTGCTCTTTCCACTTTCAGAATATTGTGTTGATAGTCAAGAAGGTTTTGATTGCCTTTAGACCTCAAGTTCATACACCTATAAGCAGAAGAGCAGCTTCAGAATCAGTAACAAACAGAAAAAATAACAGCTTGATCTTATACAATCCACAAATCCTAATGCTTAAGATAAACCCATATGGTAACAGCGCCAATTTGATAGCAGGATTATGACTACTAAGCAAATTCTAACACACTCATGTCATTGCAGCATGTAAGATATCAATCCATCTGAGTTCTTAAGGCAGTAAGAATACAGCAAATCACTTTAAGTCAAGCTAGATTCAAGAAAACAGTTGTGATCAAACTAAACAAGTCTAAAGACTGAACTAAACAAAGCAGGAAATTCAGGTATATTAAGTAAGGATCTAAGATGGGGGTTATTGATTAGGAGGGGATTAGAACCTAATTAGTGATGGTTCAAACCCATTCAAACAATGATATCTTCGAGGCATAGGATTAACAACTATAAATAGCTCAATTCATTGACACTAATCACTTTGCTAAGCACACATTCAAGATAAATCTATTTACTCAAACACATGATCAGCAAGCATTCAGAACAGAACTCCAATCCTATAAAGCCAAAATACACCTTAGACATCTAATTCCTTAGGCTAAGCATACAAATCCTCTAAGAGACTCTAAGCAGCATTTCATCAAACACCTACCAGGCGCAAGAGAAAGCCAAGATACTAAACAAGCCTGGCCAAGACTATTCTAGTGTTAAGCACATCTAATAGAGAGAAGACAATCATATTAAGCACAAGACATCACTAATCTAGTCATAAAACCCCTCTAATCTATCCCATCTCAAACTCTAAATAAGATTACTCACTAGCCATAGTCAAAATCACAAATTCCAAAGAGAAAATATTGTTAAGCATGATTAGGAAGCAGAATAAACAGGAATAGATCAAAGACAAATACAGAAATTCAATAAATCAACCTAGTTCTTACAAAGCAAAGCTGAAAATTGTAAGGTAAGTGCAAGAACAGAAGAAAAATAATAAGATCCAAGTTGCCTAACCATTTTAGGACTTTAGTATTTATAGGGAAACAAGAAAACCGCTAGTAAACCAAGATTAAACCATATCGACAGTGAACATCGATATCCATATCGATATCATCTCTTCTTCTAAGTTGTATTGATGTCTCCTGGTCGATATGCACGTCGATACAGAAGGCTTCCAAGTTGTATCGGTTTGGCTCTCCAAGGTGTGAAGTCGATACAATCGCCCTTTAGTTAAGGCTCATCGATCAAGCAAGTCGATATGGCACCTCGGTATTGTCCTGTCATGTGTATCGGTTTGAGACGTCGATACACTGCTCGATATGGACTCCATTCTGCTGCATCGAGGTATCTAAGTCGATGTGCTTCCTTCACACTATGACTCTTTCGGTATCGATGTTGAAGTGGTCGATACTCCTATCGATATGCTCTGTATCGATCACATGATGTCGATATGACAATCGATATTGGTCCATCCGCCTTTGTCTCTTGCCTTGCTCCATTTCCAAATCACACCCATCGCACCACATGACCTCAGCACTCCTTCAAGTACCTGAATAAAACTCCAAATGCATGCAAAATACAATGCAGCTCCTAAAACTACACTAACTCCTAAAGGTATGCAAATGGGACAAGAAGAAGCAAAATATGCATGTTTAGAGACTAAAACTAGTGATGAATGCAAGCTAAAATTGTATAAATAATGGAGATATCGGGTCGCTAACACGAGGGGGAGCTGTTACTGCTATGCAGCGAGTGCGAGTCTAGGAGACAAAACAGGGCGTCTTTGGAGGCGTTACCCCGAGTCCCTAACTGTCAGAGCAGTCTTCGCGTTGTGCTTACGCGGAAAATTTCATTGTTTTAGAATCGTGGTAGCAAGGGATTAGGTTTGAGAATAGAAGCCCAAAGGAGAGGTGACCTCAATTCCCCAAAAGTGCCTCTGAAGGAAAGCGCGTCCACAAAAGGAGCATATTGGGGTCGTGCGATCCATCGGAGGAGCTGGCGAGGAAGACCCGGAGTCCTGCGAGAAAGGAATCCCACTTTCCAGAGGAAAATACCTCGGAAGGCTGGTGCAACCCGGAAGGAGTCCCCAAAAGGAGCACACCAAAGAGTTGCACGGTCCCCAGAAGGAGCTAGCAAAAAGGACATGGATGTCTGCAGGACCGGAGTCCGTAATTCCTCGAGGAATGGTATCTCGAAAGGCAAGCAAGTCCACAAGAGAGCATGCTGGAGAAAATATGGACCAATGATTTTAATTGAAAATAGATTGTAAACGAGATGCCCTCTAAGGGTAGACGGATGCAAGCGATGTAATATAAGAAATGAGAAGACGAGTTATTAGAGCAAAGCGGCGGTTCAAGCAAGGAATCACGAGAACATGCAAAACATGAGATAACCTAAGAAGGATGCATGTTAGCACTCAAGTAAGAAATCATGCAATCATGTAAACATGGAATCACTCAAGCAAGAAACCACGCAATCATATAAACAAAGAATCACTAAAGCAAGAAATCACACAATCATGCAATCAAAAAATCACTCAAGCAAGAAATCATGCAATCATGCAATCATGCAAACATGGAATGCATATGCTGAATGAAATGACGACGAGCTCGCCTTCGTGAATGAGCGACGACAGGCAGGCTCTGGAGAGTTTTCTTGGAGACGGGGATCTCTCTGGGAAGATATCTGTTTCATATAGGGTTCGAGAATCCATACTATTGCCTTATGATTTATCGATGATGGGGACAACGTTTCATAGAGGTCCTCCGGCGGGACTTTTCGCGCCTCCGGCTATTTCTCCATGTTAGCATTAACTTTCCCAGGCGGGGAAGAAGTTCGTCTCTCGGTGAGTGGGTACCACGTGGCAGACTTTCGTTCACCTGCTGTGTGGAAAGTTACATAACATTGTTTTCCTTGCCTCTAATGAACTAGCCCTCGTTAGTGTTTGTACCAAGGCTCATATGTCTCATTTGTCCTGATGACACATACTCTTAAGCGCACGGCTCGAGGGCTAGGTAATTGTATACCCCTTGACGTTTTCACTATTTTCGGGTAGTCGCGACCACTTTCACACGTCTCTTCGGTTTCCCAGTTTTCTTATAAAAGGCCTGAGGACCGTTGGCATTCCCCACCCTATTTCTCTTTCATTCTCAGCTGGAACTCTTGTCTTCGCTCCTCTTGGACCTTCTAACAAGATCGTTTCTTGCTTTTCGATTCACGCGATGTCATCACCTTCGTCCAGTTCGTCCGAGGATTCCTTTCGCACCGCCTTCTCGTGGTCCGGAGGCAATATAGAATTTGTCGCCGGCGCAGCAGATCCGGTTGGAAGATTCGATTGGCCCCCTTCAGTATGCGTGCCGGAGACTCTGGAGAGGGTCACCTCGGCAGTTGACCCTTTGTGTGCGTGTCTTAACGCCATCTTTCCAGATAGAGAGGATCAGGCAGACTGTCCCCCTCCCCACTGTATCATCATCCATGAAGATTATATTTTGTATGGTTTCCAGGGGTACCTTCCCCGAATACTTGTGGATTTCTGTCATTCATCGGGCATTTACCCCAGTTAATTGCACCTGTCGGTGTGGGGTTTACTCAACGCATACCAGGTCCTCTCCGACCTATCTGGGATTCGCATAAGGTGATATGTGGTCCTGCTGTCGTACCAGCCTCACCGCATCTCCCACGATGTTCTTCGCTATATTCTGCATACCACGGACAACCACCCTACCTTGATCTCCGGGGATCCATCCGGAAGCCGAAACTGGCAAGAACGGTATTTTTTCTGGCAGGTTGTACAAAACGTTTTATGTCTTTTGACTCAGATCCTCCTGAGTTTTAAATCATGTCGTTGCAGCACAAGAAGTTATCAATTCTTCATGAGAATAGTGTAGAGAAAATACAGAAGTTTGTCTAACTAAGCCTAAAATGGGGGTTTTTAAAGAGCTTACACTCCACAAGGAAGTAAGTGCAAGCAAGAGGCAAACAAATAAACTAAAAGAAATTTCAAACCAGAAGACTTAAACTAAGCAAGAGTAAATACAGAGCAGGCGAAGTAGAGTAATGGAGAAGGCTTAAATAATAAAATGCAAATAGTCTCAATATGGGAAATTGACATTAGAGTGATTCTATGAATGATCAATGATGCTCAAACAACAATTCAATGCTAACCCTTAGGCAAAGAACATCAAGACAATATTTATCCAATTTCTTGAAAATAATCTCTTTACTAACTACACTCCTAACCCATGGTCAATGGTGGAAATACAATTAGCAAGCATTAAGATTCAGTTCTATAAAGCCAATAAGCACCTTAGACAACTAATCCCTTAGGCTAAGAATGCACATCACTTATTCAAATCATTCAGGAATTTCAACAAACACTTACAATGCATCAAAAATCTTATGAACATGAATAACTTTCCCAAGACCAATCGAGCATTAAGATCATCAAAAAAAGTAAGGATAAGGAAGAATTAAGCACAAAACACTATTAATCAACCATCAAATCACCCTAATTACCCCATCTTAAAAC
Source organism: Thlaspi arvense (assembly GCA_911865555.2). Taxonomy (NCBI): domain Eukaryota; kingdom Viridiplantae; phylum Streptophyta; class Magnoliopsida; order Brassicales; family Brassicaceae; genus Thlaspi; species Thlaspi arvense. The sequence continues at coordinate 30,732,023 of OU466859.2, read as the reverse complement.
CCAAGAAAATTACTCACTACCAATACTTAGAACCATAATAATATGACTAAACATGATTAGAGGATGATAAACAACAAAAGAGAAGTACAAAACTTTATTAAAATGATCCAAGATCAACTTGTTCTTCAAAGAGACACAAAGAGAGAGTTTTCTGCTTAAGAGATAGAAACTTGGATAACTTAAAGATTTTTAGGCTTAACCTATTTATAGGAAAGGATAAAAATGACTTAGTTAACAACAATTCAACCCTTGGATTAGCCTATACCGAGCAGGACAAGAAGTGGCCCTCGTTGGTGCGTGTGCTCGGTGTGATGTGAGATGCTCTGCAGGATACATCAGCTCGGCGTTGCTCTTCGGTTGGTGAATGGTTCAGAATGCACTGGGCAAGACGTGGAGTGGCCCTCTTGGGTGTGGACATCGGTATGTCCTGTAGCATCTTATACCATGGAGACTCGCCGGCGTATCGCACGCCCCTCCACAAGTGTGATCGCCCGCGTGGATAATCCTCGACGTACGACATGCCCCTCGTCCGTATAATCACTCGCGTAGGAGCCCTCGGTGTAGGGCATGTCTTTAGTCAGTGTGGATCACACCGTGGATGGACAGATGTGCCATCCACGATGCATCTGCCTGGTAGCTGGCTTTTTATAGCTGCTAACAAATCCTATACCGCGCTGTAGTCGTTATAGTACAATGGGGTAACGGTAAAGACTCAAACTTTAACACATATACTTCACCCTATCTCTAAAACCAAGGATAACTACTCCCTATTCATATTGTGAACCGCTAATCCCATTAAAGAAGAGACGGCGAACAAGATTAGAGGAAAAAGATAAAAGCTTTATTGAAATTACAAAGACAAAAAGCAAGAAAACTAAAGCGCAACAATGGAGTTTGGTGGAGTTTTTGTGGAGAGGAGGAAGATAACCAAAAAGGAGAAACAAAGAGAATAAAGGTGCGAATGGCATGTCCAACTTTTTCCCAAAGTGTCGTGTGGGGTATGTATAGGAGTGGTCCCAAAACCCTTGGAACGCTGCCTCATCAGCATGTGCGGATGATCCAAGGCAAAAAGCAATGTTCTTTGTCTTCTTGTCAATCACGACTTCAAGCCGCTGCAGCTCCTAGTGTTAGTCTTCCATCGGGTCCTTGCCGTTGCGCTGTCTCAATGCGTTAGAGGAAATCGTCTGTTTGGTGGTCGTGCATCGGCTTCATCCCGTTGGACTTGGTCGTGGTGCAAATCTCGTGCTGTTTTATATTGAGTTATGGACGTGGAGTTATCCAATGTCATCCGGAAAATAGTCTATCGACCCGGGCTTTGTACGTTTAATGTCGGGGTTAAATCATGGGGTCCAACCGTAGTGTAATCCTTGTGCTTCTTATATTGGATTGTCTGTTTGATATCTGATCTCGATGTAATGAAATAAATCGTGTGCTTGCTCCTTTTGGCTTTTGTATCACCCGTCAGCTTCCTTCTGAGGACCTCTTGTCTATGAATCCCTGATAAAGACTGAAAATATGCTAAAAATAGCTAGAGTCTATCCTAGTGCATACTAAACCTAACACGAGTGCAAAATGGGGGTGAAACTCAGGAAAATTGACACAAATGGTTTCTAAGCTAGGGTAAATGCTAGCCCTAGGCCTTTAACCCGGACCCGGCTGACCCGACCCGACCCGACCTGACCCGACCCAAAAAATTCGGTTTGGTCCGGTTTCGGTTCTCTGCAAAAACCCGGTCGGATTTTGATAATTTTTGGTTCGGGTTTTGGTTCGGTTCGGGTAAAACCCGAGAACCGATCGGTTTTCTGAACAACCCGAACCACCAAACCATAAAATATTTGATATTTTTAATTTTCTTTTAATCTATTAAAAAAAAGCCTAATTTACTAAAACCAACGCCGACAATTCTCTTACTCCTTCTTCTTCAAATTTCTTCTGTGATTCTCTTTCCTTTTCGGTTCTCTTCCTTCTCCGCCTTATCCTTCTTTTCCTCTATCTCCGGCTTTTCACTATTTCTGAATGTATTTTTCTCCACCTCATCTCTCCTCTGAATCTCCTTATTCTCTTTATATGATTTTTCTTCTTCTCCTTATTTTCTGATTTTCCTTCTCTTTTCTTATTTTCCTTTTCTCCTACTCTCTTTCCAATTCTTCTCCTCTACATCCATATTCTCTTCACCGCCATCCAGAATACAACTTTAACAACATTTTTCAACCCTAATTACGTTCAGATCTATACAATTCTTAGAGATGGGGAACGGATCCTTTGATTTTGTATCAGATTTTTTGGTCTAATTCGGGTATATCGGGTTTTTTGGATCTAACTCGGGACCAAAACGGGTCTTTCAGGTAAAAATGACTGATTCTCGGGTCTTTATCGGGTATCACAAAATTTCTAAAACGCGACCCGACCCGAACAATACCCGAACCGAATTTTGCTCGGGTCCTAAATGGGTCCTATACCCACCTATCTGAACTACCCGAAACCCAAACAAACCGACACGACCGACCCGAAGACCTGAATGCCCAAGGCTAGTAAATGTTATACTAGAAGAGGGTCATATGCAGAGACATCAACACCCCCCAAACTTTCCTTTTAGCTTGTCCTCAAGCTAAAGCTAACCGGAGGGGTGAGGTTTGAAGAACAAAGACGTAAATCCCAGTCCAAAATTGAATAAGATATCAAATCAACGTATAAGTGTAAACTTGTATGATGCAAACTGAATTTTATTCATCACTAAAAGAAATAAAACCTGCTTCAGCTTATATGCACACTCAAATCCTCTTTTCCCTCCAACATTGATTAAATAAATTTAAAGTGTGGATCATGCAGGCACTCATCAAGTAGCTCAATTGGCAAGGTGATATGGATATGAGTCAATAGTGTACTTAGAGAATCAAGGGGTTATGTGTCTAGGGATCTCTCAAGAAAGTGGACTTGCCTTAGTGCAAAATGCTAAGGGTAAGACAAACTGATGCGTACGAAGTTAAGTTCCCATCTACCCAACATCATATATCGCACTCTACCTGCTGTCTCATCCTGCAATCGTCTCATCCTAAGCTACCCTTTTCTTCTCAGATCCTCGAGGAGGTTTCTTCTATCCTTTCTTGGAGATCAGTTTCGGCTGTTCATTGGCTCCTTTTTGTTGGCGCTTCTTTATTCCACCTTTGCCATCTTTGGCAGGTTTGAATTGGTGTTGCCCTTTCTTCGTAGCTTGATGACAACACCTTTGTATTTTGGTATTGAGCCGTTTCGCCTAGCCACCATCTCCTTGTTTTCTGTCCTCTTTTTGAATCTGTTGTGATTGCCCTTTTGCTTATTTTTTCCTTTTTCCCATAAATAAAACATCTTGTCACAAGCTCTTTTCTAGTCTACCCAAGATCCGAGCCTATGTCAACTCGAAAGTGAGCCAACGTCTACATGAGAACTTAACCTCGTCGGTCAAACTCAACACTTTTTGCCTAAGGGAGTCCGAAGATGACATAAGAGGCCTCACATAACCCTCGCAATAGTGTTCAAGGTTTTAAAAGAAAGGCTTTTAGCTTGGGTGGTGAGAATCTGTTGGACTAACGAGAGAGTGGTAAAAGTGGGGAAGAAATTCCAACCAAAGATCCTTGAGTTTCAATCAGAAACAAACATGATAATTAATTTATAAAAAAAAAAATCAGTTTAACTTTAAGAGGGAAAAGATTCAGATCACAATGCATTGGCCAAGGCAAAATTACAGGTCGCAAGGTCCAAATATGATGATGCTTTTAATTCGATTTTAAAAAAAAATTGCATCAAACAAACAGAGACTTAGGCGTTGATTTAAAAATGATGTTTGCAAGGACTAGAATGAATTAAATCCTAAAAAAAAAACATCAAAAACCCTATATGAATGCAACTAGACTCAATCCTAAAATGCCATTGCAACTAGATAGCAGAAAATTTTTCAAACATTTGATGATTTTTGCTGGATTTTCTTATGCATGAGACTCAAAGATGTAAAAAGAAAATACAAAAACAGAACACGCCTTAATCACACGATCCTCCCCCAAACTTAAATCATACAGTCCCTGTGTGATAAATGCTAAAGAGGAGGCAACCAAAGATTCAGGGTTCAAAGAGGTTTGTATAGGAAGGAAGGACGAAGTTACCTGCGGTCACATTGGTTCGTGGCCACTGTGGGAGCCCGACATGGCTGCATCGTGGAGAATTACCCTGTGCCGATAGTCCGTGCTTCTCTATTGGTAACCACCACAGGTAGAACCTAATAAATCAGATCGATATGGATCATTGCCATGGGATACTCCCGTAGGCTTTCCTCAACATTCCATTGACTGGCTGCCATATCGACCTGGCTAACATTATCTGGACCTGTAGCGATCATTCGTATCGGTGTTTCAATCGTTGGAGGATGGCGGAATAAACCAGAAACTTTATTATCTATTCTTATTTTGATTCTTCAGGCCAAAATCCCTTGTTATATCCCCACGTCATTCATTCCCTTCCCTTTCGCCATATATCCCTCCTACAAAACACAGAACTATGATATTCGACTAAAATTTAAAGACAAGTAATCTCAAAAAAGGATAAGCTTTGGGTGCCTCCCAAGAGCGTTTGTTTAACGTCGCATAGCTTGACGTTTGTTGGCCACTTAGGCTTGGATGGGATCCTGGAGAGGGACTGATCCTTTCTCTCCCTACTGGTCCTTCTCACAAGCCTAATAAGGCTTGAGTTGATGGCCGTTTACCGTGTATTCATTCCCTTCTTTAATAATCAAGGTCACGGCTCCGTAGGGTAAGACTTTTTTTATGGTGAAGAGACCAGACCATCTAGACTTGAGCTTTCCAGGATCAAGCCTCAACCTCGAGTTGTACCACAGTACCTGATCCCCAGGTGCGAAGTGCTTAGGTCTGAGTTTCTTATCGTGGAAAGAATTTGTCAAATCCTTGTAGAATCGGGAACTCTCAAAAGCTTCAAGTCGGATTTCCTCCAGTTCAAGCATGGTTCGTCATTTGCTTCTCTTGTGCGGTCTTGATGTCAAAGTTGAACAGCTTATTGGCTCATAAGGCTTTATATTCTGGTTCCACAGGTAGGTGACAAGCCTTGCCGTAGAGAACGGCAAACGTGGACCTCCCAATTTGTGTTTTGAACGCTGTTCGGTAAGCCCATAACGCGTTAATAAGCTTTGGAGAGCAGTCCTTTCTGGTTACTCCCATTGTCTTCTCCAGTATAGCTTTGATCTCTGATGTTAGCTGTAGAGCTAACTCAATTACTCAATCTACACTAGTCATTGTAGTACTGAGCTCTTATCAATCCATAGGCTAATGTGAAAACACCAAGAATGCAATAGATACTCTAATTCAAGTAGACATAAAAAGATTATTTAAACTATCAACCTAATGAATCATCAACCAAACAAAACTAGCAAGAGCAGTGATTAGAAAATGATCAAAGTAACCAAGACAAGTAATTAAGCAAATTCGAAATTCAATAAACTAAAAGCAAGGATCCTACATGAGGTTATGGACTTAGGGGGATTCAAACACAAGACCAAGATGCTTTCAATCCCATTAACAATGCAACAAGGCAAGTAATGCTAATTCCTAGACATAGAATTCAACAATCAAGCATGATAAACACAATCCCTTAGTGATCATCCCTTTACGAATATAACCTAGCAAGAACTAATTCCCAGTAGTGCTAGACTCAATAACAAGCAGGTTCAATCAATTCGAACAAGCCAAAATATCCCTTAGACAGTCACTTTCTTGAGCTAAGGTAGATCAATCCTCTAAAAGACAGGTTCAACATTTCAACAAACACTTGGTAGGCATAAGAGAAAGCTATAATCTACGTTTAAGAGATCAAGAGAAACTTAGCATCAAATCAGTCTAATAGAGAGGAATCAATGATATTAAGGACAAACAAACACTAATCAAGCTAATGAATCCCCTAATCTACCCCACCTAAGAGCCTTTAGAAGACTACTCATTAATCATGGTGAAAACCATCAAATCTATGAAGAAAGAATAGTTAAACATGATTAGGCAGAGAGATTAAGAATGATTAAATGTAGAAGTGCAGAAACTTAGATTAAAACATGAAAAGATTTTCTAACAAATCACAAAAGTAAAGAAGAATAAGGTTTGAAAGCAAGAACAAAAGATGAACAAAGGATGCCTAATATTTTTAGGTCTTTAGGTATTTATACTAAGAGACAAATAAACCTAAAAGATTTGCATTCTTGCAAATTTTTGGACTTCTGGACGAGCACATATCGGGCTCCAAGGTCGACATCATGCTCGATGTTGTTCTTCTTCTGGGTCGGATGTCGGGAATCATGCTCAATGTGCTGCTCGATATGAAGACAGGGACATTTCCTGAAGGTGTATGTCGGGCACTCATTGCCCGACATCCTGCTCGATGTGGAGCTTCGGTTGTTCCTGCAAGGTTACATCGGACACGCCTTGCCCGATGTGTAGCTCGATGTAAGTGTCTTGTCTCTCAGATATCGGGCAAACTGCTCGATGTGATACCCGATGTTAACCTCCTCTTTGGATAGTGGTAGATGTCGGCCATAATGCCCGATCTGCAGCCCGTCTTCAGCTCTGGAAGTGTACTCCTTTGGCTCTTCTTGGCTCTCCTTGGCTGGGACATCTTCTTGGATCACTTTCATTCTTCCACAATGTCTCCAGCAGCTCCTTTGGTACCTAAAAACATTTCATAAGCAAGAAAAATGCAAACTATATCTGAAATGCAACCTATGTCTATAAGTTAAGGAAAATGGGACAAATGATAATGAAAACATGCAAGAAGAGACCAAAACATGTACTAAATGCAGTCCTAAATGGTGCAAATATAAGAGACATCAACTCCCTTAAACTTGCCTTTTTGCATATCCACAAGCAAACAAACTAAGACAAGAAGGGAGAGAGGTTTGAAAGTGGGTGTTCAAATACAAAAATGCATAAAAGAGAAAGATTAAACCAATGTCCTTGTTATCAATTCTAGGATGCATCATTCAAACTCAATGTACTATCAAAAACTGATAAACAGGATTTTTCCAAGAATATCAAATCCTAAAGCACTGTATAGTTGTAGTATAGGTTCAAGAGGTATCAATTCAGTCTAGGTTGATGAAGCCACTAAGAATGCAAGAGCAATGCAAAGCTAAGCAGATTCGGGTAAATGGATGAGAAACTCTATGAAAACTAAATGCAATACAAAATGAGCAAGAAAACTATTTTAAAAATTCCTCTTAAGGGCTAACAACCACTAGACGAAATCTAAGAATTTAAAATGCAAGACTAAAAGCAGATAAACAGAGAATTTCTAGCACCTTAGAACAATGATCTTTAAAGAGTAAGGATGCAAACTTTATGACTAAGAAGTGATAAACTTGAGTTTTAAAAGCTAAAAGAGAGGATTCAAGGTTGAGGGTCATGCTAAGAAGGTTCAAGATTCAAGCTTGGGTTTTGAAAACATTAGATCTACACACTTTGTGCTATCTCTAAGCCTTGAGAAGCTAAAAGAGGTTTATCCATAGCGTTTGGTATAAACCCTTTCCTCAACCCTTCCTCCAAACCCATGGCGTGTGGTGGAAATATGGGTCAAAGAACATTAAGCATAGATCTCAAAAATAATGGCCTAACTATCTCCCTAAGCATCCATGGCGTTTGGAAAAGGATGAGCTAGTCTCTTGGATTTGGTTTTAAGGGATTTCTGAATCCTGTCAAGGTAAGAAAAACCCTGAGATCAAAGAGATCTTTTCCAAAACTCTCTTAGCATTAAGACCCCAAATCCAAGAAGAGAATAAGTTAAGAACAAGAAAAACTCTCAAAGCTTAAACCTTTAAACCCTCTTAATCGCCACAACCTTAAACCCAAAGGATACTCGCTACACATGATTAAAACAGATGGAAATCCAAAGGAAAGGAAGCTAAGTATGATTAAGCAAGAAAGATTAAGGAAAAATACTAAGATTAAGCAAGATTAAGAGTTTACAAAGTGAAAAGCTTGAAAAACAATAACAATGGCGATAAGCCTAAAAAAGCATAAGAAAATATCAAACTCATTCGAGACCAAATGAATGGTCCACGCCCATTTTCCTAAAATAGCCAAACAAAGAAAATGGTCCCCTCACTACATGTCAAAAGTGAGCTGGCCGGATAAGGTGCTAGAGATCGACTCGGGTGATCGATCTCTAGCCCGATCTTCTTCATGGATCGTCCTCCTTTACTCGATCTTCGGGTCAATTCGGTTGGGTGAATTGAGTGCTTCCTTCGATCTTCTACTCGATCCTTGGATGATCGAGTCGTGAACTTGATCTGGCTCACATTCTGCATGGCTTAGTCCACGTCCGTACTCATGTTCGATCACCTTGGTCGATATTGGTCTCGATCCTCCTTCTTGAAACGACTTGAGTCAGTCGATCTTCTGGTCGATCTCATCTAGATCGACCTGCCTAGCTCGATCCGCACCTTGATCTCAGCTCCTCTGCTACATGGCCGAGTTCTTCCAAGTGTCCACAAGCTCCTCTTCCATCCTTAGCATGTCTACGCAACCTCCACAGCTCCAGTGTATCCAAAACAACCTGATTTGATGCAAGAGTGCAAGAAATATGCAAATGCTACTGCAAAATGCGCTTAGGACCTAAAATAAGACAAATGGTGCAAACTAGCCTAAAATGTAAGATGAATGCATGAAAAACTACTCTATATGCATTCTGAATATGCGAAATATATGAGTATATCAACTCTCCCAAACTTGCCTTTTGCTTGCCCTCAAGCAAACAGAATTCAAGAAAGGAAGAGAGGTTTAAAAGTGGGAGCTCAAATTTCCAAAAGTGTTTCAGCAAATGAATCAATTCAATGGTCCTAGTTCTCAATTCTAAGATTCAGTACACAAACCTCTAATCCAAAGAACTTAGCCATATTCATCACATTTTGAATTTCATATCATGACTCTCATATTCCAAACAATCCAAGAATCCTAACCTTTAACATTCAATTAATGATCAAACCGTGAATCACATTTATGCATCTAAAACCGAATACACTTGGCTAGGGACAAGGTTATGAGACAAAAATGATCTCATTTATAAGGGTAATTCAAGCAATGGGTTCTCTCAAAGAAGGTTGAACTTATGCATAATGCTAAAGGTAAAGACAATTGATGCATACATGACTAGACTCTCATCTACCCATATACACTGAAAATGATCCTACTCTCTCTCTCATTTTTCTTTTCTTTTTAAGCTCACTCACCCTCCTAAAGATTACCCACATCAACAAGGCAAGTCGCCTAGCAAAAACCCAAATAAAAACATCATTTTGAAACCCTTTTGGCTAGTGGTAAGGCCATAAACGTACTTAGCTCTTTTCAATACTTTGATAGCATTTGATAGCTCTTCTCTTATATTTTTTTTCTTTTAAGCATTTGGCCTTTTGGCTCTTTTCTTTTCTGATTTTTTTTTTCTTTTTCTTTTCTTTTTGAGAGCTATCTTCTTTTCAAACATGAGCTTTCATTTTAAAACAAGGCCTACCACTTAAAACCATATATTCCCTTTAGTTCAAACCCCAAACATCAAACTCTTTTCAAACCGCAAACAAAAACAGAACAACTCCCATGAATCCCTGCCCCAAAATCAAACCTAAAACTAGCTTCAAAATGCAAAGCTAGCATCAATATGAGAGCCTAATCATGTCGCCTAAACCTAACACTTTATGCCAAGTTCAAACCGAAAATAAGGCCTCACAAATCACACAAGAAATTCTTTGGTTAGAAAGGAAGGTAAGGGTCAAGGTTTAGGCTTACAAGAGAGTGGTTAAAGGGATAAGAAAGCTTAAATATGTATATGTGATCCATGTATCCTTTTTCAAATGCATAAGAGTGATAATTCAAATTCAGATTAAGGTTCTCACTTAGTAGGAAAGGATTCAATTCATGTCTGTTCAACTTAAGTCACGAAAATCAAAACAAATGATCCAAATATGGTTAGAGCTTACTTTCAAAGTTTAAACAAAGCATCAAAGAACTACTGACTAGGGCCTTGAAACAATTCATGAACTTAAAACACTTTACAAGGAAAAATTTCATATCATTGCTCCCTATGCAAATGCAAACAGCCTAAATGATTAAAAATCTAGACTCAATCCTACAATTTTTAACAATGCAAATGCAAACTATATGAATTTTTTTGAAATTTTTGAAAATTTCTGATTATTTGGGATTTTCTATGCACTTAAGTGAATGCAATGCATGACTCAAGGATGATAACAAAAAGTAAGAACCAAATAAAACATGTCAAAGCACACACTCCCCCAAACTTGAATGACACCATCTCGGTGGCAAAAAAAGTCAAGAGGAGTTCAAAAAACTCAAAGCAAAAACAAGAAAAATGCATGTTATTTACAAGGTTGTGTGTGGTACCTTGGAGCTAGGCACGGCTGGAGCTTGAGGATGCTCCAGATCTCCTGCTATTTCTAGGAGTGTCATGGGTGATCGCCTTGCCCTTCTCCTTGCTTGTGCCTTCATGTAGAGAGTGGCGTGCAGCTTGGTTGCTTCCTTGAGGCTCACGGATCACTATCCCTCCGGTTGATCTTCTTCTCTTCTCAGGTTGCTCAACCTCCTCACTTGAAGACGCATCAGATGAGCTTATTTGGAGGTCTTTGATCTTCTTAGCAAGCTTCTTAATCATCTTGCTCTGCTACTTATTGACCTTTCGCTGAATCTCCACAACCGAAGCAAAAAACTTTTCTGCTTTTCTTCTCGGCTCATAATCAAGCTTGGGGAGGTCAAAGCTTGCTGGCATCACGACATCTGAAGGAGGCGACTCTGATGGTGCACGAGGGATCTGAGGTGGTGCAGCCGCGGGTCCAAGGGGTTCAAAACACTCCTCATCACTTGGCAAGAACTCGATGGTTCCTATGCAGTCTAGGGGCGTCTCTCCTTGGTTGGGTAAGATGCACACCTTTTTCTCATGCTCACAGTTGTAGAGCAAGTAAGCATAGAACCCTGGAGCTGGCGTAGGACCCAAGGAATCAGTGTTGCGCATGTATTGCTCGTCCATGTAGGCTCTCTCCGCGCAAGGCTCAAACTCCTGAAGTGGAACTCTGGCTTGTGTGAACAGCGGTGTGAGGAAGCCTCCTATCAGTGCTGAGCTCGCCTTACACCTCAATGCCCATGCCTTGTACTTGACCAAAGAAGAGGCCAAGATACAACCATAGTTGACGTCGTTTCCAAGTTCATCCTCCATCGGCTCATCATTCAGCTCTCGGTTTGCACATGATCTTCTTAACGCCTTGAAAGAGAAAGCACAACTCATTTCTGGAGACTGTTGGAGCCACGGATCTCCCACTGAAGGTTTTGGCTAGGAGTTTGAGGGCATATCTCAGTACGGGGTTGCGAACTTTCTTGATCTTTGCGATGTTGGCTTTGTAGTCATCATCACAGATCAGGTCCCAAAGATCGTTGGCGGACTTGAGTTGAGGGAACTCCACTTGCTTGGCCGCAGCATTAAGACTGTAGGCTTGGCAAAGCTCGGCAATGGAGAGATGGTAAGCCTGCTTCCTTATCTTGAAAGTGAAGTGAACCTTGGAAGGAGCTGGAAGGCTTGGATCTTCATAGGAGAAGTCCAAGGTTGAGAGGAAGTCTAGAGTTGCTTTGGGGTAAGTAGGGCAGTCCATTCTTGACAAGCACGCAAGCCCCATGTCCTTGAGCAGCTGGTCAAAATCCTTCAGCAATCCGAGCTTCTCCAAGAGGCCTCGTTCTAAGCTGGAACATTGCACTCCCTCGATTCACTTGCTCGATTGGATGTGGATCGAGCAAGAGATCGATTCACTGAGTCGTTCTCTGAACTGATCGAGTCGTCTCTCTTGATTGTCCCATCGATCTCTTTTGTGGATCGAGACATCTGATCGATCTTCTTGTCGATCGTTCCCCTGGATCGAGTGAGCTCGTCGATTTCCATGTCGATCTCTAGGCATCCGCCTTCATCTTCTTTCACAACCTTACGAGAATCAAGGATGTGAACATACTCATGGGTCTGTTCACTCAGGAAACCATACTCTCCATACTCCTTTGTCAAAGCCAGCTGAAGGTGATCCTCTTGTGCCAACTCCTCGAGCAACTCATCAGCCAAGGCATCCAAAGTTTCAATGTAGAAAGCTTGTCCATCAATCGTTGGCTTCTTCAAGACTTCATTGATGTCAAAGTTCAGCTTGGTGTCCTTGCCCAAGTGTAGAGAAATCTTGCCGTTCTTCACGTCTATGATGGCTCCAGCAGTTGCTAGAAAGGGTCTACCAAGGATTAGAGGATCTCTTGGCTCTTCATCCATTTCTAGCACTACAAAATCGGTTGACACGTTCACATTGCTGATCCTTACTGGTAGGTCTTCAAGCATGCCTATAGGGAGCCTTATGCTTCTGTCATACAGAATGAGAGAGATTCTACACTCCTTAAACTTGGTAAAACCTAGCTTCTTGGCAATGGAATGGGGCATGAGATTTATGCTTGCTCCTAGATCACATAAGCAGCTTTAAAACTTCAAAGGACCAAGTGCACAAGGTATAGTGAATGACCCTGGATCTCCTAGCTTCTTTGGTGCTATCTCCTTGTGGATGATTGCACTGCATTTTTGACTCAAA